>CM022086.1:4098785-5511285 GCA_011114355.1 Carex littledalei | reverse complement strand
TTGTTTAGTTTGTCATAAGGAATACAGTGAATTGGATAAGATTGTAATTAATGGTAGTGAAGACGAGGTTAATGTTTTGAGAGAGAGAATGGAGGAGGAGAGAGGGAAAGTTAAGGAGAAGAGAGAGAAGAAGCGGGTTGGTGATGAGAAAGGAGATGTGCTAGAGAATGGTAAGAAGGAATCTAAGAGGTTTAAGGCTTTGGATATAGCGCCGGCAAATGCTAACAAGGCGGTTTATGCATCTATATTTACTTCTTCTAATAAGGGAGACTTTAAGGAGACCTACTCTTGTCGGTCACTGCCTCTCGGCAGGAATTGAAGCTTTTCTATTTGTCTATCGGCATATCCTTTCTACTGCAAAATGGAATCTTTCGTGAAACATGTATTGTTTAATTGTACTGGTAGACAGTAGTTGTTCAGGATTTCTGTGGTAACTATTGACTGTTTCAACTACTTAATGTTGATCCTTTTTAAGTTTTCTATTATAGTGGTTGGTTGTTTATGCTGTAAATTTGTACTAAATTGTGTGTTCACCCTTTTGCTTGTTTCTGCAAAATCTTAGTTTATTTCTCATGCTTAATTTAATGATGGTAATATTTGAAATTTAGGAGTTATAGCTGATTATCAAAGGTGCTTAGTTGATCTGATGTTTTTATTGTACTTCAAAGAAAGATGTATTGTTTTTTTTACCAAGCCCCAGTTTTTAAATTGTCAGAAGCTTTAGCTCTTTCACAGGCAATTGACCTGAAAAATCTTTCCGCCAAGTAATTTTCACTTTTACTTGCATGGAAGGGTGTTGTTGTAAATGGACTTGTATACACCTGTAATTTCTTCTATTCTACTTGGCAATTGAGGAGCATAGGCAGCTGCTTTTGTTTCCTATCGAATGCTACTGTAAAACATATTTGAGAGTATAGGTAGTCCCTTGAGCATGAAAGAGGACTTCTAACAGTTCGTTTTGAAACTTCCCAAAGAAATTTGTAAAATTGATATCCAACTCACCATATGGATGACAGAATACTTTCATTTTTTGGATTATAGAAAAAAATAGGCTACAAATGTAAATGTAATATTAGCGTTCCCATGTTGGAAAAAACAAGGAAAATTGGAAACCTACCCAGTATAATGTGTGCAGTTGACTTATCAGGTTGGTGACTCACTATAATGCCACACAGAAATATGGAATTTCTCTCGAAGATTTGTTGCGGATGCTTTTAATTACAACTTGGCAATTGAAGGAGTCCGCATCTTCTGCATTAACTTCTCTTTTGAGTTTAATGCATCTCGGCTCGGCTGTCTGATCAGGATCGGAGCCAATCTGGCCCAAGCCTATGACGTACGGGGCTAATGTCGTTAGTGTGGATCAAAATCAGATGGTCCAGATCTATTAACGCACGTTCCGATAATGCAGAGGATGTGAATTCTTAAGGAGAGTTTGTGAAAAGGCTCGAACATGCAAAAGCAGATACGAGACGGAGATTTATACTGTTGGATCACAGATTACTACAAGTTGTCTATATAAATTTAAATTTATGCAGTGTTCATATATAAATTTGCTTTTGGTAGGATAAAATTGACGTAATTTCCTTTGTAAATATTAATACGTGGCGCGCTTTGGATGATGTGCTATGAAGAAACAAAAATGTTACAGAAGACACAAGTATTTCTCATTATTTATTTACAAGGAAGAAAGCTTCATACTAATAGAATTATGCATATATTAGATTATTTTCTGGTTATTAGCAATTCGATATCATTATGTAAGAAAGTGTATTTCTCTTTTGCAAGTGAATATCCAAAACCATCTTTTTCCCAAGGCCATGAATTACTGATGTTGAAAGTTGATTTCCAGCATGTCATTCCCACTCATGTGCTTTCCACTCTGGCAATTGCTGAATTATAAGCTGCCATTGATAGGAGATAAAAAATAATAATAATTTAAATGTTAGGTAGGCTCTGGTATTATGATTTTCTTTTCTCGGAAAAAAGGGGGTAAATATTTTAACAGAGCAGTTTTGCCTTCATCCAGCGCACAGATTATAGAATCAAAACAGTGATGTATATGATTTGTGCGTTGCATGAAGCCAAAACTACTCTGTTAAAATCTTTAACCAAAAAGGGGTGAAAGGAATAATAGTGGTAGTATAATAGTTTGTATTTATAATGAAATAATTGGAAATACTAAATTGAGAGAGCGCACTTCTCCTCTAGAGTCTTCCTTGCCAACTACAGTTTGGCACGCTAATCTCCATTTCTTTGGTTGCTGAAAACATTAAAAATACAAACATAAAACGGAAAACTTAAAATTATATCAGTCCATGACTTCATGTCATATAATTTTGATTAGGCATGCATACTTTTTAGAAACGAATACCTTCTTGAGTTTTTCTTTCTCTTTTGGTGTTTTTGGAGAAAGCAACTCATTTCCATCTACCACCTATAAATTTGAATTAAGCTGGTCTATAATTCAGATAGATATTATCTTTTATTTAAAGAACTATTATTTTATTCAAGCTGATATATGCATTTACCTCTACAATACATGTCCCACAGGTACCACCTCCACCACAGTTCAGCAACGGCCTAGCCTAAAATTAAATAATTAAAGGGCTTAAAGAATGTTAAATTAGCATGATTGAAAAAAAAGAATGTTGAATTAGCATGATTGATGAATGCTTACATAAGGTCCATATAACTCAACATGATTTTCAAGCATTATATCTCTTAGTTTCTGGCCTCCACAAGCCGACCGATACTGTACGTCCGGCGAACCGTCTGGTAGTAACCTCGACTATTTAATTATTGTAAAAGAACATAATTGAGATCAGAAACTAAAAAAGAATGAAAATACATTATCCTCCCATTTGGAAATTGTACTGTCAAAACGTTCTGAACTTATTCTACAAGTTCAATTAATTACAAGATGCAAAATGTAATTTACTGTTAGAAGACATTAAATTGAAAAACTCACATTGACAAATGCAAAATCAATCACCGGGGGTCCCTCGTCAGCATCGGGTGTGGTGGTGGTAGCGGTAGTTTCACTAATGCTGCTTGTTTGAGAGTCTATGTTAATCGCATATGACTTTCTTCCCTCTCTGAGCTTTAAATTTTGAGAGAGGCGAATATGGCATTTTTTGGTTGTTTGAGGCAACAACAAAAGCCCCAGAGAATTAAATTGAAGAACCACCATCCTGGTTTATGGAGAATATTGAAAGCAAATCTGATGGGAAGAAGAGAAAATGGTAGATAGTCTTGCAGCGCCTGTTCCTATTTTTTATTTTCTTTTCTTTTTGGTGGGCCATAGTGTTTTTGCATCTTATTACTACAATTTCATGTTATCACTTTATCTGGATTGCTACGTGTGGCCATTATTTGCCTCAAGCCCTCAACTCTTGTTCTTATATTGGATCGGATTATATGTAACAAATATCCACAACCCGCATGTGTCTTGTGGTACCTTTCCAGAAATCCCAATTACTTATTTGTGGCCAAATGCTCGGTAAATAATATGAAAATAAGATTTATCTTAACAACAAATGTACATAAAATCCTGCGTCCTACAAGACAAATAAGAACACCATTCCATAATAGGAGCATCTCGACCTTATCAACATAAAAAGAAAAATATTTCTACAGAAAGTTAACAGCATAGATGATATCTTGACAAAGTCATCAGCTATTCAAGAAAGCAAGCTATATACCAGAGATGTCAATAGCTAAAGTACAAACATTCGATTTTCATTTTAACTAACATATCACAAAAAAAAAATACTGAAAAGAACACCCTACTTATCTCTGCACATTGAGATAGAATACTGAAAAATCAGAACCTTCTTTCTTGCACTGCAAATTAACAGCAAAAATGAAAACTAAAGAAAACAATACTATCCCTTGCACCATGCATAGTCATCAGTCCCAATCACCCTGACTTCGATTATTAAATTCCATCTATACAACAAAGAAACAAAAAAAAAAGTTAGGAGTCAAGAAATATACATCAAGTACACAAGCAGAAGATGAAGAGACCAATTTTACAAATAGTAAAATAATCTTATGTGATAAATGGAAAAGTAATTCATCCTGATATCTAAATCTAACTAATAAGGCGATCGGAACCACATCCAGAAAAGAATTCAACAGAATTCAGTAGAATAGAGTTCAATAGAATAGATTTGATATTAATGTTGATGATCAGAATAAAAATTGGGATGAGAAAGAATTCAATTGAAACAATAAATAAATAGTCATAAACTTGACTCTATTTACGATGAGTGCCACTTCTTACGGTTTCTTTCATATTGAGAAATTTACCGGGTAATATTGAAAAAAAGAATATAAACTAACGACAATAGAGAGGAGAAAGACATTGTTTGCTTATTGGAGAGATTCACGGCGCGATTTGGAGGGAAAAAAGTTGCGCCAAATTGTTTCTTCCCTGCTTTGCCTCTTTCTTCCGATCAGCGAATTTGTGAACTGGCGAATACTATTTCGCATTTGAGGGAGAGAAATTTGGTTCCGATCATACTGTTAGTCGGACAATTGGTCATATTTAACTAGAAGAGGATCTAGTGATATATTCGATGAAAGCCATTTAGATAAATGGAAAAGTAATTCCTAAGTTTCGATAATGCCCATTGAAAATCCCCCAACTTCCAATCCAGTGCCATATTAATGATCTCAAAAGGAAGGATACTTAGATTTAGATCTATCAATTATCTGTTCGGTTATTTTCCCTATTAAGAGCCTTTGCAACTTAGGAAAGGAATTGGCCAAATGTGCCTAATATGGGCCTCTTTATGTAAGAAGGCTAGTAGAGCGGAATTATGAGACCATGAATTGTTAAGCTTTTGGGCCATGATAAATCAAATGTGGACTACAGGTTTCATCAAATTATCATTATATGAGGATGAAACCCATTTATCTTGAAAGATTAGATCTATTGATATATCAATTCAACCGGGTCTGGATTGAACTTCACTCAGCCCAAGCCATTGTCACTAAACATCAGGAGAGAGGGGAGAGAGAGGGATCGAGACCTGAGCTTGTTCATGGGTCATCTTCATTCTCCTGTATTCTTGTTGGGCCTTGTATGACCTGAAAAGAGCCTGTACCCTTGTCACTGATCTGGATAACCTGTCTTCAGCCTGTCTCCTGCTTATCCTGAAGAAATCCTCCTCTCCAGTCGGCTCATCTCCAGTAGAACTGCTGGGGCCAGGGTCGATCCTCATGGACTCTGTCACCTCGGCTGACTGCATGCCACGTAGACCCCGTCTCTTGTGGCGCCACCTTAGAATAGCCTTTTCTACAATACCCACTGACCATATTATCTTTTTGTACTGCCTTCTCATTTGGTGACCTCTAAATACAGCCTGAAAAATAAAAATATAGGATTTAAAGTTATATTATCCAAAAACAGTACCGCGGGCTGGAAACAATATACAAGTGAATGTAGAGAGTGCCCCGTATGAGTATAGTATTAGTTCTAACTACTAGGGCCTTTATACCATATGTACACCACCAACAATTTCATTCTCTTTTTCTTGCTGTCTGCTTAACTTTTATTATTTTGGGAAGACAACTGGGGTATAACAGTGATGAAAAATGCTACTTCTCACTGCAGTACCGATTAGCAGGCTGCCTAAGGAACTTACAAACATTTTTTCACTCTTCTGTATTATTTATTTTATTTTATTATTATTATTATTTTTTTTTTGGGGGGGGGCGTGGGGTGGGTAGAGAGGAGACCTGAATGCGAATAGCATTGTTGCGCATGACCAAGAAGTTTTTGCGCATTTTCCAGGTACGATAATGGCTCTGGATGCGAGCAGCAGCTCTCATGACCTTCTTCCGGTTATAATTCTTATATGCATTTTGAATCTTTAGAGCCGCAACTATGCACTTTGCATCACTCTCCGACTTCTCCATTTGCACCTACAAATGTTTAAACTGGTTGGCTTATTATCTTATATTTCAATTTTCAGTTCGGAGTTGCTAGTTGAAAATCAAGAAAGAAAACTGAGCAAATAAACCAACAAACTAATTAATAGAATATATCACACTATTTGCTATCATGCACACTAAATACTTTAGTTACTCAAGATTAAGTTAGAATAAAACATTTTTAGATAATATTATATGATCATTTCATTAAGAAACTTTTTAATTAACTAATAAAATCAACTTTTGTTGGTATATTATATTTGGTAGAAAAAGGTTTGGTTTGGCTATTTTAGTACCGCTTCGGTTTGCAACTTCAAGGTCCTCTCTCTAAAAGCGGCTTGTATCTTAGATGCTGCATCTGCCGCATTTCTATAAGCTGCCAGAGAGTCTTTTAGACAAAGCTCCTCTTCACCGAGGTTGGTGAAAAGGTGATCGTCAGGTTTGCTGGTGGAGGTCAATTTAGAGTTTGTGTCAGAGTCAATGTTTCCATGGAGAGACATGGCCTTAAAATGGGCAGTTATACCCTTTTCAGCCAGATAAGCAGCTAGACCTTCAAATCCTTGCTTGTCTGCCAGGTCAGCAGCCGTTGATCCACCAAGGTAATCAGGTGTGGGGTCTGTTACCAAACTAGGATTTGCTCCCGCTGATAATAGACTCGCAACCATCCTTTCCCTAATACAACAAATATATTTTATTTTATTTTCCACCATGCGTCACAAAAATATTTATGTAAACCAAAAACAGAAAGGGAAATGATACGCACCTGCCATAAAATGCCGCCCAGTGCAGAGCAGTCCAGCCAGCTGAATCCCTAAAATCAAGAGAAAGGCCTGAAAGTGCAAACATCCTTACCGCCCAATTATAATCCAACATGGCACAAAGGTGTATCACACCTTGCCCCTCTTTGTCTAAAGGCGTGATCTTGCAACCCTCTGATACCTTCTCTAGAAGCCATTCTTGAACCTTATTTCTCAACACCATTTCTAACAAACCCTTGTTAGTTGCATTCCCTTCATTGATTTGTTTAATCAGACCTGTCCAGTATTTCTCAATCACTGGTGATGTTTGACTCGCAAATTTGGTTGCCTCCTTCAACTGTTTCTGAGTCAATTTGTTGGACATGCTTGAGATTTTGTCTGAGGAGAAGAGCAGGTGCAACAGCCGGGTTTGTAAACGAATATTTTTCAATTCAGGTTCAGGCTTAGGGTTTTGAGGGTCAGAGAGGTATGTAAAAGTTATGACTTGGCTTATCGGATTTTGGCCGTCTAGGGTCATATAGAGCTCGGCAGATCCAGGGGTATTTGGTGGGACCAAGAAACGGAATACACCAGCTTTGATGAGTTCAACATTTACACATCTTCCGCCAATGCTACAATAGAGGTAAAGGTCCCTGAATTGGTCATCAAAGTCACCCACAACTAAGACCTGCTTATGTCACACAACAAAGAAATTGTTGTAATTAAGAACTAAGATGCGAAATATGATAACTATATTATTTTAAAAGTAGATTGGATTTATCATGTTCTTCTTTTCCAGACAAAACTGTACATTTCCTCTCATTCATAGCCATTTTAAAGAAGTTAAATAAAGAGAAGCTGTCTAGTCTTAACCACTACATGGGCTATATCAGTACTGGTCTTCGGAAAAAAAAAACAGTTTTTGGCTAGCAGTCACCATGAAATAGAGATGACGGAGTATAAATATCTATGTAAATGAAAACTTTCAAAAAGAAAATAAGATAACATAACCAACCAAACCTTTGTTTCTTTGGTGCAATACGCCCAGGCTGGAGACACATCAGTTATAGTAAACATGAGGTTTTGGGTCAAAATGGGCTCCGTCAAAGGTTCATCTATTTGACCAAGGGCCTCTTGGCCATATAGACCTGGTAGCTGTGTCCCATATAGTTGATTAGATGTCGGAGGCAGGGAGTAACTAGCGTAATTAGTTAATGCACCAGATAGTTGATTAGATGTCGGAGGCAGGGAGTAATTAGCGTAATTAGTTGATGCGCCAGATAGTTGATTAGATGGGCCTTGCATTGGAGTAAAGGTGCCCTGTTCAGCAAATTAAATAATATTATAATAGTAGTAATTATCAGTTTATAACAGCACCTACAAGGACATTAAAAGAACATTGCAGGTACCATGCAATATTAATAAGTATGTACAGTGCTCACATTATTTTCATTCATGATACTACCAGGGTCCATCCAAGACACCAAAGAACTCGAAGCACCTGCCATTCATGTCAAAATAAAATAATTAAAACCTCTTAAGTCAAGGTAAAATTGGTTTCAGATCGTGCACCTTACAAATCATAATTGCCATCAATCCGACCAAAACTGACTGGATCAATTCACCATTGGAAGAATGGATAACAGTTGAATGACAAGTGACCTGTTGATATGAGTTACCTTCCTGAGAATTGTCCTCACTAGGAGACTGTAACAGGTCATCCCATTCTAAGGTGTTAAGTTGATCCCATTCATTGTTCTCTGTTGCTCCAATACATTAAACCAACAAATGCAAAGCCACAAAAAGTTAAAACACTTCTCAACAAATCAGATGTCAAACTTTTCCAAGTATTGTCTTTACTAGACTCACTGTTATTGTTTCCTGAGTTAAATTCATCAGAAACTATCCCACCTCCCGAGACCTCAGAATGTTGAGAAATTGAATTTGAATCAGGAGTTTGTGAGCTCAAATTTAAATTATTTCTGGGTAATGGTGTCGACTCGCCACTTCCTATCACCAATGCACCGGGTGAAAGTGAATTTTCCTGATAATGCCAACCAAACAAAAATAAATAGCAAAACTGATTGTTATCAAGACTTGGGGCTTTTCACAAGTCAAATTGTCGACAAGAAGAAGCAAGAATTAAAACCTTAGAAGTACGAGGCACATATAGGTAATGCACAAGAACTATACGCTCCAATTCACTAAGAACAAAGAAAAATAGTTGTTAATGCGTTAGTAATAAATGACAAAAGACACATGTAGCACTTTGGTGCAATCAGCTGATATGAGAGAGTGTCATGATCCACATGATAATGTTTGCCTTTTATAATTTAGTTACTTCTATTATGTTAAGTGGAAACTTATGCAGCTGGAAATTTGTCAGGGAGAAGAAGAGAATGCAAGATGGGTTGTAACAAACAGTACAACAACATAAATCCACCAGCACGTAGATCTCTTTGTCCTCTACATTTTCGTATAAAATTTCCCTAAAAATACCCAAAAAAGTCCCTTCCGAAAATCTTTAAAACGAACAGATGGTCTAATGCCAGAACAAAGCACAACTCAGGTTTATCACAATTGGTACCAGAGCACAAGCTGGATCATAACAAGTAGTATTAAAGCACAATTTAGGTCTTAACAGAGAGGGGGAGGGGGATGGGGGGGGGGGAGAGAGACGTACCTATCAAGAAGCCAGAAGCACCGGCGGTAAAAATCGGGGTCATCTTCACCTCTTGCATAATAGACATGCACTCTTTCTTCATTACCAACCTGTTCTTATTTAATTTTAAAAAATATAAAAATAAGCATCACTAAGATACTACGGCCCACATCAAAGAGAGTGCAGACATAACAGCATCATTATACCGAGAGAAGCTAGCTTTTGTCACTTCTTGGTTCCAACTAATGTTTTTTTTGTTATATCTGTGCATTGTTCACTGAGGTTAAGAGATTAACATTTTACACTTTCACTTTAGGTATCAGGGTACTTATGCAATTGAATCTGCAAGACTTGACCTTTAGCTTCTCATGAGCTTCTTGCACAGATTTTCCATCCTTTTTCTTTCTCCAGCTATGCCCGTCCTTTCTGAAGTTTCTTACCACCTTCCGATCATACAAGAACACTGAACCACCTACCTCAAAGAAACCAAAAGTTAAGAAACAAAAAGAGCAACTTTCTATACCAACATACCAGTCAAGACAATGCAAATTGAAATTGCACTCGATTAAAAACAAAATAGTTGGGTTTCGACTACTTCATTGGTCCAATTCAATGAATTGGAACTAAAGTGGGTGCTCCTGCAAGTGAACCGCCTTTCACTCAGCTGTACCAGCTGTTGCAGTCATTGTCCCTATGTTACACTATGCGCCATACTGATCATGGGTATAAACACCTATCCAGATTCGCACCATGCACAAACACATAAAAAGAGAGAGAAAGTACTAGATGGATTTTGAACAGGCTCCGGATGAACTGGGAGTTTGAGAAGATTGTGATTGGATAGAATGGCATGAATTTCATTCGGCCTAAACCATCCTGCTGCTGCCTTTTTTAGTTTCTCTTCTATATTCAAGGCTGTTCATTATAAATTAGTTAGTCAATCGCAATACTGAAATTTACAATAATGGACCATTGATTTCAAATAATAATATAAAAAGTGACCGAAAAATAAAATTTAATAATTAAGGAACCAAACTTGCAGTTTCCAGGTTCTGCAGATGTCGGGGGAGGGGGTTTCTTGTTTTTCTTTTTTTTTTTGAGGTAGTAGGTGAAAAGCCTAGTGAATTACAGAGTTCGATACATACTTTAAATTTAGAGGGGTATACTTCTGAATTAGGGATTGCTAGTAAAAGTTGGAAGGCATTTAAAATGCTAATAATTAGCTCAAGATTTTATACTAGCAACCTATCATACAGCTACAGCTACCTATACTCTCAGTAACTAAAATAGAATAAAAATTACATGTTCATGCCAGTCCATATATGAAAATCTAAATTAGGTCGAATCTTTAAAAAAAAACAAAAAAAAAACCTAAACAAAATAATAAGTCACTGTTATGCCTGAAATTTTGAACAAAAGTAAAGGGTCTGATTCACAATACTGAAATTTACAATAATTAACCATTAATTTCAAAGAATAATAGTAAAAGGTCATCGAAAAATGAAACTTAATAATGTTTTTGAGGTAGTAGGTGAAAAGCCTAGTGAATTACAGAGTTTACGAACTTCAAATTTAGAGGGGTATACTTCTGAATTAGAGATTGCTAGTAAAGAGTTGCAAGGCATTTAAAATGCTACTAATCAGCATAAGATTTTACACTAGAAACCTATACTCACAGTTGCTAAAATCGAATAAAAAATGACAAAAAGAAATCAGTAAACCACGAAAGGAGGCCACATGCTACACACCTTTGACAGTGGCAAAGCCATGGATCTCAGCTCCAGCGAGTTTCGGTGACTGGTCAGTATCCCCCATCGCTGCTTTAGAAAGAGAACAAAAGGAAACCAGAAAATGATTTGGAGAGGGGATGCGTTGAAGGGAGGGGTAAGAATAAAATAATAATACAGTACCCGGTATTTAATAACAAATTAACCCTCGAGCCTCAGCTGAATTCAACTGAATTAGTTTCTTTTTCTTGTTTCTTTAAGATTTCCGTTCGGGAAATATGCAGCGTCGGAGCAGCTGCAATAATAAAATAAAAAGACAGAGCAGCAGCAGATTTTACCCCGAATAAATTGTTGACTGTTGACTAGTCACCAGATCACTTCCTCCAGTGTAAACTTAACGATTGTCTCCAGTCAACGAAAACAAGGGGGATTAATATAAAGATATTAGATAGAAGATCATGTGGATAAGTAGGAATGTAAGAATGTTAAGTAGGAGATACTTAAAGATATTTATAAAAATATTATGATTAAATTTACAAGTAACTTACATATAATTATAACAAAACGCACAAGATCACAACAGAAGATTTTTTTTACTTATCCTCTCCCTCTAAAATTATGATGGTATCAAAATATAACTAATATTAGAATAAGATGTGTCTATCTCAAAAATAAAAAAAAATTAATAAAATGATGTGGATCAGGTCATCCGGATTTTATGGACCTGATCGACAAAAAAAAAATCAAAGAAATCCAGAAAATAAAATTCTTATTTCTGAAAAACTTTTTGTTTTGGCCATAGGAAATTTTTTCCTGCGAGCCAATTGTTTTCCTGCGTAAAATTTGTTGTTTTGACCGCAAGAATTTTCATGCATGCTTAACGTAGATTTGAACGCGAAATTCTTATTTTACCTATTTAGGCAATCATATGTATTTTCGTAATTCCGCACTAGCACAGTACTATAAAAGATGTCCGGATGTATCTTTTCACACTATCTAGCTATGAACATAAAAACGTGTTTATCTATTTTAAGTGTACTTACAAAAGGAAATTTTTTATTGGTAGTAATTAATAGAAAAGAAGTGAGACAAACAGTAAGAGTACAGTAATATTTATATTAGTAGTAAGATCGGTAGCAATTCTACCGATCTTAAAAATAAAAAAAGTTTGGATCGGTAGGAATTTTACCGATCTAAACTAGTTTGTTTTTTTTTCCTTTTAATTTTTTCTAATAAAATATATATTTTTTACAAAAAATAGATAAAGTACCTTAAAATTTAGATATATAAAAAATATTCTATCTATTTTTTGAAAAACTTTTCATATTTCACTAGAAATCAAATATAAGAATTCTCTTAATCTATACATCAGATTAAAAAAAAAATTAAGATCGATAAAATTGCTACCGATCTTACTACCAATATAAATATTACTGTACTCTTACTATTTGTCTCTCTTCTTTTCTATTAATTAGTACCGATAAAAAATTTCCCTTACAAAAGATGTTATTCTCGCTATATCTGGTGCGTTGTTATCTTTCTTGTATGTTTAGTTACTTTTTCATAATACACCCCTCTATTATATTCTACCTAATATCTTAACACATCATAATTATCCGTAAATCACTTTTCAAAGAAAAAATATATAAAAGGAATTCAGGATTTCGAGTTTGTATTAATTTAAGTTATTCTAATTAAAACAAATAAAGGGGATAAAACGATCCCCAAAGAAAGTAAATAAAGGGTATAAGTTCCGTTTGGCTTAGAAAACATAGATGGTTGCGTAATTTCAACAACATTAAGGACCAACGATTAATAATAACAAGAGGTAGATTAACTATTTTGTGTTTTTAGATCAACTATGAACTAGAGTGTTCTTAAGCTCACTAAGTCTGTTGTAAGCTTAACTCCAAAACCTATCAAATTGATTTCAAATGATGAATCTAAACTGTTAAAACCGATCTACTTCACGAGCAATGAGTTTATATGTCAAATTTATAAATTTATAAATTAATTTAGTATAAATCAAACTGTCAAAAAATAATGAAAAATAAATGCGCTAAAATTAATTTATAAAATTAATGAATTTGACATGTAAACGCATACCCCCCATGAAGTAGATCGGTTTTAACAATTCCACTCCAACTATTCTACTTTTTTTAGTTGCGGTTAAAAAAGAAAAGCATCAGAAAACCGTACAAATTCTTTATCTACAATAATTTTGATCCAATTTAACAATTGTGGATCTTTGAATGTTCGAAAAAACAATTCTGATAATTGTTTCTATAAACTTGTTTACTTTACGTTCATGTTAAAATATATGATAGATAATGTGTAAAAATATATTGTTTAATCTTTATTTAATTATTACACAATGCACAACTTATTTATTTAATTTATAAGCAATGGTTAGTAACTGTCACGCATTTTCAATTGGTCAAAACATTTTTATTATTGTCAATAACTGTTTTACACACTTGACTACTGCAAATTAAATACACACTTAACCATTACATAATATACTTTCTTGTTTCTTTAAACACTTTATATATTTTTTTTTAGAAAAACTGATAGAAGCTGCCCATTGGTTAAACACTTTATACTTAATTATTCAAATTACTTACAAAATACACATTTCAATGTTCCACATACACACTTATTCACTTTTTCTCAAAAATTGTCAGCAATAATTAGAAAGAGCGTAAATGTTTGGATGACACAAGAATAGCAAGAATAGAGGCTATTTTAAAATAGAAGTTATTTGGAATAGCAATGTGCATCCAAACAATATTTTTGCTATTCAGAATAGCTGCTATTTTTTATTCCTTATAAATGTTGGAATAGCTACTATTCGGAAATGTCAAATGAGAGAAAAAAAATATTTCCTTTTTAGATTTCCGCCAACACAATTCCGAAATGACAAATTTGATACCACTTTCCGCTATCTCCACGCCATGACAATTCATTTGAGATCCCACTTGCCTATCTTTCCTCTTAATTAACACATTGTTAACACTATTCTTTATTGGTTACAGCTATTTACTATTTCACATATACAATCCAAACAACATTTTTACTAATCCGAATAGCACCATTTTCACACTGATATGAAAATCATTATTTTTTCTCTATTCTCATTTACTATTCTAAAATTTCGCTATTCTAATTATAATATTCCTCGAAATATATAAACGGCAGTGTCGCGAGTACGGATCTTATGAAATAATGCACTGGTTGAGTTTTAATATGGATCATTCGATCATAATTCGAACCAATTTAATCTGAACTTGTAATACACAGAGTCCTTTTAATTAAGTTTGTATTAGTATACAATGAATGGAACGAATTCAAACTCAACATTGAGGTAATTCACAGTGTCACTACCACAGTCAGTAGTGGTCCTTGTGGATATCTATATTTAATGTTCAAAGCACATTGTGTACTTTGTATCGGTTGGTTAATTGTATTTTTATTTTAAAAGTATAGTGATAGCAATTGAGAAACCAAACTTTGACATCTAAGTACCCGATTTTCTTATTGATTGTGATGCTTGCCATTGCTGAGATGATGGAATCTCTCTAGTGTGGATACACTGCATCGGTAGATTCGTTGGCAGTTCGTCAATTATAGATTGTTAGTTCCTATAGTCCGATAGCGAGAGAATCCACCGAAATTTCTATTCATAGAAAATAAAATAAATAAATATCGACATTGGAGAACAATTTGGCGGAAATTCAAGATCTAACAAAGACGTATGGTTCATAATGTCCAGTTAATCTGATCACTAATGATCTCTAATTAACAAAACACTGTAGCTGGACGTTATGGTCCATAACATCTAGCTACAGTATTTTTTTTTTTTCTTGCTTGTTTGTTTCAGTTTGCATTTTTTGAAAAAAAAAAAAAAAATCACTGTAGCTGGACGTTATGGACCATAACGACCTGTTTTTTTTTTTTCAGCGCGTCCCTGGCCGTTATGGACCATAACTGCCCATATTTTTGTTATACTAACGCAGATAGTTAGATGCTAATCTGGTCGTGATGGTCCATAACGTCCCATGAACGTTATGGATCATAACGTTTTTGTTAGATCTCGAATTTCCGCCAAATCGTTCTTCAATGTCGATATTTATTTATTTTATTTTATTTTCTATTAATAAAAATTTCGGAGAGAATCCAACTCCTTGCATTCATTCTGTGACCGACAGATGTATAGCGAGTCGGGCAGATTAGTTTCGTTTGCGCAAAAACAGTAAGTTGGTCGATAAGTCTAAATTTATAATCAGAAGCGTAATCAGGATAATTTTGTCATTATTTATGTATTAAATTTTTGTTATTTTTTATGAGAAAAATATAGAATAACATTATATTTTGAAAAAAAAAAGAAGTTAGGAGTAAATTTATATTTTTTAAAGTAAAATATATTTTTATACTTTTCTTAAGAGACACAAAAATAGAAGTATATTTAAAAAAAAAATTGAGCCAGGGTGACGAGTGCCTACCCTGACTCCACTTGGCTCCACCACTGTTTATAATTCGGTTATAGTATGAATATTTAGAAATAGTTTATTTTTGTAATATAAATTATATATTAAAGTGTTGATTTTTTTTTTAAATAAAAAGTTCCATAAAATTTATGAATAATCCTGTATAATAGTATATTATACCTATAGTTCGTCAAATTAAAAAATAACTCGATAAGATGCTGATAAAGAATTATTCGGATATTATCCAAAACCCTTATTATTTCTGATGAATTGTTCTTTGGAAAGAGAATAAAATACGGACTGTAAACAGATATCTTAGGGCCTATTCGGCGCACTTATGGAAACAGGAATGGGCCTGGGAAAATGAAATTTTTGAACTGACGTTTATTGTGCGCGTGGGACAGATTTCGCAAAGTTGAACTGAATTTTTTTTCCCACGCGCACAGTAGCAGAGCCGAACAGAACCTTATTGTTAGCAACATGAATTCAAACATTTTTTTTTTTTTAAATGAATGTCACTGAGACGTCAACTGACTCTTCCCTTTTCAAAAGAAAGAGAAAAAAGAGAGAGAAAAAAAAAGATAATGAAAGAGTCAAAGAGCATTTGTCCCACAAGCCCTGTTGGCTTGTTAAAAGCTCAATTATTTGCATTATTGCATGCCATAATACCATATAATATTATTAGTACTCAGCGTCTCAACTAATACACAAAAGATAATTGTTGGTGTTATTTATTTAATACCATGTTATTTTTCAATTTTTTCAAGTCTACTCGGAAAAAGAACAAAAAAACATTAGGGGGATTTCATGTATGCCCCTCAGAAATCTCGAGGTTACCTATTTTTTCCCTCTAATATTCATACTATCATATTTACCATTTTAAATTTCAAAAACTTACAAGTTTATCGAATTTATTGAATTTTTCTATTAAAACTCATTTTCAATTTATAAAAGTAACCATTTTATCCTTTATTAAAAAAATATATAGCTTGTTTAAGAGAAATATTTACTCTTCTAATTGATTGGGTGCGAGAACAAAAAATTTAGAGTGAGGCCACGGTGCTATGCATAGCACCAATTGGGTCCGTACTACGGCTCAAAATTTGACTTTTCAAAATTCTAACGGTCGATCCGAACCGTTCAACATGATTATAAAATGAATATGTACTTGCAAACCAAATTTTACATTTTTTCAAATTTTTTACTATTTTTTCGAATTCTTTTACTATTTTTTCGAAAATCACTTGATCTGAACATTATGGACCATCCAAAAACAGCATATATAAAAAAATAGTAAAAAAATTCGAAAAATGTAAAATTTGGTTTGCAAGTACATATTCATTTTATAATCATGTTGAACGGTTCGGATCGACCGTTAGGATTTTGAAAAGTCAAATTTTGAGCCGTAGCACGGACCCAATCGGTGCTATGCATAGCACCGTAGCCTCACTCAAAAATTTATATTGTTACTTTTGACGCACACAGAAACATATGCGTAAATGTCATTATGTATGCATCACAAGAAGAAAAATGAACCATTTGTGTCATCGAAACCCGATTAGTTAGAATACGGAACATTATTCCTACACATATTACCTACGTGTATTTTTTAATAAAAAATAAAATGAGTACTTTATAAGTTTAAAACGAGTTTTAACAGAAAAGTTCAATAAATTGGGTGAATTTATTGGTTTTTAAAATTTAGAATGATAAATATGATATTATAAATTTTAGAGGGAAAGAATATGTAATTCAAGATTTTCGAAGGGCATACATGAAATTCCCCCACATTAAATAGTCCATACTCGGAGTGTATCTTACAAAGTTCCTTCAAAAAAGATGTACTTTTTTTAGACTAGAGAAATTTTTTGAATTCCCCTTCATGTGTCCCCCACTACGCCCTTCCCTTTTTTAGTATTTTCACATCCTTTGCTCAATTGCGCTACTTTTTTTAATAAAGTCTTTTTTTTTTCTTTCTGCTCTCCACCTTTTCCTCTTCAATAAGAGAGCAGGTTGGGTCCGATGGATTTGGGGACCATCTGGTTCTGCTTTAAGATTCGTGCGCACTAATTTTAAAACAGATGCGAAAGTTGCCAGTGCGAATCTTAAAGCAGATCGGACAGTCATCGAATCCATCGAACTCATTTGAGTCCGATGGGCATCGAACCCAAATTGACCTCCTCCAATAATATTTCTATGCTTCTGTTGCTCTCCTTTTATTTCTTCATTTTTGTTAAATTTTCGCATAAATACAGTTATGAAAACAGGTATTGAAATAATAACACTAAAAAGTATACAACTGTAAACATTTAACATGTTGGTTCTTAACATCTAGAGTTTTAGATCTGAACACCTGGAATTTTACAAGCAATGAGAAATAAAATTTCAATTATGAACACTAGAATATACGAATAACCTATCAAGTTTAATCTTAACACCGAAAATTTGAGATCTTAACATTCAAAATGTATTTTGCACTTGTGTTTTGACACGACAGGTGATGTGTCCGTATTGAGTTAGCTCAAAATCTACAAATGATGTAGTTTGGATCCCCTAAAGTAACATAAATTTTTTAGTTTTATTCAAATCGTTCGATCAGAATCTGCACAATTATTAGAGAGACCTCATGTATTTCAATTTAAATTGAATTAGTGCGGATTCTTATCCGAAAATTCAGATCCAAACTCAAACCAAACTCAAAATTTGAGTTACTTTAGAAGATCCGGATCCACATTAAATATGTGTGGCACATACATGTTTAATACGTAGGGTGTGCTCTAAAACGGAGGGGAAACCCCTCATTAAAGGGAAGGAAGGGGAGAGATCGGAGGTGAGGCTCACCTCCGCACAGTGATTTTACACATTTGGAGGTGACAATTGTCGTCAAAAATCAATACAACGCTGAGCTTTTCTTCCCTCCGAACAGTGCTTGTTCACCTCCGCTCTCTCTTCAGTTCTTCTCTTCTGAAGCAAGTGAAACCATCAGACAGAAACAGTCTGGGGTGAAGCTCACCCCGCACATTGATTCTCTCTTTCTTTTCCTCCGTGTCCCTCCGTCTGGAGCGTTAGCAATCTTATGATTAGTTTTTTTATATTTACTCATTAAATTTTATAAAAAAATATTATTATTAATTTTTCGTAATTTTTAATAAAATTACGTGATTATTTATCCAGCTTCCAATTTTAACATTTTGGTACCGGCCGTACCGCTTCTGGTGCCTATCTACGTGTCCTATCGTGTTATACATGAGCAGATTTAGGAGTAATGTCGTGCTTACACATGGCACGACAATGACATACTTCTTTTTAAAACATGATCAACACCTGACAAATAGACAAAATAACAAATACTTCAAAGTTCAAACAACAGCACCGAGAAGGATCAAGACTCTAGAGATGAAACCATGTAGTACGACCTTATAAATAAGGTAAAGATCTCGACCATTGCTTCTCAAATTTCTCTCTGGTCGTCTGTAATCGTCTAAAGATTCTAGAGAATCTGAACTTGTAGTTTTGGAGCTGATCTCTCTCCCACTAAAAAATCTGAACTGAGGAGATTTGAGAAAAGTTTGAAATGGCCGGTGGTGGCAAGGCCCGCAACCAGTAGCAGGATGAAGGGGAAAAGAACAACGGCAGCAGTCAGCTGGGAAGGAGTCTGATCAAATTTAGAGAGAATTATCTTTCTCAGTCTCACTCTCTCTCTCTCTTCCAGTTGACAGTCACTCTCTCCCTCTCTCTCTACTCTCAAAGCATTGATCAATGCCATTGAAAAAACAAGGTACAATGTAATGATGGATACCGTATTACCGTGTAATAAAGTAAATTGCAAAGATTACTTTTTGACTATGTTGCACGGATACGCCTAAACAGGCGACATATCGGTATCGGACACGTATCGGATACCGATACGCGCCCGATACGGCACCGATACATCAGCTGGCGTATCCGCCTACGTGGCGTATCCTTACTCGGCCGATACGGTCACCGATACGCTTTGATTCGCCTGGATACGCCTAGTCCACCGTGCCAAAATCACACGCACCGCATGGTCCACCGTGCACCGCGTGATCCACCGTGCAACGCGCCAAAATCAACTTTTTTTTGCTGCTACTGTGATTCGAACCTGGGAAGTTAGGCATAACAACCATAGCCTCCTACCACTATACCACTGTAATGTTGTTGTTATAATAGAATACTTATTATATTTAATATATATTTCGCTATAGTATTGTTTTGCTCAATTTGATTCATATAAATATAATTAAAATAATAAAAAATAGAGGAGGGTTCAAATACCTCCATTTTTTGTTCCTCCACCATGCATCCATTTCCAATAACTTTAATAAATCAAAATTTAAAATTTAAAAGTCAAAATAAAACTGTTGGATATGATCTACATCATTTTATCTATGCACATGTAAAAAATTATGGCATTTCAATTTTATTTTGGTTGTCATCAAGAGCTTGTAAAAAACGTATTAATTTGAATAATTTCTAGACGTTGATTTTTCAACTTATTGATTCACATAAAAACAAAATCGAAATGTGATAATTTTTTGTGAGCACATAGATCATATCTAACAGTTTTATTTTAACTTTTTAAGTTTTAAATTTTGAGTTATTAAAATTTTTAAAAATGGAGGCACAGTGGAGGCACAAAAATGGAGGTATTTGAACCCTCTTCTAAAAAATATTATATATAATAAACGTATCGTATCCTTAATTTTTGAAAATTACCGTATCGCTGTATCCGTATCGTATCCGATACGATACCCGTACCCGTATCCGTGCAACATAGCTTTCTGATATTCATTTCATCAGAAATTTCATGTTAATTTTTATCATCACCAATAGAAAACTAGACAAACATAACATAGAATAATAACCAGAGAAAATTTGTGATTTTGGTTTAATTTTCCTACAAGCTAGGAGAGAAAATAATAGAGTGAAAAAACAAAAATACAAGGACTGAAGCCCCCAACTATATTATAAAAGAAAAACATAATAATCATCCATAAGGGAAAAATTCAAAATACCCCGTAGACTAATTCGGTACCTGGACAAATCCTTAATTTTTTTTTCTGTTCATTACAAATGTAAAAAAGAAACAAAATGCACTTAATCTAACCAAAAAGATGGTTATAATCTTCATTTCACCATCTTTGTTAAGGGAGAAGAAGCTAAGGGAGTAAACGAGAAGTTTCCAGAGTATATGGCTTCTTTTTCTGTTAACCAGAGAAAATTTTGTTATCTGGCTACTAAACTACATCATGAAAAGATAAACATTCTAATTTTTATATAAACTAACCGGTCAAAGAAAGGCAAGTTGATTCTCTCCGCACGTATCTTGCCATTGCCTATAATAAAATACAGAATATAAATATAAAATCTCATAATTTCACAACTAAAATTCCTTGATAAATTATCAGAAATAATAATGAAATATGCCTGGACAGAAATGGAAGCAGCCTCTTTCATAGAATCTGAACCATCCTCTGAGAAAATATTCCTGTTAAAAATAAATAAAATTTGTAACAAAAAAATCTCAGTAAGGCTATTCAACTAATTGACCCATGGACATTCTAAAATAACAAAATTTCCAGGACTACAATGAAAAAGAAATAGCTTTTCAACTGCTAACCAAAATTAGCCTTTGCACAATAGACATGTAAAACCAGCAAGGGATGTTGAAAATAAGTTCTTATTTTTTTATAACATGACAAAATAAATTAAGAAAAGAATACCTCCATAAAACATTGGCGAGATCTTGATGCTTGGCTTCTTGTGTCAAAGCCGCATCATATGCCACTATATTCCCATAAAATATTTTCTCCAGATCTTTCATCCACTTTATCAATAGTAAGTTGACCTATCATAACAGAACCTAAGTTAGACAAGACAAATTCCAAACTGTTACAATACGAGCAAGGGTTCTGCCTCCGTTACATATTTTAGTTATTTTCCGTGTTTTGTGAGATTTCAGAATGAAGTGGGATTTGGAAGCATTATACAACAACACGAAACAATCTCTGTTTTCTCTTCTCTCTTCTCTGGCATGCTTCATGTAGAATTGCATCAGTAAATGTGGCTAACCAGGTTAAGGATTTGAGAGTGATTAAAAGTAATGGAGGAAAATTACGGTAAAATTTACAAACATCAAGCTCAATTCAGCATTATTAGAGGCTGCTTGCAATTTCAGAGGAACCAGGTGTACAAGACCATACTAGTGATATCAGTTGCACAATCGGCAGGATCCCGGCTGAGTGGTTAAATTTGCATTGCTAGGTTCTAGTAAGATTATCAGCATGTATTCCAGAAACTAGATGGTAACTGAAAAGCAGAGAAAATATACCCCGGCCTTAGAAACTCTTAGTTCAAGGTTGTGATTGTAGATTTCATAGAGATATTGACCAAATTCAGTGCCTTCTTTCCCTTCTTCTTTCAACCGGCGCAACACAAGCCACATGTGAAGCATAAGCAGGGAATATGTTGTTTTAAATGTCTTCTCCAAGTTAAAAACTGAACCAAAAATATTTATCATGAAACTAATTAAAGCTTCGAGTATAATGAAACTTCTTTCAGCAAACCACGTGAAGCATGTCAAGTTGAAATTAAATGCAAAGAAAAAGATATATTGTGAAATAACAAGAGTTGTCTCTAGCTTGAAAAATAAATTGCTAAGCTCAAATGTAATTAGCAATTTTCTAAGTCTAGTTATATTTATCCAACTGCAGTAATATCAGCAAAAGCAACTTCATATAGATTCCAGTTTCTAAGGATAAGATTTAGTTAAATGACTATCTAAATTTCAACAACATCAAAATATTCAGAAAATTTGTGGAATACAATTCCATCAAACAAAGTATGATAACAAAGAGCACGTACCATCATAGATAGGAGGTTTGTCAACCTGAGAAATAATTCTCTTATAAACTATATTTGCCCCTCGAATAGACTTGCTTTGTTTACTATAGAACAAGAGTAACTTAAGCATAAGCCGCTTCATTCCCGAAAATTCTGGTTCTTCAATTCTTAGAGGAGAATCTTTTGCCAGAGCCAGTGAACATGGCTTAGACCAAAACATGGCATTCAGGTCAACCTTCACCTGTAAAAAGAAAATAGATCAATAAATTAAAATGAAAGAGGAAATCCAATTTGGACCTTTATTCTGTTGCAACAGTTGGAAATTAGAAAAAAGTTGGTGAAAATAGCATACATGCATGCTATTGTTCAATGGTACTGTTATCATTTTTCTGTTTTTGCTTTTGTTTGTGCATTGTTTCCAGAGACTAATATTGTGTTTTTGTTCTCATTTTAATTGCTCCTATTGCTAACATAAAAAACAGGCTTACAATGTTCTGTATAATATTTACAAACTGAATTAAAGGAAAGAAATACGCAAATCAATATCACCACGAATCATCTACTACTTCTTTCCAAATGAATTACCAGCACTCAGAACTGACGTAGTTGTACCAGTTTTTTTTTTTTTTCCCACTTCCCTATCGGATTCGATCCAATGATCCAATCCCAGTCATTGGTAAAAATGGAAAAGAGTTACCTCGGGTTTCTCTGATATGGTAGGAGGCGACGAATCAACATTGGCAGGGGCGACTTTAGAAGAGAAGGCATTGGCACTGAGAAAGCAGTAATAAGTGGTTTCTTTAGGGGTGCTTTTGAAAAATATATTCGTCTGAGATGACAAGGCGGAAGAGAGGTGAGGCGCCGCACTTCTCAATCGCGATAACATCTTTACAGGTTGGGAACTAGAGAAGGAGCACGAGGGGGAGGGGCAAGGGTTTAGCACAGTGAAGAAGAGGAGGAACGGGGGGCGGGGGGTCGACGCGGATGCACGACGGTCCACAAATTGTGGGATGGACCAATAATACACCGGGTTTAATCTAAAGTAAATAACCAATAGTAGACCGGGTTCAAATGCTTTATTTTTTTTGCTTCTGTCGAGATACTTTTAATTATCTAATAATCAAAATTCTACAATTTATATATTAAAATAAAACCTGTAGATGTGATATATATTATTTTCACTACATACACATATAAATTATCACTTATTTATTTGATTTTATATGAATTAATAAGTTAAAAAATTAACATCTAGAATTTATCCACATCGGTGTTTTTTTACAAGCTTTCGGTACTAATCAAACAAAATCAAAATACCGTGATTTTTACGTGTACATAGAGAAAATGATATAGATCATAATTAATAGGTTTATTTTGATATTTAAATTTAAATTTTTTAAGTTATTATACTTCTAAAAACATTTGAACCCTACTTGTAACTATATATCCTGCAATGCACGTTGGTCCACAGTATTATTTTTTGGGGAGTCGTCATGAGAAGAAGCCGAAATTTTTATTTCTACCATATTTACAAAAAATAAACTAAAACATTCATGTTTGATCAGAATTCGAAATTTATCCAGGCCGCACAATACCGCTGCAGCTCCAAAAACATAGGGCCGCTCAATGCCACTGCGACCCCTAGTTTGAAGCCGCTCAGTGCCCCTGCGGCCCCAATTTTTTTGTTTTTTTTTGTTTTACATATGAGAATGCACAAATTCCAATCACAGTGTACCGCATTTGCACAAATTCCAATCACAGTGTTTTTCTTCTTCTTTTCCTATTTCCCTTTCTCTAAACCGGTTTTCGATCTATTTCCTTCAACCAAAACCACTCCTAATCTGAAACCCCAAATGAATTTCTTCTAAACCGGTTTTTTGCTTCGAATGGTTCAGCGTTTTTTTAGTATAACCGGTCGATTTAACCGGTTTTGACCGGTTCAATAGCATAAACGATTCTTCAAGCGAACCAAACCGGACTAGTGACCGGGTCCGGTTTTGATAACACTGGTGTCGATAAATCATTCCCTTGTCCATACAGGTTGGCCCAATGTATAAGTGGTAGTTCTCTAGATTGTGCACCCATTAAAGAAGTGAAAAATCCAAAAAAAAAACATCTGCTTTAGCCTTCTGATCCGAGTGTAGAATCCCGTCAGGGTCAATGTAAGGTATGTTGTTACTGTTCTTCTTTGCTGAGGCCACCGCGTGAAAAAATTTTGTTCCTTTATCTCCATTCAATTCCCATTTTGTCTTAGCCCTTTGTTTCCATAGGTCTTCTTCTAGAACTGCTAGCTCTGTATGTCTCCCTTTAATCAAACATGCTATGAATTTTTCCAAGTCCGTAGTATTTCTATCTTCTTTCACTCTATCGTACCAACCCAAGAAATCTCTACAGACCCGTATCTGAGCTTTGATCCGACCCACCTTTGTATTTGCCCAATCCTTGATAGCGGCCTGTAGTGCTTGGACCCGAACCCCGAACACTTGATGATGATAATAAATTGATTGTTTCTTATTAATATCTTGTCATTGTAGTTCAACACTTGATGATGATAATCATGTTTATTTCTCATGAAGTATTCACGAGATATTTAGCAAATTGGAGATTCAGGGCCAAGGCCAACATCAGGCTCCGGAGAACCCTCTTCCTGATTTGAACCAGGATCCGGTAATATTTCTTTCTTCCATTTTATTTTGCATATCTAGAAATTAGACATACCTTGCATATATTTTTGTTTTTGCTTCTGTGTTGTTTTTCTTACTTTTTTTTAAAGTATCACATTGCAATTAGACATACCTTGCATAGAGTAGAACTAGGGTGCTCTCGAGTTCACCAAGTCCTTGGTGAACTCAAGTCCAAAACTCATCGGATCGGCTTCAAACGACGAATCCGACCGTTGAAACCCGTCTACCTTACGAGTGATGCGTCTACATGCAAAAATTTTAAATTTTGAAATTAATTTTGCATAGAGTCAAGTGGTCAAAAAACGTCAAAAAATGAATGCATTAAAATTAATTTATTAACCTTCTAATTTTGACCACTTGACTCTATGCAAAATTAATTTCAAAATTTAAAATTTTTGCATGTAGACGCATCACTCGTAAGGTAGACGGGTTTCGACGGTCGGATTTGTCGTTTGAAGCCGATCCGATGAGTTTTGGACTTGAGTTCACCAAGGACTTGGTGAACTCGAGAGCACCCTAGTTCTACTCCCTTGCATATATTAATAGTATGCTGGATGTACTTGTGTTTTAGCCTCATAAAACACCAGATGTATGATAGATTTATTTTTAAAGGCAAATAAAAATGTACAATACAAGATTTGTCGAAAAACAAACTGAGAACAGTTTGAACTCGTTATTATTGCTAATTTTGTCTTGTTTTGTAGCTTGAGGAGGAAAAGACAAGAGACTCTCAATAGAATTTGTTGAATATCATTCTAAGATTAGGTATATATATAATACACCTCCATTGTTAATGTTCTGGTTATATCATGCATGTGGAAAATAAATTATGTTTGAAATAATAGAATTGTAAAATATTCAAGATCAAAATTACAGCAGCAAAAAGCAATTTATTTTGGAGGTTCATCTCAATTTTATTTTGTGTCTATCCTCTAAAAACGCAGCAGAAAGTAATATTATTGTAGAATAACTGAATAAGTGAATACTTTAATACCTTTTGGTTCCATTTTTTATCACTAAAAGATTGCTTAATTGGAGGATTCAACCGTACAAAATTAATCTAAGAACCAATCGATTAGGGTCATCCGGGAGAAAAAGTTGGGGTTTTTTTTTTTTGCTATTTTTCAAAGCTTAGTATATGAACAAAGTTAGCATGTTAATTTCAAACTTTATCATATTAATTTCAAATAACCGATCTAATTCACAAATAATATGTGTCATACAAATGTTGATAATTTTACAGAAAAAGTTTCCGAATCCCTTTAATTAAGCAAATAAAAACACAATAAATAATCAAGATTGAACAGATTTTTAAATAAACACACCCTAACATTCATTCAGGGCCCACCTGTCAGGCTCATAGAATCTTACCTTTTCTCTCACCCCAGCCGACGCCTTTCTTCTCTCTACCCACTCACTCTGCGTTCCTCTCTGTTCCGTGTCAGTCTCTCCCGAGTTCCTTCCTCCGCCAACCCACTCGCTCTCTCTCTCTCAATTACTGTCTCTTTTCTCTCCGGCCTGGCGACCCCTAGTCCCCTGCTCGCTAGCCTCTTCTTCTCGTGCTCTTTTAGCTGAACTCGGTCGAACCAGCTACCATGGAGACTGTATCTTCTCCATCTCTCCCGCCCCCATCACTACGCAGTACCTCTCTCTCTCTCTCTCTCACACACACACACACGCACACATCACATTTGTGCAATTTTTATCCTGATGTCTCACAATTATGGAGTTATAATCAATAATATTCTTAAACTGTAGTATTTTCAAGAATTTTTTTTTTCTGTAGGATTACCTGTAGAAACAAGATTACTACCTAGAGCTCTCAATTCTAAAAAGAAGAATGCTTCTCAGAGGTAAGCTAACTTTCTGTTTTGTTCAATTGCGTACTCAAAGTGTATTTAATGGCAATTTCAATAAACTTATGATTGAGGTTTTGGTTCCTGATTGAAATGAGCCCAACCTTTGCAAAAATGGAATCTAGGCTAAGAACTGTTTTGATTCCTTTGAAACAACGCCCATCACAAATGTAGGTATTCAGATAATGAAGAATGCATTTCCAGTTGCAGCAATTTGAATCAAATGGAATGTCGGGGAAGGAGGGATGTTCTGGTAATTTCTTTTATTTCAATGGGCATGTTTGCTCCATTTGCTGCTTATGGGAAGTCAAAAAATAAAGCTATTTATGATGAAAGGCGCTTGCTTGAACAAAACAGGAAGATGCAACAAGCCAATAATGCCCCTGAGGATTTTCCTAGTTTCATCAGAGAAGGTAAATATTTACTTTTTATTCTCAAAATTTGCTAAAATACTCATCCTGACTTGCTGGTAAAATTGAATTGGATTGTGTTGGGTTACTGTCATAAAGCTCCATTTTGCAATGAATTTCCTCTTTTCACTGAAGTAGAGTTTCAATTTCTAATTTCTGTTGGTTGGAAGTAGTTAGAACTATCTCAGAAGATATTTATATACAATTATCATAACTATGTAATTTTAATTTGTATAATACATATAGCGGTAATGAATTCATATATGCAGTAAGGTCATCAGTCAAGACTAGTAGCCAGGTTGGGTCAGGTTCTGCAATAATTGACATTTCTTAAGAATCCCTATGTGATTAAATATTTAGGTTTTGAGGTGAAGGTGGTGACTCCAGAGAACTATACAAAAAGCAACTCAGGCTTGATTTACAGGGATATAGAGGTCGGTACTGGTGACTGTCCCAAGGATGGCCAACAGGTTTGTTTAGTATTTAATTTATGAGGGTTCAGATGTCTCGTGTCTTTCATGCCTCATCATGCCTCACAACTTATATCTCCTTTTTCAAAGTCCAAAGAGTCAATCCGAACCGCTCAACATAATATCCATATTAAAATATGCTTGGAGACCAAATTTTATATTTTTTGGAAATATTTTACTATTTATTAGATAGGTAGAAAATCACTGTTTTTGGATGGTCCAGAAACAGTGATTTTGTACTGTGCCTATCTAAAAAAATAGTAAAAACTTGCAAAAAAAATATAAAATTTGGTCTCCAAGCACATTTTAATACGAAAATCATGTTGAAAAGTTCGGATCGGCTCTTTGGATTTTGAAAACGAAGATATAAGATGTGAGGCATGATAAGGCATTTGAACCCTCCTCTTAATTTATTTAAGGAGTTTAGGGTAAAGTTTTTAATTCTAGTTGTAAAATTTGTAGGTAGTATTTCATTACACTGGATATAATGAATCAGGCCGAAGGATTGACAGTACATATCTCCAAGGCGCACCGGCAAAAATTCGTCTTGGCAACAAAAGCCTAGTTCCAGGCAAGTCAGTCTAACCCACCTGTTGCATATAGCCAGCCTGTACCAGTACCTACAAGCATATCAAGCCAAAGATATACTTTAAACTTTTTGGTAGCCTACTGGTACGTACCAGCTTAGTGGAAAACTGAGTCAAGCTTAAAACTATATGTTCTTCTGAATTAGATATGTACATGAATATAGGGTTTGAAGAAGGAATAAGAGAGATGAAACCAGGTGGCAAGAGGAGAATCATCATTCCACCTGAACTCGGGCCTCCAGTGAGTCTCTTTCATATGTTTTGCTCCATTTTGATAATTTATTATTTGTGTTTATTGGTACCGGAGAAACAAGTATTCTTGGTTCAGGTGGTATCTCTTGTACTGTACTGGTATATACCTTACAGGACCCAATAGAACTTCCAGTTTATAATGTTAAGTAAGACAAATTAACTATTTGCTGCAGGTGGGGCCATCCACATTCTTTAGTGCAAAACAATTTGAGGTTTTTGATGTAGAACTATTGCGAGTACAAGATTGCCAGAGAAGAACCATTGGATTTTATTCTGATGTCGTCTGTACCTGAGTCAAATGATTAAAATTTCTCATATCTTACATATTTCTTAGTAAGCAAAGTTGTAACATCTGAAAGATCCAAAGCTGAAATTTGTTTTCTGCTATCAATACATGAAAATATGTTGAGAACGCAACAACATTCAATCCGTCCAATTCATTCGATCCAGTCTATATTTTTATCGGATTGTGATGTCATCGGGTTGGATACAGATTTCAACTTTGTTTAATTTATTATTTTGAATTTAATTGTGAATTTATCTTACAAAATCCATCTTGACTCCACCCACTTGCAAATAATATTGCACAATATATAAATCTTAAATATTTATATATCTAATTAGTTAATAACATGTTTGAATCACTCATATTTGATTACCACTTTTAAACCATTCTTTCTATTTTATACGATTCTAGATTTTCAGTAAGAAACTTTCTATTTCATCTAGGGAATCTAAATAGTTTATGATAAGCAATTTAATCATCAAAATCCCAAACGGTTAAAAAGTTTCAAGCTCTAAACTCAAGCTATTTAGGACTTTAAAGATATTTGAGAATAATAAGTATTACTGTGGAATTATTATATCTTTGCTTTATAGATGTTATCTGTTGATGTTAGTTTCTAATAATAAATTGTATTTGAATTATCTTAGTTGATTAGATAAAATAATTTTTTTTTATTCCTTGATCTATGTCTTAGTGCTTAATTATCTTTATGTTATTTTGTTTTAATTCATCTATTTTTTAGTGGTAATTTTTTAATGTTATGTTAAATATAAGATAACAAAACGTTTATCTTAAAAAGCTCCATTAAATTTAAAATCCGTTTAATCAATCTAACTTGCAAAATTCATTGGACAAAAATGAAATGAGTTGGATGGGCCAACTTGAAATTTTTTCAACCTCGTATAATTAGTTGGATTGAAATTTTGACAAAATCCAGAAACTTTTGTGATAATGGATGGAATTTTGGGTTAAGTGAGATATTATTTTCTTGATCCGTTCGGATGGCCTATTGTTTTTTATTTTATTTTACAGAGGCTGGGAAGTTATGAGAGAGACTCAACTCTCGACCTTTGGGCTTTAGTTATCCAACAGTTCTAAAAAAATTTCCTAACTGTACTACCACCTCATTCTCGACCTATTGTTCTTTTCTTCTCAAACTATTTCTCAAGCAACGTAAAATGATAGGAATAGAAAAACAAAGTCAAGACTAATTTTGTTTTCCCACGATGCGCATTGCTCTCTCTTCTTTGCCTATTTCTCCCCTACTTGGGATAAATACTGAACAATTCCTGTAGAGAATTCTATCTCAAGCTAACGAATCATTAGTTGATAAATCCTGTAATTGGTGTCCTGCATCAATAAATAATAATGTGCAAAATATTCATCAAGAAACATACTAAAATTTTATTAGAGTCTCTTCTTCTTTATGTCTAAAATAATCATGCTACATATTAATAATGTTAAATAAAATTAAGAGTTAGAAAGTAACTGATTGAGAAATTTAAAAACGTTATTGTTACAAATAAAATATTATTTGTCACAAATTAAAAAATAAAACCAGAGCGACATTGTCCACACATTATTTTTCTTTTTGGTACAAATAAACAGATAAGTTTCTTTCCTTTTAATAGATAAAAAAAATTAAAGAGATATATATATATATTTATTATAAAATTTTATATAATTAATTCCGCTATACAATCAAACATTTATTTCAGCATATTTTTGTAATCATTACCGTCTATAGTCATGAGTATAGATTCCTGTAAAATAACGAGTGAGTTTCTAAATCCGTAAAAAAAAAAAATCCTGCGTAATTACGTGACAATCGCACGATACTTGAGAGGCTAAAGATCGGAATAGTTAGCATTCGCCTTCTGCTTTAGTGACCGAAATTTTTATTAATAGAAATAATAATAAACTAATGTCGATATAGAAGAATGAAATGGTCTGAATTTTAAATCTAACAAAGACGTTATTTTTGGTAACGTCCCAGGGGACGTTACCAACGATAACGGGCCGATTAAAATCGCTAATCGCAGCTCCTTAAAAAGCTGGCCGTCGCCAACGATAACGTCCAGAGGAAAAAAAAAAAAAAAAAAAAAAATTTGGCCGTCGCCAACGATGACGGCCAGCCTTCTGTGAAAAAGTTTTTATTTTCTCCGATATCAACTCCAATATTTTTGTGTGAAAAAGTTTTTATTTAGACTATTAAATAATAATTAATTTTGAAAATCCAAACCGTTCAACATGTTCGAAATATTGAAATGTGATTGGAGACCAAATTTTACATTTTTTGGAATTTTTTTACTATTTATTAAGCCACTTTGAAAATTACTGATCCAACGGTAAACAGTAAAATTTTCTGGACCACCGGATCAGCGATTGAAAAAATGGCTTAATAAATAGTAAAAAAATTCCGAAAAATGTAAAATTTGGTCTCCAAGCACATTTCAATATTTCGAACATGTTGAACGGTTTGGATTTTCAAAATTAATTATTGTTTAATAGTCTAAATAAATTTTTTTTCACAATTTAAGGAAAAATATGATAGAGGCACATAACTTATCACCGAAATTTTTATCACCGAAATTTTTCTGATCTCCAATATTTTTCCTTAAATTGTGAAAAAGTTTTATTTAGACTATTAAACAATAATTAATTTTGAAAATCCAAACCGTTCAACATGTTCGAAATATTGAAATGTGCTTGGAGACCAAATTTTACATTTTTTGGAATTTTTTTACTATTTATTAAGCCATTTTTTCAATCGCTGATCCGGTGGTCCAGAAAATTTTACTGTTTACCGTTGGATCAGTAATTTTCAAAGTGGCTTAATAAATAGTAAAAAAATTCCAAAAAATGTAAAATTTGGTCTCCAATCACATTTCAATATTTCGAACATGTTGAACGGTTTGGATTTTCAAAATTAATTATTATTTAATAGTCTAAATAAAAACTTTTTCACACAAAAATATTGGAGTTGATATCGGAGAAAATCAAATATCGGAGAAAATAAAAACTTTTTCACAGAAGGCTGGCCGTCATCGTTGGCGACGGCCAAATTTTTTTTTTTTTTTTTTTTTTTTTCCTCTGGACGTTATCGTTGGCGACGGCCAGCTTTTTAAGGAGCTGTGATTAGCGATTTTAATCGGGCCGTTATCGTTGGTAACGTCCCCTGGGACGTTACCAAAAATAACGTCTTTGTTAGATTTAAAATTCCGACGAATTCGTTCTTCTATATCGACATTTTTTTATTATTATTTCTATTAATAAAAATTTCGGTTCGCCTTCTGCTTTAGTGACCGAAATTTTTATTAATAGAAATAATAATAAACTAATGTCGATATAGAAGAATGAAATGGTCTGAATTTTAAATCTAACAAAGACGTTATTTTTGGTAACGTCCACGGGACGTTACCAACGATAACGGCCCGATTAATTAAGATGAAATCGCTAATCGCAGCTGCTAAGAAGCTGGCCGTTGAGAACGGTGACGTCCAGAAAAAAAAAAAAAAAAAAAAAACTGTGGCCGTCGCCAACGATGACGGCCAGCGAAAAAAACAAATACCTCGAGGCCGTTGTCAAAGATAACGTCCAGACTCTGGAAAAAAAAAAAAAAAAAAAATTTGTGGCCGTTGCCAAAGATAACGTCCACAAAGAATACATGGAATTCAAATTGTGAAAAAGTTTACGTAGAGATGCCAAAGATAACGTCAATTACCTGGCATGTTCTAAGTACTTAGACTATTAAACAATAATTAATTTTGAAAATCCAAACCGTTCAACATGTTCTAAATATTGAAATGTGCTTGGAGACCAAATTTTACATTTTTTGGAATTTTTTTACTATTTATTAAGCCACTTTGAAAATTACTGATCCAACGGTAAACAGTAAAAACCAGTAAAATTTTCTGGACCACCGGATCAGCGATTGAAAAAGTGGCTTAATAAATAGTAAAATTTGGTCTCCAAGCACATTTCAATATTTAGAACATGTTGAACGGTTCGGATCGGTTGGTTGGATTTTCAAAATGCAAAAAGTAGCCCGAAGTAAAGAGGGGGTTTTACTTTGCAAAGCACCGTAGTCTTACTCTTATTATATTATTATTATTATTATTATTATTACTTTCCGGTTCGGATCGGTTGGTTGGATTTTCAAAATGCAAAAAGTAGCCCGAAGTAAAGAGGGGGTTTTACTTTCCGGTCCCAAAACTGAAAACTTTGTTTGCGGTCTCGGAGTTGTGCCTATTTAGCCAACCGCGCACCCCCCTCTCTGCCTCACATCTCACTTTGGCACCCCCTCTCTCCCTCACATCTCTCTTTCGTTGGTTTGTCCCTTTGTCTCTTCTCGTCTTCTCGACTGTCTGATCGATCAGAACTTCAATTCAGGTATTTTTAATAATATTATTTACTACTTAATTTAGAAAATAGTAAATAGTTTATGATATTTCAAAATGGTTTAGAATTTTATCTGAATAATTTAGAAATTCCAAAATAGTTTAGAATATTGTCTGAATAATTTTGAAATTCCAAAATGGTTTAGAATATTGTGCCAATAATTTAGAAATTCCAAAATGGTTTAATAATGTCCAAATAATTTAGAAAATTCCAAAATGGTTTAGAATATTGTCCGAATAATTTAAAAATTTTCAAAATGGTTTAGAATATTGTCCGAATAATTTAAAATTTTCCAAAATAGTTTAGAATATTTTCCGAATAATTTAGAAAATTTCAAATGGTTTAGAATATTTTCAAAAATTCCAAAATGGTTCCAAATAATTTAGAACATTCCAAAATGATTTAGAATATTTTAGGAAATTTCAAAATAGTTTAGAATATTTTAGAAAATTTCAAAATGGTTTAGAATATTGTTCGAATAATTTAGGAAATTCCAAAATGAGTTTAGAATATTTTACAAAATTCCAAAATGGTTTAGAATATTATTCGAATAACTTAGAAAATTCCAAAATAGTTTAGAATATTTTAGAAATTTTCAAAATAGTTTAGAATAATTTAGAAAATTCCAAACTAATTTTATAATATTATCCGAATATTTTAGAAAATTACAAAATGGTTTAGGATAATTTAGAAAAATCCAAAATTGTTTTGTAGTATGGCAGACGAAGTACCTGATCAAGGAGAGAGAGAGACGACGAGAATGCAAGATACGTTCAGCCCGTTGTTGTGGATACCTCACAGCCATCATAGGGTATCTGAGGCTTCTAAGGAGGTAAGCATTTACTTATTTGATTTTTCATAACTCGGTCAGAAATCAAATCATATTATAATTCCTATTTATGTTGTAATGTAGAGTTTAGAGGTTTTAAACGTCAAACACTACAAAACGCACTGCGAGTACCACGAGAAATCCGCGCCATATTTGATTCGATTGGGCTTATACCAAATCGCAGTCATGCCTGATATCATCATCGATGCGTCGCTTATACATGGACTTGTCGAGCGGTGGCGTCCTGAGACGCACCTTTCATCTTCCTTTCGGAGAGATGACAGGTATTAACTACACTAATTCAAATAAATTTGTTATTTCTACTTTTTTGATAACGGGTCAAATAAAGAATTTGCTTATAATTTTGTATTTAAATAAATTACAGTCACATTAGAAGACATGAGTTGTTTGTGGCGGGGATTACAGATGGGGCGAATGTAAAAGGCCGGGTCTTCGATTTGTTAGGGATCCTGTAGGATGAACAATCGAGCTTTATGAAAAAAAGGGGCTGAGGGAGATCAAAAAATTTCTGACTGGATGATGCTGAAAACTAAGCTCCGTCAGTGATTTAAGAACTGCCACCAAACGCCAATGAACAAACGCTGAAGTGGTAAGTATTTTCTATTTATCAACTTATTCGTACTTTACATTCTTAATAATGTACTCACATTATCACAAAATTTGCTAGGTATGTCCGTGGATTCCTCTTGGATCTATTCTCGGATACTTTGTTCCTAGACAGCAGCGGAGACGGGATACCGCTGTGGTATCTCAATTTGATTGAGAATTTGAACAAGCCGACGGACTACAATTGGGGCGCAGCCGTTCTCGCATATTTATATCGACATCTATATGTTGCATCCGTTCTCGCAGTCCGATCTATGCATGGTCCGGTTATGCTGCTGCAGTACTGGTCGTGGACCCAATTTCCAGTTCACCGACCTAAGGCAAGATTGAAGGACTTTGAACCTTCCTGGGGCGTGCCAACAGAAGATACATGTCCAGCTTTTGCTTACAAATGGTGTTGCAAGCATAAGTACGAGAACTCATCTCACAACAAAACCTCCGGTCTAAGTATCCCGCGCAACCAGTTTCAGCAATTGATCGAGAACATGATGGAATGGAAGCCGTACGAGAGTACTTATACCCACCTTTCGAGAGTAACTCAGGTGGGAAGGGTACTACATTCTAACTCAAATTCTTACTAAATTTATCAAGTTTTTTTATTTATTCAGTTATATATCATCATACTTATAAATTATAACTCGCATTCTTACTAAATTTATCAGCCTTACTACTTGTACTGCGGGCCTTTGATATTTTTTGGATAGTGATGATCGCTGCATGCGACAGTTCGGTAAATTTCAAAAGCGTCCGCCGCCGCCTCCCATCAATAAGCTCCTTCACGCCGAATTGCACAAGTATGATTTTCTAACTGTTTTTTTCCTTATTTATGTTAATTAACTTTGTGTGTTGAGTTGTTATTAAATTATGAACAGGTTGAAGATGGCCTAAAAAAGGAATGAAACTTGGACCGTAAAGCACGCACTTCATGTTGAGCAGTATACTCCTTTGTGAGAAAGACGCCACAATTCCTAAAATCATTTCGAACGATGCCTGATTTGTTACCGCTACTAATTGGTAGTCACATTGGTCATCGGTAGACATATTAAACTTGACTTGGATTTCCAAATTTGTTTCACTAACAGTATACCCAACCAATTTATAAATTTCATTTTGGAGATAATCAAAGCTATGGTTCACGGTTACCGGTAATGAGTATTTAGACTTGGTACTATAAAAGACCCCGTCATCATTGTATTGGATTTTCTCTCCAACAAAATTTTTCACACAAATCATTTTTTGTTTTAGTTGGTATGTATAACAAACTACAATTTAAAAAATAATAACCATATAAGTACAACATAGTACAATTAAATGATTTAAATTAAATAATTTAAAATTAAAATAAATAAAAACTTACAAAAATTCACTTCTGATTTTTTCTTCTTCTCCTCTTCTTTTTTTTCTCTTTACTCTCACACAATGTATGAGTTTTTTGTAAGTTTTTGTTGAGAGTGTAGGAGTGTTCTGCGGATTTTATAGGCAAAATTATACGAAACCGGAAACAAAATTTCCGGATCTCCAACCTGAAACAAAGTTTTCGGTTCTGGGGCCGGAATTTTGTTTGCGGTTTCTATTGATGAAACCGGAAACTTTGTTGTTTCAAGGAGGCAGGAATCGGAAACAATGTTTGCGGAAAGATGGCTTCAAACTGGGAACAAAGTCTCCAGTTTGGTCATTTTTGCCGAGCGAAGAATGTACAGATTGTGAAATTAATTAATAATTTTGGATATTAATAAAAATTTCGGCATGAAAAGGATCCGTTATGAAAGATTCATCACCAAATTAAAGATAGCGGGATCTTAAAAAAATAATAATAATTTTGACAGCGGAAGCGCAAGAATCGCCGTCCTTTTTGCCCTTTTCGATCTCATGACAAAATTAAAAATTGAGTATCTGATGAGCATGAACTAATTCGGTTTCATATTTGATTTTGACCGTTTAATTTGCGTGATTTAGACCATTTAATGTGTACTGAGTTTCGTGATTAAAACTATAAACCGTTTTGTGAATTTAAATTGGACATGTGAATCTCGATAAGAATCAGACAACTCAGACCGGGCATTAAAACTCAATGAATTCTCAAATATATTTTTCGAAAGAGTAACTATTATAAATATAATAATGTAAGTTCAGTTAATTTAATATATTTTGTTCTACCACATCAGTATTTTTCAATTGAGATGTAATCGTATCTTTCTTTGAGTGTGCATCTCAAAGAAACCTGATATTTTCTAAATTTTAAAAACAAAAAGAAACGTTTTATAGGGTGGAGTTTTTGTCCAAAGGACTTTGGACAAAATCTCATCTAAAGTCAGTTGTAAATCATCCGATCTGTGTTAAAATGTACACTGATGATTTAGATTTACGGAGTCATTCAAAGTCATTAAGTTTTAAATATGTTAGCACGAATATTAAAGCAAATCAAACGGTAAGGTCCGGCTTTGAATAAGATTATATCCAAAGTCCTTTGGACAAAATCTAATTCCCGTTTGATATGCACATAGCTCAAAACACATCTACAAGATCTATATATAAAGAAGGAACTAATAAAAGAAATTAATCAATCTATATATCTACATAACAGATCACTAAAAGTGATTTTATATATGAAAGTTCATATAATTTCATCTCCTTAAGAAAATGCATGGATTATTCGTCAATTATTTACAATTCATCATAGTTTTCTTTGAAATATTGATATCAGTAAACGACAATTATATATAATACCATATAGAAATTTTTTGAAAAGTTGAAAGTACATAGTAATTAAACCTATTAAATTACTATTTTTTTTTTCCGATTAAAAGACTACGTGGATCGTCGTTTTTGATTAAGGTCTCCCGTTGCCACCACTCCTATAACCTCCAACGGCCCCACTCTTCCACTGGGTGAGAATCTGCTACGATCCGGGTACTGTGAACAGTATCCTGCAATTTCTGTTTTTTCAAATCCAGCTGTCGAATTGTTTCGAGATGCGTGCACAGAAAAACTAACTGTTTTAAGATGCGTGCACTAAAAAATTGGACGGCTGAATTTAAAAAAACAGAAATTGCAGAGTTACTGTGCTTAATATTCGGATCGCAGCAGATCTCAATCCCTCTTCCACTACCCCTTCTAATTTGGGATAATCCAAATCTCCCGTCTCTCTTATTTTATGTTCATCCATGTACCGAGCCAAAATTATCATTTATTTATTCTATTTTATAAGAGCTATTTTAAGAATTTTAGTATTAATTTACGATTTTTATATAACAGTAGAGATAATTTATTACATAAGAGCTATTTAAGGTAACGATATCCTCGTTATCCACTACTATTAAAACTGCCACACACTCGCTCTTTTTAATCCATGAGGAACACGATATAGAAAATCTGTAGTCCTTTTCTATAATTATTCTAAAACTGAAAGCGACACGTCACCCCACTTTCACTGGGTCCAGACTCCCTATAGTAACTGAACATTTGAGTTTGGGATTATGGCCGTCCGATCACAATCCAGGCCAATAAGGTCTGATACAGATTCGTGCAATTTTGATCAGACAGTCCATATTAAAAAGCAAACTTTGTGTTACTTCAGGGGATACAAATTATCTTTTTCACTAAGATCCCCACTCCCTCAACTTCCACCTTCCTTCGCTGTTTTCTTCTTTTTTACTCTCCCCACTCTCCCTTGCTTTCTGCTTTTAAGTTTCTGTACCGTTCTCTTCTTTTTTACACTTCTCGCTCTCTCATCTCCCCTTCTCTCTCGCATATCTAGCAATGCAACCTGGTTCGAGCTCCAGTCAGCCACCATCCAAAAACCCTAAACCCGACCGGCCCGGTCCATGGCCTCCTCGGATCGAACCCTTCGTGCCCCGAACCGACCCCGACCACAACCCGATCGAGCTGAAAACCTGGGCCAAGCGAACGGGCTTTAACTCAAACTCCGGTGAAATTTCCCGCCCTCTCCCCACGCCATCGTCTACGGCGGGTCCCACTCGTACATTTCACGACCAACCCACCACGTCGGCAGGACCAACGTCTAAACCAGAGGACAGCGCACCTAAGGGACCGGAAAGGACGAACCGGGTCAGATTCAACCCGGTAAGGTTGGGCCGGAGGTTGAGAGAAAGATGGGAAGAGAGCACTAGTATTAACAAATCAGCGGGGTTTAGTGACACGTCAGAGGACCTAGAGAAGGGATTGGACCGGGCACCATTGCCGGATCGAGCAGTTCACCCGCATCCAGACCGGGTTGAGATAGAACCGGCTCAAGGAGGAGAAAGGAGAAGGAATGCAGGTCACGTAAGGGGAGAAGGGGATGTTGGCTTGAAAAAGGAAACAGTGGGAGTAGATTTACATGAAAAAGGATTTGAAAGGGAATTAGATTCAGGTGTTCTCTCAGATTCACAATGGGAAGTGGAGGGAGAGGAGCTGAGAGACAAGGAGGTGTATAGACCCAATGGATTGAAATGCGGCGTCACAGAGAATCCCGGTTGGGGTAAGCTTGTGTTATTGTTTTTTGTTTACTTCTATCTTTTAGTGGGAATAATCACATTTAACAGCACATGAGTCCAATGTTGAAATTGGATGTAATAAGTGCTTTATTGACTGAATTTATTATAGTTTAATGTTCCAATATATATATATGCATATCTTCCATAGATTGGCTGTTATAATTAAATATAATATACTATAATTAATAAACAGCACAACTGGATATATTATGGTACAATTTTCCATTAATTTATTGGAAAATGGGTACGCCAGCAGTTAAAAAAAAGGTGCAATTAACTTGTGGTTGTTTTCTTATTATTTCAGTGTCCCTATTTTTGTATGGAGTACAGCACTATTTATCCATAGCTGGTTCACTTGTTTTCATCCCCTTGATTATGGTACCTGTCATGGGTGGGTCTGATGTAAGATTTATTTTTCTCTCTCTTTTTTTTTCCATTTTTGTTTCCTTTTCTTTTAACTAAAAATTACACGAGTGCAGCCGCGTCATTATTTAAACATAAGAAACCCAAACAGAATTTGGGTATGCTTTCTATGAAAGATTACAACATGTATCTCCCACCATTTGTTATGAACCACTGCACACACCAGCTGCTATAGAACTTTAACTTCTGAAATGCACAGTTTACTGGTACAGTATAAGAATCGGCTAATCTATGGTACCGGTATGAGAATGGTGGTATAGCATTTTTGTGTTGTGGCTGTCTATAATGAAGCTCTATTTTTGTCAAACTTGTATAAATTGAAATAATAGGAGTTAGTCTCACTTCATTTTTATTTACTTTTTACAGAAAGATACTGCTACAGTTATTTCAACAATGCTGCTAGTAACTGGCATTTCTACAATTCTGCACACATTTTTTGGCACAAGGCTTCCATTGGTGCAGGGGAGTTCTTTTGCATATCTTGCACCTGCCTTGGTAATTATAAACTCTGATGAATTCAGAAATCTCAGTCAAAATGTAAGTTTTTGACAACTCTAGTTATGATTACGAGATTTTATTTTGTTTTTATTTGTTTAGAAATATGCTAATGTTTTGTTGTCTTGCATCAAATGCAGAAATTCAAGCATATAATGAGGGAATTGCAAGGAGCTGTAATTGTTGCTTCCATCTTTCAGACAATTTTGGGTTACAGTGGTCTCATGTCTCTTCTTGTGAGGTATTTTCTTACTTTTTCTTAGTTTGTCCTATGAAAAAGCATTCCGCTTATGCCAAAATTTCAAAACGAGGAGGGAATGGGCATAAAATCATGGGAGATATTCCAATTTTTCAGGGGGCATATAAAATGTTTCTCATATCTCCCGACTTAATCTGTAGATGTGATTAATATTTTTGTGGTGTTTTAACGTTTATTGTTTTTTTAATGTAAACTATTCAAAATAATAGGATAATAAATCCAGTGGTGGTGGCACCAACAGTAGCAGTCATTGGTCTGGCATTCTTCAGTTATGGTTTTCCTCAAGCTGGTAGCTGCATTGAGATCAGCATTCCCTTGATTGTCCTTGTTCTTCTCTTCACCTTGGTAATTTCTTGATGTCTAGTGCCACAAGCCATAACCAATATATCTCAACAACTCCATGAAACGGCTTGCAAAATATGCATGTCTATTGCATTGTTTGAGAAATATGTACTTGATATTTTACTAACAAGAGATTCTTCTTGTCCTTGCAGTACATGCGACGAATTTCTTTATTTGGGAACCGTATATTCCTTGTTTATGCGGTAATTTTCTTCACTTTATTTTTATTCCCTCTATAATACATTAAGGTTTCTCACTGTACTGATGCTGTGAATCCCATCTAAGTTTGATTTTGTTTTGCTGCTCTCTGTTGATTTTCATCTGACTTTCTTGTACCAAAAATCTCTAATTCTGTCTTCTCAAATTTTTTTCTCTATCGAATTTATTTATTTACTGTTGCTTTATTTTCAGATTCCACTCAGTGTTGGTATAATATGGGCATATGCATTCTTTCTAACTGCTGGTGGCGCCTACAACTACAAGGGGTGTAATTCGAATGTACCTAGCTCTAATATTTTATTAGATTCATGCCGAAGAAAGGTTGAAACCATGAGGCACTGCCGTACTGACGTGTCTAATGCGTGGCATACTGCTGATTGGGTCCGGATCCCTTATCCATTCCAATGGGGCCCACCCACTTTTCACATCAAGACAGTGATTATTATGGTCTTTGCTTCCCTTGTTGCATCTGTTGACTCAGTAAGTTGGCCTCTTTAAATCAAAATAATTCCACTTAGTCATTTGCCTCTACTGGAAGTCTGGAACCTCAGAATTTTACATATACCCCTGTAAAGAAAGAAACTTGACAATTTCCCTTCCAAACATTGAAGTTACCTGCTGTAACATTTGTGTTATATTCTGAAAAACATTTTTGAATACTTCTCACGACGAGAGATGGAGGGATACTTTATATTCTTTTCTTCTTAGACAACAAAGCAGGTTGAGCTTGCAGGTGTATGTTTTTGGAATATCATACGCATTAATTCAAACAACACTTGCAAGTTTGTGTCTTGATAATCTTCAGAACTCTTTACAAATCCTTCTAAGGTAAAGGGAGAGCAGTATGCGCACAGTATAATACTGCAGCTGTCCTTCTCATAGTATATAATATTTATTCTTTTATTTCTTTTCAGGTGGGATCTTACCATGCTACAGCCTTACTAGTAAATTTGAGACCTCCAACACATGGAATAGTGAGCAGAGGAATAGGCCTTGAAGGAGTTACTAGTATCATTGCCGGGTTATGGGGAACGGGTCTAGGATCCACTACCCTGACAGAGAATGTACATACTGTGGGTACGACAAAGATGGCTAGCAGGAGAGCACTGCAACTTGGTGCAATAATATTGATTCTTTTCTCCTTCTTTGGTATTTATTCTTGCCCTTGAATTTTCAATTGTGACTTTGAGGATTAGTTTAGTTCCTACTTCCTAATAATGTATTACTAATGTGCTTTTAGGTAAAATTGGTGCACTCCTTGCATCCATCCCTCTAGCATTGGCCGCCTCTGTTCTGTGCTTCGTATGGGCTCTTGTTGTAGCATTAGGTCTTTCTACTTTGAGATATACACAAACTGCTAGCTCCAGAAATGTCATAATTGTCGGGTTTACTTTGTTTATATCCCTCTCAGTTCCAGCGTACATCCAGGGCTATTCCCCCAATACCAGCCTTATTTTACCGAGCTATCTCATTCCATACTCCGCTGCTTCAAGTGGGCCTGTTCACACCAGTATTAGTGGGGTAAGATTTCACAGCAAATATATATAAGAAAACAAAAAAGCTTTTTTGTTTTAGCATGTACAATGCATTTGTTGATATGATCTCTAAAGTTTTATGTTTTTCTTACAGCTTAACTACACATTAAATGCGCTTCTATCAATAAGCACAGTGGTGGCCCTTTTGGTGGCATTTATACTGGACAACACAGTACCAGGTACAAAGCAGGAGAGAGGGGTGTATATTTGGTCTGATCTAAAACGACCCGATATTGACCCAGCTTCACTTGAGCCTTACAAATTGCCACAGAAGATCTGTTGCTGGTTTAAATGTCTGAAATGCCTGGGTCCCTGAATTCAAATATTTCATTTTGTACTTCATTTAATTGGGTAGGGTTCATTTCCATGATATTTCAAGGACCTGTTTAATTGAAGTTTCTGCATTTATCAAAAGAGGTATATGAAATACCATGGAAAGGAAGAGGTTAATAATATCTGCGTCGCATTAGAATAACATATTTGTTTTTTTACTGGGTGGCCATTGTTTCTATTATTCATTTTGGTTATAAGTTTCATATGATTAACAGTTTGATTATTTTTTGCTCAATTTAAACTAGGCTTGTTTAAGAATAAAAAGGCATATATAGATGTTCTATTTAAGATCATGTGTAAATTATTTTGTCAAAACAATAATATCAGAAGGTCCAAAGAAACTGGTTGTGTAATTACCGATTGTTTGTATTATTCTATTACATGTTCTAGTCTTATAAGAAATTTTGGGGAAGTTTTTATTTGGTTGTTTGTCTTTAAATTTTGGGAAAAAATTATTCCTTCATTGGAAGTTCATCTTCAATTGAATATTGTTCTCTTGTTAGAAAACTTTTTGGACTGGTGTGGCTGAGTAGAACATTTGACTTGGTTCTGAGATTGTAACCTAATAAAGCAGAGATCTTTTGGTAGGATGCAAGATGAATTGGTGTCGGTCTAGGTGATTTCAAGTAGTTGCTCTTAAGGCCAGACCACAGATGTTAACAGTTTAAGATAACATTAAAAACTTTTTTTTTCATCAATCTATAGTAACATTATCCAAATATCATCGAATCTAAGTGAATTAAGTACCATCTTTTAAACAACGCTTATTAACTGCGAGTTAAAACAAATTAAGAGAAATGCCTTTTCCGATAATAAGACTAGTGATGAATACCAAACTATGTCGGTTGTATCAGATACGATTGTAAAATGGAAGCACTTTCATCATTCCATTTATTACATGTAGTTACCAAATTTCGCACAAGCGTTTGTATTATAATTTAGCACTAGATAAATTATAAAGAGATTCGGGTTCAATTAGAAACACACTAAACGAAACCGAGGCATATAAGTTGGTGCAATCCATTAACAATAAGACCACAGCGCAATACTTTCTTATTTGTTCATGGCACAATTCACGTCGAATATGTTTATAATATGTTCCTAATTTACAACAGCGCTACAAATCTGAGATGCGTGAAATTTGAGACAGTAACGAACAAGTGTTAATACAACTGTGGGAGACTTATGGTGCAATGGTGCAAGGACATATTTGATGCGAATAAAACATATTTGATCAAAACTAAGGTAAATATGTTGTTAGAATGCACTCGTACATTGTAGTTAGAATTGTGTATTTACACTTCAAATCATGTTGTTTTACGACTTGCAACAGATCATAGCTTGATGACAAAATTAAACAATGACTAGCAGATTCCAGAGTCATGAACTCACAAAAATGAGGTCCTAATAACCAAAATAATCAATGGCGCCAACAAATGCATCTCACAGTGAATTCTCAGGGCACAAGGGAACATCAACCAAACAAACAATTAGTTTCTAATAAAACTAAAAATAAAAAAAATCAAATATATCTTGAAAACATCAGCTCCATTCATACTAATACCAAACTACTATGTTTAAGTAAAACGTCAGTTGAGAAATGTAAACACACTGGTTATTACCATCACATTTGGTAGAACAAAAATTCCACTGAAATACACCAACAACAAGCCCCTACAATCAGTGACATTTATTCTACCAAAGAGAAATAGAAGAGATGGCAGCAAGTGCCTAATTGGGGGTAGAAGAAGGTGCAGGTCTGTCATTGCCACAACCTTTACGGTTGCAAACAGTACGGAACGGGTAGTTGAGATTACTGCACTTGCTGCAAGTCCAGCTACCTTCAGGTGCTTCTCCTTGTTCCTTTTTACCAGATGAACCATTTGAATTGATGCCACCCTGCATTTGCATTTTACTTTTCTCATTAGTGGCGTAACTTGGGAAGAATAGTCGAATAAACATAAAAGAAGAAAAGAGAGCAATTACGGGGTAAGTAGGCCTAGGAGCACCACATTTTTTCATGTTGCAAGTGGTTCTAAATGCGAAGTTAACATTCTCACATTTCGGGCACTTCCAATCTCCCTCAGACGGTGATCCATCAGGTCCTGGAAAAGTGATAACAAAAAAGTTAAAGAACTTGTGTGAAAAGAAGTATACTAGCAACAGCAGTTAAGTGACTAATAAAGGAGATTTAAAGTGATATTATAGAACAATACCACCGCGCCGCTTCCTTGAAGAATTGTTGTCGTTATTATCTGGTAATGCACCAGTAGGCCATGGACTTGGACCCTGGTTTTGTCAAAGACGATAACATTTGAGAAAAAAAAATATATATATTTGCAAATTATAGCAACTGATACAACAATTACACAAACAAAGTAATACTAAAGTGACATTTTGCTCGGATACTAAGGGATAAGAAACTTGTATCTAGCTTTTATTACTGCCAGCAGAACTGGACCTTTTGAAATGAAAGGGAATAGACAGTAAAACCATGCAAAACTTCTTTGCATACAACTAAGCTTCTGTGTCCAACAACTTTTGACTGGGTCAACTATATGTACTTGAAACAAAGTGCAAGACAACCAACCTGTACCATTAGAGTACCAAAAGACTAAAAGATATAATACAACCATTAGCAGGTATAATACAACCAATAATTTGACAAAAAACTACGTAGATGAGAAAAGGACAAACCGGCATTGGAGACCCGCGATAACCATAACCATACCGACCCATATCAGCCCCAGGACCATAACCTATACCTGTTATTATTCAAACAATACTCGAATGAATTTTTACCACTTAATCAGCAACAACCTAAATCAATCCAACAATATGCTATCATCTGTACCAACTCTTACTCATTCTCTAACACTTCATGCAAGCCTTTAAAGAACCTGAAAAACATTGTCAACAACCCTGGAGAAAAACAAATGCCACCTACAACCCTTTTTTAGGACACAAAAGTTCAGCTATACCCATCTTTATACCTTTTTTGCATCTTAACAGTAAATTGTCCCATTTACAGATTCTATAACAGAAGAGATAGAGAGAGTACCTCCCATGGGACCAGGAGAGTGGTATGAAGAATAAGGAGGGTAAGAACCAGAGCTACCATAAGGACCGGGTCCGTAGCCATAACGCATGCCGAGATGCTGATATGGTGCAGGGCCATAACTGCCTGACATGCCGACAGGAGGTGGGGGCCCATATGGAGGTGGAGGGGCTCCACCATAGTATGGAGATGGCCTGTGCTCATACCCACCCCCTACTGCAGGCGGCACCATCCTCTGTTAACAAAAATAGTTAATGAAAATGCTTTATAATGACAAAAGTTACAAAACACCTGCATGTGTGCTGACGAGAAGCGCCTACAGGTGCTAGTTCCAGAAATATGCTCGGTTATATTAATATGATACTAATCTGAATATTGCAAACGCTGACCAGGATACTAACCAGACATGACAGTAAGCTGGGTCATTTAATTTACTTTGATATCAATAAAATTACCCGGTTGCACGAGTTTCAATAGGGAAATACCAGTACCGAAATTCTCAACTGTTGTAGCCATTTCATTGTTGACATCAAATTAAAATAAGATTATCCTTGCGGCAATTATCATGAAGGAAGCACTGATTTAAGACTCTAACCTGCCCTGGATCCAGCCAACTAACTTTGAAACTGGTACCATTCTCCCCAAACCTAGAGTATGAGACCAGAAGGGTCCACAAACCCAATCATTTTGTGAATGTATATGTACACTAGTCAAAAAATTCAGACCAAACAGTTTCAGGGCAAGGGGCTACTACAATGGCATCTGGATCCAGGCTGACGTATAACACCCGAGAAACATAAAGAAAAGGAATATCAAAAGATATGCAATTCCTGGTTAATCCATTTTCCAAATAGCAATTCCAGTATTTAAATTGGGAACTGGAATTAACAAATAACAAAGAACATTGGCCTGAAATCATAGCTCAGTTTTGCGGTTATCCCAAACCAAAACAAGAATGAAAAAACAATTTAAATGTCATTCAAAATGAAAAATAAATAAATAGCACATTCCAGCATTAGATTGTGTTCTAGAAAATATTACCGGGCTAGGACTAGCTGATGGGCGAGGGGCCCCACAAGTGCCTCGGTTGCAAACAGCTCTAAAGCTGAAATTCACATTACCACATTTGGAGCATTTCCAATCTCCTTCTCTAGCTGCAGTAATTAAAAAGATACATTTTATCATTAAAATGAGCTAATATTCCACGGTACGACCAAGAATATTTGTCCAGAATGCAACAATAATTGATAGACCAATCTTTCTCAAATTTCAAAGACAACCTAAGCACATTATCTATGTGTTGAAAGCATATTCTTGACAGCCAGCCAAAAAATAAAGACAGCATGATTATTAATTTATTACTGTAAAGTACTAAAATATCATAACAAAGCAACTTTATCTCAGATACTAACCAAACTAAATTTCAAAACACAGCCCAGGTTAAATTTTTGTAGCAACTTATCTCACTAAACTCACTAGAAATTGTAATATTGCGAACTAAATTAATTTAATAACTCATAATACTCCTCCATATATCCTCGTGTAGTATTATCACTTTAAATAAAGAAATATTAATATAAGCACAGGTTTCCCATTTAAGAAATTGATTAATAACAACCTTCAACAAACTACAGACCCGGTAACAAAAGCCCTAAGGGGGCGTTTGGTTCGTGCTATAGACTATTACAGGGAATAGAAGGATTCCAGAGAATATAATACCAAGGAATACCATTCCAGGAAATGTGTTATTATCACGTTTGGTTCGCGCATGGTTATCGCTTCAGCATTCCATACAAACAAAACTAAAATTATCTACCACAAAGTAAAAACATAAAACACAATTGACTAAATCATTGCAAGATTAAATTCGTACCAGCACACATAAAAGGCATTTGTACAAGACTGTACAAAGCGGATACAAAATTGACTGGTACAAAAATTCAGATCACATCAAGCTACATCTTAAGAAAGCTTGTACCAGTCCATTCAGATTTCATTCCGAATTTCTGTATACCAGTCCAATTTGTACCTTACAAAAGCTACACTGATCTGAAATGTAAGCATTTGGGAGCATTCAACCTAGTACCAATTAATACAGAAAAGGTATCCCTCTGTCTCACTTTGCCCCCAGTGAAAGTGTGAAAGTGCAAAAGGAGACAAAAAAATCAATAATAATATTAACAAAGTTTGGATTTGGGAATAATCAAGATAATTGAACAAACAAACTCAAGAATCGAACCAATTTAATTAGAATCTCAGAACAGATACAAAAATGGTGAAATGCCGAAGCTTAGGTAAAACTCAGAATTTGTTAGATAATTGTCTAAATTGACTCCAGAGACTAATTCCCTATTTATACATGATTCAAACAAATCAATAAATGAAAGAAATGGTGAACTAAATCGCTCTAATTGATCTCCGCACAACAAGTCAGCAACATCTCAGGATATTTCGTCTGAGTTGGCACGTGCGCTTGTGTTGACTACCATGAGAGATGTGAGAATGAGGCGATAGGGATTGGAGAGCGATGGCAGAGAAACGGGGAGAAGGAGAGGAATTGGGGACGGGTAGTGCGGAGAGAGAAAAAGAGAGAGAGACAAGTCAGGAGAAGAAGGGATTAGAGAAAAAAATTAAAAACGGAGCGCTGATTATGATTTCCGTGAAGCGGGAATGAAGAAATTCCATCTTTTTTCTAGCTATCCGAATAGCCATAAAGTATGGTATTCCGATGACAAGGGAATCATTGATTCCTATGTCTATTCCCTTCCTCTTCTAACCAAACGCAGTAATCACAAAAATGACATCTCAATGCCAGGGAATCACTCTCCGATAGACTGAACCAAACGCCCCCTAACAGTAGTACCACGGTTCTACGAGAATTTAATGCTCCTGAAACCTTTTCAGATACCCCGCGCAAAACCCTAATTGGAGGATTGCTTTACGAAATTAACAAAAGATACTACAACAACTAGCTAGACTGAATAAGATTCAGTAAATTGATAAAAAGAACTGACCATCGTTGCGAGATCTCTTCGAACCGAAGGAGCCCGCACCTCGATTGTTATCCACCTATACACGTGTAAATAAACACATAAATAACGGCTGAGAGATAGAGAGAGGGAGAGAGGAGACGTAGAGAGAGAGAGAGATTACCTTCGCGGTCGCCATTAGAGCAGTGATAAAGCGATAAGGAGAGAGAGAGAGAGAGATTCTGGGGTTTCGATTTGGCGGAGACGACGGGTGACCTGACCTCGTGTGGGAAGAGGGACTCGCACGGCGCTTTATGTGGAATTTTGCAATTTAGCCCCTCTACGCTTATATAAATAGAAAGGAGATTTCTAGAAGCACTATTCTATTCCCTGTCCGGGAGCAACCCTAATGAGAAAATGGAGTGGGGTCAAGATATTGACAAATCAGTTTTTGCTTCATACAGCGCACGGACAATAGACCCAAAATAGCGCTGTATGAAGCAAAATCTGCTGTGTAAATATCTTTATCCGAATCAAACACTCCAAATTTACTGCCTCGCAAGTAAAGTATTCTTCTAATAGAAAACCATAAAATATGTTGAATCTTTTGCATTAAATTTTTCGACGGGAACACGTTAGTTATTGTGTGAGAAATTTAGTACCACAAAAAATGTCTGCTACAATCAAATTCTTGTTACGTTACTTTTTTTAGCTGACATATTTGACACCTGAGATTCTAATTTCAGAAAAAAATATTTCCGATTGTTTGGCTTAGGAATAATGATACTATAAAGAGTATCAGTAACAAAAAATTTAATACTAACAGCCATAAGTAACTATTTATAGTAATTATAATAAATATGTTGATGATAATGATGTAAAGCCTTCTCCATCGTCCCAAAAAAATAAATAAATGAATTCTATTATTTTTAGAGAACTATTATCAGCACACACTTCTTACGCATTAGTACTGTGTACTGTAGAGCAAGACCTGTTAAAAGGCAGGATTCTATATGAAACGGCCATGCAGTTAAAATGAATTATAAATACAATAGGAGTGAGGCTATGTTACTATGCATAGCATGGCACGGTTCGTATTATAGATCACTATCTTTGTTTAGAAAATCTAAATAGTCAATATGAACTGTTGATCATGATCTCGATATAAAAATGTACTTGTGAATCAAAATTATAATTATTATAATTTTTCTGCTATTTTGTTAGATAGATAGAAAATCACTACTTTTAAATGGTCTAGAATGTTCTTTTTTCATACGGAGATCATGTTGAACGGTTCTGATCAATTATACGAACTTTAAAAACTAAAATATTGATCCATAATACGAACCAATCCACGCTATATATAGTACAGTATCCTCACTCATAGTCTCATATAATAGAGCATAGTCACAAGATTCGCGAATTATTCGTGTGAGAACTTCATTTAAGTTTTTTTACGTTAAATTTTACTAAATTAGTTTAGCTCTAAAATTTTTCCATTTGTTTAGAGTGTCTAATCGTCTTAATTTTTGCACTATACTGTGTTGTTGGAAATTATTTATAGTAGAAGAATATTCCCACAATTTTTTTTTACCTTCTTTAATCTGAATCGTACTTTATTTTTAAGCCTTTTGAATTTATGCATTGTGTTGCATTAATGTCAACTTTTTATTATTCTTATTATTTTTTTAGGTATGATGTAGTTACCGAAATAAATATTTCTCGAAATAAAAAAATACTTGGAGTTCTTATTAATTATGCTCGTTACAAGTTTATTTAGAATAGTTTTAATTAAAATTCTTACACATTTCTAACCGATTGAAAACCAACCTTTGGTATAGTGGCAAAGGTAATGATTGATTTATGTAATTGAGAGTAATCAATTAGATTTATGATAAAACCCATAAATCAGTCACTGATCCAATTAGAGTACCTCTATGAAATCGACCTCAACAGAAAACTCTCCGTGTGAAAGGTCGCATGTTTAAAACCTGAATGGAAGAATCCTTTCTGAATATTATATTGACCTTCAACCTTCACTAAAAAAAAAATCTTACACATTTCTTTCTGAATTTATTTCTTAAACGCTTTCTTTCTTTATATAAATGTTATTAAATGTTGATTTTTCTTTATATAAATTTTATTAGTTATACGAAGAGAAGGGTTCAAATAGCTCCATTTTTAATTACAATAACTTAAACTTTAAAACTTAAATGTCAAAATAAAACCATTAAATATGACTATATCATTTTATCTATAGTTCAATACACAACTGCACAATACTTTGATATTAACACAACACAACCGAAGCAATGTGTAACTTTACACCTAATGATACTTCAACGTGTAGAAGTCACAGTAAAGACCTCTTGTTTTGTGCAAGGCAGTGTAGGTAATGTGCAAAACTACCCCGCTCCCTCTGTTAAAATCTTTGTGCGCTTCACGTAGCGAACAAATTATAAAATCATAGCAGCGCTGCATGAAGCTAAAACTACTCTGTTAAAATCTTTACCCTCTCTCAATGCAATCAAAACTGTTGCAAATAGGAACGCATGTAACTACTTACAAAACAACCATTTGCCACAGATATGAGTTGCAGCTTCCAGTTAAATGCCGCTAAAATTAAAGCACTAAGCTATGTTGTAGGTAAAGATATTATGCCTATCTCACAACTGCATGGGTACGAAAAAACAAGTTGTCACGCCTGAATACAAACTAGTCAATCAAGATGAAACAAATTGCTCAGCAAAAATAATACTTACCAGAAAGGAGCCATACAACATAAATTCGACCTTCATCAGACAACCACAGAACCAATATTATAACTAATTATCATCCAACAAAATGGTAAAGGGATCAAACTTTGTATCTATAAACCCAAGCACAAGGGACTACTGATTTTCCAAAGGAAGCACTCCATCACTGGTGACTAAACCGAAATTCCCAAAAAGGAATACAACAGTTGTCTGACAGAGGAAATAGGTACCGAGAGAAGAAAACATATGGACTCCAGTGTGTAAGGCCTTCCCTACTTCCTACGCAATTGGATGCCGCCTCCTGTAATTCAAAGTCCCAAAAAATTATAAGAAAACAGATAATTATACTCTCCCCAAACTGATGCATGCACAAAGGATTGGTTAATAGAGGCAAGTAAGAACGTACACCAAAAGTGCACAGAACATAACCCAACAAGAAAAAAAATATATAAGAGAAAATTCAGCAAAAATAAATATGATCTTCCTCTAACAGCATTGAACACCATCATTATTTTGATAGAAGGTAACTGATATGCCAAACTTTCTTTTCTATTAAAAAAAAAAAATCATTGGCAACATATATTCAGGTACCAAGCGAGCGAGCTATTATGTCATTAAGACTATACAACGGTCATTGCAAAAGTGGCAAACCCAATGTACCAAAGAAGACAGTACATAATCATGCCTTCAATGTACTAGAATAATAATAAATAATTAGATAAAAAATAAGGGTATTCAGTCATTTCCCACAAATAGCATTACTAAAACAAAATTTGATTTGAAGTGATTGTCCAAAGTTGGAAAACTGAAAACAGAAGTAGAGGCAGGGCACCAGGGATAATTACCCGCAAAATTAATATTAGGTGGTTTGAAAAAGATCATGTAGAAATAAAAAGGATGAAGTATATTAAACTAAATTAAGAGTCAATTTTAAATATGGTCCTTAGAATCACACCCTCCCCATTTTGGACCTTAAAATTTCAGAATTTTCATATTAGCTCTGAAAGTTTTCAGTGTGTACCCAATTAGACCCACGGTTAAAATGATAATAAAATGGGTAGATGATGTGGTTCTAAGGTGATGTGCATGCTGACATCAATTTCCATGTTATTTTTTTAATGAGGTAAATGCTGACTCTTACAAAGACATCATTGTATATTCAAAATTTTCATCCATTTTAGCATCCACATCATAAAAGATCAACAGATGAATGCCACAATGATGTGGTTTTAGTTCATTATTCAAATTAATGTCAATGGTAGGACCAACTTGGTAAATATTTACAACTTTGTGGAGCAAACAGGAACTTTGGTACTTAAAAACACAAAATGATACTTTAAGGGCCATTATTGCAATTGCACATAATTAATACACAATCACATAAATTAGGGAACAATATATTAAAGAGATGGTGATTAAAAATGATAGTTAAGGACCATTTGTGAAATTTTTCGTAATGACGCACAATCCTATAAAATTAAGGAATAATAAATTAGAGGGATGGTGGTTACCTATACCTCTTGGGGCGGACGCGATCTTCTTCAAGATCCATGAGAGACCCTAATCCAGAACCTCCCCCAGACTCCGTCATGAAATCTTCGGGCCCACCACCTCTTATTTCCATGTCAGCCTACATATTTTTAAATATATGTTTATCTTTGAACTTCTCACCATCCAATATAGGCTAATAGTCTAAGCGCTTCTACCACTTTAATCCCAATACTGGACGCTTTATTTATTGTCAAGAATATAATAGTATTTTAAAAATAAAAGAGATTTGCATTCCAACAGTTAGTTTTAATTACCTTCAAAGTCTTCTTGACCTCTTCCACTCTGTCCTCAACCTCCTTTTTGTGTTTCCTGCTTGCCTCAGACATCGTATCCGCCCACTTTATCTTCTCTTGAATCGACTGTAACATGTGATCTGATGTAGTCAACCTACCGAAATATAAAGAAATGGTAAGAATTATAAGTATGGGTCATGTACAGGCTAGAGTACTTCATTTTTTTGCTTCTTTGTTTGTCTCATTTTTGCCTTTTTGCTCTTTGTGTGTACGCATGTCATACATGATCTTTGCTTATTTGAGGTCTTTTAGGGGCTTGTCTCAGGAGGTTAGTTGAAATTTGGACTAATAAACCTAATCACATGGATGAAGTAGAGGGATGAAGAGAGTGTGTTTATTTGCACATTTTCTAGAATAATACGAGTATAAAGCTATGCTGCATGGATACAGATGCAAGCATTTTACGTCATAAAAATACACAATTTTTGGATCTTTAGGATGTAACATGTTCCTATACATAAAATGTATTTTCTTCTGGATATGACATGTTCTATACTTAATATTAACATATACATTTTTTTTTATAAAGAAAAAATTACAAAAAGAAAACAGGCAATTTATCTTTTCCTGGTAAAATATGATACTTAATTTTTTTTTTCAGACTATTCTCTTGTTCTTCTATATTAAATCCAAACAATAATATTTCAAGTTATTAGGAGGTTCAAAGTAATAAGCTGCATGCAACTCCAACATAATTGTGGCACAGAAAAGCCAACTTTGATTTCATTTGGTTGGAAAAGAATAGTCTGTCACTACTTATTTTTCTAATAGCAATATTCCAGAGGATTAAAGTATGCTTCACTTACAGTACAAATATTCTTTTAGTATCAATTAGAATCTATCTTATGCAATATATAATGTTTTGGTTAAATCCTATATAAAAATTTATTGTTATGCACACATGCACTGCTTTTTAGTGAGCCTAGCGCCTCAGGCAATTTTTAACTATTGTGCAAATTAATTCACCTTACCCTCTTGACTGTATTGGGCACACCTCTAATGTTTTAAAAGGGTATACAAGAAGAATGGCCAGAAAGAAAAATACTTTTATAAGGGTAATTTAAAACAGGTAAGAAAAAGAAATTACCAACTTGAGAGCGCTTGTATCATGCTATTGAGCTGCTCAGGCCTGATGTCCCTTCCAGCCGCAAATTGAACCTAAAATAACCAAATGAGGAATACAGATAGAAAGAGGATGCTGGAAATTTCACTATCATATTCATATTAATAGCATGAGATGGCAGGATATAAAAAAACAAAAAAACAAAGAATAGACCTCAAAGCATCTCCTCAACTGATCTAGCTTTCCCCTCACAATTCCCTACATCAAAACTTAATTAACTTAAATGCTCGCCAAAAAAAAAGAGTAATGTATATACACAAAAAAATGGTAGCAGTTCATTCTTGCTTCAGGAGGTACTTCTAAATTCAAGGGTGTAGAAAGCTTGTCCTAGAGAGATGATAAATTTACTGATGAGTGAATTTTGTTATACATGAACAAAAGGTAAAAAGAACTCACAGAATACATGCACTCGTTTATTAGAAAATCTTCAAGTTCCCTTACATTAGACACATCCAATTCTTCCATCAGCTTGTCATAAGGCAATACCTAACCCATAATAAATATTTCAAATCTCATTACAACTTTTTAAGTTGTGAACTCAAAATTGAGTAGCACGACTTTTAGATATTTCACTTTTGCAGAGTGCGATCACAATCTTTTCTATTTTCATCAAGCACTAGTTTGAATGGAAAAGGGAAACAATTAATGGAATATTCCTTTTACTAAAATTTGTTTGTTTCATTTTTCTTTCAGAAGAACTGATCGGAGTATGCTTTTAGAAAAATGAACAGAACTAGATGAAAATAAGTTAGTATAAGATTTAGACGAGAATATCATTTTGGGAGTCCTGCAAACTATAAAATAAGCACACTGCACTTAAAACAAGCACAAATCGTTCACATGCTGGTCATCATTGCTTTTGCAAATACCATATATTGTAGGTGCTCTTTGCGGATGCTGAAAACAAGGGAAGCATTTGAAAAGTTTCCCAAACATATTACCTTATTAGTCTCAGCTAGAGTAAGCACACTTAGTTGCTTCAACTTCTTTGCCTGATTAGGTAAAAGCGAAGGAAGATGGCCAGCACTACCTAATAATTCAATATAATCTCAAATTAACTTTATTTCATTCCTCAAAATCACTTTCTGCAAATATGCAATTTTATTTCATAATTTGAAATATTTAGTACAAGTGTCATGACATTAAATATGGAGACATCCAAATGATGGTAAAATTAAGATAATTTTAATGCAACAACTAAAATGAGAAGCGTTCACAAACAATAAGCATACATCGAGAATAAGTAGACAAGTTATGGTAGGAAATGAGACAGCCAAAGATAGAAGTTTTCAGATAATGAAAGTTAAATAAACTCATACTTTTATAATCATTCCAAGTTCCATATGCAAATAAGTGAAGCAAATCCAAGGAAGAAGAAACCTGGGTCCCATCTAGCTGCCATACAAGAAAAAGTAAATTATAACTCAACCCTCGTGGTTTCCCAAAATTGCAAATGAAGTCTTAGAGAAGTCTACTGGGATAAAATGCCAGTGCGTATTGGTATCATCACCTAATTTTGACAATATGATGATCTAAGGGGCAATAATTCCAAAACCCTAGCAGAACTTATCCGGATAAAAGAAGTTGCTTACAACAAGCCATTTGAACAGGACAATTGAAAAATAAAATAAAATAAATAGTTAAACTAAGTAAAAAGAGATTAGGCAGTGTTGAGTGCTGGGACCCTATTGCTACATATTTAGGAGTTTTATGGGTTTTAGGGAAAGATTAGGTTGGTTAATTTTGTAACTTTTAATTTGATAGTAATATGACGGGCTATCAGCCTTTTCTTAAAAAAAAAAAGTAAAAAGAGATTAATTTCGAAAATAGAGCGCACCTTAGAGATGTTAGGTACGGAGAGAATCTCAGAGAAGGCGAAGAGAGACGGGTGACACGTGGCGTCGGAAATTATAGACGCCAGGGCACGTGGATCGCTCGTGGCCTCCGCCTGCTGTGTGAACTGCTCTATAAGATCCGCCTGCCGCTTCTCCATCTCCATGGCTGCCTGCTGCTCTTTCCTTTTCTCTCTCTAAACAGAGGGAAGAAGGGTTTTTTTTATTAAGAAAGAGAAAAAAAGAAAAGAGAGGTTTTACTTCGAGAAATCCGTCTTTTAGAAGGAGACGAAAGAAGTCGGTAAAATTAAAATGTTTCGTATTTGGGCCGAGATATTTCGGATTCGGGGTTTCGTATTTGGGCCGAGTTCTTTACCCAAAACCCGATTCCAAATCAACCCAAAATTTGAGATGCGGAAAAGATGCGAAAAAAAAAGTTAGTGCGTGCAGCGTAAAAGATGTGGTGCTATTTGACGAAATTAACAATATATTTATATGGATCCGGTTTTTACGGAGTCTGTATTCTCTCAGGTATTAGACTCAATACAATACTCCGACCGAGCCATGTAGATATAGGGGTTCGTTTTATGATTCATGTCAAGTTAAACTGACGACTCAGATCTCATTGTAATCAGTCAGGTATTGCATAGGTACTAAATTCGTTTTTGCGGGTACGGGGTACCTGCTCCGGCAGACGACGAGGCAATACATGCCAAATGGAGACGTAGAAGTATTAGCAGCACTGGAGCTGATTGGGACCTATAAATTACGAGACTGGTTGTTTGGACTTTGGACCCAACCTAACTGAATTTCCTCGAGCGTTGATACGTCTTTTTCACTGATTTTAATGGATTCCTTGTATAATTTAAGTACCAATTTATTATAATTTGCAAGTTTCGCGTGCAATCTCAGGTCTGTATATAATAAAAATTTGAGGATTTAAATGCGAATTAATATTCATTATCGTAGCAGATTTTGGATTAAATTAGATGTTTTAGTTAAAAAAAAATATATAAAATAATAATATACATACAAAACACAAATTAATATAATTATTTAATTTTATAAATCTACAAATAGATAATAATTTTGTTTAACTAATTTATATAATTACTAATGACTTAATATATAAACATATAGCCTTGAGACAAATCCAATATATTTACTTTACTATAATAAATTAATAACAGTATTTATCAAATCTTGACAGATTTCGGATTATAATACAATATCTAAATGGAGGAGGGATCAAGTTACAACAAAGTTACAACAATCATTTTTTTCATTATCAAAGTCCAAATCGTCGATCCAAACCGTTCAACATGATCTCCACAATAAAATGTGCTTGCAGATCAAATTTTACATTTTTTTTGAATTTTTTTACTATTTATTAAATATTTTACAAAAAATAGTCATATTCAGACCATTGAATTTTGTACCCATCTTAATAAATAGTAAAAAAATTCAAAAAAATGTAAAATTTGATCTGCAAGCACATTATATTTAGATAATCATGTTGAACGGTTTGGATCGACGATTTGAACTTTGAAAATAAAAAAAAATGATTGTTGTAACTTTGTTGTAACTCAAATTTGTTGTGACTTGATCCCTCCTCATCTAAATGTGAATCGAACAAATAAAGTGGATATTATTTTCGAGATCCGTATGCAGACCTAATAAACTATCAAATATATTGTTTAGATTCATATGTGAATTTATTCATACTGGTTCAAATTAAATAATTTAATTATAGATATTACTTGCTATCGAATTTGTATCGAAATTTTTTCTGATTAAAGATTGAAGGTCAAATCATTTAACTATTTAATATCAACAAAAAATCTTTCATATGAATTTCGAACCAACAATTTCTCACACACAGGACCTGTGTTATTTTTGTTACTAGATCAAAATGTGATTCTCTCATTTAAAGTTAAACAAGAAATAAGAAAAAAAATTTACCAAATTTGCATCCATGATCCATGCCATTTTCTTTGATAACTTTTCACTTGTTTACTGTCCATTGTCGTTTGTGCGTGCACGAAATCTGGAGAATCTTTCTCCTTATAGGTTACTGATTATGCATGTTATTTAATTTTGTTATTGAAGACGCCAAATTAATATACATGGAAACAGAGAGTTGTTTTTATTTAAAGTAAAGGTAGGAACTAGAGTCATCAAATTATTTAATATTTACGAGAAATTATTTATTCGGATTTTAAATCTGCAACATGTCATGCGGAGGACATTATTTTTGTCACTAAATTAAAAGTTGTTTTCTTATCCCATAGTTTTTCTTAAAATTATTTAACGATTCATCCTTATATAAAATTCAACTCATTTAATATGTTAAATAAATATTGCAGTTTTATTTGTTTAATTAGTATCCAGTTGATTGCAATCTGTCTTATTCATGCAATAAATAATAGCGTAATGAATCACACAACAGTTGATTATTTCCAGTACAATAGGATAAGGTAGTGGTCATACTTTCATTTTTAATTATGGCATATGATATTTTCTAATTCCACAATGATTAATTGAATACCTATTGCTATTTTTATTATTTTGTTGTACCGGATCAGCGTAGAATGAGACTCAAGAGTCAAGTCGTCTGTTTTATTCTGGCGCTTTCTCAGGTGTAAAGTAGAAGAAATGTTCTAATTAAGATTTTTAATATTATGACTTTTGCATTTTGAATTTCAAATTGTTCAATATATTTTAAAATACATAAAGCCATACTGTTGCTCGGATTCGGACCAAAGCGATCATCCCTGTGTTTTAAATAGATTTCAAAGTGATTTTGATTCGACTGGAAATATTTACATGGTCCGGTACCGCAGAGGATACTAACTCTGTAGCTAGGTATGTCATGTGATACTCTTTTATCCATTTATGTAATTTGTATGACAATATGAGTAAAAAAAATCATTAGCTTGTCGAGCATAGGTAAAAGTAAAGTTTTTTGTTGACTCAATGGATAAGGATACGGGTAAAAATCAGTGTTCTAAATAGCGCCGCTATAGCGTTTTTGGACCCTAAACGCTAAGCTATGGCATGAAAATACGCTAATTGCGCTATGGCCGCTATAGCGGTAATAGCGGTCCGCTATAGCGCATAGCGTGTAGCGCGCTATTTGCGTGCTATGCATATTGGGCTTTTTAGACAATTTATATGGGCTTAAATAAATATCCATAAAATTTATTTTGTACAGAAAAAAAAAATAGAATGAATCATGATGCTTAAGATATTTTGTATAGAAAAATATCGATAGTTTATGATATTATTATGGATATTTTGAACCATGGACTTTTGTACTAGTTCAATATGAATATTATAATTTCTTAATTAATTTGGTGTTATTTATTGTTCTATGAAACTTTAGATAATGTTAATATATAGTACAAATATATAATATAATTTTTGTAAAAAAAAAACGCTATTTGAAATAGCTTCCGCTATAGCTACGCTATTCGCTATAGCTTTTTTTGTAGCCTTCCCGCTATGACGCTATAAACGCTATTTAAAACATTGGTAAAAATAAATCTATACTCATTAAGCGGAGGTAAGAAGCAACAATGGGGTGTCAATTGACTCTTATTTTTTTTATTTTTTTATTTATGTATGATTTTGTATATAATTTAGAGTAAAACGTCATGTTACGGTAAAATTGATTCTCATTCTTTACACAAAAATTTTAGATGATTGACCTTCATATATTTTTTACCCCCATAGTTCGAAAATCTGACTCCGCTCCCTACCCATTGTCACATAGAATAATTATTAAAAATAGAATTATATATATATATTTGTATTTATATGAGGACGGAACATTATATGATACTGTTTTTTTCGTTGTCCAGTTATATTATAATTTTTGTAAATAATTTTTTATCGGTTAATGAAATTGACAGTGTTCTCACTGTCCTTAAAAAAATTCTAAATTTAATTTTTTTTATCTACTTTCTAACCGGTGATTCAAATTGCTAAGAGACAATTTGAAAGTTTTTTATGATTCTGTGCTTTTAAGATTTTTTTTTTTTTTTTGAGAAAACATAAGAAGTATTGTTTGTACTCATTATTAATTTATTCTATCTTTCTCTCGCTTTAAAAAATATTTTACTAAAAACACAAATTACATGTCAATGACACATTTTATTTGTTTACACGAATTGTACCATATTCAATAAAAAAAAATATGTAGCTTTCTTTTCTCTAATTTATCAAGTATTGGTACAGATAAAGTTTTTTTATCATCTTAAGGAATACATATATAAAAGTACTTTCACCCAACCCGTAAACCCCTGCTTATTATGAGGTCCTCTTTAACTAAACAACAAACTTTTTAGAAATCACAACAACGCCGTCTAAAATGGACCAAAAATTGAGTGTTCAACGCATCATGAAGACGCAACTACTACTCGAATTAATTGTTGTAAAAGCAACATCTACTGCTGGTTGATATAATGAAGTCACATGCACGCACGGTCACGTGCAAAACATTATTATTTACTTATCTCTTTGCTTTTGAGTGCCTATCACCTATATGAAAACCGAAAATTTTAAACCTACCCTCTTTTGAAAAAAATAACTCAAATAACCACTGTTTTGAATTATTTCATATTTACCAGGTCCGTAGATTTAAACTGCAAACACACCAGATTGGTACCGCAGTTTAAAGTTGCAGACCCAACAATACATTTAATATGACACTAAAGTGCGTTAATTTAAGTCTGCGACTTTGAATTGCGGTACTAATCTGCTGGATTTGCAGTTTAAATCTACGGATCTAGTAATTGGTAAATATGAAAAATTTCAAAAACAATAGTTATCTAGTTTTTTTTTTTAAAGAGATGTTAAATAAAAAAATTCGGATATGAAAATTGGATAACAATATAATGAATGCAGAGAGATTATAATGAATAACATAATTTTTTTAATAAAGATTGAAAATCAAGCTACTCAATTATTTAATATTCACAAAGAATTTTTTATTTGAATTCTAAACATACGACCAGTTCTCACGGTTAAAGAAATTAGGTTCCATTAATAAAAGACGACAATATTTGCAATGTAACTAAAATATGATATTTACTGCTTTATAATTTACAGTGTGCATTTTAATGGTCTGAATGAAACGGCCATTATACATTATATCATAATAAGATATGAAAATTATAATTCAATAGGTGGACCATTCAATTGGTTCTGTCTAAACTCTAAAATCGTGTTTATCAAATTCTTTGATTACCAAATGAAATATATTTGTTTTCTTAAATCTAGATATAGAAGAAAGAAGACACAATCTATATAATACGGTAAACTACATTTTCTCTTTTCTACCAGTCATGATATCATTTTTTTTTCTTAATAAAATATTTTTATTTGTAAAATTTCGGTTGCACACATTACGACTTCGAAAAAAAAAAAAAAAAAAACGCGCACATGGGACCAACCACTAATTAATATAATTCACTGAGACTTATGATATGAAAATACTAACAATTGTATATCATAATTCATAAATAGAGAAGCTATTAGAGATTTATTTTTTCTGTTTGTTAGCGAAGAAGTCGGCAAGTCGCTGGCTCGCTGCTTTTCGCCAACCACTTTACCACTGCAGGTAAAGATTCTAACAGAGCAGATTAGGGTTCATGTGGTATATGCGCTGCATAAAGCTAGAGCTGCTCTGTTAAGATGTTTACCCCTACTGCACGCCTCAGTTGTACCTTATTTTTTCTATTTTTAATGATCAGTATTCAGTAAGCCGGTTTTAATTGAGCTGCTACATGATTTTAGCCTTTTTAGGGGAGGGAGAGCTACGTGTCCGATATGGAGAATAGAGACAAGACAAGCTCCACTAAAAAAAACCCGACATTTTTATTAATACCCACAAACAACAAAAATATCAAATCTACTCTCAATTCTAAATTTTAGTAAAAATACCATGACCGCCCCAGGCGGTCCAATATCCATACCAGACCGCCCCCCAGTGGGGCGGTCCACTTATTTTCCTTTTTTTTTTAAAAGGGGACCCGACCCGAGTCTCCGAGGGGAGATGTGCTATAAAAAAATCATACTTATTCATTTCACCTTCCGGGGGCGGTTTGCTATTAAATAGTAGAATAACAATAATATTATGTATTTATTTGTTTTAATGTTTTATAATATGGTATATATTTATTTGTTTTAATGTTTTATAATGTGGTATATATTTATTTGTTTTAATGTTTTATATGTTACGATTATATTTTTATAATTGCCGATTATATATTTAATTTTTTATAATATGTTTTAAAATATGTTATAATTTTGGTTAATGTTATAAATTAGTTTTTTCGACTAGATAAACAGCAAAACTAGGTAATCTAAATGGTAAGTCTACAACATGAAACATAACAGTCCAAACATGAAATATAATAATTCAAACATAAAATACTAGAAATCCATCAAACTAAAAAAAACATAAAAACCCTAACGACGAGGACGAGGACGAGGACGAGGGCGACGACCGGAGAGATCCAACCTAGGAGATGGATGGCGGTCCCTGTGCGGCAACATACGCCTCAAGTGAACCTCCTCCTCCTCCACGTCATCCTGGACATTCTCCTGCGCCCATGGGTCCTCCCCCGCCCATGGATGCTCCTCATAGATCACCGGTTGTGTAAACAACTCCCATGGATTGGCCTCCCAAGTAGAAGGATACGTGGTCAGAGACGGTGTGCCAAATATAGCAGAAGGATACCGGTAGATGCGACCATGACCACTGCTGGAGTAGAAGAAGTGGCCCGGCAATCTGCTTGTTCTTCACCTAATTTTGGACATGAGGTGCACTTTTGGTAATTATTGAACCCTAATATTTGTAATAAAAAAATTAAAATATTTGTACAAACTTACCAGACAAGCATGACACAAGCTCCAGTATAAGTGGGTGATCACAGCTCCACCCCAGTTCTACCTCGATAGCCTCTCAATGTCCTTTAGCAGAGAGAGGAACATAATAAGAACTGCGTCATTGCTGGAATCCACGAACATGACGTTGCCACATAAATCCATCACAAATGCCCTCACATACCTGCAATATAAAATAGTTGATATCTCGCAAACTTATCTATATTTCGACCTTAAAATTGTACCAAACTTGTGTTTAAACCCATTAAATCAGTTGTATTTCATTGAATATCTTTAGAATGTGGTACTGCTGCAAGTTTATTCTTACTTTGCAGGATTCGGGCGAAATCGAGGAGAAATCTGGAATTAAGAAGTCTCTACACGGTCCGTGTCACATTCCACACGGGCCGTGTCAACCTCGACTCGACCACTGACTCGACCACAGACAACTGCTGACTCGATCACTGAAGGAGCACAAGTTACACGGGCCGGACAGATCTGACACGGCCCGTGTCAAGCATTTCCGGAAACAGATCCAGAAATCTGGAAAGAAGGCTAAGGAAGGAAGGTCGACCAATTAAGCATATAAGCGGGATTTCTCTCCAGAAAAGGTCATTCTGGAACAGAGAGAGCATATTCTAGGGTTTGTCTTTGGCGGCTAAGCTTGGAGGCGAATTGGAGAAGCGAAATACGCGAGTTTTCGATTGATCTTCTTTGTGCTTTGGGTTTTGTCATGATCAACTCTATCTCTATTTGTATTTTCTGTTTTAGAACTATGTGTGAGTAGTTTCCTTTGTTTCTAGGGTTTTGATGTAATCGAATGTTTTGTCTTGCATGCTAGTTATTGAATCTTTGTATTGAAATTTGTGTTTGATTGATTGAGTAGTATTTTAATTGCTTAGATTGAATTGTTTGACCTATATTGGTTTACCACTAGATGAATGCGCACATCTAGAAGGTATTTTAGCCCTTAAAAGTCTCTCAACCAAACTAGGTACATGAGGTAGGATTTGTGATCCGAAAGGGGAAACCAAGTAGTAACCGAAAGGCAAAAATTACTCCCTATCGACAGATAGGAGTGACCTTTAGTATACCAATCAAGCAACTAGGTAATTCGGACCAACATACGAAAGTTGAGGTCTAGAACCCGACGAGGGCACATATTGCAACTCCATACCAAGTTGATGAACCAACAAACGACAGTTGAGGTTTAGAAACATTAGGTCTGGTCAGTAGAACCCTACACAAAGGAACAACACAAAGAAACAGTAGCTGCTGCATTTACTCGAGGTTGACACGGACCGTGTAGGAAATGACACGGCCCGTGTACACTGATACGGCCCGTGTAGGAAATGACACGGCCCGGACAGGACAGCTTGAGGCAAAACTGAGATGAAGTCATAACCCTGGGAACGCTTTTTATTATTGATTAAAACCAGTTTAATCTACTTTCTTGCACTTTATTTCTGCTATTGAATCTGTAGGAATTATAAACAACCAAAACCAACATTTTCCAACTTCTAGTCTTTAATTAACTTAAGTAGAGTCCGGGTAAGACTTGAACCGTCCCTGTGATCGATACCCGACAATATACTACGTGGTAGGATTGTATACTTGCAGTCTGAACCAAAAGTGTATTTAAGGTTAAAAGGTACAGCTTGCTGTACTGAAACTTTGTACTATACCTTTTTGGTGTAACAAGTTTTTGGCGCCGTTGCCGGGGACGGCATCATTTATTTTCTGGATTTTTGCTTATTTTAATTAATCTAGATTTTAATCTGTATCTTTTCCTTTACTTTTCTCTCTTACAGGAACACGCTGGCTTTCAACCCACCTCCGACGGGTGATTACCAGCTGAGGAGCAGAGGGCCAGCACCTGACACGGGCCGCATAGGTTGGCACACGGCCCGCACAGCCCTCCCAGAAGGCACTGTTCCTGCACAGCCACCACCTGACACGGGCCGTACAGACGAGACACGGTCCGTGCACTCTAATCCAGACAGAGATATGAGTCAAAACGGAGAGGAAAGAGAAGAGGAGCCGCATGTCGACCGCGACTCTGATGATGACGCAGCCGACTTCATCCCGAGAACTCTGAAGGAGTTCAACGTACCGAGATCTGGGGATGTGAGAGGAGCGATCAGACTTCCGAGAGTAGTGGGGCAACAACCGAACTTCAATCCGGGAGTTGTCAACATTGTTCAACAGAACACCTTTCATGGCTTGGATCACGAGGATCCACATGCCCATCTCCAAACTTTTCTTGAATGTTGCACCACCATTAAGACCAATGGGGCAACATCTGATTACATTAGACTTGCATTGTTTCCTTTCACACTTAGGGACAAGGCAAAGAAATGGTTAGGGTCACTACCAAGGGATTCCATAAACACTTGGAGGGAACTGTCCAAAATGTTTTTGACCAGATTTTTCCCCCACAAAAGAACTGCTAAGGTAAGAACCCAACTAACCAGCTTTAGGCAAAGGTCTGATGAACCCCTAAACGAGGCTTGGGAAAGGTTTAGGGAGTTACAATATTCTTGTCCACATCATGGTATACCTGACTGGTTATTGATTCAGACTTTTTATGATGGTTTGACAGAGAGTACTCGCACATCTGTTGATGCTGTTGCAGGTGGAGCCTTGATGGAGAGAGAACCTCAAGATGCGATGAACTTGATCGACAGCATGGCTCAGAACCAGCAGTGGTCCGGCCGCGACAATTCCAGACCTGGAGGAGGCGGCCGATTTGAAGTCGATCAGATCACAGCTCTTACCGCCAAGATGGATGCCATGCAGAAGGCTTTCGACAAGATGAGTGTCAAATCTGTTGGAAACCATCAGTCACAGCCGGAGTCTTGTGCCATGTGTGGGGAGGGGCATTCCTATGAGCAATGTCCGTTGGCGCAAAGGGATGATGAGGAGACCGAGCAAGTCAACTCTCTCAACAGTGAGCCATCCTACTTTCCAAAACCTCCTTTCAACCGAAGCTACTCCAAAGACCCGGTTAAGCAACAAAACTGGAGGTGGAAACAGAACAACCCAGCGCCATACAACAATGTTTCCAACCCCTCATACAACAACAATTTCAACAACTCTTCGAGCAGCAACAACAACCGCAACTTCTACAACAATGCCAATTTCAACAACTCGAACAACCGCCCACCCCATTCCGTTCCACCCAAGTAGTATGTTGACTTCATGCACGAGCAAGGGAAGATGAACCAAATGATGTTCGAGCAAATGCAAGCAATGAATGCCGGTTTAGTTGCTATCAACAACAAAATGCTGGAAACACAGATGGGGCAAGGCTCCTCAAGCCAACCACAACCTGGTAAGCTCCCCAGCCAACCAGAGGTAAACCCGAGAGGAGAGGCTAAGGCAATCACCCTGCGAAGTGGGACCAACTACGAAGGTCCAGCCATGCCTACTGACCCACCAGCTGAAAAGCACACGGACCGTGCAGACACCACCAACCTCTGAGACAACAGTGCACACGGCCCGTACAAATCTCACACGGCCCGTGTCACCCCCTGAAGAAGGAAATCCTGGCCGTGTCGAATTGACTCGACCGGCAGTCAACACTGAGAACCCTGTGAACACGGACCGTGTCACTGGCACACGGGCCGTGCAGAATGAAACTGAAGGTCAGAAAAAGAAAGAGACCTACAAACCGCCACCATACCGACCACCTGTACCATTTTCCCAGAGACTAGCTGAGACCAAATTGAACGAGCAATTCGCTAAATTCATCGATGTTCTCAAGCAATTGCACATCACTATTCCATTCACCGAGGACTTGACCCAAATGCCCACCTATGCCAAGTTCTTGAAAGACATCTTATCCAACAAACGAAGCTTGGGGGGGCACGAGACGGTGAAACTGACTGAACAGTGCAGTGCCATTTTGAGAAGTGAGCTACCACCCAAACTGGAAGACCCTGGTAAGTTCTCTATTCCTTGCACTATAGGGAAAGCCACGATCAAGAAAGCTCTATGCGACTTGGGAGCTAGCGTGAGTCTCATGCCACGCACCATCTATGATCGAATAGGGGTAGGTGAGCTCAAACCTACGCGAATGACTCTTTAGCTAGCGGACTCATCGGTAAGACTACCACTTGGCATAGTGGAGGATGTACCGGTTCAGGTTGGTAAGTTTTATGTACCTGCTGACTTTGTTGTGATGGAAATAGAGGAAGATAAGGAAGTCCCCATTATTTTGGGACGACCTTTTCTAAGAACTGCAGGTGCCATAATTGATGTAAAGGATGGAACGCTGACCTTGAACATTGGAAAAGAGAAGGTGCGATTCCACATTGACCGTGCCATGAAGTACCCCTCAAGAGCCGAATCTTGCTTCAGAATTGATGCGATCGAAGAATGTCTGACGGATTTGAGCGAGGACTACTTTCTTGAGCAAGTCATTAGCTCGCTAAGGTATTATTCTGATTTTTTATCTGAGTTGCAGGTCGAAACAAGCGAGCTGGAATCAGCATGTGCAGCAGAGACAAAAACTGACCTGCCAGAGAAACCTGGACACGGCCCGGATGGATCCAACACGGCCCGTACAGAGGAGTTCAAAGAGCTGGAGACTAGGCTACACGGGCCGGACAAAACCGACACGGACCGTGTCAAGGCCCCAACAGAGCAGCCAACACTTGAGCTCAAGCCTCTACCAGCTAATCTCAGGTATGAATTTCTAGGCCCAGATAAGTCTTGTCCTGTTATTGTGAATGCAGGTCTGAACCCCGATCAAACCGCCAAACTCTTGGAGAAACTGAAAGTCCACAAAGGCGCAATCGGGTACTCAATCAAGGACTTGAAGGGGATCAGCCCATCTGTCTGCTAGCACAGGATCTTGCTGGAAGATGATCACAAGCCATCTGTTGAACACCAGCGACGGCTCAACTCGAATCTGAAAGAGGTAGTAAAGAAAGAAATTTTAAAACTACTTGATGCAGGTATTATCTACCCGATTTCTGACAGCCAGTGGGTGAGCCCTGTCCATGTGGTGCCAAAGAAGGGAGGAACAACAGTGGTAAAGAATGAGAAGAACGAACTGGTCCAAACGCGTGTTGTGAATGGCTATAGGATGTGCATCGATTACAGAAAGCTCAATGCCGCCACGCGCAAGGATCACTTTCCATTGTCGTTTGTTGACCAACTCCTTGAAAGGCTTGCTAATCACTCTTATTTCTGTTATCTTGATGGTTATTCTGGTTTCTTTCAAATACCCATCCACCCACAAGACCAAGAAAAGACCACTTTTACTTGCCCATATGGTACCTATGCATACCGTAGGATGCCTTTTGGTCTTTGTAATGCACCAGCAACCTTTCAGTGGGCCATGATGGCCATCTTTTCTGACTTCATTGAGAATGAGGTTGAGATTTTTATGGATGACTTTTCTGTATATGGTGTTTGTTTCGATTCTTGTTTGACTAACCTTTGTAAGATTTTGCAGAGGTGTGAAGAAGTGAATTTGATTTTGAACTGGGAGAAGTGTCACTTCATGGTCCAAGAAGGCGTTGTTCTAGGACATGTTGTGACCTCCAAAGGCATTGAGGTTGACAAGGCCAAAATTGAGGTGATTGAGAAACTCGAGATCCCAACGAATGTCAAGGGGGTTCGAAGTTTCTTAGGTCACGCGGGATTCTATCGCCGCTTCATTAAAGATTTCTCTAAAATTGCTAAACCTCTGACCAATTTACTTATTAAGGATTCTGACTTTGATTTCACTGATGATTGTGTTAGATCTTTTTGCAGTTTGAAAGAAGCTCTCATTTCTGCGCCTATCTTGCAACCACCCGACTGGTCCTTACCATTCGAGCTGATGTGCGATGCGAGTGATTATGCTGTAGGGGCTGTTCTTGGGCAAAGGAAAGACAAGAAGCCATGTGCTATCTACTATGCTAGCAAGGTGCTAGACCCAGCCCAAATGAACTACACAACAACTGAGAAGGAGCTTCTCGCCATTGTGTTCGCCCTTGATAAGTTCAGATCATACTTGGTTGGTTCGAAGATCATTGTCTACACGGACCACGCCGCACTCAGGTATTTGCTAAGTAAACAAGATGCAAAACCTCGTTTGATTAGATGGATTCTTCTCTTGCAGGAATTTGATATTGAAATCAGGGACAAGAAGGGAGTCGAAAACACTGTGGCTGACCATCTATCTCGCCTTCGCTGGGAAGATGAGGGCTCTGCCAACTTGCCAATCAATGACTCGTTCCCTGATGAGCAGCTCCTTTCAGTTTCTGCTCTGGACAACACCGACACGGGCCGCACAACATCTGACTCGGTCCGTGTAGTGCAACACACGGCCCGTACAACTTCCAACACGGCCTGTATCAACACCCAGTCAGTCCCTTGGTATGCAGACATCGCCAACTTTCTCGCTTCTGGAGTCCTCCCAGCCTCCATGACTTACCAGCAGAGGAAGAAACTTCGATCCGACGCCAGGTATTACTTTTGGGATGAACCTTTTCTTTTCAAAGTAGGTGTTGATGGTATCTTCAGACGCTGCGTACCATACGAGGAGACACGCTCCATTCTCGAGCACTGCCACTCATCCGCCTATGGAGGACATGCATCATTCTCCAAGACAGCCGCAAAGGTATTGCAATCTGGTTTCTTTTGGCCTTCTATTTTCAGGGATGCAAGGACCTTCACCTTGGCTTGTGACAAGTGTCAACGGACCGGGAACATTACCAAGCACAACGAGATGCCTCTCAACCCCATTCTTGAGGTAGAGGTCTTTGATGTATGGGGTATTGACTTCATGGGACCGTTCCCATCATCATGTGGGAATGTGTACATCCTGGTGGCGGTGGACTACGTGTCCAAATGGGTAGAAGCAGTGGCATGTCGGAAGGCAGACTCAAATGCAGTGAAGAAGCTTTTCACTAACATCATCTTCCCTCGCTTGGGGGTGCCAAGAGCGGTTATCAGTGACGGAGGCAATCACTTCATCAACCGCCAGTTCGACAATCTCCTGAGCCGACACGGGGTAACACACAAGGTAACAACTTCCTATCACCCTCAATCTAATGGACAAGCTGAAATTTCTAACAGGGAAATCAAGTCCATCTTGGAGAAAACTGTGGCAAGGACACGTAAAGATTGGTCGCTCAAGCTCAATGACGCACTCTGGGCGTACCGAACTGCCTTCAAAACACCGATTGGGATGAGCCCTTTCAAGCTGGTGTATGGAAAACCTTGCCATTTGCCTGTGGAGATTGAGCACAAAGCATTTTGGGCCACGCGCACCATCAACATGGACATGCTTGCGGCTGGAGAAAAGCGCATCCTTGACTTACATGAGTTGGAGGAAATGCGCCTCAATGCTTACGAGAATGCAAGAATTTACAAGGAGAGAACCAAGCAAGCCCATGACAAGCGCATTGCACCTCGCGAATTCAAGGTAGGTGATCTCGTACTCTTGTTTAATTCTAGACTAAGACTTTTTCCAGGTAAGCTGAAATCTAGATGGTCTGGCCCGTTCCAAGTGAAGAGAGTTTATCCTTTTGGTGTGATTGAGCTTTGGAGTAACGAGAGCGGAACTTTCAGAGTCAATGGTCAACGTCTCAAGCACTACATAGCTGACCATTCCCAGAACGAGCATTTCACTTAGGATCTCTTGGATCCCGCTCCAGCTGAGACTTGAAGAAAGGAGGTCAGGCTCGAGACCTAAAACAAGCGCTTCTTGGGAGGCAACCCAAACCACTTTTTAATTTTCTCGCATTTTAGATTAGTTTAATATCTTGTTTCTGCATATTTTTGTTTTCCATTCATATCGCATTTAGGAAATCCTACAGTGTAGCACCTGAGTCCAACACTTCACACGGGCCGCACAAGAATTGACACGGCCCGTGTCGCGGCCAACCGACGCCTATGAAAGGTCGCGCCCGCCCCGCGTCAGTTATGCCCTCTCCTTCTCTTTAAAACCCCTCCTTCTCAACTCGGGCGCACCCCTCCCTCTCTTACCTCCACAGTGCACCCGACCGCCGATCCGACCTCTGATCCGACCGCCCCGTTCACCGTGTAGCTGCCGTTACATCTCTATCTTTCGGCCGTCGCATCTCTCGAGACCGCCGCTGTCTCTCTCTCTCGCGCCGCCGCCACCACCTCGCATCTTCTCTCCCGACGGCGCATCTCAGGTAAGTGTTTCTACCCTTCTCCTTGTCTCTCTTTCATCACCATCACCACGGCACCGTCTGATTTTTTCCGATCGGCCTTCTCATCTCCGCCGAAACCCTAACTCGACACGGCCCGTGTCAATCTTGTCCGACCCGAGTCAAAACCCACTCGACCCGTGTCAATCATAACCTGAGCCAAACAATGTACCATGAACGCCGATCCAAACAAGCCCAGGAACGTAGGCAGCTGCGTCCTCGGCCACCACCACCACCAGCTCGCACTCATTCTCCAACTGAATCCAACCCTACCTCTTCTCATCACTCCTCAACACACTCCGAGTCTAGCTCGCGTCACTCTAAACGCTATGACTCCGATGCCTCCCACCACCTCTCTGGGGACTACACTGATCGGGCGGACGACCACCAGACCGCATCCTTCCACATCCCCACCGGCCGCATGTTCGAGCACTTCGAGTACTTGCGCCTGAAGAAGTTCGAGAACACACGCCAGGTTGACTTCATCACCCTACGCGCATTCGGAGTTGAGGACGATTTCTTGCTTCTCACTGGTAGGATCGGCATTACCCCCGCTTTCTGGGCTATCGACCACCCAACCTACGAGAGTCTCACACTTGAGTTTCTCTCCTCTCTTCAGCTCAAGGAGGACTACCAGGGCATCCACGCCCGCCCCTACATCAAGTTCCTCCTCCGTGATCAGCCCCACTGTGTCCCGATTATTCAGCTCCGCGAGTGGTTTGGTTTCCAGCCCGACCCCCAGACCTCCTCTTTTGAGTTCCGTACGGGCTTGGACAGGGACCGTTTCTGGAATTCAATTTCAGGCATGACAGTCGGCTCCGTTCACAACAGAGAATACAAAGGCCTCAACATTTCTCACCCTGTTCTTCACTGCATCCAGCGCATCCTTGCTGTCACTATCTTTGCACGTGGCGAGACAGTCGCCCGTGCCAACGTTAAGGATTTCAAGCTTATGGATCACATGCTCCGCCCAGATGGAGAGATCGAGCGGCCCGACCTGATGCTCATCATGATCCACCATTGGCTTGACCTTCAGCGCTCCACGAGGCCCGGGGGCGCCATCACCATCGGTGCCTACGTCACTCACATTGCTGAGCAGCTAGGGGTACAGGTCACAGGTGACACGCTCTGCAAAGGCCCTCGTCCCCTGGATCCCGAGGCCTTCCGTTTAGCGACTTTTATCAAGATCGACACGCACTGTGGTCGCCGCATGGGCTACCGTTGGCGCATGCCAGACGGCACTACTGAGTACAAGCTGCCTGTCCACGCTCCTCTCTCCTTTGAGGACAGGTCTACTTGGATTTTCACTGGACCACGTGATGCTCGCTCACCTCCTCCCGTTGCTGATGAGCCTACGCAGGATGCCCCCGTCTCCCCTCAGCAGGTGCATCCCTCTTCTTCTGCACCCACCTCTCAGCCCGCAGACCCCTCCATCCAGGACTTATACCGCCTCATGTCTGACATGAGGACCACTCAGCTTGACATGCGGGCGACTCAGATCCAGCATGATGACACACTCTATGACATTCAGTGTCAGCTGACAGACCACCATTACCGACTCAGCGGTATTGAGGATGAGCTTCGCGACTGGCGCTACTATGATGACCACGGGTACTACCCCGGGCCGTCTTCTCCACAGGACTGATCAGGTTGGTTTTCTTTTCCCCTAGCTTTACATTTTCTTTCTATCTGTCTTGAAGCATTGAGGACAATGCTCGGACTTAGCTTGGGGGGAGAACTTTGCACTTAGGACTTTTACTTTTCACTTTTAGCTCATGTTTACATTTTCTTGCATTTTAGGAGAAAAATTTGCGTGAATTGCTAGAATTAGGAGCCCTTACGAAAAATTTTGAGTTATAATTAGGATGACCTTGAGAAATTGGAAATAACCTCACAATTGACGAAAAAAATTGAATAAGATGAGATATTTTGAGCATTTGAAAGAATGAAAGCCAAAGTGTATCGAAAAACCATTTTGAAACTAAACTGTGCCTTTTAAATAGGGAAATGGGATTTTAAATTAAAGAAAGATTGGGATATCCATTGGTATGAAAGAATACCATTGGATGTGTGTATTCATGATATGTGCAATAGAACAAAAATGAAATAAACGAAAAGATGGAGAAAATAAGAGTACTGGCAATAAGTCCTACGGGGCGCCTTTGAGCTCGTCTCCCAAACTAAAAAAAGAAAAGAAATAGAGTACTTATGCATATATCAACACACGAAGTCCGCGACTTTCTAACCTAAGCTTGTTCCAAGCTTGGGGGGGGGGGGGTAAAAAGGAAAAATCACCACAAATGAGGGCATAGTTTCAGTATAAGAATGAAAGATTGATCGATTTGAGCAATTAGTTTTGGCAAATGTTGAAGCATCTCAAAATATGAAATTTGATTAGTCAATTTGTGAGGTGAATCAAAGTTTATCAAGAAATTCCAAATTGTCATTCAAGAGGATTCTCAAGGTTCTTAACAATAGCAAGCTCACGTAAATTTTTTGCATTTAGAGTTTAATTTGCATTTAGGTAATCCAAAGACCAGCCCGATACCTAGGTTGGGATTTTTGCTTGAGGGCAAGCAAGATTTCAGCTTGGGGGAATTTGATATCTCGCAAACTTATCTATATTTCGACCTTAAAATTGTACCAAACTTGTGTTTAAACCCATTAAATCAGTTGTATTTCATTGAATATCTTTAGAATGTGGTACTGCTGCAAGTTTATTCTTATTTTGCAGGATTCGGGCGAAATCGAGGAGAAATCTGGAATTAAGAAGTCTCTACACGGTCCGTGTCACATTCCACACGGGCCGTGTCAACCTCGACTCGACCACTGACTCGACCACAGACAACTGCTGACTCGATCACTGAAGGAGCACAAGTTACACGGGCCGGACAGATCTGACACGGCCCGTGTCAAGCATTTCCGGAAACAGATCCAGAAATCTGGAAAGAAGGCTAAGGAAGGAAGGTCGACCAATTAAGCATATAAGCGGGATTTCTCTCCAGAAAAGGTCATTCTGGAACAGGAGAGCATATTCTAGGGTTTGTCTTTGGTGGCTAAGCTTAGAGACGAATTGGAGAAGCGAAATACGCGAGTTTTCGATTGATCTTCTTTGTGCTTTGGGTTTTGTCATGATCAACTCTATCTCTATTTGTATTTTCTGTTTTAGAACTATGTGTGAGTAGTTTCCTTAGTTTCTAGGGTTTTGATGTAATCGAATGTTTTGTCTTGCATGCTAGTTATTGAATCTTTGTATTGAAATTTGTGTTTGATTGATTGAGTAGTATTTTAATTGCTTAGATTGAATTGTTTGATTTATATTGGTTTACCACTAGATGAATGGCCACATCTAGAAGGTATTTTAGCCCTTAAAAGTCTCTCAACCAAACTAAGTACATGAGGTAGGATTTGTGATCCGAAAGGGGAAACCAAGTAGTAACCGAAAGGCGAAAATTACTCCCTATCGACAGATAGGAGTGACCTTTAGTATACCAATCAAGCAACTAGGTAATTCGGACCAACATACGAAAGTTGAGGTCTAGAACCCGACGAGGGCACATATTGCAACTCCATACCAAGTTGATGAACCAACAAACGACAGTTGAGGTTTAGAAACATTAGGTCTAGTCAGTAGAACCCTACACAAAGGAACAACACAAAGAAACAGTAGCTGCTGCATTTACTCGAGGTTGACACGGACCGTGTAGGAAATGACACAACTCGTGTACACTGATACGGCCCGTGTAGGAAATGACACGGCCCGGACAGGACAGCTTGAGGCAAAACTGAGATGAAATCATAACCCTGGGGACGCTTTTTATTATTGATTAAAACCAGTTTAATCTACTTTCTTGCACTTTATTTCTGCTATTGAATCTGTAGGAATTATAAACAACCAAAACCAACCTTTTTCCAACTTCTAGTCTTTAATTAACTTAAGTAGAGTCCGGGTAAGACTTGAACCGTCCCTGTGATCGATACCCGACAATATACTACGTGGTAGGATTGTATACTTGCAGTCTGAACCAAAAGTGTATTTAAGGTTAAAAGGTACAGCTTGCTGTACTGAAACTTTGTACTATACTTTTTTGGTGTAACAATAGTTAACATAAATAATGGTTATTATTGTTGAGTCCAGAACATATTTTAATTTGCAACTGTTTGTGATTACCTCAAAATGGCCTCCTCGTCAGTGGTATTGGGGTGATCTTATGCTGGTAGAAGTAAGTGCAAAGTGACGCAAGACTAATACAGTTCCCAGAATACCAGAACTCGTCCTCCTCTCCTCTCTTCTTCTTTTTCTGCACCGCCTTTGGATCAGCCCCCAAAAACTCCCATATCATCTTGGTGTGGTCTGGATAGTCCGAGACACTGCCTATGGAGTCGCCATCGATCCGTAAACCCCATAAAACGCTCACATCGGCTAGGGTGACTGTCATCTCCCTAACCAGAAGGTGAAATGAATGAGTCTCCGGTCGCCATCTCTCCACTAGATCGCAAATGAGAGCCTGGTCGATCTTACTCTGAGGCATGGTGGCTAGCTGATATAAGTTGAGATTCATGATGCACCGCTCCATCAATGGACGAGGGACGTACAGTATCACAGGGGTGCGATGTCTCACTGTCAACATCGTCTCGTTCTGTATTTTACAATGATTTCAATTTAAGTGACTGATTATATGTAATATTAAATAATGTTATTTAAATTACATATAAAAAACCAACGTACCTCCATAGATGTGTATGCGACACAGTGCTTGATATATGGGATCCACAAAAGATGACTAAATGTGTCAGGACCATGAGCGGGATACTCGGCACCGGGATCCTCTACACCGGGAGCATCTGCACTGGATGCCTCCGCACTAGGAGCCTCGTCAACATGATCATGTGAACTCTCTCTCGTCTCCATAGTATCTTGTGAACGTCCCCGTCTAGGTCTGACCATACTACATTTGAAAATAACATGTTACTACATTTAAAGTCAATTTCATAGTTTCAAATAATTTAGAAATTTTTGAGTCCAATCATATACACAAGTATACAAGAAATAGGTTCTAAAACCCTAAACCCTAAATCCTAAATATAATTTTGGATAGTTTCTAAAACCATAAACCCTAAACCCTAATTTATAAACCCTAAACCCTAATTTATAAACCCTAAATCCTAAATATAATTTTGGATAGTTTCTAAAACCATAAACCCTAATTTTGGACTCTAAACCCTAATTTATAAACCATAAATCATAAATATAATTTTGGATAGTTTCTAAAACCATAAACTCTAATTTATAAACCCTAAACCCTAATTTATAAATCCTAGATCATAAACTATAATTTTGGATAGTTTCTAAAACCATAAACCCTAAACCATAATTTTGGACCCTAAACACTAATTTATAAACCCTAAATCCTAATTTATAAACCCTTAATTTTATCAACCCTAATTTTGGACAATTTTGGACCCTAAATTCTAATTTATAAACCCTAATTTCAACCCTAAATCCTAATTTATAACCCTAATTTTGTCAACCCTAATTTTGAACAATTCAATCGCGTCGGGAAAATCAACAACCCACACACGATAATTAACAATTCAATTTCTACTAATCGTTCCAATGCCAATGCAAGGCACAAAATATAAATCAAATAAGTTATTTAGAGACTTACCCAGAAATAATCAGATTGTGGCCGAGATGGAAAAGAGGAGTGCCGAGAGAGAGGGTGTGGCCGAGAGGGGGGCTGAGAGGGAGAGGGTGGCCGAGAGGGGGGGTCGGTTCTGTGGGGTGAGGGCGAGAGAGAGAGAGGACGGGAGAGAGAGGGAGAGAGATAGAGAGAGAGAGGGTGGCCGGTGGGGGGGTCGGCTATGTGGGGTGAGGACGGAGAGGAGAGGCCGGTGGGGTCGGGCGGGGCGTGTCGGCGGGCGGCGTAAGAGAGAGAGAGAGCAAGACAGAGAGAGAGATAAGTGCGGGGCGGGTCGGGTCAGGTCGGGTCGGGTCCCTTTTAAAAAAAATCCAAATAAGCGGACCGCCCCACTGGGGGGCGGTCTGGTATGGATAGTGGAGCGGTCAGGGTGTTTTTAATAAAAATTTGGAATTGAGGGCAGATTTGATATATTTTTTTTTTTGGGTATTAATAAAAAAAGCGGCTAAAAAAACAGCCACGCTGTTATACACAAAACAAAAAAATAACGTCAAAACAAAAAAGAGGAATTTCATGTATACCTCTCAAAAACTTCAAAATTACGTATTCTCTCTCGAACTCTGAAATTATGTATTTCCCCCTATAAACTTCTAAATCTCACAAAGTCACCCATCTTATTGTCTTTTATATTAAAACTCATTTTAAATTTATACAATACCCATTTTATCCTTTATTAAAAGTATTAAAAAAATATAATTTGTTTAAGAAAAATGCCAGTCTCATATTTAATTGGTTTCCAGGGCAAAATAGGTATTTTATAAAGGGTAAAGGGTATAATGTGTATCCAGTTTTCGAGGACAAAATGGTATTTTATTAAGGGTAAATGGTATAATGGGTGTCTTATAAGACCGACAATATTTTAAACAAGTTACAATTTTTTCATTATTTTATTAAAGGGTAAAATGGGTATATAATAATTTTAATGTGGGTATTAATATAAAAGACAATAAAATGGGTAAATTTGTGAGTAGTATAAGTTTAAAGGGAGAAATAAGTAATTTTAAAGTTTAGAGGAGGATATGTAATTTTGAGGTTTTTGAGGGGTGTACGTGAAATTCTCCCAACTAAAAAATAAAATAAGTTTTACAAAATAACCCTACAAAGAGATTAAAATTCTCCAATTCTTTCTTTCTCTTTTTACACTCTCTCCCTTTTCCTCTTTATCTCTTTTCACAGTGACAATCAGGTGGATCAGATCAAGTTTTTATCAAGTCGAGTTCGCTGGAATCGTCATACTTCATATTATTTTTTAGTTTCGGGTCATTTTAGTTTAGATAGTTGGATTTTGATCGTCCTGTACATGCTTCACTTTGTTCGAATTTCAATCGGAATGGATTTTGAATCGTACGACTTCCAAATAATATGGGTTTTAGGTAATCTGAAGGTGGTTGGGTCGAGTTCGGGTCAATTTGACCTTTGAAAATTACTTGGATAGATCAAATTTGTATCATCAAATTAACCGGGCACTTCACTTAAAATGAGAATAAAAAGTTAGTTTAATTGGAGTTTTTACATTTTAGAAGGATAAATACGAGTTTATAATAATTGAGAAGTAAATATGTAATTTTTCAATAATTTTTTAATTTTGAAAGTATAAATGAGATAGTTTTTTGAGGGTTCAAATACTTTCATTTTTTTATACTTTCATTCTGCCTCCACTTATTAATTATCTAATAACAAAAATTCCAAAACTTGCATCTCAAAATAAAACAATTAGATGTGTTGTATATAATTTTCTCTACTTGCATATAAAAAATTATCATTTTTAGTTTTATTTGTATACAAATCAATAAGTTAAAAATTAATGTTCAGATATCATTCACATCAATATATTTTTGCAATCTTTTAATAACGATCAAAATAAAATTAAAATATTATAATCTTGCGTGCACATAGAAAATAATATAGATCATCATACCTAATAATTTTATTTTGATATTTAAGTTTTAAATTTAAGTTATTAAATTATTACAAATAGATGCATGATAAGAGGCATTCAGAAACAGTGATTCTGTACATATCTAAAAAATAATGTTTTGTTTGTAAAAAATATAAAGATTTGGTCTCCAAGCGCATTTTAATATGGAAATTATGTTGATTAGTTCGGATCGAATGTTTAGACTTTGAAATAAAAATAATAGATATGAGACATGATGAGGCATTTTAACCCGATTTTTTTCAAATACTCTAAAAAAAATAACAAAAATACCCTCGATTTTAATTTTTTTTGAAAAATGTCCTGACCGCTCCACTGTGGGGCGGTCCACTTCCATACCTGACCGCCCCACAGTGAGGTGGTTTGCTATGCATTTTTTTTAGAAATGTTTAGTGTATATAGAATGAATATGTTACATATAGACACTAACAGTAATTTGGTCTCACTGCTTTTATGATTTTTTTTTTCTTTTTTTCTCTCTTTTTGGATACTTATATTCTTTGATTTTATAAATATAATATATGACAAATAAAATATATATTTGTGAAACTAGAGCCGAACCTTAGCTATTATATAGAACCCATGTAACAAGAAAATATACTCATGTTCTCTTTTATAAAATATTGGCAATTTTTTTGTGCCATTTTGTGCCATCTTTCATAAATTATAAAAATAGTAAAAAAATTTCAAAAATAGTAAAAATTGGTATTTTACAAGTTCATTATATAACCAATTTATTGAGCTACTTAGATCAAAATTTAAAGTTTATACGATAGGTTTTTGATTTACCGTTATTTTTCAAAAATTTCAATTGCAGTTTTGAGAGGGGACTAACTTTGATCAAACTTTGGCCGAACTTTGACCGACCATAACTTTCTGTAGGAAACTCCGTTTTGAGCGTTCAACCACTTTTTGAAAAGCATGGGGGGAGGAGATATGGATTTGACCACTTTTCAGAAAACTTTATGTAGGTTTACCTTACAAAATGTCCCGCGCACTTAGAATTGCAAAAAAACATCGTTTAGGACCTCAAAACTGTAATTGAAGTTTCTGAAAAATAATGATAAGTAAAAAAACTATCATAAAATTTCAAACTTCGATCTAAGTAGCTCAGTAAATTGGTTATATAATGAACTTGTATAATACCAATTTTTACTATTTTTTATAATTTATGAAAGATGACACAAAATGGCTTAAAAGAAAATTGCCAATATTTTATGATATTTTCTTGTTACATGGGTTCTATGCAATATCTAAGGTTCAACTCTAGTTTCACATATATATATTTTATTTGTCATATATTATATTTACAAAAAAAAATATGAGTATCCAAAAAGAGAAAAAAAAAATCATAAAAGCAATGAGACCAAATTACTGATAATGTCTATATATAAAACATTCATTCTATACACACTAAATATCTCTAAAATTTTTTTTATAGCAAACCGCTCCACTGTGAGGCGGTCAGGGCATTTTTCAAAAATTTTGAAAATCAAGGATATTTTTGTTATTTTTTTAATTTTTTGAGGACATTTAAAAAAAAATCGGCATTTTAACCCTCCTCAGAGTAAGTATAATATTATAAATTTGAGGGGAGGAACGCGTTATTTTAAAAGTTTAGAAGATACATGAAGTTTCACATAAATAAATCTTGGTGGGTCCGCCGTTTAAAAAAGTTTCTAAAACAAATTCTATATATAAAATAAAGTTTCTCTCCTCAACCAAATCCTCCATTTACTAGTTCACACCAACTCTCTCCTCTCTTCGGTTGAGAAAACCGACTCCCTCTTTCTCCTGCCAAGCACAGATCGGTCATGGCAGTGGTTGCATCGCCTGGCAGGGAGAAGACCGAGTCGATGGTGGAGGAACCACGGCTATCGTCGTCGGCGAAGCCTGACCCTTGCAATGCTTCGTCGGATGCGCCATCCTCTGTACCCTCTGCTGGCAATCCCTCTCCCGATCGGAGAGACCTCGATTTCTTTGTACTCCCTCTCCCTCCCTCTCTCTCTCTCCCAGTGTTTTCCTTTTCTTTTTAGGGAGCATTCCGTAATTGTTGCAAAAGAGAGTCAATCATCTTTATTTTTTGCAATAACTAATCAGTCCCTAAAAAGAAAATTTGGGAATTACGGAATTATGAATGATAATTGCAAATGAATTATCAATCGTCTTTAGGGAGCCTTCATTGTTACTTCCTCACACTATAATATTGGTAATTATACGGAATTATGAATGATAATTGCAAATTTGCAATATATAGTCTGATTTGGCTGCAATTGTGAAAAAAAAAAACACTTTCATGTTTAAATGTGAACCAATCAGTACAACACTGAAGCAATTCTGTCTAGAATTATTTTAAAAAATACTGACTTCCTTATACCTCTCTCTAGAATGAAGGACTTGCTACTAGGAGTGATAGTGAAGAGTACAGACTTATCTTTAAACTACCAGCCAACGAGGTCCTAATCCTTTTCTACCTATTTAGTAATCTCTCTTCTTCTAAATTCAAATTAATTTCTTCATTTTGTATTGTTTGTTTAAATGTACGGCCATTCTGCAATGGTTATGCTTATAGGTACTTCTGCACGATTTTATTTGTGCACTTCAGGAAAGCATTCTTCTCCAGGTCGTTCTAAATTTTTTCTAAAAATATATCTGCTTATTTATTAAAATTGATCTCCTTTTTTTATTGATATTGTGTAAGTTTAACAGAAATATATGATGCAGGGGTACTTGTATTTGTTTCTTCGTCATGTCTGTTTCTACTCCAACATTTTTGGTTTTGAGACAAAGGTACTTTTAGCCTCACAAAACAAGAGATATACAGTTGAGACCATTTGAATTAATAGCATCTATTACAGAAATTGGGCAATACAAATTTGTATTACTATGCCATCTTTTTGTGAAATAGCCATCTGATGTTGAGTCTGAAATATTGAAGGTGATATTCACACAACAATTTTTTTTTTTAATTTATGGATGAAATTATCCCAGTATCTATTTCCTAATAATTTAAGCTATTCCATTATACTGGTTATTTTCCTTCAATATGTTAAAGTGCTTAAGCAAAAAAATAATATGTAAGAGAGATACATTTGTATGTGTTCATATTTTGTTAACTAGTTGGAAATTTGATAAATTGACTAGTTAAGAAAAAATTACATAGGTTTTGTTTTCTGTTGTTGGTTGGATCAAGATGTTAAGGAAAACAAGACTTTTTATATAAGATAATTGATTATTTAAGGAAATAATTGAGATGTTAATATATTCTATGATTTCAAAAATAATGTGTTGCGCCATTAACAGAAATATTTGGGTGAACATCAGCATCCATATTAGAATTGTAGAAAGCAATTTCTTGTTTACCTATAATTGATTTATGTGATGCAGAAAATAATTCCTTTGAATGAAATCACTGCTATTCGTAAAGCAAAAACAGCTGCGATATTTCCGAATGCAATAGAGATAGCTGCTGGAGGTAAAAAGGTAATTTTTTTCTCATCTCTTTCTTTGAAAGTCCTCCATTTATATTGCTGAATTTGCTGATAGCAAAGCTTAATTGTGGAAAATAAAATGGCAGCATTTTTTTGGATCATTCTTGTCACGAGATGAGGCTTACCGGCTGATCACTGATGCGTGGGCCCAAACCAATCCTCATGCAAAGGCTTTCCTTGACCGGCAGGATTCAAAGTCAAGTAGCAGCACTGAAGAAAGCATACCAATAAATAAAGACTCTAAAGAAGAAGATGAACCCTCATCTGACCAGTTAGTTATATATATGCTATAATTTTTTAATGAGAATCCTTGCACTAATAATGGCCCTGATGAGGGTTCACTGTACTCGATACCAGATTTATAATCTCTGCCCACTTCTTTTTTGTTGTTTATTATTATTTATCTTACCCTGAAGCATCTGTGCAGGAACACAGAAATCGACGGATCGGTGTCTAAATCACTTCCTAATGGTTTGATGAGTACTAGTTCTTCTAGTGACGAGATTAACGTTTTGAAAACACCTAATTCTCCTGAATCACTGGAAAATGGGAATGATGCAAGTGTAGTTGCTGCAAATAGTTTTTGGGAAATTGAGGATGCTGATGCTCCTACCGGTTGGTCTTCAATATTTTTATTGTCTTATGATTATTAGTAGAAGATTTTGTTTTTAGAAACTATGCTTATGGTCATTTTATTGTTTTTATTTTGTGCAGTGCCTGACTGCTATACAATGATTGCTGAGGCAACATTTCAAGTGAGAGGAACTGTGATGTGTTTTTACTTTTTAATATGTTTGGTTTATCCCCCATTTTCATATCCTTTAACGTGATGAAATATCTGTAGGCTGGAGTAGAAGAGATCTTTAAGCTGTTTTTTTCTGATGATTCTGCTGGTTTTCGAGAGGATTTTCACAAAAAATGTGGTGACAAGGGTAAGTTTTTTTGGTTCTTGTATGTGACAAGTGTATATGGTTTATTTTACAGTTTATGAAATTTGTATGATTTATATAGACAGCACAAAAAGTTAGCTGTCAAAATTAACTGTTGTTTCCTCCAGAATTTCAAATAACTCCATGGACTAAGCATGAGCAAAGTGGGCATGTGCGTAATCTCTCATTCCTTCACCCAATCAAAATATTTATGGGTATGAAAGAACCTACTTTATGCACTTTATTCATATATATTGGAAAATTACATAATTAATATGACTTTTTAAGTTCTGATTTACAAGGTGCAAAATTTGGCAGCCCCAAAGAGGTGCAAAAGCTTCGCGTGTATCGAAACAAGTACGCATTTTGCATCATGAGAATATTTTTCAGCAGTTAAAGAATTCATAAGTGTGTATCATTGTGTTTATACCTTTTTCTAACTTTTATGTTGATTTCATTTTATCTTTTGGTTACAGCCACATAGTAGTGGAGACATCTCAGACCGTCAGTGATGCGCCTTTTGGGGATTATTTCACTGTTGAAGTCAGTCTCTGTACTTACCTATACATTTTATATAAAATGTCACAGCAATAGAATATAATAAAAAAAATTGATCTTTGCATGAAGGGGAGGTGGGATGTGGAACAAGACTCAAGTGAAAGAAACAGCTGCAAATTGAGGGTTTTTATATATAATTCTTTTTCTAAGAGAACTATTTTTAGAGGTACATCTTATTCCCTATGATCCTTTCCATTTCTGTAGATAATGGAAATTCATGTCTAAAAATCAAGATAATATAAATCTTGTAGGGAAAATAGAGCAGGCAACAAAGGACGAATGCCAAGAAGTCTTCTCTCTTTGGATCAAGCATGTAAGTACACCTTCCTACCTTTTGATGATTACCAGGCATCAGTACCATATCAGTTGTGGCCAGTACCTGCTTGTGATTCCTTTCTTTATTATTTCCGATTAGATAAGAATCTGACACTTTTTTATATGTTATGGGTTTTTTCTCTTCTTCTAGGCAAAGGAAGCATTGAATAAGAAAGCAAATGCTGATCAGAAAGGTGAGTTGTATTGTAATTGTTTTTCTTGTAAATTATGTCGGGTAGAACTAGGGTGTTCTTAAGCTCACCAAGCCCTTTGGTGATCTTATCTCCAAGACCTATCAGATTGACTTCAAATGACGAATCCAAACATAGAAACCGATCTATTTCACGAGTGATGCATTTACATGTTGAATATAAATTTTGGAATTAATTTAATATAAAGTCAAGTGGTCAAAAAACGATGAAAAATGAACATATTGAAATTAAATTATAAATCTTTTTTTTTAACGCTCGACTTTATACTAAATTAATTCAAAAATTTATAAATTTGATGTGTAAATGCATCACTTGAAGTAGATCAGTTACAATGATTTGGATTCGGTATTTGAAGTCATTCCGATATGTTTTAGAGTTAAGCTCACCAAATGAATGGTGAGCTTAAGAACACCCTAGTTCTACTCAATTATGTAAGTTGTTTACACCCGGGCATTAAATTACGAGAGGAATATATTGCAGCACTTTCTATTACTCCTGATCAGAGTACACCTGGAGCTTCCATAGACACTGAGCAACCAGAGAGCTCCTCAAAGAGAGAGGAACCTCTGGAAATTACGAAAGGAACTGCAAATGAACCCCTGATTGCACCCGATTTGAAACTTACTGAATGTGCTGACAATCAACTTCAAGATAATTTGCGGGATTCATCTTCTCCGTCACCAATGGTTGTTGCCATTCTAAGTGAAATATGGGCATCGCTTGTTGCTCTTACAAAAACAAGTCGTTTTGGTGCAGTTCTACTTGCAGGTTTTGTGGTATTTATTTTACTAATGCAGGTAATCTGTCAACTTAAGCTAGTTACAATATTATAGCATGGTATTATACCTTGTACATTTATTTGGTTTGCTAATAAAATGTTAAATTTTAGGTATCAATCATTATACTACTAACAAGATCACCAAATGTACATGTGATAAATGCTGGAAGTTACATTGGCAACACTGGAAGCTACACCAAAGAGAGCGCAAATTATATGGAAAGGAGATTAACTTATCTCAAAGAAGAGATGAGAATGGTTGGATCTCAGATGGAGAGGATGCAGTATGAGTATGAATGGTTGAAGTCTCATTTAAAAAGCTTAGAAAAATTAAAAGATATATCATAGGCTAAAATCGGCTTTAAGCTGGAGCCGATGTTGTAAAAAGCTCCGAGCCTAATAACAGTTGTAATAAAGAGATAAATTATAGGCTAAAAAGGGCTTAAAGCTGGAGCTGATTTTGTAAAATACTTTTTGAGCATAATAACACATGTAATTAATACGCATTATCTTTTCCTATTGGCGTTTGCAAACGTGCTATAGTCAATTCTTTCCCATGTTGCCTTGCAAGTGATACCAATTAAGGCTTAACAGTATAGGTTATGTTGCTTATAGAACATTGCCCCTATCAATTTGGTTGTTATTATGCATTTTAACATCTATATAATTGGATAAAGATATTGACAGCACTAATGTGCTGTTCAAAACCAAAACAGCGCTGTCAAAATTCTTTGAAGTAGACGCTCTATGGACGGAAATAATTCTTAAAATTTCCATTCGTAGTACAAGAAGGCATCTTTATAAAACTATAAATTTGTTCCGCGAGGACAAGTAAATCCCTAACCTATTCACAAACAAGTATACCATCAATATATCAATCATATAAGAAGAAATATGACGAGAAATTAACACTTACAAACAACGAACTAATATTTTCAAACCTGTTTCCACCAATCTTAACAGTTAACACCAAAACATTACAAAAAAAGAGAAATAAAACATAGATTGAATCACCTAAGCAACAATATAAATTTATATAAGAAAGTATCCTTCCAAAATGTCAAGGGTAGATCAGCATCAATAGTTACATGCCATTTTGTCTGAAGGAAAAGTATTCCTTTCTTGTCCATGGTATTAAAACAATTAAGTAGAGCAGCAGCTGCTTTTCTGATTGACAGGCTGGCCCCGGATTTGAACTGTAGGTGGCCTCGCACCTCCCATTGCAGGTTGACTTGCCATCCTGTAATTCAATATTCATAAAACTTCAGATGGTAGATTTATTTTTCTTTGCTTTATTTTTGCGGCAACGCTTAAAACCTGATTTATGCAAGTCCAACTTCCTAAATCAGGCTGTTTACACACATGCGCGCACACAAACACACAAAAAGAAAGGAACTTTGGGTCTGTTAGTACAAACCGATTCTTAATTGAAGCAGCCATAGCCATGAAAGCTTGCTCAACATTGGTTGCATTCTTAGCACTAGTTTCCATGAATGGTATCCCCAACTCGTCCGCAAATGCCTACAAATTATCAATTATCAACATCTACTTAGTATTATTGATTGAAATAAACAAGTCACATTTTCCTCCCATTTTGTGGGAAAAACGAGAGGCTATGTGAGATGACTTCTTTTCTTACAATTTTATAAATATAATTCTATCACTAATATAAAAGGGTGAAGAGATGTACCTTGCCGGTCTCATAGGAAACAACCTTTTTGTCTGTAAGATCACACTTGTTACCAACAAGAAGCTTGTTAACATTCTCACTGGCATATCGGTCTATCTCATTCAGCCACTGCTTCACATTGTTAAAGCTCTCTTGATCTGTCACATCATATACCACCTGTGTATAACCAAATAAATACCACCTATATCAGCATCGTTCGTGTAAATAAAAAAAATACAAACACAAGAAAAAAGTGGAATGAAATGACAACATAAGTGAAAGATGAATCTTACAATGATACCGTGAGCACCCCTGTAGTAACTGCTGGTTATTGTTCTGAAACGCTCTTGTCCAGCTGTATCCCACTGCATATAAATAGGCAAATAACTAAACTTTAGCTAAGCATAAATTAATATTATCTTTTTGTACAGCTAAAAAAGCACTTTATTTAAGTATTTATGAACATAAAAAGTTGGTAGATGAAATGGACTCACTATTTGAAGCTTAATGGACTTCCCATCCTGCTCTACAGTGCGTATTTTCTGCATATTATCAAAATGATATAATAAGAGATGTGTTTGATAAGAAATGGTAGATTGGTAATTTAAGGTAGCATTCTGAAATCAGAATCCAACAATACATTACTTATTGATATTAAAAATATAAATTTCCAAACATAACAAAAGCAGTAACAACAAAAAATACTTACAAAATCAACTCCAATGGTGCTTATGTAGCTCTCCAAGTATGAGTCATCCTACGCATAAAGAACCAGATAAAGCTCTAATTATTAAATAATTAAACAAATACATAGGTTTATATTAACTGAACTGGAAGCCAGCCTAAGAACAGAACAGATATTAGTTCGGAAAATGAAATTACCGCAAATCTGAGAAGAAGGCATGATTTACCAACACCAGAATCACCAATGAGCAAAAGCTTGAATAGATAATCACTAAAGCAATACCATAGATATAAATTAGTAAACTAACAGAAAAATAGTTATAACAATATAAATAAACAAATAATAACAAGGACTTGTGATTATAATCTCTTAGCCAAACAGTGCTACAACAGCAAAATTGGGTCCATTTCACAATAAGAAAATCTTAACCAAATGAGCAAATGCTTGAATGCATAATTGCTAAAGCAAATTTCAACACAAAGTAAATTGATAAATATATCAATAAAAAAATAAAGAGACAAAATAACAAGGAGACAATAAGTTCAATATAATCCCAAATTGGGTTATTTGAAAAGTAATATCTAACCGTACTTCCAGTTGACATCACAGATTTAATGATTTAACAACTCAGTGGGTAAACAAATAAATAGATCTACAAGTAAAAACAAACAAACCTTTCTTTACTGGATTGTAACCCAAAATTTGAAAGACTTTCCTCAAGAAACAAATTGAAAGAGACTCATGCTTTCTCGATTTTAATATAAACTAAATTTTGACCCAGGTTTCAATTCTAGCTCGGACCTAATATCTGGCAGATTCCTAATTCCAACAAATTGCAAACCTAATTCTAGCTTGAAGGCTACAATTCGCTAGATCTTCAAGATCTAAGCACGAATTGATCAACTAAATCCTCAATACTGAAATTACAACTAATTACTATTACAGCTCCAAATCACAGAGAAACTCGGGAACTTACTACTCCGGATTCATCGTGGGAGGGGCGAATCAATATACCAAAACACAATCGGAAGAAAAAGAGATGGCGATCTAATAGTTGATTTTTGCTCGGTGCTGGGAAGAAGAGAGAGAAAAGGGAATGATAGAGAGAGAAAATCGCGGGTTAGAAAGAGAGATAAATAGTGGACAGACGTGAATTCACAGACGTGGGAGGATCTCTCTTTCTTTCGAGTTCGGATCCCTTAAAAAGTAACCCAAATATTGTGTTTGGATCTGGACCGTTCGATCTTCTATGGCACGGAATTAAAATACCGAATTGGCCCAAATTCTGATCAAACGGTCTGCATTTAAACTCAAAATTTGTGATACTTTATGGTAAGCCTTTCTTTCTCCCTATGATAATTTTGATAGACACCCGGGAACTTCTATAAATTGTATCTTTTTAACTTTTAACGGGTTCATTATCACTTTATTATTAGCGGTTCTTTTATAGAAACCCCCCTGACGTCAGTAAATGCTAAATACGACTCTTTTTAGTCTTTACACAGGTATTGATGGACCCAGGAAAATTTGCAATCAATAAAAAGCCGAAATTTTTATTAATAGAAAAATAATTAAAAAAATATCGACAATGAGGAAGCATTTCGTGAAATGTAGGAAAAACGTCATAGTCCATACGTCCAGAGGACGTTATCGACCATCACAGTCTGATTAACAAAATCAAATTAACCAACTAATTACGTTGGTTCTGGACGTTACAGAGAACAACGGTCAGTGAGCAGCGGAAATAAAAAAGTTAAAAGTGGTTGTGATAGAGGAGAATGGCCTGCTCCAATTTGCTAATTTAAATAGAAAGAGTGCAATGGGATATCGCGCCGACATTTTTATTAATATCCAAAGTTAATTACAAATTAATTAATTTATCCATGATTCCCGACTTTTTCTAAAAATGTCCAAACCGGCCATAAAATGGCCGGTTTCCTCTTTTTTTTTTAGAGACCCTATGAAGAGCAACATAATGAAATTTAACACTGAAAATTCGAATTTGTTGTTTAAATTATTTGTTAGATTACTTCTTTTGATTTATAATTAGCATATTTATACTAAAATACACTAGATTACTTGAAATTATGTTGAATTACACTATATTACAATAAATTATGTTGAATTACACTAAATTACGTTAAATTACGCTAAATTACAATAACTTCGCTAATTATGCTGAAATACGGTAAATTACGCTAAACTACGCAAAATTACGCTAAAGTAGACCGATTTTGTGCCATCTTTCATGAATCATAAAAAATAGTAAAAAAATTCCGAAAATAGTAAAAATTGGTATTCTACAAGTTCATTATGTAACTAATTTACTGAGCTACTTAGATTGAATAATAGAAATGAAAATCTTAATCGGAAATTTCAACTCAAGTTTTGAGGCTCTTCCCTTTGTTTTTTGGCAATTTTGAATTTTGGAATCCAACATTACTTACACAAACGCATGCGTATTTTCGCAAGCTTTCCGAAAAGTGGTCATTTGCTGAAATCGGACACTCGAGCGCTGTTTTATGGCCGTTTGAAGTTTCGTCGTCGTTTTTCGCCTTTTCAGTGAAGATATCGTCCCTATTCATATATAATTTAGCGTAATTTACCGTATTTTAGCATAATGTAATGTAATTTAACGTAATGTAGTGTAATTCAACATAATTTCAAGTAATTTAGCGTATTTTAGTATAAATATGCTAATTATACATCAAAAGAAGTAATCTAACAAATAATTTAAACAAAAAATTCGAATTTTCAGTGTTAGATTTTATTATCTTGCTCTTCATAGTGTCTCTTAAAAAAAAATAGTTTATAATTATAAATCACTATGAAGATAAAAGAGAAACAAAAAATAGTTCTAATTATACATCACTATGAAGACACACATTAATTTACCGGAATTTACCGTATTTTAGCGTAATTTAACATAATTTAGTGTAATTTAATGTAACATAGTGTAATTCAACATAATTTCAAGTAATCTAGTGTATTTTAGTATAAATATGCTAATTATACATCACAAGAAGTAATCTAACAAAAAATTTAAACAAAAAATTTGAAATTTCAGTGTTAGATTTCATTATCTTGCTCTTCATAGTGTCTCTAAAAAAAAAAAAAAAAAAGAGGAAACCGGCCATTTTATGGCCGATTTGGACATTTTTGGAAAAAGTCGGGAATCATGGGTAAACTAATTAATTTGTAATTAACTTTGGATATTAATAAAAATGTCGGGATATCGCGAGTTTCCATCGGTGATGTAAAGGAGAATATTAGCAACTTTAGCAAGCTATGGCAGAGTGGAGAACAATAAGCTTGTCTTGAATTTGTTGCAAGACAAAAAACATCACAAAATTAGCACTTACGGATGGATACAATTCAAATTAGCTTGTAAATAAGTCAATCGGAGCAGGCCGTTCTCCTCTATCACGGCCAAACTTTTTTATTTCCGCTAGGCACTGGTCGTTGTTCTCTGTAACGTCCAGAACCAACGTAATTAGTTAGTTAATTTGATTTCGTTAATCGGGCCGTGATGGTCTATAACGTCCTTTGAATGTTATGGACTATAACGTTTTTCCTGCATACCGAATTTTCACAAAATGCTTCCTCATTGTCGATATTTATTTAATTATTTTTTTATTAATAAAAATTTCGGCAATAAAAAGACTCATGGTCTCTCTTTTTCTCCCTAAAGATAGTTTGCAATTACGACCCCGGAATTTCACGTATTATATTTATCTAATAGTTTCGTTACTTTTGTAGCATGTCTCAATAAATCGTTCTTTATACAAAATCCTCCTGATGTTGGTAAATTCTAAAAATGAGTTGAAGGAATGTGAGAAACACAATACTTGTATAGTGCTCTATTGTTGTCTTTTCTCCCTCGTAAGCTCCGCACCAGGCGATTAATAGAGAGATTTTGAAGATCAAGTTTTGAGAGTCGTCCGTCAAGCTCCGCTTCACCGCCCCGCCTCGCCACCTCTGCCCCTCCCCTCGTCCACCCGGTTCATTTCAACTCACTCCATTCGAGTAGATGATCTGTGGCCACTCAATGCTCCGTCCGACGGATCTAGCCACAGCTCGCCGGTCTATCTCGTCTCACTCCAACTGAGCAGGTGCTTCCGTTTAACGGATCTGATCACCGCTTTTCGATCTACTTCGACTCTCCGGGTTCGATTATGGGTGTTGTAAATTCGCTCTGCCCGCCGTAGTATCTAATATAACTATATATGAATAAGGTACGTGTTGTTGTGGTTGTGGCCGATGATGATAATGATGATGTGTTCCCTTCTTCCTCTTTTCCCTCTTCTTCCTCCTTTCTCCCCTCCTCCTCTCCTTCTGCCTCTTTCCACCGTTGTGGCCCCCTGTGAGGTGACTGTCCTAGTCTAGTTGACTCAGCTCCCGGTCTGGTTTGATTCAGTGCCTCTTCGGCTGAGTGGTGACTGTCCTGGTCCGGTCGATTCAATTCCCTGTTCGGTTTGATTCAGTGCCTCCTCGGCAGAAGTGGTGACTGTCCTGGTCCGGTTGTTTCAGTTTCTGGACCGGTCTGATTCAGTGCCTCTCGGGTGCACATTCTTCTATGCGGTGTTGACACGGTGTAGTCACACTCGCTCTACTGCTACGTTTGCATATTAAGAGAAGAGAATGAACAGGCCCATTGACTTGCTAATCTGGCGCGAACTGAACATTTCGCAACTACTGGTTTTACTTTTCCTCTTCTCTTTAATTTTAGCAGTTAGAGATTTTACAAGTAGTTCAGTGTATAGGATACTATCTTTGTGTAATAAGAATACCTACACTGGAACATGTTTGTAATTTGCTCTGATGTTTAATGAAATCGCCTAAGGGCTTACAACCAAAAAAAAAAAAAAATTCTAAAAATGAGTCGTACAGACGTGAATAGAATGTTTTATATAGCGGTCTCTCGAGGTAACTTGAATTTAAAATTGACTTAATTTTTTTTTTTTTGGAATGAATTGCTCCTGTAATCGTTAAAAACTTCTATTTTTTCTATTTTTTCATCAAAATCTCAATATATCTCGTTTTTTTTTTTATCTATTTAATTTTTTTTATATTTTTCCTCTTTTAGTTTATCTAAATTTGTATTTTCTAATTAATCGTTAAATTTTAATAAATAAAGTGACCTTTTTTAGAATCAATCTCGTAGGATATATCTCTTGAGATGAAATGAGTATTAGAAAATTACAATACATTTTTGTACTGCACTGTATTATTACAATACCTTAATTGTGTCAATTTCTGATAAAGGAAAAGTACGGCGCTTTGTAAGGCTATTTATTTTGGGAGCAAATGGATCCAACGGTTCCGGTCGTTCAATCCGCATCGATTTATAATTTTAATTTTTAGTACAAATCTCTGTACAAATCAAACGGTTCAGATCAAATATTAAATTTAATTTAATTTGATATCCATCAAATACCCGAAATTTTTATTTATAACATTTTTAAAAAATAAATTAATAAAATAACCATCGTTTTTGGTCAATTCTAAATTTAACACGGCCGTAGAATGCCGGAGCGGACCCATATGGGGGGTACCGCAGAATGCCGGAGCGGACCCTCATATGGGTCCGCAGAATGCCGGAGCGGTCCCCAGCCTATATAAGGGGCCGCTGGATTCCGATTTCATTACATCTCATTTGAAGTTTCAATCCCTTTGACCTCGGGTAAGTTTTCTTCTTCTTCTTCTCTAGTTTTAATTTTAGTGTAGAGTAGTAATTAGGTGTAGGTTTAGGGTTTAGGATTAGCATTTAGGGTTTAGGGTTTAGATTTAGCATTTAGAATTAGATATTAATTTAGGATTTAGAATTAGAATTGTACCCAAATTTAATTAGAATTGTACCCAAATTTAATTCGATTGTACCCAAATTTAATTAGAATTGTACCCAAATTTAATTAGAATTGTATCCAAATTTAATTCGATTGTACCCAAATTTAATTAGATTGTACCCAAATTTAATTAGAATTGTACCCAAATTTAATTAGAATTGTACCCAAATTTAATTCGATTGTACCCAAATTTAATTAGAATTGTACCCAAATTTAATTAGAATTGTACCCAAATTTAATTAGAATTGTACCCAAATTTAATTCGATTGTGCCCAAATTTAATTAGAATTGTACCCAAATTTAATTAGAATTGTACCCAAATTTAATTCGATTGTGCCCAAATTTAATTAGAATTGTACCCAAATTTAAACCGGACTTTGACCAAACTCTCATATTTGACCAAAAATTATCCAATACAGCATGAGTACCAGTAGACCATCCTCCAGTAGGGGTACACAGCATGCTCCTACAGCCACACCATACGAGATGTCTCAGTACATCGAGACAGCATTGGCGGATGTTCCGGGTATCCGGAGTCGCACCGACAGGGTCAGCGACTTCTTGTGGTATCCGAATGCGGAGCATCGGATTTTAGAGGCTGCCACTGGGGTAAGTAAATTTGTCATTCCGAATTTTTGATGAATGAACTTGATCTGATTATTTAATTAAATGCAGGGTTTGGATGCGGTTACGGTTCGTCACAACCGCCAGCATCTACGGTACCAGCCGACGTACGGGGGGATTTTACGCTCGATGGGATTGTACCAGATATCCCAGATGGCCGAGGAGAATGCTGACGAGGGTTTATCTTCTGGCCTCGTTGAGCGATGGCGTCCCGAGACGCACAGCTTTCATCTCCCCCATGCTGAGATGACAGTCACCCTACAGGACGTCAGTTGCCTGTGGGGTATGACCATTATTGGGGAGCCGGTCACGGGCGTCGAGTACGGAGATTTTCGTGCATTGTGCTTGGAGCTATTGGGTATCCCGCACGAGGATCTCCAGAAAGAGAAGAAGAGAGGTGAGAAGACTGTGGTCTCGCCCAGCTGCATCAGCTTGGCAAAGCTGCGGGCGAGATTCCAGGTCTTTCCGGAGAGACCAGATTAGGTATTTGCTTGTACAAGATTTAATTTAAATAGTATTATATTTATTTTCTTGTAAGTAATGTTCTAATTTAAATGCATCAGCTTGGGGAGCCGGTCTCTCGGCATCACTTTCTGGAGACAGGAGATCGAGCATCTCAGAGATGATGCCGAGTTTGTCACTTGGGAGCCCTACAGAGATTATGTAAGTTTACTTTTATTTTTATTTTAATTTAAATTTTTTCCAGTTCGAATTGATATATGATATTAAATCTATACTTCCAGGTCGAGGTGGATGGCGCACATCGGTCATTTCTTGAGATATTGCCGGACATCTGTCTTGCTGGCGCACATCGGTCATTTCCAGGTCGAGGTGGATGGCGCAAATCTAACGTATTAAAATATATAGATCATCGAGCACCATTACCCCGGACGGGTCATGAGACAGTTCGGGATGCGCCAGCTTGCTCCGCCCCCGGCACTGATCAGTGAGGATGTCTGGCGAGCTCTGCACCATCCCAGGGAGACCACTGCAGGCAAGGACTGGGGGATTACCCGTGCCGATTACGTGTTCGAGGCAGGACAGGCAGATCCCCCATTGGCCGAGCCCGACCGTCAGATGGATGTCGCCAGGAGCCGGTTCAGTCTACGGATGTCCAGCAGACATCCGAGATTGAGGAGGTTCGCCAGGAGCCGGTTCAGTCTACGGATGTCCAAGCAGACGACTCTGCATCCTCCGCAGATACTGACGAGACGCCACTCTGCAGGCGGGGTCGGGGGTTTAGGAAGAAGAAGGCGAGGACGGTGTTTAGTCCAGAGCCCTAGATTTTGATTTGTTGTACTGTTAGATGTTTTGTTAGATTCTTATTTGTAGTATTGGTAGATGTTTTGTCAGATACTTATTTATTTAGTTGATTAGTTTCTTGTTTGTTTGATTTTGTTGTTATTTATTTATTTTGTTGATTTCATTATCTCAGAGTACACAAAAGAATTTCAAAGAAACCACATATCTAAAATATCTAAAATATTTCAAACCAACGACATATCTAAAATACGATACGACCAAAAATCAATTTAAACTCCATTCGAAACTAAATAAATAACCCTTAACAAATTACAATTTCGTATTTCTAAAATAAAAAAATAAAGGGTCCGCTCCGGCATTCTGCGGCCCCAGGGGCCGCTTCGGCATTCTGTTGACCCATATGAGGGTCCGCTCTGGCATTCTGCGGTCCCCCCCATATGAGTCCGCGCCGGCATTCTGCGGCCGTGTTAGATTTAGAATTGACCAGAAACAATGGTTATTTTATTAATTTATTTTCAAAAAATGTTATAAATAAAAATTTCGGATCAAATACCCCGCTCTCATTTATTTCGATTTTCAGAGAATTTTTTTTTTTTTTTGAAGTAAATGTTCGCCACACAGATTTCCATGCATTTTCTTCTGAATTCATAGTAAAAGGAAGTTTTATTTTATTTTTTTATCTTTCACCCAGCACAGATATAAAAGTAAAAAACCAGCTATATTGTGGAAAGTGCATCCATGATATAATTTACTTGCGACTTCAGAAAACAATAAAAAAAATACATAATTTATACCGAATTTTATTTTAGTTACCATTTGAATACAAGAGTTGACATGAAATTGAAAAAAGTACCAAAGTCATCCGGTACGCAGATATTATCTGAGTACCATCCAAGGGTGACATACAAATATTATCTGCTCACCATCCAAAAATAACACCCATATTACTGACACACACATATTACTAAATTCTTGAATAGTGCGCAGACTGTGTGCCACCTTTAGGGGAGAAATTTGGGTCCGATGGGCATCGGACCCAAAGTGAGTTCGACGGGTTCGCTCACCGCCCGATCTGCTTTAGGATTCATGCCCGTAACTTTTGCGTCTGTTTTAAGATTCGTGCGCACGAATCTTAAAGTGGATCGGACGGTCCTGAAACCCATCGGACCCAAGCCTTTCTCCACCTTTAGATGATACTCAGATAATATCAGTGCACCAAATAACTGTAGATTTTTTTTTTTTTCCAATTTCATATCAACTCTTAACTTTTTTTTTTTTTCCCTTCAAATGATAACTAAAAAAATCGGTCATTTATGTGGCACTCTGTTTGTGGTTAAGAAAACCTCTGTAGAATCGTGTTAAATTGTTAAATGCATCATAACCCATTAACATAAATTCTGTTATAAGTCTCCCATTCAACGAGTAAACATAACAGAGTAAACATAACAGCGGTAAAGATATCAACAGAGCTAATTTGACTTCATACAACGCACAAACAACAGAATCAAAATAAAATAAAGTAGATAACTGGTGCGCTGCATGAAAACAGACCAGCTTTGTCAATATCTTTACCCCATAACAGCCCATGTTTATTGGGAAGTACACCTTTTTTACATTAATTACATCATCCCAGTACACAAAATCATTATATAACTCAGCTTGATGCAACTGGTTCAAGCAAATCACATTCAAAGTTGGTGTGCTCAAGGAACGGACCCAATCTGACAATTTTAGGGATGAAAACACCATTTCTAAGGGCACATACCAAGGGGTTGTCCCACTGCACAAGGGACCCCACCAGGTTGGCACGCACTGTCAGAGGGAACACACGTGTCCACCTCTCATTGGCATACTCTCTGAGTGCTTGGTTTACTGCATCTGGCCCCTTGCCTATAGAACCTGTACACATGTACCAGCAATCCGATTTTTTTATTAATAGAAAAAAATAAAAAAATATCGAAATAGAAGAGAATTTGGTGAAATTTCGAAATATAAAAAGAACGGGATAAACCATCACGTCCAACTAATTCCCTTTTCTAATTACACAAATTTGCTAATCAACAAAAAAAAAAAAACAGGGATAATACTTCTCATTTTTTTGAGGCGGTTGTAAGAGAACCCCTCACAAAACAGCTTAATCGTAATTTAATATTTTTTTGTCACAACTTATTTTGCATTGACCATTTAGCTTAGACAAGTCCAAATTCATACCAGCAGAGGCACCAAGTCCCAGGTAATACATAAATCCTCAATTTCAACTGCTTTCTATGTAAAGTCATTTTTGTAAGAAAAACAACATTATAGTTTAATAGGTTTGGCAGAGTCCTTGATTTTTCTCTGAGAAACTGCCTCGTCAGGTTGCGCATCCAAAAAAAATTGAAAGTACTGGACGGGATGGACTATCCCCTCCAGTTTTTTTTTTTTTAAATTAACGAGTTTGCGTGATTAGAGACAAGATTAGTTGGACGTGATGGTTTATCCCGTCCAGCGGACGGGATAAACCATCCGGTTCTTCCTATATTTGGAGATTTCACCATATTCTATTCCTATTTCGATATTTTTTTTTCTATTAATAAAAAAATCGGAGCAATTGAAGCTCCCAATTATTTTTATTGAAAGAAAAAATTTGAAGCTCCTTTTGGTTGCATTAAAAAAAAAAAAAACCTTCTATTTGTTATCATATCAAAGTAGCATAGTTGGACCCATGGTGGGATGGTGTGACTCTAAACCCAATAAAATATTGGCTAAGTAGGTATTATAAGAGATTGCATGATACGAGTTGTTTATTATATATAGAATAACACCTGCATGTTACATCCAGAATAAAATATTATGCATAGGCATAGAAACTGGCACCCACCAATGAGGAATTCATATCACCTAATTAAGGTAACAAAATATTTATGTTTAGATTCGGACCGTCCGATCAAAATTCGGACGAATATTAAAGAGACCAATTTCATCTTGGGCCGGATTAGCCCAGATTTTGATCGGATGGTCCGGATCTAAACAGAAATATTCTGTTACCTCAGAGAATATGTACTCCACCAATGAGGGCATCATTTACCTGTTTAGTTAAACCCTCTCGTGAACAAAGTGGTACGTACAGGTATGTGGTGGTTTAATTAAAGCTGCAGGTACTGATGAATGAATTATCCGGGTTCGGTTTGGTGAGGTAAAAAAATTTGTGATTCGGAAATAATTCGGATATAATTTGAAAATTATTCGGAAATTATTCGGAATTATCCGGACCAGAGATCTTAGTCCTATAAGAAAGCAAAAAAAAAACCAAAAAAATTGGGGAAAAAATCGTATAATATTCGGAATAATTCGGTCAAAGTTCGGTTAGTCATCAAAAAAAAAAAAAAATATATTCGTGAATCTTGTGACTATGCTCAGGCCTCTACTATCAACCGAAATAAAAAATTCCTGGGACTTGGGTGTTCATCGATTCGGTTCGGTAAAAACCGAAATAAAATAGTCAAACTAAAAAATTGTATTCGAGTTTTCAAAAATACAATTAAACTGACCGAAATAAACTTATCAACCAAATTAAAACTGAACCAAACAAACCGAACTAAATTTCAGTCTATTCGATTGAACTGAAGTAAGAAGATCAATAAAAAAAATAAACAGTTTTTTTTATTATTTGAATTTTTTTATAGGCTCAAAAAGAATTATTTATTTCAATACACATAATTGAACAAGGATTTAATGATTTTTATACTGAAAAAAACATTCATAATTATATTTTTATAGACTCAAAAGAATTATACTCCTCTTTTCGATCTCTAACCATCTCGTCTAACTGGTTTTAAATTTTCTAAACCGAACCGATCCATTTAACCAGAAAAACCGAACCGTTTAATCCGAACTCTCTTAGTTCGGTTTATAACCAATTAAACCGGACCCGATGAACACCCCTACCTGGCACTGGTTCTGGTACAAGTTGATTTGTACCGGTACATACCTGAGAGCTTAGTTGCAAGTACCACTGAATCCTCCAATGCGCAACAGGCACCTTGACCAAGATTAGGGGTCATGGGGTGCCATGCATCTCCAACGAGCACTACTCCGTTTCGGTACGCAGGTGGCGTCAGACCAGGCCATAACCACCGATCCACTAATGGAGTTTTTATGATGATCTCTTCTTCGGTGTTTCGTATTGTATCTAATAGATCAGAAGGGAAGTCTCTTACAAGGTCCAATGCTTCTTTCTTTAGTAGAGATGGATCTGTGTTTCTCTGACCTGTTCAAAATAATAAAAGTTCAAAAAGTTCAAAACAAAAGACTTAGTGTGATCTGAAGCATCAATTTTAATGAAACGATTCACACAGCATGCTATGGTTATTTTGCCATCCCAGCTATGGTAGCAGATTCGGACTCTTAGGTTATAAACCAATCAAAAGGTTTATGGTACTATACTAAACTAGGCTAAGATTTATACTGCACACATTTCATTTACAAGCTGTGATGCCTATATAAACACATGCATATGCATTAGTGGTCTAATGATATATTTCATATATGTACCAAAATTGTCATACATACCAGGAGAATTGCTATTGAAGCAGATGAACCAGTAGACCTTAGAAGGAGAAACTGGTACAAAGCCAGCACGTAACCCTCTTCCATAGATATAGTTAACCCTCGACTCGAAAGGCTGACCATCAGGATAAATTGCCATTCCACGAAACGCACAATGGCCAACAAACTTTGCCTCAGAAAATCCCATCCATTTTGCAATTGGGGAGTTAACCCCATCACAACCTATCACTGTCTGTTTTTCAAAGCACAAAATCAACAAAAGAAAGGGTTAATACTTAAATACACAACAAATTATGATTTTTATTTTTTATGAAAATTGAGTTAGTAGCTTCATATTTCCAAATGACAAAGTTACTTTTGCAAGAATTTCACGGCCATCTTCTAGCTCTAGCAAAGTGCCTTCCTTCTCTTGTGCTTTTACAGATTTGACCTTTGAAGAGTATGAAATTGTTCCGGGTGGTAATTTGTTTGCAAGAGTCTCAAGTAAAACCCTTCGCTCTACTGCTCGTACCTCTTGCCTGACACAAGTAATGTATAAATTGTTTACATTATGATATACATTCATTTAAGTTGCACCATTTAGTTGTTTAAAAGAGATAAATTTACCCAGGGGCTTCTTTGTCAAAAGAGAAGGATCTGAGCTCTCTTCCATCATCTGATTTCATTACCATCCTGCACACAACTGAACCGCCCAATAAATTTAGTTTTACTCATTATTTAGTTAATTAAGATATTTCTTTGTTTCTTAATTTCTCAACACCATTAAACCTCACCATCCATTTCTTCTTATATATATATTGTGAAAATCGAACATATGCCTCACGGAGAAACAAAACTTATCACCATTTATGCTTGGCCTACATTTTTCTTTTATGAATATTCACTCTTAACCACTAATTAAATAAAAATTAATTTCTCCAATGTCATGGTCTAGCATAGTGATAATAATTTAAACAGCATCAACTATCTAAGATCCTATTTTTTGTATTCAGTGATAATATTAATTTTACAAATGTACTTTCAAGTATTTCCTAAAATCATGATAAAGACATTATAATTCCATCCTATTGTCTTTGATACACAAAACCGTTAGAAACAGTCATAATTTCCTTTATTGTTATCAATTTTCTAATTTCTATACATTTAGTTTTTTTCTTAAATACCAGGATTGTGATCACATAATTATGTGTAATACTTGATACCATAAAGCTCTAAACATTCAATGTTCAAAACACATTTTGAACTAGTCAATTCAACGGAACACAAAATCGCCTATCGTTTGTCCGGGCACTGGCACGATTTTGATAAATCAGTACATTTCCCGTGCACAAATTTTTTAAATCTGTACAGGATTGACCATTTCCAATATTGGATATATAAAAATCTGTGTGGATATTACAATGGTGCCCTAGGGATTCTTCATTCTTGATAGTTTCCCTTGGCGAAGAAAGTGTTAACCTATACAAAAATTTTAGGATTTGTTCGGCAACGGAGATTTTTGTAGGAATGGAAATTTTTAGATAAGGAAACGAGAATATCAATATGTCAATTTTCAAGATTTTTTAACTAAAGGGAAGATTTAAAATATAAGTGTTCGGCAAATATATGGAAAATTTGTTGGGAAATTATTTTCGTTTTCTACTTACAATTTATTTTTTAGAAGGGAATGGAAATATCAATTAATTATACTTGTCTAATTAATTTTTTGTATAATTAATTGTGTTTGTTCATTTAATTTTAGTCTTTGTGTTTGATTTTTGCGTTTAATTAATTGAGTGTTTGATTGTACAAGTTGATTTTAAGTTTAAATAATTTCTTGTATTGTTTTAACTCAAATTGTGCTTGAACTTTTGCTTTATTTTTATCTAATGATAAGGTATACACGTGCTCTAGTGAAGAGCTTCAACTCTTGAGAAAAAAAAAAGGTGAGATTGAATTGTTTTTTTCTACAAGTAAGAAGGTAGAAAATAGAAAAAAACCCACAAATTATTACAAATAGAAATTAAACCTTGGTAGCAACATGTTTTTGGGAAAAGTTCCAATAACCTCATTTTTTCCCAAAGTTCTTATGAGATTCGTTGTTGCCGAACATGACCTTAATGCGTCCGAAAGAATGAAATATATACAAACTTATTTTCCACATAGTTCATATTTTTAAGTGCATCGAAATTCGTGTGTGCGGAATCTACATACATTTGGACAAATATTTTTGAACTTCAGAAATTATAATAAGAAATTTGCTAACTATTGCTTGGGAACGATCGCCTATCACTTGTACACATTGGCACTAATCGTCCAATACAATGCGCGCGCATAAATTTTGATGTGTCAAAAATGATGAACCATGTAGAAATTCGGACGCACTAAAAATTTGCACAAGGTAAACTCTTTTTAATGCATCAAAATTTGTTCATGCCGACAGATGGAGTATTTTAATTCACTTGTCATTTTTGACAGTTTCTCTTGATTAAAAAAATATGATTCCTATATAAAATTTTAATGTGCCGGAGTGGGTGAACCAATACAAATTTGAATTTGTACAAACAGAAGTTCATTTAGGGAGTGAAACGTTGGGACAACATTTTTCAAGAGCAAAAATATAAATTTTATTACCCTTGAATGGGAAGAAAATCCTGCCTGAGCTCGTCGCCTACACCAAGAGAATCAAGTACTCTCCACCCATTTTTAAATAGCGTGAGAGACGTACCACCGGCTCTCAGAGTACGGCCCTGCTCGAGGACTAGGCTGCTCACACCTAGTCTGTGCAGAGCAAGTGAGACCGCCAATCCAGCAATCCCTCCACCCACCACCACCACCCCCTCTGAACTAGTGGAGGCACATGAAACCAATGGAGAGGCGACACGTGGAATTTTACGAAACATTCGATTGCGTGGCGGTGGTGGGGTGCGAAAGACGAGAGAAGAGGCCATGGTGATATCCATCAGCAAAGCATCCGTATCAGTAAGCTTTATATGCGTCTGGACTTCTGGAGTAATTATCACAAAAAACTTCTACGACGTTTCACTTTTATATGACGTGGTATTATCTTAGCTATCAGAAATAAAGCACAAGAATCACTATCGTTGTTTACTAGAGTAGAATTGGATGGTAAGAAGACGAATTATCTGGTATGAGGAGTGATTTCGTGGGATTTTTCTGGCGCCACATGATACTTGACCGCGTATTGTTCTCCAGTCTTTACTGAAATGGGGGCACTAATTTACGAAAAGAATATGATGACTCTTTTTAGCTACAAGGAATGCATTTCAAGTTTCTCATTGTAAAATCTATAGAAAACCATCCACCATAAATTATAATATAAATTACCAAAAAAATATATATACAGGAAGGGGTGGGGGCAGCTGAAGGCACAAAATTATCAATTAGAACTATTAACATTTAATTGAATCCTTGTTTCCTCACAATGACTTGTATTGTTCAATGAGATGTGAAGCATGAAGGCGCGAGGTCGGTACCACAGTGCAACCAAGATTTCTGAGATATGCAATCTGTAAAGAACCAAGAGCTCAAATTTCAATATTCTTTACAACTAGTAAAAATAAATGGTATATGTGTGCTAATTAAGCAAACAGAGTTTAACAAAAATTCGAACAGGTCAAATCTATACTGTACTAACACAAACTAAGTTTCTGAACTTGTTTGTTCTAGAAGCATTGTTTGGTACCTTTACAAATTTAATAAAATATGATAATACCTGTTTAGGAGTGGCTTCAGATGAGCTCATGCAGTTCTCTATTCTCTGCTTTTGAAAATGCTCCTAAAACCAAATTTTAAGGAAAAGAGTTATTAAGAACAGTACAAACAATAATAATTCTTAGTATAGAACAATAATCACAACAAAGATTGGATAAAAAGTAAACCTGTCTCTCTCTGGTCAGGTAAGCGCGCTTGTCGATTGGAATTTGCTCCCATCTTATAATCTACAGTGATTAGAAGTTGTTTGAAATGTCAATTAGATACCAAAAATACCTAATTGTTAATTTTCAGAGTTTCTGAACACTACCGTTTGTATTCTCAAGTGGCATCAACAAACATTAAAAGGATATATGGTAATCACTGCAAAATTTTCACCTAAATATTTAATAGAAAAGCATGTGAATTAAAAAACTCACATATTCAGCATATTGAAATGCTTCATTACTGCTTAGGCATGACTTGAGGTCAGATAAAACATCCTAAAAACAAAAAGGTGCTTATTTTAACTTGAAATGAGTAAAATAATATATTTTTGTGATAAGGAACAAATGAGTAGAACCTTGCGCTTGTATGATTTGCCCCCCCTCAGTCGTTCATCAATGACAAAACCAACCTGTCAATTTAAAAATATATATATATATATATATATATATATATAGAGAGTGGCTAAGGTCAAAGTGGTATGACCAAGGCCTTGGTGCTACCAATTAGTTTTTGCAATTTTAAAGTTCAAATAGTCGATTCAAACCGTTAGATGTTCAATCTATATTAAAATATGCTTGGAGACCAAATTTTACATTTTTTGGAATTTTTTTACTATTTTTTAAGCCACTTTGAAAATGGCAGATCCGGGTGAACAGTAAAAACAGTGCAACCAAATTCGGAACGTTATCCTCTGCGGAGCTTAAAAGCTCCGCAGCCTGCGGTTCTTTTAATCTGGTCCGTTAGTGGTCCGTTAGTTTTAACTTTGCACGAATCTAAAAGCACAATAATACTGCCCCCTCCGTTAGCCCGATCACAAAGCGGCTGAGAGTTAATCTGGTCCGTTCATTTGCTCCGCACCTGCGGAGTTTTATAGAACTCCGCAGAGGATAATTTCCCACCAAATTCTGGACCATGTGATCAGCAATTTTCAAAGTGGCTTAAAAAATAGTAAAGAAATTCCAAAAAATGTAAAATTTGGTCTCCAAGCAGATTTTAATATAGAGATCACATCTAACGGTTTAGATCGACCGTTTGGACTTTGAAAATCCAAAAACGACTTGGTAGCACCAAAGGCCTTGGTCATACCACTTTGATCTTAGCCACTCTCTATATATATATATATATATATAGTAAATATAAGTAACTACATCTTAGACCATCTCTTATTTCATATTGTAGAATGGCAACTTGAAGAGTACCTTATCAAGCAGCCTCTTTGGGGTTTGAAAAGCTTGTTTTCTAGCCCATTGGTGAAATAAGTGAGACACAATCGACCTATCTTCCGTCTCAAACCTACAAATAAATATTCAGAAATATCCTCCTAAGTCCTAAATATTCATTTGAAATTGTATGTACCTCTTTAAGAACTCATTGCCAGGGAACATCTGAGCTAACTCTGTTGGCAAACATGAGCTTCCACCTCTGCATTCAGTGATTTTATTGGCATTGCCTTCAAATGGAGGTATCTCTTTAGATTTTGGTCCCCATTGTTCCAAGTCTTCTCCCTAATACATAGTTAAAATAATTTAAAAAAGAAGATAGTGTGTGTGTGTGCCTGTTGTGTGTAAGGTACATTTCCATCTCACTACAGAACCCAACTGGTTCGCTATAAAACCATCAGTTATCATCCTTTAGGCCAAAAAAAAATATCCCAGGTAAATAAGCACATAAAAGAAGCCCACTTAAACATAAAATCCAAGCAAAAAAAAAATGTACCAGTGAGATGATACTCCCATCCTGACAATGGAAAATGAATCAAAATGTGATATTAGATAACTACCTGACATTCAAGTAGGTGTTGTGGAAGCTCTTTGAGAAATCTTGACGGTTGTAGCAGCTGGAAACACACACAAAAATAAAAAAAGTACTTGTTAATGTAGCTACATATTAATTGATAATATTGCTGCTGCTTTGTTACAATTGATTTTTGGAAAAAAGAAATAATTTCATTAATTCACCCGAAAACTTATATGGAGTACACATCTTACTTATAGGTCTCTAATCTATTTCATAATTGTCCTTTTACATAATTGGCATTTTTAACTTGATTCTCAACACTCCCCTCAAGATGGGTGAAAGATATCCACTAAGGCCATCTTGTCACATAATCTAAAAAGACCCAAGGAACTAAGACCCTTTGTGAGGCAATACGCTACTTGATCCTCAGTCAAAACATAACTCAGATTCTATAGTCCACTATCTAGCTTCCCCTCGATAAAAAACCTATCAATCTCAATATGAGCTGCCTCTGCCACCTCGACAACCACCACGGCCATGTCCACGGCCGCCAGGCTGTCCTCGTCCACCAGCCTCTCTCTCTCTAGGAGGCTTTGGGCATGCTCTGCTCAAGTGACCAACCTCGCCACAGTTGTAGCATTTGCGAGTCTCACCATAACTCCTAGAGGGGTTTGGGTTCGATGTCGCCAAGGCAGATCGCATCCTTGGAAGTCCAGTGGCATCAGATAGTAACTTCATTCGACTCTCCTCCTGCATCATAGTCGCAATTGCCTCATCAAGTGTGGGAATCTTTGTCTGAGCCAGAAGAATTGCCCTCCTCTGATCAAATGCAGGGTTGAGGTGCTTCAGGAACTGCATGGTCCTCCTTTGTGCAGAGACCTCCCTGCTCTTGCATTCAGGATCCTTGCACACTGTCACAGGCGAGAAGTGGTCATAGTCAGTCCAAAGATGCTCTAGCTCTATGGCATACTCCTGAATAGTCCTATCTCCCTGAAAAACAACATCTATCTCTTGCTTAATCTGGAACAACCTCATGTTGTTCCCCTCTCATGCATAGGTCCTTTGCAGCTCTGGCATGGCATACTCCTTAATCATCCTATCTCTTTGGAAAACATCATCATCTATCTCCTGCTCAATCTGGAACACCCTCATGTTGTTCCCCTCTCCAGCATAAGTCCTCTGCAGCTTTGCCCAGATATCCTTCACACTCTGAATGCCATCAACCGTAGTGGCAATCGATGGGACCATGGAGTTGAGCAGCCAAGTATACAATGACATGTGTGTAGCTCTCCATGTCTTCCACTCAGCAGTCTTGCTGTCACTGGGCTCTTCCTCCTCCCCTGTCAGGTAACCCTCAAGGCCTCTCCCCGCCAGGGCACCTGTGATCCGCCGTGACCAACTCAAGTACGTGGCTGGTCCATCAAGCTTTAGATCCACTGGAAGGAGCTCCAGTCTCGGCGGTTGCTGCTGTGTCCCTGATGTCGAAGCCTCTGCCTGCTTCATCAGTTTCATCAACACCTTCACATCGTCCTCATCTAACTTTCCGAAGAGTTTTTCCATCCTCTCAACCTGAGCTTACCCCGCGACGGCAACACAAGTCGCGATCTCTCTCCTTGATCTCCTCACGGCTCACGGCTCTGGCAGCCGTGTCTCTTCTCTTGTTCCAGCGAGCCTAGACCACTCCGTCCAGCACGGCCATGCCTCTCCTCTCCATACTCACCCCGCCACAGCGGTTGTGGGGAAGAGCCCTCCACACAGGCAACCAAACCGAAGAGCTAGTGAGAGAGATGGAGAGAGGAAGCGAGGGGCGGCGACGAACTAAGGTTTAGCGGACTGGAGCAGTGGCGCTGTTTTGGGCGGACGCGCGATTTTCTTCTTGGCGGAGAGTAGGGTTTAGGGAGACGAATTCATCTTAGGTAACAGAATATTTATGTTTGGATCTGGACCGTCCAATCAGAAGTCACACGATATTAAAGCGGCTCTATTTCGGACCGGATTGGTCCGGATTCCAATCGGACGGCCGTGATTCAAACAGAAATATTCTGTTACCTCAAAGAATATGGATTCGAAAAACAGCGGGTATCATTGATTTTTGGTTTGAAATACAAGTAGGACCCTAATCTATCCATAATTATCTTTTTACATAATTATTCTTAACAGTTACTATCATCAGTATCATAATGTAATAATTATGGAAGAATAATTCAGAACTTAAATGTGCTTGACCTGACGATTAAAATCCAGTGTTAGGTATAAAATGTGAAGCTTTTTCCTAGCACGCGTCATTGCGACGTAAAAGAGCCTTCTCTCCTCCTAACATGTCAGGAAACAAAATGTATTTCACATTTAATAATGGAAAATTAAGAAAATTGTACAGATCAATATGCAAATGGCCAGACATACCTCAAGAGATATGCCACCTTCTTTAGATATACTATTGTATTCATGCAACAAAGGAATTTCAGAGTCATTTGCCTGAAATGAACTAAAATGTAAACTCTGTTAAAATAACAATTAAATGAATTATGAATTTGTTTTTTGTAAATAACGAAAGAAAGAAAACATACCTTTACTATGAAAACAACATCCCATTCTAATCCTTTGGACTGCAAAAGGACACAATAAAAATGTCAAGAAAAATATATGTGCAAAATACGTAGACCCTATCACAGAAAAATAAAATAACCTGGTGAATTGTGGTCAAAGTAACAGAATTCTCATTTTCATTCCTTCTTGACCTAAAATTCTCTGTTTCTCTTACAGCAATGTAGTCTATAAACGATTTGAGCGTAGATGCACATCCTTTCTCCGTGGATTCGGTTGCCTCCTCTAGGTTTGAGAAATGATTTGACAAGAAATCCGACAAATCATCCATTAAAACTTGAATCACCTAAGCATTAGAAGATTGGGCACAATCATCAGGAACCCAACAAAACATAAATTGAAATTATATTGTGAAAACATCTGTAATGCTTACAGATCTGATGTCGTGATCTTCATTCAGGAATTTGCCACCATCCACATTTACAGTTGCACGCTGCTCTAGAAGGTACTTCTATATCACAAAAATAAATAAAATAGCATGAACTGGAAAAATGAAAAGAAAAAAGATGCTTAAAAAGGATTCATGGTTAGAAATTATGATATACCTGAGGTAAGACATCAGCTGCTGAAGTGACAACCACTGAAATTGATTGCTCCTTCATGCAAAAAATTTCAAATGGAGATAAGAAAGGTATTTATACCCCACTTATAAACAATGTCAAAACTCATTAACATAAAAAATATGATACTTGTGGAAAGGGATCTCCATAACTTATTTCTATGTTTTGAATGAATTGGGTGCAATTGGTACATAGTCTGGTTATCCAACTAGAGCCGTTTTAAAGAAGAACTTATGTAAATTCATATTTTTTTTATATTGACAAGTTTTGATGTAGAATGTCATGTTTGGAAAATAAGTTGGGACAGGAGTGATTACCCCAAAAATGGTCAATGCCCCACATGCCATCATATATCCAATATTTACAAGGGATAAGTAGAACATTCTTGGTATGCAGGGACATAAGCATTTTTCAAGTAATGTGTCCCGAAAAGAAAAGAAAAAAAAATCCATTAAGTGACTTGGCCAAATTTGTATATAAAATAAGTGTTGCAGATTTTACCCTCTGCACAAGTTTTGAGATCATGTCTAGTGTTGATAAGACTTTACGGCCTTGAGTCAACTGAGCCCTATATGAAATAAAATTGAAAAATTTAACAAAAAGGATGTCAAAACTCAAAATAGGTCTCTAACAGAAATATGAATATGAATGCATTTAACTTAAAAGGACCTTTTGAAGGTGCCAGAAATCTTTGCACTAAAAATATCACGGGCGGCTAATAGGAATCCACATTTTCTTGCATAACTTATCTTTTCAACATACTCCACTACCTGAAATTGCATTACCAATATTACTTTTTGTTGCTTTTTGCCTTTTGTTTCTCGTAATAAATATTACCAAGGCAAATAAAGGTACCTTCTTTTTTTCTTCTTTATCACCGGGGAAAAGGGCTTTGAAAGCCTGACGAGATGGGCCATCATCACAACCAGACAATGTCGTCTTGAGTATTGCCAATATTGCTTTTATTACCTAATAATAAATTTAAAACTAAATTTTCCGAATATATGCTTGTTACCTTATATGCAAAACAAATGAAAAAGTAAATCCAACATACAGACAACCTGATGGAAGTATTAGTTTCTTTTCTTTTCTTTTTGTTTTATACATATTTCAGTGAAGGAATTTGGGCGCGAAGTAAATAGTATATATCCACCAAATTCTAAAGGTCATTCGTGGATGCTTAACAACTTTTACGGGTCTATATGATATTTAGTTTTACAGGGGTAAACATAAAACTGTTCTGACAAATAAAAAAAATAGACACTGACCTTTTTTCTGTAGAAGGCCACACCGTGTATATTAAATGGAATTTTGCGCTCACGAAATGCCATTTGAAATGCTTTACCAGATATCTGCATTCACCATTTTCTTTTTTAACTTATAAAAAGGAACCTTACAACATAAGAACATGAATGATGCTTATGGTGGTCATGATACACTAACACACATAACTGCAAGTTACTAGAGGTCCAGAACAAAATATATATTATATATGTGTTGTCAATATCAACGGGGATCTCAGGCCCACAATTGGAAAAGGTCTAATGTAAAATTATACTCTCAGAGAGTAAGAAATTGCATACTACAGTGGTCTGATATATCAGCTTTATCTTCTCTATTAAAATTGAAATAAGCATTTGCATGAAGTGTGAATACCTGTCTCCGGTAAAGTACGGCAATGTTACCATAGTTAGAAATTGAGCTTGATGTGATCTCTATTATCTTATCTACCACATATGCGCATTGTGCTTCTTCACTATGACACTCCTTCACATTTATCTATGTGCCCATAAAGGACAACATCAAAATGAAAAAAATAATAAAATAATGCAATAAAGGATCTTCTTGGTACATACATAAAACATCAAATGTAAAAATGTACTTGAGAAAGGATACTTTAGAGCCATCAGGGTTGTCGGTCTCCACTAATTTGTGACATTTTAGATCTCTTTTGGTATTGTTGTGAATCAAAGCTGTGGCTGCCTCCACTATTGACTTTGTTGACCGGTAATTCTTGTTCAATCTTATCTGTGTCACAGTTGTTTCACCATATGAGAATTTTAGATATGAGCCCATGAGTTATTATTTATATTATTAATAAAACAAAATACATAATTGGTATATAGCATTATCCATGCCAGTAGCAGTTCAGATGCAATTTTTATGGCTTCGTTGTTATATCAACACAAACAAGCCAGCATTTTTCCTCCAACGGAAAGTTCATAAACCAAATTTCATGACAGTTTCTCATAATTAGAAATTCTTTGAAGATAATAGTATTCAAATAAGTAAAAAATATAACCTCCTTGTGATTAGGATAGTCCCTTCTAAATGAATCAAATCCTGAAACATCAGCACCATTAAAGCTGAAAATTGACTGAAACCAAAGAAAATAAATAAATAAATAACATTAGTGGTGATGAATATGGCGCCATTAGCCAAGATTATGTCCACCATAGATTTGTCTATTAAACGAAAAACCTTCAGAAAATATCCATGAAGAACAACAAATATCACGTCTACCCCCAACAAAACACGAGATTATCCAACCATACAAAATTTTAAGAGATTCTGAAAGATACTTATGACAATTTAATGTTTTACAGAGGCATGAGAGATGTTTATATTTTAGGGTATGCATTGTATTTTAATCTTTTGTTACAAAACACATCTAATTGTTCCAATTTATAAAAAGGAGTACCTGATCATCATCTCCAACTATAGTTATATGGTTATGAGAACCAAGTATTCTCAGAAGTTGGTATTGCATAGAACTGGTATCTTGAAACTCATCAACTACTATAGCTTTCCATTTGCCAGTACATTCTCTTTGCACTGCAAATGTCATGATTGTATAATTACTTTTCAGGCCTTACAATTGCACCCAAAAAAAAATCCAGAATATTATTACAGACCTTCAGGAAAATCTGAGAGAAGCATGATAGAACAGCTAATAAAATCATTGTAATCCAATGCATTGCATGATTTAAGTATTTCATTGTAGTGTTGAAGAATTGAAGCCTGACAAACAGAAGGGAAAAATAAAAGATGAACAACAAATTGTAATGCTATTGTATTTATAATACAAGTAGTCATATCATAGAGAAACAAAATTAAACGTACTCCAGTAAGATCCCCACTTCTTTTGCATTCTTCAGGAGTTCTCCCTGAAGCTTTAGCCTACAAATCGATAAAATACTTATAGCTGATACAAAAAAAGAATATGAGGAAACCAAACAACTCCAAAATTTTTTGGCATAAACAAACCTTGGTCACAAACTTCTCCCATTTTTTGGATTGCTCTTTAAATGACTTTATGCCATCAATACAGGATTCGCTAGAGGCATTCTTTTCATTTTCAACTAACCGCATGGCCTCAATAACCGCACGCCTCTGTTGTCCATGGCCATATACCAGGAATTCAGTTGTTCGACCCAACCTTCCTTACAGGTAAAATAAGACAAGAATTATCTTTAGCTTTATAGAATTATAGTTCTGTATATAATCCTGAAAAGCCTTTTTTACAATGCAAATTTATCTCACAAAGTCTTGACAAGCAAAGTGCAAAGGAATAAACAAATAGTTTTTGAGTCATGTAATAAATGAAGGATTATGCATGCTGAACCTCAAAATGTCATTTTTCCCCTTAAACAGATTATAAAAATCAAGAATGCCCTTTAAAAACATGAAAAATACCCATTGCAAGTTCTCTTCAACTATACCAGAAAATCAAAATTATTACTCCTTTCTCCTTACATTACTTACAAAGAAGCAGTAGTTAGGGCATCTGGAGGGTTATAGGCGGCATGTTTACTCTTAAAAGTGAACCAGATACCATCTTTTCTTTGTGACTGTACAAGTGTACATATGTGTATATGACATTTTTCCTGAAAAGGAAATGAATTTCTCTAGGATCTGCAGAAGTATATATAAAGTTTCCCCTCAAAGAAAAAGACAGATATACTTCTACAAAAAAAAAATGACATACTTTTCAGCATGTGACCTGCAGAACTGAAGAGAGAAAGAATGAAATGTGCTTATGACAAGTTCCTTCGCAATTTGTCTTCCAACCACTTTTGCGATTCGTTCTCTCATCTCCGAAACAGCGACTGTTGTGAAGGTCATAGCCAAAATGTTATCGGGAGCGATTCCCTACAAGTTATAATATGTATATAGACATATAGTTCTTTTCAACCATCATACCATATGTAAATATATAATTAATAAAAGTGGGCAGTTGTAAAAGTGTTACCTCGTTGAGCAGTGTTAGCACACGACCAACCATGGTAGAAGTCTTCAATTTGAGGAATAAAAGAAACTCCGAATTACACAAAAAGCAACAAGAAAATAGAAGAGAGACAGATTTATCATTTAAATTTAAAAAAAAGAATCAAGTACTTTTCCACTTCCTGGTCCTGCTGCAATCATAAGAGGAACTGAGACGTCGTTGCAAGCTGCCTCTCTTTGCTTGTCGTTTAATGATTTAAAATACTCTTTGTATTTCTCTGGCATCAAATGTTCGTCGTCTTTTGCCTGTCTTTCTGACAAATCTAATCTATTTTCTTCATTCTTTGGTATAGTATAACTTTGTCCACATATTACATCAATTTGCGCAAGAGAACCCCCGTTACTACAACTCACTTCTTCTTGTGCATTATTCAGAGGTATTAAATTGCCATTGTCATGTCTCTCTCCATGTGCTTGATCAAAATTTACCTCATTTTGTTCAATTCTCATACAAGCACCGACATCTCCTATTGATACAGACTTTTCCTCTTTTAGAATGGACCTTTCACACAACAAATCAACTTCTTGAAGAAATGCCTCATCACTAAAAATTGATTCTCCTTGTGTGCTATTTACAGGAATGGTAATCTCCCCGCACCTATCATGCATCCATTCAGTTTGTCCCTCTCTATTCGAACCCCAAGTGCCCACTTCATCCAGTTGGATCGAACTGGATCTCTCCGGTTTTTTTCTAGACCGCTCTCTACAGATTGTATCAACTGTTTGTATAAATGCCTCATCTAGCTCTTCATCAAGAACGGAACTTTGACACCAAGTTAACTCTCTGGGCTTCAAAGGAGTTGAGTAGAAGCTCTCAGTTTGCTCTTCTGGTTTTTGGGTTTTGTTCTTGATGTCAGAAAGCGGGGCCCAGTTTAGCAATTGGTTCGATGTATATTTATTGCTGAAATATGTAAATGACCCAAAATATAAGTGAGAAAGGGGCTTAAAATTGAACAGATTTTTGGAGGTACTTTAGAAACACAAGACGGACCAAAAACAATTGAAACACACGGACCTAAAGGGGGAGAAGGGTCTCTTGCAAGGGAGGAAAGGTTTTGAAGCTCTGGAACAACTCGTGACCGCTGTTGAACCAGGAGGCGGCGCATTTTCTTTGTTCATCGTCTTCTCTACTCGCAACTGTATGTTGTGTGGAAACGGGGAGGGAGAGAGTGAGAGAGAGAGAGACGGGAGGGAGCGGCGGACGGGCAGTGTTTTAAAATTTGAAGCCCGACCTTCTAGCATAAGCTCGGTACAGCTATTGACGGATCGGGATTCAGATCCAGTAGAGTACGGTCTAGGATGCAAACGGATCGTATAGTCGTAAAACATCCATATCTGTTTTTATTTTTGATATTAAACGGATATATATCAGTATCTGTTTTTCAATACTATTATTTATTAAAAATATTATTAAATATTATTAAAATATTAAAGTTTATAATATATATATTTAAATATAACGGTGAATAACATAATTTTTTTATAATATATATCTACTATTTGAATACGAATAATTATAACTCAAAATTATATATGTATCTGTATTTGTATGGATATCAAATTTCCGTATTTAATTTTTGAATACAAATAGATAATATCTGATCCGTTTGCAGTTTGCATTCTTAAGAGTACCCTACCGCTCCGTGAGAATTTTTTTAACCTGTACGAATGTTAAATAACCTGCTAGGAATCTTAAAAGTTCCAATACATATATCCGATATTTTTATTAATACCCCCAAAAAAAACAAATTATCAAATCTGCTCCCACCCCAAACTTATTTTTATTTCTACCCCAACCGCCCGTCCACTGGGCGGTCCAGTTTCCCCACCTGACCGCCCAGTAGCCGGGCGGTCCACTCATCATATCTGACCGCCCAGGTGCTGGGCGGTCCACTGTTATATTTTTTTTTTTATAAGGTTTTATGTTTTTAATTTGTTTGAATGTTTTATATTAAATTGTTGTAATGATTTGTTTGAATGTTTTACATTTATTATGATATATATTTATTATTTGTTGACGATTATATTTTTATAATTGACGATTATTTTTATATGTTATGTAATTGTGTAGTTTTAATATAATTAATTAGTTTTATATTAAGTTTGTTAATGTTTAAATGTTTCTAAAAGGTAATCTATATAGTAAGTCTAAACAACAAAAGTAGGTAATCTAAATGGTAAGTCTAAACATGAAACATAACAGTTCAAACATGAAATATAATAATCCAAACTAAAATACTAGAAACCTATCAAACTAAAAAAAAATATAAAAACCCTAACGGCGACGACGAGGGCGAGGTCCGGATAGCTCCAATCTAGTAGGTGCATGGCGGTCCCTCTGCGAAGGCGGACGCCTCTGGTGAACCTCATCCACCTGCATGTCATCGTGTACGGCCTCACGCGCCTATGGGTCCGCCCCCAGGTGTAATGCATGCTCTCCATGGATCCCCGCCTGTGTACGCAACACCCACGGATCGGCCTCCCAAGTAGGAGGATACGTGGTCGGAGGCGGTGTGCCAAATATAGCAGAGGCAAAGCCATCTGCAGTCTGTGCCCCACTCCCACTGGCCTCGCCGTCGTGCTATCTGGGCTCCATATACTGCGGTCGGTGGGGGCTAGCTGGCTCCCATCCGCCCTCATCTCCAGTGAGGTCATCCAATGAGAAAACAGCGGCGGCGGCAGCTTCATCCTGCATTTTAAAAAATGTTAAATTAGAGACATAGAAGTAACGAGTAAATTAATTAAATAATGAACTTTTGCTACATCGGTATGCTGCACTGGAACTCCATGCTCGTTGTAGTACGCGTTCCACGCATTGTTGTTCAACACCCATTGGTGGATCGCCCAACCCGAGTCATCATCTGCAGAAATGAAGATAAATTAATAAGAATGATCTTTTAGAGAGACACTTAATAATGATCATTTGTATGACATATTATTACCTGCAGGATGTGGCGGCATCTCCGCAGCGTAGATAGGGGCTCCAGGCTGCTCCGGATCTGGTGGTGGGGCCTTTATCTCGCGCCAATTGATGTCATCCCCAGCATCGTGCAACATACCAACGAGGAGCCTGTCCCAGCCAGAGTCCTCCACGATCGGTGCACTGTGTTGGAGCATTTGACATCCTATCGCTCTCCAACTTTTTCTCGCCATGCACGCCAACCTGTGTGCCACTCCTCTAATAGCGGTCAAAATCTGCACGCAATGTATTTTCATTATTATTATTGGAAGATGAATAAATAACTACAATTTTTGAAGCATGTCAGTTTCATTTAAACATACCGAACGAGTATGGATCGGGCCGAAAGGCAAGTAAGTCCTAGATCCGTCACCCGTGAGTCTCCGTCGAAGAGCATCACCATAGTCCCCCTGTAGATAAACCGTCGGCATGCCCCATCTCTGGTACCAGACTAAATATCGCAATCTCCAAGGCCCGACCGGCATAGGGGCATCTGGAGCTGGAGGCGGGGTCCATAAGTGAAACTGGGGTGATGCAGCACGCTGGTAATGCTCCAAGAAATGCGTGCTCCAGTCGACTTTGGGCTTGTTGTGTTTAGTGCTGCAATATAAATTAATTAGTAACGTGTATGGCTGAACAAGTAATAAAATAGACAAACAATAAGGCAGTGGGTAGTTACCTGTGCAGCTGGGTGGTCTGCTGCTCGCCCAACTCTGGAAAATCAGGGACATAGGCATCCAAGCCAAACTGACGGGGCACTCGATCAGGATAGTGATACTCAACTATCCAGAAGTATACGCACGACCCCCAATAAAATGAGAGATATCTCTGCTCTAATGTCAGCTGGCACAGAAGGCCCCGATCGTAGAACAGACGATAGGGGTACCAGGTGATGCTCGCCTCGTGAAGCATCTGGAGCTGACCCCGGACATACGAAATCCCCACGGTCCTCCCCCTGCCCGTGTCCTCGTATGTGTGGGGAGTAACCCATATGGCAATGTACCCCGGACGTCTCTCGGGGTCATCTCCCGTCCATAACCCCGCCTGAGCTGGAGGAACAGGCCGACACACCGGTATGTGCGACCAGGACCACTGCTGGAGTAGAAGAAGCGGTCCGGCAATCTGCTTGTTCGTCGCCTAAATTTTGGACATGCGGTGCACTTCTGGTAAATATGGAACCCTAATATTTGTAATAAAAAAATTAAAATATTTGTACAAACTTACCAGACAAGCATGACACAAGCCCCGGTATAAGTGGGCGAGCACGGCTCCACCCCAGTTCTACTTCGATGGCCGCTGAATGTCCCTCAGCAGAGAGAGGAACATAATCAGAACTGCGTCACCGCTGAAATCGACAAACATGACGCTGCCACATAAATCCATGACAAACGCCCTCACGTACCTGTAATAAAAATTAGAGACATAAATAACTACAATTTTTGTTGAATCCATAACATATTTTAATTTGCAACTATTTGTGATTACCTCAGAACGGCCTGCTCGTCACGTGTATCGGGGGTGATCCTACGCCGGTGGAAGTAACTGCGGAGCGCCGCAAGACTAATACAGTATTTGGAATACCGGTACTCCTCCTCCTCTCCTTTCTTCTTCTTCTTCTTCTTCTTCTTCTTCTGCAAGTCCGTCGGAGCGGCCCCCAGCAGCTCCGGTATCATGTCCATCAGGTCCGGATGGTCTGAGACACCACCGATGGGGTCGCCATCTATCCGTAAACCCCATAAGGCGCTGACGTCACCTAGTGTGACTGTCATCTCCCCAACCGGAAGGTGAAATGTATGCGTCTCCGGTCGCCATCTCTCCACTAGACCGCAAACGAGAGCCTGGTCAATATCACAGTGAGTCATAGTGGCCAACTGATACAACCCGAGATGCATAATGCACTGCTCCATCAACGGGTGACGGACGTATCGGGGGGTGCGATGTCTCACTGTCATCATTGTCGTGTCCTGCATTTTACAATGATTTCAATATAAATGTCTAATTATCTGTAATATTAAATAATACTATTTAAATTAGAAATACAAATCCAACGTACCTCCATAGATGCAAGTGAGACACGGTGACGGACATGTGGGGTCCAAAGAAGAGGACTAAATGTGTCAGGATGGTGCGGGAGATAATCTCCAAAGGGAGCATCTGCACCGGACGTCTCTGCACCGGATGCCAGTGCACCGGATGCCGCTGCACCGGATGCCTCTGCACCGTGATCATGCGAACTCTCCCCCGTCTCCAGAGGGGCATCCCATGCACGCCCCCGTCTAGTTCTGACCATACTACATTTCAATAAACAGAAGATTCTATCTTATAAATCCTGATTTAACAATTCAACCCTAATTTAACAATTCAACCCTAAACCCTAATTTAACAATTCAACCCTAAATTAACAATTCAACCCTAATTTAACAATTCAACCCTAAACCCTAATTTAACAATTCAACCCTAATTTAACAATTCAACCCTAATTTAACAATTCAACCCTAATTTAACAATTCAACCCTAAACCCTAATTTAACAATTCAACCATAATTTAACAATTCAACCCTAAACCCTAATTTAACAATTCAACCCTAATTTAACAATTCAACCCTAAACCCTAATTTAACAATTCAACCCTAAACTTGAAAACCCTAATTTTTAACAATTAAATCACGACGGGAAAATCAACAACCCGCACACGATAATTAACAATTCAACCCTAATTTATAAACTTCAGTTTTGTCAACCCTAAACCTTAAACTACAAATTCTAATTTTGGAAACCCTAATTTTGAACAATTCAATCGTGTCGGGAAAATCAACAACCCGCACAAGATAATTAACAATTCAATTTCTACCAATCGTTCCAATGCCAATACAAGATACAAAATATAAATTAAAAAAATTATTTAGAGACTTACTCGAAAATAATCGGATTGTCGCGGAGATGGCCGAAAATTAGGGTTCGGGTGAGAGAGAAAGAGAGAGAGAGAGGAAGAGAGAGAGAGAGGGAGAGAGGAAGAGAGGAGAGAGAGAGGGGGCAGATTTGAAGAGGAAGAGAGAGAGAGAGGAAGAGAGAGGGAGAGAGAGAGAGGGAGAGGAAGAGAGAGGGAGAGAGAGAGAGACGAAGAGAGGGAGAGAGAAGGCTAGAGGTTTCGGGCGGCGGGGCGGCGGCGAGGCAGAGAAGAAAAGAGAGAAAGAGAGAGATGGGCGGGCAGTGGGGGGTCGGACCGCCTATAAAAAAAAAAAAAAAAAAGTTGGACCGCCCAGCAGCTGGGCGGTCAGGTATGAAGAGTGGACCGCCCAGGTGCTGGGCGGTCCGCTAAGAAAATTGGACCGCCCAGTGTACGGGCGGTTGGGGTGAAATAAAAATAAGTTTGGGGTGGGAGCAGATTTGATAATTTGTTTTTTTTTTTTGGGTATTAATAAAAATATCGGCATATATGATTGACTAGAAAAAATTATCACTTTGACTGGAATTGTGTACAGTAATACAATACTACAAAAGATATACTTCGCTGTTGATCGCATCGCAAAGGAATGCGTATCCTCTGCATTAACTCAAAAGAATGTTTTGAGTTAATGAATTTTGATCGTCTGATTTTAAACGGAGCTAATTTGAATTTTGCCTAAAATATAGAGAGTCCTTTAATATTAGTGCTGATGTAGTCCGTACGAATCTTAAAGAAATCAGATGGTGGAGATGCATTAACTCAAAAGATTCCCTTTTGAGTTAATGCAGAGAATGCGAATTCCTCGCGAAGTCTCGTTGGACCCTGGTCTGATCGAATTCGCATCCTCTGAGATATCTCAAACTTTGAGTATTTTTTTGGAATATCTCAACCGTTCAAATACGTTCAGCACGAATCTCAAAGCACAAATAATGTTGCCCCCGCGTTATCCTCGAATAGGCAATGTACGCTGTTCGCAGCAAAGTGCAACGCAAGTTTCGGTACGCTTGAGGGCGTACCTTTTAAAACCACGTTAACACTCCACGAGTGAGGGATGCAAGTGCACAACCCCTATCGTGTAGTATAATCGGGTATCGATCCACAGGGACGGTTAATCACTAGGTTAGACTCTAAACAAACTCAATCAAAAACTAGAAGTGAAAAAGTTTGATTTGGTATTTATGTTCCTAAGAAGGTCAATTCAAACAGTTCAAACAGTTCAAGTAGATGTAACAAAATGTTTAGAACAAATGTAAATTGTGTTTTGATTATGGATAAAAGGCGTTTCCAGGGTTTAAGACTTCATCTCTGATCTGCCTCTAGTGGTACGGCCCGTACTAAGTAGGTACGGTTAGGCCGTACCTCACTTGGTAAGGCTAGGCCGTACCACCCTGGTAAGACCCGTACCGGCTTCCCAGAACAGAACCTACCAGTTCGAGTGAATGCATTTCCTTGCTGGTACCTTGTGCTAAACTCTTTAGAAAGGTTCAATAGACCATACCTAAGGTTCCTAACCCTCAACCGTCGTTTGTTGGATCAAGATCTAGGTTGGAATGCAATTGAGAGCCTTTTAGGGTTTCTACACCTCAACCATCGTATGTTGGTACAGATCTACCCTAGCTGATTGATTAGATGTCTAAGGCACCCTCTAATCTGTCGATTAGAGGAGAATTCAACCTTTCGGCTTCAATTCGAACTATTCTACCCTATGTACTTGAATTGGATGAGAGATTGAGATGATCACATGACCTTGATAGGTTCGATCTAAACCTAAAGGGACATCATACAACAATCACAGCAAGCAAAGCAAGATATAACAATGAAAATCACAATCAATCAAACTAAAGAGTTCATACAAAGTAAAAGTCAAAGAAAGTCAAAACAAATCAAGATTCGATCTCTAACCCTAGAAACTAGAATGATCTACTCACAGCACATAGCAATGTCTAAAAATACAATAAGAGGAAGAGAGATAGCCATGGATTGAAGGGAGATGGAGGAGGAAGCTAGATCCGTCGAGTTTCGCCTCTTCCTCTTCTTTCCTTCTTGCTTTCAGCTCCTTAGCCTTCTTTCTCTCTCCTACTGAGCTCTCAGATCTATCTGGAATGAATTGGATACGAAATCTGGAGAGTTCCCCGCCTTAAATAGCCTCTGCCCAAATTTGAATCTGTCAGGACGCCTTTATGTACGGCCCGTACCAATTTGGTACGGCCTGGCCGTACCAGGCGTGAAGAGCTGAAAACGGCTAAGTATGGTCCGACCCGTACCAAGCCTGGTAAGGGTCGTACCTCATCATGTGAATCGCCATTTCTTCGTGTGTTTTGCTCCAAACCTGCAGAAAACAAACAAACACTCAGCAGTACCAAATTCTAAAGATATAACAATGGAATGCACATAATTCTGGTGAATTATGGCACGAATCTGGTACTAAAATAGGCCTAAAATAGACTAAATATGCGAGGTATCAAATTCCCCCAAGCTGAACCTTTGCTTGCCCTCAAGCAAAAAGTTTCAAACTCGGGTAAAAGTGCTGGTCAACTAAATCTAAATGCAGATACAAGTCTAAATGTGAAAACCTACGTGAATTTGCTATAGTCAAGAATTTCTAGAAACGATTCGGTTGTAATTCAAATATCCCTTTATAAACCTTGGTTCACTCCACCAATTGGTCAATTGAACTTCTTATTTTGAGATGCTTCTAACAATGGAAAGACTAATTACCTAGGTTTGATCGAAACAATTTCATTCTTTTTCCGAATCAGTGCTTTTATTCAAGGTGATTTTTCTTTTCATTTGCCCTCCCCCAAGCTTGAATCAAGCTTAAGGGTAAGAAAGTTGCGAACGAAGTGTGTTGGTATGAGCAAAATTTTCTTTCTTTATTTCTAATTGGGAGACGAGCTCAAAGGCGCCCATTCGAGGCTTATTGCCAGTACTCTTATGTTCTCCATCTTTTTCATTTCTCTTTTCTTTTTCTTCTTTTTTTTTTTTTCTTTTTGGTTTGCTCATACCATGAATACACACATCTATTGGTATTCATTCATACCAATGGATATTCCAAACTTTCTTAATTTGAAAATCCCAATTCCTAAAGGCACAGTTCAGTTTTTTCGAATAATCTCGTTCGATTCAATTCTAAGTTTGTTTCATCGTTTCCATTATTAAAAACATCTCAACCTAAGTAGTTCAATAACCAATCATGGGTTAGTTCCAATTCACTCAGGTCTATCCTAATCACAACTAAATCGTTTCAAAGTTATTCTCAATTCTAGCAATTCACGCAAATCTTCACCTAACAATGCACGAAAATACGAAAAAATGCCAGAAAAATAACGATAAAGTAAATATGACCTAAATGCAATCCCCCCAAGCTTAGCCTGAGCATTGTCCTCAATGCTTCAAGACTATAAGATAAAAGAGATAAAAGAAGCTCGGGGAAAAGAGAGCGAACCTGATCAGTCCTCAGGGTGGTCGTACCAGAGCCAGTCGCTAAACCGCTGCTCTATCCCAGTCATCCGCCGCGTGAGATCCTGGATGGCGGCGCCCTGCGCACGGAGTGTGGCGCCCTGCTCACGAATGGCAGCACCCTGCTCATAGAGTGCATCACCCTGCTCCTGACGCATGCCGTACATCAGGTGGTAGACATCCTGGATGGTGGGCTCATCGACTGGAGGGGGATACTCGGGTCTACTGTAGGAGGTGGAGGGGCCGGCAGCGTAGGCAGAGGTGGATGGGCCAGTCTGGTACGTGGAAGGGCCAGCTCCATAGAATGAGGTACCTGCACCAAAGGGTGAAGGATGTACCTGCTCGAAGAAGGGGGGAGCCTGGCCGGGGAAAGGTGGCACATGAGGAGAGAGAGGATGCAGCGGCACAAACGGAGCCTGGACTGGAGAGGTGGGGGCATCGAGCATGTCCTCATCGCCATGCGGAGGTGGTGGAGGAGGTGGAGGTGGGGGTGGGACCTCAGGCTGCACGCGGGGCGGACGGCGGAAAAACCAAGTGCTCCGGTCAGTGAAGGAGAGAGTGACCGGGAATGGCATGATGTATCGGGTATGCTGGTCAGGCATGCGCCAAGCCCAAGCACCTCGCCCATCGCGTCCTGCAGCTGACTCGATGAACTTATAGGTGGTGAACTGAGAGAGAGAGAGAGATCGGGAGCTCCGGCACTCCTCGTCGCCGATAATCGGAATGTGTAAGCGCTCAGCGATCAGAGTGACATAGGCCGAGATGTAGAGAGTGCCACCCGGCTTGGGCTGCCTCTGGATGTCGATCCAGTGGCGGATCATAGCGAGCATCAGATCGGGCCGCTCGAGAGTGCTGTCGGGGCGCAGCATATGATCTACCAGCTGCAGATCCTCAACATTAGCACGGGCGAATGTCTCGCCACGTGCAAAAACTGTGCAACCGAGGATACGCAGCAGGACCCGGATGACAGGATGTGGGACGTTGAGCTGCTTGTACGCTTTGTTGAAAGCTGACCCGGCTGGTGCGCCAGAGATCAGCTCCCAGAAGGTGTCGCGCGTCAACTCCCCAGAGAAAGAGAGGGAATCAGTAGTCGGGTTCGGCTCAAAGCCAAACCACTCCCTCAAGTCATGTAGCCAGACGCGGCGGGTCTCACTCAGCATGCGGAACCTGATGAACGGGTGGTGGTTCCGCGAAAACTTGAGCTCCAGAGAGGAAAGAAACTCCAAGGTGAGCTTCTTGTAACCCCTCTGGGCGATCTCCCAGAAAGCTGGAGTGATCCCGACCCGGGTGGTGATGCGGCGGAACTCGTCCTCGAGGCCCATCGCCTGAAGAGCAGAGAAATCGACAATCCTCGTGTTGTTGACCGTCTTCGTCAGAAGGATTTCAAAATTCTTAAGCTGCTGTCGGGTCGAAATGAGGAAGTACTCCGCGGTGTGTGCGTCGGCACGCTGGGTGGCATCAGAGGTGGCCGAATCGGTGCCCATGGAGTCAGAGGCGTGGTCGGAGGCCTCGTCAGAGCCCTGGTCCTGATCACCAGATGGATGGTAGGAGGGGCTCTCCTGTGGGCCCTGGTGAACGGATGGAGACTCACTGGATGTGGTCTCACCCTCATAGTAGGTGGGGGTCCTGGCTGCACTCTCCTGGGAGTGGCGAGATGCGCGGGAGTCACCCCGCGACGCACTCCGGTGGGAGTGATGAGATGACGTGGGGGCGTCAGCAGGAGGGACGTTGGCTATCGGGCCAGTGGCGGAAGGGATGGAGGCGTCAGAGGGTGTGGAGGAGCGAGAGGACTGCCGACGCATCTCTCAGACGTTTGTGGCGTTGGGTGGTAAGAGTCTAACTGGATAGGTACGGCCTGGTCTGACCTAGTTGGTACGGCCTGGTCGGACTTAGCTGGTACGGCCTAGCCTGACCTAGGTAGGTACGACCTAGCCGCACAGGCTGGTACGGGCCGTACCTAACTTAGGGTTTTTGGTGTTGGCTGGTAAGGGCCGCACCAACTGGTACCAGTGACAGAAATGGAGATTTTTGCAACCAATTAACCCCTAAACCAGACAAGGTGAGTACACAACACAGAAATGGGCTGGGAAGGGTTAATTGGTACAAACTGGTACAGTTTGGTGTCAGGTCAGAAGATCGGTACGGGCCGTACCTATCTGGTACGGGTGGGCCGTACCAAGCTAGGGTTTGGACTGAAAACTTGCTGAACCGAGCAAGGAGGAAAAGGAAGAAGAGAAAATGGAGAAGAGGGACTAACCGAGAGAAGAAGGTGCGAGTCGTACCAGTGAGGGGGTGCGGGTCGGACCAAGTGGAGCGGGTCGGACCAGAGAAAGGGAGAGGGTCGGTGCGAAGGAGGAGATGGTGTGATGGTGCTCCGGCCGGTGTTCGGTTGGGGTCCTTGTGCTCGGGAGTGGATGGAAGAAGAGAATGGAGAAGGAGTGGAGAGGGAGAGAAAGAGGGAGAGAAGAGGGAGGAGAAGAGGGAGGAGAGAGAAAGTGAGGGAGAGAAGAGGAAGGATAGGGGGGCGGGATCGGGTTTAAAAAGGAAAATGCGGCAGTTATGGCGTCGGTTCGCTTCCCTGACCTAGGTACAGCCTGGCCGTACCAAATTGGTACGGGCCGTACCAACCTTTCAATTTTCAGGCCGTACCAATGTGGTATGGCCTAGCCGTACCAACCTCGGAAATTCTCGTTTCTCGTTCTCGTGACTTCTCAAGCCGCTCGTGATGCAATGAAGAAGAATGAATGCATGTCTAACTGTTCCTAAGATGCAAAACAGGTAAAAATGGCTTGGGCTGCCTCCCAAGGAGCGCTCGTTTTAGGTCTCGAGCTCGACCTTCTCTCTTCAGGCTTTGGTTGGAGATGGATCGGAGAGATCCAAGCTCACTCGCAGTTCTTGGGGATGATCAGCAATGTAGTGCTTGAGACGCTGACCATTGACTTTGAAAGTCCGCCCCTCCTTGTTTTCCAACTCCACTGCGCCAAATGGGAACACTGCCCTCACTCGGAATGGACCGGACCACCTGGACTTCAGCTTCCCTGGAAAGAGCCTAAGTCGAGAATTGAACAAGAGGACCAGGTCTCCCTCATGGAACTCACGAGGCATGATGCGCTTGTCGTGAACCTGTTTGGTCCTTTCCTTGTAAATTCTCGCGTTCTCGTAGGCATTGAGACGCATCTCCTCTAACTCATGCAAGTCAAGGATGCGTTTCTCTCCAGCTGAGAGCAAGTCCATGTTGATGGCCCGTGTGGCCCAGTATGCCTTGTGCTCAATTTCCACGGGCAAGTGGCAGGACTTTCCGTACACCAGTTTGAAAGGGCTCATCCCAATCGGAGTTTTGAAGGCTGTACGGTAGGCCCAAAGTGCGTCACTCAGCTTGAGTGACCAATCCTTCCTCGTGCGAGCCACGGTCTTCTCTAGGATAGACTTGATCTCTCTGTTGGAAATCTCGGCTTGACCGTTGGCTTGAGGATGGTAGGATGTGGTCACCTTGTGAGTGACTCCATGGCGACTGAGGAGATTGTCAAATTGGCGGTTGATGAAGTGCTTGCCACCATCACTGATGACGGCTCTTGGAACTCCAAAGCGAGGGAAGATGATGTCAGTGAACAGTCTTTTCACTGCATTGGAGTCCGCATTCTTGCACGCTACTGCCTCCACCCACTTGGAGACGTAGTCAACAGCCACCAGGATGTACTCGTTCCCACAAGAGGGTGGGAACGGTCCCATGAAGTCGATGCCCCAGACATCAAAGATGTCTACCTCTAGAATAGAGTGGAGAGGCATTTCATTCCTCTTAGAGATGTTCCCGGTGCGCTGACACTTGTCACAAGCTGCGACGAAGGTCCTAGCATCTCTGAAGAGTGAAGGCCAGAAGAAGCCGGATTGCAGGACCTTTGAAGCAGTCTTGGAGAATGAAGCGTGTCCTCCGTAGGCCGAGGAGTGGCAGTGCTCAAGAATGGAGCGCGTCTCGTCGTATGGCACACATCGACGGTAGACGCCATCAACGCCAATCTTGAAGAGGTAGGGGTCGTCCCAGAAGTAGAACTTGGAATCCGATCGCAACTTCTTCTTCTGCTGGTATGACATGTCAGGAGGAAGTACTCCTGAGGCGAGAAAGTTCGCAATGTCTGCATACCAGGGCGCCGACTTGGTGTTCACTCGGTCGGTGGCATGGAACGTCCGATCTTGCAACGCATGAGTCGCGTGCATCGGTGTATCGACCGAGTGGATCTCCTCCATGGCAGAAATCGAATGGAATTGGTCATCAGGGAACGAGTCATCAATTGGCAGGCTACAAGAGCCCTCATCTTCCCAGCGAAGCCGGGACAGATGGTCAGCCACAGTGTTTTCGACTCCTTTCTTGTCCCTGATTTCGATATCGAACTCCTGCATGAGGAGAATCCACCTAATCAGGCGAGGTTTGGCATCCTGCTTGCTCAACAGATACTTGAGTGCGGCGTGGTCAGTGTAGATCACTATCTTGGAACCAACCAGATAGGATCTAAACTTGTCGAGAGCGAACACAACAGCCAAAAGCTCCTTTTCGGTTGTTGTGTAGTTCATCTGGGCAGGGTCTAGCACCTTGCTAGCGTAGTAGATAGCACATGGCTTGTTCTCCTTCCGCTGCCCAAGAACGGCTCCCACAGCGTAATCACTCGCATCGCACATCAGCTCAAATGGCAAGGTCCAGTCTGGAGGCTGCAGGATGGGTGCTGAGACAAGGGCTTCCTTCAATCGGCAAAACGAATCGACACACTCCTGCGTGAAGATGAAATCAGAATCCTTGATGAGCAGGTTGGTCAATGGTTTTGCGATTTTCGAGAAGTCCTTGATGAAACGGCGGTAGAAGCCAGCGTGTCCCAGAAAGCTTCGCACAGCTTTGACGTTCGTTGGGATCTCCAGCTTCTCGATCACCTCCACCTTTGCTTTGTCAACCTCAATCCCTTTTGAGGTCACCACATGTCCAAGGACGACTCCCTCTTGGACCATGAAGTGACACTTCTCCCAGTTGAGGATTAGGTTGACTTCTTCGCACTTCTCCAGAATTTTGCAGAGGTTGGCTAGACATGAGTCAAAGCTGGTCCCATAGACAGAGAAGTCGTCCATGAAGACCTCAACCTCTTTCTCAATGAAATCTGAGAAGATAGCCATCATGGCTCTTTGGAAGGTGGCAGGTGCATTGCAGAGACCGAATGGCATCCTACGGTATGCGAATGTACCGTAGGGACATGTGAAGGTGGTCTTGTCTTGGTCGTTCGGGTGAATGGGGATCTGAAAGAATCCTGAGTACCCGTCAAGGTAGCAAAAATGAGAATGAGTCGCCAGCCTTTCAAGGAGTTGGTCGACAAACGGCAGTGGGAAGTGATCCTTGCGCGTGGCATTGTTGAGCTTCCTGTAGTCGATACACATGCGGTACCCAGACACCACACGAGTAGGGACTAGCTCATCCTTTTCATTGCGCACCACTGTCGTGCCTCCCTTCTTGGGCACCACGTGAACGGGACTCACCCACTTGCTGTCAGAGATGGGATAGATGATGCCTGCGTCTAGGAGTTTGAGAATCTCCTTTTTCACCACCTCTTTCAGGTTGGGGTTGAGTCGCCGCTGGTGCTCCACAGACGGCTTGTGATCATCCTCGAGAAGAATCCGGTGTGAGCAGATGGCTGGGTTGATCCCTTTCAAGTCCTTGATCGAGTACCCAATCGCGCCCTTGTGAAATCGCAGCTTCTCAAGCAGTTTGGCGGTTTGATCGGGGTTCAGACTCGCATTGACGATCACGGGACAAGACTTTTCTGGATCGAGGAACTCGTATCGGAGATTGGTTGGGAGAGGCTTGAGTTCGGGAGTCGGACGCTCAGGCTGATCATTGACACGAGTCGCATCTGGGTGATCAGACTCGTGTGCTGTCGAGGTGTCGGCCTTGGCAGTCTCCGCTTCACTCATCGTCTCAGAGTGTGATGTACGATCTTCCAGATCCTCAGGAATCGCATCTGCTGCACAAATCGACTCGCTCGCCTCGCTTGGCAACTTTGAGAGGAATTCAGCGTCTTGGCGCAGCGAGTTGTTGACTTGGTCGAGAAAGTAGTCCTTGACTAGATCAGCCAGGTACTCCTCGGTCCTGTCAACTCGGAAACATGTCTCAGATCGCGACGGATATCTCATGGCACGGTCGATCTGGAACTTCACCTTCTCTCCCCCGAAATTCAGAGTCAGGATGCCCTGCTTCACGTCAATAATCGCGCCGGCTGTACTCAGAAAAGGTCGTCCCAAGATGATTGGGACTTCCTTGTCTTCTTCCATCTCCATGACGACGAAATCGACGGGCACGAAGAACTTCCCGACTTGAACTGGCAGATCCTCCACCACACCAAGTGGAAGTCGGACTGAAGAATCCGCCAACTGCAATGTCATCCTCGTGGGCTTGAGCTCCCCCACTCCTATGCGATCATAGATAGTGCGTGGCATGAGACTCACGCTCGCTCCTAGATCACACAGGGCCTTCTTGATCGTCGCCTTCCCAATGGTGCACGGGATGGAAAACTTTCCAGGGTCGTCCAGTTTGGGAGGTAGCTCACTCTTCAGGATTGCGCTGCACTGCTCCGTCAGCTTGACTGTCGCGTGCCCCTCTAAGCTTCTCTTGTTAGAAAGAATGTCCTTCAGAAACTTGGCATAGGTGGGCATTTGAGTCAGAGCGTCAGTGAAAGGAATGGTGATCTGCAGCTGCTTGATGACGTTTGCGAAGTTGGCAAATTGCTCGTTCAGTCTGGTCTCAGCCAATCGTTGGGGGAATGGAACAGGTGGCCGGTATGGAGGTGGTTTCTCGGCCCCTTTCTTCTTCTGATCACCTGACGCTTTGGGTGGAGGTTGTGCATGTCTTGCCGAGCTGGTGCAATCTGCACTCGCTTGAGGTTGGGTGACCTCAGCTCGTTCTTGATCAACCTCCGTCAATGGAATTGACTCAGGGGTCGGAGTCGCGTCAGGTGTCGCGTTGAGAATCGGATCAACTGTGCCCTCTCTTGGCATTGGTGGCTCGTCGTATTGGGTCCCACTTCTCAGAGTGATCGCCTTAGCCTCTTCTCTTGGATTTGGTTCGGGTTGAGCCGGAAGCTTCCCTGGTCGAGAGTGGCTTGAGGTGACCATCTGGCTCAGCTGCTCCAGCAACTTGCTTTGGGCAGCCATTTGAGTGCTCATGCTCTGCATCTGCTCCCACATCATCTGATTCATCTTGCCCTGCTCGTGAGTGAAGTCGTCCACTCCGGCAGGCGCATTCGACTTTGAGGGGTCAGAGTGAGCTGCTCGGTTGCCTTGGTTGGGAAAGGAAGCGTTCTGGTAGAAGCTCCTGTTGCCATTGTTGCTGTTGCTGCTCGAAGCTTGGGGTCTCCAATCGTTGTTGCTTTGAGAAGGGTAGTTTCCATTGTTGTTCGTCCGATTGTTCCAGTTGTTGTTGTTGTTGTACTGCGGCCTTTGGAAGCTGTTGTTTTGGAAGGGGGGTCTGAACGAAGAGTTGTTGAAAGGCGCAGGGTTGTTTTGGTTCGACCTCCAGTGTTGCTGCTCAACATGGTCCTTGGAATAGGATCGACTGAAGGGAGGTCGTGGGAAGAAAGAAGGTTCGTTGTTGAGAGAGTGGACTTGCTCGTTCTCCTCGTCTTGCTGCACCAGCGGGCATTGCTCGTATGCGTGCCTCTCGTCTCCGCACATGACGCAGACTTGAGGTTGCTGTTCGACAGCCTTGACACTAAGCTTGTCCATTGCCCTCTGCATGGCGTCCATCTTGGCGGTGAGAGCCGTGATGTGGTCTAGCTCGTACTTGCCTCCTCCTTGGCTACCTCCTTGGCCTCCTCGTGGGCGTGACGTGTCGCGGCCGGACCACTGCTGGTTCTGCGCCATATCATCTATCAAGCTCATAGCCTCTAAAGGCTCCCTTGACATCAACGCGCCTCCCGCAACAGCGTCCACGTAAGCACGAGTGCTCTCATTCAGGCCGTCGTAAAACGTTTGAATTAAAAGCCAATCGGGTAAACCGTGGTGGGGACAAGAGTACTGCAACTCTCTAAATCTCTCCCACGCTTCATTCAGGGGTTCATCAAAAATCTGCCTAAAGCTGGTCAGGTCTTGTCTCACCTTGGCTGTCCTCTTGTGAGGGAAAAATCTGGTCAAAAACAATTTGGACAAATCCCTCCAAGTCCTAACAGAGTCCCTAGGCAAAGATCCTAACCACTTTTTGGCCTTATCCCTAAGCGTGAAAGGAAATAAAGCAAGCTTTGTGTAATCAGCATTCTCACCGTTGGTCTTGATCGTAGTGATGCACTCGAGGAATGTCTGGAGATGAGCGTGCGGGTCCTCGTGGTCGAGTCCGTGAAAGCTGTTCTGCTGCACCATATTGACAACACCCGGGTTGAAGTTTGGTTGCTGTCCTGGAATGTGTGGCAGCCGGATCGCACCTCTTGCATCTCCAGCTCTCGGCACGTTGTACTCTCGCAGCGTCCGAGGCATGAAACCATCAGCTTCGTCATCAGTCATGCGGCCTTCTTCTTCTTCTCGCCTCTGTCTTTCTCTTTCCCTGGCCTCTGCCTCCATTCTCAATCGGGCTTCGTTGTCTGCCTCAGCCATCTTTTCGGGTTCTGGTGTGTTGGTACGGGTCGGACCAGTTTTGGTACGGGTCGGACCTGGTTGGTGCGGCCTGGTCGTACCTGAGTCTGTGCGGGCCGTACCAGAGAGTGGCTGAGCAGTGTCAGCTGAGTCTGGAGGAGTTTGGTCGAACAGGGGCCCCTTGCTTCTCAGATTGTATGTCAGCCTGTATTTGCCCGCAGGGGGGGGTTCAAAAGCCAGTTTTTAGTATTTTTGAATAAGAAAAGCAATAAAGATACAAGATAAAATCTAGATCAACTAAGTAAGATAAAACCTAACTAAGCAATTGGTTACCGTCCCCGGCAACGGCGCCAAAAACTTGTTCGCAGCAAAGTGCAACGCAAGTTTCGGTACGCTTGAGGGCGTACCTTTTAAAACCACGTTAACACTCCACGAGTGAGGGATGCAAGTGCACAACCCCTATCGTGTAGTATAATCGGGTATCGATCCACAGGGACGGTTAATCACTAGGTTAGACTCTAAACAAACTCAATCAAAAACTAGAAGTGAAAAAGTTTGATTTGGTATTTATGTTCCTAAGAAGGTCAATTCAAACAGTTCAAACAGTTCAAGTAGATGTAACAAAATGTTTAGAACAAATGTAAATTGTGTTTTGATTATGGATAAAAGGCGTTTCCAGGGTTTAAGACTTCATCTCTGATCTGCCTCTAGTGGTACGGCCCGTACTAAGTAGGTACGGTTAGGCCGTACCTCACTTGGTAAGGCTAGGCCGTACCACCCTGGTAAGACCCGTACCGGCTTCCCAGAACAGAACCTACCAGTTCGAGTGAATGCATTTCCTTGCTGGTACCTTGTGCTAAACTCTTTAGAAAGGTTCAATAGACCATACCTAAGGTTCCTAACCCTCAACCGTCGTTTGTTGGATCAAGATCTAGGTTGGAATGCAATTGAGAGCCTTTTAGGGTTTCTACACCTCAACCATCGTATGTTGGTACAGATCTACCCTAGCTGATTGATTAGATGTCTAAGGCACCCTCTAATCTGTCGATTAGAGGAGAATTCAACCTTTCGGCTTCAATTCGAACTATTCTACCCTATGTACTTGAATTGGATGAGAGATTGAGATGATCACATGACCTTGATAGGTTCGATCTAAACCTAAAGGGACATCATACAACAATCACAGCAAGCAAAGCAAGATATAACAATGAAAATCACAATCAATCAAACTAAAGAGTTCATACAAAGTAAAAGTCAAAGAAAGTCAAAACAAATCAAGATTCGATCTCTAACCCTAGAAACTAGAATGATCTACTCACAGCACATAGCAATGTCTAAAAATACAATAAGAGGAAGAGAGATAGCCATGGATTGAAGGGAGATGGAGGAGGAAGCTAGATCCGTCGAGTTTCGCCTCTTCCTCTTCTTTCCTTCTTGCTTTCAGCTCCTTAGCCTTCTTTCTCTCTCCTACTGAGCTCTCAGATCTATCTGGAATGAATTGGATACGAAATCTGGAGAGTTCCCCGCCTTAAATAGCCTCTGCCCAAATTTGAATCTGTCAGGACGCCTTTATGTACGGCCCGTACCAATTTGGTACGGCCTGGCCGTACCAGGCGTGAAGAGCTGAAAACGGCTAAGTATGGTCCGACCCGTACCAAGCCTGGTAAGGGTCGTACCTCATCATGTGAATCGCCATTTCTTCGTGTGTTTTGCTCCAAACCTGCAGAAAACAAACAAACACTCAGCAGTACCAAATTCTAAAGATATAACAATGGAATGCACATAATTCTGGTGAATTATGGCACGAATCTGGTACTAAAATAGGCCTAAAATAGACTAAATATGCGAGGTATCATACGCGTCGATCACTCAAAAGTTGAGATATCTCAGAGAATATGCACTCGGTCCGATCATAATCGGATTCATTGACATTTCTAAAATTAGCGGTGTTGAACCGGAATCGGATTTGCATCAGCATGAACAAAAGTTTATTAACCTCCTGACTTTAAAACTTTTTTTTGAAAATCTTCGCAGAGGGCTGGGAAGTTGTGAGGAGGAATTGAACTCTCGACCTTTGAGTAAATTCATTATATGTAAAATTTATAAATTTTCAAATAAATTTATTTTAAAGTCAAATAATAATAAAAATTATAAGTTAATTTTAATACATTTATCTTTTATTATTTTTTGACCTCTTGATTTATATTAAATTAATTTGAAAATCTATAAATTTTATATGTAAACACATCACTCGTAAAGTAGATAGATTTTAACGATTTAGATTCATCGTTTGAGGTCAATTCGATATATTTTGAAATTGAAAAATTTAGTGAGCCTAAGAACTTCCTAGTTTACTCGCATTCTACTCTAGTCGGGTCCGACCAGACAGAAGTCGATATTTTTAATATGAGATTAAGTCATTTAATAATTATTATTAATTTATTATACAACTTATTCTCAATTAATATACGTATATGATTAATTCTAATTATGTGCCTTCATTGGTTCTAAATTTAAAATTAGATTCAACAAGTCACGATTAAATAAGTCAAGCGTGTACCAGTACCCGACTCAATCCGAGACGGCCCAAAAACTTTAGACACCCTTGAATCAACCCTTACAAACCAAAAATTATAAATACAGAATCACATTTTCAAACTTCAAAGTCATATACTCATATGTCATATCATAATATTCATGTCCTTAAAATATGTGATCCTGTTTTTCTTTTCTCGTTTATCTTAATCGATCAGTCTTCTCATATATTTAAAATAATACAACTCTTTGCATTCTCATGCAAAATTTTAAGCAACTTATCGTGTTAATTTTTCTATTATACATACCTTTTAATGCTTAAAAGAAGATATTTATTTGTGTTAATGAGGATTACGGTAAAAATTTGGTCAATTTTGTAACTAATGCTATGCTGATCATTCTCTTTCTAAACCGAAGTTTTTTTTAAATATGGGTTTTTTCTAAACCGAAGTTAATTGTAAATTTTCTCAAGAATTTTCATGAAATGAGTACTTAAAAAAAAAAGGGAGTACTAATACTGTGTTGATTATATTGAAACGGTGACAAGATAAAATTTGTGTTGAATTTTAATTATAAATCGAGAACTTCAAAGAAGAATGTTCTTACCGAGTTACCATGTGTACCAGATCCAACATTCCATTTCCGAGGGAACTCTTTAAGTATTTGATGATATTAATTTTATGGGGTGTTTACTTGCCTACTGATGCGTACTTGATAATTACTAGAGCTTGATTGATCAAAAGGTCGCATAATAAATTTGATAGCTGAATCCAAAATCTTTTAGGCGAGATAATAAAATAACTTCGATCATCAAGGTCGCCAACGAGCGCGAGAGCCAGCAAAGCAACAACATATTGATTTTGTATTAAACGTGACTGCAACAATTTGAACAATTTCAGTATTTTTAGTTATGTTTTAGGATTTGTAGTAGTAACACATAAAGCAATTTGGAGAAATAATATAAATGCAATTCATTGAAAAATATAGCATTTAAATATTATTTAACTTACATTAAAAAAAACTTAACCATATTTGTAAAATATTTTACTTGAATATTTTATACAACGTACCAATTTACAATTCCAACCAATATTCTATCAAACAAAAATTTCACTCTTCCGAATAATGAACCGATATTTTTATTAATACCCTAAAAAAAACAAATTATCAAATCTGCCCTCACTCCAAAATTATTTTTAAAACTATCCTAACCGCCCAGTCACTGGGCTGCCCAGTTTCCAGGGCAACGGTCAGCTCTGGAAACTGGGCCGCCCAGTGGCTGGGTGGTTAGGATAGTTTTAAAAATAATTTTGGAGTGAGGGCAGATTTGATAATTTGTTTTTTTAGGGTATTAATAAAAATATCGGAATAATGAAAATTGAGTGCTGCACTCCCAGTTGCCGTGAACATGGACCTCATTTATTTTCTTCACAAGTTCATCTAAGTTGGTGTAAACCTGCTGCGGAGCAAGCTCTTGATTGTACCTGACACGCGGCCCAAAAAATGAGATGTCTGCATCTTCAAAAGCAGTGGTATCGTTGAATGTGGAGCACGGATGCCTATCTATCCGACCTCTAATCGAAAATCTGTCTTCCTTAGGTAAATATTCTCCATCACCTTCTGACAGGTGATCAGAATCTCAATTCCCGTCACATTCGTCACTCGTTTCCAAATCTCTTTGTGGTATGACATCGATCTCAGCATCAAGGTCAATGTCTCTCCGGGTAACAACATGTGCCGCTATAGGTATTGATGGTGGTACATATGGAAATCTGGGTTGGATTGGGGTTTCAGGAGGAGGTGGTGGTGGTGGTAGATCGGTGGTAAAATCGGGTACATAATTCTCATAAACAGGTGATACGTGCGGTTCATAACTCGAGTGGCGGGGGTTGTCATACCTCGAGGGGTGGGGGTCGTCATAACTATAGTGGCGGGGGTTGTCATACTCCGAGTGCTCACGACCCGAGTTGTCATAATCCGAGTGATCATAACTCGAGCTGTCATAACTCGAGTGACGCGGGTTGTCATAACCCGAGTGATCATAACCTCTATTTTTCCTAGATGTTCCAACTCCGGGTTCACGTGGAACTCTCCTAGAATATAAGTCCATTACCATTACCCCATGTGACTCAAAAGTATTGTAAACACTCCTCCATAACAACTCATCTGTTATTAGATACCTGATATAGTAAGGTCTACCACCACTTACTGTGTTAATCCGAGTAGCTAAATCTATATCACACCGGTTGGGGTTCACACCGATCTTTTCATACATTATTCCCTTCAGTTCAACAAATGAGGTATTTTCATTTACCTCGAAGTCGTAGGCTGCTTCCTTAGTGTACTGTGCTCCCTCCACACTCCGGGTAAACTTCCCGCCCACATACAGTGCAACCAACATATTTCTGTTTGATAACTACTGTTCAAAATCGCCTCTCTTTCTCTTTTTTTGGTTCTGAAATTGTTAGAATAAATACTGTGCTGCTCAGGAAAGAGAAAAACCCCTTTTATAGGGGTTTTATAGCGGACCGCCCAACTGCTGGGCGGTCAGCTATGGGTAGTGAACCGCCCAACCAGTAGGTGGTCAACTCTGAAAACTAGGCCGCCCAGTGGCTGGGTAGTTAGGATAGTTTTAAAAATAATTTTGGAGTGAGGGCAGATTTAATAAATTTTTTTTTTTTAGGGTATTAATAAAAATATTGGAATAATGAAAGACTTGAATAACTATTTCCTTGATTTAGGGTATATTTGGTTGCAATATTAGAATAGCAAAATTGGTGTTTGTCTTATTAGAATAACTTGTTATAACTTTTTGTGAGAATAACTTGTTCTAATAAGATAAATAAGTTTGATTCCCTATTCTAGTTATTTTAACCCAACCAAATACCAAATAGCTTGTTCTCAAAAATAACTTATCTCAATTCAAACCAAACATACCCTTAATAAATAAGCCCTCAAAGAGGGGGAGGGGGGGGACAACAACCATCATCTTTCGTCCCACATATGATTTGCATTATTGTTACATCATTACAGGCGTTTTATACAAAATTTTACATAACACAATATCTTAATAAATCATAATATCTACTAAATGTATAACTACTACACAATCATCTCTGGATGCTACTTTATTACAATAGTTGAGCAAAAAAAAAAAAATACTCTATAACAGGTCATCAAAAGGCCCTCATTTCGGTACACAAACCAAAGAATATCAAACTAAACAAGTCATTTATTCAAGAATTATAATTCTTAAAGCCCTGGAATTGATTCGAGATTATAAGTCACAGATGTATTGTGCTCGCCCTCCACCCTTCGCCGAGAGTCAGAATTGAACGAATCAGATTTAGAAGGTGGACTTTCTACTCCAAGTGAATTCAAGTAAGTATACGAGTTATTGCTGGTGAGGGGTGGGTCTGGATTGCTAATTCTACTTGCCAGAAACCTGCGAATAAGGCTTCTGAGAAATGGGGCCATGGTGTCAGGCTCGTGTTCCAAGTAGTACATAACACCTCCCATGCATGCACAAAACAGCACCACCTGTCATAGTTCATATATAATTCAATAACGTGATAACCAGAAAACACTTTATAATGGCAAGTTTTTCAAAAAAAAAAAAAAACACAGAGAGGGATGCCACTGCCAAGGTTTAAAAAGAAAACCAGAGAGAGAGAGAGAGAGACCTCAGTATTTTTTATGTTAGGTATCAAGTGGCGCTTGTTTAAAATGTACCAAAGAGAATCAGCAGCACGGGGCAGTACATAAAGCGCCAGCTCAGCCCTACGTGCTTTCTTTTCTAGAAGCACGGACAGGGCTGCTATCGCACCTGCAAACCAATATACCAGCTTGTGGTCTCTTGTTGCCACCTTTCTATGCAAACATATCACACCCTGTAAAAAAGAAAAATTAACCATCAGATTCAGAAGTGATAAAGACGGGAAAAACTTTATTAACAATGCATTAAATAATTGAGAAAAAGTAATTATTATTTTTACCTGAAAGAATGAAACAAATCCAGATAAAAAAGCAGTTGAGCGCACCGCACCAATCAGCGCACGCCAGGATGTCATCGCAGGTGATTCGAGGAACTACAATTTTTTTCACAGATAAACTACCAAATTTTATCACATAAATAAAGAAATCGCTTTACATTAAGAACATTAATGAGAAGACAATGTATAAAATGCACGAAAATGAATACCTTGTGAAGACGTAGTACCACAAAAGGCACAAAAGTCAGAGAAAAGTAAAGTGGAAACGTCTTCCTAAAAGTTGTACAACCAGCAGAGAAATTTTTGGCAACGCAAGAAGATGTTTCTGGATGGATAACAGAGCACGGAATAATGGGCGGGTATTTATTTAGCTTTATGGGCCCATTAACCCCTTTCTGCGAAGACAGAAAGGCAGAAAGAGAGGATATGTCAACTGGGCCTCCTCGGCAGCACTCCCGCACGGCCCGATATACTGGTTCTGCAACAGGCCCAGTCTTTTGGATGAAGTCTTGGTACGACTTGGGGAGGCTCTCTGGGCGCATGACAAAGGCATACATCACCTGATATATAAGTAATGAAGGAATCTTTCTATATGGTATATATAAGAGGTAATACATGACGTGTCACGACATCCTTTTTGTGTTCCTGTGTTATAAGTGTGAAATTTTGTTACCTGGGCACAAGCCAGAGAGAAGAGCAAAGAATCACCATGCCTCCAATAGTTATCCCATTTATCCCACAACTGAAACCTATTCTTTGACTTTGCTGAGTTATATGCACACTGCAACCATACAGAGAAACATAATTTTTTTATAAAGAATTGCAATTACAAGTCCTTTAGATCAACCAAGTTTCCAACCCATGCAAAATCCTCAAACTAACAAAGTGTAAATCAGCCTGAAGTTCCCAAATTTAGCACAGAAATAACAAACAACTAAATAGATAAACAACAATAAAGCCATTCTCCAATTTTTTTTTCCTAAAAAGAAGCAATAATTCTGACCTGACCAAGTCTGACAAGAAGGTATAAAGCCAGTGTGCGCCGACGGCTCGAATCATCCAATGCCAGTACAGATAGACCCGCAATTGACCCCGCTATAATTCTGCTCCATTACCCCCTTCAATTAATTCCATCAATTTCATTGAGGCAAAATTTACATAACTATTCTTCTAACCAAATGCGACATCTGGTGAATTCTTATATTATAATTTTCACAGCAAGTATGTTCCTATACTGTTTAATATTTAACAAGATTAAAGATTAGTGATAAAAAAAGGGTATTCTAATTGTACTTACCATGGACCAGGCAAAACAAGTATTATACCAGGAAGCTACTACTACTACTGGTGGAGATAGTCTCAGACTTACGCATTAAGTGGTGCTTCTTTCTTCCGGATTCTCCTTAGAAGGCATCTAAGTGCATGGTAAGATCCAGTAAACCCTCCAAAAAGCAATCCAATCCGACAAGCCTCTTCTCTTACTATCAGATCTTGCTCAGATACCAGTTGCTATGAACAGTAAATAAAAACAGTTACCCAAGTGCATAGCCATAATTCATTGTTTTCACATCAGTCCCTGACTGAAGTTTGATAGGACAACCATTACATCGAAATTCTGATTATAGCACGCAAATATACCTTAAGATCCAGGAGAGACGAATAAGATTGGCCTCTAGCAAGCTTGAAAGCTCTTAACAAAATCCCAATTCCAACCCTAACGCCATAACTCAACAAAAAGCTCTGGCACATATTTCCCACCGCATGTGCGATGCACGACTCGTCCGGTCCATGGTGAACGCACCGCACAGCTCCGTCGCCTCCGCCGCCGCGGCGGTGGTGTCGGCGTTGAAGCTCTTCCATTGCCACTCGCAACCGCTCCTCCGCCTCCCTCAGACGGCGCTCGACCGCGTCATCGCCGGACGAGGGTTCACCTGCGGCCATGGAGGGGAGGTCGAAGGCGGAGGGGGTGGAGAGGAAAGGCATGGTGGTCTACTCCTATCCTATGCACTTTACTTGTTTGTTCAAAAGTCTCTCTTTCTCCTTCTCGCTCGACATGGTTCAATTTTATGTCGCAAGCACCACCTATGCTCTGCGGTAGATTAAGTCAAAATAATTTTGGTGCCTATTTAGATTATAGGAACCGCTTTGAGATTCGTATCAGATTAAAACGGACGATGCAAATCTCATTCTACACATCTGAACTCTAGCACGACTTCCAAAATTTGACCTTCGTCAGCAAATGTTAATTGCAAGTGGAACAAAATATATTCAAAAAGAAGTCTATGAAAGAGGATCCAAAACGGCGCTTTCTATATTGTCATCTATGCGGTGTACAGATCTGTAACTCAGCAACCGGATGGCTAGGCAAGTGATTAAAGTGACTACTGACTAGTGAGTAGTGACCCATCCCATTAATTGAAATTGTTAATTTGGACCGTCTGAAATGGACGAAAGATCAAATCTGCGCAGAGATGTTTATCCTTTTAACAGAGTTGTTTAATCTTTTGGGTTCTTCCGTTCTTGTCCCTTTCTTTTATTAAAGAGGTTTTGGGATGGTGACTCAGCCGGACCAGACGACTGGAGGGAGAAATGTCCGCATGCGCAAAGAATCATAATCCCCGTACAATTAGGAATGAACGGTCTGAACTTAAATTTCAGCCGGGTTAAAAGAAAATCATACCTTACGTATAGGTAGGAGATTTGTTTTGAGATTCATGCTACGTTAAAGAACGGTCCGGATTTAAGAATTCTATCCTCAGATAATTGAGGGGATACGGATTCTGTGCAAAAGGTACTGCGAGGAGCCAGATAGGCTTGAAACTGTCCCCTAAATAGTGCAAATCATTTTTTCATGCTTGGCCAAAAGCAGCAAAGCCTCCAATTAAGCATGAATCAATTAGCCCCAATCTCAATCAATTACTTGCATATTGTTGCGTGAAAGTTTCCATTTCATTATAGCTTTTAGTTAACATAGAAGTTAAGCAACGAAGGTCATGAAAAGTAGTAGCAAAACTATATAACTTGAAAGCGATATGAGGGACACAGGAACCGAGGCAAGGCAGAGAGGGAATTCAAACCTTCAACAACCAATGGACACTACTAGAATTTCCGCTTTTTCCATGGGGAGAAAACTGGCTTTTTCCATGGGCTTACGCATGGAAAAAGCCCAAAAATGGCTTTTTCCATGCGATACGCATGGAAAAACTCCCGTTGCAAATACCCTCGTTGGAAATAGTCAGTATTTCCAAGGGCGCCGTTGGAAATACCTGATTCTGGCTTTTTCCATGAGCCAGCTCATGGAAAAAGGGCGCATGGAAAAACTTTCAAACTTGGCCACCGTCTGGATTATTTCCATGGGGAGCATCCGTGGGACCCACCTTACTTTTTCCAAGGGGATCCAACGAGGGACCCACCGAGTATTTCCAAGGGAGGGAGCGTGGGTCCCACCTGTCTATTTCCAAGGAAGACGCCCGAGTATTTCCATGGCAATCTACGTGGGACCCACTGGAGTATTTCCATGGCAATCTACGTGGGACCCACTGGAGTATTTCCATGGCAATCTACGTGGGACCCACTGGAGTATTTCCATGGCAATCTACGTGGGACCCACTGGAGTATTTCCATGGGCAATTTACGTGGGACCCACTCCAGCATTTCCATGGCCATTGAATGTGGGCCCACCTGGTCAGATCTGGGCGCTATTATTTCCTTGTCTATACCCACGGAAATACTGACCTCCTTTTTTTGGTAACAGAATGCCCACAATGAACAATCCTCCCTGTACCGACCCGGTACCGACCCAGTAATCCTTTACAGTCCCCACTTCTCATTGAAACTGATAAACATAAATACATCTTACAAATAGATAGAAAAGACAATTGAGAAAATACAACATAAAGCATTTAATAGGCATAAATCATTAACATAGCATAATCAACATACATTAATTGTACCTCAGGCAAAACATGCATTTTCCAAAATACATTGTACCAACAAACTGTGAAAACCCCATTAATACACTATCCCTGTGTAATTACACATTGCTAATACACCCAAAATATACCCACTATGAGTTAACAAAAATTCACATAATTAAGTTACCACCTAGTTTGCTGATATGTTAGAGCTTGTAAATTCACAAAAATGTGCACTTTCCAACACTAAAAGGTCAGGTTCATGTTGAAGGTAGATTGTCCCACCATTCCCCCCCCTTGCAATTGCATCATTTCCAAGTGGAGCTTGATTCAAGAGTGCTTGGAAAGCCCCTCCCTGACTTGGTTGCATAGGAAAAGGAAGACCCTATGTATACCACATATATAGAGACAACATGTTATATTTATGAGGGTTTTTGCATGTACACCCTCAAAATAATAAATTTAGCAATTTAAGCATTGGAATATCTAATTTATCTTACAAATAAAGGATTTCATCAACTTTTGCACCATACAATTATTTCTTGTGATTGCAATGGGTGGTTGTTAAATGGGTTTTTGTTAAAAGTTAATATTAAAGTTAAAAGTGATTATACTACACCTCTTATATTTAAATCTTAAAAGGTACCAATATTAACTTGACATACTTGTACCAGTAGGAATATGAACCCTTGATTTAAATGCGGAGAAAAAAACATTCTATAACCACTTACATGGGAAATTGGCATATTCATATCTGAAGCTCCATCTTTAGAGTGTTGAAAGTGAGGCCCTTGACCCTAACAATAGAATACAAAAAGCACCATGTTATAATTCATAACAACCCAATATTTGGTCAGATTTATGAAATTTACATCATTCAGTTCACAAGTCAATAGTTGTACCTGAAAAGTAGGCAAATTCCCAACACCTTGCTCAGTTCCAGAACCGTTCGCTTGAGCCTAAGGTTAACAATGCACAATGTGTATTGTTAGTGTACCTCTATTATCTAAACTCCTGAGACAACCACAACAGGTCGAATAAAGAACTTCAATTAATTGCAGAAATGTTCCTGTTCTCTGCTTAATCCTTTATTTTACATTTTGGCACCTGTCAGTTCAAGGGCTGGTAAGAACACACAACCGATTCGAAGCCAATACCATAATCACACATCGATCACACAACCAACACAGAGCACTAGCACAAGCAATCACTCAATCAAGCAACAAATAAAGAGGGTTTGGTTACAAAAACAGATACAACAATATTTTGTCAATTATCGTATATGTTGGAATTTCCTAAACAGAAACCTAATTCAATAAACCTAATATAAATCATATACTTACACCCCTTCTCCTTTTCTCCTTTATACCCCTTCTCCTTTTATCCTTTTGTCCTTTATACCCAAGGATAAACAACCTGAAACTTAGCGATGGCCAGGTATACGCTATTCAGATCGACACGGCAGGAGTTATGTAATAAAAGGTTTCTACACAAATTTGGAATTACGTACCTGCAAAGTAGGCTTTTGAGCACCACAAATTGAGAATAATCGGTTCAAGTACAGGTCAAAAGTTGCCATTTTTCTGTCCCTCTCGGCCTTCTCCTCCTCATGACGACGGTCACGGTCAGCTAAGAGCATTGCTACGTCTGCGTGAGAGAACATTGTCTGCACGACATTGTTTGTCACACCAGAAATAGAAGATGCTGTGTGGCTGGTCCTGGCTCGGGTGGCTGTTGTTTGCCCCTCTTTTTGAAGCATGCTTCCCAATCCTCGGACCCTACCGTGGCTTGATCCACCCACAGCTGAGAGAAACATGGCGCGTTCGTCGAGGTCAGCATTGGCCTGATCAGCCATCATGTCCCTCACCTTGTGCTATGATTTGTTCCAAATTTAAAATATGAGAAATTTAGATATGCCCATCATATATAACTTCATCAATTAGAAACACTTCGATAAATTGTAGGATCTAAATTTTTGTGCTTACTGAATGTGAAAAGAGAGTAGGGTATGTTTGTCAATTTTTTTTTTAAATAATTAAATTAAAGATTAAATAAATGAATGGGGATAAAAGAAATGATGTTGAGTTTATATGGGGATTTTGGATATTATGGTGTTTTTACTGCATGGAGATTGGCTATTTGAAAAAATTGCATGGGTATACTATAACAATTCTCCCTATAATTAATATCCCCATTTTTTCCTTTATTCACTTAAAAAGTTGTTATTTACCCATCTAAACTGTACTCCTGTTCTCCTAACAAAAATCAATTCTCGCATAAGTCAAAAAAATGAATACAATGTAATGTAGGTAATGCAACTTACATAAACCGCCTCTGCTTCCGTGTTGCAAAATTTTAAGGTGTTGATATCCAAATCCGGAACGTGTGTGGAAACTTCCTCGGTACTTGCATCCATTAGCCCGTTGCCATCACTGTTGGCATTGTTTTCCTCCGGTCCAGACACAGCCTTCATGGCAGATTCAATTTGGGCGACAACCGGTGATTTGCCATTTACTTTACGACAATGAATATGTGCATAAAGTTGTACTTTAGAAGGCTCTTTGCCGTTGCGCAAGTTTGTCTCCACAGGAAAATTCACACAAGCAGTGGTAAAGGTCAGATTAATCTGTAAATTACAAGTACTAATAATTTGGTAGCATAAGTGTTCATGCAGCTTACCAGCATTCGATGGTGTTGGTGTGAGCTTGCTGACCCACCGTGGTGTGATGTGCGTCCACGAGTTGTGCGGTTAGCATAGTTTTGTCTACTGACCCCTTGCCAATCCTCTGTGAAAAACATATCACACAAGCCATGCCAGTTGGGTTGGTCAAGGCACCAATGCGGAATCGCCGATTTCCATGCTTGTAAGTTTCTGCCAAATCTTTTGATGCAGCTATCCCTTGCCTCGTGAAGCTCCTCGCTGTACCTTTTGCTCGCTATCGCCTCCAGAACATCCCGACAATGGTCAGTGTCTTCCCCATCACGGTACCTGAATTTCTTCTGCAAAACATATATATGCACTGTCTTAATAGTGGTCCTTGACCCTAAAATTTAAATAATTGCAACTGATCTTGAATGTATTTGATGAAGTTCACTTATATGTTGTTCAGATTGACCTTAATTATTCAAGGACATTATCATAAATTATCCAATCAATTTGTTTTGGGACCTCAAAGTGAATCGTAATTAATGTTGACTAGTTTGGGACCTCAAAGGCTTAGATGATTAACTTTTCATCACTTGTCCAATCAATTCCTGATGGTGAATCCATGATATACTCTAATTAAAATAAAGGGTACCAAAAAGAGAAACTCGATATTATTCTTTGTGGCATCATCAAAGGCAAGGAAGCTCCTCAATGGTCCCGGCATATTCTGTAGGGCAAGCCTATTGATAGCAACATGAGTTAAAATATGTACCATAAGAAAGATGTGATATGTATTGTAATTGATGAAGTTAAGATGGGTGTTTTGAACTGCTTTGCCTACTACCCCCATTAGTAACATTTTTTTTCACATTCAGTAAGCAAAAAAGTTAAGAGGCTACAATTTTTTTCACATTCAGTAAGCAAAAAAACAAGCAGTATATTGAACTGTTTTGCCTACTACCCCCAGTAGTAACAATTATGTATGAATACATTATAGGTTTTCCTTTCGAAACGAAAATTTGAGTAATCAATTATGGCCATGCGAAAAATCACACCCTTTTCAAATTTGGTAAGATGTTCAACCCTTGTATTTGGTAAGAAAATTTTGGTGAGATGTTCAGCTCAAACTAGACTGTTTCATGGCTGGTATTGTATCAGAAATGTACTGAATCCTAAGTCTAATGTAAACCGTAGCTTATGGGTTTAGAAAAGACTAACAAAAGAGTATTGAGAGGGGAAAGGACATGTTACCTAGTGATTGCTGCCTTTATCTGATTTGGATTGTCGTCGCATGTGAACTCGCGAGGCCCAACGGGCCAGATTATTGGGCGGTCTTCCAGTACATCCGTTGATTTTCTGATAATTCCAGGACCTCGTCCCTTCTTCTTTGGGGGTTCCGGTGGTGCAAGTTCACGGTCTGGGCTAGCATTTGAACACTGACCATCATCAGGTACTGCCTGTGAACTCCGCTTTCTCTTTGAGTATTTTTTGCAATTTGCTCGTCGTACACCAGATTTTCTGGGGGCCATTTGTGCTGTGTTGCCAACCTACATTTTGAAAGGGTTCATTAATTTTTGGGTTAATTTCTTTTTCAGTTATTGTAAAAGTGAAATTTGAATTGATTTCTAGGTTCGAGGGGTCGAGACAATTGCAACTTAGGACTCCAGTACAAGAGAGTTCATCATTAACACTCCTAGTGAATCAGCCCAAAAGTACTGGATACTCAGTCCATGCTAATATAATGGTTATTAACTTCATGTATTACTCTCCCCTGTGTTTATGTTACTAGAAGGGTCAAACATTAAAACAAGAATACTTGGGGTGGGACTTTGAATTAAAAATTACAAGTACAATTATTGTTTTGAAAAGTGTACTGTGTTTGCTTGTTTATTATTATTTTTTCTGAAATTTCGTAAAAGCAACTAATATTTCTTGATGACAGATATTGACTAGGGAATCAAGATATTACTGAGTTATTGAAGACTAACCTTATCCTTACCAAAGCTCCAATTCTTGTATAATCCACTAGAGGCCTCTATTGACTTGATAGGCCATATGAATTTAAACTGAAAGGAGTATTTGCAGAAAAGAAGAACTGTTTGTCAGAATTTGCAGGAATTACCAATGGTTTGTAGTGGTTTGTAGTATTTGCATAGTTCCATCATGGAAATTATATGGATCCATTGCTGAAACGTGATATATATACACGATATTATATCCATCATGTGCATGCATGCTCTGGCAAATATGGTGTTGAATTCAGTTACAGATTAAATTTAAAAATGTATGTGATGAAATTGCATGTAACACTAGTTGTATATATTAACACGTACAAAATACAAGAGAAGATAAACACTAGCTAGCTAGCCAGATCAGAGAGATAAGATAGCTATAGGTTTTGAACTTAATTTGTTTGTTTCTACGGGTAAGCATTTGAGACAATCACGATAAATTAATAATAACTACTGCATGATGGTACGTGTAGAGAGAGATAAATATTAATCTGGTTTAAGTGTGAATCCAAGTGTAATAATTCATGTTTAGTTAGATATTGCACATGGCACCATATTAGAGGTTTTAAATGTATTCATGACTTCACCTAGAACTTGACTTGTAGCTAGATTGAGACAGGTACGACTTTACAATCTAATGTCATGGTTAGCGTATGAGATATTTGAATACGACCGTATAGTTTGTATGGATTATAATACATTTCATGTGATCACTGCTTGGATATACTTATATGCATGTACCGTACCTAATTACCAAATACATTATATATCTTCAATTTTAATATTGATATTGTGGTGACACAATTTTCGAGGATGATCTCAAGAACAATCCAAATAGGTAAACCACAAAATTAACTGGATATATACTACATATATTGTTTGTTAGTATTAGAACATATAATAATAACCTTGAAGAAGAGCAGATGTAGTTCATTACAAGCTTCCAAATGAACTTGTAACCTAACCATACCAAAACAGCACTTTCATTTGATCATCCTAACTAATTCCTGGTCTTTAGTGAATCATGTGCACATCCTAACTAATTGCTTTCTAATATTTTGCTCAACACAAAATCAACTTGTCAAAGGAGAGTTTGAAATAAACTTTATGCAATTTTTGCACAATTGAGAAAGAAATTGAGGTGTGAAATACCAACCAATTGCATGACCAGTTTGGAATAACTTGAGGTCGTGACAAAGCCTTTCTCTATCCAATTGCATGACCAGTTTGGAACTGGTGAGGCACAAAAAGGACAAGAAAAAGCAAGAAATATGTCATGCTAATGGATTGGAACTGGAGAGGCACAAAAAAAAGTGGCAATTGGGCTAGAAAAAGCAATGTTTGTATTTCAAATCATAAGCATTAAGGAGCAGTTTTGTTTGAAAAAGGACAAGATGACCACAGTTTTTTTGTTTTACAACTAATAAAGCTTAATTTAAACCCTAATTTCAGTGAAAGTCCTCTAATTAATGGTTTCTACTTGTGCTATAATGGGTCCAATTCAAATTTAATCTAGTCATGAGGGACAATATATATTGTACAAGGGTAATCAGAATTACCCTTAAATGCTTCTCATGTTGGATTCTTTTACAAAGGAGAAAAGGAGAAGGGGTACAAAGGAGAAAAGGATTGTGTAGAGAAAAGGAGAAAAGTATAGGCAAAACCCTAGACTCAAATGTCGCCTCATTCTCAAATAAAATGCACATCAAAGAAATTTGAAGGATTTTAGGTAGAATTACCAATTTAGTTCGAAGTCGATCAAGTTAGGAAGCACCTCTTGCATATACTTCTCTCCTTTTCTCTACCCAAATCCTTCTCTGAGTTTGTAACTCCAATTTGCTTTTCAATATTTCTCTGATGGTGTACCTCCGATTTGTCTCTATTTTAGATCTGAGCGATTGAGAGAGAGTGGGGATATTAGAGGATGGCAAAATTAACGGGGGAAATGAGGGGGAAATTTTGGCGGCCATCGAAAAATTTCGGAGCAGTCGGCGAAATTTGGATGGAAATGCGGGGGAAATTCGGGCGGCCATCGAGTTCTGGATCAGATTGGGGGGGAAAGCGGCTGAAATTGGGGCTAAATGAAGAAAGGGATGGATCAGATTTGGGGAAAGCGGCCATCGAGTTTATCTTCTACATCGGGTACTAATAGGTAGGGATACAATAAATCGGGTTGACCGTCTGCTCATGATCTGAGCCATTCCGAAAACCGCCAAAATAGAAGATATTCACTTCAATATTCGTGCGGAAGTCAATTAACGGTTGAGATGTTTTAACGCACCATCCACCATTGCAGAGGGCAAAAAGTGTGCAGGGTGAGCGCTGCTTTCTTCCTTCATTAATGTTTTTATTAATAGATGTTCATATTGACAGAGCTGTTTATTCTTTATGCAGTTTCTTATCAGTTTCCTGGTGTTGTGATGTTATATTATGAGAATTGCTTCAAGTGAATTGTGCTCTGTTAATAAATATGTCTGAAATATGTATACAGCAGAGAATTGTGCAATTGCATAAATTGGTGACATGTTAATTTAATTACTTTGGTATGATTAAATGTATATAAGAAATGATAAATTTTAGAAGTTTTAAATTTTGAAGATATTATAATATTTTATAAAATTGTTTATTTTAACTTATTTGAATGACCAAATGCTATTAATGTGAAAATGGTTATTAAGTAAATTACATGCTACTGAATTAATATATACAATTATTGTAATATAATATATAATTTGCAAATGATATTAGATCTAATAAACATGTTATGATTGAAATGACATGTTTATGAATTATTAATTGATTTAGTAAAAAAAATTATGTATCATAACATGTTTGTTGCATCATTAGCACATTGCTTCAATGTTGAACATAGCACATGAACTCTCGAAGTGTGACATAATGAAGACCCACGGGTCTACAAAGTCCGATGGTCAATCGGAACCGTTAAATTTGAAGAATATCACATTATAATCATTATATTAAAATTTCAATAAATTTGACGTTCATTTACTCCTCGATCAAGCTCACGTAAAATACATTAATCGTATGGCCACAAACTCTTCGCAATGGATCGATGCTTCGACATATGAAAAATTTGGAAATTTTTGTTTGGTTACGCTAAATGTTTGCCCTTGATCGTTTAGAACCTGATTTGGTATAATTTCATTGCGGATCGACCGTTGATCGAGCACGTCAAAATGAACGGTCCTCAATTATTCGCTCAATTTTGAGAAGTAGTTAATGTTGAAATTATATGAAATTGACTATTTCAAACATTACTTGATCACATTGTATGTAAAAATGCATAAAATGTATTTTAGGAAATTTATTGCTGTTATTTTCTGTACAAAATTATCTAATTTCATCCATCTTTGATGTGGAACGTCTGATAGGCGATGAAGAGTTAGGATTAGCAATGGATGTGTCCATTACAGCTCTGGAGGTATATTTCTCTGAGGTAACACAATTTGTCTGTTTGTATCGCACCATCCTGCAATCCGGGCCATCTGTTAATAATCGTGCGCACCCTAATCTTATGGCCCCGATTTCACATGATACATTACTTTACCTTAGAGGATTAAAATTTTGGTAGGTGCGCTTCAAATGCGAAACATAAGGGTTCCATGTATACTCTCTGTGAGCCCGGGACTTAGCCGATTTTTTGAAAAACCCTTCTTTTCTAAACCCTCTCCCTCCGAAGCGCCCCTCTCCTCTCAATCGCCAACTGCTGGCTCTCCTCTCCCTCTGAGCATACTTGCCCCTCTCCTCTCAATCTCCAACCCTCTCAATCGCCAAAATACGCGATCGCCAACCCCTCTCCTCTCCACAACCCCTCTCCGCTCTATCGCCAAACCGCCTCATTCTCGGTCGCCAACCCTAGCCTCTCAATCGCCGCCCCGTTGCGGTTCCTGTCAACCTTGAGGTGATCGCCCCTCTCCTCTCTCAACCGACGGGTAAATCTGAAATTCCTCTCAACATTTAGTGAAAAAACACTTTATTGCAGGGTTTCTGTGAAAAACTCCTCGAGAAGGGTTTTGTGTACTTAGGAATTCGACACAATCTTAGAAATGGGCATTGGAAGGGTTTTGTGTACTCAGTGAAATTTTTTTAGTTAAATGGGCATGTACTTAGTGAAATGGGCATGTACTTAGTGAAATTTTAGTGAAATGGGCATGTGGTGGCAGATTTCAGAAGGGCTTTACTGAAAAAATACCTTTAGAAGGGTTTCTGTGAAATCCATTAACTTTTAATAGGTTGTAATCCATTATACTGAAAAAATACTTTTAATAGGCTGTAATCCATTATCCTTTCTGTCTCTAGGAATTTGCTATCAATCTTCGTGCTTGCCGCTTTTCCTTTGACGGCCGTGCGGCGAGGCAATTCCCTGGTGCCGGACATTTTTCTTGCCTCTCTGCGTTGGAGCCTCAATCGGGTAAATACAAAGCACACTCCCTTTTTCTTGACAATTGTTGCTTGGAATTGGGGCTTTGATCAATTGAGTGCGGGTTGTTGATTTTCCCGACTCAATTAAGAGATGAATTAATTGCTGACCATCTATTACAAAATGATAAACAAATGAAATTGTAAGACTTTATTGTTGATTATAGAATAAGCAAAAGCAGAGCTAACATTGATCACGCTATTGCACATGATATATCATAGCGACAAATCAAAATGGGCGCACTTTTATTGAGTTGTTTTTTTTTCATATATTCTTGTGTAATAAATAAAGGTGGTCCTGAAATAGTGGTATCATATTTTCCATTTTTTTTCTCTGGCAAAACAAGAGAGCTATCATAGTTGCCAACTTGCCACTGGTGAAGGCAAGTGATAGAGAATATGATATGATTGAACAACACTGTATCTATACTGTATCTATACCATACTGTATATAGGAACAACATGCATTCTTTTTGTTAATTAATTTATCATTTATTAATGGTTGAATCATAATAAAAATTAACAAAATTTTATGGAAGATTACAATGTAGCCCCTCAATTTTCTATTCCTCAAAAACTCCAACTTTTTTTATTCAAGTTTTAAGAACAATAGGTGCATTAAAAGTTTATCAAGGAGTGTTTAATTAGAAGGTGATTTTATGGGAGATCTAGATATATTTGGAATATTTTGGGACAATTCTATTTTGGGACAATTCTATTTAGACAGTTCTATTTAGACAGTTCTATTCAGGAAATATTAAGATATTCCAAACTTAACTACAAACCTATATATTTACTTACATGACTTTATGATCAATTAAGGACTAAATAGTTATTTTTATTTATTAGAAGTTCAATGTGAATCTAAACATATTAGGACCTTATAAAAATTTTATTCAATGGCATGTTTTACTTTGTATCTAATAAAATTTTCGAATGTTCAAAATTGAGATGTTACAACACAATGTAATAATAATTTCATAGATTATGTATTTTTACCTCATGGCAATTAATATTTTCTAGTATTCAAAAACTATGATGTTACACGAGGTACTGTCTAAACAATTTTCTTATGCTTTTCAATCATTCAATCAGCTTAATATAAATATACTTAATTTTTAATTATATATCTCACATTATCATTGAAAAGTAAAATTAACCCTCAACTAAACCACTGTTACATCCTTATTGAAGAACACCAAATAGAATAAAACCATAAACATGGGTACCACACCATGTGATTGACAACTAAAGAGTTTCATTTGTGTAATGAACTGTTTCTTAATTGTAAAAATTTCTCTACATTCTGAATTTTTTTTATAATTAATTCTTGTTGTATTGGTGTTCATTGGCGCAGAGAACATGTCCAGTGACGATGATGCCTCTCAGTTCAAGGTTGTACCTCGCCGTAAATCCCCGAGACTCAATCCGAGCGCCACGAGTCCGATGGCCGCTGGTCCCCCGCCAGTAGGGTCCCAACTCCCGCCACCACCGATTCAGCTAGAGGAGTCCCAACTCCCGCCACCACCGATTCAGCTAGAGGAGTCCCAACTGCCGCCACCACCGATTCAGCTAGAGGAGTCCCAACTGCCGCCACCACCGATTCAGACAGATCCTCGTGCACATACTACGAAAAAATCAAAACTCAATCCGAGCACCATGCCAAACCCTAGGAGATCTGCGAGGCTCAATCCTGGTGTTTCCGGGTCCCTTATAATGCCAAACGATCTGGCCCATACACCAGAGCAGGCCAAGCCAACCTCAAAATCCGGTGGGACGAAGATATTTTTTGGTCCAAATCCATCTTGGCCAGCAGGTAAACCTGGATTCAAGAAGAAAATCACAACTGAACGAGGTGCTGACTCGTCACCGACTCGTGCAGAGGCATCGGGTCCTGACATGTCACCGACTCCCTCTGAGCATGCACCTTCTGCCATTTCCCAGACTCGTGCATCGGACGTCACGGGTCCCGCTATATTACCGACTATTGCAGAGGAGTCGGAACCTGATATGTCACCGGCTCGTGCAGAGGAGTCGAGTCCCACTATGTCACCGACTCGTGCAGAGGAGTCGGGTCCAAATCCATCAGAGGAGTCGGATCCTGATCCAGCAGAGGCATCGGGTTCTGCTCGTGCAGAGGCATCGGGTCATGCTCTGTCACCGGCTTCGACTAACACCCGTTCAGCTGAACAAGAAATGTCCTGGTCTTCGTGGGACGAAGATATTAACATGTTTTCAAATGAGTGGGATCCATGGGAGAATGCGGGCCAGACATACACACCAGCTCCGAAAGATGCACATGCTGGTGATGGAAGTGAGTCTGGTCAGTCGATCGCGCAACAGTCGCTATTGGATGACGATGGCAGTAGGAGGTGTCGCCTCCGTCGGCCCCTTCGCTGTTGTCCCGAAGCTTTTACAGCACACGGGCAAGAGTTGGAACAGGCGCCAGCTGCTGGCAAGGGAAAGAGAAAGCGAAACAAGGGTAAATCTGCCGTGAGGGCAACGCGGGGTCTTGGCAAGCCTCGTGATCCAATGCGTCCGGAAGACAGACCAGAACTCCAAGTGGCCGGCGACGGGGTGTTCGCAACCTCGCCCGATTGCACAAAGGTTATAACCACGATCCGGATCCTGACATTAGAGAACATGCCGGGACCGTATAGGTCTTACAACTTCTTTCCAAGTAAGACAAGGTTGTCAATTTTAAAACATTTCCTGCAGAGGTATTCGTGGGGGGCCAGTGAAGACATCGGGCGTTGTCTCGATGTTTTTGAGAACATAGCAGCGGAAGCTTACAATCGGGAGTTGGCAGAAATACGGGCTTGGTATACGAGGAAATACGGGCCAGATAAGACGGCTTGGAAAGATATCCCTCCCAAATGGTGCAAAAATGTAGAAGCCTGGAAGGGGCTGTGTGACATCTGGTCCACTACCAAATGGGATCAGCAATCGGTGACCAACCGTAATAACAGAACAAAAGGAGGTACCCCGGTCCGGCATGTCACTGGTTCTAGGAGCATGTATCGGCACAAGCTAGTCATGGTATTGATTTACTACAATAAAAATAATTAGTGTGCTTAACAATGATTTAATTCTAATAACACTGTATACATGGTTGTTTGAATTTGCAGTCTAGGGAGAAGGGCACACCAGTGGGAATGAGGGAGGTTTTCGATCGAACTCACATGCTAGATACGGAGGAAGGGAAGAAATACGTGTCCGAGAGAGCGGAAAAGGCAGCGGTGAGTGCCTCCTTTACCTCTTAATCTTTGTTAAATAATGGTACCAGCAATAATGGTTATGGTTTTTTTTTTGAGATATACTAATACAATTTTGATAGCAACAATTTAAATAAAAAATAGAAAATGTATACAGCAATTAAGAGGAATTTGCCTTCTGCAACAATTTGTTTTCGCTTATCTCAATCAAGTATGGCAAGTTACTGATGTCCAGTTTGGATTTGCTGAGTATTTGTATTAGTCATTAACTTTAAATGTCCACTACTAAATCAATAATACATTCTTAATACATTCTTAATCTTAGTAAATCAATAATGCATGCATGCAATCTTAGTAAATCAATATTACATTCTTAGTAAATAAATAATGCATGCAATGCAAGTTTCCAATTCGTTACAGCCACTGTTTTGATGGTTACCTTAGGAATTTGATGGTTACCTTAGGAATTTTATGGTTAAATTAGGAATTGACACATTTAAATTAAATTAAATTAAATGAGTTATTGACAACTATTTGCTGTAAATTACAGAAAACCTATTCTGACCTTAAGCAGCACTACGCGGGTCAAAAGACAGATGAGGAAATATGGGAGCTAGCTGTCGAAGGAGTGGACCGAGGGAGGTTATTTGGATTTGGCAAAAAATCAATTACCAGCAAGGCCACCCGCGTCTTGGAGACACTAGAGGCAGACATTTCTAATCCAACAAAGAGCACTGCCACCTCTGCTAGTGATGCAAATAGGAAATACTCAAAGGACGAGGTGGCAGATTTACTAGCAACTGAACGTTCTCGGTTTGCTGCGGAGATAGTTGCCCAAGAGAAGCGGCACAAAGCTGAGATGGAGGAGGTTCAAAAAGGACAAGAGTACTCAAGGGAATGTTTTGCAACGCTCTTCGCAGCAAACGGCCTACCATTACCACCCTTTAAAGTAAGCACATCTCCTATTCATTAATTATAAACTATTAGCATCGAAGGGTTATATGTATTCTTCGATAACTCTAATTAATGTTTTGTCCTCACAGGGTCCGTCAACTGAGGGCAACGCTGCTGCGGGCCACAGCGGTGGAAGGGCGGATGACACCATACAATCGAAGAATATTTCTGGAGGGGGAGAAGTCTAAATAAACTGATTTGCAATAACTTTAATCAATTAAATTTAAATGCTATGGTTGGATCTGCAGGGTTATATGTGATGCTATGTTTGTGTTAATAACCATTTAATTAAGTAGAATGTGTTTTATTTAACTTAGGATGTGACTTTAATTAAGTAGGATGTGTTTTATTTAATCAATTAAGTAGGATGTTTTTTATTTAACTTAGGGTTAGATGTGATGCTATGTTTGTGTTTTATTTAAATGCTATGGTTGGAACTTAGGATGTGACTTTAATCACATAAAGATTTTTGTATTTACAACATGGGTTTTATGTGGGATCAAACATGGGTACTGGGGTTAGATGGAGAATTACATCTATTTAAGCGTACACTGGGTACGCAATAAAAATATAAATTGTATTCAAACAATTTATGTCATTATTTCCATGGGAATACCGTCAGAAATACCATCACTATCTATTAATCCCACCGTCTCGCCCTATTTCTAGTCTACCTGCTGTCGTGTTTCCCGTTTGTACCTCTTTCTCTCTTTCTGCCAAAGTCTGTCGCCGTTCTGGGACTCAATCGGCTAGGTAACTCTCACTTATCTCAATCATTGGTCTCCCTCTCTGGGACTTAGCCGATTTTTCTCGCTTATCTCAATCAGTGGTGTCGCCAGTGGTCTCCCTCTCACATTTTAAGGCAGTGGTCTCAGCTAGGTAACTCTCACTCTATCTCCACTCTCAATCTTTGGACCAGGCTTTTAGAGCTCTTAATTTGCTGCTAGTGAGCAATAGAGCTGCTAGTGAGCTGCTGGTGAGCCAAATTTATGTAAGTATTACTGCTGGTTACCCACTGTCTTGTGAAATTGTTCAAAACAGCCCCTGTCCTCTCTATGTTTAAGCCTTCGGTTATTAACTCAACTTTAATTTGTATAGATCGCTCAATAGATGGCCACTGATAGGGGATGGATGTACAGCAGTCGATCAAATACGGGAGGAACTCTTGAACCCGAATTTATTGCAGGTGTTACCGAATTCATCGCTTCAGCTGTATCTAAGCCATCGGTTGTGAGTGTCGACACTAATGGAAATCAATGTATCCCCTGTCCGTGTGAAAGATGTGACAACCTACAAAGCAAAGATTTGGAAACCGTCGAACTACATCTTTATCAACATGGTTTTTGCAGCTTATATGATGTTTGGTACAAACACGGGGAGCCACATCCGAACTTCGATATCAACCAACCTCTAAGTCCACCAACCACGAACGATGCCAATGATCAAATGGGTGAAATGGTGAGGGATGCCGCTGGTCAACAATTCAATTGGAATGAGGAGGCACCGGCCGGTGCGGCAAAAAAATTCTTCGACATGATGGAAGCGTCAAAACAACCCCTATGGAAATTGAACTCGACGGGTGAAATGAAATGCGAAGCACACACCGTATTGTCGGCCGTGTCACGTGCCATAGCTTTGAAGTCTAAACACCAATTGAGCCAAAAATGTTTTGATGACATGTTGGGACTCATGAAAAGCACGCTTCCGCCGGGTGAAGAAATGCCGGAAAATTGGTACCAAGCTAGACGATTGGTTGATGGATTGGGCATGGAGGCGAAGAAAATAGATGTATGTCCTAACTTTTGTATGCTATATTATAGTGAGGTGAACAAGAAGAAGACACGGTGTGATGTATGTGGCATTTCAAGATATAAGCCATCCGGAACTAATAAGAAGGCTAAACCCATTCCACAAAAGATTCTTCGTTATCTACCTATCACACCACGATTGCAACGGATGTACATGACCGCAACATCTGCGAAGAATATGCGATGGCACAAGGAAGGTGTGCGTCATAAAGCCCCGATGATGGTGCATCCGGCTGATGCCGAGGCTTGGAAGCATTTTTCTCGGAAACATCCCACCTTCGCAGAAGAGCTTAGAAATGTTTGGTTGGGAATCACAACGGATGGGTTCATGCCATTCAACTCGAGTGCAGCTCCATATTCGTGTTGGCCGGTATTTGTTTTTCCGTATAACCTACCACCTGGGATGATAATGAAAGAAGATAGCATGTTCCTCGCGCTAGTCATCCCCGGACCAAAGCATCCGGGTCGGGACATTGACATTCTTCTCGAACCTTTGATCGATGAATTGAAGCATTTGTGGTTAGATGGAGAAATGACATGGGATGGGTATAAGAAAGAGAATTTCAAGATGCGTGCACAACTACTTTGGACGGTGAGTGATTACCCGGCTTATGAGATGCTATGTGGCTGGGGTACAAAAGGCCGTTTGGGGTGTTTTTATTGCATGGAGAAGACAAAGGCCTTTCAACTTCAGTTTGGTGGAAAAGCAAGTTGGTTCGATGGTACTAGGTGCTTCCTACCTCCGGATCACCCATTCCGTCGAGATAGGAAGAATTTCAAAAAAGGTAGAGTCGAGAATGATCCGCCACCGCCGAGATTGACGGGAGAGCAGCTGCTCGATATAGTGAGTTTGCTCCCAGATATTAAATGGGGTAAAGAAGCAGGATTACAACAGATTCCGGGTTATGGTGACACCCACCATTGGCAAAAGAAGAGTATCTTTTGGAGTTTACCTTATTGGAAAGACTATGTTGCAACACAATTTAGATATGATGCATTTGGAGAATAATTTCACCGAAAATTTGCTATACATGCTTTTAAGCATAGGTGGCAAAACAAAAGATAATGAAAAAGAAAGGAAAGATTTGGCTCTTTATTGTGATCGTCCCACCAACACCTAATTCCGGCGGGTGACAACAACCCGGGAAAGATGAAAAAACCAAATACCCCCTTCGCACTCTCTCCGGGTGATAAGAAGATTGTTTTAACATGGCTCAAGGATGTAGTAAGGTTTCCAGATGGCTACGCATCCAATTGGTCAAGGTTGGTTAACCTAACCACTAGCACCTTCATTGGACTTAAAAGTCATGATTTACATGTGTTCATGGAGCGTCTCCTCCCCGTCGCTTTTCGAGACTTTGTCCCGGATTCCGTATGAGAGGTTTTATGTGAGATTTCAGCCTTCTTTAGAGAGATTTGTGCCAAGGAAATTGATCCCAATCGTATTGCGATATTAGAAAATGATTTTGTTGTCACAATGTGCAAGGCAGAAAAAATTTTCCTCCTGGTTTTTTCGATTCAATGGAGCATCTTGCGTTGCATGTAGCATACGAGGCTAGCATGGGGGGGCCAGTAGGGTCCCGATGGATGTTTCCATGCGAAAGGTTCGTTGTGGTTTGGAATTTGTTTTCATTTTACATAAAAGAACACTTAACTATGTCTTCTATTTCTATACCATCATACAATTATTGTAATAACTAACACTTAACCATTGTTGCAATTACAGGCGTAACAAAGAACAGAGAATGAGAGTCACAAACAAGGCACGTGTTGAGGGTTCAATTGTAGAGGCCACAATTGCCAAAGAAATCGGTACATTTTCCGCACACTACTTTACCGAAAAATCTAACATTGGCCAAGAAGGAGTTGAAACAAGTAATCGTTCGGCGGGACAACTCTCGATATTCGATACTCTGACCCGTTGTATTGGCAGGAGAAGACGAAGGCCTCTCTCTGAAATAGATTTTGATGCTGCACACACCTATGTCATCCTCAATTGTCCAGAGATTTGTGAGAAGTACATGGGGTACAATCTTATAAATTTTACTTTGATGATCTCAAAATTATCCTTTCAAGAACCTATCAAAATCTAATATTTTGCCATCTTCTAAAATGCAGAGAGTTTGATACATGCATGCTTAACTCTGGAGTAGCCGTAAGCCCACTAAATCTGCCAAAAATTCGTCAAGAGGGTTTCGCAACTTGGTTACGTAAAAAGGTAATAAATTCTCGGGATGAAGGCGATTACTACATACGAATGGCAGGAATCAAGCCTAGCAAAGAAGCGTACTTCTACGAAGGGTGCGAAGTCAATGGGTATAGATTTCACACACAAAACTATGGGCAAAACATGTCAACTAAAAGTAGCGGTGTTTGTATTAAAGGAGAGTGGGATGCAAACAACACACAAATCGACTACTATGGAATTCTCCAAGAGGTCATTGAGCTACAATATGATGCCCACAAGGTAATTCTCTTTAGGTGTGATTGGTTCGACATAATAAATGGTGTAAGGGTCGACCGCAAACATGGTATTGTTGAGGTTAAGCATACTTCTCGCCTTACAAATTACGAGTCGTTCGTATTAGCGGCTCAAGCAACTCAAGTATGCTACCTACCTTATGCATCGCAAAAGGCCGAAAGACGCCCTTGGTGGGTGGCAATGAAAACAAGTCCGAAGTCAAGGTTTCGTGCCGAGGGTGACGATACAAACATCGAATTTTACCAAGAGGAAAGACCGGATAATCCAATTGAACCAACAATTGGACAAGACATTGATTGGGATGGTATGGTCCTTCGAGAAGATGAGTTCGAGCTAGTGATCGATACGACGAACCTTCCGGCGGCAACATCAAATGAACCGTCAAGTTTGGCGAGGGACGAAAACATCATAGGCGAGGGTGAGAATGAGCATGACATGGAGCAAGACGGTGAAGAAGATTGCTTAGGCTCCGATGATACCGATGAAGAGTATTAATTAATTGGTAAATCAACATACATGTGTTAGGTTTTTCATTTAAACATGCTATACATTTTACTAATCCGGCATGCTTCACTTTTGTCAAATCCCTTCTCTAACCTTGTTCTCTTTTTTTTTTTTTGTAACAGATGTCTACACAAGACCTCAAATATTGTTCTCTTTTCTTGGTTTGTCATAATTTTTGAATCTAAATTAAACTTAAATATGTCTTGTAATTGGCAAAGACCTCAAATTTATGTTTAAAGATGTTTTCATTTGTATGCTTCATTTGTATACTTCATTTTAAATATCACAAATGAATATTTGTGTGCTGCTGTGATTTAATTTTGTTGAACATTCGAAGGGACATGTCAAATAAACAGAAACATTGCTGTCTCCAGGAACTAAACTTTTCCAACGGTAGGCTCATGGAAATAACAAGTCCAACTTTAAAATAATATAAACTGAATCCATAAAATATTTCCATGAGCATAGTGCTCCACTATTTCCATGAACCTCCACTGTAATATAATATAAACAAACTAACCACAACATTTCCAAGGGCCGCTCATGGAAATAATAGGTCTCACCACTTCCATTTTATTTCCAAGGGTAGCTCATGAGGTATTTCCATGGGCTGTCAATAAAATATAGTATTCGGTATGTTTGGCGGGTCATGGGTCATGCAAAAGTATTTCCAACGGCGGATAGGTAACATTTCCATAGGCAGACATCAGGGATTTCCATGCGCTACTATTTCCATGGGACCCCCGTTGGAAATGGTTGAGTGTGTCAGAAAACTCGATTTCTTTTCCAAGGGCCCTTCCTACCCATGGAAATAATATTACTACGCATGGAAAAAGCGGAAATTCTAGTAGTGGGAGCTCACCTTAATGGTGGATGGCAGCAGGTAATTTCAAAAAGGAATAGGAAGTTAAGAGACAAGACTTCTCAACAAGCACCTACAAGATTCTCAACACAAGTACACCCAGAATTTAACAAAGCCATTAGAGAACGTAGGTGCTTTAGGTGCCTGGCAACAGGGCATCAAAGGGAATAGTGTAGGGAGCCACCAAAATGTTTCAAGTGCCATAAATCCGGCCATTACTCCTCCAGCTGCAAACCGCCTATAAAACCACAAAATTTCAAACCAGAACCAAGCAAACCAAGAGTAGAACACAAAAAGGAAACACGTATCAAACTTACGTTGATTTAGTAAGAGAGAAACCACAAATGGAACTCATAGAGGAGTTCTGGAACGAGAGACTTGAGGAGGAGGATGTTTATCTCTCCTCGATGCATGTGTTGAGGCCAACCAATGAGTATCTGCTCAGCTCAGCATATGTTACCATCGAAAGGGGGCAACAGAGTGCAGAGCTTCCATGTCAAATCAAACAGACCTTGGTGCGAGCTCATGGAGGTAGCATAGAACAATATCAAGTGTACAAACTAGACGACACGGAGTACCTGCTGGTGTGTGTCAATGAACAAACTCTGACAGAAGTTATCCGGCAAGCGCCATATGAAATCTTGCCGGCAAGAGTAAGGATAAAACTCACTAAGTGGATCCACACGTCGGGTATGTCTTTCACACCAACTGCGTACGAGGCCTGGATCAAGCTTATCGGGCTGCCGTACTAGTTGTGCTATGATGAGGAAATACGTAAGGTCATAGCAAGGGTAGGCAAAATGAGATACGCAATGCCTTACGGTCCTCACTCAGGTCAATTTGAACACATCACCATCCAGATAGACACCAAGCACCCGAACAATATCCCAAGATCTTTTAGAGTAAGAATCGGGGATTTCTCCAAGAGGGTAAGGGTTCAGTTACTGGGCTGGCGGGTGGGACATGAAGGATACTTCCCACCACCGGTACCACCGAACCAAACACAACCCTCAAGGCTCCGATATACCCCATACCAGGAACCACACCACCTCAGGCCATCCCCACCTACCGACATTTCTGAGGAATCCGGTAACAGCAACGGCTCAGTGGGTGGCTCGCAGTGGGCAACCAGTATTAGAGGTAAATTGGCAGTAGTTGTCAATAATGGCAAAAATAAGGGTCTCAAGGGTAAAAAACTCAAGGTGAAATCCAAACCTGTTTGGAAACCCAAACCCCGATCAAAGCCAAGGGCAAACGCGGCAAAAGAGCGGTGGCCAGGCGATGGATTGAAGTGGTGAAGATCAAGAAGCCGACACCAATAGCCACACCATCGAAAGGAGCAGTGGTGGCAAGCGGTGCAGAAACAGCGACACCAAAGGTAACAAACCTTATTTTCACATTTAATCCCAAAGAAAAGGGAGTAGTGCTGGTAAGTTGGGGAACGAAAGTTATCTCCAAAATCACATTCCAGCCGTACAAAGAATTATCACATACCAGACAGGTATTAGGTTCCTGTACAGGAGTCTATACTAGTTGGATCAGTGATTTGCAGGGGATGAAAATCAGTTTACTGCAGGGAGTAGACACGCGCATTAAAAGTGCCTCAATGGTACATCTGTGTACACCCCAGCAAAAACCAACTCAATTTATTTTAAATCAGGTGAGTGTTGGCCCCCAACATAACCCAAGAATTTTGGGCCTCAGGAGTTGGGCCCTCAGAATGTTGAGTCTCAACAGATCGGACTTCAATAGATTGGGCCCCAGGAGTTCAGGCCTCAGGACCTTGGTCCCCAGAAGATCAAGCCTCAAGATTCTGGGCCTCAGGTAATTGGGCCTCAGGAGTTCGAATCCCAGGAGTTCGGGCCTCAGGATTTTGGTCATCAGGATTTCGGGCCTCAAGACTCTGGACCTCAGGTTTTTGGGCCCCAGGAGTTTGAACCACAGGAGGTTGGGCTTATTTTCAAGCCTCAACACCTCGGGGAATCTGGGCCCCAGGAGCAGGTCCTCCAACTCGGGTCCGCTATTTCTGAGCTCCAAGCCATTGGGCCTCAAGAGGAGGAAAATACCAGGCCACCGCCTGGGTTTGAGAATGGACCATTCAGGCTGTTTCCTTCCTCTGAAATTGGTAATTTTTCTGCGGATCCAGTTAGGCGTAGTCCATGGTTATCAGAGAAAAATAAAGGACTATACATTGCTGCTGTGGATAAAGCTCGCCGCCTCAAGGAGAATCAAGACATTATCACCCCAAGCAACGCAAATCAAGTAAAGAAGCAATACAATCAGGTGGATTACACCTACCTCCAGACCCTGGACCCGCTGTCTGACACCCAAGCAGAATTGGTCGTTATCACGGCCGGTATTGAGTTAAATGACAATATAGAAGCTAAGATGCGCAAGTTAGTCACCTCCGAGCCGCCGGTTCAGAGTCAAGGTAATGCCTGAAGAAAGGGAACTTTGTAAAAGTTCAAATCGAGTCACATTTTGTCTCCATGTTTAGTGTTTTTTTTGTGCCAAGAAGGGAATAGTGCCCGATCCATCACAATATCGATAAGTATTTACTTTCAGTTAGTAATTTTAGTTCGAATTGTAAGGTCAGCAGGCAATCAAAGTTGTAACAAGATATCCTTTGCTGGCTGGACTCAGTGCCAGACTAGTCGAAAGGAAAGTTTAATCTTTTGTAATCTTGTAATGCAACGATTGGATTCTGTGAACTTGCAAAAGGCAAGATGTAAGGCCCCAAGTGTTATGTTAATGAAACTATGTTTTTCCCTTTACATTGTATGTTCATTACTGCCTTCATTACTGCGCTTCTTTACTGGGTTCTCTATTTGGTGTAGTTCAATTGATATTGAACCGAACAAGAGATCATATTTGTTTAAATGAATTATAAACCTGCTTATAAATTCATCTCTTGGAATATGCGAGGGACTAATGAAAGGGAAAGCGGTTGGCAATTAGACAAACAATTATTTTGGAAAATCCAGACATAGTATGTTTGCAAGAAACAAAAATAGTAGACATGACTAATCAGATAGTAAAGGAATTATGTGGGAGGAAACTGGACCAATTTGAAACTCGAGATGCAGAAGGCACTCAGGGGGGGTATACTTATAGCATGGAACAAAAGGAAACTCTCACTTCTAACCACCACTGTAACATATTCATTGTCTCTACTGTTTAAAAACTGTGAAGACTCTTCGACATTCCTTTACACATGAGTGTATGGACCTTCGATAAGAATAAACAGAACAAGTTTTTTTTAGGAACTCACAGACCTTAAGCCTGGTAGCAACACACCCTGGGTTTTAAGCGGTGATTTCAATGTAACCATGAGACAAGAAGAAAGAAATAATCCAACATCAGATTGGAGGGGAACACACACTTTTGCAAGGTTAGTGTCTGACTTGGACTTACTAAACATCACATTGCAAGGAAGACAATTCACATGGTAAACTGAAAAAATGATCCATCAATGGCTCAGTTTGACAGATTTTTGATCTCGGAGGAATGGAACAATAAATTCCCTAATTCTCAACAGCAAGCACTAACCAACACCTCTTCGGACCACTACCCTATTCTATACACAACACAAACCCAATTTCAGAAAACCAAACTATTTTGTTTTGAGAATTGTTGGCTTAAATTCGGGAATTAGTTGAAGTAGTAGCAAAACAGTGGGAACAAGGGGGAGAGGCGAACACACCAATACAGCTACAGCACAAACTCAAAGCACTACAGAAAGAGATCAAACAATGGGCAGTAGATAGGGTGGGCTCAATAAAGGCTCAAATCAAAGTCTGTAGAGAGTTCATAGGTTGGCTTGACAAGGCTAAAGAAATAAGAAGTGCTAATCTTCTTGAAAAATTCATAGCCTGTCAAATCAAGAAAAGATATACGGATCTATCAATTCTTGAAGAAGACATATGGAGGCAAAGAGCAAAACTGAGATGGGAATTACAAGGCGACAAAAATACACGTTATTTCCACACAATAGCCTCAAGATCAAAGAGAAACAACGCAATAATGCAAATTGAATGGAACGACCAACAGTTCTCGGATAAAAAAGCCAAGGCAGAGGCTTTTTTCCAATTTTACAAAGGCCTCATGGGCAAGTCATCCACACCCACACCCACACCAAACATCTATTGGGATAATTTGTATGGTCAAGAACAACATAAGTTGCAAGCTCTGCAAGAGTCAATAACAATTCAGGAAATACAACAGGTTATACAAGCATGGCCAAGGCACAAGAGCCCAGGCCCCGACGGGTTTACTGGTGAGTTTTACATAAATATCAGAGCATTTTGATTAGGGATATCCATGCGGTTCTATCACACATCACAACAGTAGGAGGATCACTACAACCTTTAAACACTTCACACATCATTCTTATACCTAAAAATGAATCATCCTTGGATCCTCAAGATTATAGATCCATTAGCTTAATACACGGGATGCAAATGATTTTCTCTAAAATTCTTGCAAAACTGGTTCAGCAATACATACCTCGATTGGTGAGTGAAGAAAAAACTGGATTTATAAAGAATAGACAAATTACAGAGGGATTCATTTATGCTCAACATGCCTTACATAACTCTAAAAGGAATAAGATATCTCTTGCAATTTTCAAAGCAGACGTGCATAAAGCATTCGATACAATAAGTTGGGAATACTTAATCAAGGTATTAAGAAACCTTAACTTTCCGAGCAATTGGCTAATTTGGATTGAAAATTCAGTATTAAATGGCACATCGCAAATCCTCATTAATGGGCTGTTGGGGAAAAAAATAATACTGAAACGGGGAGTACGACAGGGAGACCCGTATCACCCTTTCTATTTATAATCACCATAAATTTTATAAATAGATGGGTCTCAAAGTTAAAGGCAACACGGGCAATTAGATTACCATATCCCGGCATGTCTCCATGTCTGCTATATACGGACGATACCTTGTTTTTCCTAAAGCTAGAATTGCTCCAAGTTCAAGTATTAAAGATAGTTCTAACTGCTTTTGAAAGCATATCAGGATTAGCGGTTAACTTGGACAAATCCGAACTATTGACAACAATCACACCTCAAGAAACAGGACAGGAACTAGCACTTGCAATCGAGTGCAAACTAGGTCAATTCCCGATGAAGTACCTTGGCTTACCCCTCTCAAATAAAAAGCTAAACAAAAATGCTTACTTACCCCTCATCCAAAGGTTCAGTACCCGGCTAGAAGGTTGGGCCACAACTAATCTGTCAATTGCTGGCAGATTGGTACTGCTCAACGCAGTGCTTTCTACGCTTCCAACCTATTATATGTCATGTCTCAAACTACCAGTCTGGGTTATAAAGGAGATATATAGAATTAGATGGCATTTTCTATGGCATGGGGTTACATAGCAAAAGAAGAAGTTCAGCCTTGTTAATTGGGAATTAGTTTGCAAGCCAAAGAAACTTAGAGGGTTAGGAGTCATGGATTTGACTACATTTAACAATGTCATGTTAGCCAAATGGTATTGGCAATGGACTAATTCTGAGAATAGAATATGGAAAACTTTCTTCCAGCAGATGAATCACACTTTTTGTCCAGTTCCGAAATCCCATTTCTTCAATATTACCCTAAAAATAGTGCACAGTTTTATGGATGCATCAATATTGAGAATAATAGGAAGAGGAGACTCAATTCTATTTTGGTGGCACAATTGGGGAGTTGGAATATTAAAGCATGAATTTCAAGTATTGTACACATATGCAACAGACCAGGATCAGTCAATAGCACAGATGCTAGGTACGGGACACATCAGACAATTGTTCAGAGGAGCCCTATCCGAAGAGGCAGAAGAGCAACTCACCTTACTAATTCAGAAGCTGCAACAACAACCAATTTTTCTTACCAACAGTGCAGATGAAGCAAAATGGAAGTGGACCCTTTAGCACAGTTCACTGTCAGTTCTTACTATCATGCCTTCACACATGCTCCAACCATCAAATCTAAGGTGCACAAATCTGGAAAATAAAAGCTCCACCTATAATGCAAGTCTTTTTCATGGTTAATGATGCTAAACAAAGTTTTAACAATAGATAACCTAATGAAATGAGGTTGGACCATGGTTAACCGTTGTATCATGTGCAAGAACCAATTAGAATCAGTAGAACACCTTTTTGAGGAATGCACAGCTACAAAGGAAATATACCAGCAACTGGCACTAACCATGGGGATGAGGCTACCTTCACAACACGCAAGAAAGGCACTCATCAGCAATGAGTTCAACAAGGAAGAAAGATCACTGCTACTAATAGCGCAATTTGTTGTTGGAGGGAAAGATGCTCGAGGATCTTCACTGACAAATCAACCGGAACTGAACTCCTCATACAACAAATAAGAGAGCAATAAAAGCTTACTATAAAGATAGACATCCAAACATTAACATAGGCTGCAAAGTAGCGAAAAAACAGTATACTAGTAAACACCGGTATACTTGTATCATTTTCTAATTTTTTTGTGCTTTCTTCTTTACCTTTTTGTTACTTAGTCTTTATTCTTTTCATAGGCTCAGATGTACTGAGCCACTTGTCTTTTATTCCAAAATTGAAATACAATTCTCTTGTAACTCTATTATTTCAATCAAATGAGGGCTTGACCCTTATTTTTTCTCAAAAAAAAAAAAACTATATAACTTGAACTTATAGATCCAATAGGTAAAAAAACAAATAGGTCAATCATATTTTTATACGATAGTAATTTTTTTTGTAATAATAAAAAATGATCTGTTAAAAGTATTTTTAAACAATTCAATTAACATTCATGGGTTTATACACTAGTTGCTTCAGCATCATACCCATTGTAGGTGCTTTTATACTTACAATATATATATGAGGTCGATGATAACAGAATCATGAGGTGTTGAAGAATATTTTCTTCTTGAACTTTGGAAAAAAAAATCTAAATATTTCCACAATGACGTGCATGGTTGTTTTCTTTATTTTACAAAGCAACAAAAATACTTCGTATATAAATAACACGTAGCTATACGATGGATCGAACTACTCATACTATTGTTATATTCTATTTTGTATTTGTATTATGCGAAACTTTTATAACTTTTATTTAAATAAAAAGAAGTTTTTAGCAAATTTGTTGTAACTTGTTTTGAATTATAAAATCTCAAGATGTATCGAAATGATACGTGTTGAAGGCCCATGATGCAATGTCTCCACTTCTACTTATAACAAATTACAAACAAGCTCAATTCCATAATTTATTTGCATGAAGTATACTCAAGAATTCTGGAAACAATCAAACAAAATATCTTGCAAGTAGATTGTAGAAACATCTAGAGAACAAAAAATATCGAGTGAGTCTATGGTACTATGCATAACACAATTTGGTCCGTAATACGAATTAATATTTTTTTTTCAAAATCTTAATAGTCGATCCGAACCGTTAAACATGATTTTTATATGAATATATACTTGTAGACCGAATTTTATATTTGTTATAATTTTTACTATGTTTTAAGATAGGTGGAAAATCACTGTTTTTTTATGGTCCAGAATTTTCATATCAAGTGATTTTCTACCTATCTTAAAAAATAGTAAAAAATTCTAAAAAATATAAAATTCGGTCTGAAAGTACATATTCATACGGGGATCGTGTTGAATGGTTCGGATTGACTATTAGAATTTTAAAAATTAAAATATTAATCCATATTTACGGACCAACTAGTGATATACATAGTACCATAGTCTCACTCAAAAATATCTCTAACTCTAGATGTTTCCTTAGCCTTCTTAGATGTTTCCTTAACCTTCTTAGAACAACTATAAATAGGCTAGTTGAGATGCAAGATGGCATGAAGAAAATCAAGTAATTTTTCTTCTAACAAAAAATAGTGGTAGCTAAATTGGAGGTGTAAGAAATATTAAGTAGTAGTGTTGTAGTTATAAACATAGTTTAAAATGAATAATAAAATTAATTCAAATGTAACCTCTGTACTCATCAATACGTCCCAAGACTCTCGAGGTATTTAAAATAAAATAGAAAAAAATTACCTGTGATCTAATTGACACGTCCCAAGAGTCCGGATACTCTGCAATATATCATTGTTTGAGTTTGAATCCGGACTGTTCAATTATAATGTAAACTAATTCACCTAAATCTGCATTCTAAATCTGTAATGTACGAGACTTTTTAAAATTCGTACCAATTAGGGCTGGCAAAAAAGCTCGTAGCTTGTGGCTCGATCGTGACTCGCTCGCTAACAGTTCGTTCGTTACTGGACTGAGCTGTTAACGAGCCAGCTCGCCACTAGCTCGGTTCATAATTAACGAGTTCAAGCTAGCTCAGCTAGGCATCAATTTGTGAATTTGTATGATTGATATTTTATACTGTCTAGCTCGATTCAGCTCGATCCAAAAAGTTTGTAGAATTTATTTTCTTCTTAAAACAAGATCTGGCCAAACCTAGCGAGCCAGCTCGTCAGCTCGCGAGCTAGCTCAGATTGGCTTGGTCACAATTTCAAGCTGAGGTTTTAGCTCGAATGTCTTAGGTCCAGCTCACTCAGTTGTAGCTCGGTCCAGAATTAACAAGCTGAGCTAGGAGCCAGCTCGTTACCACCCCTATACCAATATATAACAAACAGACCGGATTCAAATTCACCGTGACCGTTTGAAATACCTTATATGGTATGAATTCAACTTAAAGCAAGAATGGACTTTTTTCACAGGAATGCAGGGACTTGTCCTTTATGTAACGGACTCTTTCTAGAAAATGTTGAAATATAAATCAATCAAATACTTAGAAATTTATAAATATTATAACTATTTTTTAAAACATTTCCAAATAGGTACGTATTAGAAAAGAAATTTAATATTTAAATGGAGATAAATACTATCAATATAATTTAATATCAGATAATAATTAGAAACTTTAATTTATGATGATATCATGAAATAATTAGTATCTTACATCCAATTAGGTATATTCTCCACATGAATGATCATTTATTAATAAAAATTAAATAATTTATAATCATACGATTAAATTTGATAATAGTTTAAATAACAAGTTCTATTTTAAATTAGCCTATTAAAACACACACAAAAATCATTTTGTTAAAACTAAACCAGGGCCAAAAATCTCAGAATAAAATGTACTAGTATATTAATTACAGAACAATTTATTGAATATATTTTTTATAATAAATTAACAGCGTAACTATAGGCTAGCCTAATAAAATAATCTTCAAAGAACTGATAACTGCAAACTCTTCTTCAGCACCTGAATTTATTTATATTTAACATACAAGAATAACTATAAGAAAATAATTTAACATCCGATTTAAGTCCATTACATTGTAAACTAATATTTTACAAATTTACCTGGCAAAGGTCGTGGAGCCGTGCTATATACCTGGCAAAGGTCGTGGGGTCCGGATGCCGAGTCGGATCCAATGTTGAGTTTAAATTCGGACTGTTCGATGACCGATTTGGTCTGATGTGAAATTTACGAGACCCCCTGGCCTCTTTATATTTGTGCCAAAGAAAATTGGACGGTCCGGATTCAAACTCAAAATTATGAACTTCCAGATCTCCTAAAGAAGCTTAAATTTTGAGTTTGGATACGGACCTTTCTATCATAATTGGACTAATTTGACTCAAGTTGAAATTTACGGGACTTCAATTTTTGTACGAATTCTGATCGAATGACAGGATCCTAACTTTAGTAATATCATTATTGTTTTATTTGCGAATAAATATTTTTTTGACGTTTTCTAATCCAACAACGAATAAAATGCGAAAAAACGTATTATACAAATTATTCGCGAATAAAATATTTTTTTACGAATTATTCGTGAATAAAATACGAAAAAACTTTAAAATTTTTTTTTTTTTTTTTTTGGGTTTTTTTTGCTTCCTTGTTGGATCGAATCATTCCCGAATTATACTTGAATTATTTTCAAATTACGAATTTTTGACCTTGTCGAACTGAACTCGAATAATTCATTTGTCACTGGATCCTAACTGAATCATAAAGTGTATAAAAAAAGAACACATGGAGGGAATAAATTTGTTGTTATTACTTGGAAATAACAAGAATCTGTTATTCCGATTTCAACTGTTAATTTTTTTAAAATTTGTGTGAAACAAATTTGTTTCATTAAAATTTGTGTATGAAAAAATTTGAAGATTTAGAAATCGGAATATAACAGATTCCCGAAATTTTTATTAATACTCCAAAAAAAAAATCAAATTATCAAATTTGCCCTCACCCCAAAATTATTTTCAAATCTATCCTAACCGCCAGCCACTGGGCGGTCCACTATTTTTTTTTTTTTTTTAAGAGATAATATGAATATCAAGATGCTGAATTCTAACGCTAAAAATTTTAGATTTTTTAAAAAAAAATTAGTTAGATTACTTCTTTTAAGCATATTTATACTAAAATACACTAAATTACTTGGAATTATGTTAAATTACGCTGAATTACACTAAATTACTTTAAATTACGCTAAATAACAATAACTTCGCTAATTATGCTAAAATACGGTAAATTACGCTAAACTACTCAAAATTACGCTAAAGTAGACCGATTCTGTGCCATCTTTCATGAATCATAAAAAATAGTAAAAAAATTTCAAAAATAGTAAAAATTGGTATCTACAAGTTCATTATGTAACTAATTTACTGAGCTAACCTGGATTGAATAATAGAAATGAAAATCTTAATCGGAAACTTCAACTCAAGTTTTGAGGCTCTTCCCTTTGTTTTTTGGCGATTCTGAAATCTGGCATCGCTAGCACAGACGCATGCGTATTTTCGCAAGCTTTCCGAAAAGTGGTCATTTGCTGAAATCGGACACTCGAGCGCCGTTTTATGACCGTTTGAAGTTTCACCGTCGTTTTTCGCTTTTTCAGTAAAGATATCGTCCCTATTCATATGTAATTTAGCGTAATTTACCGTATTTTAGCGTAATTTAATTTACTTTAGCGTAATTTATCGTAATTAAAGTAATTTACGGTAACTCAACATAATTTAACATAATTTCAAGTAATTTAGCGTATTTTAGTATAAATATGCTTAAAAGAAGTAATATTTAAAACAAAATTCTAATTTTTAGTTTTAGAATTCAGCATCTTGATATTCATATTGTCTCTAAAAAAAAAAAAAAAAATAGTGGACCGCCCCCTCTCTGGGCGGTCAGCTATGGGTAGTGGACCGCTCACCCAAAAAAAAAAAAAAATAGTGGACCGCTCAGTAGCTGGGCGGTTAGGATAGATTTGAAAATAATTTTAGGGTGATGACAGATTTGATAATTTGTTTTTTTTAGGTATTAATAAAAATTTCGGAACCGATTCCTGTTACTGCCAATAAATAACAACAGATTTATTTCCCACAGAGAGTTTTAACTTCTCTGCGGTCTTGGACAAAATGGGAGAGAATATTCTCAGTTGTGGCATTGTGGGGATCCATATCCTCGACGGTACCGTAAAAGATTCTCTTTTACAATTAGCTATTTACGGTTTGAGATTAACTCTCAGCTAGTTTGGGATTCGGGCTGACTGAGGAGGCAGTATTATTGGGCTTTGAGATTCGTGCCAAGTTAAAAAGAACGGTCCAGATCAAGTAATTGTAAAAGATTCCCTGTTACAGCACTGCACTGGATATGAATTCGGCATTGTGGGTGGTTCATTTTTACAAAAACAAATGGTCATATGGCACGAATCGCGACAGGAAGTAAGCAGCTTTTTTATTTTTAAATAATAAATACAACTGTATGTTTTCGAATGCACTTTTTCTTTAATAATATCTTAAAAATGTGACAATAATCACAATATTTAAATTTTTAATTGTTATTTATTCTTATATAATCACATCACAGAAAATTCGAATATTAGTTTTTTTTTCTAAAATTCATTAACTCACTTTTTATTATTATTATTTACAGATAGTAATGTGATATATTTTTAGTTCTTATTTTTTTGTGATATAATAATAAAAATAGATCAATTTACGATTTCTTGGAGATTTTTAAAGAACCGTAAAATATGAACTCTTATAATAACCAGCTTTGGTCTGGGGCAACAAAAAGCCGATATTTTTATTAATACTCCAAAAAAAAAAAATTATCAAATCTGCCCCCACCCCAAACTTATTTTTAAATCTACCCAAACCGCCCAGCCACTGGGCGGTCCAGTTTCCATAGCTGACCGCCCAGCAGCTGGGCAGTCCGCTAGTGAAATTTTTTTTTTTTTTTTTAAGAGACAATATGAATATCAAGATGCTGAATTCTTAACGCCAAAAATTCGGATTCTTTTTTTTAAATATTAGTTAGATTACTTATTTTAAGCATATTTATACTAAAATACGCTAAATTACTTGGAATTATGTTAAATTACGTTGAGTTACACTAAATTACTTTAAATTACGCTAAATTACATTAAATTACGCTAAAATAGGGTAAATTATGCTAAATTACATATGAATAGGGACGATATCTTCACTGAAAAGGCGAAAAACGACGACGAAACTTCAAACGGTCATAAAACGGTGCTCGAGTGTCCGATTTCAGCAAATGACCACTTTTTGGAAAGCTTGCGAAAATACGCATGCATCCGTGCTAGTGATGCCAGATTTCAAATTCAGAATCGCCAAAAAACAAAGAGAAGAGCCTCAAAACTTGAGTTGAAGTTTCCGATTAAGATTTTCATTTCTATTATTCAATCCAGGTAGCTCAGTAAATTAGTTACATAATGAACTTGTAGAATACAAATTTTACTATTTTTGGAATTTTTTTACTATTTTTTATGATTCATGAAAGATGGCACAGAATCGGTCTACTTTAGCGTAATTTTGCGTAGTTTAGCGTAATTTACCGTATTTTAGCATAATTAGCGAAGTTATTGTTATTTAGCGTAATTTAAAGTAATTTAGTGTAACTCAACGTAATTTAACATAATTCCAAGTAATTTAGCGTATTTTAGTATAAATATGCTTAAAAGAAGTAATCTAACTAATATTTAAAAAGAAATCCGAATTTTTGGCATTAAGAATTCAGCATCTTGACATTCATATTGTCTTAAAAAAAAAAAAAATTCACTAGCGGACCGCCCAGCTGCTGGGCGGTCAGCTATGGAAACTGGACCGCCCAGTGGCTGGGCGGTTGGGGTAGATTTAAAAATAAGTTTGGGATGGGGGCAGATTTGATAATTTGTTTTTTTTTTGGGTATTAATAAAAATATCGGAACAAAAAGCGAACTCTTATTCTTCATTTATAAATTTTATATTCGGATTAAACAGTTGGACTGAGTATCTATACCTCTTGTAGCTCGAGCGATAGAGACCACACTCACCAGTCACCACTGAAAGACAAGATGAATCTTCGCTCTCTTCTTCTTCCTCTCCTGCTCTTCCTCTCTGGTTAGTATAAAATTCCGACACTGATTGTACTACTACCAGTCGTTGTTTCCATTTTTCTTTTGGTATTTCTGCAACCATATCCGTTACTCGTAGAATCCTCGTGTTACGAAATAAGAACGAATGATACAATTGCTTGTTGCTAATTTATTTTCCGCCAAATCATAAGTTCGTCTTTGATTGCTTTGACATATGGATCATCTTTCGAGGGGTTAATATTAGCTGGTTTAACGAGGTTTAGTGGATAATTCCTGTTGACAGTAATTGAAATCAGGAATAAAACTATAGTAATTACTCCTTTGTTAATTTTGATTCTGATACCGAATGACACAATGCCTGATTTTTCTTATAGCATCTCATGTCAGGCACTGGTAACTGCCTGTTGGTACCAGTCAGTCTAGTTACTACTGGTTGAATTTTTTCAATTTTATTTATTTATTTTTTGTTGTTATCAGTTTGCGTATTTACATCACTGGGAAAAACAGCTCATAAAATTTCTTATCATTGTATTGAATGATGAATTAATGACTTTTGTAGAGAAACTCTTTTGTAAGACTCTAGTAGTATCTGTTCGCATCAAAACTCATTAGCTATAGACAAAAAAAAAAATATCTGCAGTTCTCTCCGCTTTTGGTAATGATAATTGAATTGAGAATGGAGATAAGCTCTTTAAAGGGCCAGATTCTCAAATAGGATCTTAACATGAAATTCTGACTAATCATTGATGGAAATTTGTACTGGGTGTATATGCAATCACAACATCTTAACAGTCGACTAATTTCTGACCATTCTTTCTTTGCCATATTGATTTTGCAAATCAAACCTTGATGTTTTCTCAATTTCAGCAAACTATCCCCACATTTCTTAAATGCAATTGAAAAGGTATTTTCCATGGGACATTCTACTAAAGCACTATATAAGTAGCTTAAGGATTCTTTAGGCTCTGTGCCTCCAACCCTCTAATGGATCCAAACCCCCTAATTTACCTTTATCTGCATCCAAAAAACCCTCTAATGGATCCAAACCCCTAATCTACCTTTATCTGCATCCAAAAAACCCTCTAATGGATTCAAAAGGTCCGGATTCAATCGAGGTTTGGAATTCAATGTTCCTGTAAATATGTTTTTGGTTCTTTATGCAAGAAATAGTAGAAAATCAGACTTCTTTGTCCATGTACAGCATATTGATGTCTTGATCAAGTAGCATTTGACAAATGTAGTAATAGAATTCAGATCAGATATCTAAGATAAAGAATAATTCTGACAATTGCCAATAATGGTGCATTATTTTTTTTTTTTTGGTAATTGAAGTACTTGTACTATTGGTATATTGACAAGTTTCTCTAAAGCAAGGAACAAGTACCTAACTCTCGAGCTCTTTCCGTAATGAAAGACCCGGTAGTAATACATGACCTAATAATTATTGAGTCACGATTGCTACTGGTCCATACAGACATTACCAGGCTTTCTTATTTTCTAAATTATTATTTTTGTTCATATCTGGGTCAGTTTTAGTCTGGTAATATATCAGCAATTTTCCATTGATTAATTGGATGGCATAATTATCATTCTGATTTTGACCTTTCATATTTGTAACAATTTTATTAGTCATAAAAGGGAAGAAGGCAGAAGAAGGAATGTGCTCAGTCTTTGCACCGAGCTGTGACACTGACTCTAAACCCCTTTATGTCAAGGTCACTAATCCAACTCTTAATCCTTCTTGTCTCCAAGGTACTATTAAATTATTATTTTTGCCATTTTGGAGTAAATGTGGAAGGGTGCTAGATTATGCATCACAGTTTGATGTCTAACAGGATAAAAATTAATTGAACCGTGCACTAATTACAATTTCATTATTTTCTTGTATTAAATTTGCAGATTTACCAGGTTTCACCCGTAGTGTCTTTGAGCGGGACCATGCTCTAATTACACCTGAAAGCCAAGTGTTCAGTCCTCTCCCTGATTGGTAATCTTCTCTCTTTCTCTCTAATTACATCTTTTATTTTTATTCTTTTTTCTAATTTCAGCATTTGAACAATATATTCTTGTGCCGGTTCAATAAAATTTGAACTGTTTTCAGGATCAACACATCAGGAGCATATCTCATTACACCAGCCATAGGTGCACATTTTGTCATGTACTTGGCAAAGATGCAAGGTACCTTTGTGCAACTTTTTAATGTCATACAATTCCCTAGTTTGGTACCCATACTGTATGATGTCAGTACCTACAAATCTACTATCTAATAAGACCAATGGGCCTAATTGACTGTCACTTGGGTAATCCATTCAATCAAGGCCCGACACTGCTTCAATTATCCTTAATTCTGTAGCTTGACTCACTTGAGCCTCTCTATATTCCAATGAAGCTTTTACAATCATTTACCCTAAAAGTTGGTAGTACAAAGAGAAACCAACATAAAAAAGATGGCTAAACAGTTCACATTTGCAGTCATACCTGTAACTGTAACTAAACTGATAAAAGATGGTACAAGATAAAAGATTATAACTATTGCAGTTATTCTTAATCCTTTAGGCCATGTTTGGTTGTGGAGTAAGAGCTGAAGTAAATTCCTTACTCAACACTTAAGTTGTCAAACAAGGAGTAAAACATAAGGAGTAAGATGGAGTAAGTTAAACCACCTCTCCAGGCGGATTAACTTACTTCACACTTACTCCACATGTAGGTCCCACTGTCATAGATAGAAATTCATTTTCCAATATCTTACTTCGCCAGCCGAATTAATTTAAGCCATGACTTAAGCTACCAAACAAGGTGTAAAACAGGAGTAGGATGGAGTATGAGTTTAATCCTCTTTAAATTTAAGTAGCAACCAAACACGACCTTATTTGGTTCGCATAATTTAGTTTAAGATACCAATGGGCTGCTAAGTTGCACTGATCTATTTCTTGTGTACTGACTGTAGAGGGCTCAAAATCTGCTCTCCCTCCGAAAGATGTTGAAAGGTGCATCCATCTTAAAGTTATATCAAACTGTCAAATTTTTTTTTAAAATAGCAGCCAAGATTGAATTATGAAGTCCAAACACGGAAATTTCTCTTCAACATCTGATGTTTAAGCAACTGTTAAAAATTTTACCCACCTAAACTTGTTGCTGGAACTGGTATCGTTTGGTTAAACACAAATAGAAAGTGTTTTGCACCTGTACTTAGCAATACATAATAATACTTATAATGTTGGAGATTTTACTAGTTTTCTGTGAATACTGTTACAAACTAAATTAAATAAATTTTGTTATTCTGATGTGTACTGACATTTATCAGAGAACCTCTTTCAGGTTTGTTTTTGTGGTTCAGGGCAGTGTTGCATTGGAAGCTGGGGCCCTTCATAAGCTAAAAGTAAGGCTTTATTCTCATTAGATTACTTCTTTTATCTATGCTATTTATTTATTATAAAATAAAAAATTACTCCAAAAAATACATATTAACAGAAACCAAACACTTGTATGAAAGTCATTTAATTTTTTACCAATACATTGCTAGTCCGGCATATTTCCTTGGCTTTAAGGGCTTTATAATGATCCTTACCTTTTATTTTTCTGTTTTTCAGGTGGATTCATATGCATATTTGCCACCTAATACAGAGCATTCAATGAAGTGTGATGAATTGGCAACTATTGTTATTTTTGAGCGAAGGTAATACTCTTTTATTCTACTGGTTATTGCTTATTTTCATCAAGGCTTTCACTAAAACTATGATGCCAATTAAGAAGAATTGAGGCTTTCAAAAGACAAAAAGGGAAAAAACAGACCCCAATTATCATACTAAAGTTATTTTGTATGGGAAAAAAATTACATACATATAGATATGCTCAAATTGGAATAAATGTGCCGGAGCTGAGAATAGGTTCAACTGATGAGCATCCTCTCCTAGAAACTCCTGGAGAGGTTGGTATAATGTTATCTTGATTTTTATTTCTTTAAGAACAGTTTCTCAAAATACATCCCAGTTTCACTTGTACAGTTGAATTTACATTTTCATCAGAGTAGGGAGGGAATGATCGAGTTGACTCTATGCTTTTGCCTAATTTATTGGAAAACGTGTGATAAATAATTGATGCAAAATTCAACATCTCATGTTTCTCTTTCTATGTTTAGATATTTGAACTGCGCAAGCTGTTACCTACCTCAGGCCCTTATGATTTCAACATACATGTAAGATTCTCATTATGACACATGTGAATATTCTATTGAACTATTGATATATCTGCATGGACCTTTATTTTAAAAGTTTGGCACTACAAATAATGTGATAAAATGATGGTTATCCCTTATTTTCACATCCTCATTTTCAGATTATGGATTTCAATCCAGGAGAATATCTCAATGTGAAGGTTTGTCAAACTCATACATCTGTTATTTTATTAATATGATACATATTAACCATATTCTGGTACCAACTTCATTTCTGATTTTTAATATCTTGTTTTCTTTTTTGAAATAGGAGGTGCATTATAATCAGCATGGTTTACTTCTACTAGAGGGCCATGGGATTTATCGGTTGGGTGATAAATGGTACTTATGTTTTCCATATATTGTTCTCACTTTCCGACACTATTAGCTTCTACAATATATGGTCATAAAATTTATTATTTAAGCCTGTTGACAAATCTTCTTTTTGCTTTTTTGTTCCTATCTTTTTTCTTACAGGTATCCTGTCCAAGCTGGTGATGTCATTTGGATGGCGCCATTTGTTCCTCAGTGGTATGATTTTCTGTTAGATTTTGGTGTTTGAATTTGATTTGAGACTAGTTATATCAGAGGCATTACAGGAACCAACTCTAGAAAAACCAAATAAAAAGAAAGGAACTGTGCATATGAATATTGGTTTTGCAGCATATGACCAATTGGCTACTTTTAGTCTACCTTCTTTAACTGTGGTCCATGTTTTGTACAAAATGCGGTAAATTACAGTTTATTTATGTGTGCTCAAATCAACCACAAGTGTCATAAATCTGATATTTTACCATCCCAGGTACTGCGCTCTGGGGAAAAATAGAAGCAGGTACTTGCTCTACAAGGACGTAAATCGAAATCCCTTGTGAGTGCATATGAGCACGGATTTGAATTCAACTCAACCTCGATGATAATTTGTTGGGTTCATGGTTTAACAAGATCTATCTGTAGTGTATAGCTGATTAATAACTATGCAATGGAGGCTCAGTGAGACTAAATACTCCTCAATTGATATTCATCTTTGCGAATTTGTTTTTAACTTATCCTCAAAAGAGTCTAAATTCTCGACAAAATTCTTAATTGAGCGAACTTTTCCTTGAACAAGCCTCCATCAGACCAAGTACCTGGAACGATATGAAGCCCATAGTTTCCTTAAACATGGGCAAGGGCCGACCCACTAAGGTCGAGGGTGGGCAACTACTTGTCTCTGGATTTTGAAAAATAATTTGATTCATGTATTTCTGGGCTATTGCCTAACCAAATGCGCTTGTTTTTGGACCAAATTTATTTTCTTTCCAACTTATTTTTTCCCCTACCCCTAACCCAATTCCCAGGTCCGCCCCTGCATGGGGAACGCTTCTGACCGTGCTTCGTTGACTTGGGACATAAAACTGCTCATTTACCATCTAGCAGATTAAAATGAAAAAAAAAACCCAATAAACTCACCTATGTAAATCCGGGGTAAAGATTTTAACTGAGCAGTTTTAACTTCATGTAGTGTACGAATCATATGCAGCACTTTCTTTATTTATAGTCCGTGCTGCATGAAACAAAAAATGCTCTAATAAAATCTTTACCCGTAAATCTAGGGCTGGAGGAGTTCCAGAGGGAGAGGGCCAATTCGGCCCACGCCTATAACACCCGAGGCTCTTTAATATTAGGGATCGACTAACGGTCCCCCCATTTAGTCCCCTAAACGTCCTCCTAACGGTCAAAGTACAACTGTCAGACATCTATTCAACATACATTAATTCACATACAAAATGGAAAGTATTCATACCTAAGATATCAAATATTCATATATAATTCATCAAGTATTCATACCTAAGATATCAAGTATTAATTCACATACAAACTGGGGACCATTACTTTTCGGGGGCAGTAACTGTCAGACTGCATTGGAGACCATAACCAAAAAGTCACGTGGATCACACTACTAGTGCTACATTCATTGATTAAATTAATTCACATACAAAATGGAAAGTATGAATACCTAAGACATCAAATATTCATATATAATTTATCAAGTATTCATACCTAAGATATCAAGTATTTAAAAAAAAACTGGACCCAATACCTACTCATCTTTTACACGTTTTTCAAGGTGGTTTTTTTTTCTCCGTTCAATCTAACCAATTTTTGGGACGATCTATGAGGAATTTTGCAAATCTAAAACCACGAATGTGTTCTACACAATTTTCTCTTTCAAATGAGATCCATGATGACATACTTTTACACGTTTTTCAAGGTATCAAATATTCATATATGGAAAGTATTCTCCCAAAATGAAAAGTATTCATACCTAAGATGTCAAATATTCATATATAATTCATCAAGTATTCATACCTAAGATATCAAGTATTTAAAGAAAAAACTGGACTCATCAAATATTCATATATGGAAAGTATTCATACAAAATGGAAAGTATTCATACCTAAGATATCAAGTATTTAAAGAAAAAACTGGACTCATCTTTTACACGTTTTACACGTTTTTCAAGATAATTTAATGATTGACAAAGTTAGTTAGAATGGGAGGGCGTTTAGGGGACTGGAGTGCGGGGGACAACATTTTACTCTTAATATTATTGTGGATTTAAATCAGACGATCTAGATCTTAACTCAAAATTTGAGTTATATAGAGAAATGTCGACCTTTCTAGGACAATTATAGGTTCTGAATATAAATTACTAAGGTCAATAAAAACACAATGCCACGTGTTATTATCTTTTCTTTTTTCTTTCTTACTCGTAGAGAGATACACGGGAGAGGAGAAAGCCACAATAATATATCCAGTCAGAGTCAAATTAGATAACATACGGTTACTAGCATGAAAGAATGCAAAATAAAGATTGCTTAAAAAGCAAGTACAGAGGGAATTTTTTTAAAATATGTTACTCTCAAATTTTGCAAATGTCATATGATTTTTTGCCTACTTTGCAAACAATGCCGCTGAACTTGCATTTAAAGTTAGGTCCCTGTGATGAGCCTGTACTATTGCGAGATCTATCAATTTGCACAACTGCTTGCTTCAAATTGTTTCTGATATCGCCTGGTCCCCACAGCAGTGAAATATGAGGCCTCGGATCCTTACATGACCACGAAAAACAAGCAAGTTTGCAAATAAGTCCAAAATTATTAAGATCACACTTCTACAAAATTTCTTATAATAGCAACCAAAAGCTTTTTGGGCTTATTTGTGGTTTTAAACCCGAGACCTGGTTGATAAGACTGAAATTTTATCAATCAAAATTGATAAAACCTTATCAAATTTTCTTACAAGTGAAATAGGTGCCCTAAACAAAGACAGCTCGCTCAGAGTAGGGATTCATGTTTATGCATGCTGTCCAAGTTACAAAATAATAAAAGAAATAAAAGAAATAAAAGAAAAGAAAAGTTACCTTATAAAACTCCGGGAGGCCGTGCAATCTGTAAACCTCATCTACAACATTGATCTGCTGTGTAATCTGATGGCGAATAAAGGGGGGAAAAAAATATAAAAATGAGATACAGTCAAACTTAAATTAAATAAGACTTACAAATTGTGACCAAGACAACCAAACTAACAGGGGGAAAAAAGGTGACATATACCTCTTGTAGGCCTGTACCAGTAATCTCCAATGAAAGAAACGACCGCGTGGAATCATCATTGACAAAAACTTCCCACTTGTCGAATTCTATCCAGTACCTACTCTCCAATTAAACCATGTTGAAGAACTCATTATGCAGTTACATTACGGGGACTCATAATTTTCTTTCAGGTTGGGGCCATTGCCGTGGATTAACTTGGCAATCTTGATGATTGTCAAAAATAACTTTTGATTTTGAAATCTCACATTAGGACTATGATCTATGATATTTTCATATCATGCACATAAAACTAAAAGTGATGAAATTTGATGCAACTTTTACCGTCCATAAAACACCTTGAAATTTGATGGAATATTAAATGACACTCACATTGCATGAAATTTGATACATAACAAATCTATATGGCCAACAACATGTCTCTAGAATTTCTTCTATTTTTGAAAATATTGTCAAGATTGTCTAGTAAACTCATTCTCTCAATGTCAATGAATCCCATCCCTCTTTCTTCTTAAGAAAGTAAATTACCATTACCAGTAGCAAAGTCAAGGTCACTGACCTTAGAGAGGTAATACCATGTTGGCACAAAATATCTATTCCTATTTTACACAATGGATATTCCTTTGGGATGAGATAGTGAATTAAAGAAATTTAGCATGCAAGATAAAAAAATATCCCAATCACATTAAATGCTAATGTTTCCTTACTGTCTCTGAGAATGGAGTTTGGTACGAAGCATGGCCACAATAGAGTCAATCTGATCTACTTGGATCCCAACAGTTCTTCCCAGACTAATATGGAACTCTCTAGAAAGAAGCACCTTCTCGAGTTTACAATCATCTTTGCACAGTTCATTTAGTGCAAAGTCGGTATCAGCGGCATATAGGCTTGGTACTACAGAAGAAACTTTTTTTATGGTTTGTACCATCACTTTCCTTGCTGTAGCTGGTATATAAACTGAGCCAAGAAAATTAAAAACCAAAAAAAAATTAGCATGTACTGTTGACTTGATGTGGTTTCAAATATTTACACTTGTTGTGCAAATTATAATAGGCTTTGTCAATCCAACTCGATTTTCCTAAATTTACTGAGTTTCACAGTTATGCTTTTGATAACTCATAGAAGGTTCAATAGTGAAATGAAATTCCCTTTAAAGTATTTAATTTCTAACCGAACCACTATTTAAGTCATAGCGCCTCATTTGAGTAAGAAAATTTAATCGTATCAATCTTCTACTTAGCTTCAGTTGTGTAATTTCTCAATGAATGACATGATGACCAAGATAAAAAAAAAAGCGAACAAATGATCCAAATCAGTCTGTCAGGCATACTATGACTATGCCTACATGAGATTAATGTGCACCACAAGAGGTGACGAGGAGGGGGGAGGAGGGGAGGGGAGGGGAGGGTACGAATTGATTGTTACATGCTCCACAAATTTTTAAAGGGTGACGCAAGGAGAAAATTTCACCTCCTCTACTATCCAAACAAGCAATCCTCCGAATTGGGGTGTAAAGGATGTAAATAAGATTCACAAGAGGTGAAGTGGGGAGAGAAGGGGAGGAGAGGGTACAGATTGATTGTTACATGCTCCACAGAATTTAAAGGGGGAGGGAAGGAGAAAATTCACCTCTACTCCAAACAAGCAAAATTTGTCTCCTTCAAAATGGGGGGTAGAGGAGTTAAATAGATTTAATGACATTTTCTATCTCCTTCCATTCTCTCCCTTCCCTTCCCTTCCCCTCCCCTTTTATTATTTTTTTCGTGGAGCATGGTGTAATTCCTCAATAGAACTTCGTCCTTGTAATTTTGCTTGGCTTAACCTCAAAATAGTCTAAATTTTTAACAAAAAGTCTTGATTAAGCAAACAATTCCTCAACCAAGGCTGCATCAAGTAAAGTACCTGGAATGTAGATATGAAGCGCATAAATTCCTTCAACATGTGGGAAGCTTCTAGCACGGTTCCCTTGAGTCAGAGACGAGTAATCTAAAAGTACATAACACTAAAAAAGCCTACTCAGTTACCATTTAGCAGTTTTAAATGAAGTATGAAAAACACAAACTTGCCTATGTAATTCGGGGGCAGGAGAAGATCCAGAGGGGGAGGTGGCAGGAGATCCGACGCCTCGGTCTTCACCGCTCGGTTAGAATCTTCGCCGTTGGAGCGGATCGGAGATGGCGAAGGAGAGCTGTCGGATACGTCCGAGTCGGAGCCATACGACGCTCTTAGAGCCTCCATGTGTTCAAACCAGCGATGCCCGGTTTACGCGCGAAGAGAGAGAGCGAGAGAAAGAGCAGTACCAGTAGAGCAACAAAAAAACAATTGAGTTCAGATCCCACTGGGTACCTTGGAATTCACATCCCCTCAGGCGGTCAGGCCTCAGGTTACCTGACTGAATACAATTGAAACGGACGGTCGAGGATCCGTCTTTTTCTTTTAACTTCGCACGAATCTCAAAGCACAATTAATATTGGCCCTGCGCCATCCCGAATATGCACCGTCTGAGAGTAAATCTGGGCTGTCCGTTTCAATTGGATTGAGTCAGGGACCTGAGAAGATACGGATCCAGGTATCTTGCACGGAATTCACATCACCCCGGCACCGTAATAGGGAATCTTTTACAATTACTTGATCTGCACGAATCTCAAAGCCCAATAATTGTGCCCCCTCCGTCAGCCCGAATCCCAAAGCGGCTGGGAGTTAATCTCAAACCGTAAAGTGAAGGGAATCTTTTACGGTACCGGAGAGAATATCTGCCCATCTTGCCCGCGTATCCTATTTACGGCCCCCTGTACTATCCCCCGTGTTATTTCTGTAGTAGCGCACAGTTGGACCACTATTTACGGCTCAGATTAATTTAAAATGGTGACTATTGAGGATAACACGGGGCAATATAATTTGTGCTTTGAAAATTCGTGTAAAGTTAAAAGAACAGATTATCTCACTCTACGTAATAATACTTATATATAACAATACAGAGGATACAAATTCGGGTACCGTACCAGTAGAATGAGAGATCTGTGCACCGTCTATTTTAATCTGATACAAATCTCAAAGACTCCATGCATCTAAAGCTGGTCCAGAAAAAAATTAGTTGGCTGGTACAGTAAATGCGATACTCTATAGGATACTCCTCCAAAATTGTTTTAAGGAGATTTTGCTGAACTTGAGTGGAATTCAGATCCAGTGTAATACCTGACCGTGTAGAATGAGACGTCCGTTTTATTCTGACACGAATCTCAAAATAGATATATTCTAAATAAGTATCGAATTGATTTTGATCCTATTTTTTTTTTTTTACATCACAGTTATTGAATTAAATGAAAGTATCCAAAATCAATGATATTTGTTTATTTTTTGGGCTATGATTAAAAACTTCTGAATTTTAACTCAGTGGTGTGAAGATGGGCTTTTTTATCCGCCCGTCCAAAACAAAAGCAATGGAATATCTCCTATTTCAGGCCCCATTTGAAAACCTTGTATAATTGTTGGTATTTGTTGTTTGCAGTATATGTTTTAGGTGCCTAATTGTTGCATAATTTGTAACTGTTTAAGGCTTTACTACATAAAAAATATTGCATCAGTTCTAAACTAACACGAGCCAACAAACAAAAAATAAAAGTAGAAATCAACTACTCATCAAGTAATAATTCAGAGAGGACTGTAGGTTTGCACACAGATTATAAAGGTCTTAGCACCACACCACAGAACGATAATCTTGCCTCGATATCAGTATTGGAAAGGTAAAAATCTGCTAATTTTCCAATAGAGATAGAGAGGGAGAGGGAGAGTATCAATGCACAGGTAGCAACAAACATGTCCAAGTCTTCTCTTAATTAGGTATTGTATTGAAAACCTGTTGCAACTTATTAAATCATGTTATTTGAAATAAAATCAGTGCTAAAACATACAAAGAAAACTCTAGATCCGTCATAAAAGCTGTTTCAGCCCTCTTCAGTAAAGTCCCGAAAATCTCTCTGCTAAAGTTTAACAGGGACTACGAATTTCACAATAATAAAAACTTTAAACATAAATAAAAAGATCTCTCTAACTCTGTCAAAAAATATAGTTTTTGAGGTCCAAAGCTTAATTTGCCTCAAGCTGAGTCTGACCTGTAAATTTAACAGTACAATTAGAAGATTTCTCAACAGATTGGAACTTTGTGACTTTACTGGTATATACTGTTGATCACTAATTATCATTTATTGGAATAATAATTTATTTGGAGTTTTTTATATTAATAAGACTCCTATTTACAACTTTATCACTTCAGAATCTTCTGATATAGGTGGCAGCTGATAAAATGAGAATCTACGAACAGTTGCTATATTTTCTGATCAACACCCAAGATAATCTACACATATAACCAAAAGATACTGATACGTCCCTTCCCGAAGGGGCCGGGCCGTACTTGGACTAGGTCCAGTAAGGTGCAGGCACGCCCTGTTCCTGGGAAGCAGGCCGTGCGGAGATTATTTGCTTTGTGCGCGGCCCGTCTCGCCTCGAGCGAAGCGGGTCGGAAAGGCGGGCACGCGGGGAGTCGGAGGGGTATTAACGCTCAAACCCTTTTTGATACCTCTCCAGACTCAGAAGGTGATAAATGCGATCCCCTTTTCTGGGGGTTTCTTTGCCTTATATAGGGGGTGGCCCACTGTAGCGGGGTCTTGTCAGCATTAATGACAAAGACTCGCATACTGTTGAGGGTGTCCGCATATTAGGCTATAAAGTTCGCGTAGTCAGTCTCAAGCCGAACAGCGAGGTCGCGTGTCAACCTTTCTGGGCTGTTCGGCACGCTAGGCTTTGAGCCTTGTTTTGTTCAGTTCCGGGCGGGCCCTTAGGAGGGCTCCGAGTCTCGGTTTGTGCTTCGCCTCAGGCTGGCCCCAGGAGAGGGTCCGAGTCCTGAGTAATTTCTGACCTCGGGTTGGCCCCGGGAGGGGGTCCGAATCCCGAGTAATTTCTGATCTCGGGTTGGCCCCGGGAGGGGGTCCGAATCCCGAGTGATTTCTGACTTCGGGTTGGCCCCGGGAGGGGGTCCGAATCCCGAGTAATTTTTGGGCCGCGGTCTGTTTTGGGCCTGTTTGCTGTGAACTTTGATCTAGAGGTGTTTAGTTGGGCCAGGCCTGAGCCTTTTAAGGGCCATTTGCATATGGGCCTATCAGATACTATTTATTAAAATTGAGTTGACTACCTGGCAATTCCTTCTCCTATTTCCACTCTCATGAAATTCCCAATATTTACTTTTGAACCAACTTCTTTTGATAACTCGTTCAACACCGTCTGAAAAAGGGACAAAAAAACATCCATTGAATAGCTCATTAGAAAAAGCCAATTTGAAGAAAAAAAGGGAAAAAAGAATGCACACCTAAAATCAGTCCAATATCAGTATAACAGTTATGTACAAGCAAGTTTGGTGAGACCGAGTTCTACCAAATTGCACAATCGGATTAAATCAAGGGTAATTAAAAGGGGCTTAATCAAGATTCAAGTGCACAATTGAGGGTATTACAATTGAGTGTTTAATTGGGCCAAATTGAATAAGTTCAGACCAATTAATCTCCCTCTGAGGTCCAAAGTTATTACTCAATGATTTACTAGACAGGAACCAAGTAACACTTGAGTCAGGACTACAATCGCCCTTTGAGATGATTTGTAGTACAAGTGAGAGAAACCTTGATATTTTTGGAGTCGTTGAGGACAAATTTTTGTTCTGAAAGCACCACTTCTTCAAAGTATTTCCTTAAACGCCCCTCCACCATTTTCTCTATCGCCATTTGAGGCTTTCCAGAAGCTTCTGCCTAAAGGTCAAAATACAAAGAGACAAAATAATTGTCATAATTGTGTTTTGTTATCCTTTTTTTTCATTCCTTTGCAACTCACTATTGTGTTTTATTATTGCAACTAAAAACTACGTAATCATGAAATTTTCAACACAATCCAAACTAGACATCATTTCAATTGATTAAGGATAAAAATAGAGGAATAACGAGATAGTTTGTGTTGTCTTCTGAATAATTAAATGAATGTGTATATAAAGATATGCAACAGCTTGCAAAATGAGCCCTAGTTTGGGGCATGTCTTTTCAAGAATTAAATGGTCCTACATGGAGAAATTATACATTGAGCATGTTTGAAGAATTTTTTCAGAAAAACAAAAGTGAAGATAAAACATGAGGCATGGTGTATTTTCGGAAGTAATCCCCACAAAAACATAAATAGTAATCTGGATGTCACCAGGGATCTGTGAGCTTAACTTCAAAAACCATCAGTTTATACAAATGAACAATTCAAACTATTGATCTTCATCTACTTGACAAGCCAAACTTTCACATTTCCAAAATTTTCAATTTTTTTAGTTCGTTTTGTATTAAGATGAAGAGGCTGAAAAATAAATTATTTTGGTACATTCATTTTTCAACAATTTTAACATTTTGATCTTATAAAAAACAAACTAAAAAGTAAAAATATTGAAATTAAAACAATTGGCTCATCAAGTAGATCAAGATTGACCGTTCAAGCTCGTCATATGAAGCCGATCCATTGTTTAGAACTGAAGTGAGCTTTAACTCATACTAGATTCAGCCAAACAAAATGATATAAAGTATACCGAACAAATTAGCTGGTGTTGGTACTGCCATTAAAAGAAACAAAAAACTACAAGAGAGGACTTTCGGGAGTTTGGGTTATGTTTGGAAGCGAGGGTATATGGGATATATGAATGTAAATTATCCTGAAAATATTAAAAAAAACGAAAAAGAGAAGTGTGCCTGAGTTTTCAGAATTTCACGCTCACTCTGTAGAGCCTGTGCTGGCACAAGTTCCTTTGACAAGAATAGTGGTTTTGATGCAACAATGTGCATGGCCAGGGATGAACCGACAGCTTTTAATGGATCAAGTGAGGCACTTCCATCTTCTACTTCTAATGTTACCAAACCTGCTATCCGACCCAATCCTACAAAAGTGGGAAAAATGCATGAACAATAATGGCTGTATAAAGAGTTAAAAAAAAACAAAGCACAAACTAGTGCCATCTAACTCTGAAGGTATAGTAGTACACAGAATGAATAATCAATGGTATGCTAGATTAGAAACTTTGTACTACAAAACTTTCAAAAAAAAAAAAAATCTCAGAAAACATCACCTACTCCTGATAGATACTGATATGCAAACTTCCAGATGGCATTCTCATGAGTTTGGAAGTTCTTTTGCCAACCACAACCGGCATTTTAAATACTATTATTTCTAAAGTTTCTTACATTCTAATATTTGCAAAGAAAGCACCAATATATATGCCAATTTGGAGAGGTATTTTCCTTAATACGAGGGAAAAGATACAATATATATGCCAATTTGGAGAGGTATTTTCCTTAATACGAGGGAAAAGATATATCAGCAACTAAACTTATTCGACAACCGTAACACACAAATTCAATTCGTAAAAGTAAAAACTAAAAATAATAGATGTGTTCTTTATAATTTAGATATACCTGTATAAAATTTAGTGTAATTTGAAAATCATTTGGTCACCAATCAATGCCGATAAAAAACTGAACCATTAATTTTTCAAACACTTCAAGGATGACCAATAGTTTTTCCATTTTCAATAAGTTTGAAACATGGCTCATCTAATTCATAGAGAACTTATCTACCATTTTGACTTTTTATTTTGATGAATATTGTGTTGGTTGTCACAGTTATCAAATGTGATTTGTCAATGTAACCTATCCTTGTATAAAAGAGCAAATTTTGTCATCCGTTGGCACGCCTTTAATTTGTTTCTGATGGTTGGCTACTTTTCACAGCCAAAACGAAAGGCATTATATGTCAATTGCAATGAGAAATCTCCAATTTTACTAATAAGTGCTCTTTTTGCAAAGTCATCGTCTTTATATGAGCCTGCCTGGATGGTACAGTCCAAAACAACAAATTTTACAGTAAACTCCCTCCAAATAATTCTCTTTACCTGGCTGAGGACAGGTGTGAAGATAAGTAGAAACAACACCATGAGAGGAAGTAGACAGAATAAAGCCTCTTCTAAATTTAACATTTTCTCCCACCATGGCAGCCACCTCAGTAACTGCGCCTTGTACGGTTGTCTCCCCAGTAAGTTTAGGATGCTCCAAATTTATTGTCGTGCTCTATTTCAAAATTGTAAAGAAACAAAGGATGAGCAATTTGATAATTTGGCGAAGCTAATAAAGGTAGGGTTTAGGGATTTGTATTTAATACCGACTGAATTGCAATATTAAGCAAGGAATCCAAAGACACACAAAACTAAACAATACAAAACAATTGGATATTTGAAGGTGAATTTATTCTTGTTTTCTGCTCTTTTAAAGAAAAAAAAAAGGAAGAAGGTGAATTACCTCCAAGTATTCAGGGCCAAAGGGAAAAGCTGATTGAAAGGCGGGTCCCTCCATCAGCAGTGCTTTTTTTGCCAAACTAGAAGCCTGCAATAACAAGCGGCCAAGGAAAAAAAAAAACTTCAATGCAAGTATGCACACCATATAGAACATCCAAATTTACCTGGCATATCCAGACAGGACAAATTATATCCTAAAATGGTATTTTAGGCAGTTCTCACTTACACTTGATGGGAAAAATGTTACCGAGAATTTTTTTTATTTCTTAGTATATGATGTACTAACTGCAATAGATTACCAAGTACCAAGAAAAGTTTAAGAAATGGCCCCAAAAATGTCACCCATTCCCCACTCTAGTTCTTATACTTTCTCATTGATACCTTGTGGAACCTACTAATTATCTTCCTCAAAGAAAAATAAAAGCCCTAGTCAACAAAATTGTTGACTGAAAAATGTCCGACAAAATTAATAGGATTGTCCTTTTTTATAAATTACGGTAGGGAGACCAAACTGGAACCAAGTGATGCTTCAAAAATCTCTTGCGTATAAGCATTTGTCAAAACAAGTGCATAAACTTGATCTCCATCATCCATTCTAGGGCCAAAAGGATGAACCAAAAACAATTTCTTCAGAAGTAAAACGTACCAAGTATTGGAAAACTTCATTTCTGGCAACAAAATCAGTTTCGCAATTCAACTCTATAACAACAGCTCTTTTGTCATCTTGCGCAACTGCAAGCAAACCCTCAGCTGCAGGTCGGGCCGACTTTTTTGCGGCCATTACAACGCCTCTCTTTCTCAGATCCTTCTGAGCCTCATCTGAAATTAATGATTGAAGCATTTATGGAACTCAAGTTGGTACTTGTCTACCCTATTTATCGCAAAGGAGAGAACTAAAATGTGCAGCATTCATTCAAATATATTTTCATTTTATCTAAGCTTTCAGTTCAAACTATTAAGTTTTGAAATTCTTGGAACAAAATAGCAATTAATGCTCAATTGAAGGCAACATTAAGTCGACACCTGACTACATGGCACACTCTCCCCACCAAATTCACATATGAAACAGAAGTCAAGGTTCACTAATGAAACAAGGATTGTAAATTTGTAGAAATTTCAGATAGTTCTAGTAACTATTCCCCAAGTGTAATTTTGGCAATATTTGAAGGCAATTAAACCTCAGTTGGTTCTCAATTCTACAACCAAGCTCAGTTTAAGCCCTCATTTTGCTGTCAAGCCCAATTTATCCTTGACTGGACACCTAAAAACCAGGAAAAACAAAATGAAAAGCCATTTAAGTGCCACAACAGGTCAAACTAGTATTGGTGCAATACAATATGATAACACTACCTGATCAACCAATAAAATGAATTTAAATACCAAAAGCATGTTACAGCAAAATGCCAGTTCTGTTATTTAATGGTCGTTTGTGCTCTTTTATTCCATTATTTCCCTCAGTCATAAACCAAGTACAATTATACCATTCCAATGTAACATAGAAAGAAAATATAAGCACCGATATCCCAATTGCATCCAACAAGAGCTGATTTGACATCCTTTATTGGAGCACTTGTTCTCTCTCTAAGCTGTCTTATAAGATTCATCTGCTCAGAAGCTGAAACCTCAGCGCTAAACCTTCTCAGTTGAAACAGGTCCGAAGAAGCTGTTCTTTTACCCAGGCACGACTCAATGAATTTGTGAGCTTGAAATCGTGCTTGTATTTGCAGTAATTGAGACATGGGTCTTCTGATAACATATGACATTCTCAAATCGTGCTAAATCTGAAAGAAGATAATATAACTTAGTGACTAGTAATGAGTAACTAAAGGTCGTCATGGTTAGGAAAATCCATAACAGAATGATCAAACGCCAGGCCCCAACTATCCTATCGTTTGTGAAGTACAGTACATAAAATTTGGAACATATACCATAGGATATTAGCATTAGCAAGCAATGGTCACTCCATTGTTGCGTTGCCACCATGGTTTGGAAAATCTAGAGCGATTGTTAGGCGAAAGAACGCTTGAATAGGAAGAGACTCACCTCTGTCCTGTCCGAGTTGCGCCGATTCTTCCTTTCTTTGCGACTGATTGAAATGGTGGATTCGGTTGATGATCGCAGAGATATTTCGGCCGGCGTTAATTGAAGTAGGTTTCTCTAGTTGAGAGGAGCAAGAAGATGGGTTCGGATCGTAAAGTAACTTGAGTTCGGAACCGACCGTCCGATCCGAATGTACGGTGATCCTTCAAGATTCGTGCTAGTATATGACGAACGGACCGGATTTAAAAGCAGAAAATGAGGTATCTTAGGTGATATGAATTCCCGTCGGATGGGATCCGATGGTTATAATTTATAAACAAGCTGCTGAGGAAAAAAAAGGCAAAACATTTTCCGCCGTGATTAGATTTTATAGTCCAGCTTTTATTCTTTTTTATCATTTAGTATTTTAGTTGGACTTTAATATTTTTTTCGGATCTCTATTTACTGTTTTCAATTAATATTAACAATAAATTGATTAAGCATATGTATTAGATATTTCAGAAGTTAAAAACGAAAACTTATATAAATTTACAAAAGTCGCGTTTGATGTCGTGTCCGATGCCCTTTGGAGTTTGGACCATATCTTGTCCAAAGCGCTCGTTAATCGTCCGATTGAGGAAACAAGTGATAATAGGAAATTGTCTTTTCGCGTCCGTTTAAATCAAACAAGACAACTATTTATTTATTGTTTGAACACTAAGATGCACACTAAACAAATGGAGGCATCCATTACCTCTCAAATTCTTCGTTTTTTTATTACAAAATTCATATGCTAATTGGTGACAATTTTATTTTAAAAATAAATAAATAAAAATATAAAGATGAAGATAAGAAATACAAATTTAACTTGTGAACCTTAACAAAAATATCTAACTTGTGCTTTTAATTGTTTCTATTCTTTCAGTAATTAAAATTTGTTCAACATTATATGCTATTTTAATTCTAAATTAACCAACACGAAAGCATATATTAATAAGTTAAGATTTTTTTACTGATAGCTAAAGCTGCCTCTTGATTGGTTGTAGAGTAACAATTGACTTCTTATTCTTAATTTGAATTATTGAACAAGCTTATTGGTTACATATTATCGTTTCCTAGTTATTTGTTCTATTTTACATATAGGGTCCGCCTAGCTCTCCCCTGTGAACAATCCCCCGTTTCATCCCCCGTCAGTTGCATTAATTAAGGTAGTTAGTTAGTTAGAATTTATAATTGTCAGTGTATTTTAGGAATTTGCAGAAGTATTCATATGTAGCACAACTAGTATTCATCCATCTATATGAAGGTATTCACATTTGCAATAGAAACATATTTGTATATATTACAACAAGAAAGTAGGGGACAAACAACATGTGTGGGGGACCGCACAACTGTCAGAGCATTAATTAAGTGGGGGACCGCATAACCGTCAGCGCATTAATTAAGTGGGGGACTTCTAACTACCTTCAGCTCATTTTAGAAATTTGCAAAAAAAATATTCATCTGTAACACAACTAGCATTCATCCATCTATATAAATGTATTCATCTTTGCAATAGAAGCATATTTGGACACATCAATCACTCATCTTTTATACGTTTTTAGAGATGGGTTTTTTTTTCTCCGTTCAATCTAACCAATATTTCTGACGATCTATGAGGAATTTTGCAAATCTAAAACCACGAATGTCTTCTACACAATTTTCTCTTTCAAATGAGATCCATGATGACATACTTTCGAGTTGTCCGTTGCACAAGTATTCACACCTCGTCATGCAAGTATTCATCCCGCATTAAGCAAGTATTCATCCTCATCGTGTAAGTGTAAATAGTTAATGTACCAAGAGTATTACACGTTTTTAGAGATGAGTTTTTTTTTCTCCGTTCAATCTAACCAATATTTCTGACGATCTGTGAGGAATTTTGCAAATCTAAAACCACGAATGTTTTCTACACAATTTTCCCTTTCAAATGAGATCCATGATGACATACTTTCGAGTTGTCCGTTGCACAAGTATTCACACCTCGTCATGCAAGTATTCATCCTCATCGTGTAAGTGTAAATAGTTAATGTACCAAGAGTATTACAAACATATGTGCATACCAAACAAATAAAAAGTATTCATCCATAAGATATCAAGTATTCATACATATAAGTTAAAGTATTTATGCCTAAGATATTAAGTATTCATCCATAAACGTTGAAGTATTCATCTCTAAAACATTAAGTATTCATCCATATGTACTTAGTACGCACTGTTCTAATTCACCATTAATGAAGCTTTGTTCTTTGCAAATAACTCGGATCTGACTCGGCGGAGGCGGATCTGACCCGGCGGTCGACAGTGATGGATCTACTCCGGCGGAGGCGGAGGTGGGAGAGAGAGGAGGCGGAGGTGGGAGACGGAGGTGGAGGTGGGAGAGGGAGGCCGAGAGGGAGAGGTGGGAGAGGCGGGCGGAGGTGGAGGCGGAGGTGGAGAGGGAGAAGTGGGAGAGGTGGGAGAGGGAGGGAGAAAGAGGAAAGAAATAAATGGAGAAAATTGAGTAATTAATTTGTAGGGCCATTAGGTAGTTAGAATTTTGAATTATAGTTAGAAAATGTAGTTAGTTAGTTGGGGGATGAAATGGGGGATGGATAGATGGGGGAAGATATAATTACCCTTACATATATGTTTTGTCAAAAAATATTTCTACTAATTGACGTGAATCACAATTATGAATTGATATTGTTTTATTTTCTTTCTTTATTTTTTCAAATGGATGGAAGAAAAATTAGATAATGTTTTTTTAGTGAATAAGGAAGGAATTAAATGTTAAGGTTTTAAATGAAATTATAAATTCTCAGGAAAATTAATTAAAAAAATTACGAGCAAAAGTCTCTTCGGTAGTCTACATAATTCAGGTTTTGAAGTTTTTTTGCTCTCGTCTTAGTTGACTCAAAAAATTAAATGTTTTCAACATAGTTAAATTTTCTTTGAATAGATGCACTGGACATGTCCAATATTTTAAGTACTGAAGTACAATTAACAAACATATATAAGTTGCCTCTTCTATACGAAGAGTATAAAATTGCATTTCTTTCCGCATCTGTCAAGTCGCTGAATCGAACGATTTAAAACATCATTTGGACACGAGATCGGTCCAAAGGGCATTGGACCAACTCCCAACCCTTTATAATTAATTGTATTTTGTTTATGAAATGACTTAATTAGCATAATATTTTTTAATTATAAAAATACATACTCGAGTCGGGTTTACGATTTAGACTTTATTTATTTTTTTAAAGGTACGAAATTACTTTGCTTTTTAACGAGAAAACCAAGTGTATAGTTAATAATCCCCTAAGCTTAAGGTAAAAAAAAAAAAAAATGTTTCCAGGTCCTGCCACGGTATATTCCACAATTAATGAATTGGATAGGTTAATTCAAACTAATATTTTTTGGTATAATTTAGTTCAGTTAAGTTCCACATGACAAAAAAAATACTTCGATTGCAAAAAAATTATGCTTTGTGAAAAATAAATGTTGCCTTGGATTTTATTGCTTAATGGAAAAAATGTCTCCTGTTGTTGTCGTCGTCCAAAGCACACTATAACTTAGTTATAAGGGTGCAAACAGGGATATTATCTGACTGTATCCGAAAATTAGATACGAATATCTGATATCCGAATATCCGTACAAATACAAATACAAATATAATTTAAAATTTAAATTATCTATATCCGAATAATAAATATATACTATACAGTTAAATATTTAATATATATTATGAAAACATTATGTATATACATCTACATATATCTGATCTGTATATGTTTAATATATGATCCGCATCTGTATTCATATATGTATCCGTCAAATATATGATCCGTATCCGTATCTGAAAAATAAAAGCAAATACGAATATGGTTTTACCACTATCCGATCCGTTTGCACCCCTACAGTATAACTAGCCAAACATGTCTTTTGCAAATCCTTGTAATATTTTCTTGGGAATTAATGTAATTAATTAAGATTATTAAAAAAGAACAAATCATTCATTACATCAACATCAAACAAGTTATCCGTACATTTTGTGGTATATGACCAGAAAAAAATAAAAAATAATTACTTTTCATCCGAAGTCTAACAAGAAACCCAAAAGGGTCACTATTTTTCTCTCTACATGTACACTCTTCCTTGACAGAAGGCTATTACCAACAAAGGTTTATTATGCATTGTAGGATAGCACCATGTTGTATTCGGCTTCTCATAACATGTATTTAGTAAATACGAAAAACGCAGTACCATCATGTATTTGGTAAAACCTTAACTGTTAGTCATAAATTCACTTGGAAACCTATAAACACAAATTAATAAAAAGATGACAAAAGATACAAATTTTGAAGCATGCACTGACAGACTAAGCACCAATCCAGGTCAGAGAGGCCTCAAGGTAGAATTTCAAGTAGAACTTATGAGCAGGTTGATTGTTGAAGTAACAAATTATATTTTGCAATCAGAACTCAGAACATTTACTAAAATCCAGGTTGAGCCTGACAGAGTCATGACCCCTCCATACACAATTAGCCATGAATTTTACACACAAGTGCAACTAACATTCTCTTTTCTCAACTAGTACTTTGCTCCAGGGTATAACCCCTTTATACACCATGATATCATATGGAATGCTGTGATTTCGTTCAAAAATTGTGATAAACAATTATCTACAGAAGCCAGAATATATCCATATTTGAGAATGTTGTAATGGAGGCTGCTTCATTTATTGACACTGTTGCCAACTCTCTCAGTTAAATCAAAGCATAAAAACATATATATCATTTTAAACACAGTTGGACAATTGCTGAGAGGTTGCTCCAGTAGATTACATCCCCAAATTAGTAGTAAGATACTAATATATTGTAGACATAAATGTGAGTGATCTATTTTTCATGAATTTTCAAAGTGATCATCTATACTAATCCTATCCAACAGTATTTGCATTTTTGTCTGTACAGATAGGTTGCAGCACATGTGCGAGGGGAGGAGTGTTAGTAAACACCTATGATAGAAGTCAAAGGATTACAAAATGTTACAAAGATAACCAATGAATCCACTTGTTCCACAAATTAGGATTTGTTGCAAGGCTATTAGATGGTTTAAGGTGGAGAGGGGAGATGGGAAACGGCAACAGGCACTGAAGTAAAAATTTGATTACACCAGTATGATTACAAAATCCACATGTAGTTAAAAGCTATCTGGATTGAGCAACAGTTATGATGTGACGCCCTGCTTGAGGGACTGTATCCCATGTCACTAGTCCCAGATTAGAAGAGGTGAATGAATATGTTATTATTAAGTTAATTGGAATCGGATACAGCTAGCAAAATAATGGTCAGACAGAACTAAATGAGTCTCTCCCCTTTGAACTCGGGTACTACCCATGGTCAGTTGGAACTAAAAAAACTAGCAAATTCACCCAACCTTTGAACTCGTAATACTACCTTACACTGAACTAAATGAGTCTATACCTATCACCTTATGTGTGTTGTGTGTGTGTGGGGTTTGGAGGGGGGTTCAATATGGAGCCCCTACATGTGCACATGTTAGTTGCAGCTTGCATTGCATAGATGCATCTCCTAAATTATAGATAGATACCCCTTGATTTGTTGATTGTCCCACAATTTACCAACTCATCATTTCCCAGTAAAGCGAGTAAAGCGAACACCATCTGTTCACTCCCTACCACTTTTTCAATATCCTTCCAATTAATGGGCTAACAACACAGCCGAGTTAATCATCGAGTAATAAAAAATTAGTAAATTACCAGTGCAGACATGTAGAATTTCCTTGTAGATACATGGTGTACAAATCTCCTTTTGTTTCATGTTACCATGCGCTCTCAAATCAGCCAAGTTAACTGAAAGCACCAACATATTTTATATTTCAACTAAACATTGTCCAAAAGCATCTGATAAACCCTGTTGTACGGGTATCTAATAAACAACTTATCTAAATAAGATCCCAATAACATAGCACATCATAGATAGATGAAAAGATCCTTCCTGCTTCTTTATCCAATAATACAAAATGTTATTTTAAACCAACCAATGAGAAGTAACTCTCTCCAACAATTAACTTCTTTGATAACCATGCAGTTGCTTCTCACAGCCTATATCAGCCTCCTTGTATCTGTGTAATAGAAGATAGAGATCCCATACAGCCTATATCTGCCTCCTTGTATCTGTGTAATAGAAGGTAGATCCCATATGATCATGGAGGGGCAATAGTGTAGAAAGTAGAAACCATGAAATGGCGGCTTAATACCCGCCTGAAGATTTCAAATCTCCAATAACCAAATTTAATTCAAACATAACACGGATAATAACAACCCAAAAAACTGGCTAATGAGGCACTAGCTTCACTCTCCCCATCCTATAGTTCAACAATATTACAAAAACACCAAGTACTAAATTGAATTTGGTTATGCAAGGATTGCAGTACAGTGAGCGGTAAGAGTCTGGTAACACAAAATTGAAATCCTCAGTTACAATTCATTTCAAATTCAAGGGGTTTTGGTCGGAAATTAACTGCAAAATTACAACCAAGAAACCCCAATCCCTCATGTAATGGTTAAAACCATGAAAATGAACCATGTATGATGCTTCATCTCTATTGGAAAGCCTTTCTCCATTTGAAACTCTTCTAATCACCAGTGGGACCACTAATTCTCCTTCTCCTTATTCAAATTGCTGATTTGCCTCTGAATTTTGGATAACTGGGCTCGCTTTCAGATTGCTTAACTGGCTTTGACGCCAACAGCATCTTAGGAAATAAATTTTCACTTTCCAATGTTGAAAAGAAGGTAAGAACAAGCTCGTACAGCAATCCTTGCCTAGGAGAACTAAGTCTTGGTCGTCAAAATGCAGTAAAATGCAATTTGTCGCCAGTAAAATACATGGTGCTTTCATAATATCAACTATACCAGGTTGCGAATAGAATATGCCTTACATAAAAGACGTGTGATTACATACCTCAGTAGTATGAACCAGAGCCAGCACCACCTAAACCTCGGCTAGGATAAAAGGAAGGGTACGAGTTGCCAGAAGCCTACCAGACAAATGAGTTAAAGATAAGTAACCAACAGTATTAGATGATCCATCTCAAAAGGGTAGGGGAGTGCAAATAGAAAAACTTACATCAGAACCCCGAGACAGGTACTCTCCAGCTAAGCCTGACGAGTACATACCACCAAGATCATTGCCCCGAGCTGACCCTACATCAAGATCAGTGCAGTCTGAATTTATTAGGAAAACTAAAACCTAGAGCAATAAACAGTAAGGTGTACTGGAATAGCATTGGCACAAACATGATCCATATTAAAGCTGGAACAAAATGACAAGACACAATTAGTGTACCTCCAGGATAGCTCAAGCCTTGATTTCTCCCACCATATAAACTACCAGACATTGCTGTGCGGCTGCTCCCTGCACCAGTCCCATATCCTGTGGGTCCCCTTCCAAGCCTTGACCAATCAAAACAATTTAGGAAACTAAAGCAAAAGAGAAAAAAAGGTTGAATCAGGAAAACTCAGTTTGTTTCAGAAAATACACCTGTCACTGTAAGAATCCGCATAGTGATTGGACGTGGAACCCGGTGCATAGTCCAAGCGAGCTCTTGAATTACGTCCTGCATCTCCATTGCGTGGTGCATCATCCTTTGTAAAATAAACAACAAATAGTTAATAACTGAATGTTTAAACCCAACAATACAGTCCCAGAGTCATTTTTCATTTTGTCAATGCATAGTTGCAATTAGCCAAAGTTAAGTGCAAACTTTCACGTGAAAGAAAAAAAAATTACAATGTCAGAATAAGGGCGCTTGCTCCCATAAACAGAATCATAATCCCGGCCGCCTCGTGCAGGTGGGCCTCGCTCAACAGGCCTTTCTTCGTGCTTCCTGTAATCATCATCCAAATAAGGTCTCCTTTCAGAGCCACCACGGGAAGAGCCACGAGGTGCCATATCTGCATAAGAACTGGGAGGGGGTGCACGGTAGTCATCCTCATAGGAAGGACGCCTGGAAGGTAGGGCCCGTGAGCTGGGGTAATCTGGGGCTCTTTCCCTTCTAGGAGGTGGTGGAGGTGGAGGAGGTAATTCATGCCTTGAGTAGTCCCTTTCTCGATCTCTTTCCCTCTCCCTCTTTAATGAGCTCTTAGGATGCGCTGGTGCTGTGATAAACAAAAAGAATTAACTGATCTAATTGATCAATGAGGGATTGTAGTATTTTAAAAATTGTAGAATAACTAACAACATTAGCAAGAATAAGGACAATGAAGTACAACAAGAATAAAGAAGATAAGTCTCATGATTGAATTAGGATAATTGAGGTTACATCCTGGTGTATAAACTTCAATGAAAATCCCTAATAAACGACGATCCTCGTATTGTCTAAAAAAAATTCCTTGATACCAGTACTTTCGTAGTTGTACCAGTAAAAAAGCAGGTCATAGTAGAGATCTTTAGTTCATTCTTATAGAATAGTACACATTCCTAGTATTTCTACCAACAAAGATAGAAAGAAAAGAGTACCAGGTCTCCTGACGGGAGGAAGTGGAGGTGGGGGAGGCAACCGCTCAGGCCTAGGCCTAGGCCTAGGTGGAGGTGGTAGAGGCCGAACTCTAGGTCTCTCTGACACGGTAACCAGAGGACGTCTGTCCCGGCCACTACTCACGACTCTTCTAATTACCCTTGAAGAGCTACTACTAGGCAGTGGGGCCACACGGAAAGGTGCACGCATACCCATGGGTCTTGTCGGGCGGGGGGGTATTCTACGTGGCAGGGGAGGCAGTGCGCGTGGGGCTAGCCGCACTCGATCCATACGAGACAGCACGGGCCGGACTCTGGGGTTCATGTGCAACATAGACATAGAGCTACTGCTTCGTCTTGGTCTCGATTCTTTCTTTGTTGGCCTTGACAGTCTTGCCCTCAACTTTACCTGGCATTTTTGTTACATTTTAATTAGCACATTATTTAAAAACACATTTGAAACCATACGTCCAAACAAAATACTAAATATGGAGAAACAATTACCTTTTTATCGCCGTCAGTGAGCTCAACATCATTAATTCCATCAACGCATGCTACAGCATTATCATGTGTGTCAAATGTCACAAAACCAAAATCCCTTCTCTTAGCACCGGGCATGTTGCGTGCAAGTTCAATTTTCTCAATAGACCCGTAATGTCTGAGGTACTTACGGATCTTGTCTTCGTCCCATGCAGGGGGCAGATGATCAATGAAAAGTGTGGTCACCTGATATTGACAAAAAATTATATAAAATATGAAAGATGGTACATTGCTGGTACCAAAATGGTAACTCCCTGATTTTCTGAGTTCAGGTGGGGAAGGAACCTATTTCTATATATAATCATGATAAGTCCAATATAAATTTTGTGCAAGATTTCCTCTTTCTGTTTTTTGATTTGCAACTTTAATGAACTACGATAATAGTTGTAACGAGGAGAAATATTGCAACCAAATTTATTATAAAACTGTGACAACCAGGGCCAAAATTTATCAAAATTGTAAAGTAAAATTATAGACTTTGTTCCTTATCATTTAGACAGACAATGAATCAAATTTTATGCAATTTGGGAAGCGATTAAACACTGATCAAGTGCCGATAAAACTGAGACGTTAATTTTCCAAATCGCACAATGGATGACCAATTGGTTCCCAGATTGTACCAAATTTAACACATGGCCTGTCTAAACAATAGATAACATATCTACAAATTAAAGTATTTAACTTTAATACGTACCATAACTCAAAAGCATATCAAAACCAAAGTCAGATTGGGTACAGACTAACATATACACAAACAAAAGTGAACACACAATCTGACCTGAGCCATGATCTCTTCATCCAGCTCCCTGAAAGAGTCTGAGAAGGCAACTTTAGGGGCACAATCAGACCCGAGTTTGACATCTCTTTTCTGAAGGCGCTTAAGTGCATCCATGGCCTCATTTCTGGACGAAAACTCTAAAAAAGCAAAACCTCGGTTCATGCCCTCATTGCGTGGGTCCTCTACCAGATTCAGATCTTCAAAATTTTCCACCCCAAATCCCTTCAGAGTTTCCTTCAACTGCGTTTCATAGTAGTGTTTTTAAATAAGAACAGTAAACCTAGCTAAATTCACAAAAGAAACTAAAGTTGAAGAAGCAGTCTTACATGTTCCTTGGTCCAGGTCTTGCAGATGTTGCCCACAAAAAGGGTGTCATTGTCATGACTCGGTGCCAAACCACATCTTCTACCGCGGATCTATTAATTAAACGACAGAAAGATTATTGAAGAAAGCAGCAGGTTTCACAGGTAAAACCAGTGTATACTGAGAAAAAAAAAAACACCAACTGCGCAAGGCAACTGCTTCTTATTATTTAGCTTTAAATCAATATTAAAAAGTCAGTGCTTATCGATCATAATTTTTTTTTCCCATTTTAGGCTCTGTTTTAAGGATTGTGTCCTGCTTAATGGAGTTCAAACATAAAATTTCCAGCCATGACACTAGCAGTAAATAAACAAAATAGTGAGCATACCAGAGGGTTCTTGAACTCAGAGACGACCCGTCTCGCCTGATCCACAGTGGCAAACCTCAGAAAGGCAAATCCCTTATTCTTTTTCGTGATGGGGTTAGTCAACAACCTAACCTCCTTCAATTCACCAGCCTCCGAAAATGCCTTTCTGATATCGCTTTCAGTTGCATCTTTATCCAAACCACCTACAAACACCTCAAACTCCTTCCTCTTCCGATGCTCCTTCAACACCTCACGTTGCGCTTTTCGATCATCCTCTTCTTCATCATCTTCAGGCTCTGACGCATTGTCGTCATCTAGTTCATCATCTCTGATTTCATCCTCGATCAGTTCTACTTCTTCTTCTTCTTCTTCTTCTCCTTCTTCTGACAATTCATGTTCTTCTCCTTCGTCTACCTGAGATTTGCAGTTTTTTTGTTTCCTTCTATTATCAAGGGGTAATGACCAGGTAAAGCAGAGATGGAAAGCATCGGATTTAGATCCAGTACAGTGCAAGTATGTACTATACCTCGATCTCCTCTTCCATGAGGACTTCACTGTCATGAAGCTCCTCAGGCTCGTAGTCAACAGCAGTTGAGTCTTCTTCCGGTTCGTATTCTTCTTCTAAATCCAATTGCTCTCCTTTGTGCTCTTCCTTCTCATCGTCCGTTTCAGCTTTTTTCTCTTTTTCCTCTATATTATGAAAAATATTTTGTAGGATTATTTTCCAAAATAATTAAGATAAACCATATAAGATCATCAACACCAGATTCCAAATCGGAAATATGCATACCCCTGAGACTATGTTTTGTTTATTCAAATTTATTTATTTATTTAGCATCAGCTGTAAGTTCAAAAAGAAGGGTTTTGATTAGAGAAGAGATCATACTTGAGCCCTCTGAATATCCATTATCAGTTGAATTGAATTTTTCAGTCTCTCTCTCCTCTTTATTTGTCTCATTCATTGCCTCCTTTTTTGAATCTGATCTCACCTCAACTGTCAGAAACAAAAAAAGTACATTAAAAAAAAGTCAAACACATACTTATTAAGAACTAAAATCGCATGCTATAACAGATACATACAAATTTGCAAATAAAAGCAATCTCCCAAAATACAATTCCAAGAAATCCAACCAACTGGGAGGTTACGGTGACCAAATTCCAAAAGTTTGTTACAACCCAAACAAAGTAACGCAAATAAAACACCAAAGTAACCTGTCTTTGTGTAGACAAACAAAATCACAGCCTTTTTAATTATAAATCAAAAGGGATAAATAACTAAGGTTATACAACCTGAAGATTTCTCAGGCGTGCTACCGGTAGCATCCTTGGGTGAGACAGTTTCCTCGTCAGGCAATTTCTCGTCCTTCATCTCATCATCCAATTTCAATTTCTCGCCGTTGACCTCCGCCGGGCGAACAAGTCTTCTCGCTCCTTTTCTCCCAGGACCAGACGTTGACTTCCTCGCCGATTTCGGTGGCATCACGAATTTTGTAAAACGACTTTCAGAATGCAAGAAAGAGAACGCAGAGGCGATAACTGCTATCCCGAATTATGTAAAACCGCGTTTTGGGCAGAGAACAGGGACGACACTTGCTACCTAGGGTTTGTTTGTAAAGATAGAAGAAAACTGGGCCTTTTTAATTAGTACTTTGCTATTTTTGTACGGACATGGAGAGAAAATAGTATCCCTGCTGTACCGCAGCGTAGAATGCTCTCAGCCGAGTCAAGAGTATTATTGGAGTGTCCGCTTTAAGTTTCGTGTAGATTAAAATGGACGATTGTGATTTAATTATAAACGGTCAGGTATTGGATATGAATTCCACGGAGAGTGGGGATGCCGGATTTATATTTTGTCTGCTCTTGGAGCACCGCCACTTATCATGGGAAAGATATGCCCACTGCATATCTTGAATTCTTGATACTATATTTAAAAATAATTTAAATAAAGGTAAAAGATAAAAATTATTTTTTTATATGTTATTGAAGATATATATATATAGAGGAGATATATATATATATATATGAGTGAGGCTACGGTGCTATGCATAGCACCAATTGGGTCCGTACTACGGCTCAAAATTTGACTTTTCAAAATCCTAACGGTCGATCCGAACCGTTATATATATATATATAGAGTGAGGCTACGGTGCTATGCATAGCACGGATTGGGTCCGTGCTACGGCTCAAAATTTGACTTTTTAAAATTCTAACGGTCGATCCGAACCGTTCAACATGATTATAAAATGAATATGTACTTGCAAACCAAATTTTACATTTTTTCGAATTTTTTTACTATTTTTTTAGATAGGCTGTTTTTGGATGGTCCAGAATGTTCAGATCAAGTGATTTTCGAAAAAATAGTAAAAAATTCGAAAAAATGTAAAATTTGATTTGCAAGTACATATTCATTTTATAATCATGTTGAACGGTTCGGATCGACAGTTAGGATTTTGAAAAGTCAATTTGAGCCGTAGCACAGACCCAAACGGTGCTATGCATAGCACCGTAGCCTCACTCTATATATATATATATATATATATGAGTGATGCTACGGTGCTTTGGGAAGTAAAGAGGGTGTTTTACTTCCCGCTCATATCTCTATTTTCAAAGTTCAAATAGTCGATCTGAACTTCTCAACATGATCTTCATATTAATATGTGCTTGGAGACCAAATTTTACATTATTTGGAAAAAAATTATTGTTTGTTTAGAATTTTTGAAAATCAATGTTTTTTGAAAAAAAAAAAAATTTGTTATTTTTTATTTAATGAAAAGCTGTGATTTTCAAAAATTCTAAACAAATAGTAAAAAATTTCCAAAAAAATGTAAAATTTGATTTCCAAGCACATATCAATAGAAAGATTATGTTGAGAAGTTCGGATCGACTATTTGAACTTTGAAAATTGAGATATAGACGGGAAGTAGAACACCCTCTTTACTTCCCAAAGCACCGTAGCATCACTCTATATATATATATATATATATATATATATATATAGAAGAGGGTTCCAATGCCTCAATTTTTCATGCCTCCACCATGCCTCAATTTTTTAAAACTTTAATAACTCAAAATTTAAAACTTAAAAGTCAAAATAAAACCGTTGGATATGATCTATATCATTTTATCTATGCACGTGTAAAAAATTATGATATTTCAATTTTGTTTTGGTTGTCATCAAGAGCTTGTAAAAAACGTACTAATGTGGATAATTTCTAGACGTTGATTTTTCAACTTATTGATTCACATAAAAACAAAATCAAAATGTGATAATTTTTTATGAGCACATAGATAAAATGATGTAGATTATATCCAACGGTTTTATTTTGATTTTTAAGTTTTAAATTTTGAGTTATTAAAGTTTTAAAAATAGAGGCATGATGGAGGCATGAAAAATTGAGGCATTGGAACCCTCCTCATATATATATATATATATATATATATGGCAAATGCTTCTGTGCACACAAGGACCTATTTGTAAAATGAGCATATTTTCATTTTCAAAGTTCAAACAGTCGATCCAACCGTTCAACATTATTTCCATATTAAAATGTACCTGGAGGTCAAATTTTACATTTTTTTGAATTTTTTTACTATTTATTAAGATGGGTACAAAATTCAATGGTCTGAATTTGACTAGTTTTGTAAAATACTTAATAAATAGTAAACAAATTCAAAAAAATGTAAAATTTGACCTCCAAGTACATTTTAATATGGAGATAATGTTGAACGGTCGGATCGACTGTTTGAACTTTGAAAATAAAAATATGCTCATTTTACAAATAGGTCCTTATGTGCACAGAAGCATCCCTCTATATATATATATATATATATAGAGATTGGCTAATGTGCTAACGTTATAACTTCGGCCGAAGTTATAACAAGTCGTTTATTAGTTTTTAAAATCCAAACAACCGATCCGAACCGTTCAACTTTTTCTAAATATTGAAATGTGCTTGGAGACCAAATTTTACATTTTTTGGAATTTTTTTACTATTTATTAAGCCACTTTGAAAATCGCAGATCTGCTGTGAATAGTAAAAAACAGCAAAATTTTCTGGACCACCGGATTAGTATTTTCAAAGTGGCTTAATAAATAGTAAAAAAATTCCAAAAAATGTAAAATTTGGTCTCCAAGTACATTTCAATATAGAGAACATGTTGAACGGTTCGGATCGGTTGTTTGGATTTTGAAATTGCAAAAACGACTCGTTATAACTTCGGCCGAAGTTATAACGTTAGCACATTAGCCAATCTCTCTCTCTCTCTATATATATATATATATATATATATATATATAGTATTAATTGATAATTGATTAGTCATATTTTTATTTCTTTTTATTTTTTTAGATTATTTAAAGAATGTTATTTGTTTATGCATATGGTAATTATTTTTAGAGGTCGCTAAATTTTGTCCAACATGGACATCTAATAGTTGAACTTTGATTTATTTATTTCATTAGAGCCACTTAACTTGGATTTTTTTATATAATTCGATGAATGCAACTTCAAATCAAATAAACAATTAAATATATATTCAGGATATTATTAATTAATTGACTTGAGATCTATTATGGTCTGCTTCTAATTTTGTAAAACGAGGTGAATGCCTGAATGAAAAGGAAGAATAAAAAAAAGACATCTAATCTTTGAACTTGGATTTTTTGTCCAACATGGACATCTAATTTTTGAATTTTAATTTTAGAAGATAAAATAGAAACGAATGAAGGACAGCAAAAAAAATCGCTTTGTTATTTTAAGGTTTTTTCTCCCCCAATTTATAAAGTATTAAACTTAACGATCTCACAATTGTTAGCAGGTTAAATGTTGGACTGATATTAAAAAACAATAAACTATTTTTGATGTTTTTATTTTATATTTTTTTACGTGTAGACTTGTCTAAATTTATCTAGACATGTACTCGCTTCACTTATTTGATTGTCAGATATTAGATTTTCACATCAGTCTTTATTTATTTTCATTTTTTAAATGTTATTTAAGAAATTTTTTGATTGATTAATATTTGATTGGTCATGTCTTCATTTATTTTTATTTTTTATATCATTTAAAAAATGTTATTTGTCATTTAATAATTTTATTTAAGTAAACATAATTCTATTCTATTCAGGATATGTTCCATTCCAAATTTTTATATAATACATCACATTTGTTGTATCGTTATTTATTTAATTATTTATTTACATAAGTTGAATCTTATCAGCCTTAAATACAGTAATAATTAATATAGGCAAGTTGTAATCTGTTTTTAAACGAAGGGTGCACGACCACAAATCTTTTTTTTTACAAGAAGGCTAGTGTCTATCTAAATTTAAGTGATATGTTTTTTTAACTTAATTTTCTATAACTAAAACATAAATTTGAAATTCAGATGAGTATTTTTTTTCAGTTACTATTCTATTAGCTGGAAAAAAAAACATGCCTCAAGATAGTATACCAAAAATATATTTTACTGAAAGGTTTTAAGCGAGGAATAAGATATGAACCTATTAATTTAATATTTATAATTTTATTATATGTTTCCAATTGTAGTGATTAAATATTTGTTTTCTCTTTAACATATACAAAGTATATAATATAGCTACTGCTATGCATCCTCCAATTTGCATTAAGCCAACTTTATTTCTCTTTGGACTTTTATTATACCAATTGACTTTATATTTATAATTTGAATTTAGAACCAATCTATTCTAATATCATTGATGGATATTGTTGATTAATTATTCTTTGTTGGTCTATTTTTTTTTTATAAAAACATGTCATTTTGTATGAGATTTTTTTTTTCTCTTATAATATGTTTTCGTTGCAATGCACATACACGGTACTAGTAATGACATACAAGCATTGGGGTTTGTAAGAACCTTGTATTTTTTTTTAGGATAACGTCAATTCTGCAAGTGTAATCCTCAACATGGGATAAACGTACCTGTGGCAATTAATCTTACAGGAGAAAGGAGAGGTAGCACAATTGGTTAGAAAATAAGTCTTAAGATTGTTGGTTACTCAAAAGTCGAGAGTTCTTTTTCCCATCACAACTTTGCAACTTCTGCGAAGATTTAAAAAAAAAAGACAATTAATCTTACAGTTTTAATCATTTTTATAGAATGTAAATTTAACTTAAGAAAAATTTAATAGTTGTAAAAAAAAGACAGCTAAAAGTTTATCTTATTTAAACTTATAAGTTGTAAATTCCATATATCTCATATATAGAAGATTTAAACTAGCAAGCTTATAATATAACCCATGACCTCTCAAACAGAGATCATGTGCCTTTGCCACTAGATCAAAGGTTAGTTCTTCTAATCTTTACTGTGTTAACCACACTTTTTTTTGTTCCGGACAAAGGATGACAAGCAACTCATTTTTTCCTATTTTAAAATATTGAATGATTTTTTATGTTTAAAATCTAGTAAATTACGGGAGTATAGCTTACATTAAATTTTTTTTCTTGCAATTTTGAAATATTTTTTCAATTTAAGGATTTATCAGAACAAAAATATTGTATATAATGTTAAGGACGAAAACAGAAAATTGAGATAGAGAGGCTAAATAAATAAGCCGACATTTTTATTAATATCCAAAGTTCAATAGAAATTAATTAATATACCCAGATCCGCTGGAAAGTTATAAAAATATCCATACTGGCTATTTTCTGGCCGGTACCCAATTTAATTAAGTACCGACCAGAAAATGGCCGGTACCTAAATTTTTTTTCTTAATACAGTACTGGCCATTTTTTGGCCGGTACTTAAATTTTTTTTTTTAGGATGGGCATAGCATAGTTGGCTACAAGAAAAAGTCGTAGGAAACTCGGATTGAAGTACCGATGTTTTTTTCGATAGTGTCGTATGACACTAAAGTTTAGTGTTCGCATGCAGCTAGTGAATTTAATTTGACAATAACCAGTATTCTAAAATTGAGTACCGATGCTTTATGCACGGCCTAACAACGGCAAAAGTGCATCGATGTTTCACTGCAAAAACATCAGCGACGCACCGATGTTTTTTTAGCACTACCCTGCTTAATTGACAATGCTAAGTCTAATAAAACATCAGCGACGCACCGATATTTTTTTAGCACTATCCGGCTAATAAAATATCAATGTTTCATTGCAAAAACATTGATGATGCACCGATACATGCAACCGATGTAACACACGCATCCAACCAAACGCATTTGTTTGATCTTAGCCAAACCGAGTGCAAATTTCAATCCGAGTTTCCTACAACTTTTTCTTCTAGCAAACTACGCTATGCCCATCCTAAAAAAAAAAATTGAGTACCGGTCATTTTCTGGTCAGTACTGAATTAAATTGGGTACCGGTCAAAAAATAGCCGGTACGAGTATTTTTATAACTTCCCAGCGGATATGAGTATATTAATTAATTTCTATTAAACTTTGGATATTAATAAAAATGTCAGATAAATAAGTATTATGTAATTTCATTTAATAATATTAAGGAAGTCTAATAGTACAATTTGTAAAAATTAAAAATTTAAAAGAACAAAACTGAAAAATTTCAATGTGTGGAGGTGCTTAGCACACCTTCATCTTCCGCCCTTGTATAATGCAGATCATCCTTTGATCGTCAAAACATGTTATAAAATATAGAAAATGCAATTTTAAAGGAAAATAAAGAGTACTGCTACTACCATTTTATAAAAATATATTAGTCTAAGTTATATTTTCGAAACAAAACGGAACAAAATTAAAAATAGTTGTTCGATTAGAGAAGGGAATTTTTTTCCTTGGCTATTTTAGATTATTGGCACTTAAAAAAACACAACAAGAATTGTTCTATGTTATATCTCTATTCATATAGAAAGCCACGTATGCTTGTAAATTTTTTATTTTTTCTGGTGATTTCACAGCCGGTAGGCCATGCTAATTCAATCTCAAAACACATTCATGAAATTTTACGACACCGAATTCACATCCTCTCCGGTACCGTCACTACAAAAGACTGGCACTTTTTGTGAAGATAAAAAATGACTTTTCGCGACGGAGAACCGTCATAAATGCGTTTTTTCCCTCGCGATAAGTGCCTACTTTGTTGTTGTGCGTAAAAGGAAATCTTTTAGAATTAGTAGATTTGGTTCGTTCTTTTTAACTTTGCACGAATCTCAAAGCTCAATAATACTGCCCTTGAGTTAGCCCGAATCTCAAAGCAGTTGAGAATAAATCTCAAACCATAAAGCATTAACATGATTCAGACTTCTCGCAAAATAATAAATGTGTGCTCATAGCATATCTGTTAAAATTTTACTTATAGCCGTCGAGACTTGAACTTAATTTTCAATCGCCAATTGTTATGCATTTTATATTTTAGTCCTCCTAATTTAAATTTTATAATTCCGCCATATATAGAAAAAATACGAAATAATTAAGCTCGTCAAGAGCACATCCAGTTGGGCCCAGCTATACGAGTAAGTTATATTTCTTTGAAGGTTAGGGAACAAAGAGGACACTAAACAACTTTTTAAATGAAAAAGTCACTAATAAGATAATTATTAAGTTGAGTTATCAATTGTTGTGTTTGCGGTCATGTCGTGTTCGTAACTTATAAATAATCGTATTGTAGTATTGTTTACATTAATAATTTTTTTTTTAAAAGTGAGTGGCTTTATATACTTTCCAAACAATTTTATTGATAAAAAAAAACGTGTTACAACAAGTCCCTTTTTCTTAGATCTAAACTTATTTATTCTCATAAAATAATATAAACTACCATAATCAACTAATTCTACTTATTTACACTTCTAAACACTTATTATTTCTTTATCCATCTCTCTTCACGACCGGACCCACTTTCGTCCGATAGCCGTCGCGCTCGTCACGCTCCGAAGGTCGGATTTGCTACCGCCGTGCTTCGATCGAGATGAAGGTAAAGACTCTAAGCTTCGAGCTCCGACGGTACTGCACTCTCGGCTCCAATCGGCTCCGCTCGACTCGGCTCCCTCCTCTCTTCCTCATTCTCTTCTCCACTAGAGGAGATAGAGATGAGAAAGAAGGAAGGATATCGCTATGTCAGATGTAAAGACTAAAAAAGGCAGAAGGAACGGAATAGAGAGATATGAAGAAAGAAGAAGAGAGCAGCGACTACTAGAGTTAGAGTTTGTTTTTTCTCCTTTTGTTTTTGTAGCCTTTATATTAATAATTATTTGTATAAGGCCGACCTGTTGTACACAAAAAATGTACATATTGCGATATTATCAACTCTAACAAAAAAAGGGAACAAATATGTGCGATAAGATTTAGAAATATATATAGAGTGAGGCTATGGTGCTATGTATAGCACCAATGCCTAGTGTACTACGGCTCAATATGGTACTTTTTAAAATCCTAATGGTCGATCCGAATCGTTCAATGTGATATCCATATGAATATGTACTTGCAAACTAAATTTTATATTTTTTTAGATAGGTAGAAAAATCAGTGTTTTCTGAAAATTCTGGACCATCAAAATTCTACCTATCTAAAAAAATAGTAAAAAAATTCGAAAAAATATAAAATTTAGTTTGCAAGTACATATTCATATGGTTATCACATTGAACGGTTCGGATCGACCGTTAGGATTTTAAAAAGTACCATATTGAGACGTAGTACACTAGCCATCCGTGCTATGCATAGCACCATAGCCTCACTCATATATATATATAGAGAGAGAGAGATGAGCTATTGTGCTTTGCAAAGTAAAACCCCCTCTTTACTTGGGGCCGTTTTTTGCATTTTGAAAATCCAAACAACCAATCCGAACCGTTCAACATGTTCTAAATATTGAAATGTGCTTGCAGACTAAATTTTACATTTTTTGGAATATTTTTACTATTTATTAAGCCACTTTGAAAATCGCTGATCCACTGTGAACAGTAAAAACAGTAAAATTTTCTGGACCACCGGATCAGCGATTTTCAAAGTGGCTTAATAAATAGTAAAAAAATTCCAAAAAATGTAAAATTTAGTCTGCAAGCACATTTCAATATTTAGAACATGTTGAACGGTTCAGATCGGTTGTTCGAATTTTCAAAATGCAAAAAATGGCCCGAAGTAAAGAGGGGGTTTTACTTTGCAAAGCACAATAGCCCATCTCTCTCTCTCTATATATATATATATATAGAGCATGGCTAACGTGCTTCCTCTAGAACTTCAGCGATATGCTTCCGGGGGCATATCTTAGTGTTTGATGTTCAAACAACAAATGCAAACCGTTAGATGTGATCTCTATATTAAAATCTGCTTGGAGACCAAATTTTACATTTTTTGGAATTTTTTTACTATTTATTAAGCCACTTTGAAAATTCCAGATCATATGGTCCAGACTGTTTTTACTGTTCACCCGGATCTGGAATTTTCAAAGTGACTTAATAAATAGTAAAAAAATTCGAAAAAATGTAAAATTTGGTCTCCAAGCAGATTTTAATATAGATTGAACATCTAACGGTTTGAATTTGTTGTTTGAACATCAAACACTAAGATATGTCCCCGGAAGCACGAGGCCGAAATGCTTCCAGAAGCACATTAGCCATACTCTATATATATATATATATATCCATTCTTATATTAAGTGCATTGATGTTCTAATCTGTCAACGACTGTGATTAAAGATGAAATTTCAAATTAAATACGAGCCATTGAATCAAATAATTTGTCATTTTATGATTTTATGGATCTTTTTGATGTTTTTTTACGTGTAGAAGTTTAAATTTATTTAGACATGTACTCGCCACATGCAAATTATATTATTTGTCTGATTAGTCCTGATTTCTTTCTATTTTTTAAATGTTATTTAAGGAACTTTTTAAATGATTGATAATTGATTGGTCACCTCTATATTTATTTCTATTTTTTATATCATTTAAAGAATGTTATTTGTCATTTTGTATTAATTTTTTTTTATGAAAATGTGTTAAAAATATCAAAAAACATATATGCCATCTAATATGTCATTTAAAAAATGTTATTTACATGTTGATGTCATTTAAGAAATGTTATTTGATATTTAGTCTAATTTTTTATATGAAATATATCATTTTGTATGATTTCTTTTGTTTTCTTATAATATGTTCTCATTGCAACGCACATGCACAATACTAATTAATTGATATCAATGATTGCTAGTGCCGACCAAAATCAGCTATTATTTCTCTTTTTGTATATATTCTCGTCAATTTTCTTTTATTATATTTCTGTTGTTTTTCTTTCACGTGTGTGTGTATATATATAGGCTATCATGCTTTGGGAAGTAAAGATGGTGTTTTACTTCTTGCTCATATCTCTATTTTTAAAGTTCAAACAGTTGATTCGAATATTCCAACATGATCTTCATATTAAAATGTGCTTGGAGACCAAATTTTACATTTTTTTTGAATTTTTTTACCATTTGCTTAGATTTTTTGAAAATCACAGCTTTTCATTAAATAAAATAATAAAAAATATTTAGAAAAACAATGATTTTCAAAAATTCTAAAAAAATGTAAAATTTAGTCTCCAAACACATTTCAATATGAAGATCATGTTGAGAAGTTCGAATTGACTATTTAAACTTGAAATAGAGATATGAGCGGGAAGTAAAACACCATCTTTACTCCCCAAAGCACCATAGCATCATTATATATAGAGAGAGAGAGAGAGAGAGAGATGAGCTATGGTGAGACGTGGAGTAAAACAAGTTTGTACTCCACGTCATATTTTCATTTTGAAAATCCAAACAACCAATCCGAACCGCTCAACATGTTCTCTATATTGAAATGTGCTTGGAGACTAAATTTTACATTTTTTGGAATTTTTTTACTATTTATTAAGCCACTTTGAAAATTGCTGATCCGGTGGTCCAGAAAATTTTACTGTTTTTTTACTGTTTACAGTGGATCAGCAATTTTCAAAGTGGCTTAATAAATAGTAAAAAAATTCCAAAAAATGTAAAATTTGGTCTCCAAGCACATTTCAGTATAGAGAACATGTTGACCGGTTCGGATCGGTTGTTTGAATTTTCAAAATAAAAATATAGTACCATGAAGTAAAAACTTAGTTTTACTCCACGTCTCACCATAGCTCATATATATATATATTCTATAACAGTAGAGTGAGACGATTCCAGATCTATTTTAGTCAATAGAACTATTATTGTCATTAAGATCGATGTTTAATACGGTATCCATGGATTTCTAAGGCAATAGCAATTATTTCGAAATAAATTTTGCAGAAAGTTCATGAATCCGTAGATCCTAGATGCTAACAGTAACCTTGAGTCCAGATGAGGCTAAAATATTAATTAATCGATAAAGAGTTAAAAGTCGAGATGGCAGGAGATCATATTGATGTCGATTGAGGTAGAAGGTTACAATTACAAGTGGAATCAGAAAATTGAAATAAGGAAAGCTAGATAAATAAGTATTCTGTAAATTTATTTTAGTGAGGGTCTAATAGTATAATTTTCTATAAAGATTACAAATTTTTAAAATCCTTCGCAAGACTGCGAACCTCTATTTTTATAAAGATTAAAATTTTAAAGAATAAATTTATAAAATTATAAAATTATTAATTTATAGAGGATGCTCCAGAGCATTTGATCCGTTTTGGCTATGGCTAAAGACGAGTGAAGGATAAATCTCCTTTATTTATCTACGCTTAATTATTATTTTTAATGATTGAAATTTTATATTTTGAAAAAAATAGAGATATTAAAATAAGGCTTGCGTTTGGAAAAAAAAAAAAGTTTACAGATGGTAGGACCTACTAGAACGCATGATGAATTTATCTTTTAAAAATCTACTATTAAATTGTAATATTTATATTGCATTTTCAGAATATTAAAAAAAAAACCTGGAACTACTACAGTTTACACCGACAATTTTATTAATATCCAAAGTTTAATACAAATAATTAATTATGTCCAGAATCGGACCAATTATCGAAAAATACCCAAGCCGGCCAGAAAATGACCGGCTTGGTACCTTTTTTTTTTTTAAACCGCAAAAACTCTATATAACGCACCCCTCCCTTCAGAAGAAGGCACACAACCCGAGGCAGCTCGCTAATCACTGTTAAGGTAATTTTTTTATTTTTTTTATTATTTTTTATTATTATGTTTTATTTTATAGAATAATTAATTATATTATTAAAAAATTTAATAATAAACCCTTTAACCCTAAACCCTAAACCATAAAACCCTATAACCCTATAACCCTAAACCCTATAACCCTAAAACCCTATAACCCTAAACCCTAAACCCTAAATCCTAAACCCTAAAACCCTAAAACCTTATAACCCTATAACCCTAAAACCCTAAAACCCTAAAACCTATAACCCTATAACCCTAAACCCTAAACCCTAAACCCTAAACCCTAAACCCTATAACCCTAAAACCCTATAACCCTATAACCCTATAACCCTAAACCCAAAAAGAAGTAGTAACCAGTCAATTGTTTACTATTTAGTTACCTGACAAATGTTTACCATTTAGTAACCTGACAATGTTTACCATCTTCTAAAATGTAGTTTGTTTACCATGGCCTTTATTTCATTACACTATGGTGGGAAGATGCTTAATAGTGCACAAGGGGCGTATTACAACAAAGATGCAGCTCATTCATTGATGATTCCAGATGACATCTCACTTTTAGACCTGAAATCCATAGTTTACACACACACCGGTTACAACCCAGAAAGGTGTGACCTAGAATTGGCAACCCGATATTGCCATCCCTCCAGCGGAAAATTTATGGTTGCGAAACTGGTAGATGAGAGTACGTGGAGAGGCATGTTTGGTCATTTAAGGTCCCAGGGTAATTATCTAATAGAAATATTTGCTAGAAGAGTTCCGGTAGAGCCCGGGGTTGGAAGTTCGGGCTCTGGATCAGCGGCACCACATTATAGCCCACAACCAGAAACCTACAGACGTGACTCCACCTTACTCCTCAACGAACCTGACCCAGAACCCTACAACTACGTCACTCCACCAGCACCTCAACAAAGACACTCAGTTGCATCCCCACCTAGACACTCAGGTGTTGCCCAGTTCAGAGCCGTAGCCTGGGCGTTTGGTCCATGCATTGCAGCGTTCCAGTACCTGAGACCAGTGATCAGCATCGATGCCTGCTTCTTGTCTGGGCGATATGAGGGGAGGCTTTTGATAGCTTGCGGCTACGATGCCAAGAACCAATTGTTGCCTATTGCATTTGCAATTGTACGGCAGGAGGATACTGAGAATTGGGGTTTTTTCTTGCAGTGGTTGAGGAATGAAGTGCTCGGCCCGTGTAAATTTGTATATGTCATATCGGACCAGCACAAGGGGATCAAAGCTGCACTGACAGCTGAATACGGATGGCCTCCCGAGCTTTTTGTGCACATGTATTGTATGCAGCATGTTGCTGACAACCTGGTCAAGAACTGTGGAGGAGACAGATGGTACGGATGGAGGTTCAGGAAAGGAGCAAAGAGGAAGAAGCCGAGAAGATTGAAAGAGATGTTCGAAGAGTTTGCTCATGTATGTCTAACTTATAACATTTCGTTTAATTATCTTATAAGAATTTTATGAAAATGAAATAACACCCCTTTGTTTTTGTGCAGCTAAATCCGCAGTGTAATGTATATTTAAAGAGAGTGGGCAAAGTACGTCCTATGATGTGATGGAGCCGTCCAATTATGAGAAAATTTTCCAAACCTGTGACGGAGGATACCGGTTTGGTATCATGACAACAAACGGCTCCGAGTCGCTCAACAATGTCTTCCGAACGAGTCGTAGATTGAATGTTTGTGCCATAGTGGAGGATACGTTCTACACATGCAACAGATGGTTTGTTCAGCGGCGTCAGCGAGCAATGGAATTACAAGACAAGGGACAGGTTCTGTTTGACCGGGTTTTGCAGAAGATCAGAAAACGTTGGGAGAAAGCTAGAAAAATACGGTTGGTGCGTTACACGCAGGGCCAAGGTCAGTACTAAGTTTCATCCCCAAATGAGTACGTTCCTTGCACCCGTAGCGACATGGGCAACATGGAACCCACTCACAGGGAGTTCATGTATATTGTGACGTGCGGTCCCGACAGACAAATGGAATGCACTTGCAGAGGTATCCAATTAACTTCTATTCCGTGCGCTCATGTCTTAGCTGTTTGCCGTGACCGAAACTGGCAAGAGGACGACTTTGTTGCAGACTGGTATAAAACACCCTATCTTGTGAGTACATGGAGCCATGTGTTCAATCCAATTGGCAATATGGGAGACTGGCCTCCTAATCCTGGAGACAGAATCCTTTCGAGTAGTGGTTGGATTAGGAAGGGGAGGCGACAACACACCCGTCGTGTAATGACGATGGATAAAATGGAAGGTAGACGAAGGGGGCATCAGCCTCGCCGTTCCACTTCCGATAGGCAACGAAGAGGTATGTAACATTCATCCAAAATTATTTTTCTTTTTAATTTATACCAACTTACTAAGTAACACATGCAAATGCAGAGGCAAGAATCGCAGCAAATGCGGCAGAAAATGAGCGAGTAATGGCGTCGGGAAGTGGGTCCGGAGGGTCACGGCGTAGCACAGCTACGAGCCGTTTAGATGCAACTGCTATGTATGCCGAAGCAATGGGAGAAGCGGTTGCCATAGGAGGAGAGGCGATTGGGGTGCAAGGGGAGCCATCTGTCCAACCGAGGAGGTCCACTACTAGACGCACAACAAGAGCATCTACAAGCCAAGCAGGGCCATCTGGAGCCCAAGCCGGCCCATCTACAAGCCAAGCAGCGCCATCTGGAGCCCAGGCCGGCCCATCTAGTGAGCAACCAGAGCCATCTGGTAGACCATCTCATAGGGCATCTTTCGCAAGTGGTTTACTTCGGGGATTAAAATTTAGACGTAGCAATAATAGGTGATTTGTATGCATGTTGTAAAAAGTGTGTGGACTCTATTTGCAATTTGTGTGTACTTTATTATTTTGTACGAAACTCAGAAATGAAATATTTGACTCTAATAGTGTTGGGTTTTTGATTGTTCAAACCCGTTGATTAACTTTTAGGCTCAAGCTGCGGAAAGACCGTAGAACAAAAATTTCTACGTCTAACTCAAGCCAAGGATTAAAAGATGGTATCGTTCTTTTAATCCTTTAAGGATCTATTCCCGTAATTGATTTCTAAAACTTAAATCTATTTACCAAGTAAATAAATATATATAGCATTTATACATTGTATCCAAATTCCAATTGGATTGTAGTCACGTCTCGTAGCACCAGACGTCTGATGCCTCTATCGGTTGTCCACCAGGAAATAACCAGAGAGCGATTATTTCTTTTGCCAGAAATACTATAATCGCATTTTTCGCAAATACACTATTCACGAAAACCTGAAAACACTATTCACCGCAAACACTATTCACAGCTCGCAAGATATACGTAATCAAATTACGTATTCTTTCTTTTCTTACGAAAACACTATTTGGGTGAGAAAAATATTATAACTGAATCGAATCGAGTCGAATCAGAGTTCTATATTTTTCTCTACCCCTACCCCTCTATTTATAGGGCTAGGGAGGTGCTTGTAAGCAGCTTGCAGCAGAGGTGCTTGTAAGCTGCTTGCAGCAGAGGTGCTTGCAAGGACTTGCTTGTTGCGATAAATTTATACAATGTGTCGAACACGCTTATAAATTTAATGTGTTTAAGCTTGTCATCTCTATGACATTTATTATTAATTATAACATTTATAATTAATCAAATAAATTAATTCTCTGATTACTTTCCTATTGGTGTGACCCGATAGGATCTGTGTTATGTTGGTAAATAGAATTAAAACCGTTTTAACTTCTATAATCATGAGAGGCATCTGGCAAAACGCATCATGACCATCCAATTACACAGATGATGCTGTACTGTATAATATCACGATCCAGTAAACTATTTAACTTGTGTTTAATTCTTTCGTCTCATAGCTGTCAGATTAATTTCAAGGTAGGTTTGTGTCATCCTTGCAAATTAATCTTTTCTTGATCTTGAACAGATTATCAAATATGATTAACTCTTGTTAATCATACCGCATGCAGATAATCTTATTCTATCAAGGGGCCCAGTGACACTATAACTCGTATAATAAATACGAGGGACAATAGTACTTTTGGTAGACCATCACTACCTCAGCTAAGTTATGTATACCGAAGAGCTACCGTTATAGCTACTTTTTACAGATAGCGTTAGGTAACAATCACACATACACATCTCTTAGTTAGGAAAGATGAATACCTCATACTGTAGAACTTAACACTGAATGAAAGCATTAATGACACGAACACAATTCCGTATAATGTTTCATTCGGGGTCTGTCAAATACCATGTTCTCTAACATGTATCTATGTGATTAAATTGACAACTCCTTGTCTATGGTCAGTAAAACTTTAACCATCTTTTAATCCACATACTAACCTTTAATTGGTTAATTAGTGTTCTTTGCTAATTACCTCGGTCAGTGACTATTAAGAGTATTTATCATCTATATTATGAAGTTCTACTCATTTCGAATCTGAATGCCGAAATGATCCATAATTCGATAAAACTCAAAGAACAAAATGATAATATTATTAATCATTCAATTCATGAACAAAGCTTTATATAATTAAATTATCGTATTATTGACTTCTAGATTATTACAAACTAACAAATAGAAATCACCTAAAACAAAAATAATGCGGTTTAAAAAAAATGATTGTTGTAACTTGATCCCTCCTCAAAGAAGTAATATAACAAATAATTTAAACAAATATTTCAAATTTTTAGAGTTAGATTTCAATATTTTGATCTTCATATTGTCTTTCTCTAAAAAAAAAAAAAGAAAAAAGAAAAAAAAAGGTACCAAGCCGGCCAGAAAATGGCCGGCTTGGGTATTTTTCGATAATGGGTCCGATTCTGGGCATAATTAATAATTTGTATTAAACTTTGGATATTAATAAAATTGTCGGCAGTTTACATATTAAAATTGAGTTACCTTTTGCGACTCCAATTTAAAACATCAAACATAGTCCAAAATTAGTTTGATTTAATATGTAGGGGGAATTTCATGTATCCTTAAAAGTTTTAATATTAGCGTATTTATCCCTCCAAAATTAATAATTACATATTTATTCTTAAAAATTGTAAAAACTCACATATTTGTCCAATCCATTATATTTAACATTAATTTTCTATGTATTTCCATTTTACCCTCCTTCTATTTTCCCTTCTAAGGCCAGTGTGTTAGAAAGCAATATTAAATCATACTAGTACCAGTACTGAACCATACCATACCAGTACCAACACTAAACCGTACCAATAATGAACAGTACAATACCAGTTATTACAATATGTCTTCATTTTGTTATATTAAACACCTTGGTTGCATAAAGAAAAAATAACAGTATGTTCCAAAAATATAACATTATGAAATTTTTAGTCACCATTAGTATAATAAACAAATTCTGACACCATAATCATAATCAGCATTAGACAAAAACAAAAAACTTGTTCTTTTCCAAAAGAATCATTGCAATATTGTACTGTACCAACAAGTTTTTAAAAGTCAGTACAGTAAGTTCCAAAAAACACACTATTGCAGTATCTGATAAGATTTTAAACACACAAAATGCAAGCAACCATAATCAAAACAAAAAATTAGACCACATCACAACTATTAGACAGTCAAATGCATGGCATCACACGACATCGACTTCTTACTCCTATGTGCTTGTGAATTCTTTCCTCGTACCCTGATTTGAAAAAAAATTATTATCAGCAATTAAAAAACTATAAGGGCATTCATAAATATTGAGATTGAATTTCTAAAAAATTAACCAAATGAGAACATAAATAAGTTTGATAACCTTTTACCGGTCGTAGGTTGAGATGCATTTTGAGAGGTACCAGATTCGGATACTTTTCCCAATTAGCATCCCTTGTGAAAGCAATAAAGGCGGCTGCATGTGCACATGGAAGACCTTTAACTTGCCAAACCCGACATGAGCATTTTTTCTCATTTAAGATAACCTCCCAACGTTTTCTCTTGCACTTGACTTCAACCCGATTGTCGCTACTTCTACAAACTTCATATTCACCCAAAATCTACATAAAAAGTACATAAAATGTACAAAAAAGTAAAGATCTCATAAATAGTTTGCTTGTGTTGATTGCTGGTACAAATGTATGGCTAAGCTTAGGGGACTGTGTAAAGGTTATTGTATCATATTTTACTATTTGATTGACTGTTTATGTATGACGGTAAAGATGAAACAAGGGCAAATATCAAGAAAAGAACCAATATTAAGATCAAACCCTCAAAATGTGTTGTCAGACTTGGAACAAAGGGAAAATTGCAAAGAGGACCTTCTCATCTTATTTATTCACATTTTATTTATGTTTTCAATCTGATGGCAAGATCATTGAAATTCTTAGATTGTACAGAAGGTAAAATACATCAACAAGAAATTGGAGGCAAAGAAAGAAAAGAAAGTTGGGAAAAAAAGCTATGCAACATCGCCTAATAGTCGAAAACCATTTTCTTGAATTGAACAATCTGATCAGATATTACTCATGCACTCCCCAAAGCGTCTAATCAGGTACTCTCCAATAAAATTCTAAGTTACACAAAATTAACATAAAATCTAAGTTTCAGAACTTACTAGCAGGCGACTCGGCCATGTTCTCCCATCTAGGTCTTGAGGAATCGCTGGCAGTCAAGTCTAGAGAGAGGGGTGATTCAACATCCGATGCCATATTGAAGAGGGAGAAATTAAGGTAGGGGTGAGAGAAATCGAGAGGGGAGGTGACGAGGAAAGGCGGGGAGAAATCTCTAATATTGGCATGTTTCGAGAGAACAGGCGGGAGATTATGTTGGCATGTTTGGAGAGAAGAGGCGGGAGGTTTTGGCGCTCCTAGGACTCAACAGATTAAAGGGAGAGAGGAAGAAAGGGTATAGTAGTCATTACAATATTAATTAATATTGTAAAATAAATTTTAATGTTAAAAAAATATTATTTAGTTATTTTTGGAGATATTTGATATATAATAGAGTTAGATTGGATAAATATGTGAGTTCCTGCTTTTAAGGATAAATATGTAATTATTGATTTTAGAGGAATAAATACGTAATTTCAAAACTTTTGAGGGATATACATGAAATTCCCCCTAATATTTACTTATCCATGGAACATTTGGGATTGTGCTCCAGGCGCATTCAATCTTACCTCCTCGGTCCTTGACTCCGTGTCCGTGAGTCTATTTTTATTATTTATTCTTCTGTCCAAGTACCAGCTTGGAGAAATAAAAAATTTCGTTATCTATCTATACGAAACAAAACCCATTACACGTCTACGGGCTTCCCCTAAAAAAAAAAAAACCCAATATATATAGGTTGGATTCCGTACAACTCGTTTATATGGCTTAACAATGCATTTGTATCAGAGAGTCTCCGATTATGAATTTATTATCCGTGAAGTACCCGTTTCACGAAGTATAAAAAAATAGAGCTACAGGAGAACCGAATTAAGTCCTACCACTTTCAGGCTTTCAGCTTTACCGAGACCGAGACCGAGACGGGTCCGGATCCCATAAAGTAACCCAATCTTTGGGTTTTGGATTGAGACCGTCCGATTAGAATTCGTCGTTTGAGATCGTCTTGGATTCGAATTCATCATCGGGATGTGTGCGCTCACTTCGCGAATGGATTTTCACGGATTCGAATCGGACGGTCTCGATCCAAAACCCAAGGATTGGGTTACATCACTGGATCCGAATTTGACCGGGACTCGAGGTTACTCCGATGCTCCTGGTGATCCTCTAAATTAGCGTAAATTTTGAGTTTGGATCTGGATTGTCGGATCAGTTCCGATATCAATACTAAAAGAGTTCCGTAAATTTCGACCTAGATCAAGTTGGTTGAATTCCCATCATACGGTTCAGAATCAAACTTAAATTTGAGTTACTTTAGTGGATCCGGACCCCGTAGGGTGCTTGTCGGAATGCCTTGATAAAGCCACGCATGCATAATCTAGAAACTGTCCAAGTGGTTTCTTACATAATTTATTTATGAGGTCTTCAGCAAGAAATCTGAAAATTACGGGTAGAAAATTATATCATCAGAAAAAAAAAAATATGATTTATGCGTTGTTCGAAATCAAAACAATGACGTCAATATCTTTGCTCAAATTTCTTAAACCGTTTGAAAGTTGAAAATCTAATATTTACACAGTTTGACAGCTAAGAAAAGGTGATATAAGATATCGTTATCTAAACCTCACTAATTTGATCGGTCAACTCCACTATTCAACAAACTTTTTGCATTTATGAATGCTAAGCACGCCCTCCTTAAGTTTGATTGAATAACAAAGCAATTAATACGAATAACAAAATAAATAAAGTGAATAAAAATTAATCAACATGAATAATAAATCATCGAAGTAAATAATTGAAAGTAAATGTCATTCTTTAGTATAGTTTATTTGCTATATGTTCAACTTAAGTTTTTAGTATTCATCCTTTGTATTTTAATTAAATGCTTTACTATTCTGTTTATATGTTTAATTATTTAAATATTTTTGTAATTATTTTGTGTAATTAAGTTTAAACTCTTTGGTACTTCACCTGTGTTTTTTATTATTCAATTTAAATACTTTAGTATTCAATCTCCGTGTATTGTTGTTCATTTTAAATGTTTCTGATTGAGTTCATATGAATCGGAACACTGTTGAATTTCAGTTTAAATATTTTATTATCACTTGATACATTTTATCAGTCATATTAAATGTCTCCACCAAAAGTTCGCCTAGTTTTGTCAAAACTCAAAAGTAAGAAGTTGGTTATTGAGAGTATTGGCTAACTATCAAAATATTTTGGCATCAAACTTTTATTTTGAAAAATTCTACGGAGATATCACTATTATCTGATACATATTTGACACGCTAATTTTTGTAAATCAATCAATCCATATTTGATATTTCAAAGCATTCAATTAATGAGGTAACATCTGAGATTTGCATAGCACAAGTTCAAAACCGTAATATAACAAAGGAGGGGCTTATTAGAGATTTTGGTTTTAATGAGGGGCAAACCGCGAAATGAGTTGTATTAATTGGGAAAGCCCCTCTAATCTATTTCTTTTTCCTTCGTTTGCTCTGCAACACGTACGAAGGAGAGAGTGTTGGTATCGACCATAAAGCTGTTCGAGGGAAGGTGCAAACATCAGGACCTTTTGGAGTACGGATACTTTGCTCTGCACAGCTGCAAGGAATAATAGAAGGTGGGTTTCTTTTTTCATGTCTGCAAGGTGTTTGTCAAAATGCTTCAATGAGGAAAAAGAACGTACGAAGCTTATATCTGAATTTTTGGCGGGTCATGTTAATTCCGCCATTTTTTTGGTATGATTTTTTGCCTGTTGCTTAATTATATTTATCTGTATTTTCCAGGTCATGCTGCACAACTTTCTATTGATTAATGTCTTGGGGCTCTAAAAGTCGAAAAAGAAAACAGGAGAGGTGGGTTTCTTTTTCACGTTTGCAAGGTGTTTGTCAAAATGCTTCAATGAAGAGAAGGACATACTCAGCTTATACTTGAATTTTTGATGTTATTCTGCCATATTTTTGTGTGATTTATTGCCTGTTGCTTAATTAGATTTATCTGCATTTTCCAGGTCATGCTGCAAACAACTTTCTAGGCTCTATAAGTTGAAAAAAAAATGAGAGGCTTGTTCAACTTTTGCCTAAAGATTAGGACATTAGCTCACCCTTTGTATACTTCCCATAAATTTAAGATGGTAAGTTATTTTTTCTTTGCATGTGCGTGTGCGTGCAAGCACGTGTGTTGGTAAATTACTATCCAGCTGGTATGCTAACTGTAGAGTTCCATGCTGTTCAACTAACCAATACCAGTTACGTGGTATTGATTTTCTTGCTAGATACTGTGTAAAATGAAGGAGATCAGTCTTGGTGTTGCATTGATACATGTTAGCTTGTAGAGTGGGCCATTGTGATACCGGGTACTGAAAAGAGATCCTTTGTTTGTGTTACTTATTGATATCTTAAATCTTACTTCAAGTCTATGATGTAGGTAAATTGTGCCGGAGCCATACCATCAGATTACGACTTTGGCAGGTTGCTTATACCATTGCTATACCAGACAAAATATCTCAATCACAATTTTCGTACCATTTCAACTAAACCTGAAGAAACCATAAACTGGAAAGGACCTTTAATAAGAGAAACGTTAATCAACAAACTGAATGTCTCCATACAAGATAAACATCTGGAAGATGCATGGATGGCATTTAATGACTACAAACGACTCTACGGCCTCCCAAGCCAATCTACGTTGAATGAATTTATTGTTTCCCTCTCCTATTCGTCAGATCTGCAGTGGCTTAATAAAGCATATGAGACTGTGGTCGCAGTTTATGAGGTACAACGGGGTCTCCTCCAACCCGGAGCATTAACCAGTCTCTCACTTTCTCTGGTGCGGGCCGGTGTACCAGTGCATGCCTCCACGGTTTTGCGTATCATACTGGAGACTGGTACAGTGCCTTCTGTTGATACACTTTGCATCTTCTTTCTTCACATGGTGAAAACTCGAGTGGGGTCTGCTCTTGGAACCAATTTGTTTGCGGAGATTTGTAACGTTTACTTACGCCGGGTTCTCTTAAGAAAGAAATCCAAAAAGATTGATCCAATCAAACCAAACGCGGCCTTGTTCAATCTCATTTTGGATACTTGTGTGAAATTTGGATTTACCATGAAAACTAAAGAGGTCATAGAGTTGATTTCACGGGTTGGTTCTGTGGCGGACTTAAATACTATAATATTGATTTCACGATACTACGAGAAAATAGGCCGACGGGATGAGTTAAAAAATTGGAAAGAGAGAGTTGATCTTATTTCTCTTTCCCCTCCATTGGCTCATAAATGCCGGGAGTTTTATGACTCTTTGTTAAGCCTCCATTTCAAATTTGATGATCTCGATTCAGCAAGTGACCTTATGGTGGATCTTTATCAAAGACCTAAGTTTGTTAACTCTTCAAATAACGGGTCCCAGAAGCTATACCAAATGAGGGTTGGATCTAGAAACCTCAAATTTGGCTACGCATTTATAGTTGATATTTTGAAATCAGATGATGGTTTTGTTTTAAGTCCCGAAAATGAGCCGGGTTTAGTTTTATGTGAAAAAGGAAATCTTTTACCTAGTGAGAAGGCAATTGCAAAACTTGTATATGGATTTGTTAGACAGAGAAAAGTCAGTAAGATCTCAGAATTTTTGGTCAAAATCGGAAAGGACACTAAATTTGGAGATACTGATCTGAGCTATGATGTGATCAGTGGTTGTATTGAAATGGGATGGTTAGATCATGCACATGACATTATAGAAGAGTTAGAATTGGAGAATTTTCCTGTTGGAGCTGGTATATACAAATCACTGTTGACCGCATACCAGGAACAAGATCGGTTTGAAGAATATAATTCTCTCCTAAAGCATACGAAAAATGTTCTCGGCCCTTTAGCTTTGTGTGGTTGCAACAAAAGAAATTCCAATTTGGTTGAATTTTTGACCAAGGAAGTGGCCTGTGAAAATGCTACTGTACCAAAGGCCTTGGTATTTGAATTTAATGATTCAATTTCTTTCTTCTCTGATGCAAAAATGATGGATGATGCACTAAGAACCTACAAATGCATGAGAGAGAGAAAAATTTCACCGAATGGACTGACATTTTTCCATATTTTAAGTGGCTTTTCTTCACTTAAGATGTACCGTGAAATCACTATACTATGGGGGGAGATAAAGAGAAGTCTAGAATATGGAATTTTGTCAGATTTGAAGAACAGAGATGATCTGCTTGAATGTTTGGTTGTGAACTTTTTGAAAGGTGGCTATTTTGAGAGGGTCATGGAGGTAATTGATTTTATGTCAAAGAATGGCATGTGTTGTGATAAATGGAAGTATAGAGGGGTATTTTTGGAATTACACAGGGAACTTTACAGAAATTTGAAGGTTTCAGATGCAAGCACTGAAGCTCAAAGTAAGAGGCTTGAACATGTTAAAGCTTTTAGGGATTGGGCCGGGATCAACCAAAGGAGAAGGAATTTGAAGCTTTAGTGGGGAGCATGCTGATGCATTTATGTTTTTTTGTTTGTTTGTTAGTTCTCTGTTCTTGAATTGGTTTCACTTCTTAGTTTCTCTTGAAATGAGTAGACTAGTTGAGTTATGATAGATGTGCAAATTGAAGTAAAACTTGCACATGGTTCTTCATTGTAAATTTTTTAGAATACAGAAGTAACTTAGTTTCAAACTTTCAATGCATATTGGCATACCCTCTTGCCTTGTAAACACTTAAAAAGGTACCATTATTAAGCTATCAAAATGGAATGAAAAAGAGTATTAATTAGCATTAATATACAAATTTCAGAGATTTCAACAAAGAGAAGTTGACTAGATTTCATGCGAAGGAAGCTAGATAGATTTTAAAAGAAGAAAAGCTGCCTAAGGCTAATTTGTCCAGCAAGTCAGACATACAATTGTGCACTAAGTCAGACGAACAAGGTCAAGGCAAGTGAAAAAAAATTCACATAATATATAATATTCTTTAATCAAGCCACTTTTATTTCCTTTTTTGACTCAATCTGATGTATTATGTTTTAGTTTTTGTACCAGTATTTATGCTTCTTTGACATCAGACACGGTTGATAGTAATATCATAAGTATTAATTATACTAGTAATGCACCACTTCCATTTTATTTTACATTCAGATACTAAGTCCTAGTTAAATAATTTATACACACAATGACAATTAGTTGGGTTTTTTCTATTTTACAATAGGAATAATTAAAAAAAAAAGAGAAATCCACGCTCAAAGCATTGCTTACTTTAAGTTGCATTAATTATTTATAAAACACAAATCAAGCAACCAAAAATATAGATGATCAATTAAAAGGAGCATCTCTACATACTCAACAAGGTTTTGAGGATAAAGAAAAATGTAGAATGTTTCCAAATAGGTTGGAACTTGGGCTCAAACAAACTAATCAATAATCTTCCCCTTTTTATCCTTGCGTTTATTTAATTTGACCAATAAGTACATAGCACTGAGGCTTATAAAATTTTATTCTGGCCTTAAAAATAGAAGAAGACCAAGTTGGCAAGTAAAATATAGTGTCATTAAATTATAATAATCTTTAGTCAACTACTGTTAGCCAATGAAAATGAGTAATTATTCAACCAATTAATTTCGCAAACAGGTCTGCACATTTCCTCTAAAAGAACTGCACCGGATTATAAATGTCGTGATGTTATACAATGTTATAAAAAAAAAAGATCAGATTTGTGTTCCACATAGTACAAGTAAGCTTATTGTATTGAGTGCTAATTCTGGATTATTCGAATTAATAACATATTGCAATATTAAATACTAAGGGAGCTAATAACAGTACCCGTGCTACAGTACTCGCACTGTACCCGTAGGGGGGACCACCGAAAAATAAATGTAGAAAGATAACTTCCTGTGGAGACCGCAAAAACTCCACAATTCAATTAATTTTCCTAAAGTATTAATACCTATATATGAAAGTATTTATACCTATGCACGAAAGTATTTATACCTATGAGGTAAACAATTATTTATAGCGCGGGTACTGTAGTGCGAAGATAATAGTACCCGCACTGTACCCGCGGAGGGACTACCGAAAATTAAATGCATAAAGATAACTTCCTGCAGGGACCGCAAAAACTCCACAATTAGAATTTTTTTTTTTCTAAAGTGTTAATACCTACGCAATTTTCTCTTTCAAATGAGATCCATGATGATGTGCTTTCAGGCTCGTCGTCACGCAAATATTTGTACCTCGTCATGTAAGTATTTATACCCATACTTGTAAGTATTTTTTACCTATGACACCGAAAGTATTAATATATAAGTATTGAAAGTATTTATACCTATGTACTGAAGTATTTATACCTATGAGGTCAACTATTTTTGTTAGAGGAAAGTTGACGAGGGGACGATTAGGGAACTGGAGGATGATCATAACAAGTTACGCATCAAAGTGTTAATATCTTATCTTCCAAGTATATCTACTAAGGTTGACGCGAGTATTTATATTTATGAAGGTTGACGCGGGACGAGTGCAGGGACTGTGAAAGGGGACCATATAATTAGTGGGAACCATAGAAGAAGGGTGCTGCTGGAAATTTTAGAATAATAATTAGTGGAGACCATATAATATCTTTTTAGAATAATAATTAGTAGGGACCATAGTACATCATTCATCTAAATGCGGGTACTGTAGTGCGGGTACTGAAATAATTATTCAAGTACTAATACATGCTAACAAAAAAAAAGACACATATATTATTCTAAGAAGTCTTAGCTATTTTTATTTTAAGTTATTATGGTAACATTTCATTGGTGTTTTTTTTTTATTGTTTCTTAACATCCAAAGGTCTAAATGGTGGTTTCTGGTACCAGGAATTATTTACAATACCGGATTTAAGAAGGTTTGATATTCAAAATAAGATAAACAACATTGTAGGATCATTATCAGAAAGAGAGATATCAGTGAAACCTCTTTTTTTTTTTCTGAATCCTTGCACCAAAGTGCCATTGAAGAAGTAAAAAGAAAAAGAAAAGGAAAAAAAAAGAAAAACGCCAAGGAGACTTGATCTGACTCTCTCCCTCACTCCTTACAAATCTCCGCTATATATTTTTCTCGTTGACTTAACGAACCCTTGACATTTTTTAGGTGATTTGATTTACCTTGTCAGAACTATATCATTTTGAAGTAGTCATAAACTGCTTCTCTAACAGTACAATTTTCTCATATTTAAAAAAAAGAAAATGAAATTCTCTCTCTAGCATCTCCTCTCTCTCTCCCTCCCTCTAGGCTCTACCTTGATCAACAGAAACTTGAGAACATGATTCTGCTTTCTTACTGGCTCTGCATCAGTTGCTTTGTTATTCCTGTCATTTAATTTCCAGCTTTGATCTCTTTGACTTTGTTTATTAGTATCCATTTTCTATCCATTTAATTCCCAGCTTTGAGCTCCTTGACCCTCGTCCCCTTGTTTTATAGCAACCTGTCTCTCTCTCTCTCTCTCTATCCTTCTCTCTCAAATAACAAGAACCTTTTTGTCTTTTAAAACAGCAAAATTGTTAAGCTGTACCATAAAATAATGGAGTGTTTCTGTTATTTCAAAGAGAAGCACCGGCACAAAAGCCAAAGAAAATCAGTACTGTCTCATCCCAATTTGTTCGATTCAAGTTCGACCAATTCAAACTACACTTCTGATAATTTAAATCACATTATCAGAACCATGAAATCAGCTGGTCCCGTTGCTACACCATTGAGGTGTTTATCAGATTTGTATGAAGAAAGGGTCCACAATTTCAGAGTATTTGATTACAAGGATTTATAAGATGCCACAAATAATTTCTACAGAGCATTGAAGCTTGGAGAAGGAGGATTTGGAATTGTATACAAGGGGATTCTAAAGGGTAAGGATGGAAATGGGGATGATGGAAGTATGGTTGTTGCAGTAAAGAGGCTTAAACCTAATGCTTTGCAGGTATTTTCTTGAAATGCACATTTAATTTTCTTAATTATTGTTTTTTTTTTCCACTTCAAAGAGCTGCCTGTGGAAATAATAGCTTATGAAGAACAGTGAACTTTCAAATGGATGAAATCAAATACATTGATGTTATTATTCTTATCGATTTTTTTTATGTTGCTGCCGTTTTAGTAATGGCAATAATAATATACTCATAGAAGTACAAAGAATAACATTTTAACAGTTGGTCATACAACAGCAATCATTTATAAATAAAAATTGTTGTTACAGATCTTTTTATTCTTGTTGTTTTTGTTGTTCAAATGCACTTAATATATCTATAACACTAGGGATACTATTTAATTATAGAGCGTAGGATATCAGATTAAATGGACAAGTCAGAGAGGCCTTGTTTTTTGAAATTGTGTTTTCAGTTTATTTATAGCATTATTTGTCTTCACACTTTATAAATTTGTTCTCTATACTTTTCAAAATAAAGGGTCACAAGCAATGGTTGATGGAAGTACGGTTGCTATCAATAGTAAACCATCCAAATCTTGTAAAGTTCATCGGATACTGTGCGGTGGATGCAGAGCGCGGGCCCCAGCGGCTGTTAGTGTATGGGTTCATGCCTAACAAAACCCTAGATCACCATTTGTTCAACAAGGACTCTCCTTTGCTCCTGTGGGATATAAGATTAAAAATTGCATTAGGTGCTGCTAAGGGCTTGTTATATTTACATGAAGGCTTGGAAATTCCGGTTTGTTTTTTCAAACTCTCTGCTGGTATATCAGGCATTTGTTGGTACATGCTTTTGTTCATTGGCCATTCTAGTGAGTCCTTTTTGTTCTGTTTTTGTAGGTGATATACCGTGATTTTAAAGCGTCTAATGTGTTATTAGATGAACAGTACAGGCCAAAATTGTCAGATTTCGGGCTAGCAAGGGAGGGGCCCACATTTGGCAACACTCATGTCTCCACTGCTGTATGTCTATATACAGTACCTCATTTTTTCTCTTCAGTAAATCCATCTATAGATTTGAGAGGCACAATTAATTAATTAAGATAAGATACCTATACTAACCAGTGGATGCATATGTAACCAAGCAGATGTGATAGCAGTCTTGGCAAAAATTACTGATGGCTATTTACATGCTACATAACATTACATTTAAAGAATATTCATAATATGTACTCATAAATGTTTTTTTTTGTCCCTGGACTTATTCTTAGTATGCTGGTAAATAATCCATAAAATACGTACGGCACTGCACCCCATACCAGCCCAGCAGTGTATAAATATCTGATTTCTACTATACATGCAGCACATGATCTTCTATGATTGATTCTTAATAGAATCTGCTATTTATACCTTCTAACTGATCCGGGACGATAGGATGATAAAACAATTAATAACTATCTGTACTAATTTTAGAGATTTGATTTACTTATTTAAGACAGGTTGTTTAAGTCCAGTAAAAATGAATGGACGAGGAATTGTAAGCCTCCTATATAAAGGAGTGAAAATGTAAAAGAAATGACAGAGAGAAAAATAAACAATCCTGCCTCCTATTTTTGGAGAGAGAAGAAATATTCAATTATACTGATCTGTGTGGAAGTTGTCAAATTATTATTACTCTCATACAGATCAAGTTTTGGTATCAGAGCAGGTTCTAACCTTGTATGGTATTCACAAGAAGTGATTACAAGGCGACCGGCGAATTTTTCTCAGAATTAAAAATTCACCGACGACCACGAAAAACAACATCCCCATCTGTTACAATGTCAGAAGAAACCACATTAGCTGATTTAGCTAAAGCTGTACTGGATTGCCCAGCAAGATGAAGAGGAAGATGATGATGCGAATCCACGGAAACGATAAAGAGCCCTGAAACGGGTCCAAAACCTAAAAATAAGAAGCCTCATCGACGAAATGAAGAGGAGTCAACACAGCTAAGACCTTTCAAGGTGGAGGCTAGAATTGATATTCCGACCTATGACGGGTCGATAGTGTTTGACCCAGAAAAGTTGCTATTTAGACCTAACATGATGAATGGCAATTTTGGGAGCAAATAAAATGCCAAGACATGTATGAAACCTTTGAAATAAATTGAGTGTAGCATATTAAAATTCTAGGCAGCATTCTACATGCAAAACCCTGAATTTTGATGTGTGGAATATTCAGAAACATCAAGGAATTAATTTTCTACAACTCAAACAATGCATGGATAGCTTTCTGGGTGCAAAAATATGGTGACACCTAAGCAAACCAAGCTTTGAAACTGCTCTGGGTACAACTTGGAGACACCAAACACATATCATGGCACCCTGGGCCCATCTGTCAATGGCACTAAGTTTTTTCGCTGGACCCCTGGCCTGAATGCACCTGGAGTACGGGAGGATGACTATATAGACCGAGCTAGCAGCTATACGGTCTACGGTGCACCGAGAGCAAATGCACTAGAGCAAGAGTCGCCGGTTTTTTTAATTTTGGCGGAGTGACCCCTTCGTTTTACATACACTCGGTGCTCTATGCACCATATAGGGATTGCTACACGGTCTACTAAGAACCGAGTGCAGCCAAGGAGAAGGCGAAATAAAATAACACAATTGGCCCCTAAAGGACAGAGACCGACAGTGGGTCCCACCCCGTCAGTCCCTTCTTCTTCCCTTCTCCACGTTTTCAACCGAAACCAAGTTGGAAATTTGAGTTAACGAGAGGAGAACAGTATAATCTTTTGATTTGGACTAGTGAGGCATCTTACCCTCTATTGCTATAAGCTTCCTCTCAAACTCGAGCCCCTTTCCTCTCCTTTAATTTAAACCCGACTAATGGAGGTGCAGCAAAGTGGTTCGGCCAAGAAGGGTAAAACCAAGGGCTGAGAATTTAACCAAGCCCCTTTACACGCATCACGACCTCACTAGAAGTCTCAATTTAATGCAATATGCATTAAATCGGGTCTGCACCCGAAACCAACTTGGTGCAGTTCGGGTTTAGTGAGAAGGTGACAAATTAGCTCTTAGCAAAAATCAATAGGCCCTGGAACACGTTAAGAGGCATATTACGATGCTAGGTGTTGCATTCCTGATGGCCGAAGGACACAAGATAAGAATAAACCATGCTAAGGCATGGTAAACCGCCGGCACAATGGCAAATTGGCCCATACAGCTATTCATTAGCTAGCTGGCCCCAAGGACACGTGCCCCTCACTCCAAACAACATGACAAAAAAGGAAATCACCTCCCCAGGGTGCTGGAGCACGTGAATAGAAGGATCCATTCAGAGATTGGTTAATCAAGGGCTATAAGCCAAGGCAGGATATCCTAGACCAATCCAGTGGTTGAGATCACTCCAGATATGAATAGGTGGCACATTAAATCTTTCTTGGATGCCCTGGCCATGTAACCAAGCTTAAATGTATGCAAGTTGATCTAGACCCTTGATCAAACACCTGGTGGGCATATCAAAAGACACATCAGCAAGCATCAATTCGAAAAACCTAATTTTGCCCATTATAAGGCACCCCAATTGAACACTCAACACACACTTCATCTTCTCCAGAAAGCTTTGAGCAAGAAACAAGAGAGAAAACCCCATTTTTACACCAAGGCTAGGTTAGAAATTTGAAGTTTTTCAAGCAAGATTAAGAGGTAATTAATACCTATGCAATGTAAGGCTCTAAATGAGCAAGGTTCTGTAAATATTCTGTTTTTATTCGAAATAAAGGAGGCTTTTTGATGATTTTTCTTGTTGGTTCTTCTTTATTTTAGTGTTATCCCTCATCTCTTCTTCTTTTATTTTATTTCTAAACCTTCAAAAATCATAAATGTGAGAGTTGCATAGTTTCTAGTTCATCCTAGGATGAATAAAATGGAATATGTAACTTGAGGATCAAACAAAAATATATTTCCCTTTTTAGGTCCTTTCTTTGCATCTTTCATGAAATAATAATCAAAAGAAAAATATAAAAGATGTGATTCTTCTTACCTTTTTCTTTACTTTGCATAAAAATATATATAAATATATATATAAGTATTAATATGTATATATGTTAATATTTTATCATCTCTTTTATTTGGAGTTTATGAAATAAAATAATAAAGTTTTGATCTTTGATATTTTCTTTCCTTTTCTAAATTCCTTTTAATTTCTTCTAGAAATAATTAAATAGTAGAAGTATGAGGGTTGAGCCATGAGGTCTCCCTTCATATGAAAACTATATTAATTATTTTGTGAGGATGTTAAAAGAACAATAAAGTGACAACAAAAGAAAATTAAACACAAGAGGTAGTAGGGTTGAGCCATGAGGTCTCCCCTATTATTCTCTCAACCTAAATGATCAAAGGGCCTATTTGTGCAAAGGGATTAATTTAGTCAATAATTAGTGCATTTACATGCATGAATATTGGCAACAATTAAAAACTATGTGCAAATGGGGAGAAATTGAAGTCTAAAGTATTAAATGATATTAGCTTTGGCTATGATATGTCATTTGTGCTTTAAACTTGTGATATTTCAATGACCCTCCCTTTTTAGATCCATTTGTGTATGGAAGAATACTTGATTTCCTAAGCCAATATGCTAAAGGAAATTAAACTTTCCAAACATATGCAAATGATGGAAGATGGAAGGTTTGAAGTGTAAACAAATGACAAGTTGGATGTTTGCATCTCTAAACCTAATGACATGTTCTTCGAAAAACATCAAAACATGATTTTAAACAAAAACAGGGGCTTCTTTGCATAAAACCACATTTTGGCAGATTTTTGGCACCATTTTCGGAATTTTTTGGATTTTTTTCCTTTCCCTTTTGTTCATTGGTACCAAAGATATAGCAACAAAGGCCATGAAAAGTCCCTAAAAATGATGTTCAATTCATGGAATTAATTGTAAATATTCTAAATCAGTCCCTAATACCCTCTGGAACAATGGACCAATATTACACTACAAGGCATGCACCAATGACACAATAAAAGCACTCAAAATTGCCAAAATGACCTTCTCTGGTAAACAGTACCTTCTGGACCGGTACAGGTACCAAAATAAAAAATGGACTTCACCACTAGATAGGGGACTTCAAAACACACAAAATGGACACCAAGTTTGCACTTTTCTGACTATATTTCGATTTTATACGAATTTTCAAAGTTCAGATCCAAAAAATAGAAAAACAGCATTTAAAGAAAAAGGGGACTGCTGTTGGAAAACGGGCAGTATCGAATGACAGAAAAAATCGAAACATAAAAGAAACATCATAATTAAATAGAACATTTCAAAACACACAAAATAGACATAAAGATCATATTTTTCTGACTTTGTTTCAAATAGATATGGATTTTTAAAGGTCTAATTGTTGAACACAAGTAGAAATCAAATAAAACAGCTGCACGGATCTTAAAGCAATCTGAGGCCTTCAATTCTGGCGCCATGATGGGATTTGAATGACAGCACGGGTTTTAAAGTCCAGAATACACATCGAACGGCCAGCACGAATCCTGAAGCTCTGCCCACATCTCAAAGCCCAACACACCAATCTAAGAGACCCAAAAACCCGAATCTCAAAGTCCAGACAATAAATAAAATCATAAATCAACCCCTTTTTATGGAAGACCCCCTCTGATTTCCCAATATTTGCAGCGAAGCCCCTGTGAATTTACAAAAAGGCCCCTGACAGCACAAAACTCTCACAAATAAGCCCTTAGAGGCCCAAATTTCACATGAAACCTTGTCTAAAACCCAAATCACAAAACCACACCCTTCCAGCTTTGTAAATAAGCCCCTGGAAAAACATAAATATTTACAAACAAGTCCTTTTTGGCTATAACTTCTTCATTTCAAGTCCGAATTGACTCAAACCACCTCCAAATAAACCCAAATTGAACCCTCCATCTTTCTAAACCAAAATTGAGCATGTCCAGACATCAGCCAAGCCCTGAAATGACGAAAATACCCTTTTCTTCATATTTCAATCATTTTCTCTCAAATAAAAAGGTGTAAATAAAGCGTAAATATATTTTCTCAAGTGCAAATATGTTTATAAAAATAAATAAAAATGTGTAATAAAGGTATTTTAACGATGATCATTACACCTCATGCATGCACATTAATTAAATACCTAAAACAATGGTAAATCAAAGAAACACACGAAAATCAAGTACATGAGTTTCCCCTTTTAGCCCCTTTTATTCAATTCACAACAAATAGGCATAAATCCTGGAATGAACGAGGTATTCAGCATGGCTTGGGAGGGCCATCTGATGTAATTAACAGCGGGGGCTTGCGCCCGCTGGGAGTTAAACGTCCCCACAATCATTAAACTCTCTCGATAGACCGATCACGAATCGTAGGTCCGTCGAGGGTGAACCAGAAGGAATAGCGGAAAGAAAGAAATGAATGTTTCGAGTTCGATGTTCTTTATTCAACAGAGAGCATTGAACCACGAGACATTTCACACACATGCACACACCTTCCCATACCAACAGCTGTGCAACTTTCTGCGCCCTACAGATAGATGCTGAAAAGCTTGACTCTTGGTTAAGTCAACTCGAGACCTACTTTGACCTTTATGGTTATAGTAGTGAAGCCAAAGTCTCATTTGCAAGGCTAAAACTGACGAATCATGCCTTGACGTGGTGGAACTCTTTTCTCGTTTCTCATCCTGATGAAGAGGTGTCATGGGAAAAATTCACTCAACTCATCCGTAAAGAATTCTATCCGATGGGTTTTGAAGAAGACCGTTGGAGTCGTTGGCACAACCTTCGACAAAAAACGAGATCAATCCGTGCAAGACTACACCACAGAATTTAGGCGTCTAGCCATATCGCTAGGTGTCTCATTAAATGAATCATCAGCATTGATGAAATACATCTCCAGCCTACAACAACAAATAGGCACAGAGTTACGTCTATTTCCCGTACAAGATGTGTCCAGTGCAAGTTCAATTGCCATGACTCTCGAGAAGAAGAATAGTCGTGGAGATCGAGCCTTTAGTAACACAAAAATTGGCTCGTCAAAGCAAAAGATGAAGAATGTGGTGGCCTCGTCTTCAACAACAAAACATGAACAGTATTGTGATTATTGTAAAATCAAAGGCCATACTAAAGAAAAATGCTAGAAGGTGCATCCTGAATTGTTTCCAAAGAAGTGGCAGAAAGGTAAAGCTGCTGCTACAATTATTCAGAATAATGAGCCAATCATTGTTGATCAAGTCCACAAGCGGATCCTAGTCTATCTTTGATGGCAATGCCGAAGAAGATAGACTCAGAATCGTCAGACGAGATTGACAAAAGGGAAGAGCTCTTTGTTTTGAAGATTCAGGTGAAACAGGAGGTGATCAGTGCCATTATTGACACTGGAAGCCAAAAAAATCTCATCTCCGAACAACTAGTCCAAAAGTTGGGATTAGCAACAACACCACATCCAAAGGAGAATGAATTACAAATCAGGCGACAGTGTACATTTAAGTTCGCTGTTACAAGCCAGTACATTGATGAGGTGACATGTGAAGTGGTACCTCTCGACATATGCCAAGTCATACTCGGGAGCCCGTATTTGTGGGATCGAGATGCCATATTCTATAGAATATGACAACAATACCAGTTCACGAAAGATGGTAAAAATTACATATTCTCTCGTGAAAAAATAAACCAAGGTGCTGATTTGATCACAGCTTGTCAAGCAAAGAGGATAGTTAATGCCTCTCAAAGGTTTGTATTACTTCTAATTCGGCCCTTTGAAGAAGAATCTAAAGCCGAAGTTCCAATGAAGCAGGACTTACAAATGTTGTGTGGGAAATTTTCAAGCCTTTTTAATGGTTTGCAAGGTCTTCCACCCAAACGAGAAGTGGAACATGAGATCAATCTCATTGCCGACTCAACTCTGCCAAATCTTGGTATGTATCGGTATTCAGTAATTGAAAATGATGAGATTAAGAAACAGGTGTCGGAGTTACTTGAGAATGGAGTACTCAAGCCGAGCAATTCTCCATGCGGCTCACCTGTGGTTTTAGTTCCAAAGAAAGATGGCAGTTGGAGGATGTGCATCGATTATCGAGCCCTCAACAAAATCACTGTAAAGAATCGATACCCACTTCCTCGAATTGATGATCTACTCGACCAATTAAAGCATGCACACTACTTCACCAAGCTGGATTTGAAGTCCGGCTACCATCAAGTTCGAATTCGAGAAGACGACACATGGAAAACAACATTCAAGACAAGACAAGGTCTATTTGAATGGCTAGTCATGCCGTTTGGACTTTGCAATGCCCCTACCACCTTTATGAGGCTTATGAATGATGTGTTGAGACCTTACATTGATAACTTCGTCATTGTTTATCTTGACGATATTCTTATCTATAGTCCTACTTGGGAGGAGCATATTGAACATGTTGAAAAGGTGTTTGAGCTGCTACAAAGACACCAACTTTGCTTGAATGAGAAAAAGTGTGAGTTTGGGCAGCAGTCATTAATGTATCTCGGATTCATTGTTGGAAATAGAGAATTGAAGATTGATCCAAATAAGGTGAAGGCGATACGAGAGTGGCCTAGACCTTCAAATGTGACAAAGGTTAGAAGCTTCATGGGAGCTTGTCAGTATGTCTGAAAATTCATTCAAAATTTTTTGGTCATTGCTGCTCCTTTACATGGCTTAACAAAGGCAAATCAACGGTTCGAGTGGACGCAACAACATGATAATACATTTTGCCTTTTAAAGGAGAAGATATGCAAAGCACTAGTTTTAGCTTTACCAAATTTGCAAAAGCCTTTTGATTGGAGGTTGACGCATCAGGATATGCGATGGGGGCGGTTTTAATACAGGAAAGACGTCCTGTTGCTTATTATTCTGAAATGTTTTAAGGATCGCAGAAGAACTACCCGACTTATGATAAAGAAATGTTTGCTCTACATCAAGCTATCAAACATTGGCGTGTTTATTTGTTAGGCAAAGAAACGGTGGTCTATACTGATCATCGTCCCCTCCAATATCTCCAAACTCAATCGAAGTTACAACAAGCCCGTCATATGAAGTGGATGACATATCTACAACAATTCAATTTGGTCATAAGGTATAAGAAAGGAGCACAAAATAAACTGGCTGATATGCTTTCACGTCCACCAGTTGCATCTATTTGCCTATCTATAGTAATGGAGATTCAACCAAGCATGCATGACGACTACAAGCAATTGTATGCTGAAGATCCTGATTTTGGTGAAGTCATTGAAATTGTAAAAGCCGACAAACCTTCAGAGTTTACCTTTCGAGGTGAATTGCTGTACAAAGGTTCACAATTATGTGTTCCTAAAGATGCAGACCGACTCAGATGGTTACGTGAAGCTCATACTTCAAAAGTGGCAGGACACTTTGGGGTCAACAAGACTGTACAAAACCTACAACGTTATGTCTATTGGCCACAAATGCAAAATGATGTTGCTCGTTTCGTAAGAGGATGTGTGCTATGTAGTACTTCAAAACCATCCAACCGAAAGCTTGGACTCTACACGCCATTGCCTGTTCCAAGTCGACCATGGGAAAGCATTTCGATGGACTTCTTAGGAGGTCTGCCGAAAACAAGACGAGGACATGACTACATATTTGTGGTAGTTGATCGTTTCTCTAAAATGATATGTTTGATTCCATGTAGGAAAACAATAACTGGAGAAGAAGCTGCAAAACTCTTCTTTCGACATGTTTGGATACACTTTGGACTACCAAGTTCCATTGTATCTGACCGGGATAGTCGTTTTCTCAGCAAATTTTGGCGATCACTCTGGTCTATGATGGACACAAAATTGCAAAGAAGCACCGCTTTTCATCCCCAGACAGATGGACAAACAGAAGTTGTCAATCAAACTGTTGTGCATCTACTACGAGGTTACAATGCCCAACACCCCACTAATTGGGATGAAAGTTTACCATACTTACAATTTGCTTTCAATCGAGCCATCCACAGCTCTACTAATCGATCACCATTTGAAGTGTGTTTGGGATACTTGCCGCAAAGCCCTTTTGACATTGAATTTACTCTCAAGTCGAATCCAGAGACGACCCGTGAAAATGACGAGTTGAAGGCCCAAAAGTATCTTGAAAGCATACGACGAGTGCATAGTGAAGTTGAAAAGCAATTACAAAAGACACAGCAAAAGTACAAAGCTCGACATGATCGACATCGTACAAAGGCTGATTTTTAAGTTGGTGATCTCGTATGGTTTCACCTGGGAAAAAGATTGAAAGGGGAAGGTAAGAAACTGAAGTCAATTCGCTACGGCCCTTTCAAAGTCATTCGTAAGATTGGTGATAATGCTTGCCAACTTGATCTACCACATTACATGGAAATGTATTCGGTGGTCAACGTTGAGAATCTAAAGTCTTTTGAGCCGTCAATGTTAGATGATGAGTCAGAAGAAAATTTGCCTTCAATAGAAGATCTTGTCATAAGTCCAGAAACAATACTATTGGAAGATACCATTCTTGAAAAGAAGACCACTGATACACGTAGAGAAGTTCGGGTTGCCTACCGAATTGGCAAGAAGGGACAAAAACCATCTGTGTCCAAGTGGTACTCGAGAGAAAAAGGGGAAGTTGAATTTCCTCATCTTCAGTTTTAGCTTCATCAGGAGCTGAATCCTATGAAAGGGGGAGTATTGATCCGGGACGATAGGATGATAAAACAATTAATAACTATCTGTACTAATTTTAGAGATTTGATTTACTTATTTAAGACAGGTTGTTTAAGTCCAATAAAAATAAATGGACGAGGAATTGTAAGCCTCCTATATAAAGGAGTGAAAATGTAAAAGAAAGGACAGAGAGAAAAATAAACAATCCTGCCTTCTATTTTTGGAGAGAGAAGAAATATTCAATTATACTGATCTGTGTGGAAGTTGTCAAATTATTATTACTCTCATACGGATCACTAACACTTATGTGACTTTTTATTTTTCACCAAAGATTTTGGGTACAAATGGCTATGCGGCACCAGACTACATAGAAACCGGCCACCTAACCACAAAACCGCCCAAATGTGTTTAGCTTTGGTGTGGTACCTATATGAGATACTCACTGGCAGGCGATCCTTAGACCGAAACCGCCCAAAAAATGAACAGAAACTCCTGGAATGGATCAAACAATACCCTGTCAAAACCAAGCAATTCAGAAAAATAATGGATCCACGATTGGAAGGCCGGTACGAGTTCCGAGCGGCACAGCAGATTGTCAGGCTGGCAGATAGCTGTCTAGCCAAGCAGGCCCGGGACCGCCCGACTATGGGTCAAGTTGTAAAGGCATTGAAAAAAGCAACTTCTATTCGACAGGACGAGTCACAACAGCAGATTGAACCAAGCGGAGAGCAAAAGAGCAGTTTAGCACCGCAAGAGGAATTGATGGAAAGTAATAATCAAAACAACGCAGAGTTGACTGTGTCAGAGTCATCAAAACGGCGTATGATGCATCTGGCAAAAATGACAGAAAATGTAGGAGGTGTACTCAGTAGGCGACGGCTTTTGCAAATGAAAGTTAGCTCGGTACCGTCTCATGAGGAATGTATGTAGTTTTCTTTTTGTTTGTTTGAATGTGCTTGTGTCTTTGTAAAATCTAGAAATATAAGAGATATGTATAAGCATATGTATATATATATATATAGAGTATGGCTAAGTTGCTGCCGGCAGCACTTCGGCGAGGTGCTGCCGGGGGCATTTCGGTCATTCTGTTGTTCAAACAGAAAATCCGAACCGTTCAACGTGTTCTAAATATTAAAATCTACTTGGAGACCAAATTTTACATTTTTTGGAATTTTTTTACTATTTATTAAGCCACTTTGAAAATTCCAGATCACATGGTCCAGAATTTTGGTGCACTGTTCACCCGGATCAGCCAATTTCAAAGTGGCCTAATAAATAGCTAAAAAATTCCAAAAAATGTAAAATTTGGTCTCCAAGTAGATTTTAATATTTAGAACATATCTGTATAAAAAAATTTGTTGTTTGAACACCGGAAATGACCGAATTGCCCCCGGCAGCACCTGGCCAGAATGCTGCCGGCAGCAATTTAGCCATACTCTATATATATATATATATATAGACTATGGTGAGTTGTGAAGTAAAACGTTGCACGTCATATTTTCGTTTTGAAAATTCAAACAACCGATCCGAACTGCTCAACATATTATCAATATTGAAATGTGCTTGGAAACTAAATTTTACATTTTTTGGAATTTTTTACTATTTATTAAGCCACTTTGAAAATCGCTGATCCACTGTGAACAGTAAAAATTTATGGACCATCGGATCAGTGATTTTCAAAGTGGCTTAATAAATAGTAAAAAAAATTCCAAAAAATGTAAAATTTAGTCTCCAAGCACATTTCAATATTTAGAACATGTTGAGCGGTTCGGATCGGTTGTTTGAATTTTCAAAATGAAAATATGAGCGTGAAGTAAAAATGACCTCTTACTTCACAACTCACCATAGCCCAGCTCTATATATATATATATATATAGATATAGAGGAGGGTTCAAATACCTCCATTTTTGGTGCCTCCATTATGCCTCCATTTTTAAAAATTTTAATAACTCAAAGTTTAAAACTTAAACGTCAAAATAAAATCGTTAGATGTGATTTATGTTATTTGCTCTATGTGCTCATAAAAAATTATCACACTTCAATTTTGCTTTTATGTGAATCAATAAGTTGAAATATCAACGTCTAGAAAATATCCACATTAGTATACATTTTTACAAGCTCAAGATGACAACCAAAACAAAGTTGAAATGCCATGATTTTTTACACGTGCATAGATAAAATGATGTAGTTCATATCCAATGGTTTTATTTTGAATTTTAAGTTTTAAAGAATGGAGGCACGACGGAGGCACAAAAAATAGAGGTATTTGAACCCTCCTCATATATATATATATATAGGAATTGGCTAGCATGCTATGCATATATAAGGGCCCTCCGTGCTACGGCTCACTTTTTGAGTTTTCAAAATCCTAACGGTCGATCCGAACCATTCAACATGATCTCCATATGAATATGTACTTGCAAACCAAATTTTACATTTTTTAGAATTTTTTTACTATTTATTAAGCCACTTTAAAAAAACACTAATTTGTACACAACAGTAAAATCTGCTGGACCATTGGATCAGTGATTTTCAAAGTGGCTTAATAAATAGTAAAAAAATTCTAAAAAATGTAAAATTTGGTTTGCAAGTACATATTCATATGGAGATCATGTTGAACGGTTCGGATCGACCGTTAGGATTTTGAAAACTCAAAAAGTGAGCCGTAGCACGGAGGGGCCCTTATATATGCATAGCACCGTAGCACTGTCCTATATATATATATATATATATGAGTTGGGCTATGGTGCATTGCAATGTATAGTTCCTCTTGTACATTGGACTATAAATTGTTGGTTTTAATTTTCAAACAACCGATCCAAACCGTTCAATTTGATATCCATATTAAAATGTGCTTGGAGACCAAATTTTACATTTTTTGGAAATTGTTTGCTATTTTTTTAGAATTTTTAAAAATCACTGTTTTTCTATGGTTCAGAAATTTCTGAAAAACAACGATTTTAAAAAATTCTAAAAAAATAGTAAAAAAATTCCAAAAAATATAAAATTTGGTTTCCAAGCACATTTTAATATGGAGAACATGCTGATCTCTTTAGATCGACTGTTTGAACTTCGAATCCAACAGTTTATAGTCCAATGCACAAGAGGGGTTATACATTGCAATGCACCATAGCCCAACTCATATATATATATATGTTCTTCTTATCTACATCTATAAATATTATAAGGATTAGCCATATATGGTCATACTTTCACCTTCCCCATTTTCACTACAGGAAGGCATATATAAATAGGGCTATTATTTACACGGGTACATAAGTATAAGAATTGAAGATATACTACATGCAAAAAAAATAATTAATATACTTCTGTTGGTAGAATAGCTATTTTTTTTCTATTAAGGCCCCGGTACACTCCGCATCTTCGAAATGCTATTCTCGAGAATTAAACTCACAACACCGTAGAGAGACGAGCCTCGTGCCACTGCACTAAGCCATTGGTTAAGTAAAAAAGCTATTTAATATGTTTTGGACTGTTTATTATTATAGGGTTGAAATGTAATGAAATGTATTTTAGAATTATCTCGTGGTCTTTTAAGTAAAATTGTATTACCAAGATTTGGGACCTGGCCTCTTGAACAGAATCAGCGATTTCTCTCCTCTTTTGTTTCTTTCTTCTCTCAACTTCAAAACATTAATCATAATTTTAAATAGAGCTCAGTACAGCTTTCCCAATTCAATATTTCATAATATCAAGGTCAAAGGCTGTCTTAGATTTTGGTTAGTTTCATACCAATATAATCCCTCATATCCAGGCATATGGTTCAGATTGTTTTATGTTAAGACCTTTTCTTTTTTACCACAACATGTTTTATGTTAGACTTGTTTTAGTTTTGTTTGGGAGGAGAAATGGACGAAAAAGACTTATTTAGCTTTCCCAAACTTTTATTGATGGTAAATAAAAAACAATGAGAAAGTTTTTGGGAGATTTTAAAAAATGGGAAGGCATCCACGGGTGTGTGCTGTTGGACAAACGATTTAGTGTGAAAATTGATTATATGGATGGATTGACACATGTCAAAAGATTGTGTTTCCTTAATTGGTTATGCCTACAATGTTGGATTGTGGACGATTAGCATGCCTTGTTCAGACTCTAGTCTGAATTAAATTCTCTCTTGTGATTGCTAAATTTTAAATTAGACTCGTTTAATCAATTAGCCATCATCCATTGCAAATATATTGATAACCACTGATTGAAGTTCCAACGGGAGTAGCTCTCACTTTACCATCATAGTCAACCCAAAAGAGGGACTCCAATTTATATACAAAAAACTGGGCAAAGAAACATATTTACATTTTTATTTACAAATCACATATGGCTCTTCCAAACAGTAAATGAGTTGTCTACAAACATATCCAAAACCAAATATAACATACACTAACTACTTCAAGAGCAAAAATAAATTAGTTCTGCTCATTCTAACTCATAGTCAAAATCATGTCAAACACTAGAATACTACAAGTCTACAAATATCTAACACTAAGGTGGTCTCAAGTTGCTCTAGAAACATGAACAATAAAGGTAATTTGCTTTGCAGCCTTGACAAGTTCAAATAAGCACATGTCACCTTCCTGCAACTTGGTTTCCTGCACAAACTTTGCCCATGGATTGCATTTAAAAGTTTGATGGCCTCTCCTGTAGTAGTACTTCACTGACCATGTCTTCTCCTTATTGGGCAAACAAAGCATGACATGCTGTGTTTCTTTAGGAAGATGCTCAGCACAAAACTTGCAGGATAATTCCTACTCAGAAAAGAAAAAAAAAAAAGCTACTAAGTTTTTTGTCCAAACTAATTTTATTTTAGAAGAATCACAACAAAAAGTTCGGCACATATGTTATGTCTATTGCTTGCTGGGGGCTAATATTTGGGTCATGTTGCTATTGACCACAAGTCGAATTTCTTTAGTCTTAACTTTTGAGTACAAATAATTTACTACTTCCGTTATATATTTCTCATGAACAATAGTGGTAATAATTCACAGGTTTAGCTTTAAACATTAACCCAACAAAAAAGAACTTGATGTATCTAACCCAATCTGATTCGTGTAAGGGTCAGGAAATTCGGATCCAGTTCAAATTTAATGGGTTGGTCTTAGGTGCAGTAAAAGGTAAACCATTAAAAGCCCTATCCCATGGAACTATATGGTAATGTGTACCAAGTTTTTCATTCAATTTCATGTTCATGTATTCTTAAATATCAAAGGTTTTCAACTAACATCATTTGATATCACTGTTTTATTCTTATCAAAATGAACAAGTAAGAAGTCACATTAACTTACAATGCCGGTTACGCTGAGACTGGATTTTCTCAGAACTTTAACAAAGGAAGGGTTCCCGATTTGAACTTCACTTGCCAGTTGATGAAATCTCTTCTTTTGTTCTTCACCCATTACTCTGCATCTTGGCATATAGAATGTTTTGTCACCAGGTGCCAAGCACTTCCCTGTATTCATTTAAACAATTTTTTTAAGACAAAGTGCATACTTAATCAATGATCTTATCAAAGAGGGTTCACCATACTTGGATTTAACTTAGTAGTAGGACTCATCTTTGTTTCATATCCAAATCTGTACAATTCACCATGCACAAAACAGATTCTGCTTCATTCACTCACAAAAAACACCCTATCCATTTTGTAAAGCAAAGTACTTACTCATTATAGGAGGGGCCTTGGTTACACCCGTCTTATCAGTTCCATTATATCTCTCTTCTTCAGTTGTAATACTGCGAGAAGCCCGTGACAACTTGGCTGTATGAACTTCAACTTCATGTGGACCTTCAACATCATAATTGTCTAGTTCCAAACTACTAGTTTTTGTTGCTCTAGAAACATGAACAATAAAGGTAATTTGCTTTGCAGCCTGGACAAGTTCAAATAAGCACATGTCACCTTCCTGCAACTTGGTTTCCTGCACAAACTTTGCCCACGGACTGCATTCAAAAGTTTGATGGCCTCTCCTGTAGTAGTACTTCACTGACCATGTCTTCTCCTTATTAGACAAACAAAGAATGACATCCTTTGTTTCTTTCGGAAGATGCTCAGCACAAAACTTACAGGATAATTTCTACTCAGAAAAGAAAAAACAACTAAGTTTTTTGTCCAAAACAAATTTTATTTTAGAAGAATCACAACAAAAAGTTCGGCACATATGTTATGTCTATTACATGCTGGGGGCTAATATTTGGGTCATGTTGCTATTGTCCACTAGTTGAATTTCTTTAGTCTTAACTTTTTTAGTACAAAATAATTTATTATTTCCGTTATATATCTCTCTTGAACAATAGTGGTAATAATTCACAGGTTTAGATTTAAACATTAACCCAACAAAAAAGAACTTAATGTATCTAACCCAATCTGATTCGCGAAAGGGTCAGGAAATTCGAATCCAGTTCAAACTTAATGGGTTGGTGTGCAGTAAAAGGTAAACCATTAAAAGCCCTATCGCATGGAACTATATGGTAATGTGTACCAAGTTTTTCATTCAATTTCATGTTCATGTATTCTTAAATATCAAAGGTTTTCAACTAACATCATTTGATATCACTGTTTCATTCTTATCAAAATGAACAAGTAAGAAGTCACATTAACTTACAATGCCGGATACACTGAGACTACATTTTCTCAGAATTTTAACAAAGGAAGGATTCCCGATTTGAACTTCACTTGCCAGTTGATGAAATCTCTTCTTTTGTTCTGCACCCATCACTAATCTTGGCATATAGAATGATTTGTCACCAGGTGCCAAGCACTTCCCTGTATTCATTTAAGAAAACATTGTAAGACAAAGTGCATACTTAATTCAGCGATCTTATCACAGAGGGTTCGCCATACTTGGATTTTTACTTTACTCATCAGTAGGACTCATCTTTGTTTCATATCCAAATCAGTACAATTCACCATGCACAAAACAGATTCTGCTTCATCACATTTTCTTCTTCATTTACTCACAAAAACCACAATCTCCATTTTGTAAAGCGAAGTACTTACTCATTATAGGAGGGGCCTTGGTTACACCCGTCTTATCAGTTCCATTATATCTCTCTTTTTCAATTGTAATACTGCGAGAAGCATGTGACAACTTGGCTGTATGAACTTCAACTTCATGTGGACCTTCAACATCATAATTGTCTAGTTCGAAACTACTAGTTTTGGTTCTCCTCACAAACTGCATGGGATCATTCCTCTTTACCCACCCCATTTGGTCAAAGATTTGCACTTCAAATCTGGATTCACCAATGAACTTGAAAAGGAGAAGGTCGTTCTGTAATACATTATTAGCACTAGCAAAATTGCTCCAGCCAGATTGAAGTAACAGTTTATCACCCGACCTGATAAGCTCGACATGCCATGAACTGCCACTCTGCCTTTTGAGCTCAAGAAGTTTGCCAATTAGACCAGTGAAGTGTGCCGTAACTCTCTCTGGTAAAGTCTGTACAGTGTATGAAATAAGAGTGAGAAAAAAAAAAAAAAAATTTAATTGAACTTGCACTTAGCAATGAAGAGCTCAAGAAGTTTGCCAATCAGACATGTGGAGTATGCTGTAATTTTCTCTGGTAAAGTCTGTACAGTATATGAAATAAGTATGAGATAAATGAAAAAGGGAAATTTAATTAAACATCCACTTAGCAATGAATGGCTCAGTATAGTCATGCTATTGCCCATGCCAGGTCAACCACGACCACAGCAGTAAGGCAGGGTGTGGACGTGAGTTAACAGCCTTTTTCCGTCCAGGCTTAGTATAACAATATTACTGTCGAGGTAGGCAAATCTTACCCAACTTTACCCAATTTTATTGAAAATCCTATAAACTCAAACCCAGCTTGATATGGATGTGATAAACCACAATCTGAACCAACCAAACCCAACTAGACCAAAGCCCAAGCTGTCTGGCTGAGTCTCGACAAAACCGAAAACCCAAATGGACCAGAATCCAAACAATGAACCTGCATAACCCCATAGCTGACCACCTCAATCGAGGCTCTCATCCTGTTTTGGCCCCACTCCATAAGTAATTATTTTAGTGTGATAGCCCGCAACAACCTGAGTCTCCATTTTGACCACCTTACCAGCCTAAAAAAAAACCAGGAATTGAAATCCCAAATGGCCCAAATCCATATGACCTGAGACCAAAACGAACATAACTTGAACTGACCCAAACCCAAAATTTTGACCTGACCCAACACCCCTGATAGCAATCTCCAAGTACCAGTATGGTACCAACATGTCAATACAGAACTTATCAGATGCCATACTGAATTCATACAAGATACTTGCAGAGACCAAAGAGGTGGGTAATAATTGCTTAGACATACTGACATGAATAGCAACCTCAAATGTACTAGAGAGATTTGGATAAAAGAAATTCATTTGAGCCTACGGTTTAATTGTCGTGTATGAAAACTTAACTTTTTAACATAGTAAGGTATATACTCTAATAGATCTTTGTATATTCTATCTTAATTAGACAAACACCCTTACAAAACGTAAACCTGAGATGACTTTTCCAATGTAGACTACAACCTTCCCTTTTGTTCTATTGGCTATATGATATATTGCACTCATAAGAAAACCCTTTGCTAAAACTCCCATATGAAGAACAAGTGTTCACGGTAAACCATATGTGGTGGTTCTAAAATTTTCCAAACCCCCGTGCAAATAAATAGATGGACCTGATATCAACCAATTCACATCCTTGGTCGCATTTTTACCATTGATAGGCCCAACCTGTCAACAAAATTTGTCCAGTGCACTATTTGTTTTATTTGCATATTTTGCACAGGAACTGTTTGGTAAAATACCCCAAGAACTATGCATTTGTTAAGTTGCACAGTCATGAAGCATGACATTGCTAATTGGTAAAACTTCATTTGGATATCACAAAATTATACCTTGTAACCTTATGCCATGAATTAGTGGCTCAACTCTGATTTTATGGCTTTAAGTCACTGAACTTCTACATTTTCCCCATCAGGTCACTCTATCCCTCCCTTAAAACAAACAAATGTAAGTAAAATCTCTCTCTTTACCCTCCCTCTTTCCAGTATTACATGATAAATCTCTTTTTCTTTTTCAATTTCTGACAGTCTTTGATGAAAACAGATTCAGTGTCTCTTTTATTTATTTATTTTTTATTGTGAACAATAGTTAGTAACTCGAACAATAATCTTAGGAGAGAAATGACAGGGAGCTGACCACACTATGCATGTAAAATCCCCTCATTTCCTTCTGAAAATCCATCTTCCTTGAGCCCTTACAAGTTGAGTTGCAACTACTGTTTAAATTTCCACGGTTTCAGCTACACGGTATTATCTCGAGAACTTGATCGCTATTTGAGTTGGGAGTTGGAGTTCCCTTTTTGAAATGAACCTAGAGAAGAAAATGGCACCTCAATTTATCATTATCAGAATTACAATTGCTCCTCTAAGTTCTCCGTTTTTTTGTAATGTTTGGGACCATTGTGCCTGGGGGGGCCTTCTGGTGATAAATTGGGGCAAAGCAACCCCAAGTTCAGATTTCAGAACCTTAGCTACTTTGCTTATTAGAAAAGGTTCTGGCGAGCGACATATACCTTACATTTAAACTCTTGTCAGATATCAGATCTTCAGAAAAAATAAATCCAGCATAACAGAACTAGCAAAGTTTCTCAAATTTACTGAAACTAACAAAACATATTAATCCAGGAACAAAAAAATAATCCAAATTTAAAGTTGCACAAAATTAACAGAAGTTTCCCAAAATATTAATTCAGCATAACTTCTAGTAGAACCATTGAAATTTCACAAAAACAAAGCAACTGTTCATATATAAATTTAACAACTGAAGCGAAGTACCATTCAATTGCTTAATCTCCAGTTCAAGAAAAGTACCATTGGAATATCAGCTTACCTTCAAAGTACCATTCAATTGCACTATCACCAGCTCAAGCTCCTGCTTCTCGTGCAGTTGCTTCTCCAGTTGTAGCAAATTGGCAAAGAGAGATGAATTGGAGAAACTGAATTGCACCGGAAAAAACAATAGCCCAAATAAACCGACAAATTTCAGAAATATTTCAGTAAATGAACTGACGAAGGAGTCAGTAGATGATGGAGATTAACGAAGAGAAAGAAAGGAGAGGAGTACCTACCAAAGAGATGTCAAACGAAAGAGTATCTCAATGCGAAACTTTCTATGGCGTCGGTTTAATGAGTTTGTCTACGGAGCACCGGTGATCACTGATCACTGATCAGAGGGGGAGAGAGGGTATTTTATTTCTTGCTTGCTTGGGTATGCGTGTTGGATATAAATCTGCTGTTATTCCAAAGGGATCACAGGGTTATTCCTATCCCAACCGTTTAAATTTTTTCATGTGCGAATCTCAAGGAAAAATATTTTTCATGCTCGAATCTCAATAAAGATCAATGGCTAAGATCGAAATAACAGAGTGCTGTTAATCGAAAATTAATAAATAAAATATCACGAAAGGGGATCGATTTGGTGAAATTTTGATATCTTGGTAAACCGGGATTGTTTATCCCGTTCCACGGGACGGGACAATTTATCCCGTCCCACTAATCCAAATTTGTAACAAATAAAAATTTGTGAGATGAGATAATCTATTACGTCCCACAATTTTTGTTTTGTTTTGTTTCTTCTCTTCTTAGTTAATAAGTTACAGAGGGAAAAATGTGAGACGGGATAGATTAACCCGTCCCACAATTTTTTTTTTCTTAGTTAATTACGTTAGCGGGATTACGAATTTGAATTAGTAGGATGGGATAAATTGTCACGTCCCGTGTGACGGGATAAATGATCTCGTTTTACCTATATTTGGATTTCCAACAGAAATGACGCCCTATCGCGATATTTTTTATTTTTATTTTCGATTAATAAAAAAATCGGGTGTTGGTGTGTGGGGAGCTGATTTTTTTATTATAAAAAATAAATAAATAAAATATCGCGAAAGGTGATCGATTTGGTGAAATTTTGATATCTAGGTAAACCGGGATTGATTATCCTGTTCCACGAGACGGGACAATTTATTCCGTCCCACTAATCCAAATCTGTAACCCGCTAATTTCTTCTTAAGTTAATAGGTTAAGCAGAGAAAAAAAATAAAAATTTGTGGGACGGGATAATCTATCCCGTCCCACATTTTTTTTTGTTTCTTCTCTTCTTAGTTAATTAGTTAACAGAGGGAAAAATGTGGGACGGGATAGATTAATCCGTCCCACAAATTATTTTTTCTTAGTTAATTAGATTAGCGGGATTACGAATTTGGATTAGTGGGAAGGGATAAATGATCTCGTTTTACCTATATTTGAATTTCTAACAGAAACGATACCCTATCGTGATATTTTTTATTTTTATTTTCAATTAATAAAAAAATCGGTGTGGGGAGACCGAAATTTTTTTTGTTACCACCCAAATTAACTATCACTCAAATTAACTTTTTTTTCCATATATACACCCACGCTTTTTCAGGTGCGCACCAAATTTTTTTTTTTTTTGTGGTTCTGTTCTTTTTTGTTTTGTAATTTTGAAATTATGATTTTTGTTTTGGATGCTGAATTTTATTTGCTTTATAATTTTATTTTTCTTAAAACAAAATTCATAATTTCAAAATTTCAAAACAAAACAGAACATAACCACAAAAAAAAGGGTTGGTGCTCAAAAAGGGCACCATTCTCCAGTTAGACCACCAAATGATACTCTTCTCCAGAGTGTGTACCGACCTATTTTGGTGCGCGGACTAGAGAAGCATGGGTGATATCTATGGAAAAAAGTTGATTTAGTTGGTATTTGTTTAATTAGGAATTAACCCAATGGTAACTAAAAAATTTCGAGTGGAGAGAGATGATAAATAAATGCTAAAAAGTAAAAATGCGCTCTTTTAGCCGAAATTTTTATTAATAGGAAAATAAATAAATAAAATATCGAGAATGGGGAAGGATTTCGCTGAAATTCGATATATAAGAAAAACGTGATTGTCTGTAACGTCCAGAGGACGTTTTAGAACACAACGTCCAGATTAGCGAAATTACATTAACCACTAATTAATGAAACTACGGAAAAACAAAATTCAGGGCGTTATTTTCTATCACGTCTAGATATTTTGAAAGCAAAAAAAAATTTCAGGCCATCACAGAGGAAAACGGCTAGAGTTCAAATGAGAGTTAAAAGAAATTTTGTTGATCCATTGTTTTTTTTTGTGGCTCCCTGGACGTTACATGCGGTTTTCCTCTGAGACTTTGCCGACACAAGATTTTCTTTTTTCTAGGATCTTTCTTCGTGAGGCCTATACGGAAATCTGTGCATAACATAATTACTAGGTCTGCTCACCTTCATTCAAGCTTCGTCAACCCAATCCTCTCGTCCTGACTTTTATTTTTTTTATTTCCGCTTGGTCCAGGCCGTTGTTCTCTGTAACGTCCAAGATTTTTTTTTTCAAGACCGCTGGACGTGATTCTCTGTAACGTCCAGAACTATCACGTAATTAGTTGGTTAATTACAATTCGCTAATCTGGACGTTCTGTTCTATAACATCCTCTGGACGTTACAGACAATCACGTTTTTCTTATATATCGAATTTCAACGAAATCCTTCCCCATTCTCGATATTTTTTTATTTATTTTCCTATTAATAAAAATTTCGGCTCTTTTAGGGTGTGCTTCAATGATTGTATAAGAGGGAGGAGGGGGGGAGGGAAGGGTATGGGTTAGGAAGGAAGGGGAAATTTTAATACATTCACTTGCTCCAGAAATATAGAGAACAAAGAGTGTGGTGTAAATTTTTAATGTAAGTTATATTGTATCTAATTGTGACTATTTTATCCTTTGCATGATGCTTCCTTCTCTCAAGTAATTCTCAGCAGTTATTTCACCCTTTGAACTGGATTTAAAAAAAAAAGTAACATACAAGCTGTGGTTAATCTGTAAATATCATATATGGTGAAATGGTAAGTATCCCATGCTAAAATATCAAGTATGGAAAGAAGGAGAATAAGAAAGTATGGTATAATATGTATAGATTCCATATGCTGAAAATCTTAGTTCTCCAAAGAATTGTGTCGCGTACTCGCGTAAATTAAGTCCAATCAGCTAGTAGATATGCTAGTACAAAACTACAAATAAAATTAGTAATTCAGAAATTCAAGTTACTATGTCAAGTTCTCATTAATTCAAGTTCGATTGTATCAAGTACAGTCTTTCTTGGCACTAATTATACTTAATAATAGTGAGCATTGAATGAAATTGTGTTTGAAGCACAATACCATATCATACTGGTGCGCCATTACCAGTATCATGCATACCGTATTTCTTGAAAGTTGTTCATGCAAGCAGAAAAGAAACTTTGTTAGGTGTAAATTATATCTAACTAAAAAGATGCAAATAATATTTTATAGTATCTTACATAAGCTACATCTGATGTGTAAATTGTTTCCCAAAATGGTATAACCAGCGTACCAGTATAAACTGATACAGACCACGGAGTACCAGTACAAACATAGCCAACTTAATAGAAAGCAAATAGCAAAATGGATGAATGCTAATACTAACAAGATAAATCATGCAACAAGCAAGCAAAGGACTAATACAGTAATGATATTCTTTTTAAGAAAATAACTTCTTAATACATTTGACAAGATTCAGAATGAAACATTTGAAAGCACTATTGCCATAATTATTATATTTCTGAATGAAATATTTATATGCTGCACAAAATTCATAGATAAGAGGTTCAAAGTTATAACAATTCAAGAGCTTTCTGTGTAATGTTTCCCATTTTGCCCTTACACCCTTACCAGTAAACAATTTTTATCAAGTGCATGAAGATACAATTTTTATTGAAACTTCAAAAGATCGTATACATATTCACAAAAAACCTCAGCATAAAGTTTCTTTATAAACCTATTGAAAAGATTATTTGTTTAAAAGCTAACAGCATCAGACTAATAAAAAATATAATGCTCTAGATTAAAGTGCAAGAAGAGAAATACATGTAAACTTCTATTTACATTCTGCAACAAAAGAAGACATAACGAACAAAAATAAGAAACAACAACACTGATTAAATTTGGCCATGGAACTATGGAAGGAAGACGTAAGACTTGCAGATGTTGTTGGTCGAAGAGCTCACTCGCTTTATCTTTAGCATCTTCATCTGATTCTTGCAACTTGTCCAAATTTACAGGTAGGCTCAAAGACACTATACAAAAAGTCAAAAAGGTTCGGCTAAGTTAAGACACTTTACAATTATTAAAAAGTCAAAATAATCAAATGCAGAGAAGAAATCAGATTTTAATATATAGCATAATGTTCATTGTCATAAGCAGCATAGCATGATGTCTTTAACATCATTATTTTATAAGAGACTTGATGGCTACTACAAGTTGAACCTGACATGACTTGATGGCCATCAGAATTTTGTTTCACATCATAATCTGATTTCGTCATTTCTCCGAGCACCTTGAGTACATCAAAATCTGTTGTTTTTAACAACATATAAGAGACTTCTGTTGTTATACCAATGTCTTGACAACTATCTCATTCATTTTTCTAATTATTCTAGCTGCGTTATTAGTCATGCCACTACAAACTAATGTGAGAGTTGAAGCAAGAGTCAATGAAACAGTGTGTGGGAGAGAGAAAGACGAATTTTATGTCCTTGGAAGTTGGAAGCGTGAGCCAGAGAGGGAGGGAGAGAAAAATGAAAAACAGAGAAAAAAAGAATAAGAAGACTGGTCGTGTGGCCATTGGTGAAGCAGGGGACTGACTCTGTTTATAGATTCAGTAAATTGGTCAACTTTTTTAATCAGGAATATGATATTGTATAAACATTTTGGAAGCTGATATGAGTACCCGCAGTTGAGTACCCGCACCTAAACTGCCATAACTGCTTGTGGGGACCGCAACCGTTACAAAACTGTAATTTTGTTTTACAAATATTAATAGTAACATTGTGAAGTATATAGCTCAAACCATAGAAGGCAAAATCGGCCGTTCCGGATCGGGATCGGATGGTACCGATCCGATTTCAGGCCGATTTACGCGCTTAGTAAAGATTTCGTCGAATTTCGGCCGTTCCGGCCTCATTCCGTCCAAATTTCGGCCGTTTCAGTCTCATTCCAGCCAAATTTCATCCGTTTCGGACATAAATAGACCGATTCCTCTGAAACGGACGAAACGCGAATTCAAACCCAAAAAAAAAAATTTGCGCTCTCTGAGACTCGAACCCGCGCCCTTTAGCATAGGAACCAAATTCTACTCCACCACACCACACAATCTTTCTAGTTTAAAAGCACAACTCATTTCTATATATTATTAATATCTATTCATGAATTTGGTAATACTGCGTTCCTAGCAACACCCATTAGTATGGACGCATCATCCAGTGCATATCAAATAATTTTGAGAAAACCATTCAACCATGGATTGATTGTAATAATTTGATTGTATATTTCAATTTGAGAAAACCATTCAAGCATAATTTGAGAAAATTCATTTCTATATATTTCAATTTGATTGTAATAATTTTTCTAAATTTTTTTCTAAATTTTTTTCTATTTTTTTAGTGTAAAACATGCTTCTAACAAAAAAATCCGATTTTCCGATCCGATTAGGCCGATCCTGACCGATTTTTCCGATCCGGATCGGGATCGGTCGGTGCCGATCTCAATCCCGATCCCGATACCGATTTTTCTTCTATGGCCCAAACATGACAAGTATTTATATCTATACAATGAACTACATATATGATATATGAATTTTCCTAAAATAACCGTACCTGCACCTTTTCTTGAAAAGTCCTCGTGTCGTACCCGCATTAGGGGACCACTCAAATGGCATGTGGGGACCACTTAAAATTGTCAACAAAAAATGTTGACTACAAATGTTGTGGTATTTATACTTACGAAATAAAGTATTTATAACTACAAGGGTGTGGTATTTATACTTACAAAATAAAGTATTTATATATATATATATATATATATATATAGGATTTGGCTAATATGCTACGCGTAGCATAGAGCCTCTCCGTGCTACGGCTCATTTTTTGAGTTTTGAAAATTCTAACGGTCGATCCGAACCGTTCAACATGATCTCCATATTAATATGTACTTGCAAACCAAATTTTACATTTTTTTGAATTTTTTTACTATTTATTAAGCCACTTTGAAAATCGCTGATCCAATGGTCCAGCAGATTTTACTGTTGTGTACAAATTAGTGTTTTTTCAAAGTGGCTTAATAAATAGTAAAAAAATTCTAAAAAATGTAAAATTTGGTTTGCAAGTACATATTAATATGGAGATCATGTTGAACGGTTCGGATCGACCGTTAGGATTTTGAAAACTCAAAAAGTGAGCCGTAGCACGGAGTGCTCTATGCTACGCGTAGCACGCTAGCCATGTCCTATATATATATATATATATATATATATTACGTTGGATGAATAACAATATTAAAAAAGTGTTTATATCTACACAGTTATAATAAACAAAAAACTTCACATATCAATTATCTTAGACAAATTCATATCAATTAAAACTCTAAAATTACCACATAATAGTTAACTTGACAATTACCAAAAACAAACAAAAAAGTATTTATATCTATATGCGTTGTCGCAAAGAGATGATAGATCAACTGAAAAACCATAGAAAATCGCTTCCAATTTCGAAATCACCTCAAAATCGCCGGAAGCTTCGAAAAAAGAAAAAATGGAGAGAAAAGAATATTTGAATTTCAAAATGGAAGGTCCGATATCGTTGTTAGTCGCGATCGGTAGTTAGTGGGGACCACCACATACCGTTATGGAAGTTAATCGCGACGGAATAGCCTACGGGTACGATGCGGGTACTCAAGTGCGGAGATTAGAATGATTATTCAAACATTTTAACTAGGAATATCATACTGCTGTTTTTATTTGCTTGTTAGCATCGTTACTTGCTTCGTACAGCTCCAAACAAAACCAATATTGATGCAAAAATTAATATTACATAAATAAACCTTTGTTTTGTATATTGTTTAATACAGTTGAAAAAACAGATGACGGAATTTATATTACTTGCATAATATGTAAATTACTTACATAATAAATCACTACCGAAGCAAAGTGAGACAGTCTTCTAGTATTAATATAACTATAAGTTTTTGTCAATAAGTTTTTGTCAATTTGTGATAACTAATAATCCATATTTTTAAATATTGTTAATTAATAATAAACCATAATTAAATATAAATAAAACAAAATTTGTAGATAATTAAAATTTGAAAAAAAAAGCTTTAAATTAAAGATAAAAACAATCAAACTGATGCTAATTGGATGGATAATATTTAATGGAATGATTATAAATGTTAATTAATGAATATTTAGATTTTGAAAATTTGAAAGTTAAGAATTATAACATTGACCAGAGGAGTCCACATGTCACGACCCTCACCCATGGATGACTACATGATCTCCTAATTACCTCTCTGTACCCTTAATTCATATGTATTTTTGAGGTGGTTGGTGATACTCCTCAGTTGCTACTGCTATGATGGTTTCAAAGCTTTAGGGTCTTTACTGGTTATTGTTTTACTTTGTGATTTTGCAAGTTTCTAAGGGCCTGTTTGTTATTTTCCAGTTTGCATGCTTAGGATGAATCCGTTGCTATTTTGTATAGGTGTTAGTATGAAGCAATGTGGCTTTGAGTTAGTTCTTTTATTAGCTAGAACAAGGTATTTCCTAAATACCTGGTGCTGTAATGAGATTTTATTTTGTGCTGGTACCAGCCTGTTGGTACCAATTGACATTGTTGTTGGTTTTCATGAATAATGGAAATCGGTGTGTCATCTCACTTTCTTTCAAAAAAAAAAAAAAAAAATCATACGTATTTTTGTATCCTCTGTCTCTCTCCGAATTGTGAATTGTCCCATCTGTATTTACTAATTACATGTCCTCTCATACGATGGGTTTTGATGAGATTTAAGAGAGATTATATAAAAGGGTTGAGTGTTCTGTGTGCATATTAGTCTTCAAATCTCCAAAGAAATATTTCATTAATTACTCTTGTGATCTTGTCAAACCTCTTTCTCTTGCTTGTCAAATCTAGCTGCACTCAAAAACTATGACTTGTGAGACCAATTAACTTGCAAGAAACACAATCAATTGCTCTCAATTTTGCAAGTTAATTACATGAGGAAAGTATTCTTGTCTCCATCATGGAGCAAGATCAGCAAAAACCAACCAAAACACAGCCACATGCTGTTCACTCTTACTTAGTATCAGTAAAAACATCACAAAAGTTGCCCTAGTCAGAAGTTGACTACTAAACTAGAGATATATTTATATATTAGCTACTGATGTTATCTCTAAGTCCAACCTAGCCACTGTGGTCTGTCTCTGTGGCCTTGTATATCACCATTTTGTCATCATTCGGCTTCCAAATGCGTAACGGTATGGCATCGATAATCTTCTCCTCTGGTATCCAGCTTTGTGTGTCCTCACGAGTCTGTCCTTTCATCTTCTTCCTATCTGTCCAATAGAAAAATAAGGAAATATTAAGTAATATGAGATTACGTGCAGTTTTAACAGAAGCATTATGGAAACACATTTCATTTCTGTGTTTCCAAATTATCCAGCAAATGGCACTAAAAGCGATTAAGAAAGAAGTTCTATGTCTAGATGAAAGAGTAAGTGCAAAATTGAATACATCAGTCAATGTGTGCCAATTTTTGAAATATTCTTGACAGTTTCCAGTCCAAAACCAGATTTGCTGCGCTAATTCACATGTTAAGAATAAATGGTCTATAGTTTTGACATGTTGACAGAACATACAACGAGTATTACAACTCCAATCTTTATTCACCAAGTTATCCTTAGTAAATATTCTATATTTGAATGCAAGCTACATAAAAATTCTAATTTTGGGGGGAATTGGTAATTGCCGCCATAAAAGAGGTTTGATTGGTGTAATTTCTCTATAATTAAGGAACCTATACAAGGTTTGGACTGTAAAATGCCCTGAGGATTCCCATCTCCACGACACTTTATCATGTGTGTGTGTGAAACAGATTTGACTGAGTTCAATATAATTGATGCATGGACTGCATCACAGAATTTACTGTCGATCTACCTCCTCTAGCTTCTGCATGAGCCTCGCCAGAATGATAGGCAATGCTTTTTCAGGTTTTTTTGGCAGAATTTCCAACATCTCTATGCCGTGGTCGCCGTACAAACGCTCAATGCATCTTCTATGTCGCACTATTTAAAAATTGGAAAAAAAAGTTAATCAGTCAAAAAGTCAGCAAAGTTGTAAGAAAAGATATTATTACTCCTATGGTCGGTACGGGTAAGGCAAAGAACCTCTCCCCTGATGCAAAGTTGTAACAAATACAACCATATACGTACCTGAAAAATAATTCTCCATAGGCTTGCCCAAGCCACATTTAATATCGTTTATCCACATCTCCACCTTCTTTATCGTGGCTCGGACAACATGTCTAGCTCAAACCTATTTAAGGGAAAGAAATTACAAATTAATTGATGAGAGCAAAATAAAAGGGTTACCATCCAAGAGTGGATGAGAGCAAATAAAAGGCCCTACCTCCTGTCTTCATTGTCGAGGAGATCTTTTTCATGGTCATTAAGTTCTCTGTGATAATAAGTAGGTCGGCATATCAACCTCACTTTGTCATTTAGCACAGACCGTTCCAGGTTAGATTGGTTTGTCGAAGGAGGCTCCTTATCCCACACACACACAAAAAAAACTATCACTAACAACAAAAAACAGTCAATGTAAAAATATTATAGCATACCAGATACACTTAACTTCTGTGGATACAGTTTTCTATTTGTTGTTCAACATGGTAATTAAGTGGGCTGAGGAGCCCATTCATACAACTGTAGCAGCAGACATATGACAAAAAATACTCACATTAAAAAGGATAAAAAAAAAATAAGAGGAAACCAATAATTTGGTAAGGGCCTCAAGTCGTCTGTCTCGGGTCATTCTAGTTTCAGGTGGTGCAAGGTTGGGTATCAAATCAATCAGGTGGAAGACTTTGGGTTATCGGTTGTTGAAGTTTATTTTGGAGTAGGGAATCAAACTGCCGTGTTAGGTAGGTCAGGTGACGGCTCTGGACTATCGGGAACTGGCTAGGTAAGGTCTTCATACACGTCTGGTTGGGTCTCATTCGTCCTGCTCTATCCAGGTTGTGTAATGTGTACAGGTCAAGGTCTAGTTAAAACAGGTCAGTTTGGATCCAGGTTGGGTGGCATTCAGGATGCAGGTTGATCAGTTCTGATTTGAGTTCAAGACAAGCGCAAGGGTCGGGTGATCCATCAAGGTTGGGTAAGAGTTTGTGAACTGCGGTGGCTGTAGACCGAAATTTTTTATGAACCTGCCATCACTATATATGTCATGAGTACACCAGAAGTGTACCTGCTCATTTTTATGAATCTGCCGTCACTATATATGTCATGAGTACACAAGAAGTGTACCTGTTCTTTTGGAGACTGTTTGTCTCGACGTCATACACTACTGGAAAAAGGCTCAGGGTTGGGCCGTCGTAGGGTTGGGACAAACTGGAAAAGGGCTCATGAGTAGTCCGGTTGGGTTTCATTTCTAGCCTACCCAACTTGTTTGGGACTAAAGGCTTGGTTGTTTGTTGGTTGTTGTTGTTGATCTGGTTTAGTGTAGGTAGGGTCCAGTACATGCAGGTTGGATCCTCATCAAGTCGCGTTGTTGAAGTGTCCGTTGGTACATCTGATTCAGGTTAGGGGTCAATGGTTGAGTCGTCCTTCAAGGTTGGGTTGGAGTTTGTCACACCTCCAGTGGCAGTACACGTAACATGCCAAATTTTCTGTGACATGGCACACAAGAAGTGTACCTGTTCTTTTGGAAACAATTTAGTCAAAGAGTTCAGTAGTATATCAACATAAATAGATACAAATCAAGAAGTGTACCAGTTCTTTTCTATGGCATGGCACACAAGAAGTGTGCCTATAAGCCTTGCCTAAATTAAAACAAAACCACCCAAATCCAAATAAGAAACGACCAACCGACCAAACTTAAACTGATAAGATCAGATTGAAACTCCAAATAAGAAACGACCAACCGACCAAACTTAAACTGATAAGATCAGATTGAAACTCAATATTATTAAATAGTAATAAACCCAATTATAACTGTATTACTGGTAATCCCAGCATCCACTTTCCTCACAATCATGAAATTGAGATAAAGTAATACTTATCAACAATCATTAACAAAACAGTATTCATAAAACTGGAGAGATCAGATACAATAATAACTGACCTCAACAGGCAACATGCAGTAATTAGGGGTGAGGTCACCATCTAACTTGCTTCTCTGGATTTTCTCTCCATCTTTTCCTCTCTCCTTGTTGTTCATAGCCATCATCCTAATTTCTGCCCATTTCACCCATTTCAAAAACACAACTCAGTACATCAATAAAATCAAAAAACAAATAAAAATTTTGGAAAGTGGAGAGTTGAGGGCTCACTTTGTTGGGAATTGTCCGGTTCCTTATTTTCTTTTCCTTTCACTTCCGGAACACCCTCCGTGGCCATCTCCGCTCCACACTTGTTAAGGAGAGGTATTCTCACTATCAAACGAGTCGGCTTGGCAGAAAGAGGGAGAGTGAGTGCCTTCCTCTTCCTAGACTTCAATGGAGAAAGGAAAAGGTGTTCACTTTCAGCAGCCTCCATTGCCTTTTGCGTTTTCTTGATTAAACGTTTTACGCATTTGCCCGCTGGAAATGCTCCGTCACAGGTCCTCTCTACAGTAAAAGCTTATTCTTGTAAATACCCACAAAAGTAGTACTTAATCGAAAGGACTAAATATATAATGTACCTTTTGTCTTTGTGTATTTTAACTACTTTAACAAAAGCTCATTGCTTTAATTGTAAAGGAGAGATTTTGGAGTTCACACAACTGTTGCAGTACTGGTAGGAGTTCTGTCTGGACCAATGAACCATTATGGGAGTAAATTAAGCAGGTTCAAGGTACAGGAGTTCTGTCTCGACTTCACCTACCAATTCTGGTAGGAGTTCCGACTAGACTTCTTATACCAGTACCTCCTCATGTTCAAGATAAAGGAGGTGTAGAAAGTAATAAAACTTGGCAGTAGGCACAGGATGTACGCCTACCATGAATGTTTCTACAAAAAGACAAGAACAAAAGAACTGACAGCCAGTACCTTGCTGAGCTTGACTGGTCGGCAGATTTAGAGGCTCTATAAGCTGATTGCATGTCATGCTAGTTAATGAGAGCTTTGAATCCAACCCAAGCCGGAGCATGGCATCCTTGACCGACCTCTCTGAAATAAAAGCTTGCATCTTGATCATCTTTTGGTGATGCTTTGGTACGAAATAATGTAAGAAATGTAAGAGTGTACAATATACCTGCCGCATCATCAATCTTGACCATCTTTTGGTACGAGAGATTTCCAGACCCTGATCCGACAAGAGATTCCGCCCCAGTTAATCCTTCTTTTTGCATCTTAAACCCTACGATGCATAATTTAACAAAAATAAAATGTAAACATGAAGGAGAGGCACAAACTTGTCGTTTCTTGGTATACAAACCTGTACTTTCTTAAAAGAGGGAGAGGAGAGAACTGGCGAATCGCGTACGAGCAAGAAATCAAGAAAGAAATGAAACTAATTTGCGTCGTGGTAAAATCATCTGTATTCGATACAGAATAGATTAGATATAACGGATATGGATACATCCGATATTTAACGGATGAGAACGGAGTAGGTCCGATGCCCATCGGACCTGCTTTTAGGTTCAACGAGCACGATGACCGTCCGATCTAATTTAAGATTTGTGCGCACAAACATTGAAACAAATGCGCACGAAATTTAAAGTATTTGCACGAATCTTAAAGCAAATCGACAGTGATTAAACCATCGAACCAGAGTAGGTGTGTTAACGGATACGGTATAAATCACATATTAAACAAATACGAATATAATTGGAACCGAAATTTTTATTGGTAAATAAAATTAAAAATAAGAAAATTTTGGTGAGATTTTTAAAAATGGAAAGGCATTCACCCGGTATTGCGTTCAGTCTAGACGCCATATTGAATGGAGCCGACATTTTTATTAATATCCAAAGTTTAATAGAAATTAATTATTATATTCAGAATTCCCGGGTTTCACCAAAAATGTCCAAGCCGGCCATAAAATAGCCGGTTTACTCTTCTTCTTCTTTTTTTTTTTTTTTGGAGACACTATGAATAATAATGAAATCTAACACTGAAAATTCGAATTTTTGTTTAAATTATTTGTTAGATACTTCTTTTGATTTATAATTATCATATTTATACTGAAATACACTAGATTATTTGAAGTTATGTTGAATTACACTATATTACATTAAATTACGCTAAAATACGGTAAGTTCCGGTAAATTAATGTGTGTCTTCATAGTGATGTATAATTAGAAACTATTTTTTTTTCTTTTATCTTCATAGTGATTTATAATTAGAAACTATTTTCTTTTAAAAGACACTATAAAGACAAGATAATGAAATCTAACACTGAAAAAATTGAATTTTTTGTTTAAATTATTTGTTAGATTACTTCTTTTGATGTATAATTAGCATATTTATACTAAAATACGCTAAATTACTTGAAATTATGTTGAATTACACTATATTACATTAAATTATGCTAAATTACATTACATTACGCTAAAATACGATAAATTACGGTAAATTACATATGAATAGGGACGATATCTTCACTGAAAATGCGAAAAACGACGACGAAACTTCAAACAGTCATAAAACGGCGCTCGAGTGTCCGATTTCAGCAAATGACCACTTTTCGGAAAGCTTGTGAAAAGACGCATGCGTCCGTGCCTGCTATGCTAGATTTCAAAATTCAGAATTGCCAAAAAACTAAGGGAAGAGCCTCCAAACTTGAGTTGAAGTTTCTGATTAAGATTTTCATTTATATTATTCCATCTAAGTAGCTCAGTAAATTAGTTACATAATGACCTTATAGGATACCAATTTTTACTATTTTCTAAATTTTTTACTATTTTTTATGATTCATGAAAGATGGCACAAAATTGGTCTACTTTAGCGTAATTTTGCGTAGTTTAGCGTAATTTACCGCATTTTTATTAATTAGCGAAGTTATTGTAATTTAGTGTAATTTAACGTAATTTAGTGTAATTCAACATAATTTATTGTAATATAGTGTAATTCAACATAATTCAAGTAATCTAGTGTATTTTAGTATAAATATGGTAATTATAAATCAAAAGAAGTAATCTAACAAATAATTTAAATAAAAAATTCGAATTTTCAGTGTTAGATTTCATTATTCTTCATAGTGTCTCCAAAACAAAAAGGAAGAATAATTAATTTCTATTAAACTTTGGATATTAATAAAAATGTCGGTGAATGGAGACATCTGTTCGAAAAAAAAACCCATGGACATTATTCTAAACAATGGCCAACATAAAAATCGGGGAACAAAAAAATAAAAAACAGGACACCATCTCGGTTGTTGTCTTTCGCGTCTCAAAAATTTCGGAGATAAAAATACTTTTGGAAATGAGAAAGAGATTGAGAGGAGAGAGACAAAAGGACTAATGTGGAGTTTTTATGAGTTATGGGACTGGACTCCATCTTGAATAATGTCCAGCTTTTTTTTCAGCAGAGACCTCCGTATAGAATAACATCTTACATCTAGAATGATTTTCTTTTTTTCGGTTGAGGTCTCCGTTTTGAATGACGTCCAGCTATTTTTTAAAATCCCACAAAATCTTTCCCATTTTTTTATTTTTTATTTTATTATGTACCATGCATCAATAAAAATTTCGGTTTAGCTTTGTTTGCAATTCTTTTATATTGAAGTTCTTTATGCATTAACAATTTTCGTGCTTTTACAAAATGGATCAAAAATCCTGAAAACTCTGTTGCATATTTTATTGCAAGAGATGTCTACATCAATTCTATTGGATTCAAAAGGTCTTTGCTGGATAAATACTTTAACATAGTAGTTTGGATTTTATGTAGTGCTGATTTGATTCTAATGTCTGTGCGGTGCATGATCAAAATTACTCTGTTAAAATCTTTACCCATCTTTTGTCTTTCCGGGAAATTTCATATTTAGATCAATGGTGAGAGATATCATGTCATTGATAATTTTCCAGTGCTTCATTATTCATTCGGTCCTACAATTAAGAGACCATAAATGGCAAGTGCTAAAAGTAGACAAGTCACTTAATTTTATTTCTGGAAGTTGCTAGATTTATGATTGAATTAAATGCAGCTAGCACGAGTATATTTCAAGTTAGTTGCTGTTGTTGATGTTGCTTCTTTTTGATGTATTTTTTATTGAGTGAGGCTACGGTGCTATGCATAGCACGGATGGGGCCCGTGCTACGGCTCAAAATTTGACTTTTCAAAATCTTAACGGTCGATCCGAACCATTCAACATGATTATAAAATGAATATGTACTTGCAAACCAAATTTTACATTTTTTCGAATTTTTTTACTACTTTTTCGAAAATCACTTGATCTGAACATTCTTGACCATCCAAAAACAGCTTATCTAAAAAAATAGTAAAAAAATTCGAAAAAATGAAAATTTGGTTTGCAAGTACATATTCATTTTATAATCATGTTGAACGGTTCGGATCGACCGTTAAGATTTTGAAAAGTCAAATTTTGAGCCGTAGCACGGACCCCATCCGTGCTATGCATAGCACCGTAGCCTCACTCTTTTTTATTTATGAAATGCATGAGCTCGGCTATAATTGTTGGTTGCTCGGTACAAATATATATATACAAGAGAAATTGATTTTATCTTTTTAAAATAACAGAGAATTCAATGAAAAATATTGACAAAGATTAGTATGATTGTTGGTAAGTCAGTACCATTCTTCTAACTTTTACATGTGGTGATATCATATTGCCTTTATAAAAGTTATATGAAATGCTCTTGTATAGTGCCAGTATCCCTCATGTTTCCAACTTCTCACTTGTACACTTAAATATGTCACACACTACTAAATATATGTCACAACAGCCAATTCCCTCAGATAAAATGGAGTAGGCAGCTAGAAAATATGGATGCAAGCAAAGAAAATTGACATAAGAAGTAAGATATTAATTCATTTTAAAAAATTTGGTCATATGCGGTATGGTATGATATGAGATGATGGTTACTAAACAATTAAAAAAAATTCATACATCTGTTTCTTGCTGAGGTCCCTATTCCTATTCAAGTTGGAACTCATATCAGTAAATTATAATGTACACAGTAACTGAATCTAATCGATAGGCCCAACCAAAATAAATGTTGCTCTGTAATTAATAATTTGATATACGTGTATGTATAGTGGAGATACTGTCTACTAAAGCTAGATAGAAAACAAGAAAAGAGAGAAAAAAAGATATCACTAATGGCATCTTATTCTGCTATGTTGAAAACCCTGGTTTCTCCAACGAGTTGGTCACTGAACAGTTGGAGATCAAAGAGAATTCAACAAATTCCTGAATACCCGAACAAAACAGACCTCGCAATGGTGATCACAAGCATTGAAAAATCTCCACCGTTGGTCTTTGCTGGGGAGGCAAGACAGCTGGACGGGCATTTGTATTGCAGGGTGGTGACTGTGCAGAGAGTTTCAAGGAGTTTAGTGCTGATACTGTCAGGGATACATTCCGAGTTCTCCAAATGGGGGTTATTCTCTCTTTCGGAGGCCAAGTGCCTACTGTCAAGGTAATGCATTTCAAAGCTTATATATCTTAAATCTTAGTATATGTGTGCATGCTCGAGACCTTTTTCTATTTTCTTTTTCTTTCAATTAGCATGGGCTTGATGAACCACGGGCTTAGCGCAGTAGCACCAGCTCCGTCTCTCTACGGAGAGACGCAGGTTCAATTCTCGCGAGAAGTATCTAAAAGATGTTGGGGTGTACCGGAGCCCTTTAATAAAAAAGAAAACATATATAGAGAGAGAGCACGCGCTTGTGTGTCAGTCCTAATTACCTAGGTAAACTTGACACATCGCTGTATATGGTAAAATCAGGTAGGGAGAATGGCAGGACAGTTTGCAAAGCCGAGATCAACTACTCACGAGACACGGGGACGGCCTTACACTTCCAATTTATCAAGGTGACATTATCAACGACGTAACTTTTGACCAGAAGTCGAGAGTAGCCGATCCGAGCCGACTGCTCAGAGCATACACACAGTCAGCTGCTACACTGAATCTACTGAGAGCTTTCGCCACAGGAGGTTACGCATCACTGGAGAGGGTGGCAGAATGGAACCTTGACTTTGTCCGATATAGTCAACAAGGAGACCAGTACATGGAATACGCACAAAGGGTCTATGAGGCAATTGGATTTGCTGTGGCAGCGGGTTTTACGACCAACCAGATGATGTCAACCGAGTGTTGGACCTCTCATGAATGCCTTCTGCTCCCTTATGAGGAGGCTCTGACAAGAGTTGACTCAACATCAGGTCGGTACTACAACTGCTCTGCCCACATGCTATGGATCGGCGAGAGAACTCGCCAATTAGATAGTGCACATGTGGAATTTCTCCGTGGAGTTGCAAATCCTATTGGGATAAAGGTAAATTTTGCTTAGATCTATCCTTCATTGAATATATGTAACTATTGCAGTTATCAGCATCATTAATCTTGCTGTTGTTTTAGCTTATACTTTTGCTATAAAGGCCAACGTGAAATTTTTGTTATGGGCATGCATTTCACATGTAGAAGTTATCCTAGCACTTTCAGAAAATGCATCCTTTATTAGATATCAACGTTCGATTTAATATCTCTGTGATTAAAAAAAACTGTAATTTTCAAGCTAGAAATTATTTTCTGTTTAATCTTTTTCTTAGGTGAGCGACAAGCTCGATCCAACAGAACTCGTGAGGCTTTGTGAGATACTCAACCCTCAAGATAAACCAGGAAGACTTACTCTCATCACACGAATGGGTGCTGACACTTTACGCACCAAGTTACCGGGTCTGATCAGGGCAATTCGGCGAGCTGGGTGCATAGTTACATGGATCACAGACCCGGTTCATGGAAACACTGTTAAAGCCCCGTGTGGCTTAAGAACCCGTTCCTTTGATGCAATAAGAGTAAGTTCAACCATGCCAGATATTCCTTCAAAAGTTTTCCCAAGAACTGAATCTTTCTTCTGCTTGTGAAATAATTTCATGTAGGATGAAGTCATGGCATTCTTTGATGCACATGAACAAAAAGGAACACATGCCGGTGGGGTCCACCCGGAGATGACAGGCCAAAATGTAAGCGAATGTGTAGGTGGGTCCCAAAACATCACTTTTGATGACCTGAACACTTGCTACCGCACACAGTGCGACCCCAGACTGAACACCTAGCAATCCCTTGAGCTGGCATTTGCCATTGCTGAGAGACTGAGAAGGAAGAGACTATTACTTGGATCCACAATTTGGCCTAACAAAAATCAACCTCAAGCTATTACAAGAGACTATTACTTTACTAATATTCCCTCTATGTCTTGTCATTACAATTTCTCTACTTGTATTGTTTGGTTTTACTATACACGCAAGCCTCTTATTTATTAGTGCTCACTGGAACTGTAGTATTTTGTACTTGCATTCTGGCGGTGTTTGTTAATGCACATGGGATTTCCAAATATTTGAATTCTTTCCACATTAACACATGAAACACCAACATATTCGCCTTTGAGTTCAAATGTTATTGCGAAAAGAAAACTACTACAGTGGGAAAACTCACGTTGTAGAAATTAACATATTTGTAATAAAAGTAAAATATAAAACCCAAACTAGGACCCGAGCTCCAAGTGTCAATAACACCAGATTCTCTTTATCTACCACCACCAAAATTCATTCATCAAACAAAAAAAAAGGGAAGAAAAAAAATAGGATGTCCAGGCATTCCGCAAGAAGCCCTCACAAATTTATTTGAAATTCGCTCATCCCACGAGTTTAAACAGGCAAAAGAACAAAACAAGAGACAGAAAAACCTAACCCTAACCCTAGCCGGTTAAGGCGGCATTAAGTGCGCTGTGCACATCAACTCCAATTTGAGCCTCGGCCTTTTCTAGGTCACTGGAGGCAGAGCTGAGCTTCTGAGTAAAGTCGGCTAAACCCTTTTGAACCTGACTGGAGTCAATGTTGTCAAGTGGGACTGCCTCAACAGCCACTATGTCAGCAACTGAGTTGGCATGGATAAAAGCAAAGCCACTGCTGACAAAGTACTTGGTAACATCACTTCCTTCATGGACAGAGAGAAGGCCTGGTTTCAACTCGGCTATGGTTGCAACATGGCCAGGTAACACACCCATCTGGCCTGTTGTTGCTGGTACAATCACCATATCGACCTGAAATTTATGATGATTAATAATATAATAACATGAAAAAAAATATAATTGTTAAGGTTGTCTTATCAGAATTCAGTGCCAAACCAAAATAATAATTAATAATTTAAACAGAAAACATGGAAAAATTAATAGTGGTTAACTGTAAAGGTTGTCTGATCAGAACTCAGCGCCAAACCAGTTGGACTTCGCTAACTTCACATTTTCTTAAAGATGCATTTTCAATTATACCAGCTCAACATTCTACTGGCACCTGTACCAACCAAATATATGACTTCTATGAACAAATCCAACTGGTTATCCCAAAATAAGCACAAGTATAAATGAATGAGAAGGAAACTGTATCTAAATTAGCTTATATTGGGGACATCAGCATAATTTGTGCATTTAACAGCTTGTTGACCTTAAAGAGATTGATTCCTCAAAGGAAAAGAAATGCCTACTGATTTAGGTCTAACAGATCAATAAAAAAATAAAATAACGCTAAAAAATATACTACAAAGAAGTGCCGTTCATCAGATTATAGCAAAACATACAAATTCAGATCAGAAATTGACAACAGATCTATCCGTAAAGAAAAAAATTTAAGTTTCTGCCAAAGTCCCACCCACCCACTTCCCCCAAACCCTAAAAAACGATCTATGTCGATCACAACAGCGAGTACAAATTGACAGTATAAATAGTAAAAAAAGAACAAGAGGAAGAAGAAGATAAGTTGGGATCGAAAAACCTCTTTGTTGGCGAGCTCAGATTTGTAAGGTAGAACGAAATTAACAGTGAGCTTGGTGGGGATGGAGCTGGGGGTCGGAGGCCTGGGCTTCATGAAGGCGAGAGGTGTCTTTGGGGGATCAATATTCGGGGCCACCTTGCGCCACGCCTCAACGAACGCCGAGTCCTCGGTCGCCACCGCCGGAGCGTCGGTCGAAAAGGCGGCGGTGCACCGACGGAGTCTCCCTCCGGCCGATGCGGCGCGGCTCAGGATGCGTTGCATTTTTCGGATTAGAGAGAAATGGAGAGGAGACGAGATGGGATGAGATTTGGGGCGGCGAGAGACAGAGAGGAGAGACCGAGCGATCAGTGGAGGTATTCCCAAATATTTGCAAATATTTTCTCGGGTTTTCGCAATGGACCCAAAACTTTTCTATATTTGTACGTGCTATCCAACAGGAATTCAGATCACCCCAGGTACCTGACTCGAGCAAATTGGAAACGGACGTCCCAGGATCGTTCTTTTTAACTTGACACGAATCTCAAAGCATAAATAATACTGCCCCCCTGCGCCATCCCCGAATAGGCACCGTTTTGAGTTAATCTGGACCGTCCGTTTCAATTTGCTTGAGTCAGGTACCTGGGAGGATTCGGATTCATCCAACAGTTTACAATTTCCCGTATCACGGTTTCAGTACCCAGCACATATTTGGATTAACAGTGCTGTTTTAGCTTCAGGCAGCGAAGGAACAGCAGAGTCAAAATGATGAAGTATATTATTAGTGTGCTTCATTAAATCAAAACAGCTCTGTCAATATTTTTACCCCATATTTGAGCTTTGTAAAATGTGAGCCTGATCTTTGACATGTGATAAATACGAACGAACTGATCTATGATCTTTGATAAGTGAAAGGAATATTTATTTTGGAATTGTTCGAAATTTTCGACCTTCTAATTTATTTTCTTATATCAGGCTCAAATTAGATTAAAATATGGAATTTTGATATTCATAAGTAAGTTGAACTTTTCAATCATGAATAACGTTACGCTACAAAATAGGATGAATAAGATTTAACATTAAAATTGTTTCTCTCACCAAGGTTCCACACTGCTATGTTGCAAATGAAATGGACACGACGTGAATAAGGAATTTTATTGAGTCTATACAAACATAGATATCTATATTAAACAGTGCTTAGTATTTAAACCATATTTATAGTGACAAGTATATAAATCTTTTTAAAGTCTTTTGACAAAGAAACGAAATAAGATTTTATATAGGCTGGTAGAAATTCCATAGTATTTGTATTAGCTTTTAAGGCCATTAATTGTACAATTATGTATCAATATCCACGATGTATTTAACAATAAGTACTAATAACGACAACTAGTTTTTGATCCAGTAACAAAAGACAACGCTCTCCCTGTCGAAGATTGTAGGTTCGAAATTTAGACGAGGAATCCCTTATGGGTATGAGAGAGTTGGATAACTTGATTCCAACCTCTTATAATAATAATAAGATTTGTGGATAACATATGTGGGAGACGAATCTAAAAGTTAATTAGGGAGCTAAGCTACCTTTATGAATTAAAATTAGTAGTTTTATCTTTATATTTATAATTTTATAAGCACTTATGTTTTTTAAACTCTTTATATAAAATAAAAATTATACTATAATAACTTATTCAAAACCTTTTTTTATTAAAAGGCTCTGGAACGTCTCAATATTTTTAGATGTTATTTTTGAGAATTAAACATGCGTCATGTTGAAAGAGGGACGATGGCTCGTCCCACTACACCAAATCCGCAGTTCGTTATTCAGAGCCTTTAATTTCAATTTTCTAATTAGCTCCCTGAACATATGTTCCCATTTTACAATACATAACAATAATAATAATATAGATATCAATATCAATAATTTACTAATTGATAATTATAAAAAAAAAAAAAAATTCGTGGATAACATATGTTCCATTTTAAGTCCTGCAAATCCATCTTTTTTATGTTTGGTCATTCCCGTCTATAATGCATGGTTCAGATCAGATCAGATCGAATTTTGCGCAATCGGTATCAGGGGCGGATCCAGGATTTTCGTCAGGGGGGGCAAAAAAATATCGAATCGGGTTTAAATACCTAATCAGGTTTAAATCCATTAACCAATTGGATACTCGACAAAAAACAATGCTTTAACTTATATTTTCTAATGCTTTGACTTGTAATTTCTGATGCTCTGACTTATAATTCTAATTACCAATCAAAATTCAACAGATTTATTTCAATTTTAACTCTAAATTTAACTCGAATTACAAATTAAACGTTCAGAATGGGACAAAAAAAATTCCAGGAGGAAGCACAATCAGTCGGAACCAATAAATCTCCACTAAAACTCAAAATTCAGAAGAGTAGCTGCCCCTAGAATACACTGGGTCCGCCCCTGATCGGTATAACTTTCACAATCGGACCGGATCAGTCGAAAGTCACTCAAAAGCCTCGAGTTGCTTCAGCGGTGAATTTTTACATATCGAATTCAAGGAAGCCCTCTTCAAACATTCTAAATATTGGACTATGACATTTTGTCTGTTTCACATTTATATTTGATCTGAGACAATATCCAGACGTAGTTCTTGCAATTTCTGAAGACTTTGAAAATTATCTTATCTACTTTTAATTCATTTGGAGTGTCATACATATATAATTGTGTATAGACCGGCTTACATCCTTCGGGATTGATGTTGATATAACCTAATGTGCTTCTCTATGACACAAATCTTTAACTCCAATCAATAATCTAGCAAAAAGAGAGTGATCGACTTCATCAAGTTTTCTTCTATATTTTAGAACCACTTCTAATGGCAACCTGCAAGTGAAGCAGGGGCGGATCCAGGATTTTCGTCAGGGGGGCAAAAAAATATCGAATCGGGTTTAAATACCTAATCGGATTTAAATCCATTAATCAATTTGGTACTCGACAAAAAATAATGCTTTAACTTGTACTTTTCAATGCTTTGACTTGTAATTTCTGATGCTCTGACTTATAATTCTAATTACCAATCAAAATTCAACAGATTTATTTCAATTTTAACCCTAAATTTAACTCGAATTACAAATTAAACGTTCAGAGAGGGGGCAAAAAAAATTTCAGGGGAGGCAAAATCGGTCGAAACCGATAAATCTCCACTAAAACTCAAAATCCAGGGGGAGGCAACTGCCCCCTCCCAGGAATACTCTGGGTCCGCCCCTGAAGTAAAGGCAGTTACTTTTTATTTGGCTTCTTGCTTGTGGTACTGTGCCTATTTGAGAATTAATGGTTGAATTTATGCTCTTAAAAAGACAATAATTAACTTGATTAACATACTTTACATGTGGATGCATTTAAATTTTAATAGCATACAATTAGCCATTTTTGTTTTCTCTTCATGCACATTACCTCTAAATATAGTGCTTAATTGCATGAATGTTGGTACTGTTTAATATTGGTCAGGTATGCAAAAATTAACATCATTGTTATGTTGCTTGATCTTCTCCTTCAACCCATCTAATGTGAGTTTGAAATACAATTATGTTGATTTCTGCTTGCCTTGTAGCTCAGAAGTGCCAACAATGAAAAATAGTAGGGTCAGGTATAACTGCGACAGTAGAAGTGCCAAAAATGAATAATATGAAGATGTTTATGTTTAGTTGAGATGGAAATTATTCCTTAAAACAAGGTGCCTCAGGCATAATTGCAACAAAAATGTTGTAGGAAACATTCTTTATCCAGTTTTACTAATTATTTATGAAAGCTTTCTAATGGTTACTGACACCTAAATAGTACATAATGTTAACAGATTTCTATTAGTTCAAATAATCATCTAAAAGTTCACTAAAACAATTGCCAGACATACATGTATTTAACAAGAACCATACTTATCTAATAACTCTATTGGGAACCAATTATATAAATTTTAGGAAAAGGAAATTAAAATCAATCTTAACCATAACAGTTGGGAACAACCATAAGGCCAAATTCAGAAAATAATTCCAATTTCAACTCATTAAGTGCCTAATCAGATTATAATCTGATCTATGAAAGAATGAGAGCGTTAGTTAACTATAAGCCACACCATGTTGAGAAATAAGATTAAGATCTCAGTAGTACATCATCGATCAAGCGACCATTATAATTTGTATTATTTCAAGAATTGATAAGTACAGCTGTATAGAGTTGGTAGAGCATTAATTAGGAAAGGTACTAACGGTACACTATTCTAGCCGTTGGAACAATTGTAATATAAATAGAGAGAAGTCACCACTGTAAAGTTAAGATCAATATACAAAAAAAATACAATGCATTTTTACCATAAGCCATTCTCTTTCTCTTCTAAATTACCCCAAAATTCAAAACCTCTAACTTCCAAACGGGAAACCGAAAATAAAGTCCAGAGAAAAATAACTACAATAATTGATACAATAAACTACAAGTACCTCTTGTTCATGTCGATATCAGCCTTCTTGCACACGATCTTGATGCTGGTCAAGGCAAACATGATCTTCTGCTTTCCATCGATGGTAGTGTTGAGAAGATGGAGAATGTGTTGGAAATCTTCATTCAACATCAAAGACTACAATAAAATAAATACAAACAATCAATTTCAGATACAGAATCAATATCGGTTCTATTAGATAAATTAGGGTTGGCAAAAACAAACAATGCCTTGGGAAGGCATTGTTTCTAATTTGATGAGCAAAATTGGACCTGAAAAAAATAAAATTTGATTTTAGAAAACCTATATTAAAATAGGAGTCTGGCTAGTATGACATCAGTGTCATTTCAGTCTATATAACACCAACTCCAAAACCTATCGAATTGATTTCAAACGGTGAATCCAAACCGTTCAAACCGATTTATTTCAATAGTTGTGCGTTTACATGCAAAATTTATAATTTTTCGAATTTATTTAGTATCAAGTCAAGCGGTCAAATGTGTGAGTTTTTAAATTAATTTTAATGCATTCATTTTTCAACATTTTTTACCGCTTGATTTGATACTAAAATAACTAGAAAATATAATTGTTTTGCATGTAAACGCATCACTACTAAAGTAAATCGGTTTGAACGGTTTGGATTAGTCGTTTGAAATCTATCCAATCAATTTTGTAGTTGGTGTCATATGACACCGATGTTATACTAGCCGGACTCTTAAAATAGGTTTAGTAATAGTAGTAGTGCCAATCAAATAAATTGAAAAAAAAAAAAAAAAAAAAATGTCAGTGCAGACCTCAATTGATATAACAACAAAAATCCTTTATAAATGATTTAACAATGATAACACAAATTAAATAAAAACATACTTCATGTGGTCATGAAGAGCAGCTTGGAAGTCACAAGCTTGAGGCCTTCTGCGAAAACAGATTAAAAAAAAAATGTATGCCTCTGATGACCACCTGTAGAATAATGGAAATAATGAACTCAAACAATCAAATAGAAATAATGGAAATAATGATTGCTAATAATAAGTGTTCCTAACCTTATATTTGTGTGAAGAGGGTTAAGGACTCTGAATCGGAAAGGGTAGAAGGAACTTATTCAATTTAATGAAGTTGATATTAACTTATTCAATTTGAGTCAAGTTATATAAAATTTAGGCAGCGTATTTCACTCTAGATAGTAAAATATATGTGAACCAAATCAAATCATATGATATTATTTTCATTTTTGTTGACATATTTAAATTTGAAAACTGAAAATGAAAGAAACTGAATATTCTTGAGAAATATTCAATACACTTGTGTATGTTATGCCGGTCAGGTCCGGTTTTCCCCAATGTTACGTTATTAATAAAATATGTACCCATAATTTATTTTTCCGGTTAACCAAAATATTATCAATAACTTAACATATAAAGTTCAATTCATGTTTTTTTGGGTCGGGAAGTCAGGTTGCTCTTACACTACTACTTGATATAGCACAGTGGTTTTAACCTTAAATCTCCCGAAATTTTTATTTTTAACATTTTAAAAAAATAAATTAATAAAATAACCATCGTTTCTGGTCAATTCTATATTTAACACGGCCGCAGAACACCGGAGCGGACCCATTTGGGGGAGGCCGCAGAATGCCGGAGCGGACCCCCATATGGAGCCGCAGAACCATTCTGCGGACCCCCGTTTTTTTCTTTTTTTTTATGTTGTTTTGCCGACGCACCAGGAGTCAAAATCTCACAGCCAAATATTAAAAAAATGTTTTCCTAATTTGATTTCTAGGGATGCGTGCTGCAGCTGCGGTTTGAAACCAAATTAAAAAAAAACAAAAACAAGGGTCCGCAGAATGGTTCTGCGGACCCATTTGAGGGTCCGCAGCGGTATTCTGCGGCCCCGCTCAAATGGGTCCGCAGAATGCCGGTGCGGCCGTGCTAGATTTAGAATTGACCGAAAACGATGGTCAATTTAATAATTGATTTTATTAAAATGTTAAAAATAAAAATCTCGGTTAAATCTCCTCTCTCTTTATGAATAACTCATTTTTCGCATTACAGGTTGACAAACAATTTTCAGACAAATTATCTGTACAAATCAAATCAATTCAATTCTGCTATATTCCCATGAAAAATGAGAAATATCATGCATGTCCATCGAAAACATTAATGATATGTATACACCTCCAAACATAAAAAAATTATCCATGTCCCATCAACATTTAAGATCTAAAATTGTAACAAAGTTTTCAACAATTGTGTATTACATTAAAGCTAGGCTATTAAGTAAGAGCTAGAGATGTATTACATTAAGTCACAAAGAACAATATGCATATTCATAATAACATACGAAGCCCAGCCTGGCTTTAAATGGCAGCACCAGGTTTGACCATCCTTTTCTTACCTTGAATCCATTGTACCAATCTGAGGAGTAGGTTTGACCATTTCAACACCAGGTCGTGAAGATGACAATTATAGAATCTGAGGAGTATAAATAAAAACTCACATATTTGCCCAATTTATCAATTTTTTCATTAATTTTAAATCCATCACCCTTCTAAATTTATAATTCCCATTTTACCCTCATGAGAATTAAAAGAAATTAAAGCTAAATTCCACTGCCATGGTCCTCCCTCATAGTCATAGCCTCTTCTCCAGGTATGAGTTTATTTATGCTCGTAAGCTTTTTTTCCATAGACGCCTGGAAAAGAAAGCCTAGATATAGATTCTTGACCGAATTGAATTTTTTTAACTCATTCGGTTTAGGAATAGATATGCCATATACCGACCGACCTTTTGTATCCCTACCACTGAAATTTGATATCCTATCCTTGTATTGGTTCTAAAATGAAAATTAGTTGTCAGAACTAATTAACTAGTAGGATCGATGCTCCACATAAGAAAATACTAAAATTGTACATAATTTTACTATATATATAGCAAATGCAGAAAACCTATATTCATCTACTGAAAAGCACAATCCTGACTTCAATCCTTTTTTTTTAAAAGAGACAAAAGCCCGTTTCATATATTGAAACTGGTAACTTACAACCTAAAGCATAAGGAAGTTTAATCCATCGTATCAGAGATCAAAGCCCAGTAGTAACTTCGACCAATATCACACAAATAGCATAATCCAGCAAAATGCACGCAGGCACACATAAGTCATATAATAGCAGGAAGTAGTAAAAGCCATAGCAACAAAAAAACAAATGGCTATTGATTAAAAACTTAAGAACTCCTAAAGATTGCAGAGAGCAGATACGGTCACTCTTCATCATCACCACCAGTCACTCATTCCAGCATCAGAAGATCAGCTGGATCCTCTACTTGTAGAGGGATCTCGTCCAAGTCTCTGGGCAACCAAGCCTGCACAGCCATCTTGATATCTTCCTTCACTGTACCTAACCAATAAGAAATCAGAGACAAGATTTGTGAGATAATAGTACGTGCTGAATAAACTCTGACATTGTTAAAGCAAAGATCGTTTTTGTGTTTCCAAATACTCCAAATTACTGCACAAGCTACAAGAAGAAAAGCAGTTTTATGAGGTTTAGGAAGGGATGAAGCAAAATGAATAATGTCTTCAATGGACTGCCAATGCTGGTAAAAAGTCTGACAAGCCCCCATCCAAGCCCACACCTGTTGAGCATAGAAACATCTAAAGAAAAGGTGATTAGAATGTTCATCATGATCACAGAATTGGCAAGTAATATCCCCAATCCATCCTTTGTTCTGTAAATTCCTTTTAGTTAGAATTCTATGTTTGTTAACCAACCACAGAAAAGCTTTAATTTTAGATGGAACTGGAAGATTCCACCATATCATACTGTGTTGTGGTTGTATGCCTCTAAAATTTAGAAAAGAGTACATGGATCTAACTGTAACAAAACCAGTGGATTCCCAGCTCCAAGAGATATTGTCCAATTCATGAGTAAAAGAGATAGTGCTTATGAGATGTAACAATTGAGTCCATTCTTGTAACAGAATCCCTCCCAACTCTCTTCTAAATCCTATATGTTGTCCCTGTGAGAGGACTGCCTCTTGAAGACTTCAATCCCTGTGCCTTTCTTTTCTTATTTTTATGTTTTTGTTTTTCGAAAATGAAATAAAGAAAAAACAAAGATAAGGACTGGAATTGTTTTCTTTCTTTTGTTGAGATTATTAAGAATATAAATCTTTTCATGTATGTTTTCAACATTGCTTCTCAATACAAGACGTCATAATACTTCCATTTATTAAAAGGTATATATTATCATGTCTTCAATCTCAATTTTCTAGTTTGGCCTCCAAACATATGTTCCTTTTTTATAATAATAATAATAATATCAATATCAATAATTATTTTACTTATGGATAATTATAAAAGAAGATTCGTGCATAACTTATGTTCCGTTTTCAGTCCAAATCCTTCTTTTTATGTTTGGTTATTCCAGTCTACAATGGATGGTTCAGATCAGGTCAGACCAAATTTTGTGCAATTGGTATAACTTTCAGTGTCGGACCGGATCGGTCGTAAGTCCCTCAAAACACTCACTCTCTCTCTGCCCTGAGCGTCCTCGGACAAATTCATACCAAAACTATTGTTGTTGGTAGGCTCGAGAGTGGTTTTTGTTACCAATTCCTGTTGGCACTTCGCCTAATTTTTACTGAAAATTAAATGTAAAAAAGATAGATATTTATCTCTAATGTTTCTTTTCTTCCTTTTCCTTTAGGTTTTGTTGGTTATGTGCATTATAGATGTTATCTAATTTTGAAATAAGCATGGTGAACAAGTTATTGATGGTTCGTAAGTATGGACCTGGTAAATTTCCAAACACTTGAAAATAACGACGATACACGATACATGTCCGACAAACTGCTAGAATTAACCCAACTTGTTGCCTCCGCTGTATTATTTTTCATTTGCATCTAACTTATAACCAGAAGCATAATTTTCATTAACATTTTCACGGTGTTATCTGGTAGATAAAAAATTCCCCGTTTCTTTAACCCTCGAAATGCTGTCGGTATGTTTAGAAATCCCTAATGACTGCATCAACGTATGCATTCATTATGATTCTGCAAATCCCCAAGTATAAATAGTCGCTAGTTACCTGCCGAAGGGGATGTAGCCCACAACCAAAGCATTCGCTCATATATGACCGGGTACAACATTGTTTAAATTCTCAGACGACTATACAAAAGTTCAAAAATGTAAAGAAAAAGGAGGAAGAAAAAAGGTACAAACAATAGCAGCAAGCAATTATAACAAGCATCATTGAAACTACATGAATCTGCTCTGATATATGCAAGATATAAAAACAAGAAGAAGAAGAAGACAATCGTACTGAGTCACAGAAAAAATTGTTCTTCTAACATAAACTAGTCAATCGGGACATGCAGGGGATCGGAAAAAGGCAGGCCGCCACCAAACAAAATAACTTCTATACAGCACCATCTTGAATCTCTATTTTAAATTCTGTACCACCTCACAAAACTAAGAACCAACAAATCCACACCAATACCAGTTATTTTAAACCATACCAATCGGTGAGTATTGCCATGACCCTTCTTTTCTAAATTGGACAGATATTAACAAAGTAGATTTTGCTATTTGCAGGTAATTCAAACTTCACAACTATTTCTCATTATACCCTTCGTGCTTAGATATCTTATCTTGGTAAAATGTAAAATGGTCAATAAATCATAAAAATATGAACACTGCCCTGGGAACAGCAAAACCTAACAGAAATGTAGCACCGCCCAACTTAATCCTTCCCTTTCCAACCACACCATGCTCTCCCCTCTTGACATACCACAAATTTCACGGGATAATTGGGGTTATACCCCTTACACCTCATGGCCTTTGGTTGTGAGCACTCTTTTTCTTCAATACCATAAACGGTCATTTCTCTTCCAAGATTTGCACATCAAACAAATTGATGGTTATTGAGATCTCCTTCAAGGCACAACCAAATCAGCTTAGAGGATTTAAGGGAATAACCCCTTTTAACTGCAAGTAAACTTATTGCAGCCGAAACCGTTTTAGGGATAAAAAGTGAGCCCCAAATCTCACTGGGGCGGAGTTTGGTGAGATGGAGGCTGAGTATTATACTGAGCGTAAGGTTGTGAGTACAGAGGGCTCATCAACCCCTGCAAATGACAAGATAAATATAGGCATAAGTAGCATATAAAATTTGGTCTTGGATGTAATTAAAGTAAAACCCACCATTATACCTGAGACTGGAGAGGAGGGAAATGGAGCTGAGAGGAATCCTCCTGTGATGGGTCATTGTAACCAGCTTGCGTAAACATCCCATGTGACCCGGGACCCATGTGCTCCTACATTAATAAGTATAAAAGCTAATGTAAATCATTACAGCCCATGTAAAAAGTAAAAGACCTAAGCAGTATATTGGAAATCAAATTTCATACCTGGGAGGCAATATCATTACTGGGGCCCATGTGAGGGTAGCCTGGGTGCGAATTTTGGTTCATGTAATTGCCAGGGAACCCGGGCTGAGCTGCCTGTGTGGCATATTCCATGCCATAGCCACCTTGAGATTGCTGTTGTTTCGAAAAAATGATATAATATCAACAAACAAATAATTTAAAAAAAAACAAACTATTTATAAAATATAACAAAAGAAAAGTTGGGGCTTTGAAATTTAAGCTAATTTATATTAAAAAAAATTGAACCTGAGTAGAGAAATCAGCCATATTGTATGGGACATGAGACCCTTGGCTCTTGAAGTCTTCTCCAAAGAAATCCTGTTCAAAAAACATAAGATTAATTTTGAGTTAAAGATTAAAATAAGTACAAAGAAAATTTTGTACCACTACCAGATGAATAAAATACCTGAGACATGCCACCCATAGAAAAACCTTCACGGAATGTCTGGCTTAGACCTTGCATTGGTGCCTGAGAACACCAAACAACAGAGTATAATTTACAAAGGATGTTCTACACATAGTTCCTAAACAAAATAATTCATGGCATGAACTATCGAAATAATTAATGACCCACTAAGCCAATTTACATACCTGAGTCATCATTCCAGTCTGGGACAAAGGAGCCCCTGACGGTTGACTATTCTGATCGCCAAATCCAAAGGGAGAACCTATACCCGCTAAGCCACCCTGCTGTGAGTTCTGTTGATGTGGTGGCAAATGGCCTCCAATGGTGCCACCGTTGCTGGCACCACCACGACCAGCCCCAGTGAAGCCTCTATTGCCATGTTGGGGCACCTGGGGGACGCCAATTGGTCCAGGCCCACCGCCACGTGTGGGAATAGCATAAGGTTGAGAGTGGGGTCCAGTGGCGAAAGCAGGAAAGGGGACACGAGCTGGGGGTGGAGGGCCCATAGGATATGATCCTGCAAATGCCTTACCATTTGGTGCTCCAAATTGTGGCCCAAAAGAGTGACCTACATTTTGACAGAGATATAAATGAGCTCATAGCAATATCATAAACCATCACAACACAGGCCAGCTTGTACCAATACCTGTACATAACTAATTGCACTGTTACCGGAAGCCCCGTTCAACAAAACAGAATTAAAACAAAGATAAAACTAAAAGAAAAACCTAGGACTAGTAATGCTGCTACAATATGGCATCTCTTGTACACGAGTAATGAACAACATAAAAATATTTAAACAAGAAGTTACCTTTTCCACGGCCACCTCTTCTATCAGGAGTAGGGTTAGAAGAGCCAATAGGACCGTAGTTAGCTGCCGGCATAACACCAGGTCCACCCCCAATGTAAAGTCTACGCTCATTGTACATCTAAATAAAAAGAAAAACATGTCATCACTCAAGTATTATAGTCACCACATCAAATAAACTGCATTTATGTGATGTAAAAGTAGGTAAAAGGAGTACCTTTTTGGGCTTCTGAAATTGCACCATACTCTGTTTTAAATTGTTCAGAGGACCTTCCACCAGGCATTCGTGTTCCTACATTAACATTTTTATGATAATTCAACGATCAGCTATTATGGAACCCCAAAAATATATTGATATGACATAATGATACCTTAGAAGATTGGGGCAAAGAAGATAGGTTACCTTGTAATGGGTCAACAAGCTATTCCAGAGAGGCTGTTTGCTGAGCACTTTAGGGTTTCCAAGAATGACAATACCATACCGTGCACGTGTTAGTGCCACATTTAACCTCCTGGGATCATTAAGAAACCCAATACCCTGAAAAATAAGATGTTCAATAAATAACTGTCTGGGTACAGAGATGCAATAATTGTGTGAACAAAGAGCAAAGGAAAGATATCTAACAAAAATGCAAAAAGTGTTTCGAATAAAGAACGAAGAATCAATACCTGGTGTTCGTTGCTCCGGACACAAGACAAAATAATGTAATCTTTTTCCCTTCCCTGAAAGGAGTCAACACTGGCAACCTACAAAGGCAATAGTTTGTTCATCTATAGGGACTAATTTTGCTAGGAACCTACTTCCAGAAAGTCTATAAAGAAGGGGGGCTAACAAACCTCGATTTCCTTATAAAGCTGTTGTCGGAGAGCACCGTTTCTTGACATGTAATTTACAATATATGCCCTTTGCCCTTCATATGGTGTTATTACTCCGATCTTCATGATTTATACAAAAGAAAAGTTATTATCTTGAAGACACATGACAATTTAAAACAATATATCAATTACTGAAATATATAACATACCTGACTTGGCACAACACCACTTCGCAAGAAAGTTGTCACAAGCTTCTCAACATTTGATGCCTCAGTTCGATTCAAATATGATGTACCACTGGCACTTATCTCCTCTTGCCCCATCTAGATGAAACCATCAACAAAGTCAAACCAGAACCATCAGCCAAATGTTATGAGAGAGAGAGAGAGAGAATTATACTTGGCAGATACTGCCAGGATATCAAAAATAAAAATAAAAAATCATCGGGCATTATGGCTGCTGATACCATCTCGCTCATCTCACTCAAATTGGTGCTAAGATTGTTCACAACGATACCAGGGTTATCCATAAACTTAGCCAAAAGCTGCTTTGTGCCTCTTAACCTTGATCATTATAAACATCCAAACCGCAAAGGCAATATTGGGATGCCAGCAAACAAACTTACCAGTAACTTACCTAATCCTACTAATGATCACTAAAACCTAACAAATATCTTTCCTACGTTGATAGAAAAATTTAAAAATGAAACTAGAGGGATGAAGAAGTTATTCTCACGAGCTGGAACGTTGCCACTAGTCAACTTTGTATTATCTTCAATCCCAATATATTTCGCGACATGCTTCCCACTACTGAAATGGGTAATTAACAGGATTGACAAGATTCAAAGACAATTTCTATTCGGAAGGGAGATGGTTGGGTTATCTCAATGATTAACTGGGACTGTTTATCCCAGTTACCAGAGAAATGGGAAGAAATGAGAAGGAATAAGAGTACAAATTTGGAGGTGCAGAGCATTTCCCTGTTACAACGATGGTGGAGGCATGCTTACATGAACCCAACGGCCTCTGGACAACCATGGTGACTCAATTGCACCGGATTGAGTCCTATGGTCATTGGACTAAATTCAGTACGGGAGTCTTTTTTCTGGAGGCAACTAAATCAAATTAAGCCACTGTTCCATGGGAGCTGCACACGAACAGTTGCAGATGGGATATTGATAGTGTTTTGGTAAGGACTCCTGGGAAGTACCACTGACCGGCCCATTTTTATTTTTATTTTTATTTTTTTTGAAAGGGATCCCAAGTGCGCGCTCCACAATAATCACTTAGGGACGCAGCATAAATCCTGAATGTTCGGCTCCCCCAGCCTAAAGACTACCTAATCCAGTGGCACAGAAAGCAGCTGACATTACTTTCAAATAACATCATGGTGCAACCCTTTGAAATAGGAAAAGACAGGAAAAATCTGCATACAATGCGTTGATGGTACGAGCGAAATAAGACGTGAGCACTTAACAGTGTGGAAAAGCAAGGCACTTCCCAACTGTCTAAATTTTTGTCCACCTAATGTTGCGTTAGAAAATTCTACCAGATGAGGTCATATGATGAAACGTGGACTAAAGTGTGTGTTGGACTGCCTACTGTGCAAATGACTATTTGGTGGCATTTGAGCTGCTTCTACTCTTCCTATGCCCCTATGCAATACAAATCTGAACCGACATATCTTCCGTGCTGGGATATGGGGTCATGGTGACGTCTAAATCGGTATTTTCGCACCACTCAAGGGAACTGATAAGATCGCAAGAGCAGAAAGTGAAGAACCAGTGGACATCTTCCTGTGCACCGGTTTACATTTTGGAAGCAGCGCAACTGGACAGTATTTACTGGCAAACATACTGCCAGACATGCTGACGGAAATGATAGTGCATGAAGGGCAGTTATTGTAGGAAGTACTCCTTGTTTTGTTTGAATGTTGGGTGTTATATTCAGAATGTTGGGTGCTATATATTAGATAGCATTGTAGTTCAATGTATTTCTAACGCACACCATTGATGTAATATCTCTACATTTAATAAAATTCAGCTTGGCAGCCACTGCCAAGTTTTCAAGAGTGTGTGTGTGTGTGTGTGAGAGAGAGAGAGAGAGACATACCTGGACATAAAAAAACATCGGGTGATTAGGCACAGGCCAAGGGAAGTCAATGCCAGTCATCTGCCTCTCATTGATGGTCACTCCATTTTGTAAGGTACCTTCATAGAAACAATTTGAGGGGAACTCTGACAATGATGGATGCATCCTATATTGTACCTGAAATTCAACATTCAACTTGGTGACTACCACGTAGTACAGCCTATAATTTTTTTTCAAAATAGATTCTATTAACAAATACCTGGAGCCTAAAGGGTTTGACACCAAGGAGCACAAGCCGTTCAAAGAGTGACTGAGCCAGACCCGCACGAGCTGCTTTTTTACACATTATCACTGGGCCTAGCTGACAGTGATCCCCTACAAGTACAACCTAAGCAAACAAAAAGTAAAAGGGAGACCAATGAAATTTATTATAAAAAAATTTAATAGTTTGCTCTATCAGTTTTTTGTTATTAATTAAAATTGTCTTACTAGTTTATATTGCATATAAAGTTTTTAAAATCATCATTTAGTACCTGCTTGACACCAAGGACTAGGGGAATAAGGCACTCTGGCTCTGTTGATTGTGTAGACTCATCAATAAGAACCTTAAATATAAACAAGGGACATTAAATATACAAAATTAATGTATGTTTAGTATACCAAAATTAGTCTAAAACAACTAAAGAATAAAGAGTTACCTGGCGAAAACGGAAGTTAGAAAGACGAGGGTCTCCTGCTCCGACACAAGTGCAACAGAGGACATCAGCACTTTGTAAAATCTCTCTTTCTGTGGCCCGTTTTAAGGCCTTGTACTTCTTCTCATCACCACTTGACAATTCACCTATGTAACAAAATTATGATAAATGAGTTACCAAGGGAACCACACGTTACACTCCCTATAATAAATATTAGACAGATACAGAATACTACTAATAATAACAATAACAATAATGATGATAACAACAATAAATATTAGATAGAGAGGGAAGAAACCTTGCTCATCCTTGAGTAGTTGTAGTTTATGCAATTCGCTCTTATCTGTGTTGTCAAGATGACGCACCTGTAGTAGTATGTCACTTATTATGTCAAGTGAAGTATAGAAGAAAATTCTTAGTACAACCTTTTAACTTTTATGCAGCAAGTGATACCTGATAGTGAAGTGTGAGATGCTCAACTGGGGAGGAGATGGCCTCTCTTGATTTCGCACATAGCCTAACAACCTTTTTTCATGAAAATCAAAGTTAAAGCTGCAATATAGTAGTACAAAGAGAAGATTCAATGATACAAAAAATATTCTTCAACAATATTATTCTACCTTCAAACCAGTAGCACTCATCTTCTCAGCCAATTGGTCAACAGCCACATTGCTCGGAGCACACACCAAAACCTAATCATTCACCAAATATACGCTTCAAATTTCAAAAAAGGAACCGAAATAATGGAATAGACCAGGCGCACTGAAAGATTAATTTTATCTTATACCTGGCCTTGGCCTTGTTTAGCCATGTGATATACAATAGCAGCAGATGTGACAGTTTTACCCGTACCAGGTGGCCCCTGTATCAGGCTCACTGGCTTCTGAAGCACACTCTTTACTGCCAATACCTACAGCAGAAACACAACTTATATTACTTTTGCTGGAAAACAAATAAATATTAAGAGAGGTATGTCTGGTAACAGTAGGTGTACTTACCTGAGAAGCATTTAATTCAGGGAGGCCAGGAGCACCAAAACGACGAGGGAGAGGGTTGCGCACAACTTGATGTTCTACTTCATGTCCCAGTAGGTGATGGTAAATGTACCTACATATTCATCACATTAATAAATTGAAGTACTCAATGTGCATGTATAAAAAAAATTGCATGTCAAAAACTCACCCACTAACACTAGTTTCATCAACAGCAAATGTTTTCATGGCACTTTGCATGCGATCAAAGCTGGTACTCTTCCATACAAAGTCCACGCTAAAACCATGGCTCAAGTCCACTGGAACTCCCTATTATTTTTATTAATAACAGTGATGTCAAAAAATAGATTAGCAAACTAAAATTATATAGGAAAAAAGTAAACAAAACAATTGTAATGTACTCTACCTGGCTGGCACGTAATTCAAGTGCAACCTCCTCCTGAGCAGTAAGCTTAATCTGAGTAGAGAGAAAACTATTATTTGATCTGAGTAGGGAGAAAAATATTATTTGATCTGAGTGGAGAGAAAAAATTACATAATTATCAACAACTATTTAATCTCATAAAAAAGTTATCATATTAAACAAGAAGTGCGTGAATCACAAATGTACCACATGGCCCACAGATTGCCAAGCAGGATGAGTACTATCCCCAGGATATCTGAGTCTCAGTTCATCTCCTGCCACAAGCCTCAATTCATTGTCCTCCTAAAATGATAACAATATTTTATAATAACTATGCATCAGTACTATATCCATTGAACTTGATTTAAATTTAGTATTTGATGCTAAAAAAGGGGATACCTTGGGAAAAACAAAGTATGCAATGCGTTTCTTGTTGAGACCAACATCCCATCTAACTGTTAAGTTGTCCTTGCTTTGCGATTCTTTCATCATCTGTAATTTTATCATTTTGTATCAGACGATGAAGAAATAATATATCGGCAAATGTGAGAGGAAAGTTTCAGAATCATATTAAAAGAAGTAATGAACCTTGTCATAGTCAGCTTCAAGCTTTATCAGTGGTGCAAACACATTTTGATACTGTAAAAGAAAATCACAATAGAATAAAAGTTACACATCTTTGTACAAATTTCAAGCAAAAAAAACGACCGAGTTAATTTGAGGAAATAAGAGGAACCTGATAAGCATCTTCATATTTTATAGCAACAGACATGGGTTCATCATCAACACCCGGTTTCTCTAGATCCTCAAGAGACGCATCAGGATTAGTTTTCCATAGCTCTTCTACTTTATTTATCTGCTGTGCACTTATCTGTCTTGCTCTCAGTTGTTCTTGTTCGGATGGCACCTGATTAATCATGAACCCATCCAAATTATAAATAAAAAGAGAGATTTATCATTGTCGAGCTTTAAGTGCTTATTTTTACAAGCTGAAAGAGACCAGCTAATTGCCGGCATTAGGAAAATTAAGCAACAATTTGTGGCATTCAGAAAGGCCACGCATCACTTAAAATAAGCACGCACTGACTAGTTGCCATGACAAATAAAAAAGACCAATCAGCCCTTGCTTGAATAATTCAAACATACTTTTTAATCATTTTAGACCTTATATCAAAGAAATCAAGATGATTTTCTCACTAAATTGAAATTATGTGCATTGTATTCATTACTATTTTTCTACATCTAATTTCTCCAGCTCAAGCTCTGACCACCTATATTGCAGCATAATTATAAGAAACAACTATCTTACACAAAAAAAATTGTCACATAAATTTATCCAAATCATCTTATTTCTAGATAGAATAACCCACTCCAGCATATGATAGGTGCTAATCCAAATATCCCACTGCCGAATTCATTATGCTTTTCACAAAAATGTTCTTTATGCTTTCTAACTGATGTTGAGAATATGTGCAAAAGAGAAGGACAGTAACCTTGACAAGCCAAGGGAGAAAGCATCGATCATCAATGAGAGGGCACCATTGGCTGAGGTCCCAATTCATGTCCTTTAATGCATTCACACTTAGGCATGGCTCTCTACACAGTAACACTACCACATTATCGGTTTTAGCTGAAATAAAACCGAGCAGAAACACATTTCTGCACCCGCAATTGTAGCACTCTAGAATTGTTTCTCCCAGCGGGCTATCCTTGTGGAGGCACACTTCCTTGTGTTTTGCCCGAACCTATGCATTTCACGTGTAGATGTATACACAGCCGGTTAGAAATCAGGGTTAGGTGCTGCAATTCATGCTATATGCTAGATTATGACCTTAGCCAACCTATTGAAGTGCCAAACTAATTTCAGTTGTTTGTTGATTTCCAAATTTGTTGGTCCAAATGAGTAAAATTATGCTGAATATAAGAAAACTGAATCAATGCTTGAGGGGTGGTGACCACATTGAACTCAATTAAACAAAAAGAACGGCAAAAATTTGGTAGAGAATACTATTAAAAAGAGAGTGATTAGAGGTACCAGGTGATTGACAATGTGAGAACCGGAAGTGTTGCCACGGGAGTTGCAAAACCACTTACGACAACTCGGGATATTGCAGCGCACCACACAAGCAGGATTATGGATTCCACAATATCTACATGCATGCTCCACAAAACCTCCTTTTTCATCCTCATATCTGTTAGAACAAAATAAAAAATAGCATCTGTTATTTTTTAAACCCATTATTATTTTTTTAGCTATTGTTCTCAAGTAGGCAGGAATTCCCTCCACAATAACTGAAAATCTGAAGCCTCGATCTCAAGTATTAAGTTTATGCTTGATAGGTTATAAGTAAATATGGACTCCGGTTCCTTATCAGAATAAAAATTGACTAATTTAAAATTGACCAGAGCTGATTTCAAATTCATTCCAACACCAGAACACAAGTGAAGAAATTAAAGAAGTGTCCCGGTCATGGGAACTGATTAAATTGTTATTCTAAAAAGGTGTCCACTATTGGCTTTTATCAGCAACAAATAAGCCCCTGGAGAAAGAAAATTAATTAATAGCCCTGAATACAAGTATGCTCTGCCTTCAAATCACCCAAAAAAAAAACAAAGGACCTAATTTGAAATATGCTCTGTGGATTCAATAAAGGTCCACCAAAATAGCAAGTTTTCAATATTATCCTTCTTCAGTTTCTTCCTAATTTTTGTCAGTGTTGAAGTTCATAATTTTCCAAGAATTCAAAGGGCCGTTTAAATTCGCAATCTCGACAAGATTAAGACAAAATATGGAAATTCAATATTACCCGTCTTCAGTTTCTTCAAAATTTAGATTCCCGATTCCAGCAGCGATCGAATCCGGCTGACTAACAACAGCTACTCCACCTCCGTTCCCGTTACGAACCTTGGAAGATGACGTGGCGGGCGGAGACAGAGCCGCTTCAGCTGGCTCCCGGTCCGGTTCTGGCTCGGGTGGGGAAGGTGGAGGAGGCCATGCCGCGCCACGGGAGTAGCTAAACGGGTCGTAAGCTGATTCGGACTCCGATTCGTTCTGGGTATTGAACTCCAAGAAGGTATAAGCGGAGTGGGACCCACCTGCAGCGTTAGTATCGGGCTGAGATGCTGTATCATATAGGTCGCCAGTTTGGGAATCCGACATGGTGCTTTTCAGATGTTAGGGTTTGGTTAGAGAAGAGGAAGAAAGGAAAAGAGAGCGAGATTAGGGTTTAGTTGGGGAGAGAGACGGAGATGCGAAGGAATAAGAAATCACGAAAGAGAGTCAGAGAGAGCGTGTTTAGAATGGGCCAATCCTCTGAGGTAACAGAATATTTATGTTTAGATCCCACCGTCCGATCAGAATCCGGGCCAATGCGACCCAAGGTGAAATGCACGGGTCCCTTTAATATTCGTGCGGATCCTGATCGGACGATCCAGATCTAAAATAAAATATTCAGTTACCTTATGGGAACTGAATTGGGTCTTACGAAGGTACTTTTTTAGACAGACGAGAGAAGAAATTGATTCGGTTCATTGGGCCGGATCTAGTCACCGACGCAAGAATCAGGAGAGTCTCGCTGAATAGTGGGCCCGTCTCGAACTAAAAAGGGATTTTATATTTTAAGGAGGGGAAATTTTTCTAATTCCAGAACAACAAATCAACCATTAATTTTGCATCCTACGGTTGATCGGATGAATTGCCGATTTGTCATTGGCATGCCTTTCTAGACAAGAAATAATGAAACCTATCCTACTAGACTATAAATAGTTACGAACTGTCGCATAGTACGAGATAGTTACGTGTCAAAATCAAAAATTGTATTTGCATCGATAAAAATAAGAATTTTTTTGGTGAATTGTACTTCAAAAATTACGATATTGATTTTAAAACGACTAATATAAACAATTGAAACCGATTTATTTCACGAGTTATGTATTTATATATTAAATGTAAATATTTTTTAATTAATTTAATATGAAATTAAGCGATCAACAAATAATAAAAATTGAACGTATTAAATACTAACTCAAAAACCTTCCTCTTTTTTAACCGCTTCACTCTATATTAAATTGATTTGAAAATTTGCAAATTTGAAATGTTAAATACATCATTTATAAAGTAAATTTGTTTCAACAATTTCAATTTGTCTTTTAATATCATCATTATGATGTATTTTATAATTAAGTTACGAGCTTAAGAACACCTAATTTTACTCAAAATATAGAATGGATAAACTCATCTAATCTTCATTGTTATAAATAACGTATTCTAAATGCGTTTCAACAAGCACAGAATGAATACTTTATTAATTTGAAAAAAATCAACTTATTGTTCGAATAAGTTCAGATAATACCGATTTTATTGGTTAAAAACATAGACTGGCATACATAATTTGCTGTAAATATACTCTATTAATATTTTCTACTGTAATTTATCTATCATGTGTTGATCAGCATGAATCGAAATTTTTAAATCTTTATTTAGTTACTAGTATTATGCTTGTGTGTTGCAACGGGATATATTATAAGAGAACAAAAAAAATCTCATACGAAATGACATATTTTCATAAAAAAGATCGACCAATGAAAATAATAATTATTCAACAATATCCATGAATGATATTAAAAATAGATTGGAAAGAAATGAAGACACTTAACCGGTCAATTATCAATCAATTCAAACATTTCTTAAATAATATTAATTTGTGACCAATCAGAAAATTGACTGTTTGACAAACAAATAAGTGGATTTAGAAAAGTTTTTGAAAAAAATAGAGAAAGATGAGGAATCGTAAATTATGTGAGATAGAGAGCGCTGAAGAGGCGTCGGTGAATACGTATCTAAATAAATTTATACTTCTACACATAAAAGAAAAAAAAAAAATGCATACTATTTGATCAGGGGGCAGATATTCAATCTGAAATTTCATTTTTCAATCACAATTGTTGACGGATCAAAACACCTACATACTTAATAATAGAAGATATACTATGTATGTTTTTGTGTTCTTTTTAACTGTTGTATGTGTTTTGACCAGCAAATTGATGAAAAGAAATCTACTGCAGTACCTAAATATGTTATCCATGATGCTATATGCTATATGTAAATATGTCCAGCAATACACATTTGTATTCAAAATGGCATTCACTGTAATCAGCAAAACAATTAAAATGCACTATTGATCCGATCATGCTTTCATACTTTTTCTCTATTTTCAAGTCCGAACAGTCGATCTGAACCGTTTAACATGATTTTCATATTAAAATGTGCTTGAAGACTAAATTTTATATATTTTGAAATCTCTTTACTATTTTTAAATAAGTACAGAATCGCTGTTTTCAAAAGATTATGGACCATCCAAAACAGTGATTTTGTACATATCTATAAAACAGTAAAAGTTTCCAGAAAATATATAATTTGATCTTCAAGCACATTTTAATACGAAGATCATGTTGAGTGGTTCGGATCAACTATTTGAACTTTGAAAATGAAAAAAAAAAAATATATGTGAAGCATGATCGGAGCACAAAACCAGTGGTGCATTGTAACCGTACTCCTAATTAATATCTATAATATATTTGCATGTACTTTCTTTTATTTTTGGCATGCACTGGTAGAGTTAAAGATCCATTCAGTGTACATATAACCTTTGTCTAATCTAATTTGCTTGAATTTTTCACTATATTATTTTACTTATGTTTGAAAGAAAATAATATTATTTAATTTTGCTGTGCCTCGTTATATCTCATGTATATGTTTTCCCCAAAGAACTTTTGAAACCCTTTTTATTACCATAAACAATGTGTTGTGGATGCATTCCAAGGGTTTGTATTTAATCAAAAGTTCATGTATCTTTTTTCATTACCATAGAGGCTTGGAGGGATAACAAGCACCAATTAAGTTATACAACGTAACGTAAAATGTAATAAACTATGTCTTACAATAAGTATGAATAGGCGCGAAACAAGTTTTTGATCTAATAGTTAAGAATAGAACATTCAATGGGATATTCGAATTTCAAGTTCGTGAAGTTCTTTAGAGGATGTTTGGTGAATTATTCAATGGAATATTAGAATTTTAGAGAATGTAATACTAATAAATATCATACATAGTGACGTGTTATTATCATGTTTGATTTTTAATGACTATCGTTATCAACATTATAGGAAATATATGATTAAAGTGTTTGATTTAGTATGGATTGTAATGGTGATTGGAATTGAAGAAAATCAATGATGCATTTTATTTCTAAAAAGGAAATTATCAAAAGGAATAAAAAAATCCACCTTTACCGTGGACAGTGCAACGGCCATGAATTATGGAATCGTGATAGCAAGGTAATCACGCGCTACCATATCTATTCTCTTATCATTTTTGTCAAACACGGTAATGGAAAAAATGGCACTATGATAGCAAAGAATCGTCTTTTAAAAGAATGAACTAAATGTCCCCCTAACGAGCTTAACTTCAAAACCTATTGAGTTGACTTCCGATATGCTTCACGAATAATACGTTACATGTTAAATTTATAAAATTTAGAGTTAATTAGTACAGAGTCAAATGCTTCCCCTCCTGCTTTTTCTCTCGTGTTAAAATTAAGAGTAGAACTAGGGTGTTCTTAAGCCCACCAAGGCTCTTGGTAAGCTTAACTCCGAAATTCATTGGATTAAACGATGAATCCAACCTGTTGAAATCGAACTACTTTATGAGTGATGCATTTACATACAAAATTTAAAAAATTCGAATTAATTTAGTATAAAATCAAGCAGTAAAAAAATAATTAAAAATAAATGTATCAAAATTAACTTACAAGCCTTTTTTTATTTTACCGCTTGACTTTATAATAAAATAAGTTTATAAAAAAAAATTATGCAAACACAGTATTCGTGAAGTAGATCGTTTCAATAATTTAAATTTCGTCAATTCAAATGATCAATTTGATAAATTTTAAAATTAAACGCACTAAAAGATTATGTAAGTTTAAAAACATCCAGCTCGACTCTTAAAATTAACCAGCAAACTTCTTCTTTTTAACCTGATATATATCGTTTCATCGTCACGTGTTGTTCTTACATGAACGGTGAACCTGCTCGTCGGAAAAAAAAAGACATAGAATGTTTCTGCTTAAGCTGCCGTCACTCGTTTCGACTCTGTACGTCAATTTATTATTTCGTTTATATTTAGATCTGGTCAAATCACGAGTACGTGTCGTTATCTGGATGCCAAAGACCGAGTCAACTTCTGAAATATCAGAGTTATTCTGGTAAAAAAATTTAAGTTGTAAGTGGACTAGAATTAAAGTCACTGGCTTATTTTCGGACTGGGCGATAAATGCAATTCATCTAGAAATATTGCGTGTTTTCTTTTTACTGGTTAATCGAAATATTTTCTTAAATTATAACTTTTGTGAATGAGAACCACCAATTATAAGGATGGTTAGTCATCTTTGTAATTTTTAAATTTTAATATGTATATACAATTTAATTACAATTTATCTTTTTAAGAGTACTTATATGGTCTAGTCCACTTAGAAAATGCATGATGTTACTTGTAGTTTAGTGGTTAAAATTTTATTTTGTAATTATGGAGAATTGAGTTCAAATTCCACCTATCACATATTATGTATTTACTCTTTAGTATAAATTTTCTAGCTCTGCCTATGTTCACGAACGCATTATCATTTTTAAGTATAATTAGACCAATCAATTTGGTTTTCTTGTACAAACACAAACTATTGTTATTTTTCTCAGAAAATGTAATTTTCTAGCTTGCATATATGTTTGCATATCGGTTTTATTTTATAAAATGATGAACAGACAAAGATACACAAAATTACTTTTTTGATGGACAATGATTATTGTTAAAACTTTTAAAAAATATTATAATACATTAGTTCTTAGAAGGAAAGAAATCTAAATAGAAATTGAACTGAACCAAAAACAGATACTTGTAAATATCTTTTGTCGGTACGAATATAAATACAGATTATATTCCTTAAACAAATGTAACTTCAAAAGCGACAATTTAAAAGATAAATTTAGGGTAAATTTCATCGTAGGTCACTAAATTTTGTTTTTTGTTAAAAATTGATTGCTCAAGTTTGATTTGTTCCAATCAAGTTACTGAATTTATCATTTGTTCCAATCAAGTCACTCTATAATTTTTCCATCCAAATGCTAACGGATATTCTCATTCTGTTAATATTTTGAACAGAATATGCTCATTCCGTTAGTATTTTGGATGTAATGAGCATATTCCGTTAGCATTTTGGACGAAATGGCCATATTCTGTTAGTATTTTGGATAGAAAAATTATACAGTGACTTGATTGGAACAAATGAAAAGTTCAGTGACTTGATTGGGACAAATCAAACTTGAGTGATCAATTCGTGATAAAATCAAAGTTTAGTGACCTTCAGCGAAATATACCCATAAATTTACGAGGAGAATGAAATGTTTCATCTTTTATAGATAAATGTAATTCGAGTAACCTGCCCTTAACAATCTTCACAAATTTGCATAAAACACACGCAAATCTAACTGGGATTTATCTGTTGTTTTTTTAGAATTCAAAAATTTGAAGTTAGAGATGTAAAAATCAATAAATGAAAAGTGAAATAATAACAAAACTGTGTACCGATTTGTTTCCTTTAGAGCTAGATTTAGGCGCCTAGATACAAAGATTATTTCCTCTAATGATAGTTATCCTAGTCTATTCGGATACAATGTGTTTATTGACTTCATTCCAAGCCACTAACCTTTTCTCTTTTTTAAATTTATTGACTTCATTCGAATTACAGAGTCCGGATCCCCTAATGTAACTCAATTTTTAGGTTTAGCATCTCCACCATCCTTTTTGTTGGAAAGCTCAGATTTAATATAATTTAATAGACCTGCCCAAAGTTGCGCTGCCCTATTTTTTTTCTCTCTTTCGTTGAACACAGCCAAAGCGTAGAATTTCTCTCTTTCTTTCTTTGACACAGCCAAGCACAGAGTTTAACTTTCGCTCCCCCATTTTACCTTCTTTTCTTCGTGCTTAGCGTCGTTGCGCCTTCTCTCTCTCCCTCCCTCCCTCCCTCTCCCAATCACCACTCCCAAATAATTTTCTGATAAATCGAATTGAACATATCATATATCATATTTAAACTATTAACAGCATTCTTTTCCTTGAAACATTGCTGAGAAATAAGGAATCATGCCTCAGAAGATTATCATAGGCCGGTTTAGGAAATAGATCAACTAGCATCCAAATTACAACTGTTAGAGCTAAATTAGGTACCTAGCTAATTAATCCTTGTAATTAGGCAAATATACAGAATCCGACATGTTAGGAAATTGTATAACGGCTATATTCACCAATAGCTTATATATGCATATGTGCAGCCAGTGTAATAAAGAAGAACAAGTTAATACAAAATTCCTTCATCATCTCTTTCTAAAAATATTTCATGGTATCAGAGCAGAGAAACCGGTACTAGTAACAGGTACATAACCACAACCAATAACACAACTCAAAAAACCCAAAACTGATAGAAGTAACCAGAGCAACAATGGCAGAAAACGGGTCAGTCTCGATAGAAACCAATATCACAGCAAAGTTAACATGTATCATTCTCAATGGCAAAAACTACCTCTCATGGGCCAGAGTAGCAACGATAGCTCTCAAAGGCAGAGGTAAATACAAGTATGTCACAGGTGATAAAAAGAAACCAAAAGAAAATTCAGAGGCATGGTAGAAATGTGACAGCCAAATCATGACCTCAATCTTGAATTTCATAGAACCCCAACTTAGTGAGCAATTTGTGTACTTAGATACCTCAGTCCAAATGTGGCAAGCAATCAAACAGAGGTTTGGTAAACAAAATAATTTTGCACACATCTTCCAAATCAAACAAGGTATCATCCAAAACAAACAAAACTAGAAACCAATCACACAGTTCTTTGGGGAAATAAAAAACAGTGGGATGAATTTGATATTCACCAACCAGAGGTAATAGAGGCTGACAAAATCCGAGAAAGGAAAGAACAAGATCGAACTTTTCAATTTCTTGCAAACTTGGATCCAAGCTATGAGCAGGTCCGTCAACAAATTCTTCTCAGCTCCTCTCTTCCCCCTCTTGAACAAATTGTGTCATTATTGGAACAAGAGGAGTCGAGGAGGTCCGCAATGAACTCAGACACACAATTCGGCAATAAGGCGGATAACCAAGCTTTTCTGTCCAGCAATCAAAACCAAACCGGAAAACCTAACCCTAGGGGCGAGATGTGGGGAGCACACAACACGGCTAGGGGCGACCATTGCAAGAAAGAAGGTCACGACCGTAGCCAGTGCTGGTTTCTCAACCCACACCTTCGGCAGAAATGGTGGAAAGGCGACAAAGGGGGTACTGGCGGCGATAAAGGAGAAAGAGGAAGGGAGAGAGATAGTTCGTGTGATTCTCAAAAGGGGGTACTCTAGCAGGTCTGACTCTCAAAAGGGTTCGGCTCCAGTAAAAGCTGGCGGGTCCACAGCAGGCCAACCAAATTCAATTCTTTCCCAACAGCAATTGGATCAAGTCTTGGCCCAAATTAAAGCTTCATTTGGACAACAAGGTAAATTCACAGGTATCGTATCAAAACTATGTTTAAATTCATATAAAAATAATAATTGGATTATTGACTCTGTTGCAACTGACCATATGACTGGAAATATTAGTCTTTTGACAAATATACAACAAACGAAAAATAATCAAAATGTTATTATTGCAAATGGTGCCAAAGTACCTATTAAAAATATAGGAAATACCAAACTATTATAAAAAAATATTCCAAATATCTTGCATTTACCAACTTTTAATTCTAATTTAATATCTGTAAGCAAGATTACTAAAGACTTAAATTGTGATGTCATTTTCTCATCTGAAACTGTGATATTTCAGGACAGATCAACTCAGATGACGATTGGTGAAGGTCATTTAGAAAATGGACTTTATATTTAAATTTTTCAAATAAAGCATTTGTTGCTAATAATGTAGAACAAAATAAACTGTGGCATTGGAGGATTGGACATCCTTTAGATAAAGTTTTGAATAAGTTATTTTCTTTTTCTAATTTAGATTCTAGCCATTGTGATATTTGTCGGTTCTCAAAACAAACCAGATTACCTTTTTCATTATCCAATAGTAGAACCTCAAAAAAATTTGAACTTATACACACGGATGTTTGGGGACCTGCACCTGTAGATTCTTATAATAGTTTTAAATATTTTGTTACATTTATTGATGATTTTTCACGTACTACTTGGATTTATCTTCTTAAATCAAAAAATGAAGTTTTTCGAAATTCCAAGAGTTTACAAATCTTATTGAAAATCAGTATGAAACAAAAAATTAAAGTATTTATGTCCGATAATGGAACGAATATATTAATAGAAATTTTTCTGATTTTTTAACACAAAAAAGAATTTCACATCAAACATTGTGCATTAATACACCGGAACAATATGGAATTTCAGAAAGGAAAAATCATCATATATTAGAAGTTACTAGGTCTCTTCTTTTTCAATCAAATGTTCCAAACAAATTTTGGTCAGATGCTGTGCTCACTGCTATATATCTTATTAATAGATTGCCTAGTTCAATTTTAAATAATAAAAGTCCACTAGAAATTTTAAACAAAAGAAAAATGAACTTAGATCATCTTCGTGTATTTGGATGTACATGTTTTGTACATATCAAAAGACAAGATAAGTTAGATAAAAATTCAGTAAAAACTATGTTTATTGGGTATTCATCACAATAGAAAGAATATAAGTGTTATGATCCTAATAATAATAAATTATACATATCTAGAGACGTGGCATTCCTTGAAAAAGAACCTTTTTATAAAAAAGACAGAAATTCTCCAACACCATCCAGAGATGAAACTGTTCTCCAGAAATAACCTTTTTTTAAGGAGACAATACACCACATCATTCGGAAGGAGTAAAATTAAATTTAGGAGGAGAAACTCAAGACAATGAGGAATTGCATTTAGGGGGAGAAACTCAAGGAAATGCAAATCCTAGAAGATCAACTCGGCCAAAACAACCATCATCAAGGTTACGTGACTTTGTCACATACAATGTAAGTTATCCAATTCAAGATTATATTTCTTATAATAATATTTTTGTTAATCACAAAGTTTTCTTGACTGTCATCTCTAATGAAATCGAACCAAATAATTTTGAAGAAGCCAATAAAAATCCAACTTGGTCCCAAGCAATGGTAGAAGAGCTTCAAGCTCTTGAAAAAAAATAATACCTGGACTATTACACCATTACCAAAAGGTAAAAAGCCAGTAGGTTGCAAGTGGGAATATAAAATTAAATACAACAGTGATGGAACCATACAACGGTATAAAGCCATATTAGTTGCAAAAGGATTCACACAAATCTACGGTATAGATTATCAAGGAACCTTTGCCCCTATTGCAAAAATGAATACCGTTAGAACATTACTATCGGTAGTTGTGAATTCGGGATGGAGTTTGTTGCAAATGGATGTGAAAAATACATTTCTTCAAGGTAACTTAGAAGAAGAAGTGTATATGACTCTACCCCTTGGATATAAGAATGGAGTTGACCGCAACCATGTTTGTAAGCTGAATAAATCAATTTATGGACTTAAACAATCTCCTCGAGCATGGTACGCAAAACTTAGTACTCTCTTTTATTTCTTCATTTTGATAAAAGCACGGCAGATTCTTCAATGTTTGTTAAACATTCAAATAACATAACAACTATTGTTCTTGTGTACGTAGATGATATAATTATTACTGGTAATAATGAGGAAGAAATTAACAATGTAAAAATTATCTCAAAGAAAAATTTGACATTAAAGACTTAGGAAAACTTAAGTATTTTTTAGGCATTGAAATTGCTCACTCAAGCAAAGGTTTGTTTATTTCTCAAAGAAAATACACCATTGATCTATTAAAGGGGACAGGTAAACTTGGTATAAAACCTGCAAGTACCCCTATAGATGCCAACAATAAACTTGAAGCAGAAAGTGGTGAACCTTAAAGGACATAGGACGGTACCAACGATTAGTTGGAAAGTTAATTTACTTGACTGTTACTAGACCCGATATAACTTTTGTTGTTGGCATTGTGAGTCAATTTATGCATGCTCCAAGAACCACTCATCTAGAAGCAGTAAACCGAATTATTAAGTATCTAAAGAGGTCTCCTGGACAAGGGTTATGGATGAAGAAAAATAATACTAATAATATTCTCGTCTACTCTAAAGCAGATTGGGCCGAAAATTTTGATCGAAGATCAACCACAAGATACTGCACATTTGTAGGCAGGAATCTCGTGGCATGGAAAAACAAGAAGCAGAATGTGATTGCAAGGTCCAGCGCAGAGGCAGAATATAGAGCGACAGCATCTACAGCAAGTGAGCTAGTATGGCTCAAGCAGTTGCTACACGACATGAAAATCTTATGCGAAGGACCAATGCTAATGTATTGTGATAATCAAGTTGCACGGCATATATCATCAAATCCAGTGTTTCATGAAAGAACTAAGCATATCGAAGTGGACTGTCACTTCATACAAGAAAAAGTTCAAGCTGGAGAAATAGAGACTCCATTTGTGAGAAGCCACGACCAACTAGCGGATATATTCACCAAAGCTTTAGATAAAGAGAATTTTCAAAGAATTTTGATAAAGTTAGGTTCTATAAACATATTCGAACCTAACTTGAGGGGGAGTGTTGAGAAATTAGAAATCATGCCTCAGAAGATCATCATAGGCCGGTTTAGGAAATATATCAGCTAGCATCCAAATTACAGCTGTTAGAGCTAAATTAGGTACCTAGCTAATTAATCCTTGTAATTAGGCAAATATACATAATCCGACATATTAGGAAATTGTATAACGGCTATATTCTCCAATAACCTACATATGCATATGTACAACCAGTGTAATAAAGAAGAACAAGTTAATACAAAATTCCTTCATCATCTCTTTCTAAAATATTTCAGAAATAGCAAAGTTTGCAAACTTTGTTCAGAAATGAAAAGAGATCCACTTAATCATTCAAGGAAGCTTATGTCTAATGTATACATAATCTATTAGACCTTCTCATGTCTTGCAAATCCTTTCATTCAAACATGAAAACACTGTCTGACAAGAAGGATTATGCGATCTTACAAATAAACCCTTGCTTATTTACTTATTCTATTTCTTGAAATGAGTTGATTTACCCTTCATACCAGCAATGTATTATCCCTCAATTATTCACTGTTGGACTGGTTTAGCAGGGTTACAAATGGGATGTAAACTAATACCGATTCCAGATTGTCTTTCTCTTTCTTTTTACGAGTACCAGTGAATGTAAAATGAATCTGTTAGTTAATTTCAAACATTAAGATGCACCTTAATTATGTGAAGATGCTTTAGGGAATAACATAAATGCAAAAAAAATGCTGGTTTTGTATACATGGTTAAGCTAGTAAGTGTCATTTGCTGGTTTTGTAAAAATAGAACTTGAGAAGGGCTTATTTGCAATTTTTGCATAAGGCCTGATGACCACCTTTGTTCTCCAGCTTGTCCAGTTTCATGGATAATATCCACCGGGTGTAGTCAAATTATCTATACCAATATCAACAGTCCAGACAAATCTTCCACTTCGAGTGCCAGTCAAAAAAACGTGAAGTCGCACAAGCCAAAATGTGAAGTCTGACAACAAAAATAGAAATAGAGATATTTTGAGGGTGAACATGTAAGAGCACCTTAGCTTAATTGACCTCTTGGGCTGTCCGCCCATCCATGTTTCCCAAGGAAAAGAATTTTACTTGATTTCAATAAAAAAAAAAGAATTTTAATTGATTTCATTGGCGTCTCTGTCTGCAACTGCAGGAAGCGGGGGCGTTCCGATGCCCATCGGACCAAGTCTGGTCCGATGGGTAGCGTTGATCGTTCGATTTTATTTAGATTTACGTGAAGTAATTTCGCTAGATGATACTGTTTAATTGAAACGAAGTTTAATTTCTCTCCGTCTCCGTCAGCAGGAAGGGACAAAAAAGAGAGAAAATAATCTCTCCTCTCTCTTCTCCTCTCTCAACTCCCTCTATCTCTCTCACCTTCGTGCTCCTTGGTGCGACCAAAGAGGGGAGACATCGCAAGACCCACAACCCTGAGAGGCGACCCACGCCATGACCTGCTTCTCTCCTCGACTCCGATTGATCAGACCGTAGCCTCACACAAAAAGCATCGAGGCATTGAGCAATGAGCGATAGTCAGTACTGTTTCTCTCTCACTACTTTCAGGTTCAATCTCTCTCTCTCGCACCTCAAGTAAGTAACTATCTTAAAATTAAACCATGTACATCAGATCTTCTTTTTTTCTTTTCATTTTTGGGTAAAATTGGTACAAAGTACCACCTGTTTCGAATTTTATTTGAAATAACCTAAATCTAAACCACATATTAAGATTATCTTTTGTTGAATTTGAGGCTGATTATTATGGGCTTGTATGAATTTCATATGTTTTGTGTTTATTTTATTGCAGGTTCTAAAGATTCAATTGGTGACTCTTAAACATATGCAGTTTGGTACATATGTTTAAACTTTGGACTGGTAATGATAAAAAAGCTAAAGACTGGTACATAGGTATTACGAATAGGTACATAGTGCTTCAAACTCTTTAAAGTTCTAGTGAAAAAAAGGAGGAAAGGAGGAAACAAAGACTGCAGAAGAATAAGTTTCTAGAGTTTATTTGTTAGTAATTTCAATATATCTGATCCTTTCATTCTTATTTTTGTTTGAAGAGAATGAAGGATGGAACTTCTTTGAAGGATCGACAATAAATTTCAAGGGCAGAAGAATATGACCGTTGCTTAAGCTTGGATTGAACAAGCAATAGATGCATTTTGATTGTTGCTTAAGCTGTTGTATAGAATACAATAGATGAATTTTGTACACTTATTGTTATTTTGTTGTTGTTACTGTAACTGTTATTCAATGTTTACTGAGTATGTTGCTTAAGCTTTAATTTGTTGAAGCTTAAGCTTTTGTGTAGTTGAGCAGAATTCAATAGATGATTTTTTTTTTCTCAATGTTGAGTGTGTACCAGTTTTTGTGCATTATTTTGAGTATTATGTTGATTGTTTACTTGTAATATGTTATTTTTTTTCTCAACCTGGTAGTGTTGATTCATTTTTTCTGATGTAACTTAGCATCTCACTATTTAAAATTATGGAGCCTTGTTAATCCATTTGAAATATACGACTATCTGTAGTACCATCTTCACAATTAATTTTTTGGTTTAGTACCAGCAAAATCAGAGAACTTCTAATTTTGAAGAAAATCAACCTAAGTGCTGCTTTTGTGAAATGAGTAGTAGCACTTTCTTTTTTGCTTAAATGTAACATGACACAGTACTGGTTAGTCTGAATGAAGACAATGAACAACCTTAAGTGCTTATGTTAATAAATTGATAGCAGAAACTAAATTAAGTAATCATGTATGAGAAGCCAAAATGAATGTCTGACAGTGCTTTAAAACTAAATTGAAGGTAGACTTTCTACTTAAACAGAATCTATACCAGTACAACTATTTATAGCCAAATAAATATACTACAAATAATAATGAAAAGCTGAACCTATTATTTCAACTATTATAGCACATCTCTTTCAGTTGCACTTTCACCTATTTTTCTTTTTTTCTTGTTTTCAAGAGAATTTGGATACCGACGACGTCCTCGCTCACCGTCCTTTTTCCTTATGCCAGTTGGCTTTTTAGATGTTGCTTCCAAAGTGATATTGGATGTATTATTTGTTGGTAATTGACTGCCATCTATCTGGGTACTTCCACTATCTTGGGAAGCAAGCTCCTCCACCTTAGACATGACTCCTTTTGCTATTCCAAGAACATATCTATATGCCTTGTCACTCTGTGATGATGTAGAGAAAATATCGGTGAATGTTCTCATCAAAACACTATAGCGTTTTGCCATATGAACTTCAGATTCGACCTCTGTGTCTGGAAGAGCTATATTTTTACCGGTCTTTGCATTCTTTTGCCATCTTTTTAAAAAGTATTTTTCAGGAAGTCGCTTGATATTCATAAAATCCAAAGCCTTCAGGACATGACAACATTGGATTCCCATGAACTCAAACTTGCGGCAGGTGCAAGTCATGTCATCTGTTGAAAGGTCATGTCGGACAATGCGCTCCCGACATCTGTTTGTCACAATGTACTCGTGCACATTCTCTATTTGGCCCTTGTCTTGTATTGAGCAATCAAGAAAGTGTCCGTATTCACTTTCAAACACTTTGTAGACACTTGGAGTGTACATAAGTGCAGCTTGTTTAAGCATTTCTGAGAACGGGACTTTAGGGTTGCCTTGACTCGCTCGAGAATCTGCCATTAACTCTGCATGGCGTCGATCTTCTAAAAGTCTCTCCCAATGGTTAAAGAAATCCAACAGCCTCTGTCTTGGATCCAAATATTTCTTAATGACATTATTTATGCTCTCACTTCTCTGAGTTGACTTCATATCTGCACAAAAGACTTTACGATCATAAACAAGAGCCCACTTTTCTCGAATTTTGAACAAATCAGCCAACCATTTCTTATTGGTTAAATCATACTTGGTAAGCATCTCTTTCCATGCCTGCACAAACTCCTCCTCATCGTCGCAATCATACACACAGTGACTAAAAACATTCTTGAAAGATTTAGAGCCGCCGAATACAGTACTCAAATGCTTAGCAGCATTTTGATACATGTGCCAAACACACAAACGATGAGTAGTGTCGGGCAGAACTTTATTAATTGCTTTACTCATGGCAAAATCTTGATCGGTCAAAATTACCTAGAAGAATTTTGCAAAGTTAATTAGATTAAAAAAATGACATACATAATCACAAATTTAACCAATTTTGATTATAACATTACCTTAGGAGCTTTTCCACCTGTAGCTTTCAAAAGAGCACAAAACAACCACTCAAATGAAGGAGCCGACTCATCGTAGAGCAATGTTGCACCAACTATGACAGTTTGTTTGTGATGGTTAACGCCTACAAAAATAGCAAAAGGTCTACCATAGTAATTTGTTTTGTAAGTAGTATCAAAACAAATAACGTCACCAAAGTATTCATAGTCCAACAATGATCTTCCATCTGCCCAAAATATATTAGTAATTTGATCATCGTGATCAAGTTGAATCGCATAGTAGAAAGATGGATCTTCTTTTTGACGATCTTGAAAATATTGCATTAGTGCCCCAGCATCTCCTAATGCCATAGCACGCTCCCTTTTCGTTCTCAAGTAATTTTTATAGTCATCAGGAATGAAAGTAAGATTACGTCGCCCTCCAACTTGTTTGGCTAAAAGCTCATATGTTTCTTTTGGTTTGATATCAACGGCATCAGCCAAATCTCCCATTGCCATTTGTGTCTTGCTTATTTTTCTATGTGACCTCAACATTTTCGTTTTTGTTGGAGTTGTGGTGGTATGATTGTGGTCTGGATCAAACGAAGTAATCTTGTAAACTCCCTTACTACAAATATTAATTTTCATGTGGGCGTTACATCCAATTCTTTGCTCTCTTTATTGAAATTTTGGTGGACATTTGGTCGGTGATCTTGCTCTAGGTTTGCCTTCTCTGTTACAAGTAAAACATTTCATAGTAGTCACATTTGACTTATTCTTCCTATCAAGATTTTTTCGCACACTAAATCCGACCTGCAAAGCATAGGCATTATAGAAACAATATGCCTCTTCTACCGTTGCAAATGTCATTCCAATCATAGGTACCAGAAACTCTGATATCGCATCAGAACCAGCTTCAATATTGCTTGACAAGGTTTCTAGCAAAAAAATTACTATCAGTACTATGTTTCATAGAGCGTATCAATATTAATGGATTTATAACATAGAGCATATCAAGATAGTGGAGACTAACCTTGAGAATGGATTAATGGCGCATCAAGTTGTGGTTGAGGTAGCGGTTGAAATTCTGACTCCAAAGTGCTCATATTTATGTTGGGTGTGTCATGAGAAGAGACAGTAGAAAGTAACGAATATTGTTGTGTAGGTGGTGAGAATGGTTGGTCCATCATCAGTAGTTCTGCACAACAATTGTTTGATGAAATGTCAGACAAACAGTTCCAATGATTTATCAAGGTTGTGCATGTTTTTGGTACAAATTTATTAAAAGAAACAATAGAAAGGGGAGATCTTAACGACCGGTAACCAGATAACTATAAGCCCATACTTCTAGAACAGATTAAACCAAACAAAATAATAATAAGAACGGGAATAAAGACCAGGAGAAATAATATTTATTTTCTAATATTTCATCAGTACTAATTTTGTTGACCTGAAGAAGAGAGAAGGGGCAGGCGAAGCGGCGGAAGAGAGGAGGCTGTTCGTTCAATTTAGGGAACCAAATAGAGGAGAATCGGGAAATTAATTCGCTTCTGTAATTGGGAGAGGAGGGAGCGAGCGTGAAGAGAAGGTGAAGCGACGAAAATTGGCTGAGGAGCTCAGTTACAGTGATTAACCGAAGCGCTCCGTTAGCGAAATTAATTGATTTTTGGCACGAATCTCAATGCATGATCAGACGGTATAGATACCCATCGGACAAGACTTGGTCCGATGGGCATTGGAATGCCCCCGCTTCCCTGCAACAATGGCCAATTAAAATGGGTCCGAATCCCCTAAAGTAACTCAATTTTTGAGTTTTGGATTGAGACCGTCCTATTCAAATCTATTGCTCGGGATGGTCTCGGGATTCGAATCTGTCGTCGGAATGTGTGCGCTCCACTTCGGTGGATAGTCTCGGATTCGAATCAGATGGTCCCGATCTAAAACTCAAACATTGGGTTACTTTGCTGGATCTGAATTCAATTAAAATCCGGCCAATCCAGTATGAGGTAAACTCAATTTTTGGGTTTTGGATCGAGACCGTCTGATTCGAATCTATTGCTCGGGATGGTCTCGGGATTCGAATCTGTCGTCGGAATGTGTGTGCTCCACTTCGGTGGATAGTCTCGGATTCGAATCGGACGGTACCGATCTAAAATTCAAACATTGGGTTACTTTGCTGGATCTAAATTCAATTAAAATCCGGACTGTCCAATCAAAATCCGGCCAATCCAGTATGAGGTAAAATTCACAAGACTTTTAACATTTGTATAAATTCTGATTGAACGGTCTCGATCTAAACTCAAACTCCAAGTTACTTTATAAATCTGAACTCCACTCCAATAGTCCGAATCTAAAGTAACTCAATTTTTGAGTTTAGATCCGAACCATTCGATTAAAACCAGACTAATCTGATGAAAGGCACGACATTTTTAAATATTCGTGCGGTCCGAATTCCTCCATTTGAGCCGGACAGTCTAACAAACTTTCCGCTTCGAGTCAGCCAGTCAAATACTCTTTAAAGTAAAAAAATGTGAAGTCACACAAGTACAAGTTAGTCTGACGACAAAAATAGAAATCGAGATGTTTTGAGGGTGTACATGTAAGAGCACCTCGTTGAATTGCCTTTCTGGGCCGTCCCGTCACGCTGTCCCCCATGAAAAAGATTTCTACTTGATTTCATTGGCATCTCTGTCTTCACTGCAACAATGGCGATGTTCTTCCGGTCTCTCAGGCGGTCGTCGCCCTCCGCCGCTGTCCGGCGACTCCTTCTCCGTCCGTACCCCGGAGAGGAAGTGTATCAGGTGCGAGAGTACACCACTTGTGAAGGATCTCGTCCATCCCTTATACATAAACGCAGCTTGGATATACTTCACGATCCATGGTTCAACAAGGTCTTTCTCTCCCACTTCATATATCTAATCTTGTAAAGTTGCTCAATTCCTCAAGCTTAAGCTACTTAGTTTATGTAATTATATGAATAATATAATCCATTCGCCGCCTGCTTTAATGCAATCTTTAGTGTCCATAGTAGCAACTAGCAACATGCTGAACAGAGGCCAAGACTACTTTACCAGTAACTTTCTACCGACACTAAGAAACCTGTACAGTACCGATCTGGTATTGGCCTCTGTGCATTAAACCCTGGTATCTTCCTTGATCATTTATAGAACCCAAACTTGATGCAAACTGGGAGAAAAAGACCAGAAGAATTGACAGCAGATGTACACTGGTGCTGGTCTGCTGGATTGGCATTAACTATACCAAGCTACGAATATCCAAAATTTAAGTCTAACAAAGATAGATAACTCAATTAGATACCAAAATTACAGACAGTTTAGCTATAGTTCAAGCAAAATAACTTACTCTTGCTTTTGATTTTAATTTTAATTTTGAAACTAAAAAAGGGGACAGCTTTTTCTATGACGGAGCGGGACCGATTAGACCTAAGGGGCCTTCTACCTCCTAATGTTGTATCTTCTCAGCAACAAATTGACCGCTTCAGTGAGTTATATTTTATTCATAAATTTGAAACTTTATTGCTGAAAAGTTGGACTTGTTTTGGCGCTTTAAAATTAGTGGGAGATCTGAATGAGGGTTTTTTTTAACAAGTTTTGAAGTGGACTAGTGGTCCTGAATATTTTGGACTTCAAGAGCATACTGGGCACTATAATCTATTTTTGGCATTCACTTGTAGCTAAAGCTCTCGTTAGTAAGAAAAGAATTTTGTGGTTATAGTGGTTGATTTGAGAAGATTTGAGGTGAATGCAAGAGATGGGATGTCAGATACAACCGCACTTGCCAAGTGGCGTGTTCTCAACAGATTACACGACCGAAATGAGGTCATGTATTATAAGGTGCCTTTCTTTCTTGATTGGTTTGTTATTTGTTTTTGGACGCAAAATGGCGGTACCTGCTGTTTTGTGGGAATTTACCATCAAGCATTTTATTTGGTTATTGTTGAAAAGAATACTACTGCTAGTCAGCTTTGGGTATTCTTTTATCTCTAAAAAAGGTATACTTTTGAATAATGAAGTGCACTTTGTGCAAACAGGTTTTTAAGAGAATACCAAGGAATGAAGTCTATTTCCACCCTTATTCTTACAAAAGGATGTGGTATAAGCTGGTTATACTTTCAATCTAGAGAGTCTAATCTTGCTGGGCTACATTTACTTATTGAGTATTTAATACCACATTTCCCTAATCATTTGACTTTACTATTATTTTATTAATGTTAAAATTGCAAAAAACAGATATTGATAGATAACATCGAGGAGTATGCACCTATTGTATATACACCGACAGTGGGGCTTGTCTGTCAGAAGTACAGTGGCTTGTACAGAAGGCCACGTGGCATGTACTTTAGTGCGGCTGACCGGGGCGAGATGATGTCTATGGTTTATAACTGGCCTTCTGACCAGGTTTGTTGCTTTATAATATGCTGCAAAAAAGAACAATTTGCTTCAAATGTCATCCCATTAAACTAGCAATGTTGGTTGAGATTCTTATACAAGTGAGACAAAAAAGAATGAGAGGAGATGAAGAAGAATTTGCTTTGTAATTTTCTGGAAAAAAGAATTCGTTGTTTCAAATGTCATACCATTAAACTAGTAATTTTGGTTGAGATTTTTTATACAACTGAGACAAATAGAATGAGAGCGGATGAAGGAATTGGAAATTGAAAACTTTAATATAGATGAGAAACTAACTTTTTATCCACCCCCTTTTATCAATTCAGGTAAAAAGTATTTGAGTTTTGAATTAAGGGCAAATTGGTCAGTTAAAATTCTTTTGTAGCATCCAATTAGTGCTCTTATAATTCATGCATGCTTTTTGCAACAGGCATGATATTGGTCGTGTCTCTTTTACAAAATACCGATAACTCGTCAGTTTATTTTGTTTTTTTTTAAAGAATCAATATGCGTAACTCTTGTTATATTTTTACTCAGGTGGATATGATAGTGGTGACAGATGGAGGCAGGATATTGGGTCTCGGTGATCTTGGTGTACAGGGTATGGGAATTGCAGTCGGGAAACTTGACCTGTACGTCTCAGCTGCTGGGATAAATCCACAGAGGGTATCTATTGTTTATTATACATTTCTCTTTATATTAATCTTTTCTTCTAAATTGAAATTGAACCCTACTCCTAAATTCAAGTTAATTGTTTTTCTTTTCTTATAATAGGTGCTTCCAGTCATGATAGATGTGGGAACAAACAATGAAAAGCTCCTCAAGGATCCCTTATGTAAGTGTTTGGTGGAAGAAAATTAACTAATTTTATAATCTTATGATTATTTGCTTGTGAAATAGTTCAGATCTTTACTTTGGTTAAAACAAAGAAAGGACATCAATAAAAGAAACGAAAAGGATAAGCAACACATGACCAACATTAGGCAATAGATCTGACTGATCTGGTACTTGGACCCCTTTTTATTTGTTATCTTGATCATTGTAACTGACTCTGCCATGAATATTTTTCGCAGAAGTTGAGTAGAGCATTTTTTATATTCTTAATTTTTTTTGGTGAATAGATCTAGGGCTACAGCAGCACAGGCTTGAAGGGGAAGAATACTTGTCAGTAATCGATGAATTTATGGAGGCTGTTTTTACTCGCTGGCCTAATGTCATCGTGCAGGTGCTCCGACACATTTACATCTATCTCCTACTCAATTTCCCTTAGGAAAAGAGCTATTTGCTTTTCTACCATAGGTTTGCTTGTATGCTTTGAAGTGTATAGAGATGCAAAGAATGATACAAATTTACACTCTGCACATTGGTGAAAAGTATGTTTCTCTGGTTTGGTCATGTAGCAATGAATGATACAATTTCTTTTTTATTTTATTTTGGATTAGTTTGAAGATTTCCAAAGCAAGTGGGCCCTCCCTTTATTGCAACGATACAGAAATACCTACCGCATGTTCAATGATGATGTTCAGGTGTATAATTACTGTCCTTTTTCTTTACTTATTTTAATCCTGTCAAAAATCAATATTTCCTGAGATTTCACTTGTGCATTTTTGCGTCTTTGGTTTTTGGGTAAAAAGGGTACAGCTGGAGTTGCAATAGCAGGTCTTTTAGGGGCAGTTCGGGCACAAGGTCAACCCATGCTCGACTTTCCTAAGCAAAAGATTGTTGTAGCTGGTGCTGGAAGGTATGGAATATTTCTAATTTGTATACTTGTTGAAAATTTTCATTGTTATAAAGCAAGTTCTTTTCTTTTCTTTTCTTTTACTCTTGATTGGGGGATCACTGTACTGCATGATGTGTACTAAATTATTTTCTGCTACCAAGTTTTTGGTTCATTTTGAGAGTTAGTAATTTATCTGTAACTGTTAATAGTTTTTGTTTTTTGGTAGTGCTGGAATAGGAGTGGTGGATGCGGTAAGCAAAACAATGGCACGAATGCTTGGTAACACTGAGTCTGCTTTTCAAAGTGCCAGAAGCCAATTTTGGCTGGTCGATGCCTCGGTATTTCGTTGTTTGATTAAGTCAAATTTTATTGACTCAGAATTCTTTTACATGTCATGTGTATCATAGTAATCCTGCAAAAAAAAAAAAAAAGAAAGAAAGAAAGAAGAAAACTAAAGACAATGAAAGAAAGGAATATCCTCTGTGTTCTCCCTTTTATTTTTTTAGAACCATTCTCAAAAGACCTGTATGTTTAATTGTTTATTTCTACACGCAAGGATGAAAGAGCAGTAGTTTGCATACTCAAAAAAAGAAATTAGGAGGTTGATGGGTGTATGTGCCATCTGCCTTGTTTTAGAATGGGCATCTGAGATACTATAACAGGGAACATTATATGTTGGTGTTTTATGACAGTCTAGATGAAAATGTTCATGATTTTATTTAAAACTGAAAAAACATCTTTCCCCCATTTTTTCAGCTTTTGTTTGGGAAATGTCGAGTCTTTGGCATTTTGTATTGTTATTTTTATTTGGCGAACTGTATTTGTAGGGTCTAATAACTGAAAGTCGAGCAAACATAGATGCACCTGCGTTGCCATTTGCTAGGAAGCAAAAAGATTTGGGGCACCTGAGTCTAAGCGAGGGTGCTAGCTTGGTTGAAGTGGTATATATGCTTGTTCCATTTTCTCCTTTATCAAACTACTTATTTCTTCCATATTTCCAGATGAGTTATTAATAATTATTAGAAAATTGTTCCAGTTAATGAACTGTTTGTTGGATGCTCATATTTATTTGATTGGATGGTTATTCTATGCTATTGAGGTTTCCTAAAATCAAATGACAATGATATAAATTGATTTTGTTATAATCTTTATTTATTAGTATATTTACTTACTAAAATTAGAATTAGTCTTAAAGGCAAAGCAAATATTTCCTACTTGGCATGTTTGATCTTATGGTTAAAATTAATTACTAATTCTTTCTCATAAAATGTGGCGTGCTTGAGAAATATTATTTAACACCCAGTTATAAAACCAATACATCTTGCATGCCGACAATGTACCCTTTCTTAATATGGATAATTTAACAAATTAAAACTTGATTGTGGCTGTTTATATCATCACTGCCGCCATGCCATCACCTTTTTCATCATTAGTATAGTAATATTGATAATGCTAGTGATCACAAAAGTGGACATGTTAATAACGATAATAGCAATGATAAATGATAACTAGTGTTTATAATAGAGGTGCGAGTGATGGATCCAATTTAATGTGATTTAGGTGAAAAAGGTGAAACCTGATGCGCTACTTGGATTATCTGCTGTTGGTGGCTTGTTCTCCAAGGAGGTAAACTCGCGTCCTTTGACAGTTTGGTACTGAACCCACACCAGGTCTTCCGCCAAAATATTTTTATTGGAGACCCCCCCCCCCGCCAATCCTCTTAGCCTTTTTTTTTTTTGGAGGAGGGGGGGGGGGGGGGGGGTTGTTGGTGGTTATTGGGTTACATATGGTTTTGTATATGAAGGAATAGGGCTTCAATATGGCAGTAAATTATATGTACTTTAGTTTCCGAAATTCTCAGAAACAGCATATTGAATGAGCAGGGCATTTGTTCCCTTGCCTGCTCGTACAGATTTCCCTGCTTATTTAAAATTCAAGGTGGCAATTATATGTTTCATCTCAGGTGTTGGAGGCTCTAAGAGACTCAACAACTTGTTCTAGACCTGCGGTTTTTGCTATGTCTAATCCCACAAAGAATGGTCAGTTAATGTTATTATTTCTTTTTTGTTTTGTAAACAGAAGCCAAAGTCAAATCATAGAGTCCTAATTTATTTGTTGTGGATTATTAAGCTGAGTGCACACCTAAAGATGCCTTCTCTATAGTTGGTGACAATATTATATATGCCAGTGGAAGCCCTTTTCATGATGTTAATCTAGGTACTCACTCTCTCTCTCTCTCAAAAGCAACAAGCCTTTGAACATATTTTGTTGCTTATTTTTGTCATATTCAGAACCTAGTTTGTCACATACATTAAGTACTGGGGATTACCGATTTCAATGTCTGTTATTATAATAGCTATAATTTTTCCTTTTCAGGTGATGGCAAGATTGGTCACTCTAATCAAGGAAATAACATGTATCTCTTTCCTGGGTATGCTCTATATTATTATCTTTAATTGTCATTCTTAGCCAAATCAAAAGTTTTGGTTGTTGCTACATAAATGAAACATCTTTTACCATCTTTACTCATGTTGCAACATTTCAGGATTGGCCTTGGGACCCTTTTGTCAGGTGCAAGTGTTGTCTCAGATGGTATGCTCCAGGCTGCAGCTGAGTGGTATTATTTCAAGTCTGAATTATCCCTTTTCTAGCTGTGTACTTGTTATTTTGAATTTTCTGTGAGAACAGCACTTCTTTTCCTAATTTGTTTCTTTTACTTTGTAATAGCTTGGCAGCTTATATGAAAGATGATGAGGTTCATGAAGGGGTCATATATCCTCCTATCTCTAGGTCAACCATAATTACTTTCGCATTTTTTCACATAACTCAGTTAGCTAACATTTTGAGCTACTAACTCATCTCAGAGTATGTATTATGCCTTGTGTTTGTTTAGAATAAGAGATATAACAAAGGAGGTGGCGGCGGCTGTTGTAAGAGAGGCTGTGAAAGAGGATCTTGCTGAAGGGTACCGCGGAATGGATCCCCGTGAGCTTCAAAAACTGGATGAGGTAAAAAGGAAATTATTACAGTAAATTCATTCCCTATTATTGTTGAAGATAAAAAATCTATTAGAGATCAATTACATTGATTAGCAGATATAGCAAATCATGTAATTAGGAAATATTTTATTGACTCTTTAAATCCTGTAGCCTATAAATAGGCACCGTAGAAGAGATTGAAATAATATCATAAATCGATAAAATTAGTTATTTTCCTCTTAAATTTCAACAACTATCTTTCCTTGGGCATTGTTTCAATTAACTCTACATGTAGTAGCAGCAAAATTTAATGTGACGAAAACCTGTTTTTACTGATTTTAATACATTTTGAAGCATTAATCATTTGGAATTGCTAAGAACCTGATATCTTAAAAGGTCTTGACATTACTTGATTCTCTGATGGAGAAAAGAACAGCAAAGAAAATGCCTACAACTGAAGTTTAGGTTCTTAGCAAACCTAAATTTTTTGAGTAATGGTATATTTTGGACCTGTATGCAACAATGAAAAGAAGGAATTTCTGCGGGCCCAGCCGGTCATTTTTGCTTAACATACGGGGAGGGATGGTTTTAGAAGCTTCTCCTCATTATTGTCAGGAACTATACTTTCTGTCAGGAGGTCCTTAAACTGTCTCCTATAGAATATATACCCTTATGACATTTGAGGGACAAACCTACTTTAAGTTTTACAGAATTGCACATCCTTTTCCACTGTTTCTCCCATTCCACATATAATTGGGAGCAATTTGGCCTTAAATTATTTTTCTGATGTTTTTTAGGCTACAATACATGTGCTTTTTTAAGGGTAGAAGTCACCTTTTAGATTCTGCAAGCGTGCAATGAAAATTTGCCTCGATATTAAATAGCTTATTATACTGACATTTTCTTTGTAATCCTATTATTTTGTCAGGAGGGAACCAAAGAGTATGTGCAAAACAACATGTGGAACCCAGTATATCCAACCTTGGTATACAAACAGGATTGAATTGTATTTTCATTCCTCCAGGGTGATACATTGTTACTCTCTTGTTGTAATTATATTTATTTGAACTACATACAATTGCCAAAAATAACAGAAGTACTTGCTCTTGAGTTGGAACTTCACATCTCGGATGAATGATGATCTAATATTTCAAGTGTATACGGTCTTCAAATTCTTCCTTTACTGTCCTGAAGGAAAAAGGAAAAAGTATTCGCACAGATGGTTCTTGTAAACCATAAATATTAATTTTTGTTGCTCACTTTGCCCTTTTCATTTCTTGGATGTTGTTTGCTTGATTAATGTGATGTAATATAAGAATCATAAACAACCAATAAGTTTGCTGACATGTTGGAATACACTTGAGTTATTACCAGGTCCAATTTTGTTTTGGATGCAAAATCCGTGTATTTTATGCATTACATCGCTAACACTGCATATAATCTTTTAGGATTGTCTGTGACTCAAAATTTGCAAGTAATAGTGTGATAGATAAAGACTACAGCGCTAACGGAGATAATAAAAACAACTTGTTTTGTCTACTACAGACTAAAAGGCCACAGAAAATCAACCCTGCGAAGAAAGAAAAAGTATTAGGAGTGGGTCCCACGTCCTCCAGACCCAATCAACGCATGACAGCACGTTACATCCTTCGGCGCCAGCTCCCTGAGATTTTCTATGCACACTACCATGCTTGTTCCGTGATAAAACTCTCAAATAAAATGAAACGTGCATGCCTCACGAAAAGCTACAAGGAAAACTCTGCTGTATCGATTCCAGAAATTCTGCCGGATTCTCTCTCTTCCTCTCCTTGCTTTTCGTTAGATAACATCGGATGACTCATAGACACTATCATCTATCTAGATCAAGCATCGTACAATGGTTTCTCTTTTAGTCCCTGTAAAGTATGTAAATTACGAGAATTTGTGGAAGGAGATTTCATGTTTTATTTTTCAAATGTATATATCCTTAGTTGCAAATTTTTTTATTGGATGTAAATTGTTTTTAAAGTACTCGTCTAGAGTCTAATATTTTTTTATACTATAAAAATATAGCTGAATTGCATTGTATACATTGTATAATAAATTTGATATGTGTCATGCTTTTTTTAGCAGCGGAAAATTATATAATGTTTCAGTGAATATGTACAGCGTAATATGTACTTTTCATTATTACAAATTTGTTATTCTAAGTTGAGCTAAATAAAAAATAGAAAAAAAGGAGAGGCAAAAATGCATAGATATATATGGGTCATGAGCCTCCGTTAAGAGTACATATGACATTCGACATCTATGTACAGTTAAGAGTAGATATGCATAGATGTGGAATTGTCGCTTGTATATGAAAATCACGATTTGAATGTTTAGGAGAAAGGGAGGTAGCACAATTGGCTAGGAAAATATTTTAGAACTGTTGTATCTAAAAGTTGAGAGTTTAATTTTTCCTCACAATTTTGCAGCTTCTGTGAAGATTTTCAAAAAAAAGAAAAGAAAAAAGAATGCTTAGTAGTATTTTTGAATCATTCATTCATTCATATTGCAATATTGCATAACATTGTTTTAGTGCTATTTTTGAATCATTCATTCATATTGCATAACACTGTTTCTTAAAAGTATGAAAGCAACTCAAGAGCTATAACATTATTTTTGAAGGAAGTGACAATATTTTCGTACTAGAGTGAGGTTATGGAAATATGCATATTTCGTATCGACCCGTGCAATAGATTTATATCTTTATTTTTAAAGTTTAGAAAGCCGATCTAGACAGTTAAACATGATCTCTATATGAAAATGTATTTGAAGATCAAATATTACAATTTAAAAAAAAATTATAAATAGGTAAAAAATCACTTGATCAATGGATTCTGGACCATCCCAAAGTCAGTGATTTCTTACCTATCTAAAAAATAATTAAAAAGTTATAAAAAAATAAGAGTGAGGCTACGGTACTATGCATAGCACGGATTGGTCCGTGCTACGGCTCAATATTTGAGTTTTCAAAATCATAACGGTCGATCCAAACAGTTCAACATGATTATAAAATGAATATGTACTTGCAAACCAAATTTTACATTTTTTCGATTTTTTTAGATAGGTAGAAAATCACTGTTTTTGGATGGTCCAGAATTTTCAGATCAAGTGATTTCCTACCTATCTAAAAAAATAGTAAAAAAAATCGAAAAAATGTAAAATTTGGTTTGCAAGTACATATTCATTTTATAATCATGTTGAACGGTTCGGATCGACCGTTAGGATTTTGAAAACTCAAATATTGAGCCGTAGCACAGACCAAACCGTGCTATGCATAGTACCGTAGCCTCACTCAAAAAATAATATATAAAATTTGATCTCTAAGTAGTAAGTACATTTTCATATGAACATCATGTTTAATGATTCGGATTGACTGTTTGAACTTGAAAATAGAGATATGAATCCATAACACAGATTGATCCGTAATATGTATATTACCTTAGTTTCACTATTCATACTATATCAACATAATAAATACATAATGAGTGAGGCTACGGTACTATGCATAGCACGGATTGGGTCCGTACTACGGCTCAATATTTGAGTTTTCAAAATTCTAACGGTCGATCCAAACCGTTCAACATGATTATAAAATGAATATGTACTTGCAAACCAAATTTTACATTTTTTCGATTTTTTTTACTATTTTTTTAGATAGGTAGAAAATCACTGTTTTTGGATGGTCCAGAATTTTCAGATCAAGTGATTTTCTACCTATCTAAAAAGATAGTAAAAAAATTCGAAAAAATGTAAAATTTGGTTTGCAAGTACATATTCATTTTATAATCATGTTGAACGGTTCGGATTGACCGTTAGAATTTTGAAAACTCAAATATTGAGCCGTAGCACGGACCCAACCGTGCTATGCATAGTACCGTAGCCTCACTCATACATAATAGTTAAAACAATTGTGATTACATATAGAAAATTAATAAATATATTATTTTTAAAACAACTGTGAATTAAATAATGCAAAATAAACAATCCGCACATATATAACAATCGGGAAAAGGATAAATCATCGAACAAAATTTGTTATAACTAAAATTTACAAAGATAAAAAAAATGGATGCACAAAACCAACAATCGACATATACAAAACAATGGCAAAAAATTGTTGCTGGCCTACGGGCTTTTCTATACCCCCCCCAGAATACAAAAATAAATAAAAAGTTAAATAATAAGAAAACATTATCAGCCAAAATTTGGTGTGACTACAATTTACAAATAAAAAAATTACCTGCGTATACAATAATCCCATTTTAATAAAACAACAAAATGTGTGATCTCAAATATAACAAAGCAAAGTATTTTACACAACTCATTATTTTCAATCGTTCCCAATCAACATATATAACACAAATAAATTCACTTTGAAACTCAACTAATTCATATTCATCTCATTCAACTGATCTTCACTAAATAAATGTGAATTCTATTAATCAACATTCATTTACAACTTAACTATGAACGTACATTTTTAGGTAGATGTTTTTAACGTTTTGGTCTATATGACTAAATAATCTTGGTTTTGAGAATCAATCTTTAATCTAGTGACAAATACAATACTTTCCATGTAAAAAATTGCATGTTCAAAATTAAAAAAATTTAATTCTTTATAAATATTAAATAGTTAAATAGGTTAACCTTCAACTTTTACTCAAATAATCCTAGTCTACATGACTAAGTAATCCTGATCTTTCGAATTATGTTCCGGCTATCATAACCTAGATTCTGGTATTCTTGCACCCTACAGCAAACATGCCTTTACTGTTGGACCAATCCGGATTCTTTTGATTATGTGCATCCAGCGCGTGGAGGTGTCTAATCAGAATAATTCATTTCTCCGTCTGTCCCGGAATGGCGTGGGATCAACATGGCATGGTAAACTGGGACCCGCTTATAAGTGATTGTTGACTGGCTTTTCTAATTCATGCGGTTAATTAGTTCTTATAGTTTACGAGTGAGTAATTTTTGTGAGTAATGAACAAAAATCAAGAAAACTCTTATATGATTGTCATTGAGAAATATGAAATTGGCCTCGGAAAATTATCGTAGTACCGGATCTGAATTTTGTCTCTCTCTCAATCTGAGTTTTGTCTATCTTGATTGAGTCTCAGTTCTCACTGAAATTGGCCGAATCGCAGCAAATTTGGTATAGTTTTCATCAATAAATTTCAGAATATAATGATAGGAAGAGAATAATTATGAAGAGTCGAATAAAGAGACCATAATAAATTTGTTGCATTATTTTAAAGGAATGGACTAAATTCTTTTACAAAGGAATAAACCCAACTTTAATGTAATGCAATAAATTATTTTATGAGGTTTAAAAATTGGCAAAATTTAAAGGAAGAGTCTTGCAGATATGTTTCAAAGTAAAATTTAATACTTCAATGTTTTAGATTAATTTTTTATCTTAACATAGTTTTTCAAAGAAAATCGAGTTTCCGATCTGATTCGGCAGATTCTATTTCCAATGAATATTATTAATAATATTTTAATAAAAAAATTAATAATATATTAATAATAATTTTTTTGTCCACCGCTGATAAAAATTATGGCTACGCCGCTGTAAATACCCATGTACAAGAATATGTAAAGATCGGAATAATTATAATAAAAATCATTCTTCATTTCTAAACTCAATATGCACACTGCCATTCAACAGCAAACAATGTGGGGATACATCAATTTCAGACTTTCGAAAAATGCACTAAATAGTGGAGATAACTTGAGCAAGATGAACTCTTACTCCTGTTCATCATCAACTTTCTAGCGCACATTTAAAGTGGCAAATTCAGGATTACTAGATGGAGACATCTCTAACAATAACATTTCATAGAGTTGCATGCTAGAAGAAACCAATCGCGATTGATCATCTGAAAAAAGCATTTTAATTTCTCATCATAAGTTGCTTTCTAGCATGTCTGGTTGGATCGAATTAAACATTTCGGGTTTGGTCAGATTTACCAGTAAGCTCTTATTTGACTCACAAATTAAAACTGAGAAGATGATCAGAGTGACACAGTTTTACTGGACTTAAAAAATTAGATACTCTTCTCACATTCCTTAATTCATAACCTTAATTCTGTGGATCTAAACAGGATTTGAAAACCACAGTTTAATTACTATCTGTAACAATCTGTCAGAGGTTGGATCTTTTGTTTTGGTATTGAATAGGAGCAAGTGGAGCAAAACCCTGTGTTAGCACATCAAGCATGATCGATAATGATAGCCATCATTGCATCTGCCTTACAAGTGTTCATGCCAGTATAACTTCTCAACTTTTTTTGGTTGGTGCAAGAGCACTTGCACTTAACAAAAACAATATTTCCTTTCCCTTCTGTATAATACTCCATTTACTGGTTGATTATGCAATAGAAAATGACCGACGACTGCACATGTCACTAATATACTAGTTCTGGAAAGTCCATTGCTGTGGCAAATACCATAATTAAACCTTTTTAAGTATGAAATTAAATAGAGAACTTAATTGTGTTTTATCTAATTAAAGAATATTTGACTCTGAAAAGTAAATACACAGTACAAAGTTTCATCTTAAGCCCTGTCATATCTTACGTACATCCTTTATAAATAGTGCATGCGCTACCATTTTTGCATTTCAACTAGCAAGTGAACTGTTTATTTTCATTCTATCTGCTTGTCTCTCATGGCGTTCTTATCTAAAATTTTAAACTTGTCAGCAATCCTTATGGTGGGGTTCATTTATTTTGCGAGAGGAGATGGAAGTGCCGGTTTCACCCAATCAAAGGCTGTTTATTACCCTAACTCCATCCAGCAAGGCACCCAATGTATGTTGAAACTCGAACAAAATGTAGCTTATTAAGCCAATCAGTTTAAAGAAAAATTTCCTTATAATTTCAATCTATATGTCTAACATATTTATTTTATCTTACGAGTTAACAATAGATGGTTCATGTGAGTACGGTGCATTCGGCGCTACATTAAATGGCGGAGATGTCTCTGCTGCATCCCGTCTTTACAGAAATGGTGTGGGTTGCGGTGCATGCTATCAGGTTAGTAAAATAATTTATATTCTTTTTATTATCCAATTAGCACCTATTATAAATAATACAATCGTTAGTTACTAAGAAATTAACAGAATGCTGATTCATTACCTTAATCCAACATTTTTGTCAGGTGCTGTGCACCAACAACAAATACTGCTCCACAAATGGTGTCAAGATAGTTATAACTGATTCTGGGGCAAGTGACAGTACTGATTTTATACTGAGTCAGCATGCCTTCGCCGGAATGGGTCAGACACCTGATGCTGGTCTTGCCATATTGGCTCTGGGATATGTTGGAATCCAATATCGAAGGTTCATTTTTTTTCTCATAATTATTCAAAAATAAATAAAAAAAAGGAGTTTATAGATATTGACGTTCTTTGCAAATCTGACTTGGTTTGTTATAAAACACATTCATTGTTCTTCTTTTCTGGGTTCTTCTTATAGGGTTCCATGCAACTATCCAAACAAGAATATATCCTTCTACATAGATAAGAGTAGCAACTTCCCCTATTATCTTGCTTTCCAAATTTGGTATCACAGTGGAGACAAGGACATCACTGCAGTTCAACTGTGTGAGGTAGAACACTCGTCCCTCTTATCTGCCTCTCCCTCTCAGTAAATTAAGAGTGAAGATCAATACAATACTGTTTTGGCTTCATGCAACACATACACAATTAATCCTTGTAATTCAAACTTTGCATGTAGACAATAAGCTTAACATGCAAGCTGCTGGAACGAAGCCATGGTGCCACATGGGCGGTCGGATCTCCTCCAAGTGGACCCCTCTCCATTCGAATGTTATTAAGCGGAGATAATGATAATGATGACAATGATGACACGTGGCTTGTATCAGCCAATAACATTCCACAGAATTGGACAGCTGGTGCAATATATGATTCTGGAATGCAAGTTCAAATATAGATCACAGAATTTTCACTATATGACATCTAGTACTGATATCTATACGCAAGCTTGATCATATGGCATTTATAAATGCTAGTTTTACATTCAATTTTCTCGTCCCAAGGGAAATTCTCGGATATCACTTTATGTATAAATAAAGGCGGGAGATACTTTAATATGCTATGGTAATTTGAAGTCAATACATCTCAATCTGTAATAAGTTACAGTGCATAAATTCTATACTAGTGTCATTAAGGCTGTTTCACTATATATGGCAATAGGATATTAAAATAGCGAGTTTAGCATTGATGCGAGTAATATATACCATAGGCATGGATAGTAACATAATTCCTACAAACAACATCAACAAACATCCTAATTTATATTGTGGCAAAATAGGAAAAGGCTAATAGATCTCTAATTTGAAAATTTATGGGACATTAAACATTGTACGGAGCAAACAGGTACCAAAATTTTTAAGTGCCAAGAATAAATTTTGAAATAAGCATCACAAGAATTATAGACTAAAATGCTATAAGATAGAAAAAAGTTGAACAATTCTCTAGCACATGGGTTTAGTGTCTCTTCTCCCCTTTCCTGTTTCTTTTCCCAAGGATCTCGTCTTTCTTGACTGTGTTTTCACCTTGACGTGAATACAACCTAGGTTGGTTTCGATTTTGCCAATTATTCACTTTCTGAACCTCTCGGTGATTGTTTCCGTAAAAACGGCGATCTCCAGCTATTGCATTCGAAGTAGGTCTGTTCCAGGAATAAAAAAAGAAAGGTTTCCAACAAATGTTTAGTTTGATTACATTTTGTCTCAGAGAAATGACTGGAACAAAGCGAAGAGTGGGCCCTGATCCAACTTGTTCAAATCCAGCCGAAAAAGAGTTAATTTTATAAAATAAGGATGGAATTTCAGATTTAGTCAACCTTATCTTATCTTTTGGTTGGAATAAGGTGGATTTAACTTCGATAAAACCATTCACATTTTTTTTCTGTCATTAAGAAACTAATACAGTAGTTGTGACCAATTCAGAAAAGGATAAATACACTGTTTTGGCAGAAAATGATTATTTGCCCGTGATCTCAAGTTTTTTGTGCATTTCTAAAAAAGTTGGACCAGGAATAATCAATTCCTTCTTCCCAGAACAAATTTCTAACAAGAAAAAAAAACCCTAAAAGAACAAACCTATGAGAAGGGAGATAAGCTGGTCTCTTCTCATGCCACAATGGCGGTGCTTGCCTCACATCTTTCATTGAAATAAGCTGCACATTGAATTAACAAACAAATAATTGAAGGAAATCAAAGGGGACTAGTAGTAAGGCACTAACACCTAATTATGATCTGAGAAGCAACCAATGCAGTACAGTACTTCAATTATTGAAGTAAAAAGCAGAATACTTGATACCTTTTTGGGTAATTCAGTACCTTCTGGTACTTTTGGGATGTGTGGGTGCATAGGAGGGCCTTTGTAGTATACAAATCTGTCCAAATGCATGCAGTACATATTAATTTAACAGCACTAGCAAAATTCATTGGAAAACAGTAAGGGTGATTAAATATAAAGAATACAACTGCATACATAGTTTGATTATCTTTTATGGTCTCCATTCCATCAATAGGTGAGTAGATCTCTGACAATTGAATTGTCTTGTCCGATATGTAAGCAAAGCCATTCATTCCATCACTGAGAAAAGCAAAATAAGGGAACCCAAAACCAGGTTTACAAAATAAGAATATGTTTGATGAAGGTTCAAATGTAAATATCAAAAAGCTAGGAAAGAACTATACAGGCAGTACCTCAATTTAGGATTAATCTTCTGCTTTAGCTTAGCCCTGGTTAATTTCTGACTATCTTTTTTCTCTTCATAAAAGGAGATAACTTTAGGGGCCATTCGGTGAGAAATATGGAAAAATAGTGAGTCAAGGGAAAATGCATTCCTCTTTCTCTCCTCATCCTTCAAGAAATATAGAGTAAATAAAAAATTGAAACAGTCTAATATTTAAGAACATGTATGAACTTTTGTAAGGTACCGTTAAAGTGTGCTCCAAGGATTCAATTTCTCGAAGTAGACGTGATTCATTTATAAACGGTAACTTGCATACTGCCTGTCCCAGATATAAATAGCAAGCAGTAAAATATTGAAGTAATATTCTTTCATTTTCCATTTTTTTTTTTCCATTCCAACTTAAATTAACAAAAAGATTACCTGCCAAAAGAACCTCTTGCCGTTCAAGTCAAGTGCAAAATCTGAGTTGACCAAAAATGAAAGAGAAATTTGAAAAAGTTGATAGCAACAACTCACTGTTAAACAACATAATCATAATTAAGTAAAACCTTGGGGATAGAAGTCTATAATGGACGAAGAAGTATCTGTCATTAGCTTCCTATATGACAGAGGTAATGCATATGCACTGCAGAGAGAGAGAGAGAGAGATAGTTAGAGGAAAATACCAGTAGTTGAATAAATTTTAGGCTTTAAGTAAAAAAAGTGTACACCGCAAGCTGAGAAAATTTCAGGTTAAATCTTGCTTTATGTAAACTCCTTGTTTTCTTGATTAGTTTTGAATATAAAGGGAACAGAGATTAAAAAATAGAACCTAGCCGCTGGCAATACACCCAGCAGTTGATCAAATGGCTTGAAGGGTTTGCCCATTGTGAAACTTATATCTAAATTTTTTAGATTTGTAAAATCTGATGAAAAAGGAGCATAGTAATATGGATAAAACCTGAAATAGAATGAACAAGTAAAAGCTATTAACAATTAGAAAGACAAAATAGCTTCATAGGATTCAGCTATGGTTGTATATCCCCTTTTTACCAGAGTGAATAAAATACCGTGTTATACATCCATACCCTTGTCCGTGTCACATGGGTGAAACTAATAGAGTACAAGCCGATAGTACATCATATTAGCTAGTTAGCGGTAGTGTTGTAATTAGCAAGTGGTAATGATGTAATTAGAAGCAACAGAGTTAGTTAGTGGCATTATTGTAATTAGGCTGTTGCCTATATATAGATGTAATAACTCAGTTTGTAACAATTCAGCAAGAATGAAATAAAGATTCATTTCTTCAAATCTCTCTTCTCTCTCTCTTTACAGAAACTATAAGAAGGTTTTTAATTTACAGTGAAAGAGCAAGGTTGTCAATGGATAAATCCAGGTTGGGTCCGGTCAAAACATTTCATTATTACCTTGTATGGGTCAGATCTAACTCACAAAGGCTTCAACCTGAACTTGACAATCTGACACGTAAAAGCTAGAAATTATTATATATGATAAAGCCCTTATTTTAATCCAATACTAAGTAGGAATAGTTGGTCTGCAGTTTTAGCTTCCATTCATTTTTTTTTTTACTCCAAACTTTAGTTCCATGAAAAGTAATAAATCCCAACAATTCCGGCAAAAAACAGGTTGGTATCATGACCCTAACCTGTGAAGAGTCAAGAAAAGTTTGACACAGAACTGAAGAAATAAATTAACAGAAGAATGCGAGAAGAGATGGATCAAGATAACCTGTTGAGAGAGAGAGCAAAGAATAATACCATTGCCAGGAACAAATGCCTTGGTAGTAATAGTGCATGAACCAACATATTCCTTCCACATACTTTTGCACCTGTATTTACAACAACCAAATATCATTGTACTTTTTTCAAGTATTAACCGTGCAAATGAAACTACAACCATAAACAAAAGAGGAGAAAGAAGTTACTGCGTGGTCTTTTAGTTTGGTGCGATCATTTGGAGTATCAACATCAAACTTTTCACAATAATACCTCTCCTTCCACCCTTCCTCAACTGTCCTGGCCTGTTTGTCAGCATTGCTCAATTTAAAAGAATTCAATAATTTGAGTAGAACTAGGGTGTTCTTAAGCTCACCAAGCCCTTTGATGAACTTACCTCCAAAATCTATCTAAATGACTTCATACAGCAAATCCAAACTGTTGAAACCAATTTATTCACAAGTGATGCATTTAAATGTCAAATTTATAAACTTTTGACTTAATATTATAAAGTCAAGCGGTAAAAAAAAATAAAGTCTATAACTTTAATACATACATTTTTTATAGTTTTTTTACCGCTTGACTTTACACTAAGTTAAGTCAAAATTTTATAAATTTGACATTTAAATGGATCACTCATGAGATAGATCGGTTTCAACGGTTTGGATTAATCGTTTGAAGTCAATACGATAGATTTTGGAGGTAAGCTCATCAAAGGGCTTGGTGAGCTTAAGAACACACCCTAGTTTTACTCCAATAATTTTATTGTTTTGTATAGTTGGAAAACATGTCACATGTCTTTACCTTATCTTCTTTCCTCTCAGCATTGGACAGTACCTTTTGTGACATGTCTTTAGAAACTAACTTGGGTTTGTCGGGACCATCCATCCAACCCTGTGCATTATATCAATTCTTTGCATTTAAGAATTTTGCCAAAAACAAATAAATATATAAATAACAAGTAAAAAGAAAAACAGAAATTTTTGCATACCATTCCATCATCTCCCCCAGTTTCACATGCATCTTTCCCGAATAGGGTATCCTTTTCCCATTTGACCTAAATATAAAGAAGTGGGCATGTAAAATTTTTCAGAAAAAAAAAAAAAAGAAAAGAAAAAAACATAACTTGCATTTTCTGGCCCCAGACTACCTGTAGCCTTCTTCTCAAAATGGCAGCTTCATGAGAACCCAATGCCTGAAGGAAATGTTCGACACGCCCCAAATCCACCTATGCAACAAAAGAAAAATAATGAGAATTTATGTAAATTGATTACTAGAATAAAAATAGTGTAGTGTTCTGCTGCCCTTATAATTGATTCACTATGCCAATCACCAAATGTTCAAAAAGAATTGAAAGAGATAGTTCAAGTACAAACCTCACAAGAGTTGGTTAGATAACCACCCATCTTATTAAATTCCTTTTTGTAAACCTTTATAAGCAGATCTATTGCGCCCTGCAAGTAAAACAGCACTTCAATTTCAGTACAATTAAATGGAATAATGACAACATATGCAACAATAAAAGAACCACTAGCCTCAGTAATTTCCAGCGTGGGTATATGGGGAAGAAAATCATTTCCCACAAATAAACACATAAATACAAAATCGTCAATAAGTCGCTCCAAGTTGGTCTTCATTGAAGCCTCTGGTATTCTCAGCTCAAAATCCAAATATTCCCTCAAAATCCAAATATGGACAAACTACAATTAAAAAAAATGTTCGACAATTTACAAGAGTTCTTTTGAAAGGGCTCTAGAAATGAATGTTTTTTATATAAAGCTATTTCAAATGACTGACCTGGAATCTTATTCTTTTAATGAAATCAAAATCTTCTTCTTTAGCCTCCTTAATTTTAGAATTCTGAACCGCTGATCTCTTCATATTACCGTCTCTATCTCTATTTTCATTCTGCTTACCTCGGAATACCTTCCATAGAATTAAAAAGGAACAAAAAGGAAGTGGAAAAACACCCCACGTGAGACACTTGAACCGACAAGGTCTAAGCTTCCATAACAGGAATAAAATAGTAGTTGCTCAACATTTTATGGGAAGTTGGGTATATTTCATCTCAAAGGTTTTTTAGACTTTACAAAAGGGAAAAGAAAACAATTACCTCCCGTAGAACAGAGAAATGGATTTCATGAGTCGCCAAAGCAAGCATGATCAAGTCTGCATCCTAAAAATAAAAGTGTACATATTTATGTTTACTAGAGACTTGGACAATGTACAGAAGGGAGGCATTACTTATCAAAATAAAAAAAATAGAGAAAATAGTACTTACCAATCCATACAAGCAATGTCTGGTATTTGGGTCAAATCCTGGTAAATTCCTTTGATCACGAATATATGCTGCTACCTTGTGCTCTCCTTCTCCAGGTACATTTGCATCAGATAATATCACCTAGTGTATTACCATAACAAATAATGACCCACAAAAGCTAATACGATCGAATCTAATAAGATATAATCAGTAGAAATTGTCACAACTAATCTTTAGGAAAACACTTTCTTCATTCCGAAGTTCATTGATTTCATCAGATAACACTAATTTCAATGAAAAATAATTGTGACTACATGTACCTTGATTCCCCTCCAGCCAGGATCAGTATTTAACCTAAGTCGAATGTAGTATTGCAGCGCAACAGACAGAGAGGCCATAAACTCTGTACCAGGAGTAATTACATTTGAATCCATTTTCTTAATTTTATCTTCCGGAACTAATTTCTCACATGCTGTCCCATATTCATCCTTTGACTTCTCAGCCATTGCTGCCTGATAAACATTTACTAAAGAACATCAGAGCAAATTACACAAGATTTTGAGTATACCATAAAATGAAATGAAAGTAACTTTCATTGACAAATGAAAAGAACAAAAGGACCACAATGAAAATAACAGGATTAAAGGTATTATAATAAACTGGTACCGCATCAGCAGCATCCCTAGCGGTTCTGTAACGCCTCGATCTTTGTTGATTCATCTTTGCTCGTGGTGCCACCCCATCTATGAATACATAGAATATTTAAACTTTCTGGTACTAAAGTGTAGACCAAAGGTGAATTATAATTGCCATGGAGTAACAGTTCAGGGGTGAGGGTTACCAATTGCTATGAAAAGAAGCTTTCTTGGCCGAATCAACGAGAAAATGTGATCTATATACTTGAATATTGCCTTGTACACTTCATCATATGAACTTGGTGGGGGCTAGAAAAATCATATTAGAGAAAAAAAAATATATTAAATAAGGTTTTTGCAAGCTACAAGATCAATGCCAGATGAGATACTATTGAATAATAAAATGTACAAAAGGTAGGCGTCCATATGCAAGCTTTCTAAGACACGAATATAAAACCGAGCTGTTCAACAGGTATAAATGCAAAAATAAACACAAATACATGCAAATTTGCAAACCTTATCATATTTACAGTGAGTTTCAGCGAAAGTGGATTAACCAAGAACGCATGAGCAAGAAACAAGAAAACGAAGAGTAAAGTTACAAAATAGCAAGGCGCTAACCCTATCTTCAGGATGGAAACAAGGGTGAATGATTCCATTTAGATCGAGATACAAATTATCGAATTCTATAGCATTAGGATTTGGTCCGGTGATGTCGATCGGGACCTCTTCGCCATTAACGACCTTGGGAGATTCTTCTTTGACATACACTATTGAGCGAGGATATCTATCCAGTAACCATCGGTAGAAAGTTGGAATCCCCATTGACGGCTGTTAGGTTGCTCGCTCTGCCTTACTGTTTGGAGTGCTTAGGTTTTTTGGGGGTTTTAGGCAAGCAGTGTTGTTGTGTAATTATTAAGTGATTATTCCCTCAGGTACCGCACGTATCCGTGAGGAAATCCCAGCCGAGCGTTTCTTTACGGGCCTGTCGTAATCATTCGTGCAGGTTGAAAATAAACGCCCAGATCTCATTCTATCAGTTCAGGTACCTGACTTGATCTGGATTCGTGTTGTGGGAGCTCAGCCGCTTTGCAATCACGGAATGAATACATTCCTCTGCATTAACTCAAACTTTGAGTTAATGCATCTTGGCCGTCCGATCAGGATCCGGGCCAAGATGGAATGCAGGGGCCCCTTTAATATTCTCGCCAACATGGATCGGACGGTCTGGATTTATTAGTTATTAACTCAAAGTTTGACTTAACGCAGAGGATACGAATTCTGGAATGAGAATACTCTCCAGGCCGATATTTTTATTTATACCGTAATAAAAAATAAAAAAACTCTGTTTTCGGAGAATTCCAAATCTACCGCCAAACGTCCATGCGACCCGAAGACTAGAGGCCGTCAATTAACCCTGCAGCTCTAATTTAGAAGCCTCTCAGTGAATTAGCGGCCTGATTTTTTTTTTTTTTTTTTTAAGTGGCACAGATAGGGGTGTTCATTGGGTCCGGTTTAGTCGGTTTTGAACCGAACCGAATTAGTTTGGACTAAACGGTTCGGTTTGCTTTTTAAAACCGAATTATAATTTCGGTTCAGTTCAGTTTGAAAATTTTGAAAGCCGAAATAACTGAACCGACCGAAATTTTATATATTATGAATTTGATCCAGACTGCCCCGGTTTATTTCTTAATCAATTGCTTTAAATACTTCGGTTTATTTCTTAATATCCCGGTTTATTTCTTAATACCTCGATTTATTTCTTAATACCTCGGTTTATTTCTTAATATACTTCGGTTTATTATAAATCAATTGCTTTAAATAAAAAAATTAATATATTTCAGTTTGAACCGAACAAACCGAAATAAAACTTTGGTTCGGTTCGGTTCGGTTCGGTTCAGTTTTATTTTTGAAACCGAATTATAACTTTGGTTTGCCTAGTTCGGTTCGGTTTCAACCGAACCAAACCGATGAACACCCCTAGACACAGAGATTCAAAATTTTTTGTCTGGAAACTAATTCACTGGCACAGAGAATAAGGAGGGTAATGCGAATTTTGTTATGGACAGGGTTAAAATGCTAGACTGGGCCGATGATACCATTTTAATAAAATTTATTTTAAAAAAATAGAGCCGCTAATTCATTGGGAGGCCTCTAGATTGGAGTCGCAGGATCAATTGACGTCTTTGAGACCGTATATGTATTTGACAGCCTGGTTAATTTTGGAATTCTCCTAAAAAAAAGGTGTTTTGGTTTATTTTTTATTATTGTTATGGTATAAATAAAAATTTCGGCTCTCCAGGTTTGCGAATCACGAGTTGTCCAAAACAGATTTGGACTGTCCATTTCAGATTGGACCGCTCAGGTTCTTATCAGAAATATTTAAATCTGTGCAGCGAGGTATGGGAAAAACTATTACGGTTGGAGCAAATCTAGACCTATTCTATGATAACTGGACATATCCATTACATGCTCTCACTGGAGACAATAATATGTAGCTTTCCTCTCAAGTCTTAACAGAATTGTGACGATAACCTAGGCTGTTAGTGTTATTATTAGAACTATTTAGCATCAACTAATGTAGTTAGATCATACAGCCTTCTCTATAAAGAGAACGGAGTAGGTCCGATGCCCATTGGACCTACTTTTAGGTTCAACGAGCATGATGACCGTCCGATCTAATTTAAGATATGTGCGCACGAAATTGAAACAGACGCGCACGAAGTTTAAAGCGTTCTGCACGAATCTTAAAGAAAATAAACGGTGATTAAACCCATTGAACCAGAGTAGGTCCGATGGGCATCGGACCTACTCTCCAGTGCTCTATAAATACTTGTATTTCTCAGAATGTAACGAATCAAGAACTAATGCAATCTCTTTCATTTTATCAAGGATCCGAAATAGAGGGTTCACATAGTGAGATTCCTGTAAGTGCAATTTCCGAATTTAGATGGGCCTCTTGCGTAGGGACGCTTCAGAGGCGATTCCGAAGCGATTTTCGTCTCCCCCCTCGCCAAATCAATATGGGCCTCTCTCTGAGCTGGATCAAGCCTTCCAGGCTTTTTCTGGAGCTCTCACGTCAGCCATGGCGCTGTTCCATGGGCCAGGCCACAGAATGCGGTCTGAGAGCAACTTAACGCAAGGCAGAAATTGCCGAAATTTTTATTAATAGAAAATACAATAAAAAAATATCGATATTGAAGAACGATTTGGCAGAAATTCGAGATATAACAAAGACGTTATGGTCCATAACGTCCACCATGACGGCCAGATTAGCATCTAATTATCTGCGTTAATATAACAAAAATACGGGCCGTTATGGTCCATAACAGCCAGGGACGCGCTGAAAAAAAAAATCCAGGCCGTTATGGTCCATAACATCCAGCTACAGTGATTTTTTTTTTTCAAAAAACGCAAACTGAAGCAAGCAAGCAAAAAAAAAACGCAAACTGAAGAAAAAAAAACACTGTAGCTGGACGTTATGGACCATAACGTCCAGCTACTGTGTTTTTTTAAAAAAAAAAAAACGCAAACTGAAGAAAAAAAAACACTGTAGCTGGACGTTATGGACCATAACGTCCAGCTACAGTGTCCTGGACGTTATGGACCATAACGTCTTTGTTATATCTTGAATTTCCGCCAAATCGTTCTTTAATGTCGATATATATATATTTTTTTCTATTAATAAAAATTTCGGCAGAAATTGGCGTAAAAACGACCGGCATTTTTATTAATACCCCAAAAAAAAAATTATCAAATTTGCCCTCAATTCAAAATTTTTACTAAAAATGCCCTAACCGCCCACTGGGGGGTGGTCCACTATTTTTTTATTTTTTTTGGAGACAATATGAATATCAAGATGCTGAATTCTAACGCTAAAAATTCGGATTTTTTTTTAATATTTGTTAGATTACTTCTTTTAAGCATATTTATACTAAAATACGTTAAATTACTTGAAATTATGTTAAATTATGTTGAATTACACTAAATTACATTAAATTACGCTAAATAACAATAACTTCGCTAATTATGCTGAAATACGATAAATTACGCTAAACTATGCAAAATTACGCTAAAGTAGACTGATTCTGTGCCATCTTTCATGAATCATAAAAAATAGTAAAAAAAATCGGAAAATAGTAGAAATTGGTATTCTACAAGTTCACTATGTAACTAATTTACTGAGCTACTTAGATTGAATAATAGAAATGAAAATCTTAATCGGAAACTTCAACTAAAGTTTTGAGGCTCTTCCCTTAGTTTTTTGGCATTTCTGAATTTTGAATGTTAGCATAGCTGGCATGGACGCATGCGTCTTTTCGCAAGCTTTCCGAAAGTGGTCATTTGTTGAAATCGGACACTCGAGCGCCGTTTTATGGTCGTTTGAAGTTTCGTCGTCGTTTTTCGCCTTTTCAGTGAATATATCGTCCCTATTCATATGTAATTTAGCGTAATTTTAACATAATTTAGTGTTATTCAGTATAATTTAACATAATTTCAAGTAATTTAGCGTATTTTAGTATAAATATGATAATTATACATCAAAAGAAGTAATCTAACAAAAAACCCAGCTAACGTGGGTATATTTATTAATAAAAATGTCGGAAACTAGGGTTTAGAAATTAGAGTTTAGGATTTAGGGTTTCCTTTAAATATCACTAATTTTTATAAATATATTATGTGAAAATTGTAAATCATTTAATGTACGGTAATTTTTAGGGTTTAGGGTTTTCGAAATTGTTCAAATAAGAGTTTAGGGTTTAGAGTTTAGCGTCATTTAAAGTAATTTAGTGTAATTCAACGTAATTTAACATAATTTCAAGTAATTTAGCGTATTTTAGTATAAATATGCTTAAAAGAAGTAATCTAACAAATATTTAAAAAAAATCCGAATTTTTAGCATTAGAATTCAGCATCTTGATATTCATATTGTCTCTCTCTATAAAAAAAAAAAAATAGTGGACCACCCCACGGTGGGGCGGTCTGCTATAAATAGTGGACCGCCTCCCAGTGGGGCGGTTAGGGCATTTTTAGTAAAAATTTTGAATCGAGGGCAGATTTGATAATTTTTAATTTTTTGGGGGTATTAATAAAAATATCGGCAATATATACCAGTAAAAATTGGGTCATTTATACAAGGTGTCAACAATTTTAAAACATGACCCTGCAATAAATAATGATAATTTTCTATTTCAGTAATCGGTTGCTACTGAGTACATGATTATAAGTGAGTTCGACCGTGCTGTTAATGATATTTATGATAAAATCTGCCAAAAAATTTGTTATTTTTTTCTTCTTATTTTTTTTTGTATTAATAGTAAATGATTTTAAATATGTATTCCGAGTCCCTTTGCTTAATTCTTTTTACATTAAATTTTTTGAAAGACAGTCTCAAGATTTGGAAAAAGAAAACCCTTCAAACATCGACAACCGTAATGTGCACGCTGACTGCGCGTTTATATTAGATATAATGGCATATTGTGGAATGATTTACAAAAAATATTTTTTAGTTTCTTTCAGCTATTATTTCTGTTAAATTCAGATTTCTGAATGTGATCGTATGTGATATTGTAACAAAGGTCAAGTTTACTGTACTTTATGAGACAAATACTTGAATATACACTACTACAAAAACACTAATCATACACCGTACATTATAGACGTTTTTTCAAAAAAGTTATTAAATCCATGTCCAAAGTAAGAAAGCGCGCATCTGAAAATGAGTTCCAACATTCATATTGATTATCTCTTTGGTTCATTATTGGGCAGGGAACACATCTATGGCCATCCAGAAAGCTACCAGTAGGTGAATGCATGAGTGCTTGGATGTGGTACGACTGAAATCCTACGACCTAGCTGAGACGATAACGGTGTTGTGCCAGGGGGAATACAAGAGCAGGCATAGAATGATAGTTGAACAAGATACAGGACTCCTTAGGAATATACCTAATGACTTTTTGGCCAAATTAATAGTTACTCCAATCTTATTGGTTCAATTAAATTAATCACTAACCTAAAAATTGTAATTGAAAATAAAAATTATTAATTTAATAAAACAAAATTTAATTAATTTGAAGAAGATAAAAAAACTTACAATAAAGAAAAGAAACCCAGGCAGAAGGGAGAGAAATCAGAAATGAATCTTTTTCAACTAGTCGCCTTATATAAAATTTGTTGGTTGCGGAACTAAAAAGAAAATGGTAACAAATTTTTTTTTTGGTAATAATAGAGGACACAAATAAATAGAACGAGAGGAATAGAGTTTGGCAATTTGTTTTGTTCTTAAAATAAAAATAAAGTTTAAGTAGTCTTCTAATTTTAAATATTCACGAAGAAATATCAAGCTAGCTCTGTTGCTTTGAATCAATTTTTCTTTGGATTATACAAGTTTTCTTTTAATGACAACAAATCAGATTAATTATCCAATGTTAATATAGTATCGTGTTTTTATTAATTAGGACCCGAAACGTATATTTCTGATATTAAATAAATATATATATATAGAGAGAGATGGGCTATTGTGCTTCGCGAAGTAAATGGGGGGTTTACTTCGGGTCATATTTTCATTTTTGAAAATCCAAACAACCGATCCGAACCGTTCAACATGTTCTAAATATTGAAATGTGCTTGGAGACTAAAGTTTACATTTTTTTGGAATTTGTTTAATATTTATTAAGCCACTTTGAAAATCGCTGATCCGGTGGTCCAGAAAATTTTACTGTTTCTTACTGTTCACAGTGGATCAGCGATTTTCAAAGTGGCTTGATAAATAGTAAAAAAATTCCAAAAAATGTAAAATTTAGTCTCCAAGCACATTTCAATATTTAGAACATGTTGAATGGTTCGGATCGGTTGTTTGGATTTTCAAAAATGAAAATATGGCCCGAAGTAAACCCCCCCCCCCATTTACTTCGCGAAGCACAATAGCCCATCTCTCTCTCTCTCTATATATATATATATAGGAGTTGGCCACGGTGCTACGCGTAGCATAGAGGGCCTCCGTGCTACGGCTCAATATTTGAGTTTTCAAAATTCTTACGGTCGATCCGAATCGTTCAACATGATCTCCATATGAATATGTACTTGCAAACCAAATTTTACATTTTTAGAATTTTTTTACTATTTTTTTAGATAGGTAGAAAAATACTTGATATGAATGGTACAGAATTTCCAGATCAAGTGATTTTCTACCTATCTAAAAAAATAGTAGAAAAATTCTAAAAAATGTAAAATTTGGTTTGCAGGTACATATTCATATGGAGATCATGTTGAACGGTTCGGATCGACCGTTAGGATTTTGAAAACTCAAATATTGAGCCGTAGCACGGAGGCCCTCTATGCTACGCATAGCATATTAGCAATTTTCTATACACACACTTTTATATGTAAATTTGATCCTTCTTGGTTTGGATTCACTAGCTAGGGGTGGCAACGAGCTGCCTTCGTTCAAAATAGTCCTAGCTCAGTTTGTTAATTTCCGACCAAGCTACTACCGAGTGAGTTGCACTTAGAGCATTCGAGCTAAATCATCAGCTTGAAATTGTGACAAGTCAACTCAAACTGGACCAAGTTAGCTCACGAGCTTACTGAGCTTTATTGGACTGCTTACACAAATTCAAAAATATTAAATAAAAAGCTCATCAATCATTTACATAATCTAAGTCATCATATGATTCAGATATGATAGAATTCATATATAAACAACAACAAAGGATATAATCATTTACATAATCCAAGTCATCATTGAGAAAAAAACTGTAAGAGCAACCCAGAGTTGTATTACCAAACTAGTATCAATTTTTGGGATTGAGAGTGGTAATGAAAATAATGGGACTGGGAGTGAGAGTTAAACTCTAAATATGAACGGATATGACTATACCACATGTATCCAACGACCTATACACACTAGCTCGTTATGAGCCGAGCTGGTCCAGTCCGAGCTAAGCCCTAGCTCAGCTTGTTAATTCTGAACCGAGCTAGTGACGAACTAGCTCGCTAACAGCTCGGTCCACTATCAAGCTGGTTGTTAGGAATCGAGTCAGAGACGAGTCACAAGCGATCGACGAGCTTTTTTGCCAGCCCTAGGATTCACTCATAATTAGATAGTTTTTGATTCGGATGTCGCATATTTTCATGTGTTGATCTATATTCATATTTTTTGAGGTCGGGATCTGAATAAGATTGTACTCAATACTTAAAATAGAATATATATATATATATATAAAGTTGGGCTACGGTGCTTCGCGAAGTAAAGCGAGTGTTTTACTTCACACTCATATTTTGCGATTTCAAAGTTTAAAATGTCCGAACCGTTCAAATTGATCTCCATATTAAATTGTGCTTGGAGACCAAATTTTACATTTTTCGGAAATTTTTTACTATTTCTTTAGAATTTTTCAAAATTGTTGTTTTTAATGGTCCAGGATTTTTTGAAAAACAGCGATTGTCTAAATTCCATTCTTTGAAATAGACCTATCTAGCTAATACATCTATAAAGATTCTGACTTGATTTTTCATGAATAGAACATGACTAGATCATGTATTTATTATGTTCCATAGTACACACAAGATGTTATTGAAAACAACATATAGACTCATTGATAACATATCAAGTCAGAGAATTATAATATGCTTATATCTCAAAAAACACAAAACTTTATAATATGCTTATATCTTAAATTATCATTTGTTCTTATTATTTGTGGTTTTGCAGATCTAACTGCTAAACATTCTTCCTCGTTTTTTTTACACTTTAGAAATTGAAAATGGCCATGAAAAACATAAAGAATTACTAAAGTGTAAAAAAACGAGAAAGAATGTTTAGCAATTAGCTAGATCTGCAAAACCACAAATAATAACAACAAATGATAATTTAAAAGCATGTGATAACCCGTTTATACTCAAAATAGGATTTATGTTACGTGAAAATGATGAAACATATATTTTGGGCTTTGAAGAAATTACTGCAACATTACAATAATCAAATGCTTCATCATTTTCACGTAACATAAATCCTATTTTGAAGAAATTAGTGCAACAATTTTTTTCCACGGGTACTAATAATCAAATGCTTGAACTCAACAAATTAGGTGTGTGTGTGTGTGTTTATGTTCTTAATATATGACAATGTAACTTAATATTTGATTATTGTTTTGAGCAGAAATGTTGCCCTCGCATATAACTACATAACTAATAACTCTCAAGATTTGGTGTCCCTAAAACGAGAAGACGTTTACATATGTGTATACAACGATTGGATAAATTTGATTACAATGGTAATTAAAATATTTAACCTCTTTCTTATTATTTAGTTTTTCTTATTTAAGATTTTTGGTTTTGAAAAACTTGACAGTTTTCTTATTTAAGATTAAAATTTACTTTTTTTGTTTTTGCAATTTACTCTCTTCTCATAGAAAAAACCTCATGTGACCCAACACTGGAAGCTTTTTGGAAAACTTTTGTCAGATTGTGCAAAATCTGTTTATCTAAAAAAACATTTAAGCTTAGGTTACGAGCTAAATGACTTAGTTCAAAAATTTGTGTACTCAAAATCAGACCAGGTAACTTTTTTTTTTATACTTGTTTTATTAATTTTGTGAAACTTTTTTAAATTGAACTTTTCATGAGTTGGAGATGGAGATAGAGTTAACAGAGCTTAAGCAAGAGTTGGCGAGGGTGAAACAGAGAAGATCTGAAATGGAGATAGCCCTGACTAGGAATCAATAGTCAAATTCATATAAGTCAGACTAATTTGACAGAGATTAAGGCTGCTATAGCAGCACGGAAATGTGAAATGGGTTCTAAACCAGATAACAAGCAACCTCAAAAAGAATCTGATAGCGAGTATAGGATTGGGGAACCCACTAAGGGGAAAGAGTCAGATTGCACAGCCAATATGGTACCTATTGTGACTGATCCAAGCTGTAGTCAGAGGATGAGTCTCTCCTCTTCTAATTCAGAGTCTGTTGAGAATAGATCTCAAGAGATAGAGAACGAGAAACATGCATCTGATTCCATACAAGATGTTATACTGGTTACCGAGATAGAGCAGCAACAATATGTCCATCCAACAGAGTCTGAACACACCCCAATCAACACTGCTGAGAATTACAATCCTTTCAACTCCTCTAATTCGGAGGATGAGAATATATCTCAAGCGATAGAGGTCGAGCGACATAGAACTGCAGCTAAAATGGATACCGAGATAGATTCTGAACATTCTGACAGACCTGTTGGTCATGATTTGATTAAGTTCTTCCTAGAATCCTTAGTCACTCATGCAAAAGAAAAGCTGAAGGCTGATCAAACCCAAGCTGATCCTGGCATTGTCCCTGCTCCGAGGGACGTTGGGGATGCCAGGTTTCTAACAGGGGACAGTTTGCGTCCGATGAGAAGCCGAAGACTAAGGGTGTACGGTTTGTCTACGTAGCAACAGAGAATGCAAAAGGTTCAAGGGGAACTTTGAAAGGGGTTTAGATGCAGTTTGTGTAGTCTTTTATCTTACTTGTTGATGTAAAAATAGAAAAATGTTAGACTAAGATACTACTACTGGTGTGGATTAGCGGATTTCATATTAGGTGGAAGGTTTTGAAGTGGGGTCTGGTAGTTGGGCAAAGCTGTGTAGTAGTTTTTGTTTTGAGGTGTCTTACCAGTATTTGGTAAGGACGTGTTAGAAGTTAGTAGGCACACATGTAATTAAATTTTCAGTAATAAAAATGGGCTATCATGCCTTGTTTCAATAAAAAAAAAGTAGAGGGTTCAGATATTTTGTAGATATCCGGTAAAAGTGCAACACCATGTCTTATTTATCTAGTGTGAGTACCGATTAACGTCTCCTAAAAACTTTTCCCTTCTTTAGTTAATTATATCTGTTATTGTCTGCTTAAATTGCACCGGTGCTGGTTCTCTGACTTGTACCACCTGTCAAGGGACCGGTAGACAACCATGCTACCTTGATTGCAGGTATAATAACTCACTGTGTGCATACAACTAACTCCCTGAGAATTATGCATACACATATTTGCTCTAGTATGCATGTAGCTGGTTGATCACTCAAAAGAGAGCAATGTTTCTTTTAATATTTATAAACTCTTAAATGCTATCGGTTCGGACTGCAAGCGCACAATCCTATCGAGTAGTATATTCGAGGTCGATCCACAGGGAATATTGGTTCAATGCTTTGAGCGATCGAATCACAATCTTTCGAAAGGCTAGATGAAATCTGAAAATTGAGAGATGTTGTTTTGATCAATGTAAATTAGGAAGCAATTAAAAGTAATTAAAATAAAGATAGAGATGAGAATTCCTAGAGTTTCGGCACACCATCGCCACTCAATCCGCCTTGGCAATATATTCCTGTTGCGTCTGATTTTCTGTTGTTGTTTTAATGAAAGACACCACATAGGTCACTGCGATTTATGTTACACAAGAATGACAGATCTTTCACCGAGATTCTACATAGGACACTACGATTTACCTTACGCAAATGTCTGATCTCTCAAATACCCCAAATTACTACACAGATCACTGCGATTTACTTTACGCATGTGATGGAATTTGGTACGCGTTTTGTTGGTCTGGTTTATGGTTTCCCCGCTAAGGTTTTCTTCACATAAACCTAATAGATCTCAACGAGGCTAATTCATACAAATAGTTTCTCTTACCATTAAAGTACTGTCACTACCCTAACAGACTCAAACTAGATCATTGAAATTAGATGAAGAGATAGTAAATCACAAAAGCATTTTAGTACAACAACAAGAAATCATAATCAACAGAAATATATATATCAAAACATCAAGAGTAACAAGGTTTACTGCCTAGCCCTAAGAAAAAGAACTTAGCCGCGGAACGACATTGTTACAAGCACTCCTCTCTTCTCACTTTAATCAAATCTAACCCTAATTACAAAGATGACTATTCCTTCTGCCCAGGGGCCTTATATAGGAGTGGAGGGACGTCTGGAGGTTGAGTAGGGGCTAAGAAACTGATCTGGAAACAGCTGTCGGCAGTTATTCCCCAAGGGTCGCCTTCGGATACGGACCGTATCAGGTGATACGGTCCGTATTAGGACCTTGACGGTTAGGGTTTATTGCTCCCAGCGCTATCTCCTGGTCTCTGCTAGGCTTGGTCCGTATTAGGCAATACTGGCCGTAACAGAGACTTAGTCAATGAGCGTCGCTGATCCGATTGACCCGATTCTAGCTTCATTTGGTGTAAAATAGTCCCAAAACCTGTTTTCTGCAATAAAATATAAAGAAGAGTGACAGTAGCCTTTTTCTCTAATTAATTAAACATAAGTGTGAGAAAATATGTAAAACCTAAGCCAAAACCCTACGTAAATCATTATTATTTTGACTCTGATCACTGGTTTTCATAATGTACCAGTAGAGCTGTTGGACTGTGATTGTTGGCTTGTAGCACTAGATACTGGTAATTGGGTCTGGTACTGCTACAGTTGGTGTTGGGACTAAATTGCTTTTGGCTTGTCTTTTTTTCATTAGTGTGCCTTATTTTTCTTGAAATAGGGAGTTCAAGGGTGATGACTGAGTCACTCAAGCTCTCTTGGGCCCTTGGCTATGGTGAAGATAGCAGACAATATATGTCAGAGGCACAATGCACAGCGTATTACAATTCTTTGTAATATATTTTAGTTTGATTTTTTTTAGATTTTTTTGTAAATATTGTAGTTTGATTTTTTTGGATTTTTTGTATTTTATGAAATAATAATTAATAAGCATTGTATAATCCACTTTATTTAATTATAATAATTTTATTAATAAGAATAATTGTATAATATCAAGCTTTTTAGAATGAAAAATAGGATCTATGAATTGTTGATTTAAGGTTGTAATTTTTGTTTGGTCTAATGACCACCTTTTTCTTAAATGCCCTTATGTTTCTCAGATTATGTTTTGGATGAGGGACTGTAAAAAATTATCCGAACAGTGGGGGTCTCTTGATCAAGTAGTAGAAAATGAGCCAAAAAGATGATTTATTGATTAATGATTCGGGCTTATATAAGCCTTACAACACACTCTTACAAATAAGACTCTAGACTATTCCATAATGACCTATTTACCCATAAGCCCCTAGAAATCCCGAAAACACGTAAACATACAAAATATCTCAACACTCCCCCTCAAGATGGGTGATACCTCGCATATTTAGTCTATTTTAGGCATGTTTTAGTACCAGATTCGTGCCCTAATTCACCAGAATCATGTGCATTTCATTGATATATCTTTAGAATTTGGTACTGCTGAATGTTTGCTTGTTTTCTGCAGGTTTGGAGCAAAACACACGAAGAAACGGCGATTTGGATGATGAGGTACGACCCTTACCAGGCTTGGTACGGGTCTCACCAGACTTAGCCGATTTCAGCTCATCACGCCTGGTACGGCCAGGCCGTACCACTTTGGTACGGGCCGTACCTAAAGGCGGCCTGACAGATTCAAATCTTGGCAGAGGCTATTTAAGGCGGGGAGCTCTCCAATTTCGAGAGGATTCCATTCCAGATCTATTTGAGAGCACAGTAAGAGAGAGAAAGAGAGCTAAGGAGCTAGGAGCAAGAAGGAAGGAAGAGGAAAGAGGCGAAACTCGACGGATCAAGCTTCCTCCTCTCGATCCCTTCGATCCATGGCTTTCTCTATCCCTTTTATTGTATTTTTAGATCAGATCATGTGCTGTGAGTAGTTATTTTAGTTTCTAGGGTTTAGAGATTGATTCTTGATTTGTTTTGACTTTCTTTGACTTGTATCTTGTATGAACTCTTTTGATTGATTGATTGTGATTTCTTTGCTATCTTTTGCTTTGATTGCTGTGATTGTGTATGATGAACCTCTAGGTTTAGATCGAACCTATCAAGGTCATGTGATCATCTCAATCTCTCAACCAAATCAATTGTTTAGGGTAGACTTGTTCGAATTGAAGCCGAGAGGTTGAATTCTCCTCTAATCGACAGATTAGAGGGTGCCTTAGGTCTCCAATCAACCAGCTAGGGTAGATCTGTACCAACACATGAAAATTGAGGTGTAGAAATCCCTAAAAGGCAATCAATTGCATTCCAACCTAGATCTTGATCCAATACACGAGAGTTGAGGCTTAGGAACCTTAGGTATGGTCAATTGAACCTTTCTAAAGAGTTTAGCACAAGGTACCAGCAAGAAATGCATCAACTCGAACTGGTAAGCTCTGTTCTGGCAAGCCAGTACGGGTCTTACCAGAGTGGTGCGGCCTTGCCTTACCAAGTGAAGTACGGCCTAGCCGTACCAACTTGGTACGGGCCGTACCACTAGAGGCAGATCACAGATGAAGTCTGAAACCCTAGAAACGCCTTTTATCCATAATCAAAACAAAGTTTACATTTCTTCTAGCATTTTATTACATCTGTTTGCATTGTTAGATTTGTTTGAATTGATCTTTTAGGAACTTAAATACCAAACCAAATCTTTCTCACTTCTAGTTTTTAATTGAGTTAGGTAGATTCTAACCTAGTAATTGCCCGTCCCTGTGGATCGATACCCGATTATACTACTCGATAGGGGTTGTGCACTTGCAACCCTTACTCGTGAAGTGTAAGCGCGGTTTTAAAAGGTACGCCCTCAAGCGTACCGAAACTTGCGTTGCGCTTTCGCGCGAACAATGGGCGAAAGATATCCACTAAGCCCATCTTGTCACATCCTCTCGCTAAGTCTAACGAACTGAGTCCTTTCGTTAGACAATCTGCTGCTTGGTCTTTAGTTGGAACATGGCCCAACTCCAGTAGTCCACTGTTCAACTTCTCCTTGATAAAGAACCTATCGATCTCGATATGCTTGGTTCTATCATGCTGCACTGGATTGTTGGCGATACTGATGGCTGACTTGTTATCGCACCACAACTTCATTTGGGCCCCTTGGTCCATCTTGAGCTCCACCAGCAGAGCTCTCAACCACAACATCTCTGCCACGCCTAAAGCCATGGCCCTGTACTCTGCCTCGGCCGTGGATCTCACAACCACTGTTTGCTTCTTGCTCTTCCAGGAGACCAGATTGCCCCCCTACAAACATGCAATATCCAGACGTGGACTTCCTGTCATCAGCACAACTAGCCCAGTCTGAATCACAATAGCCCTCAATGTTCAAATGCCCATTCTTCCTGAAGATCAACCCCTTTCCTGGTGCACTTTTCAGGTATCTCAGAATCTGGTACACAGCATCCATGTGACCCTCTCTGGGATCATGCATATATCGACTCACGACACTCACAGCAAAGGATATGTCGGGACGAGTGTGGCTCAAATAGATCAAGCGACCAACCAACCTCTGGTACCTCTCTCTATCAACTGGCTCTCCTGCCTCAGCACTCAGCTTGGACTTCTGGTCAATGGGAGCAACTGCGGGTCTGCAACCCAGCATACCTGTCTCTGTAAGCAAATCTAGCACATACTTCCTCTGAGATAAGACAATTCCCTCTGCACCACGAGCTATCTCAATCCCAAGGAAGTACCTCAATTGTCCCAAATCCTTTACCTCAAACTCCTTTCCCAATCTAGCCTTCAGCTGAGCAATTTCACCCTCATCATCGCCCGAGATAATCATGTCATCCACATATACAGCAAGCACTGTAATGTGAACTCCATGTCGCCTAAAGAACACCGTGTGGTCTGCATTGGTCTGTCGATACCCCATGCCTACCATAGCTCTCCTAAACCTGTCAAACCAGGCCCGAGGGGACTGCTTCAGCCCGTAAAGTGACTTCTTGAGCCTGCACACCTTACCAACCGTCTGTTTCGTGCCAAAACCTGGTGGTACCTCCATGTACACCTCTTCCAACAAATCGCCATGGAGAAAGGCATTCTTCACATCGAGCTGGTGTAACTTCCAACCCCCATTTGCTGCCAAGGAAATCAGGATTCGCACTGTGCTCATCTTCGCCACGGGTGTAAAGGTCTCATCATAGTCAATGTCATAAGTCTGACTGTACCCATTTGCTACCAATCGGGCCTTGTAGTGCTCAACCCGCCCCTCTGGGTTTTACTTCACAGTGAAGACCCACTTGCAACCAACGGCCTTCTTGCCTGGTGGTAGTGACACAAGCTCTCAGGTTTTGTTCTTGTCCAGGGCCCCAAGTTCCTCTAGCATGGCAGTTTTCCACTTTGGATCCTCCTTAGCCACCTGCCAACACTTAGGGACAGAGGCAATGCCCAAAGATGCAATGAATGCTCCATGTACCGGTGATATGTGAGAGTAAGAGACAAACTGGGCAATATCATGTGGAAAGCCATATCGATCAGGGGGAACTCCCGCATTGCTGCGAGAAGTCCTCCTTACCGATAGAGGAGTGGGAGGAGTAGAGAGAGGAATCATATCACCTGTGTACTCTGAGTCTGAGGTGGATGGTGTAGGTGTCTCAGGAGTCGGAGGAGGCAGGGACAAGGGACTTGGCACAAGTGGCACTGTAGGCACGGTTCCCTCAGTCTGCTTTCTTCTCCTCGTGTACACTCTCAGCTCCCCCTGAGCCTGAGTTCCATCATTCTCGGGTTCAATCCGTTCCATTCGTTCTGGTACCACAGCCGACTCCTCAGCAGCCGACTCCACAATCGGCGCAAGCGGACGAGGGACAAGCAGACAAGGGATATCCCCCACACTCACCAACCTCCTCTTATCACTATCGCTATCCTCCCCCTCTCGCCTCGTACCTCTTGTATCGAGCGAGTCCCCAAAGGGCGATGCGACCTGAGAGGAGTAGTATGGCTCAAGCTCTCTAAATGTGACATCTATACTAACAAACAACCTCCTCTCCACAGGACTCCAGCAAACATACCCCTTCTGAGTAGCCGAGTACCCAACGAACACACACTTCACAGCCCTTGGATCCAGTTTTCCCACATTTGGTCTGTTGTCTTGCACGAAGCACACACAGCCAAAGGTTTTGAGAGGAAGAACATATTCTTTCTTACCTCTCAGCATCTCCATCGGAGACTTCCAATCCAATACCCGTGAGGGCATCCTATTGATCAAGTAGGCTGCTGTCAAGACTGCTTGCCCCCACAAGTACTTTGGTACATTCATCGACATCATCATACTCCGGGTCACCTCAAGGAGATGCCTGTTCTTCCGTTCAGCTACCCCATTCTGCTCTGGTGTGTACGGACAAGTGGTTTGATGCTGTATTCCCTGGGATGACAAGTACTCTCTAAACGCCCCGTTGGTGTACTCTGTCCCATTGTCAGACCTCAATACCTTCACAACTGCACCGTATTGAGTCTGAACCTCTTTGTGAAAGTCTTTGAAGCAAGCAAACACATCACTCTTGTTTTTCATCAGATAGAGCCAAGTCACACGAGAAAAGCAATCAATGAAGAAAACAAAGTACCTAAATCCGTTCACCGTAGTTGTGGGACAAGGCCCCCACACATCGGAATGCACCAAGTCAAAAGTAGAAGAACTCCTACTACCAGAGCTTGAATAGGAACTCCTGGTGTGTTTCCCTAACTCACACGCATCACACACCAGCTTTTCCTTAGCCTTCTCAAACAAGGGTGGGTACAACCTACTCAAGACAGAGAACGAAGGGTAACCTAAACGCCTATGATGAAGCATCAGTACATCCTCTACACTCCTCCCAACTCCTCCAACACCCTCTACAACTGATGAAAGAGCCGAGTCCATACTCTCCCTATCCAGGTACCACAACCCGTTATACCATGTGCCAGTCCCAAGTCGCCTGCCGGTCTCCTTCTCCTGGAAGACCACCTTGGGAATATCAAACAAAACGACACATTTTAGTTGTAATATAATGGCACTTATGGATAAGAGATTCACAGGGAAGGAAGGAGCATGCAAGACATTAGACAAGGTCAAAGTGTTGGTACATTGCACGGTACCCTTACCAACCACGGGCTGAGGCCGTACCATCGGCAGTCTGAATGCTCTCTGGGACTGCTAGGTGAGTATAGGAAGAAAACTCCCTAGCAGCACCAGTCACATGTCTAGATGCACCAGAGTCGACTATCCAATCTGGTGATCTAGTGGTGGATATCGAGGCTAGAGCAAGTGGATCACAAGTACCGGTGGCTGAGTGAGCAAAGGAAGCAATGTTACCCCTGGATGAAGATGAGGTGGATGCATCATCGAATACACCCTTCTGCTTTCTCTTCATCAACTGAGCGTAAACATCCAAGACTGCTTGCTCCTCCTTAGAATGACCCACATCAGCCATACCCCCTTCTTTATCTTCCTCTGCTACCATCAGATTTGCCCGGTAGCCCCCTTTTTCATCACCTCTGTGACCCCCACTGCCGCGACCGCGACTCCCAGACTGTCCCCGCCCACCTGCATCTCTATTCTTCGGTAGTTTAGGACAAGTCTGTCTCAGGTGACCTATCTTCCCACACTTGTAGCACTGCCGAGTCTCGCTCCTGTATCCTGAGTTACCTGAATTGGAGGCCGTTAGTGCTGACTTCACCCCTGGAAGTCCTGTTGCACCAGACTGGAGCCTAATCCTGCTCTCACTCGCAGGCTCACTAAACGCTTGCATCAGCATCTGGAGCTCAGTGACACTCAGCTTCGCCATAATCTTCTCCATTGGATTCTTGCCTTCCCCGGCCATTGATCCAAACTCAGATCCACTCTTCACACACCGTTCTAAGCTCGGATCCCTCCGACCTCTTCCTTCGACCCGATCTTGCACTCTCAAGATCTAGATCTGGAGCATCCAACACCTCTTCCTCTTCTTCTTGACCCGATCTTGATCTATCTCATCAAGATTCGAGTCCAAAGAACCGATCAAATCAATCCAAAAACCCGCTTCTCGGGTATCGTGGGGTATAGGCCCCCCACGCCGGCCAAATCAAGCAACAAACACCAAAAAAAAGAGAAGGCCGGCCTCTAAAAGAGAGGAGAGAGAGAGGCCGACTAGATCAAGAGGAAGAGAGAGAAAGAGGTGACCAGCTAGGGAGGGGTTTTGCTGCTGGCGGCCTAGAGCAATGCCAGATCGGACCTGGCGCTACAGTAGGGGAGTGCTACAGTAGCCGCGTGCTACAGTAGCGAAGTGCTACAACGGCGACCCTGGCGGTTGCTGTGGCGGACCGCTACAGTAGCGGTGCTACAGTAACGGAGTGCTACTGTAGCGCGGAACAGTGGCTAACCCTAATTTTTGTTTAAGCTCTGATACCAAGTAGAAAATGAGCCAAAAGATGCTTTATTGATTAATGATTCGGGCTTATATAAGCCTTACAACGCACTCTTACAAATAACACCCTAGACTATTCCATAATGACCTATTTACCCATAGGCCCCTAGAAACCCCGAAAACACGTAAACATACAAAATATCTCAACACAAGTGATACAGTTTGCACTGACACTCAGCTTGTGCCAACAACAAGCTTTTTGGCTGCTTTTAGTGCAATATGTTAGGTGGTTTGGAAACTTAGAAATTATATATCCTTTAATCAAACCCCAATTACTTGTGTCAGAAATTCCACAGTTCTAATTTGTACTTTGTTGGATTTGTGGGCAGGTCATATGAGTAGAGATGTGGTACAGAATCTAGCACAATGGAAGCCTGAAGATCTTGATATGTTGCCTCTTCAGTGTGTGGCACCTATGAGTGACTTCTCTCACAGACAGGCAAGAAGAAGAGGAGGGAATGGTACTGCTGGTACCATTATTACAATGATTACTATGTTTCTGATTTCAGCAATTTTGGCTTTGTTGCATGTAATAAATTTGATGTTGGGGGCTGTTTTTACAAAGTAACAAATTTAATGTTTTCTTTGATTAAATAAGATTTTGTGTTTGGGTGCCTCATAATGGGTCGGTTAGCGAGGTACAGTAGTTAGTTAATGAAGAGAGGTGTGTGTTATGGCTAATTTTTAGGCTGATTTATGGCTGAAGAGGTGTGTGTCAGTTACCGACCTATCTATCTTTCTTCTCTTAACCTCCTTCTAACTGCACTTCAATTGATTCCCTCCGCTTATCTCTCATGGCCTTTTCAATTCCCTGCGAACTTTAATGACCTATTCAGCGCCATCTAGGGAGAAATCGCGATTATCGATCGTGTGTGCAAGCAATTTTTATGAATCCTCAACCCCAAATCCCAGTATGTAAAAGAAGAGTTTATCATTAACAATGAATTTAAAAAAAAAAACTCAATCACTGTCTTCCATGCAGTTTTCTTTTTTAGATTCGTTGTTGTTTAGATTCCCAGTATTGTTTCAAACACATCTATTTGGATTTTGGGTAAACATACCAATTTTAAGGCATATGGGTGTATATATATAATGGTTTTTAGTATGCTATGTCCTTTAAGCTGTATGCTGTACTACTAATTTTTTTTTTCTAATGGAGAATCATTTGATGAGTGTTGTGGCTAACTTTTAGGCTCAATTGAAATGGATCCGGGTATGGACAAATTCCAAAAAACCCTAATTGAGATAGAGAACCTCTCTTGGCAAGGCATCAGGTTTAATCTATATTGCTTCCCCCCTACAGATTAAATTGTTCCTGATATGATGCTAATTAAAGTCGTTGCCTTATTCATAGTATGTCACTATGTCAGGTAGATTTTTTATTGCCATGGTATAGTATTGAAGTCTTTCTCACCGAAGTTTTTCATGTTGGTAATTTTGTACCAAGTGAGGCTACGGTACTATGCATAGCACAGTTTGGTCCGTGCTACGGCTCAATATTTGAGTTTTCAAAATTCTAACGGTCGATCCAAACCGTTCATCATGATTATAAAATGAATATGTACTTGCAAACCAAATTTTACATTTTTTCGAATTTGTTTACTATTTTTTTTAGATAGGTAGAAAATCACTTGATCTGAAAATTCTGGGCCATCCAAAAAGAGTGATTTTCTACCTATCTAAAAAAATAGTAAAAAAAATCGAAAAAATGTAAAATTTGGTTTGCAAGTACATATTCATTTTATAATCATGTTGAACGGTTTGGATCGACTGTTAGAATTTTAAAAACTTAAATATTGAGCCGTAGCACGGACCAATCCGTGCTATGCATAGTACCGTAGCCTCACTCTTTTGTACCAGTACTGTACCGTTTTGTACAATGCAAAAATCTTTTTTTACATTATGTCGATATAGTAACTACCAAATTTTTGGGAAGTAGATGGTTGAAAATGATGAAGTTAGGAATGAAAATAGAGAGGCTTTAACTTCTCTTAGAAAGAGGGCTAAAAGCCTAAAACCACCAAGAGCAGTATCCCTTCTCCATTTGAGGCAATCATGAGGGAAATGTAAGGCTTCACTTCAAGGCCATTAGTAAAGGAGGTGTGCCTGTCATGTTTGAGCAATGACTGTAAAGAGAACACTTGGATGATGTTTATCGGTGAGCTACTCGTTTCTTTCATTTTCTCTTTATTTCGAGTCAATGTGATGATTTTGTGTTTGAAATCAGATGACCTACTTTAATCTTGACATTCTGAAACTCTTATTCTGGTCTTTAAAACATGTTGTCCTTTGGTCTATAGATCAAAACAATTTAACAAAAAAAGAAAAAAGATAAGGCATTTCATGAGGTTTTTGGTTCAAGCTATTGCGGCGCAATAAGATAAGGAACTTGTGAACCTTCTCCAAAAATCGAATGTTACAACCAAATGAAATCAAATAAATCAGCTAATACTAATGGAGGAGATAGCAGATGAGACATCTCTAGCCCTTGGATCCCCGTTTTCTAAACAAACACCAAGTGGGTCTTCTCCAACCAACAGGGGAAGGATACCTCGAGAGCTCCAAGTACTTATTATCGGATTATGATTTGCATCTCCCAATATAACTGCAAAAATAGCATCAAATCCTCCTGCACCAGGAACTCCAGCGAATAATATGCCTTCTGTCTCCATGGTGAGGTCTAAAATCTGAGTTTGTAATTCGGGTTCAATCTGTACACATAAAAAAGAACGCATGTCAGATAGTTAGTTCAATTGATAGATACATACATAGATTGTGAGAGAGAGAGAGAGAGGCTGAGAAAAAGGAGGTAGCACAATTGATTATCCAAAGATCGAGAGTTCGATTCCCCTCAACAAAAAGAGAGAGAGAGAGAGAGAGAGGCTACTGCCAAGCTTTCAAGAGAGAGACTTACAGGCACACCAGCAGCTTTCCCCATCTCGCGCAAAAAATGGCGTATTTGTAGGAAGGCCTCTCTTGTGGCTAAAAGTGATTTCACAATTAATTCTCCAACTTGGTCAGAAACCATCTCGATCCACTAAATGAAAAACAAAAGACAAATTAAGCCCATAGGAACTGTATCAATCTGTTGTACCAGAACCAGCACTAGTATTAAATAACTCACCTTATTGTATGGAAGGCGGCTACAAGCAGTAATGACATATTTATACGAGTCATAGTGGTCATGTGAATATCTATTTAAGTTATTCAGTTGCAATTCTAGCAGTGAGTTTGAATCTGCCAATTTTTGCCAAATTTCTCGAGAATTAGTAGGGTCTGAGTTTTGCCATTTTCTCACTGACCCCACCATTGATGGAGTAGATGAACCCCCAGTACCAGGTTCACCTAGCAACTGGAAAAATTATCAAAAATAGTATTAGTAAAGGGTTCTGTGCAGATTGCATCCAATATCCTGTAATATTTGCAGATCGAGCATCATAATTCTAAAATTATTCAACAAAAGCCAGTTTTTAGAGATCACTCACACCTTTACGTTAATTTGATTGAAAACATTTATTCCATTAAATGTTCACTCCTATTTCTAACAAAGTATTGTTTTCCCTACATAATATACCAAGGTATTTTTTGTTTGAAAAAAAGAAGGTATTCCCATTTGGTTCTGAGTTCATCTGTATTGCTAAAGAAGTAGCTTTTCTTAGTCATCTTTTATGCATCTGAGAGGAAGGAGCAAAAATATCATAAGCTTGAGCAGATAGTCAAGCTGAACATAAATCTTTTCTTTCTTACATCAGGTGATATATGCAAAAAAAAGAAAAGAAGTGTTGGGCCTTTGCAGTCCTTAAAAATGTAAGTGCATTCTGAAATCTAGTGAATGTGAGTATTATTTGCAACAAATACTCGAAATTGAAAACACCCTGACCACTGTGGAAAGAAGAATTATAAACTAAAAAAAATGAAAATGAAAAAATTGAAAGGTTTTGGGAACTTACCAGCATTAGCAAAGGAGGAAGGGAAAATGGTTTGTTTTCATGGTCCCATTTTTGTTTAAGAACATCTGATACTATTTCTGGCAACCTCTTCCAGCTTGAATTCTATAGGATGCACATTTAAAAATTTTGTGAGCTTCCAAGACGATCACATTCATTTCTGGTCATGCATGTGTAGTGCAAAACTAATAGGTGGACCCGACCAGCCAAGTCAAGGGTTCAATAGGTCAGCCTATGTTAAAGCACCTCCTGGCTTAGTCATATGTGACCGGACTCATTTAATTACAATATCATCTTATATAGGAGTCCAAACTCCATATAAAGCCAATATTTTTCACAAAAAAGAAAAAAAAAAACCCCAACCCAATGGGTTAACTGCTAGAGCAGGGTAATGCATTCTTTCTACCTGATAAAGTCAATTAAGTCACAGAAAACTGCAAAACCCACTAGAATCTGGCTGATCGCACCAATTACTAACCCTCTGTGTGCCTGTGTGTTCATGAGAGAGGGAGGGAGGAATGGGGAGAGACAGAAAGTGAGATAGACAACCTGAGTCGAAGTGAGAACTTGAGGGGAAAATCTAACATACTTCTGACTCCCATAAACAGCTGAACTGACATCGAAACCACTTCCAATTTTCCCTTGTGCAATACAGTGTGCGCTTTGTGCAATTGAATGCACCAAATCAAGACCATTGTTTGTTCCGTTTCCGTTTTCAGAGTACTTGTTTCCTGGTAATGGTATGGAGACGGCACCAAGGTAGTGAAGCAGAGATGCTACAACAGATGTCGTCATGGCGGCAGATGACCCAAGACCTGTTTTAGCCACCTCGGGTTTGGATCTAGACTGTACGTCACCAGTGTTGAATGTGATCGAAGAAAATGGAGGGAGGGAAGCGAGTGCTTCTGGCGTCAGAGGTAAACCACGTTCTTCAATCTTAAAAGAATTGACAAGGATATTTATTCAATTTTTTATTTAATTGTGCAGTGTGCAAGGACTTCAATAGTAGATACTGGAACAAAAACATGAGGCACATACAATTGATACAGGACCGGTAAGTAGATCAGCATATGGTATATATAATCTTTGGACTAGATTATATATACCTCGGTCCTGAATTGGACGCGCAGGAAAATAAAATAATAGAACAGAATAAGTGAAATATAAGGACCTGACTTCTGTATGAGTAGAAATCATTGGATCCTAAAATAGTAATGTCCAGACCTGAAATTTGGATGTTTAATAAAAAATGATGATTAAGATGTTCAATTTCACATCTCCAGCATTATCTCCAGAAACATATATACTGCTTGAAATTAGGAAAAATGTAGCTTACCTTGCAAGAGTAGTTTATCAAATACATGTTTTCTCTCTTTTTCAATAATTACTACTTTACATGCTGCAACACAGTATTGTATTGCTTGTTCCACAAATGGATTTGTTGATTCCCTGTAATTAAATATGCAAAATAGAATAAGGTTTATTTTCAAGAAAAATAGAAAATGCTATTGGTAGAAATTAACATCAAACTACCTAGAAGAGGTGCATTGGAGAGTACAGTTTTTAAGAGACAACTTGTAGCTAGCTTCCCTTGCCAGCTGAGGAGATGTCACTTTCACATCTGACCATCCCTAATTTCAATTTTATACAAGCATTACAAAGTTAACACTACAGCTATGTTAGATTCATACTATCCACCTAGTAAGACAAGAATTGCAACCATACCCAGTTTGTACTGATACCAAATTCGAGAGTATCTCAAAGTTGGGAACTTTGCTGGTGAATTTCAGAGATTATAAACTGTAAAAATGGTAGGTACGAAAATCCAACTATATGAGGACATGATTAATGGGGTAAAGATCCCCAAATTCAATCTCAAAGAAAAAGACTGAAAAAAAAAATTGAGGGAGAATTAATACCCAGGCCCAGCTGTCAGGCATGATCTCATCATAGATCGGTCTAACAATCGCATAAAAGCGAGCTGTGGTGCTCAGAACGATCCCCGCATTGGGTCTTTCCAGTACCAGATACCCACCAGTTATCAGCACCTTCCCTGGCGCAGAAACAACCCTGTTTCACACAATTGGGAGAAGTCGTTATGGATCAAACTGAGGTGTAGAGTGAGGGGAAATTGAGAGAAATTGAGTGGGGATTTTAGTGGTAGCAGAGAGGTAGAAGGTAGAGAGATCACTTACACTTCCATCGCTGATACACGAAATCACTTCGACCCGTCACAGCCTCACAGGAAAAGGGAGAGGGACACAAATTAACATATGAAGAGGGAACTTACATGTGGGGTCCACATGTCAGTGAACTCTATCTCGTCTACTTCCAAAGTAAACGATAATTTGATTTGTATTTTCCAGGTTTTCTGAAAGGCTTTAATGGAAAGTTGCTGTTATATTGGGCTCAGTTCTGGGTTTCAGTTTATCGCTGATTAGAGCCCAGTTTTAGTGTTACCTGATTATTGACAGATCTAGTATTGTTTCATGCAGCGCACGATCAATAGAGACAAGATGAAAAAGTATATGAATGGTGCGCTGCGTGAAGCTAAACCATCTCTGTCAATTCCTTTACCCTCTCATTAAGAGATCGGACCGGGTTAACGGGCCCCAGAAATAAACTATATTTAGAATGAAGGTAAAACAGAACAGCATTAGCGTCCATATTATCATTCATCTAAAATCTCTCTCATGGAGCAAAAAAAAGTTTCTAGAAGTCAAAACAGAGAGGTAGAAACGAAGAACTTTCTAAATATTCTATTTTCTAGACCACTTTATCAATACGAAACAACTAATTTTGGAATAAGTATATCCAAACAAATAGAATAATATTTACACATCTATAATTTCCAAGCAATGAATTGTAACTTTCTTTGGAGTCTGACTAGTATGATATCAGTGTCATTTCAGCCTATATAACACCAACTCCAAAACCTATCGAATTGACTTCAAATGGTGAATCCAAACCGTTCAAACCGATCTATTTCAATAGTTGTGCGTTTACATGCAAAATTTATAATTTTTCAAATTTATTTAGTATCAAGTCAAGTGGTCAAATGTGTGAGTTTTTAAGTTAATTTTAATGCATTCATTTTTCAACATTTTTTACCGCTTGATTTGATACTAAATAACTAGAAAATATAAAAAAAAAATTCATGTAAACACATCACTAATAAAGTAAATCGGTTTGAACAGTTTGAATTAGTCGTTGGAAGTCTATCCAATTAATTTTGTAGTTGGTGTCATATGACACCGATATTATACTAGCTGGACTCATTTCTATGTCTTAAAATCTACTAATCCACCAAAAAATAAGCATACGCAAAAAGTGTTTTCATGTACGGTTTTATTAGAATAAAAAATCTGTAACAGTCTTCTTGAAAATAAAAAGAGTTTGATTGATTACTTAATTAACATTGAATAAATCATATTATTTTGGTTTATAATGTTGAATTTTCCAAATTAAAATGTATAAACAAGAGCTAAAAAAATAAACAACACATAGCTTTGTAAGTACTTCAATTTTCTAAAGATTTTCATCAATACAACATAACTAATTTTATAAATTGTATATCCAAAAAAAGTTACAAAGGCATTTATGCAATTCCTTTTTTTTTTTAAAGATGAATTAATGTTCGATAATAAAAATATAATAATATGTGGTGGGGAAAATAGAGAACAAGAAAAAAGTGGGAAGAAATAAAAAAATTATTTAAATCCTAACATGTATCACATAGCAATTCCAACGCAGATGTTGTTGTCGACCATCACCATGTGGAAGTATCAATTTTCATTGCATAAATACTTTGTATCTATTTTTAAAATACTGATTGTAATTTGTTGTAAATCAAACTAAATAGTTTGAATTTCTTCAATGTTTAAAAGAAAATCCACACATATTTTGGTTGTTTCATATGACATATATTTGAATTTTAATCTAATTTAGAGTAAAAAAACTCATGATGTTGTAAATATCGAACATAGCTTAGAAAACATTTAATATATATATAGGACAGTGCTACGGTGCTATGCATAGCATAGAGGCCTCCGTGCTACGGCTCAATTTTTGAGTTTTCAAAATCCTAACGGTCGATCCGAACCGTTCAACATGATCTCCATATGAATATGTACTTGCAAACCAAATTTTGCATTTTTTAGAATTTTTTTACTATTTATTAAGCCACTTTGAAAAAACAGTAATTTGTACACAACAGTAAAATCTTCTGGACCATTGGATTAGCAATTTTCAAAGTGGCTTAATAAATAATAAAAATATTCTAAAAAATGTAAAATTTGGTTTGCAAGTACATATTCATATAGAGATCATGTTGAACGGTTCGGATCGACCGTTAGGATTTTGAAAACTCAAAAATTGAGCCGTAGCACGGAGGGGCTCTATGCACGCGTAGCATATTAGCCAGATTATATATATATATATATATAGAGGCTGGCTACTATGCTTATATAAGCATATGCCCCCATATGCTTATAACTCATTTTTGCGTTTCCAATGTTCAAATGGTCGATCCGACCGTTCATCTTGTTCTCCATATTAATATGTGCTTGGAGACTAAATTTTACATTTTTCTGAATTTTTTTACTATTTATTAAGCCACTTTGAAAATTGCTGATCTGGGTGAACAGTAAAAACAGTGTTTCCAAAATTCTGGACCACCAGATCAGAAACTTTCAAAGTGGCTTAATAAATAGTAAAAAAATTCAGAAAAATGTAAAATTTAGTCTCCAAGCACATATTAATATGGAGAACAAGATGAACGGTCGGATCGACCATTTGAACATTGGAAACGCAAAAATGCTCATTTAAGCATATGTGGGCATATGCTTATATAAGCATAGTAGCCAAGCACTATATATATATATATATATATATATATAGAGATGAGCTATGCTACTCCATGGAGTAAAACGCGTTTGTACTTCACGCCGTATTTTTATTTTGAAAGTCCAAACGACCGATCCGAACCGCTCAACATGATCTCCATATTGAAATGTGCTTGGAGACCAAATTTTACATTTTTTAGAATTTTTTTACTATTTATTAAGCCACTTTGAAAATCTGAAAATCCGGGTGAACAGTAAAAAACAGTAAAAATTTCTGGACTGCCGGATCAGTGATTTTCAAAGTGGCTTAATAAATAGTAAAAAAATTCTAAAAAATGTAAAATTTGGTCTCCAAGCACATTTCAATATGGAAATCATGTTGAGCGGTTCGGATCGGTCGTTTGGATTTTCAAAATAAAAATATAGCGGCGTGGAGCACCAATGCGTTTTACTCCATGGAGTAGCATAGCTCAATTCTATATATATATATCTGGACTAATAATATCACGTAAATATTATTGGGAGCCAACCATCTATTCGTTCATCCATAATCTGAGCCATCCAGAGACTCACTGATCTCAGCCACCGATCAATCTCAGCTCTTTATAAATAATTTTGATTTTATACAATTGTTTCATGCTGTCAAGTGTGTAGAAATCTAAATTTAGTTAACTACGTATCCACTACATGAAAAGCCACACGGAAAAACACTAGGGACCACGCGTTTTCTTTTTTTTCCTCCACGCGACCACGCGTTTTCCTCCTTCCTCCTTCCGACGCTTCATTTTTTTTTTGTTTTTTTTCCGACGACGCCCTAGAAGAACCCAGGCGGGCTGTCAGGAAAGCAAGAAAAAAAAAAGAAAAACCCAGAAATTGGTTCGATCTCTCCTCTGAAATTGGTTCGATCTCTCCTCTAGAAAAACCCAGGCAGGCTGTCTGGTGCTTCGATCTCTCCTCTGAAAAAAAAAAAACAATTGTCCCGCCATTCCAAGTTCAAACGAAATTGGTTCTTCGATCTCTCCTCCATGGATTTGACAGGTATCCCGCCCTTGCAATTTAAATTGAACCGACTCTTCTATCTTTATATATCAATCAAATTCGCTCCTCTCAAATTGCAAATCTATTTTTTCATTTGTCGATTTGCAGTTGCACAATCGGCCTCTTCACTCAAACCCGGTGCTGCCCCTATAATTTTACTGAAATCAGAGATTGGGGTTCCGCAATTAGCAAAGAAGCTCAACCAGGTATTTTCTTTGTTAACGTTTTGAAGAATTATAATTGTAGTTGGTTAAAGTATTTATTTCTATTTCTATATTTCCTTGGGTTCTGTTGTAAATATGGTACAAAGTTTTGGGTGTATCAATTTTTACTATTGGGTTTGGGTGTATCAATTTTTACTATACAAAGGGTCTCAGGTATACTTCACAAACAAACATTAGCAGGGGTCTCTAGGTTTTAGGTGTTGGTTAAGTGAAATTGAATTCAAGCTTGCAAAGGAAGATGAACAACTTCATTTGGAAAGTAACAACTGAGTGAACATTTTTATGATAAATAAGGTCTATATTTGGGATTACAAGTTGAAGCTGCCAAATCTTGTTCATATTGTAAAATGTAATACTATATCTAGATTACAAGCTGTTAATTCCAATGTTGTACAAGATAACAACCACGTGGGGTCCGCATACTCAGCACAAGAAATATGTAAAATCACTATATGTCAGAACAGAATACAGACTTTCGGGTAGAATTGCTATAGAACTTTACATATGCATCAAACCACATTACCAGTGCAACTAAAACAAATTCAAAGTAACACCAGTACTATTGCAATTTAAATTTTAAACAATTATTTAGAAGACAGAGAAAACAGTAAGCACCAACTTCTACAAAAAACAATCTCTATGACTCATTGAACCTCTGCTTTGATGCGCTTTGCAAGCTGTTGTATCGGCTCCTTCACCTGTCAAAGTTGCAACAACATCTAAGTCAGTGAACTATAAAACAATAGAACTCGAATGAAGAAAACAATTTGGGGGCAAAAGTAATTGTGTCTTTTTTTGGAATTATGTTTAGATACAAGTTTTCTCTAATCCTCTGATTTCCTTGGATCCTTGTTAATTTCCCATTGCTTAGAATTTGTGTCATTGTGCTATATTAAGTGTCCTCAGCCTTAACATTGCTTTGGTTTTCAACTATTTAAGTATAGATTTACAACATAAGTTCTGGTTTTCTTTTCCTATGTACATTGCCATCATCGACAACCACTGTAAGTTTCCGAGTTAATAGGAGTCAAATCATAAATGGCCTAAGAGGCACTTTCTATAATTCATAGACAAGGCTAACATGAGTGGAGAGAGGGAGGGAGGGAGGGAGAGAGGCTTGGTAGCCACTACTAAGTTTTTCAAAAAAAAAAGAAAGAAAGAGAGAGAGAGACTGTGCTAGACTTCCTCGGTCGCTTGTCTGAGCTGGATTGGATATCATCACCACTGGTGGCATATCATCACCACTGGTGACTTTCTTATACTGAATGTAGCAGTATACTCTTTTTTTGTTTACCTGAATATTACTTATACAATTAACAAAGAGTTAACAAAGACCAATGCATATGATAACTCTTTCAATTTTCTCTGGTATACTTCTTTTTTAGTATACTGCTACATTCATTTTTTTATGCTTGGTTATATACTGCTACAGATCTGTGGTATACTTGATATTAGTAGTAGTATACCACAGATGGAGAGATTAAGAGGATAAATTGGGAATTGGGTATAGCCTATAGAGCCCCCCAAATAGATTAGGGTTGCATGAAAATATTAAAGTGGTCCAGTGAGTAGAGGGACCATACAAAAGAAGGTTAGTAATTCAGGAATTCTATTTTTAAATGATACAAGTGAGTTACTATTCATACCGGCGAGCCCACCATGACACTTAGCAATGATATAGTATTCTCTCCTTTGTTTGGCACAAACTTTGCATCTAGAGTCGCGCTTGGATCTTGATCATTTCCGTGTGCACTGCCTATAAATTATCATGAGAAATGTGTTTCATAATGCCGAAAAAAATTGTTGGGAAATATCAAGCAAAAGTAATTATGTCTAATTCTTCCTTTTTAGTCCTCTTAGTTATCTTTTTTAAGTATTGGATTCTAGGTTCTATATATTTCATCTTCCATTAGTCTAATCAAGTTAAAATAAGACAGTAGTTCGTTAAAATTGTATAGAGCTAGCTGCATCTCTTATAGTCTCAATGGGAAATATGTATTTCTTTATCATATAGAATACTTGCCTACAAGCATGTTGTTAACAAATGCATGTATGACATGTGCATCTGATTCGACACGGAGTACTTGGTTGCCACCTGCTGATGTGCTATTGTATCTGCATTTAAAATATTTTATTCCTTCAGATAATCAATAATTGTCATGCCACCTGGTACAGGTACATGCTCATACCACACCAGATCAGTTTAGAGCATAAGATTTATCTAATTTTATATTTGCATACTTTATGTTGTACCTGGTTATGTACCAAAGATAATCAGTTGCGTCTTTAGTTGTCGACAATTGATCAAGTAACTTATTTGCAAATTTAGCTCCTTTTAAATCAGGGATTCTTTCAGAAGTCCATGACCATTTACTAGCATCATTAAGGAATTGCAATACTTTCGATGATCTTGTATAACTTTGCGCAGTCACCTTATAAAAGATAAAAAGTTTAGTCCCTACTACTTGTAATAGTAGTAATATATATTAAGTGAATGGCCATTTAACAGAGACAGAATCTAAAATAACAGTTTACCTCAGCAGTATTGAAGATTATCTTGTTGCATTGAGACAAAATAATAACTGATCTAGCTAGCAGTTCAAATTTATTATTGCGAAACTGGATATCTACTTTTCCATGCAGATTGGCGTTCACCAGAAATGCAACGCAATTTGATCCTGTTTGGAATACGTGTGCCTGCAACATACATCATACTCTTAAGTTTGCTTCTTTCTTTTTTTTTAAAACAATGACATTTTTAAGATAAGCTACATGAAATATAAATATAAAAATGGAATCATTAAAAAGGTGATTGTTTTCTGGTAAGCAACTTTTACCTCTGTTAAGTTGCCGAGCGACAAGTTAGAGTATGTTCCATAAAGTAATGGCCGTGCCGACTGCTTAACAGTGGCATGCAATTGCTTAAGATGTGCCCATGTTGGTTGCCAAACAAGCCCTAAAAACAATATACATATTAAATATTTCAAATAGCTTTTCATGTTCTTCAGACTTTTGATAATTGTATATATATATATTTCTTTAATTGTTATTTGATAATTTACCGTATTCATCAAGTGGGGCCATGTCATAGTAGCTTGTAGTCAGATATGGAGATGCAGATCTCCCAAAGTTAGTCCCACCATGGTACTGCAAATATGATGCAGACCTCACGTTGCTTCGGCAATTGCTTTAGAGTCATGGAGAAAATATATAGAAAGTTAATATATATATAAGTTATGTACAGTCATAATTAGCGAGTTGCATAGAGATATATTAAAATTGTGCAAATAGTTGGTATATTTTTTTTTTGAGGATAAACCCGTAGGCATTGTATTAATTTAAATAGTCTCAAAGTTACAGTTCCATAAAGAGAAAAATTCTAAAGGTAAAATACAAAGTAAATGAAAAGCTAAAAAAAGCAACTAAATGAAAAAGGTAACAGCAACTAAATACCCGCCCTTTCCATCTTATAAAATGTGAAAAAGTGGGGGACCTAATGAAAGTTTTGCTCAACTCTTCTGACAGCCCTTAGCTGGTTACCAGTAAGCAGAAAATGATGCTTGTTCCGCCACTGTAAGGCCAGATTTTTACCAGCAATTTTTCCTCTTCCTTCATATGCTATCCTGCAACACTTTTTTGCTTCGTACTCTATTCATCGTCTGAGAAAAATGCCAAGTCTATCCTTTGTTGTACTCCCACCTTCCTTCTGAACTCTTCACTTGGGTAACCATTTATAACCTGCCTTGCCTTGCCTTTCTTGCCCAATTTGCAATGTTGTGTGCTGGTTTGAGATATTATCTTCTTGCAATAACCCCTTGTGTTGACCTATAAGATATCTTGCATGCCCCTGAAATTTCTAACATAATAATGTCTTTTAACCCTTGTGTTGACCTATAAGATATTCTCTTCTTGCAAGAAAGATGATGCATTTTTATATGTAAAATAATAATGTCTTTTAATCTTTCTTATAGATACTTAGATAGGATCATAAGCATGCAAAAATGTGCAACATATAACCTTAAACAGAGAAGTATGCAAAGATGTGTAACACACGAACTTGAAACAGTGCACCGATGAAGCAAAAATAGCACGTGCAATTCAAAATGGAAACAACTCAACCAAGTGTACCAACTCCAACCAAATCAGAAAATCAAGAGAAAATGAAAGAAAATACAAAAAGGCAATCAAAATTGTTGATTGCTTATAACAGCACCAAAATTTTACTTCTATGAAATAATCTAATCTACAGTATAATAGTATATTTTTCTTAAACAGTAATGGTAGAATTTTGTATATGAATGTATAATATGGTTATTGGGGTTTAATTTTTGTATCGATTTTGTCTTTTGTTTGATGCAGATTGGGCAATTCCATATTTTGGAGCTTGAGCTACACAGACTAATTAAATACTTCTATAGGTACTGCCCTGAATTTGTGTTTAGGGAATTTGTTAGTTTTTATTATGTTTTTAGATGATTTGTATGCACTGTAATTTTTTGTTTGTAGTTCCAGGGGTAGATTAGGAAATGTGCCAGTATAGAAAAGCTTTTTATCATGCTGTTGTGTTTATGTCATCGTGTACCAGTACCACTGTAATACCTTTATGAATTTTGTACCAGTACCACTGTACCAGCCACTGTAATACCTTTATGAATGCTGTACCAGCCACTGTACCAGCAATATATCTGATGTCCCCAAATACCCTTGTACCTTAATTCTAGATTACTTGCATGTATGAACTCTTTAAAGCAAGAATAGCTAGGCCAAAATCTAAAAATTTGAATTATTTACAGTTTGAACCTAATTATAATTAGGCAATAACTACAAATTAGATACTATAAATGTCATGATATTAATCATGTCATGATAATTTTTTTAACAATGAAATTTTTAGTGAATTGACTGTGTATGGATGTCATCATATAGTTATTTATGTAGCAGATTACTGTCAGTCATTATACTGTAACCCTACTTAATTCAGTTTCACCTTACATTTGATTTGGATATCTAATAAAGGAACCCTTCGGCGAAATATCTACACCATTTACTTACTGCTCTTATCCACATAGGTTCTTTCGGAGGAGCCCATTACTTGGCATAAGATAATGGAATTCGACCACATCTTTCTGACTACTGCATAGGTAAATTCATCCTACCTCAATGCATACTTTGTTATAAATTGCATTAGTAAACAGTCCTCTGATTTTTTTTATAGTCAATTCATAACACAATCAGCATCTACTCTTAATTATCACTTCATTGACTTCTCTACTATGTATATACAGTTACAATCATGGCATGATGCCATTTTTTTTTTTCTTACATTTGTTTCAACAGTTTATTTGCTTCAATAGTTTGCTTACGGGCAATTAGAGAAACTTCTGTCGGTTTGTACTAGCCTTTTAGGTATTTTTTTTGGTTTTATTAATTTGACATTTAGGCATCACATCTAAATATAAAAAAATGTTTGCTGCTTCAATGAATAAACAACTTTGGCAACTTTTGCAAAAGGAATAAGCCTAGGGATTTCACATTTATTTTCATTTTTTTCTATTATCATTTTCTTCTCTGGATCTGATCTGATGCTGATATTTTTACATTTAAAAAATACACTTCTTACAGAAAAACTGATCAGACTTGGAAATTTATTACTTTTTGTTAAAACAAAAAAGTTACTTGACAGATTTTTCTATTTTCTGCTGCATTTCTCATGTTGCATTGACATTTCTTAATTGACATTCTATAACTTTTAGCACAATAATGCATTATAGCATTGTATTTAATTCTTACTTTCTCATAAAAAAGTGTTTCAATTCTTACCTCTTTTTCTAAACTGGAAAAACAACAGGCTCAATACGGATTATGACAGAAATTGACAATACACCATTGTATGATAACAAATTATTTTGTAATTAGGAAGAAAGGATCCTAGAATTTGAGAAAGGTGAGGTTACAGGGCTGAATAACGGATAAACCAATTTTGAATTCACAATTAGTGTTTAGGGTTTTAGAATTCAGAAATCTAATTACGGTTTAAGGTTTAAGAATTCAAAATTCAGGGTTTGGAGTTTACATAGTACTGAAATTACTTTTTCTTTCAATTTTCTAATTAGAAGTTTACATAGTACTGAAATTACATTAAATTAGAAGTTTACATAGTACTGAATTCAGGGTTTGGAGTTTACGTAGTACTAAAATTACGGTTTAATTGTATTCATTTTCTTTCAATTTTCTAATTTAAAGTTCTAATTGTTACATTGGGTTGTGCAGTACCATTTCTAGCTAAATTACACGTGCTACTTTTGGTTGATTTGTGCACTGTTCCAGGTTAGTGTGTTACACTTTTTCTCATCTGTGTTCAATTGATCCAAATTCGGCTTTCTCTATATGCAAACTGCATAAATGAATCAGTTAAGCAATGGGTCATTGACCTAGATTATTTAAATAACATATGGATCAGTTATTTAAATAACTTATGGATCAGTTATTTAAATAACTTATTATTATGGAAATAAATATATATTGACCTAGATTGGTATATTAATTTGAATGCATGAAAACATAAAAACTACAACTGTTCTAAACTTCTAATTTAATGGAAAAAATATCACAATTTCGCATCTTTTCTTTCCTATGGATACATACAATTAATAGTTAATATTCCTTTCAAAAATATTTGTTTTCATTTTCTTTTCATTTTCTAATTTACAGCTATAATCGGTACACTGTTTAATCTGCTACAACAACAACGCCTCTGTTTTTCTACATTGATAAAGGTAATTCTCTAATCTTTATTTATTTTTTATTTTTTCAAAAAATAATTTCTCCCCTGCAACCTAATATGTATTAGATACTCATTTTACTATGTGTATGTATATACATGTCAATATCCAATTATAATATAATTTTCCATCCGTTGAATAGAATTGTAGTTAACATTAGGACATTGGACTTTTTCATAGATTTGACTTAATCCTGATCTAGGCGACTATCAATTCTTATAGAAAGTTTAGATTTTTAACTAGATATCAGCTTTTCAAGTAATCTTCCTAATTAGATATCAGCTTTTGAAGTTTAGATTTTTTAATTATAGATATCAGCTTCTCAAGTAATCTTCCTAATTTCCTAATTAGATATCAGCTTTTCAATTGTCGTCTATCACTTATATATCTATTTCTCACTATTCATATAATTCTCCATATCTCTGATTCAAGGGTCCTTTAAGTCAATTCATATGACATAGAAGAAATCTATTTTCTCACAATTTTTTGAAATTTTTTTCTGCATATTGATCTCTGCCTTGTGTTTTACTGTTTAAGTGATGACCTTTTCATCAAAGAGTATATATACACTCAACAGATTTGTAAATAAACATAAAGTGATGACCTTTTAAATACCTCTAAGAGTTTCTTTATGGCAGTCAAGCAATGGGTTTTTTAACGGTGGAAAAATTTGCTCAACTGGAGTGTCTAAATTACTTTTGGTGGGATATGAATGTCGTGCGCGTGCATTTCATGATGAAGACTCGCCGTAATAATAGACTTTACTTAGTCCTTCTAGATAACGACGTAAGAATCGCATTATTCTTTCAAATTGTCCTATTTAGTTATATATTACCTACATGCTGTTTTAACATTTGGTTCTTTTAGAGAGCAAAAATGTTGGCTAAAGTTCCGGACGAGATGAAATCATATGTAGAAAACATGGTTCGAGTTGGCCATTTGATTTGTCTAAAGGATTTCAAAGTTGAACCGGCATATCAAAAGTATATGACTTTTGCTAAATGTAAAGTTGTGGAACGAGATTTTCAAATTGTTTTTGACAAAGATACCACTATCCTTCCTCTTTGTCAAAGCATATGTGATTTCCCTCTTTACCCCATGGTGTCATCCATTGAAACAATTTACGGGATCCAACACGGCAATCATCTCATAGGTAATTATTTTTTGTTCATATAGTTATTATTTAGGAGCTGTTAGTGTTTCCAAAATATCTTGCTTAATTTTAATGGACACCTTACAATTTTTATTTCCTTCCTTTAGATGTGGTTGGTCGAGTCTGTTATGGGCATAAAGTGGAATACCTTAATTCGGATGGAGGATATCGTGTACCTGCCCTTGAGATTTATCTACTAGACATGACGTGAGTTAGAATTATAGTGTTACTTATGAAAGTTATATGATATAGATGATTTCCCACCAACTTTGTATTTCTATTCGTTACATTTGTTCAACTTCTTTAATTTTTCAGATGCAATGTGATTGCATTAGTTTTGATGGGCTTACCTTTGACCAACCATGTGAGGCTTGTTCGTGCATGTCATGATAAGTCCATCATATTTGTCACTCGGGTGAAAGTAATCCTTCATACACCACGTACGACATTCATATCTGTCCTCCTTTCATTTTTCAATATTCCTCTCTTAGAACGTATAAAAGTATGTTAAATATGGATTTATTTGTAGTTAATTATCTGCAAGCCACAGATATTTCCAGTGTTACTTTTGATCCAATCATGCCGGAAGTCTTCGCCTTGAAACATAGGTAATTGTAAGTTTAAAAAACAATTAGAATGTTGTTATCTTTCATAAATCAATAATATTTCTGATTAAAGCTTTATTTAATTTGCACAGAATTAACCTACCTCTTTAATTATTCAAGAATGGAGTCAAATGATGTTTGGGGTTTAGGATATTGATATTATGGTTGTGTTTGATGTTGCCATTTTTGTAGTTTTGTTGGGTAGCTATTAGTAGTGCTGATGTTGCTTTGCTTTGTTATGAAAGTCCAGCACCCAAACAATTAAGGTTCGATATATTTAGAAATTTTGTTGGGTAGCTCTTTTGTGAAATGTTGTTTTGTTGCTGTTATGGATGTGTGAATGTATGAATTGTAGTGTACTGAAAGGCATTTATGCAAATTTTATGTTATTTTATGTTAATTTCCTTTCTGTTAATTTCTTTTTCTGTTATTTTCTGTTAATTTCCTTTTCTATGGGTTTCTTTTATGGATGTATTGTGAAATTAAATAAGGAACCCTATTGTTTCTAAAATTAATGGCTCAAGGCGCCTTGAACTGACTAGGTTCATAATACCTTCTTTGTTATGATTTATTTATTTTTCACTTATAAATGCCAAACATGAAATTTTGGACCAATCCGCTGCTTTATATTCCGGTTTCTGATAGACATTGTTCAACTTTGATATTTCCTATGCTTGCTTCTTCTTTTTTACTATGCTTGCTTTATCTATGTACTACAGAAGGCTTGGCAGTGAAAACTTGTATACAAATTTATTTTTTTCAAATCATCTATGTACTACAGATCATCTATGTACTACAAATAATTTATGTACATAGTCAAGACCTGAAATATGTACTACAAATCATCCATGTCCATAAACAAGATTGTCAAGATTTGTAGTACATAGATAAAGCCATGTAGTACTACAGATCATCTATGTATTGTCCATAATCAAGACTTGACAATGTCCATAAACAAGATTTGTTTACAGGTCCATAAACAAGATTTGTTTACAAGGCCTGTAATCAAGACTTGACAATGTCCATAAACAAGATTTGTAGTACTACAGATCATCTATGTATTGTCCATAATCAAGACCTGAAAAAGCCATGTCCTTCTAATTGTATACAAATTTATTTTTTTCTGAAAACTTGGCAGTGAAAACTTGGGAGTTATCTTTATTTTTATTTATTTATTTCTTTTGCAAGTTATCTTTATTTTTTTCTGAAAACTTGGCAGTGACAAATATATTTTTTTCCGAAATTTATGTTTGATCTGAATTGTTTAATTCGAAATAATAATTTCTATTTACTTGGGAGTATTTAGTGGAATTTATTATGTTGGATAGAAAAGCTATTATTTTTTCGAGAACATAAAAAATTATGATATTTTAAATTTATCTTATTTTATTGGTTTAAAAATTAATAAAATTATAATGTTGTGGATAATTATGGACATGGCTTTTTCAGGTCTTGATTTCGAATAAATCAAAGTCAAGATTATCATAAATCTTTAAATATGTATATGTATAAAAATGACAACATAAATCAAATTAATGACTCTATCTACATATAAATATATTTCATTATATATGCAAAAGATTAAAAGCGTGAAAATATAAAGGTATCTTAATTCTTCTCTAAAAAGTGTATATATTTTGTATTTACAATTTGTGAATTTATGATTGCATAATCAAATGATGGATATCGGATCCACTCTCTTTGATAAAAGAATTGGATCCATTAAGAACTTCTATTCTTGTTTTTTTTTTCAATGCCATTACATCATCGGGTCATCACAATAATATATATACAACACATGGTGAAAAGAAAACTATATACAAAAACAACGATTTATTTATGTAGATTTATTCTTAATATCTGAAGTAACACCTTTGAACTTCAAAATTAACAATTTTTTTAAAAACTTGAAACTCAGAATTTGGTTCTAAAATCAAACTGAAACTTTTTTAAACTAGGATTGTTAGTATATTTTTTTTCACACTAAAAGATATAATTCACAAGATTATTGATACGGAACGCTTAGTCGGACACGCTCGGAACACTTTATTTAGGTTTCATTTGCAACTTCGACGCTTGCGTCCGAGATTCAAATATATGCGCTTCAAATTAATATCATCATCGATTGTGGGACTCAATGTATACGTGCTCCGGAATGGTTTTTCGCTAGACTTTAGCTGGGCGTTATTCATTATTTATTATAATATACTTCTGCTTTTACTTATTTCATCAGCAGCAAATGCTTTATTTCTTGAATTCACTCTTCTCCAATTCGGAACTTTGCCATTTTACCTTTTTCATCTGATTTGTTTTTTTTATTTTAATCATGTTTCTTCTTTATTATTTTCTAAATATCACGAGTAAAATAATAAAAAATAATATATAATAGGCATATCGTTTTCTAGATTTTTGAAAATTACTGAATCGCCGTATCCGAATGATATTAGTATTAATAGTTTGCCTTCAAATAGTGTATACATGAATTTTACAATCAATACATCACTTATGAAGTTAATGTCATATTTTTCTAATATCATTAGACAGTCATAATTGAGAAGAGAATGGCATCTAGCTCTTCTAAGGAACGCAAGCGTTTATATGACAACAAAAGATATGCAAGGTTGGATTACACAAGTAAAGAGAGACGAAAGGAGAGGATGCGAGAGTACAATAACAAGCGAATTTATGGGTTGACCAGTAGCATGGCAGCAGATGAACTCTACACATGCAATAACACTTCAATTGAAAACGGATCATCTCATATCGAGGGTGGAAATGCATCTATCAATGAAATACATCAGAGAAAGAAGAGTACAGTGCTTGATAAAGAAAGTCAAACTCAGATAACTAATGAAGGTAAATGTTTTCTTTTGTTATGATTTTATTTATAGCATCATAACAATGAGTAATGTTTATTTTTATTACACAAATCATGTTTTTTGTCCTTTACTTTAATAGATGAAATTGAAGATTTAGATGAAAGTGACGATGTCATCATCTTTCCATCAGAAGAGTCATGGGCGGAGATTGACGGTAATAAAATTAACTTTTTTACAAATCCTAAAAATTTATCATCTATCTCCATAGAACCACATAAGTTATATAAGGATAATATAAGCGTTATTGTTATTGTAGGTTTATTTGAAGATGGGGAAACTAGCTTAAACCCAACAATGACACTAGCATCTACCAGAAATGAAAGCGAAAATAATGACCCATTTGATTTTGTATATCATGGCTTGCCTCCCTCACCTAACATTTTGCTCAAGCAACGAAATTGCAAGTTCTGTAAAGCTAAGCGATTCCAGTATGAATTTCCTACATTTTGTTGCATGAATGGTAAGATAGCACTTGCCTCAAATGAAGTTCCAGATGAGCTGTATCGTCTATTTACAACTGAAGAGCCTCATGGTGTGTCTTTTCGATATTTCATACGGTGTTACAATTCCCACTTTTCGTTCACATCGTTGGGAGCGACGGTAGATAAAAATTTGGCCAACATGAAAGATGGTGTGTACACGTTTCGTGCTCACGGCCAGATTTACCATTTCTTAGATCAATTAGTTCCTCAAAAGGAACCGAAGTACTTGCAACTATACTTTTATGATACTGATGCAGAGTTAGATCAACGAATGGATAGGACACCAAATCTTGATAGGAGGACCGTTGAAATACTAATGGGTGTTCTATCAAACAATCCATATGCACAAACATTTAGGATGCTTCGAGACATACCGACACTCGATAATTATCGAATAACACTAAATGCATCCGTTGATCTTGATCAAAGAACATATAACAAGCCAACCACATCTCAAGTTGGTGCTGTCTGGGTCGAGGGAAATGGAGATCAAACATCGTACAAGAGGAGCATAATAGTGTACGATAGAAATAATTGTCCTACGAGAGTTCAGTGCTATCATGGATGCTATGATCCATTAGCATATCCGTTGTTATCTCCCAATGGTGAGGTTGGCTGGCATAATGAAATCCCAATAGCTGAACAATCTGTGACTTCCACTTCAACAACAGAAATGACTCATTTTGAAGAAGATGGAGGTACACTTTACTTCGTACTTTTTTTAAATGAAAGGTCAAGTAATTAATAATTAAATTAATTTTTTTCTTTCTAAAAAAATAACATGGACCTTCTTTTTATTATAGAATGTCGTGATTCAAAAAGAAGGAAATTTGTTTCAGCAAGAGAGTATTATTGCTTCAAGTTGCAAATACGATCTGAAAAAAATCTGATCCTTGTGGGAGGAAGGTTATTTCAACAATTTTTGGTAGACATGTACATAAAGATAGAGTCATGCCGTTTGGATTACCTAAGAAACGAACAGCCCAAGATACGCGCAGACCTATACCAAGGGATTGTGGATAGTATAAATGCAGGGGAGGTGCGAGGTTCTCGAGTAGGCAAGCTTATTGTGTTGCCGCCTTCATTCATAGGTGGTCCCAGAGATATGCAGAGAAGGTACTTAGATGCTATGGCATTGGTACAGAGATACGGAAAGCCTGATATCTTTTTGACCATGACGTGCAATCCGGAATGGGATGAGATACGTGCTGAGTTATTGCCTGGACAAACAGCACAAGATCGCCCCGACTTAACAACCCGTGTATTTCGGGCAAAAATGGAGGATTTGAAGAAATTTATCTTTAAAGGTCATTTTTTTGGAGATGTCGCTGCGCATGTGTATGTCATTGAGTTTCAGAAACGAGGGTTACCTCATGCACATTTTCTCATAATCTTGGAGTCTGGTTGTAAGGTCAGAAATCCAGAACAATATGACAACCTTGTGTCCGCAGAGATCCCTGATCAAAGGAAGTATCCTGAGTTGCACAAACTGGTTGTTAAACACATGTTGCACGGACCATGTGGGCCTTTGAGAAACACAAGCCCATGCATGAGAAGTGGTCGGTGTAGGTTCCGCTATCCTAGACAATTTAATGAAACAACTGTTCAGGGAAATGACTCCTACCCTGTATATCGGAGAAGAGACAATGGCCATACAGTGCACGTGCGAGGTTGTGAGCTTGACAATAGATGGGTGGCTCCTTACAACCCACATTTGCTAATGCGCTACAACTGCCACATCAACATCGAGATTTGCTCGAGTATCAAGGCCGTGAAGTATCTATTCAAGTATATATACAAGGGTCACGACCGTACACAAGTTCATGTTGGATCTTCTGAAGCCAGCGCGTCCATCGATGAGATTAAAATGTTTCAAGATGCTCGATGGGTGTCACCACCGGAGGCAGCATGGCGCATTTTCGGGTTTCACCTGAGTGAGATCAAGCCTTCGGTAAGATCTTTGCAGCTGCATGTTTCTGGTAAACAATCCATTTGTTACAACGAAAACGATGATTTGGAGGAGGTTTGCCAGAGGGATAAGCTAAAGAAAACTATGTTAACGGAGTTTTTTGAGGCTAACAAGACTTTCCCAGAGGCAAGGAATTACCTGTATAGGGATTTTCCAGAGTATTTTACATGGGACCAAAGCCGTAAAATATGGAAACCGCGTAAAAGAGGAGGTGAGGTCGGTAGAGTTGTTTATGCTCCGCCAACAGATCCCGACCGATACTGCTTACGCATACTTCTCAATCATGTCAGGGGACCAACTTCATTTGAATATCTTTTAATGGTCGACGGAGTTGTGCATCCATCATACAGAGCATCAGCTGAGGCGAGAGGTCTAATAGAAAGAGATGACAGTCTATCTGAGTGCCTTCTTGAGGCAGCAACATTCAAATTCTCGCAAGCTCTTAGAAGACTTTTTGCAACGATTTTAGTTTTTTGTGAGGTAGCCAATACACGCGAGTTGTGGGACAAACATTACATGGACATGTCGGAAGACTACCGACGAGATTGTAGCTCACCGGAAATGGTGCAACATATGACACTTAAGAGTGTTGGTGAATATCTCGAAACTATGGGGAAAAGATTAGATATGTATGATCTTCCTGAGATCTCTGCAAATAACGTTTATAGTGGTGGGGATTTTCGAGAAGTACATGAAGAGAATGGAATAGATGTATCAGAAGATGATTTGCATGCATCTAATTCACTTAATGAAGAGCAATTATCTACTTATGAGGAGATTATGGAGCATGTTGGAAACAATAGTCCAGCTGTTTTTTTCATTGACGGTCCAGGTGGTACGGGAAAAACATATTTGTATAAGGCATTATTAGCTACTGTTCGATCTCGTGGGCTCATTGCACTTGCTACCGCCACTTCTGGAGCAGCAGCTAATAATATGCCTGGTGGGAGGACAACACACTCTAGATTTAAGATTCCTATCAAGCTCGATTGCAAATCTGTTTGTACAGTCAGCAAACAAAGTGCGACTGCAGAGCTACTCCGGAGGACTACTTTGATCATATGGGATGAGGCATCCATGGTGAATAGGCAAGCTGTCGAGGCACTTGACAGAACATTGCAAGATGTAACAGGATGCAATGAACTGTTCGGAGGAAAAATTGTAGTATTTGGTGGTGATTTTAGACAGGTTCTTCCCGTGGTCAGGCGTGGAACTAGGGCAGAGGTTGTCGACTCGACACTCCCAATGTCCCCGTTGTGGTCATCCGTAAAGAGAAGAAGGCTTACACAAAACATGCGAGCTAGATTGGATCCATCGTTCTCTCAATTCGTACTGCGCGTAGGTGATGGAACTGAATCATCATCCGAGGGTGATTTTATTCGTATTCCGGATGACATGGCAATTCGTTACACAAATGATGAGCAGTCCATAAATGAACTCATAGAAGCTGTCTTTCCTTCTTTACATCTCAATGGACTAAATTTAGATTATATCGCTTCTCGAGCAATTTTGTCAACAAAGAATGATCATGTGGATGAATTAAATGTGCGCATGATTGACCGTTTTCCCGGTGAGGAGAAGATTTACCACAGTTTTGACACGGCCGTGGATGACACCCATAGTATGTTGTATCCTTCTGAATTCTTGAACTCACTGACTCCGAATGGGTTGCCTCCTCATGTGCTCAAGTTGAAAGTGGGGTGCCCCGTAATTTTATTGCGCAACCTTGATCCTGTAAATGGGCTCTGCAACGGTACAAGACTGGTGTGTCGTAGTTTTCAGAATAATGCAATAGATGCGGAGATAGCAGTTGGACAGCATGCAGGTAAAAGGATTTTTATTCCAAGAATTCCTTTAAGCCCCTCGGATGAGGATTTGTTCCCATTCAGATTTAAGAGAAAGCAATTTCCAGTCCGCTTGAGTTTTGCTATGACAATTAACAAAGCACAGGGGCAGACTGTACCAAATGTCGGTGTTTACTTGCCTGAGCCTGTATTTTCGCACGGTCAACTCTATGTGGCATTGTCAAGAGGAGTATCTCGGCAAACAACACATGTACTTGTAAAACCTTGTGGAAATAGTAACGCATCTGAAGGAGTTTTTACTAAGAATGTTGTATACCGAGAAGTTCTAACAGCACAATGAGGTAAATATTAAGCTTAAATTGTTAACTTCAAATATTTAACTAAATTTCTCAATAGCTTATGTTTTTTTTTTTTATCTAACAGCCGAGTCGATGTGCTAACACTTGCTGTTCTTCCTATACTGGAGCCATAATTTTTTTTGAAATTGTTGTTCATCAATATTTGTATTATTTCTTTCTTTTTTGTTAGTGCTACTGCTGTTGCTTGTAAGCATGTGGTGCTATTTGCTTTATGTTTCCTCATAACAATTAATTTAATTATCATTTGAACATGCATGTTTCCTCCAATCGATATTATTTTGGTGCTATTTCCCATTTGAACATGCATGTTTTGTATAAATTATTTTCAATTTTAAATTCATAAATTATTCTATTTCCCATTTGAACATGCATGTTTCCTACAAATTGTTAAATTCATAAATTATTTTCAATTTTTAACTTTTTATATAAAAAATTAATTTTGGACAAAAATAATTTGTGCCCGTAATTATAGAAGAAACTATTTAATGTTTTGTGTTCAATTTGTACGAAAGTATAATATGATTTTTAAAAAAATTACAGGTCAAAATTTTAATAAAGAAAATATTAGTATGTGATGTTTTACTTCATAGACATGTCATTTATATTTATGTTAATGATTTATTTTATTTCCATGAATGTATATAGTGAAAAATCTTATAATCTTGTGTTATAGAGATTCTTTTAAAAAAATATATGATGTGTACTCAGTTAGCTCCCCTATACTTAAAATTGAATTTCGACCCTGACAAATCCGTATTTGTCTAAGTGAATAGGGATAGTAAATAGAATGAGAAAATACAGAACGATACAAAATGAAAAAAGAAAAACAAAACAACATAAAAGAAGAGAACAAAATATAACATAATGAAAAACAATAAACCAATAATAGAAACAACGAAAACATAAATAAAATGAAAAAAATAAAAATAGAAACAAAAAATAAAACATAAAATGAAACCAATAATACAAACAAAGAAAATATAAAATGAAAAAATTGACATATATGAGAGAATGCGAATTCGTTGACATCAGGCGTGTTCATCGGCTCGGTTCGGTTGAAATCGAACCGAACTAGGCAAATCGAAGTTATAATTCGGTTTCATAAATGGAACCAAACCGAACCGATTTAGCATTGCAACCGAACTGAACCGAACCAAAGTTTTATTTCGGTTTGTTCGGTTTATTCGTTTTAAACCGAAATATATTAATTATTTTTATTTAAAGTAATTGATTTATGATAAACCGGATATATTAAGAAATAAACCGGGATATTAAGAAATAAACTGAAATTATTAGAAATAAATCAAAGTATTGAAAGCAATTAATTAAGAAATAAGTCGGGGTATTAACAAATAAATCGAGACGGTCCGGAAAAAATTCATAATATATAAAGGTTCGGTCGGTTCGGTTATTTCGGTTTTGATGATTTCTAAACCAAACCGAACCAAACCGAAATTATAATTCGGTTTTAAAAATCTAACTGAACAAGGATTGACATATAAAAGTTGGCATATAAAAGACATATAAAATGAAACCCATAGCATAATTTTTTAAGCAAAATCTGAAATAATTAGAGTCAAAGTTGAGTTAGATGACTGGCCTTTCGAAATTGTAAGATGGCCTTTCATACATACAAATAGACAATAAATTCTCACTCCAGCTTCTTCTCCGTTACATGGGAAAAACGGAGGGTCTCTGCATTATTTTCGCTTGTTCTTCTTCCCCGTTCGATACAAATGAAAAGCGATTGCAATATCGGAAACGGAGGCTGGCGGTGTCGTCTCGATCTCCTGCGATGCAGTCTCGAAGCTTGATTAGACAGGTTCTCAAGTGCCTCTGATGCCTGTGCCGTGTCGATCAGGGTCTGTGCCGTGTCGATCAGACCCTGTGATGCCAGCGATGCCTGTGATGGCTGTGCCGTGTCGATCAGACCTCAAAACATTTCTCGCGATGGCTGTGCCGTGTCGATCTCCTGCGATGACTTCAAAAAATGGTAATTTGTCTAGATTCAAATGACCGCACGGGTCAGTGTCGGTTCCCGCCAAATTAGCCCTATAAATACCGTATCCCTCATCCATTAATCACTTTGAGTTAAAACCGGTATTGCCTTATACAAATAGAAAACTGGTATTGGCCTTTTACCTCTTTGGTCTCTTATGATACTTGCTGATTTTTGTAGCTGCAAATTTTCACCTTGTATTAATTGAATTCGCAATAGAAAACTGATATTCGCAATGCATTTCATACTTCATGTTTTATTTTGATTGAGTGAAAACCGGTATCCATGGTAGCTGCAAATAGAAAACTGGTATTCGCAATGCATTTCATACTTCATGTTTTATATTGCCTGCTGATTTTTGTAGCTGCAAATTTTCCCCTTGTATTAATTGAATTTCTTTCTGTTTTGGTTTCCAATAATAAACAAAATCAGTGACAAAATCTGTTTCTGTTTTGCAATTTTGCATTTTTCACTAAGTATCTCTTGATCTCTTAACAATATGCATCTAGAACATAGTAACTCAATCCATTACTGAATTTGTGCCGAACTCGCTACATGAATTAATTTATTAGCTCATTACATTACAGTACCTAAAAAAAATACAAAAATCTGAGCATCTGACAAAGATAGTTTCTCCCCTTGATATGCCTTGACACAGGTCTGTCTTTACATAGCACAAATCAAAGTTTGTACTTTTCTTACTATGCGAGTGCTACATAAATTATGATGCTACATTTAACCAAAAAATTTGTATCTCACATCTTCCAGCCTCACCCTTTCTTTCTCCTCCCCTTTCTATGCTTATGTGATTCGTCGGTAAAATTTTGCTAACACCGGCCTCAAAGTTCGCCAGCAGGCTCTTCTCCTCTCATAATGTGTTCGTTTTAATGTGAACTCCAAGTCTTACACCACACAGTGCCTCGCACAATCGTGTGTTACGACTCTATTATGTTTATCCATGTAGTCTTCAAGTAGAAAATTTTTTCACTATGTGTACACCAAAAATGTAAATATTTCCAGCTTACTATTTCCTACTTCCACTTTTCTTCTATTGCAAAACTTCCTTGCTTTTCACTTTACCTTACTCTCCTTCGTACCAGTACATGCATAATAAAATCCTGATTTTTGCTTTCAGCGATAGCTGATCTGACCTCCTTGGGGTACATATAAGAAACAGTGACTTGCAACCTCAAAAACTTGCCATAATTAGATTTCCCCCCCATCAGCCCCCCCTGTTCCTCTCCTTGTACTTGTACCGGTAGCGCACTGTAGGCAAAATACAATAATACATGTACTGGTACGAAGAAAAACCCAAAAAACAGTGCACCGCAAACCTGAACAACACTGCTATTAAAACTGATAATCTGTAAAAATTAGGTTGATAGCTGGATGAATTACTGAAGAAACACAATTTTGCGCTGCTCTTTTCATTTCTTAAAATGAGAGATTACTTATGTATGAAACTTTTGAATCTAATGCTAAACCATCTCTAGGGCCTTGCTCAAACAATGATTGAACACAAAACAAGTATAACAAGCATTAGCAACCAGCAGAAAAGTCATTTGATACCCCTACTGTCCAGATTTAAACATGCATCCTCTAAGTTGTAAACCTTGATCTTCAAATCCACCAACAACTGTCAATTTTAAGTCACATAAATCTTATTTCTGTTAAAAATATGCACAGATATATCACCTTACCAGTGAGGAAAAATTGGCTCTGTCACTACAGACCGGGAATAAACCCAGAAAAGCTTAATACAACTAAAATATTAAAGTGTCTAAGGGTACTACCAGTACTGGTACATGTTTTTTTGGTTCTTTTTCCTACTAAATTAGTATTTTGATTATAGAATTGTGAAACATATTTGTATCTGCAATGCTATAATCATTTCAGTATGCATATTACAAGGTTGTTTTTTGCCTACTTAACACATTGTTTTTAAATATAGTAGTGTGTGTAGATGGAATAGTATATATTACACTATTTTTTATTATGGTTCTGGAACTTATGATATGATTGGGTTAAGTGTTAAATGTGGTCCGAGTAAGGATGGTTATTGCAGCAACTAATGCACCTCTTCTTTTATAATTGTTGGTGTACTTGAAAAAAAAAAGGTCAAGGAAGTTAAAAAAAAAGGAAATATGCACAAATTTTCTCTGTTTCTTGTTTTACTCAAAATTTTATAACAACTCACACTTAGAGAATCACCCAACTACCACAAAATTTAAATCTAATTCATATTTTCATAAAACCAAATAAATTATATGCACTGGTACGGGTACAGACTACTTGTTTGATCTCACTGTTACCATTCATTAATTATTTTGCACATATATTGATATGAACTAGCTGTCAAGGATCACTGTCACCATGTGAAAATGTACTGGTACGGGCACATACTACTTTTTTTTTTATTGCATTTCCGTTTTTGCGAAAAGAATATATTATTTTATTTTTGCCTTCTGAAAATTGTCATAAAGGAATAACAGTTATACTTCTGAAAATTTAATTTTACAACCTTGTATGTATAACTCAAAATATATGATGTTTCGTGTTTGGATTGTCTCAAGTCAAAATGTATGTATAAGTCAAAATATATGATGTTTTGTGTTATTTTTTGCCTTCTGAAAATTGTCTTAAGTATGTTTTGGATGATGTTTTGTGTTGAGATTTAAATTTTTTTTTTTAAATTATTAAGTGTCCTTTTTTTATTGTAATTGTTATGAATGTATGAAAATAATGTTTTTTTATTCTAATATTTTGACTTGTATTGATGAATTTATAATTAGGATAATTTTTATGTATTTTATATCATTTGTGATTGGAATCTAATTAAAATTGCTGATGAGAAGAAGAGAATAAAAATGAATTCTCCCTTACTTGTTTTGTCATTTCATTTTTATTCTCTTTTACTTTTATGTATTCTCCTTTACTTGAACATTATTTTGTCATTTCATTTTTATTCATCTTTACATTTAATTAGCATAGTTATTACTTGAATAAATATTTGATAACTAAATTTTTTTTTTTCCCGTTGCAACGCACGGGCACTTGACTAGTATATATATATATATAGAGAGAGAGAGAGAGAGAGACCGGCTAATGTCATAACGTTATAACTTCGGCCGAAGTTATAACGAGTCGGTTTTTTGGATTTTACTGTTCACGGTTCGGATCGATTGTTTGGATTTTGAAATTGCAAAAACGACTCGTTATAACTTCGGCCGAAGTTATAACGTTATGACATTAGCCGGTCTCTCTCTATATATATATTGTTTTAAATGGATTTTAATTATTATAAAAAAATAGAGAATAATTATAAAAAAATTCAACCATATCTTTAGAGAAATATGTTAATGTTTTGATATAAAATCACTATAATTTAAAAGTTTGTCACTTTCGACCTATAATTTTGGAACATACAAATTCTTATAAATGATTCTCTATAGTTACAAAATAAAATAAAATATGATTTTCTATCTTTTCAACTTTTCTTTTTATACTTCGATTGATAAGATTGTCATACATTGATTTTCTCTAATATTCTAATATTCTATTTATATATTTTAGACTTCAGTGCCGGGTCAAAATACACATCCGTACACTAGAGAAAATACGAAAGTGCGCAATTCTTGTTCCCCAAGAAAATGGGCGAATTTTTTATTGTTACCACGCCAGAAAATCCGAATTAATTCGTTACCACCCGTCTGACCCTTTATTCAATCCTACCACCCCCGCTAACCCAGTTCGCGCACCAAACTGGCTGGTGCGCCAACTGGGTTGGCGTAGACATCTTTTCACCGTATAAGGGTGCGGAGAGCTCATTTTGCTCCGCACTCTGCACTCCACGCACTCCGCACAGTAAAAATGTAAGTTTTTTTTTTTTTACTTTTTTATTTATTTATTTGTAGAGTAGATAGGTCCAAATAATTAGAATGGTGTCCAAAATAGGTTCAAATAGAGTAGAATTGTAATAAATAATTAGAATGGTGTCCAAATAGAGTAGAATTGTAATAAATAATTATAATGGTGTCCAAATAGAGTAGAATTGTAATAAATAATTAGAATGGTGTCCAAATAGAGTAGAATTGTAATAAATAATTAGAATGGTGTCCAAATAGAGTAGAATTGTAATAAATAATTAGAATAGTGTTCAAAATAAATTCAAACAGAGTAAAATTGTATTAAATAATTAGAATGGTGTCCAAATAGAGTAGAATTGTATTAAATATTTAGAATGGTGTCCAAACAGAGTAGAATTGTATTAAATATTTAGAATGGTGTCCAAACAGAGTAGAATTGTATTAAATAATTAGAATGGTGTTCAAACAGAGTAGAATTGTATTAAATATTTAGAATGGTGTCCAAATAGAGTAGAATTGTTTTTAGCTATATTATGTTGTATTTTATGCCAAATTATTTTAGTAAATTATTAAAGTACCATATTTGAGTTACTTAAGACCAAATTTGATTAGAAATGCACCAAATTGTAGTATGGCGTCATCCAGCGGCACCAAGCACACCAGTCTGCCTCATGATGATGTGGAGTTGGATGTAGTGTTAGCTCGGACCGTCTTTTCGCATTTGACGACCGAGTATATCAGTCTCGTTTGCTGGTTCCCATACAAGGAGCACAAGATCAGAAACTCATATGTAAGTTTACATCTCTATACCACTTGCAAATAATATACATTTTCATTTGAATAAAATAATAAATTGTATTTGTGTTTATTTTGAAATTAAATGCAGACTCATACTCTGACGTCGACGAGGAACAACCAGATGAATATCCTCTACGACCCTCGATTTTCACCCGCGTTGCAGAGACTGGGTCTGTGGCATATGTCACAGCTCAGTGACTTAAATGCAGATGTCGCTCTTATATCTGCATTGCTCGAGAGGTGGCGACCGGAGACCCACACCTTCCACTTGCCCATCGGAGAGATTACGGTGTCTCTCCAGGACGTGAGTTGTCTCTGGGGTCTGCCCATTACCGGAGAGGCGGTCACAGGTGTGGAGTACGGAGACTTCACGCAGCTCGTCCTCGACCTGCTGGGAGACGGGTTGATGAAGCGGAGGGCGACCAAGAAGGGGTACGTCTACTCGAAGAATGACATCAGTTTATCACAGTTGCGGGAGCGGTTCAGGTAACATTTATTTTATAAAATTAATTATTTGATGTCTATTTTTTAAAATTAATTATTTTTCGCAATTTTCACTAAATTGGTTCGAATTTACAGTGGAGCCCTGGACGCAGATGCTGATGCTGAGACGGTAGATCGGTGGACCCGGGCTTACATCATGGAGATGTTTGCTTGCTGGATGTTCCCAGATTCATCGGGGGCCACTGTCCCTGGATGTTTGCTTGAGTGGCTGAGGGACTTGGCCCAGCCGAAACAGATGAACTGGGGTGCAGCGGTATTGGCATGTCTATATCGGGGTTTGTGCACCGCATGTTAGGTATACATTATTTTGAAATTAAATCTTAATAATTAAATGGTTACACAAAAAAAACCAGAATTTTAACTGTCACTTGTACCTAAATAGACAAACAAGCACAATTTCTACGGTCCAGCTGGTCTCCTGATGCATTGGTCGTGGACGAGGTTCCCGTTCGGCCGTCCACAGCCACGAGTGAGAGGTTGGGCTCTAGCTTGGGGGCAGCCCGACGGGATTACATGCCCGTCTTACGCGCAGAAGTGGTGCTCGAGGAAGACGTACATCCAGACCCCGCACGGCAGACCTATGGGTGTTGATTTCTTCCGGAGTCAGTTCGAGCAGATGACTCCTGACAGACACGTCTGCTGGCGGCCGTACGACGAGCGTGTCGAGGTTGATGACGATGATGCTATCCCTCACTCCTTCCTGCATGACCTGCCTCATATATGCCTCCAGCAGCGTCAGTTCTGGTTTGCTCAGGTAACCCTTGCATTATTATTGTATTCCCATTTTGCATCACTTTTATTTATTACGTACGTAGGATTATTTATTTTTATATACTTGCAGGTACCACTTGTGTTCTACCAGATGGTCGAGCATTACTATCCTGGACGGGTGATGCGTCAGTTCGGTATGCGTCAGCCCTTTCCCGTCCCGGATCCCATCTCCAAGGACAAGTGGTACGAGCTTCACAAAGATCTGGCCACTACCGGCGGCAAGGATTGGCGGACCGTGCACGCCGATTATGTGACTCGGCTTGAGGCGATGGGCGACAGGATCCCTGACGAGCTCCAGTCGTATGCTTTCGATACATACGATCAGACCTATCGCAGTTGGTATCAGGAGTACTGTGCCTTCACGGTGTACTTGCATGGTCAGATCACGGAGATGAACACGAAGCCGCTCCACGTACGACGCGACACGGTTAGTGACGAGTATGGCTTCATTCCCTGCGCTGGCCCGGCTGCACAGATTGTAAGTCTTTAATTTTTGTGGTTTAAGAAAATTATGAAAATTCATTTGCAATTCGAACTAATTTTATTTATTTTAATTCGCAGGCACTCATGAACATCAAGCAGGTGCTTAGGAGCGCAAGATACGCCGTCACAAGAGGCTGGAAGGCATTCGGGAAGAAGTGGTTGTGTTCCGCTGCACCGCCTGTCGTCGTCGCCGGGTACCAGGATCAGCTCGAGAGAGTTCTCAGGCTTTCAGATCTTCCCCGCTATGAAGATTTGAAAGACATGGACTCCGCAGATTCTGCAGAGCCTATGAGCACGCCAGAGCCGGATTTCTCAGACCTACACGAGGCAGCGACTGCTGAGGCCGCATTTGAGGCTGCTGGGCTTGCAGCGGTACGTATATTTTTGTAATTATTTTTATAATCATCTTCATTGTGAAACCTAATTATCTATTTGTTTCAGGGAGATATACCCCGCGGAGATCAGTACGACGAGCCGGACCCATTCGCAGATTTTTCGTTTCACTTGGGCTCTCAGTACGGGGCTTACACGCAGGATGTAGACTCTCCTCCGTTTCCCACACAGGAGACGCCACTCCCATAGGAGACGCCACTCCCGTAGGAGATGCCACTTCCACAGTCCAGTGCAGCAGCTGTCCAGCAGGATGTCTCATATGGACCCATGTACCCTGCAGATACACGCGAGTTTATTTTCGGACCTGGTGCAGATGAGGGACCACACGAGGAGACACTTTTTGGGGAGATACATGAGGAGACCCCACCACAGCCACCACGATAGTACACATCGCTAGAGGAGAGAGAGCGTCAAGAGGAGGGGCGGGGTAAGAGACTTAGGAGAGAGAAGAAGCCGTGGACACCCTCGAGCAGATAGGATAGACTTACTTGTTGTAGTTTATGTTTTTGGATATTATTTCGGTATTAGTTCTTGTTATTTGGATGTTATTTCGATATTATTTTGATATTAGTTCTTATGTTGTTTTGTTTTTCTGTTGTTTAGTTCTTCCACCGTCAATTTAACACATTAGTTTTTACGTTATTTACCTGCCTGCTGCCTTGCGTCTGATGAATGAACATCGTTAAAAATAAAACAGAATTTTCAGACACCCGTTGCAAAAATAAAAATAAACCCTAAAATCCAGTCAGCTCTAAACCCTAAACTCTAAACCTAAACCTTAAACCCAAATCCATTCAGCCCCAAAAGATGACTACGCTAACCCAGTTGGCGCACCAAGTTTATGCGCCAACCCAGTCCGCGCACGAGCCAGTTTGGTGCGCGAACTGGGTTAGCGGGGGTGGTAGGATTGAATAAAGGGTCAGACGGGTGGTAACGAATTAATTCCGATTTTCTGGCGTGGTAACAATAAAAAATTCGCAGAAAATGGTTGTCAAACAAAAAGCATTCCACGCTAAAATTGAAAAAATAAAAATAAAAGAAGAGGCAAGTCTAAAATCCTATGCCGCGGGTAATGATTTTAAGAGAGTAGTTTTGGCTTCACGCAGCGCACGGACTATAAAATCAAAACAACACTACATATGGTTTGTGCGCTGCATAAAGCTAAAACTGTTAAAATCTTTACCATACGCGGCACTTTAATGTTAGTATTGGTGTAGCAAGTTGCTGTGCTAAAAACTTATTTATTCTTTCTTGAGTTGATCAGTTGATGGATAATTGTATACATTCTTGACGACCACCATCAAGTTTAAAAAAATGAATAATTGTATACACTAGTTTGGTCTCCAAGCTATATATATTAAGTAAAAATTAAATGTAAAATTTGGTCTCCAATTGCTATATAAATTAATTAATTGCATACCATCTTGGAGACCAAGTTTAAGAGAATGATTATCAATATTTTAATTAATAATTAAGTAATTAACTAAGTAACAAATGTAACAAATATAAAAATTATCATTTTTGCGCATTTGTAACGAATGAACCTCACTATAAAGAAAATTTGGTCTGCCTAATTTTGTGCAAGTGTAAAATTATCTACTTACAACATATAATTAATTTGAACTAAAAAAGAAAAAAAAAATGTAGTTGTCAGCATTTGACCTCCTTTTCTATATATGTTGTTGTTTCTTTTATGGTTGTTAGCATTTTGCTCTATAAATTGTTCTCAGTGTTGTCTTTATTTTGTTGTTTCTTCTGCAGTTGTTGTTATTTTAATTTTTTCTAATCAATATCTCTACTTATATCTAGGGGTGTTTATTGGGTCCGGTTTAGTCGGTTTTGAACCGAACCGAATTAGTTTGGACCAAACGGTTCGGTTTTTTTGGTTTGGTTTGGTTTTTAAAACCAAATTATAATTTTGGTTCGGTTCGGTTCGGTTCAGTTTGAAATTTTGAAAACCGAAATAAACCGAACCGACCGAAATTTTATATATTATGAATTTGGTCCGGACCACCCCGGTTTATTTCTTAATACTCTGGTTTATTTCTTAATCAATTGCTTTAAATACTTCGATTTATTTCTTAATATCCCGGTTTATTACTTAATATCGCGATTTATTTCTTAATACCTCGGTTTATTTCTTAATATACTTCGGTTTATTATAAATCAATTGCTTTAAATAGAATTAATATATTTCGGTTTGAACCGAACAAACCGAAATAAAACTTTAGTTCGGTTCGGTTCAGTTGCAATGCTAAATCGGTTCGGTTCGGTTTTATTTTTGAAACCGAATTATAACTTTGGTTTGCCTAGTTCGGTTTCAACCAAACCGAACCAATTACACCCCTACTTATATCTAATGTTTAATTAATTACTAATTAACTTGTATTAGGAATATGATCTAAGTAATTCATAAAGCAATATATAATAATGAACTACATGTCACCACGGTAGTTAAAAGATAGTCTAGAGTTTATATATTAATGAAAAAAAACATATATGAGCATTTATATTCATGTTATAATATATGTTTTTGCTCTTTTATTCTTAATCCTACTTTCAAAAAACATATTTGGAGGTCACGTCGAACTAGCCGCCACTTATCTTTTGTAGTGTAAAACCGACTTAACCGACATAAAAAAAAAATGCCGCAACTTTATTTTTTTTTAAGGGAAGGCCTGTAGTTAATGTGCAGTTCATGTTGGCGCCCACTGGATCAAGTGCACCAGATTCTTGCCACCTGATCCTTTATATCTCTTCTATAGCAAGCCTCGTATCAATTAGGGTTTCCTTAAAAGCGGAATTTTTTTACATGTATAACCAAACTTTGTGTGCGAAGAAAAACTTGGTGCTCGGTATAAATCTATCTTGACGAAGAAGTCTCAGCAGCCCCTCGTTTTACAAACGAAAGAAGAATAATATCCGAATAGTATATATTTATTAATTATTATTACGATCGAACGAGAGGTTATAATTGTGACACAACTGGCGCGGGGTCTGGGCTTCAACAGTTGAATGGGTCATGGGTCAAGTGGGCATCGGACTGACTTGGCCTTTTGACATACGAAAGGAGGGAGAAAGAGGCGGTATAGTATAGTGGATTAGTGATTTAGGTTTGATTTTGTAATTTGCTTTCAGACCGTATCTGAATATAATAAATAAGGTTTTCCAATCTCCAATATGTATTATGATGCACATATGCATGTTTGCATGAAATTGGAGACGGTCCAATGAGCATCAAACCGAATGTTTAATTAATTAATATGTCAGTATATCTTTTTGTTGATTACTATATTAAAGTCATAAATTTAACTTGAATTCGATTATTATAAAATATAACTATAGAATGTTACATGATCTTGAGATGATATTTTTTTATCACACCAGATATTTTAGCAAACTTTTCTCAACTAATTTCATTTAATCTCCACTATTTTTTGCAATTAACTTTAATTTTAATCATGGTTGATATATAATTTCTAATTTTAAGTTTTACGTCCATGAAATTGACAATTACAATTCAATTGCAAGCTAATGTGATATTTTTAGACAGATTTCTAATTTAGCAAATATTATTAAATTAGCATGCTTTGCATCCCTACAATTGTCAAATTAACTTAAATCATAATGCAATTAATTAACTACATATGCTCCCAACGAGGCAATTATTTATGATATATCAGGTCTAACAGACAAATGATAAAACATAGTGAACTGTACCCATGGTTTTCTCTACTGCCATGCCCCTTGATTCTCAAAAGGCACCTAGGAGAGAGATAAGCCCCAATTCTCACCGCACATGTAAAATTTCTGTGGGTATCAATTTCCAATGAAAATTTGTTTAATATTTCTTGATTGTAAATTATAAAATTTGGTCTACACGCACATTTTAAAATAGAAATCATATTGAGCGGTTATGATTGCTTGTTTGAATTTTTAAAATAAAGATAAAAGATGTGAGGCATGAACAAAGTTCTAAATAGTGATTATAGCGTCATCGCGGAAATGCTAAAAAAATGCTATACCACCAACAACAACGGATAGTGTTATAGTTTTTAAAAGTCCAAAAACGCTATAGCGCCGCTATTTAGAACACTGAGAATGAAAGATATGGAATATTTGAACCCTCAATTATTTATGTGCCAAAAACTACTCAAAAATCTTGTTCGACAAAAATAAAATTTGGTATTATAAGACATCAGTTTATAAACTTAATTTGAAAATCTTTATCTATTTGACTATATAAAGTGATATTTCAATCTCTTCTCACTAATATATAAAGACACTGTAGAATTTAGAATTAAACCTTTTTTCTTTTACAAATATCACTTTCAATCTCTTAATTACTAGTAAACGTGCTTAATTTTTTTATAAGATAAATATGCTTAATATTTAGTAATGCATAATTTCTTTACCTGTGTAAGTTGAATGATGTATTAAATTATAAAAAACTGAGAACTAAACCTTTTTTTTTAAACACTAAGGCTAATGTTATTATGAAAATGATAAGATCCGTCTTATATATTATGTGGCATGCCATGTATACATGAAAACCTCTTAAAAAGTTACAAAACATATATAGTCAGTGATATGATTTTGAAACTCTAATTCGCAAGAATTGACATGTCACCTATGAGTAAAGGAAAATAAATATTAATGCAGAAAATAAATATATTTTTATATACTTCTTAAAAGTACATAAGAATACTTATCTACAACTAGAGGTGCTATCGGACGGGTAGGGTCCGGATACTATTATATTTGAATCCGTACTCTAAAGCATTTGAGTCTTAATTGTAGATCCATATACTTATTATTTTCAAATCAGATTGGATCAGGATCTGGATAGCGCATTCAATAGTAGATAGGTACTCATAACTTATCCGTGAATTATCAAATTCGGTCCGGATCCAGAACGAATACATGTCACAAGCATTTTGAAATCATTTATTCTCAAATATAATTATAATTTCTTAAACATCTCACATAATATATTATTATAATTAATATAAATTAAAAACTTCTCCAAAATCAAAATTATGCTATTGTTCTTGTTCATAGTAGTACAATTATTGAAATTAGAGATTAAGTTTTTATTTTTTTAGTTAATAACATTTTGAGCTCGGAGGACGGGAGGAGAGATTAAAATTTTAGAAAGTAAAATATTGAAGATGTGTATTAATTTAATTATAAACATATAAATGATATTATTATAAATATTTGTTTCCTAAAAATCCTACGGGTTACCTTTTCATAGTTATTAATCTATGTTTTATATAAAAATTAATTATAAATAATTGCATTAACACTGTATCAGGTATTTATGCGGTTATCGGGTCGAGTTTAATTGTGTGTCAGATAATTAAATGAAATTCATATCTTATTCATTATAATATCAATTTTGATTCAGATCGAACCGAATATTTAAATATTAATTTTATAACCGTATCATTATTTAATTGGTTATATTTTTAGAATCATATTCTATCTAAATTAACCGAATTTGAACCGAATAATCGGATAAAAGTAACACCATCATCTGAATACTATAGCTCATCTAGCATCATATTACTCTTTTATTTTGGAAGAATTAATTTATATCTTTAATATACGGCTCATTTCTCAATTAAATGAAATAAAAAAGAAGAAGTAATAGCTAGCCGCCAATGAATATACGGGCCGAAATTTTTATTGTTACCACTCAAAAAAATCAAAATTAATTCATTACCACCCTGCTGACTCTTTATTCAATACTACCACATCCGCTAATCCAGTTCGCGCACCAAATTGGCTGGTGAGCGGACTGGGTTAGCGGAGCACCCATTTCACCGTATAAGAGGTGCGGAGACCCCATTTTGTTCCACAAATAGCACTCCGCGCACGGGCAACAGTAAAAAAGTGAGTTTTTTTTTTACTTTTTTATTTATTTATTTGTAGATTAGGTAGTTGGTATAGGTGTCCAAAATAGGTCCAAATAGAGTAGAATTGTAATAAATAATTAGAATGGTGTCCAAAATAGATTCAAATAGAGTAGAATTGTATTAAATAATTAGAATGATGTCCAAATAGAGTAGAATTGTATTAAATAATTAGAATGGTGTCCAAACAGAGTAGAATTGTATTAAATAATTAGAATGGTGTCCAAACAGAGTAGAATTGTATTAAATAATTAGAATGGTGTCCAAACAGAGTAGAATTGTATTAAATAATTAGAATGCTGTCCAAATAGAGTATAATTGTTTTTAGCTATATTATGTTGTATTTTATGCCAAATTATTTTAGTAAATTATTAAAGTACCCTATTTGAGGTACTTAAGACCAAATTTGACTAGAAATGCACCAAATTGTAGTATGGCGTCATCCAGCGGCACCAAGCACACCAGTCTGCCTCATGATGATGTGGATTTGGATGTAGCGTTAGCCCGGACCGTCTTTCCGCATTTGACGACCGAGTATATCAGTCCCGTTTGCTGGTTCCCGTACAAGGAGCACAAGATCAGAAACTCATATGTAAGTTTACATCTCTATACCACTTGCAAATAATATACATTTTCATTTGAATAAAATAATAAATTGTATTTGTGTTTATTTTGAAATTAAATGCAGACTCATACTCTGACGTCGACGAGGAACAACCAGATGAATATCCTCTACGACCCTCGATTTGCACCCGCGTTGCAGAGGCTGGGTCTGTGGCATGTGTCACAGCTCAGTGACTTAAATGCAGATGTCGCTCTTATATCTGCATTGGTCGAGAGGTGGCGGCCGGAGACCCACACCTTTCACTTGCCCGTCGGAGAGATTACGGTGTCTCTCCAGGACGTGAGTTGTCTCTGGGGTCTGCCCATTACCGGAGAGGCGGTGACGGGTGTAGAGTACGGAGACTTCACGCAGCTTGTCACCGACCTGCTGGGAGACGAGTTGATGAAGCGGAGGGCGACCAAGAAGGGGTACGTCTTCTCGAAGAATGACATCAGTTTACCACACTTGCGGTAGCGGTTCAGGTAACATTTATTTTATAAAATTAATTATTTGATGTCTATTTTTCGCAATTTTCACTAAATTGATTCGAATTTACAGTGGACCCGGGCTTACATCATGGAGATGTTTGCTTGCTGGCTGTTCCCAGATTCATCGGGGGCCACTGTCCCTGGATGTTTGCTTGAGTGGCTGAGGGACTTGGCCCAGCCGAAACAGATGAACTGGGGTGCAGCGGTATTGGCATGTCTATATCGGGGTTTGTGCACCGCCTGCCAGGTATAAATTATTTTGAAATTAAATCTGAATAATTAAATGGTTACACAAAAAAAACCACAAATTTAACTGTCACTTGTACCTAAATAGACAAACAAGCACAATTTCTACGGTCCAGCTGGTCTCCTGATGCATTGGTCGTGGACGAGGTTCCCGTTCGGCCGTCCACAGCCACGAGTGAGAGGTTGGGCTCCAGCTTGGGGGCAGCCCAACGGGATTACATGTCCGGCTTACGCGCAGAAGTGGTGCTCGAGGAAGACGTACATCCAGACCCCGCACGGCAGACCTATGGGTGTTGATTTCTTCCGGAGTCAGTTTGAGCAGATGACTCCTGACAGACACGTCTGCTGGCGGCCGTACAACGAGCGTGTCGAGGTTGAGGACGATGTTTTTGTCCCTCACTCCTTCTTGCATGACCTGCCTCATATATGCCTCCAGCAACGTCAGTTCTGGTTTGCTCAAGTAGCCCTTACATTATTATTGTATTACAGTTTTGTATCACTTTTATTTATTACGTACGTAAGATTATTTATTTTTATGTACTTGCAGGTACCACTTGTGTTCTACCAGCTTGTCGAGCATTACTATCCTGGACGGGTGATGCGTCAGCCCTTTCCCGTCCCGGATCCCATCTCCAAAGACAAGTGGTACGAGCTTCACAAAGAACTAGCCACTACCAGCGGTAAGAATTGGCAGATCGTGCACGCTGATTATGTGACTCGGCTTGAGGCGATGGGCGACAGGATCCCTGATGAGCTCTAGTCGTATGCTTTCGATATATACGATCAGACCTATCGCAGTTAGTATCAGGAGTATTGTGCCTTCACGATGTACTTGCATGGTCAGATCACAGAGATGAAACGAAGCCGCTCCACGTACGACGCGACACGGTTAGTGACGAGTATGGCTTCATTCCCTGCGCTGGCCCGGCTGCACAGATTGTAAGTCTTTAATTTTTTTGGTTTAAGAAAATTATGAAAATTCATTTGCAATTCGAACTAATTTTTATTTTATTTTAATTCGCAGGTACTCATGAACATCAAGCAAGTGCTTAGGAGCACAAGATACGCCGTCACAAGAGGTTGGAAGGCTATCGGGAAGAAGTGGTTGTGTATGGCTGCACTGCCTGTCGTCATCGCCGGGTACTAGGATCAGCTCGAGAGGGTTCTCAGGCTTTCAGATCTTCCCCGCTATGAAGATTTGAAAGACATGGACGATGACGATTCTGCGGAGCCTATGAGCACGCTAGAGCCGGATTTCTCAGACCTACACGAGGCAGCGAATGCTGAGGCCGCATTTGAGGCTGCTGGGCTTGCAGCGGTACGTATATTTTTGTAATTATTTTATAATCATCTTCATTGTGAAACCTAATTATCTATTTGTTTTAGGGAGATATATCTTGCGGAGATCCGTACGACGAGCAGGACCCCCCTCAGATTTTACGTTTCACTTGGGCTCTCAGTACGAGGCTTACACGCAGGATGTAGACTCTCATCCGTTTTACACACAAGAGATGCCACTCCCACAGTCCAGTGCAGCAGCTGTCCAGCAGGATGTCTTATATAGACCCGCGTACTCTGCAAATGATACACGTGAGTTTATTTTCGGACCTGGTGCAGATGAGGGAGCACACGAGGAGACACTTTTTGGGGAGATACATGAGGAGACCCCACCACAGCCATCACGACCGTACACATCGCTGGAGGAGAGGGAGCGTCAGGAGGAGGGGCGGGGTAAGAGAGTTAGGAGAGAGAAGAAGCCGTGGACACCCTCGAGCAGATATGATAGAGTTAGTTGTTGTAGTTTATGTTTTTGGATATTATTTTGGTATTAGTTCTTGTTATTTGGATGTTATTTCGATATTATTTTGATATTAGTTCTTATGTTGTTTTGTTTTTCTGTTGTTTAGTTCTTCCGCAGTCAATTTAACACATTAGTTTTTACGTTATTTACCTGCCTGCTGCCTTGCGTCTGATGAATGAACATCGTTAAAAATAAAACAGGATTTTCAGACACCCGTTGCAAAAATAAACATAAACCTAAAATCCAGTCAGCCCTAAACCCTAAACCCTAAACCTAAACCTTAACCTTAACCTTAACCTTAAACCCAAAAATCCATTCAGCCCACCAGCCTGCTAACCCAGTCCGCGCACCAGCCAATTTGGTGCGCGAACTGGGTTAGCGGGGTGGTAGTATTGAATAAAAGATCAGTGGTAATGAATTAATTTTGATTTTTTTGAGTGGTACCAATAAAAATTTCGGATATACGGGTTCAGATCCGGTGCGGTACCCTACCTTGTAGAATGAGATTTGCATAGTCGGTTTTAACCTGGCACGAATCTCAATGCGGACCCTATAATCCAAATAGGGCACCGCAGGGAAATACTCAACCCGCGACGCACAGACCCATTTTTCTTCTCTCATTCAATTAACGACATATACTTCACGCAACCCAAATTCTCTTTTCCGACCATCAATCAATCACATCCAGCTTTGAAGAATCAAATCGGTAAAATATCTAACAATTCAATCGGCGCGACTACGACGATGAGTCTTTCGATTTAAAGCGTTGATCTTTCGCCCAAAACGGGGCCAGTCGGTTTGAAAATTCGCCCAATAATCAGATCTTGAGCAGTCGATAGATTTTCATAACCATGGTATCAACAATGGATAACTGCTTGCTATGGTAGGTTCTAATTTTAAGTAAGGTATTTAAAAAACAATAGAATTGAAGGGGGCCTGGGTCCTCGCTGGCCATCCTCTGACTTGAACAGATGGTAGTTTATATTAAACATTTGACTATGATTTGAGTTGTTGTTTAAGTTTGAATTTTGTTGGTTATTGTAAGCATATACTGTATGTCGGTTTTAGTAAGAGATTTATCTTGATGATTTGTTTTACTGTACAACTTAGGAGATAGGACTAACATTAGTCAGGGTTAGGGATTGGAGGGACTTTATATCTAAGATAACTTTTTTGTTTAATTATATCAGAAATTTCAGTTTTTTGGAGTTTCATGGCAAAATTCCCATCACTTTAATCTTTTTTTTTTTTGCATGGTTTTAGTTCATGTAAGCTCATTTCCTGTGTCCCCGTGTTTGAAAACATTTGTGTGTTTTCAGACATGGTTAGTTTTGTATGTATGTGTCATTATAAAAAAGAAACGAAACCAGACGCCTTTTTTTCTTTCTCTAATTAAGATGTGCATATGCATGCATTACAGGTGCATGGCTTGATCTGTTAGTCAAATTGAAACAAGTGCAACCTTCAATATATATTTTTTCATAAATAAGTATTGACATTTCTTTTGTAATAAACAATTAGTTTTCTTGTTAATTTTTTGTTCAGGGTTACTTTTCAGAATATCTTTACCCCTAGAACAGATCTTTACAGGCAAGAACCGATGATGAGAAGCCTACCTAGTCTGACTCATTAGCTTTTGCTAACCTAACTTTGCCATAGAAACCTGTAAAGTAACAAAAGTTAGCAAGGAAACTTAGAACTAACTTTCTTGTACAAAAATGAACAGTACTTTTCCTAGAGACCGTTTCAACTTTAAAAGGAAAAGAGAATGCTCAGCCAACAATAACCGTCAACTTGTCAAGAGATACGAGAACTTTCTTACCAGCGGGTCCCCTCAAAGAGTGCTATTTTACGAGAAAAAACAATGGACTGATTTCCCTCCTCAAACAGTCATTCTGGCTTGTGGTGATTTCATGAACAAGAAATCAGTCACCGAAACAGCTTTCAGAGGTCAGCAACTGTTGCTGGATTTTGTGCACTGTGTCTGTGTAGATCAGGAAACGGGTTTTAAGAAACCAATTGCATGGATAGATGAAAATGAAAAACACTACTTTCCGGAAATTACACCTGATGATGTTGTTGGGATCAATTATGACCTCAAAGGGCAACCAGAGATCAAAAGTATGTCTTCAGCTGAGAGCTCCAATTCTGATCCTGGATGCGGAAAGGATGAAGAGGTAGTTTCCAGTGGTAAGAAGATAAAAATTGAACATATTCCAGCCATTCAATCTGACAGTTCCATAGATTTTGGTGTCATTAAGAGCACTTTACTTCGTGGTTTGGGCCCGCTTTTCAATGAGAGGGATATAATCGAAATTTTGCAGTTGCCTGTTTCAGACAAATCAGGTCGTTTTCGGGCTGAGGTTTTTGAACAGGAAGTGGACAAGGTAAAAAATTTGCGTGGGAATGCAAATGTGAGGTATGCATGGCTTGCTTCTACACAGGATGCTGTATTAGAGATATTCTCAGGTGGTTCCTTGCAAATTGCCCAGCCCGAGAAGTGCCCCAGTTATGGTATTGGGACCCACCTTGTTCCAGAAAATTGCTCATACACATGGTAATTTCCATTTTAAGCCTTTAAATTTACCAATGCTATTTTTTGAAACTGTTGAATTTTCACGTGTACCCAGAACTTGCTATTTTGCAATCAGAGGTCAGTTGCTTTTAGTACTTCTAATGTAAGTGTGCACATATAGAAATCCTCCCCATGAAATTTATGTAATAGTTGAGTTGAGTAGTCATTATTACATGGTTATGAAAAAGGAATAACTTCTAAAGATTCGCCATTGGATTCTTTGAGGTCCTTATAACATCTCGTTTGCATTGAGAAGTTTTTGACGCAGTAGGTGATTATATATGCATGCCATTAAGGCTACAGATAGCTGTAATTACATTGGTTGATATGATAGTTCAATAAATCTGTGATCATTTTAACTGGACGATTTTCCATATTTGACATTTGTATATGTGCATATAAAAGCTTAAGTGGAATGTGTAGAATTTCCTTTTGTATTACGAAAATTATTTGTCTCATTGAATGCCTGTAACCAGTGCTAGCTATGCTGACATGGAAGAAGATGGTTTAATACGAATGATCCTTTGCCGGGTCATAATGGGAAATATGGAGCCTCTTGTCCTGAATTCCAAGCAATTCCAGCCTACTAATGATACTTTTGATGGCGGAGTGGATAATCTCCAATCCCCAAATTACTATGTCATTTGGGACACAGATTTGGAGAAACGCATTCTTCCTGAGTATGTTGTGACAATTAAAGTGCCTGAAAAAGCTAAAGGTATGAAGGTTTCATTCCTTGTTTGCAATCTTCAATTTAGCCAGGTTGTATCGATACTAAATTAATTTTGTTTATTGCTGATACCGACATGTGCCTACTTGTTGAGGTCGGAATAGCCATATGTTTATTATGTTGATGTGATGTAGAGAAATATCATACATATATACTTGCCTAGATCTTGTCCATCACAAACAAAGGCTATCTTCATGTTCTGTGAATATTGTTATTTGGGAACAAAAATAATGGAAAATTGAAATCTCTTATGTTGCGTGTGCAGAATGGATGAGTGTCCAAGAAAATACTTTGCATGATACCAGCGTCACCAATTCTGGATCCCCTCGCAGTGTTTTGGAGGTTTGCCTCTCTCTCTCTCTCTCTCTCTCTCTCTCAGAAATTAGCAGCGGCTGCCAAATTAAATTAGAACTGTGGAGTACAATTATGATATCACAAAACAAACTCCCCACCATCTACGAAGGCACATCTGCACGAAATTTGTCCCCTCCCCCCTCCCTCTCTGCTTCCAGATTGCAAAATTCTGTTGAATTTGTATCATTTAGTTTTCTAAAGGAATAACTTTTTTCAAAGGAGTTCGAGAGAAAATTTGTGTAGTACCCTACAGAAAAAATAGCCTTACGACTTATCAAGATCTGGTTCTTTGGATTGGAATTTTAATAAGACTAGTTATTTTCTTTGGATTTTCATCTTGGTGGTCTGGTCATGTTCCTTTGTTTTTTTTCCGTAAATTTATATTCCATTAAGAAGTTTAATTTCTTCTGAATTTGTGCAATTTCTTTGGTTGTCTCATGCCATATGATCCCAACTTCTACTCTTGATGGAAGCAAAAGCTTGAAAATGTTTGATGCTTTGTAAGCCTGCACAAGTACATTAATTAATTGCTATCCACTGTTCTGTTTTTGTTTTTGGAAAATGTTCAAAGCAGGAAAGGAATTTTTATCCTGGGATAGGATTTAATAGGGGAGAGACAAATGGAAATGATAAAAGAGGCAGTGCATTACCATCTTCTCCCTGGATGCCTTTCTCAATGCTCTTTGCATCTATTTCCACGAAGGCGTCTCCTCATGCCATGGACTGCATCAACGCTCACTATGAAGACTTCAAGGTAAGTGCGCTTTTCCTTTCTTTTTGCTTTTCTTGTTTCGTTTCTCTAAAATTATAATTTCTCCACATCTGTGCACTAGCATGAAAGATGGCACCACATTACAATAAAATTGCAAAGTTGGCTGGTGACTTGAATTCCATCTGGCACGTACTGGTTTTGGACTCGACTACTTCCATGTCAGAATACTTGCCAATTTTTTTATTGAGCAAGTTGGAATCAAGAAAAATATGACAGAAGGAAGAAAATTAAAGGCATCTGATTAGTTTGAGCAACCAGAGTTTTAAGAGTTCCAAAATAACATTGATAAAGAGATCACAATTCTATATCAATTTCAAAGTGTTATTTGCATTGGTTGAGGGTGTTGATCAAATTCTTTTAAGCTGATGTCAATGAATGATGTGATTAAATCCGTCCCGTCTATTATTGTCTCCTACAATCTGTTTGTGGTTTTGCAAAGGTGGATTACAGCTGTTTCTAACTGTTTCATTCTAGTCCATTGATCCTTCTCGTGTCGACCATTGATTTAATGGAAAGTAACTAATGCTTAGCCCTAGGGGCTTTGATCTTATCCGTTGATTAATATTTTGTCCTGTACTCTCTGCCGTCCATTGTATTCAAGGGGCTATATATATAGCTGTTACTAAGTTCTCCAAAGGCAGCTTTTAGAGTGCTGTGCCTAATATTCTTAGGGTTTGTAGTTTGGGGCCTTCTTTGTAGATATTTTTGATAGAAACATTGTACGGGTAGAGTATGTGCGCTGTATTGAAACATGAGACTGGTACCCAACTAAATACGTTTCCAATTCTTTCATTGCATCCTTTTAGTTCACCTTTTTTCCATATTGCATTTGTTAAGATATAATTTGTATTAAATAATTTCTGTTTTTTATTCATTTATATATATGTTTAAATTAAAACAGAGAAAGAAGATAAGCCGGGTGGAGCTGGTCAGGTGGCTCAGGCACATAGTTGGAGACGGGGTTCTTACTGCCACTATCAAGCAACTCCAGCACAAGGTTTCTTCTATTTTTTTTTTTAGTTTTAGTTGCTTTTTGTTTATCTCTGCCAGTGGCTGGTGGGGGGGGGGGGGGGGGGGGGGGGGGGGGGGGGCGAGAGGATCATAAAAAATTGATCTATGCTATGGCTGGCAATTCTTATACTGTCTGACCCATCTAAGTTCAACCTAATGGGTTATCGGGTCTGGTTCAGGCTTTATACTCCTAACATTTCTTAATCTGTAGCGGGTCAGGTAATATACAGGTTGGTCATAAGTGGACCTTTACCTTTTTCCCGGGTTAGATTTTCTGCAGATCAAATAACAGGCTACTGGGTGTAGAAGTGGGAGATAATTAGAGAAAATCAATTAAGTTTCAGCCACTTAGACTGGAAGTCATTATTTTTTTGCTAGGACAATCAACCTCTTCGACCAGTGTATTGTTACTTCCTTTGCATAACTTGTAGGAACTGGTTTAGGTCCGATTATCTTGACCCATTGTGTGGTCGGGTTGGGATCACCCTGTGAAATAAAATGATAAATAGTGTTGACCCAACTCAAACCCAACCCGACTTAGCTATTGCAACCCATAATGGGTGCAATCGATTCTTGAAGCACCCAAAGGTGCTCTACCAATTTTCTCATCTCAAGTATTTATCTGATCTTATTGGTTGCTGTTTTGTTTTCAAGCTTCCACCAATGGGAAGCAATGGGGCACATCGCAATCAGGTGGATTGCTCCCTCAACACGGGAATTGCGGACCCGACGTTTTGAAGTACTCTTTTTATTTCATATCATCTCATGTAATAAAAGTACTGTTGAGGCTAAAACATACCTGTTCAAAATGCTGTTGGATGACGATGTTTTGCTTATTTCAGCTTTAGTTGCGGTAATTTTAGCTAAGAAAGAGGTAGTTGTTAGGTCTTAAAGTATGTGATAACTAATATTCTGTGTTTTGCTCTTTGATCTGTTACTGTGTTATTATTAAATTCTTATGTGTGTTTTGCTCTTATCTGTCATTTGGGAGAGTAATCAGGAGAATCTTATACCTGTGGAGTTTCTTTTGAAATTGGACTTCCTAAGAAGGTTAAAGGTAAAGAGTTTATTATTGTTTGATTATAAAGGTTGCATGTTAGATGATCAGATAATTGCTACTATCAAATAATTTATGGAGTTAGTTTTTTTTATGGAGTAATTATATATTCTGAAAATGTAACCATGACAAAAAAAAAACGAAAACTCGGATAATTTATGTTTAGGATTTTTTTTTTCTCTCTGTAAGTTAATGAGGAGTTTGTTTTAATAGAAACTATTTGGAGTTCTAGTTCAAATGGAAAGATAACGGATTGGAAAGGAGGACTATAATTGGTTGAGGAAGATAGAATTTTTTATTTTTTATTTTTGAAGGAAAAGATAGCAATTTCAATGCTTTAGAATGGCACACACGAGAACTGCTCAGTGCTAAGTCCCGTCTCTCTACAAAGAGAACACAGGAGGTTCAATTCATACAAAAAACATATAAAAGATGTTGGGTGTACGGCCCTTTAATAAAAATAAAAATAAAAATGGCACGCACAAAGCTCCAGCTCCTCCCTGGACCCGTCTAAACTGTACCACCTGATGTAGCACCTAGTTTGGTCAACTCGAGACGATCTAAACCGAGAATTACCGGACTCTACTTGCAATTGCCACCAAAGATGATTCTAAATTGTGTTTTCTGTTTTGCTTTATTTGTTGTTGAGTTACCTGTCTCTTAATTCCAAGGGATTCTTTTGTTTTTGGTTGTAATGATATTCACAGCAATCAGCATGGAGCCCAACAAATCTGGTATCAGAATCTGAAACTGGTAATACCAAAACAAGAGACAGAGTACCTAATCTTGGTTATATCATGACAGGGAAACCTTACCTACCTATCAAGCTAAAGAGAGGCCATGCATGTCTCCCTTAATTATCCATCCTGATAATACAAAACAAAAGAGTTTTAGTGACTAGGAAATGGACCCAACATGAGACTTATCATTTCAAATGTTAGATTTTATGTGGCGTTGATCCAGTGGCTGAGTGTTTAGTGCAGTTGCAGAGTCGATTACTTAGATCCTAAGCACATCAATGGTCGAGTTGATCGGACACAAGTACATGATTTTACAATGATGGATGTTTCATTGCCCCCTTTTTGTTATTATTCCGTATAAGTTTGATCTCTCTATATCTTTCTCTAAATAGATCACTGAATATTTCTAAAGGGCATCTTCTTTCTAAATTTAGAGAGAAAGAAATAAACAGAATCACCATTGATTATCTTTGAGATAATTTTTGAGTTGTGGAATCGTGAGACAAGCCCGATACCACTATGACTATCTTGTCTTATGAAATTTTCGAAGTTCTATGGAAGCAAGACACTATGTAAGAAATAATCGAGTGATAATTGCGAAAGAAACCATCATAAATCTCAGCCATTTGTTGATTGCAATATATTTTTTTCTCAATTATTTGCATTACTACTGAATAAGTGGTATGAATAAGTGCTTACAACATGCTTAAAGAAGTTGAAATTTATGATCTGTTGCATAGATTTATGCATGAAAAGAGGTTACAATTGGTAACACACATGAAGTTAGTTGGTTTATACAGCTCAATCATCACATACGCCATAATGCATTTGACCTTGTTGCTTATAAGGATAAGCCTTACCTTGATACCTTGATACAAAAACGGATACCTACTTAAAATACATACAACACAGTCTGTCTAACTATTATAATTTTTAATGTACTGAATTGCATGTGAACAGCAGTGCATGCATATAACAGACTTAGTTAAGAAATTTTATATGACAGGTTTCCTATCTGAGAGAGAATGTGTTAAAATAATTCTCTGACATTCCCGAGCAGAGCAGCCTATCAGAGACCACTACTTTATAAAATCTTCTGCATAATTTATGTACCGAATGATTGGCATTTATGATTTATCTAAGTTTTACCATTTTTCTTCAATCTCTTATTAATACGAGATACAACTAAGAAGTTGTTATGAACACACAAGACGAGGAAGTTCTAAAATTGCTGATATAAACTGAAAAATACAACAAAAACTTTATGAAATTTATGAATTAACTGACAACATGGAGTCGTTATTATATGAAAAATTATTAATTCATTTTTTTTTTTTGCCGAGCAGAAATGAATGAGCAGTGACATGGGGCATTGCGGCTATCATTGAGTGTTAGTTAGAGGTTGGCCTATATTAATTATTTTTTATCTTATTTTAGTAATTTTAATATGGGTTAGTTGTGTGGAATCTTGGAACAAAGTTATATGGCTCACTATTTGGATCTTCTGTGGCGCACTAAGTAACAATCCATGTGGTGAATAACATAATATTGTTGAGAATCACAAAATTATCCATGCTAATTGCTAAATATTATGTCGGAGGCCTAACTTGCCTTAACTCTTTTAAATATATATTAGTATATATTTATATGGGTGCAGTATATATTAAGTTTTTTTATTATATAATAGAGTTTCTTTCTAAAATTAATATTTTATATTAGTTAAGATTATTTTGTTATAGGATGTAGTTATTACTTAATATATGGATGGATTTTAGAGTTTTTTTGAGTTATGGCAGGTTTTAGGGTATTTTTGAAAAATAGGTTTTAGGTTATATCTATTGTTGTACTTTTTTTAACACATTTTTTGCATATTTGCTGAAATTATCTTGAACATTTAAGTTCTTTGGAGAGTATTTGTATTTTTTCAGTATATATATATAGAAATATATTTTCTCTCTTTAGAAGTTTGCCCTACAAAAAAAATCATGAAATGACGTAAGTTTTTATTTGGCAAACGATTTAAATTTGCTCTGATTTATAATATTAAATGTTACTCAAATTGCATAAAATTTGATGTATGATCAATTTATAAGATTAACTAACAAACATGTATGCATCTTTTAATTTTTAGAGTTTTAGACTTGATTAATTTTCAAAATTATTTTCAAAATTTTCAAGGATTTTTAAGCCTAAGACATATTGGGTTTGGACCTTCTTTAAAAAAAAAGAGGAACAAATAAATAAAATGTCTTTGTTTTTCCTTATTTCATGATGCCTCCAAGGATGAAATTGGAATGAAAAATAAATAATCAAAGTATCATCTAGAACTTCGGTCAATTGACCTTGGAGGTCAAATTTCTTTAAGCCCCACTTAACTTTGCATTTATTTGAAATAGCCCCTCAATCTTAAGTTTTGTAACATGACTCGGAGTCCCTATATAGCTATTATTTTGTTGTGATGACACAATGGTGTACTTGTATATTATATTAAACCGTTGTGTCATCATAAATGGCTTTGATATAATATACAAGTACACCATTTAATTTGAATAGCTATTATTGAATTTTAAACCTCATCTGTTTACATTTTACATGAAAATATACCTTAGCCAGTTTTGGTAGAAGTGAATCTTAGCATTATTTTATAATATTCAAAGTAAATGTAAATTATTTTCACTTCCATCTTTTAATTAAATTATTTAAGCATGATACTAATTAAATTTCCAAAGGTTACAAACAGGGATGAACATAAAAACTATTACTGCGTACAAAGATAATGCTTTTGTGGGGTTGCAATTGCAAATATGCTAACAATAAAATGTAAACATCAAATTGTTCATTGCCAGATAAGCCTTCATTTGTTCCTGTTCTCTCTCTATATAATTGACATGTCACTACCATTCTCTAATTCTGTGTACCACCACACCTGACTTTATAAACAAGTGGTGCAGAAATAAGAGAACACAAACATAAACATCCAACTCAACTCTCTCTCACTATAGAAAAGAGGAATAAAAAGAAAAGAGACTACAATCAAAACCAAATTTTGGGAGGATAAATTCAAAGAGAGAGCTTAGAACAGCACACCTATGCTAATGGGCACTTGCATGTTCTTCCAGCTGAGAGCATTCGTTGCCGCGACATTTATCTTTGCGTTTGTATCTGCATTTGATGTCCCTACAATAGCCTTTGAGGATGGATTCTCAAAGCTTTTCGGTGAGGACAACCTTGTTATTTCACCCGACGGCAAGAGTGTCAGCCTCACTCTCAACCGCTATACCGGTTAGGCTCTTTTAATTTCCTCTATGTATCATTTGGTCTGTGTTTTCATCTTAATAGATAGATATCATCAATAATTTTTCTTCTTTTTAATTAGTGTTTATTTTGCTTGTATGACAATGAACAGGATCAGGGTTCATTTCTTCTGAAGCATATCAGAGTGGATTCTTTAGTGCTTCGATAAAGCTACCGAAAGGACACTCCGCCGGTGTTGTCGTTGCATTTTATGTGAGTTATATTGACATAATATTTAATCTTTGCATCTTCATAATCACTCAAATTGCTTAAATTCATCTTTTATATATATTCTGGATAAGAAGACTATTATTCATCATTGATTTAATTTGGAGTTGAGGTGTTGTGTTGACCATCTATCCTCTCTCTCTATGGTTTGCACATGTTAAGGTAGAAGGTAAGCATAATTAATGCATAATTGGTTGTCGGAATGTTTGTTCTAAATCTTTAAATTATTCAAGATTTTTCATTAGTTTATTCATAGTACAACCAAGAACTGCAGAAGTTATAAACTAGTACTGTTATATTATATTATGTTAAATAAACTACTAAGAACTTCTGCAACTAATCATATGGGGCAGAGATAATTAACCTGAATCACTTGTTATTTTTATATTTTTAACATAGTTCAACCAATAACAATTGTATATAACTAACTAGGAACCGCTATTAAACTTGTATTGATAGACTTTTGTCTTTATTTTTAAGTAAAATTAACCCCAGAATATATAACTAGCAGTACATTTGCAAATCACAAATTTGTATATACTAGATATCTATTACATTTCTTATGGTTGCTTAAATCATATATATAAAGTAAATCATACTGATACCTTTACTAAGATTAGAAAAAAAATACAGAAATTCGCCAATTACCATCATGCAGCTTTCAATTAATGATTTTGCATCATGCAGCTTTCAAATGGAGATGTATATGAGAAGACTCATGATGAGTTGGATTTTGAGTTCTTGGGGAACAGAAGAGGCAGAGAATGGAGGATTCAGACAAATGTATACGGTAATGGCAGCACTGATCACGGTCGCGAGGAGAGATATCTTCTACCGTTCGATCCTTCAGAGGCATTTCACCGATACTCCATACTTTGGACTTCAAATCACATCATGTATTTATTCTTTCCTAATCTGACAATCAAAATATTCATATTTATCTGCATGCACTGCTAAGATATATTCATAAATATAAGCCTTAAATTATTCTTCTCTTCTCTCCTTGCACTCACTTGCATTTCTATCCTTTTGTTTTTCTTATTAGATTTTACATTGACAATGTGCCGATAAGAGAAGTGATCCGCCACGAAGCCATGGGCCTGGACTACCCATCCAAGCCTATGTACCTCTATGCAACTATTTGGGATGGCTCGGCGTGGGCCACAGAAAATGGCAAGTACAAAGTTAGTTACAAATACTCCCCCTTCACGGCAGAATTCACCGACTTAGTACTTGTCGGCTGCCAGTCGAGCGCAACTGATTGCACCGGTCCAGACTTTGAGCTTGCTACAGCAGATTTCAACATCACGACACTGCCAAAACGTTCGGCCATGAGGCGGTTTAGAGAGCGTTATATGACGTATACGGTTTGCTATGACTTTATTAGATACCCGGCGACATTCCCGGAATGCGAGCATGATTCGTCGGAGCGACAAACGTTCTGGGACTGGGGTGAGTCCAAGATAGTCATGCCACCCAAACCTCGATCGACCCGGTCTAAGCGTCGGGCACGGAATGCTAGTAATGTCGGCCCAAGGGTAACTTAGGGATATGTATATAGGATTGGATAATGATTCTCATCTCTGTATAATTATTGGGTTAGTTATGTATGTGATATCACAAGGGATGCATGATTAGATGGAAGATGGGTTGGTGGTTTTTTTGTATTTTTTTTTTTTTTGGTTTTAGTGTTGAGGATTAATTAGCTTTTGTAGTTGGGAGGTCAATTATTTTTTGAATAATCTTTCTCGGTTAGGACCGTTAGGTTGGAAATTTATTCTTTTTCTTTCGATTATTTTTATTGAAAATAACTTTGTTATATGAATAAAAGATAATAATTAATTGGTTGAATTATCTGTTGAGCATTTAACTCTAATTAATAACAAATATAAATGAAAAAAATACTGAGCCATATATATCCAATCTTTCTCTCGTTCTCGGTGCAGTTAACAGAAGGATATTTTGAGATATAGCAATTGGGCCGGAGTTTATTTTATGGCGATTTTAAAATTGTAGCAAGTGATCTCACGGCCTAACACCATTCGAAAAAAAAAATGGCGCTATTTTGAGAGCACAATTTTAATTATTGAGAGCTGCATTTTTTTTTATCTCTTTATATTCAATTTGATCTTAGACTCTCTCTTTCTTATCTTTTCACAATAAATGCGCAACATACCTAATTAATAAAGAAATATATAAGAAAATATATTGCAATGAGATAAACAATACATCTCAAAAGGAAGGTTCAAAATCAGTTATTTTTTCTTTGATCCATCCTTAATTAGTAACGTGTACAAATGTATATGCTATTGTTATTATTTGTTCATCTTTAATAATCACTACTTGGTGATATGATATGCTTGTGCTCTTGGCAATGGAGTTGAAGAAGTGAAAAAAGAAAGAACAAGAAAAATAAAGTTAAGGACAACTTCAATATTTCTCAATTTAAATTTGGAGAATTTGATGATTTGGAAATATATAGCATTGGATCTATAAGCTTTCAGGCAAAAAATATATTTGTGATATAACAATTGTTCTTACTTAAATATAGCATATTGAAAATTTAAAATAAAGTTTGGTGATAATTAGCGTCACAATTCTCTATCAGACAAAAATTCAATATAATTTTTAAAAGAGCTTAGCTTAATATAAACATGGACACACAAAAAAAAAAAAAAGCTGAACATATTGTTAAATTCTTGGTGTATTTTTGTTTTTGCATTGTAAACTATTATGATAAAGTTGTTTCCTTTTTTTTGAGGTGCATTAATTGATTTCTTTTGAAGTATATTTTTTATATCATTGTAAAATATTTTGTTGTTTTCTTTTGTGTTGTGTATTTATTGTGCAAGATATGAAATAAAAAAATAAAAAAAATAAATATAAAAGATAAAAATTTCTCTCATTTCTTAATAATCAAAATCATACGGTCAAAATAACAGCACCTTCGAAAATGTTAATGGCATATGTCTTTCATAGATAACACATCTCAGTCTCTCTGATGAGAGTAGCATGTGGCAATACAGGCATTTCATTGTTCAACATTGCATATAGCTTTGCTACTCTCATCAGACAATTGTTTGAAATATATGTGCATTTTTATGTTTGTAGCCTTGTATCAGTGAGTTGGATTTTGGTTGACTGTAATAGTATAATATTGTCAGTGGGACGCAGTTAAACATTATTTTTTCTTTGTTTCTATCATCCATGATAAAATAAATCAAGAACAAATATGGAGCTTGATAAATTTCTTTTTTGTACTACATTTTACAGTGTGGTTTTGACAAGCTAATTTAAAACTATAATTAAAGTTAATTACATAGAACACAAGCAATTAGGTACTTTGTATCAGAGCCTCAATTAAGACCTAGCCAAGGCCAAGGATCATTACAAACCAAACAACAAATAAATAATAAAGAGGAAGTAGATGCATTAACCAATGTATTAAATTACTAATACAATAGAGGAAACAGATCCTAAGAACTACAGTATAGTTCAAAGGGTACTCTCAACCCAACCGCTTGACATGACATGTGTGATTACTCTGCAAATGTGCTTTTCATTAAATTCTAAGATAATAAAAAGAAATAGAATCAGCATATGTTTTTAAAAGTATACATGCTTAATTATTACAAGGAAACAAGGACTTCAACAGAATAGCAGTATATGGGTACTCAAATCCATTCTCAAATTTGATTCAATGTATCAAATTACACCTCCCATCTGAAAATAAATGTCAATCACAGAAATTTGGAATTCGCCAAAAAATGATCAATTCTTAAGTCAATCACAGATCTCAAACAATTAATTAACATCCCAGAGGCAGTACAACCTTTCATACATGCATGTTATACAGAAACGGTAGTCATCCAAACATTACTTCATATAAAAAGGTCTCAGAATGGCAATACTTCAAACAAAGAAAATAACAAAAAAAAAACACAGGAATTTATTTTCTAGTCCACAAACAAAAACTGAAGCAGCACAAAATAGAAAACCTAACAACAAGAAAACATTTCATAATCCACAGCTAAATTCAAACACCAAATTTAACATCCCAATAACTAGTTGACACTAACCAAAGCCAAACATCCTACGCTCTCAATCATTCTTATCACCATTCTTATCATAAATTATCAGCACAGACAAGATGATGATGATGGAAACAACCACTATGCAGACCACGAAGAGATCCCCATGTGTTGCCAGAAACCCTATGAAGGCAGGAATCGCCAAAACCCTGAAAAGGCGACTCCCAATCATCTTATGCATTCTGGCATAGACGGCAATGAGTGAAAATGCATCCAGAGCATAATGAGCAAAATGGCGAGAGAGGCCATCTATCACATAAGCTTCGCAGAGGCGAAGAGGGAGAACGGCGAAATTCACTATTTTCACCACGACACTGATGACTGCAAGTGTGACTCCAAGTGTGTCCTGTTGTTTGCCCCTATTTTCAGTCTTGGCCCCTGAAAATTAAAAATAGATCGATCCATTTATTAGTACCTTTGTCAACAGCTTGTTATATTATAAAGAGATTTGACTCCAAAAAGGGAATGCCATATGAGTCAAGTTGGTTAATTATGGCACTACAAGTACAGAAATAATTTCATTCACAGTCCATCATGCTTATTTTACAGAACCACTTGACAATATAGAAGTTGTTGTGTACTTTCTATAAACCATGATAAAATTCTGTTCAACATTCTCCATCACATGTACCGGAAAAGATCCCAAAATAGATCTTCTCACTCAGTAGTTATCCTTTGTAAATGATGAGAATGGACATTTGGGAGTTTTCAAAGAAGTTACAAGACTATAGGTGATATTGTGGTAATAGATAATTGCTTGGTTGTAAGGTGCATGTGGCATTCCTAACTTATTCTCAGAACAGCAATGGAAACAACCAGGTTACAAAGATGTGTATTGTGTAATGCTTGTTTTCGTAAATTACCGCTCAAAAGACTCAATATCAACAATATCATCATCATGGGAACTTGGTATCAACAACATCAAGGGAACTTGAATAAGAATATCTTAATCTGATAAGGACAAACTGATCTGTTATCCTAAATCATACAAAATGAAATAATGAGAGGTTTTATTAGTACCTTTGGGAGAAACCAAAGGCTTCTTGAATTTACCCCCCCCTTGTCTTCCATCAGATCACCTAAAAATTGATAAATGCAAATTAGAGCGAAAGTGAAAATTGATAAAAGACTAGTCTCAAATTCAGAGATGAATCTCTTATCGGAACATCCTAATTGTGGAGTCCAATTGATTTCAATTCAATAGAAATTCAATAGAGATGGATTTCAATTGAAATTTGTTCATCGGAATTAAAATGAAGAAGAATTCAATTCATCTCAAATTTTGGATTGAAAAGTATCTCATAGGAAAATGATTTCACTTAATGCTAACTGAACTTTTATAACTTTATTGAACTTTAATTAATCAAGCTGCTGCATAAAGCAAAATCCAAACAAAGATGCTTACAACACTTGGTGACATTATAGTGTTGTGACATTATAATTATGCCTCCTGTCTATTACTCGCATACTGCACTGTTTAAAGAAACACTCATTTGTTTGAAAACTATTATACCACTAAGATGCACTGATGTTGTTCATAGTTGTGGGTAATCCATCAGAGTTTACGACAAAAATTCTGCTAATATGAAGCAAGAACCAAAAGTAGACTTATAAAACCGAATAAAAATAGAGCATCTATACTGGAGTTGGCAGCAGGAGTAATTTGGGGGTCAGTATCAATGCTCCAGATTCTATTCCTTGTAAATCCATGTGCTAGAAGAGGTCCTAAATTGTGTTTGTACAAACTACAAATTGAAGCATCAAGATACAAACTGAGAATAAAGAGTAACTGTTCAAGTACCTCTTACCTAGAAGAGGCGACTGACAATGCTTAAAGGGATAGGGGAAGCGGCGCACGGGAAGGTGAGAGAGGCGACGCACGAGCGATCGGAGAAGCGGCGCACGAGAAGGTGAGAGCGGCGACGCACTGGTAGATGAGAGAGACGACAGCGCTTATAGCGATCAGCAGTATCCTCTGTAGTACTCACGTACGGTGGGGCCCATTCTTTACGCTTTGAGATTTACTTCAGCTGCTTTGAGATTCGGGCTTGTGAGGGGCAGTATTATTCGTGCAAAGTTAAAAGAACGGTTCGGATCCACTAATTTTGAAATCATTCTAAAAAATTCTCTTGTGCGGTACTCTACTAGATACGAATTCGACCAAGGAGGGGCGAGACGGGTCCGGATCCCCTAAAGTAACTCAATTTTTGGGTTTTGGATCAAGACCGTCCGATTCGAATTCGTCGCTCGGAATCGTCTCGGGATTCAAATTTGTCATCAGGATGTGTGCGCTCACTTCGGAGATGAATTTTCGCGGATTCGAATCGGATGATCTCGATTCAAAACCCAAAGATTGAGTTACTTCACTGGATCCGAATTCGGGCGAGACCTGATCGATGAAGCAAATTTGAGAGAAGAAATCGATGGGCACGGAGATGAGAATTCGGGCATAGCTAATTAAGTCGTATATGTTGGATTATATGAACGGTAGGATTGATTGAGATATCTCAGAGGATACGTTTTTCTCCGAAATTTTTTTAGTTACCACCTCATTAATTCAAAATTAATTAAACACCACCCTAATCAACATAATTCAAAAGTTACCACTCACGCTCCCTCAGTCCGCGCATCAAACTTGGCTGGTGCCTGGGGGAGGGCACCAGTTTGGTGCGCGAACTGGAAAAAGGCACCGCTTGGTGCGTGTACTGGGGAGACGCACCACTTGGTGCGCACTCTGGAGAAGGGCACCAGCCTATTTTTTTTTTTAAAATCTGTTTTGTGTAGAAATTGTGGAATTCATTTTTTCTAATGCTCAATTTTATTTTGTTCTGAATTTTGATAAATTTATAATGTACGTCATATGTTATACGTATTTTCGTATGTCCGATGATAGTGTTCTAAATTTAAGTGTAGTATTTTATTGAATATGAGTTGAAAACAATTGCCCATTAGATTTTTAGAATGATACGATAGATAATAAAAGCCGACATTTTTATTAATATCCAAAGTTTAATACAAATTATTAATTCTGCCCAGAATTCGACTCAATATCGAAAAATGCCCAAGCCGGCCATAAAATGGCCGGCTTAGGTACCAGAGTAAACCGGCCATTTTCTGGTCGGCTTACTCCATTTTTTTTTGTTTTTTAGAGAGAGACACTATAAAGATCAAAATATTGAAATCTAACTCTGAAAATTTGAAATTTTTGTTTAAATTATTTGTTATATTACTTCTTTTGATGTATAATTAGCATATTTATACTAAAATACGCTAGATTACTTGAAATTATGTTGAATAACACTAAATTATGTTAAATTATGTTAAATTATACTAAATTACGTTAAATTACAATAACTTCGCTAATTATGCTGAAATACGGTAAATTACGCTAAACTACACAAAATTACGCTATAGTAGACTGATTTTGCTCATCTTTCATGAATCATAAAAAATAGTAAAAAAATTCTGAAAATAGTAAAAATTGGTATTCTACAAGTTCATTATGTAACTAATTTACTGAGCTATTTGGATTGAATAATAGAAATGAAAATCTTAATCGGAAACTTCCACTCAAGTTTTGAGGCTCTTCCCTTTATTTTTTGGCGATTCTGAATTTTTGAATTCGGCATCGCGGGCACGGACGCATGCGTATTTTCGCCAGCTTTCCGAAAAGTGGTCATTTGCTGAAATCGGACACTCGAGCGCCATTTTATGACCGTTTGAAGTTTCATCGTCGTTTTTCGCTTTTTCAGTGAAGATATCGTCCCTATTCATTTGTAATTTAGCGTAATTTAGCGTATTTTAGCGTAGTTTAATGTTATTTAGCGTAATTTAACATAATTTAGTGTTATTCAACATAATTTCAATTAATCTATCGTATTTTTTAATAAATATGCTAATTATACATTAAAAGAAGTAATATAACAAATAATTTAAACAAAAATTTCAAATTTAGATTTCAATATTTTGATATTCATAGTGTCTCTCTCTCTAAAAAAAAAAAAAAAAAAAAATGGAGTAAGCCGGCCAGAAAATGGCCGGTTTACTCTGGTACCTAAGCCGGCCATTTTCTGGCCGGCTTGGGCATTTTTCGATATTGGATCGAATTCTGGGTAGAATTAATAATTTGTATTAAACTTTGGATATTAATAAAAATGTCGGTAATAAAAGCATAATATATGCTAAAAGTAAAGTAAAAACATAATATCAAAATACAAGTCTCTAATATTCAAATAAAATCATAAAAATCAAACATACATAATAAAAATTTGTCACAAAATAATAATTAAATAACAGTCTTAAAAATATAACAACTAACGAAATAACAAGTAAACATCGTCACGGCAACTTCTCTTTTGATATCATGTTACCAAACAAAAACGGATTTGAAAAAGTTGTTCGAATTAATAAGAGATCAAACGGACGCGGTGCAGGAAGGTGCATTCTCATTGTTATCTCTGACAATCCGGTTGATGTTGTCGTTTTTCGCATACCGAGATCACCTAATTTGTTTAAGAATCTCTCTTGGCCGTTGGAGCCTGGCTCGAATTCGTATCCTCTGCATTAACTTAACTTTTGAGTTAATGAAGAATGAATCTGGATCGTCCATCCGAGTTGGCACAAATATTAAAGAAGCCCGTGCATTTCACCTCGGACCGGATTGGCCCGGTTCCTGATCAGACGGCTGAGATGTATTAACTCAAAAGTTGAGTTAATGCAGAAATGCGGACTCGCCTGGCTCCGCCTGTCAATTTAAATAATTTGAAATCCTCTTCCTCTCTTAATTTTTCGTTCGTTCAAATCTCTCCCAAATCTCTCTCTCGCTCTCTGCGCCAAGAGAAAGAATTCAAGAATTCAAGAACTCGAGCAAACAGGTGCGCTAGTTAACCCCGATTGTCTGGAATTCCTAAATTTCTTCTCCTTAGACCTTTCGCACTTGGTGATCTTTCTTTGCCTTCTTTTGAAATTAACATATTTAGGTTTTCTTATTCCTTTTCAAGATCTACAAAATAATATAGTTTTCTTTTTCTATTTTAGAAATAAGCATAATGGACACTCCAGCATCGATGAGAAGGATTACCAGATCTCAATCTGCTGCTCTGTCAAGTAAGTTCCTCAGAGAATGCATTTTTTGGGTTATACCTACAGACTTTGATGATTGCTATTTTTCTTTTCTTTTCTTTGTTTATAATTCAGAAAAAATAGTGGTGGATACAATTTACATATAATGTTGGAAATCCCTTTTGGCAGTTGTTCATAATTTTCAGGAATTAAAAGATGCAAAGCTCCGAAAAAAATGAACAGAAAAAAAATTACATGTTCTGTAAGTTCAGTTGTTTTCCCTATTTCTTCCTTATTCAAACAGAGAAGAGCAAGATGCGAGAAGAAGTAGAAGCAAGGAGACAACCGCTTTTTGACATAACGAACGATTCACCTATCATCAGTCTCACCACCAAAGAAACACCAACAAATCGTAATGTCTCTTCAATTAAGGCTGGTGTTACTGACAAGCGGACCCCTCTTTCTGGAGAGTCACTTCTCCGGCGCCAGGTTCAGACCCTATTGCAGAAGGTTGAGGAAAAAAAGGACAGTAGTTTTGTTACTACGGCTGATAAGGTATGTCAAATCCTTCAATTTCTTTTTGAATTAGAGGCAAAAAGCATACTGGACGATCAAAGAGAATTAAAAAGAAATGATATACAGTTAGTTACAAAGGATTTACAGAAAGGAAATAAAAAGACCTTTGGGTTCTTTTGTTCATATCATTTTGTTATATAACCTCATCAGCCAATCTTAAGACTGGTTGGACCATGTAGATGGAAATATCCATTAATTATTTTGAAGAGGTTTTTAATTCAAAAGCAATTTTTGAAGAAGGCTCCTTTTGGATCTTTCTTAGGCAATTCAAATTGGTCAATTTCAATTGACAATTCCTCCTTTATTTCAATATCATCTGTGACATATAAGTTTTTTTTTCCTTCCTAGTTTTTTTTCTCACTTTTTATTCATGTAGGTGGTTTTATTTTCTTCTGAGAAAGAAGATCAGTTAAACCGGGCTTTGCTTTTTGATACCCCTGACAATTCTAAGCTAACTGATATCGGGTTGATCGACTCCTCTTCTCTGGCCTCCGTGGATACCCCTGATAAGTCTGAGATAACTGATATCGGGTTGACCAACTCTTCTTCTCTGGCCCATCAGGCCCAAGACCCGGTAAGCCCCTCTGACGATGACTGCTCATCAGTTTGGTCATTACAAGTCAATGACTGTTCTGAAAAAGAAGAACTTGAGGAGGAAATCAAAAGAGAATTTGAAGAAGGTGAAGAGATAGGGTTTTATCCTGACCATGAAGAAGACAATGAGGTAAATAGTAATTCACCTGGAGAAATTTTTGTCATGAATAAATAACCAAAGGATTCGAAGAACATTGCTAACTTTCCTAAGAGTCTAATTGCAAACTTGTGCCAGCGCACACAGTCTTTTATTTACTGATACAGATATGAAAGCCACTAAAAAGAGAAATATCGCTTCTGCAGTTACTAATTCATTGGTTTAAAAAAGTATAGTGTGCATAACATGTGCCAAATCATACAACATATACACCACAAGACAATAAAATAAAAACAACATAGCTTCTGTAAGGTTTATATCCAAATAAAGAGCAACCCTTTCTGTTGCATTCAATGGATTTGGAAAAGCATACAGACATGTCATTATGTATAGCAATTTATGGTTCTGTCATTTTGAAATAGGAGGAAGAGTTCTTGTATGATCTTTGCAAGAGGGTGAATGAAATGGGTATAGGGGAAGAAGCTGAGAGGTGGAAAAGTGCAAATTTGCCAGAGTTCAGGGGCAGACATACAAAATTTGTTTACAACAGTGAAGATGAGATAGAGGACCAAGTGCTTGTGCTAAGAGGATTGCCGGCACCTGAGGGGACGCACGTGCGCTTCAGTTATGAAGATGATGAATAGTAAAAAAGAGAGGGTCTCTTCTGAAAAACAATTAGTTTTTACTTGGGAGTGGCATTTTTTTTTACTCTTAGTGTGAACGCGCTTCTATTGAATGTGTCATTCTTTGACACCGCAATTAGTTCTTTTATTTCATGTTTTGGTGCTTTCTTTCTTAGCTCTTGATTTGTTTTCATTGAATCCTGTAAGCAAATTAAAAAAGTTCGCTATGAATTGGTTGTTTGCTTCTATTGCATTGCTTTTACTATCAATTTTGTAACAGTCCTGGGTTGCAACAGCAGAGACTCACTTGTAATTTATAGTGACAATTCGTTACCAAAAAGTTGAACTTTTTCTCTGAGTTACATTTGTACCAAACTTGATTTATTTTCTACGAAAGGCCACTATGGTTGTTAAGAATAAAACGAAGTTGACCAATCACACACTGTATTCTTTGTATACCCATGCTATAGCTATAGCCCAACTATAAAATTTTACAGATATCATAATTATATGAAGTCACACATAGTTGAGTTTGGTAGAGTTTGAAAGCAACCACAACTACTTTTCTTACTTCGTATGGCCTAAATCACACAAATCAAACTTGTTTGACCCTATCCAAACCAAACTTTCTCATATAGAATATTAACCTAGAAATTGACATCCACTATTTTGACTACTCTAGAGAAAAAAGATGGGTTTTTCCCAAATAAAAAAGTTCAGCTATAATATCTTAATTTGCAAATAAAAAAGAATGAAAATATATTTGTTCATCTTCAAAGAAAAAACAACTATGGTAATATATTGTAGGTTCATTCTTCTCTTCTTCTTCTTTTTTTTTTTTTTTTTAAATTTGAATGACTTTTGTAAAATTGTACAACCTTGTCTAGAAAACAATCTTAAAGTCATCAAAATTCAAATCTCTAAGAAATGGATCTATTTGATCATTAGCATCCTTCATCAACTCTCTCTCCAAATGTTTGAACCAGTCTCTCACCTCACCACCTTCATTTTCTTCCCTCTCTTGACTAATAATATCTCTCTCCTTTGGCTCAATCTCTTCCCAAAGCTCTGGTTCTATAAACAGATTTGTTATATCAAAAGGATCGTTCTCAACATCTCCAAAGGAATTCACAGCATCAGAGAAAGTGAAAGTCGAAATGGAATCGGAATCAGAACACACTGGTTTCTCGGCATTTTTAGTTTCTTCAGCTTGGCTTGAAGTTGAGTCATCCATTAACAAACTAGAAATATCCATCTCGTTTTCGACAGGTATCTCAATTTTTTCCAGCTGGGGATTTGAGGAATCTGTTGTAGTACTTTTAGTTTTCGCATTTTGTTCATTCGATGCCAACTGCTTTTTCAAATGAGTGTTCCATACATTCTTTATTTCATTGTCGGTTCTACCAGGTAGGCACGATGCGATTTTAGACCACCTAAACGAAGAGCAAAAACTTAAATACGTATGATCCGATTAATATCCATTACTAAAACAAGGACCAAGGATACAAAAATATATATCTTACTTGTTGCCAAGCTTATTATGTAGCTTTATTATTGTTTCTTCTTCCTCTTGTGTGAAGTTGCCGCGCTTTATATCAGGTCTGAGGTAGTTAATCCATCTTAGTCGACAACTCTTTCCGCAACGTTTTAAACCTTTCAAAATTTTGTAAAGTTACAATTATCAATTACAATTCTGATAATTAATCATATTATGTATTACCTATGAACTTTTGATATAAACAAAGTTAAATTCGAAAGTATACTAGAGAGAGACAGAGAGAGAAAGAGAGAGAGAGAGAAACCTGCGAGCTTCGGCAAAGCACGCCAATTACTATGGCCATACTGTTGGATGTAAGTAATAAGCCGAAGGTCCTCTTGCGGCGTCCATGCGCCTTTATTCAAACCGACCTTAGAACAGCACGGAGCTCTTCCCATCTCTCTCTCTCTCTACTACAGACTTCTCATGCAACAAACACTCTAAATTGAGTTGTTAATTAGCTTGTGACCCTCCCCTTCACCTGTGGCAAGCAAGAGAACCTACTGAGGGACCTGTTTATATATATGTGTCTGTTGATATGTGATGAATTCTTCCGGGGGTGGGGTATACAAAGTTAAAGTGACTTCACTGACAAGATCTCTTGGCCCACAAAATAAAGGTTCTCTCTTTACCAAACCCTATTTGTGTATGACAATTTAAGGAAACGCTAGCCATAATTTTTTTGCATGCCGCCCTTGGACTTGAGTTCATGATTATAGAGATAATTATCATGCTCTCTTTTACTTTAATAGTATGAAAGCTAATATAATCCTCATGATAACATTCTTATTTCTCTCTAAATTGACAAATGGTACACACTAGTACCACATCCTTACTAAAATATAATTATTGGTAAGGTTGGTAGTTTTGTATAACTTTGATAACAATCTCATAAAGAGATTTAATTTTGAAATTCATCTTATTTAAGAGGCATAACTTATTTATTTTATTATTAGTTTATTTTAGAGATGAAAGATTTTCCTTTATTAGATATAGATCTAAATTAGCTTGAGGTTCATAATTTTTTTGTAATTGTTTGTTCAAATACCTATTAAAATTTTGGTATCTAGTTTAGGTAGAGAAGTGCATGCACCTCTTGTCATTGTTAATATATCATAGTAGCTACATTTACTTATGACCAAACTAGGTCTTTCTTTGCTTCTAAAGTCGCTAATTGATAGATAGCTTAATTAGAACCTCAATCTTGCATTGTTCATTGAAACTGGAGAAACCTACTTTACACCTGTCTTAGAGTGAGATAAGATGCTTTTTTAAAGCTAATAACAATTGGCTAACTAATTATAAATCTATTTTTAATGAGACGTCCAAGTAATAACTAATGACAAGGCTAATTGCATCTCTTTAATTTTTAATTCAAAGTTCAAGCGATCAATTTTTTGGTAGGTCAAGTTGTACTTGTATTTGCATTTACAGTTGTTGGAGGTTAGGGCCGGCTATAGGTCTAATCAATGTATAACTAGCAAAATCCCTTGATGGAAAATAATTAGCAAACCTGGACATTTGTAATAATGTCAGAACTTTTCAAAGCTACTTTTTTTTTACATGAACAATTAATTAATTTGAATTTCACATCACCTTCTCTCTCACATAATTAATTAAGCATGATATAATCTGAATTCCTTTCACATGCCACCAAACATTTTGTTAATGTGTACAATTGAGTCTAAGGAAGCCCATCAAACTTGTATATATATTTTGGTTACCTGTCCGGCTGTCCCAAATATATATCATGTATTTTAATTCGAACATTGATTTGCTTTATTGTGACAGTCCTTTATAATAAATCACCCCTTGTGGACAGATAATTGACTTAATTTGAGTTTGTTTTTGTAGTTTAAATAAAGAGACAATTTAATTATATGGAGTGGGCTTTCCGTTTTCAAAGTCAAAATAATCGATATGAACTGCTCAACATAATTTCTATATATAAATGCACTTGCAGATTAAATTTTATATTTTTAGAATCTTTTTACTATTTATTTAGATAGCTAAAAGTTACTTGATTTAAAAATTCTGGACCATAAAAAACTAGTACTTTTTATCTATCTAAAAAATAGTAAAAAAAAATTTAAAAAAGTTTAAATTTTAATCTCTATGTACACTTTCATATATATATGATGTTGAAAATAAAGATATAAATCCATAGCATGAGTTGTTTTTATATAATATGTATATTATCATGAGTTGTGCTATGGTGCATTGCAATGTATATGTCATCTTGTACATTGGACTATAAGTCGTTGAATTTGAATTTCAAACAGTTGATCTATATGACTCAACATGTTCTCCATATTAAAATGTACTTGGAGACCAAATTTTGTATTTTTTGGAAATTGTTTATTATTTTTTTAGAATTTTTGAAAATCGTTGTTTTTCTGAAATTTCTGGACCAAAGAAAAACATTGATTTTCAAAAATTCTAAAAAAATAGCAAACAATTTCAAAATAAATGTAAAATTTGATATCCAAGCACATTTTAATATGGATATCAAATTAAATGTTTTGGATCAGTTTTTAAAAAATCAAAACTAACGATTTATAGTCTAATGTACAAAAGAACCTGTACATTACAATGCATCATAGCCCAACTCATATTATCATATATAGTCTCCCTCATTTGCATGGGCAGGTCCAAAGAGGTCCAGGGGTAGGCAAGTGCCTACCCCTGGATTATGAATTTTTTTGAAGATATACTAGCATTATATGTTAGTGCCTACCCCTGGTCCAGCAGAAAAGAAACATGGTCCACCTGAGATCTGCACCATGAATGGTGAAAAATCAGGGGAAAATTTGGGGAAAAATGAAGAAGAATATGTTATCTAGTTCATAGAAAGAAAGGAGACAAAAAGAAAGAGAAGAATATAACATGTGGGACCAACATTGACAATTTAATTCAATGGGACGACTTTTGATTTTTATATTGTGCCATATCTAATTTAGTGTTTATTTTAAGTGTTTTGTTTCAATTTTGATCTGGTGGCGCAAGTCCTATAAGGCTCAATCAATCTAGAGCTTAACACATTGCATTGGGATTAGTTTTTATTCATTCAATTTAAAATACTGTAGTTTAATTTTAATTCTATATTATTTATATTAGTGAATATTTGAGTCTTGTCCTTTGTCTTATTAAAAATTTCTTAAAAATTAAAATTATATAAAACATTTCTTATTTTTCTAAAACAAAACTGAATTTTTTCAAAAATTTGAGCCAATCAATCAATACAAGGGAATAACCACAGGGCACTACCTTAGATAATAGACCAATTTGTTGAGTGTAATAATTTGTCTTAACATTATTTTTGACAAATTAATTTTTTTTATCATTTTTTTCTATTTTTGTAGTCCAAAACAAGCTTCCGCAAAAACATGTCTATAATATCTCATGTGTTAAAAAGAAAAAAATATAAAACTTGTTTTAAACTCTTGGATTTTAAATAAATTTCAACATAAATAATCAAGTTATGTTTTTAAAACTATAGATAAATAATTGTATGTATTTTTTTCATGTCAGTTTCGTATAGACTGCTATTTTCTTCATGGATAAATTTCAAATATGAAAATGTGTGCATTTTGTGTCTACCCATGATTGAAATCATGGATCCGCCCCTGCTCATTTGTGTACATATATTTTTGGATTGAGAAGTGACTTTCACCATAAGTATTTGCTCAGTGTCTAATTAAACTCCTTGGTGAAACACTTTCATAATTAAGATTAACTTCACTTCTTAATGAAACACTTTCAAAGCTTTGTGATTTTTAATAATTAATTTATTACCTCTCATTTATCTAGCTAGGTTCCTATGAGTTTGTATGGTCTAAAGTATCTCACCCTTGTGATGTTGGTCAGGTCCATGATTCACACCCTTGTGATTATGATTGTGCATAAGTAGATCTTTTAGGACCTGTTTGTTTTGATTTTTGTAAAAAAATAGTCCGAATACTGCCAATTTTAGTAAAGTACACTTTATCATATTCTCTCACTTCTTTATCCCTATTCACATCTTAATTGTCCTCTTAACTATATCCACCTTACTTTCATTTATGAATATATTAAGTTCAATTTATTTAACACAATTATATTGTGCTTTTAAACACTTAGATAATTAACTTTAAAAAAATTAATTGTTTTGAACTTATATTATGAAAAATATGGTCTTATGACTGTGTATTTAAAAAAAATATTGTTATTGTAAATACTTGATTGGTTTCTTATCATATTTTCTAGTTCCTTTTAACATGTATAGTTATAATTCTTAAGACATATCTGATAATTGTACCGATGTCATATGGGTGGTCATCATTGCACTTCCGTACTATTATTAGACATGTGTTGAAATTATAAATATATATGTATTAAACGGAACAAAGAAATGTTATAAAAAAATAGCTAATTTAATTTACTAGAACAATATTTTGTTAGGAGTAACTAATTTAATGTTAAAAAAAACACACGGTACATCCAATCAAAAGACAACTAGTTAATTCTTTACATGTACAACATATCTGTTAAAGAATTAAACTTGATACATGAAACATATTCAGAGATGGACACTAAATAGACACTTAAAGGTTGACTCTCAACACATTTTCCAAAAAAAAAAAACCTTAATTACTTGCTAAAGTGATTAAAAATATTGGTCATTATTTAGCGGATTTAATAGAGAAAAAAAATATATATATGATTTTTGCACGTTTAATTTCATCCATTTGAAAAAAATATTTTTTATACTTGGTCATTTTATTAAATTTCTTAGTAAAGGTTTATACACAAGGATCCGACATTTTTATTAATATCCAAAGTTAATTAGAAATTAATATTTATATCCAGAATTCTAGGTTTTCGTCAAAATGCCCAAACCGGCCACAAAATGGTCGGTTTACTCTCCCTCCTAAAATGCCCATTTTGTGGCCGGCTTACTATTTTTTTTTTTACCGTAAAATCCTATAAAATGACCATATTTTTTATCTCTCCTCCACACAATTCACTCAACTCACAAAAGAGAAAGAGAGAAAGGGACAGAGAGAAATAGAAAATGATTTTTGAGACGAAAAGGCCGATATTTGAAGGGGCCCAAAGGATGAACAATAGCAACCAAGGTAGGTCGGCCAATTGTGGCCTAGCGAGAAGAGGGTCAATTAGTGATCGAGGTAAAAATGAGGGAAAAAAGTACAACGGTCAAGTATGCCGTGATCCCCGGAATTGTGTGACATGTACGATGGAGGAATGGAGTAGACGGCCTAATCGGTATGAAATTTCAGACGATGACTTTGTGGAAAACCCCTACGGCAAATTTTCAAAAAAAAGAAGGTTGATCCAGAGCCTCTAGCATCGGACGATGAGTTTGTTCCGTATACTTATACTGGTAAGGCTACCACTTCGTCTGCTGTGACTGATCCAGATGCGGTAAAATCCGATGATGACTTTGTTCCATGTACTTTCAAGGCTCATTGTAAGAAGTAGTACTACTTATTAAGAATTTATGTTGTATATTTTATTCCATTCAGTAGTATTAGTAGGATTTAAAATTTGGATGCATTTAAGCTTGGTTCTAAGAATTAGTATTTTATTGTAGTTGGATGAATTAGGTTGTAATTTCTTTGAGTATTAATTAAATAAGAATTATTTCTTATTTAGTAGTCCCATGTTGCAAATAGAATTAATTTCTCTGAAGGCGTCAGAAAGAATTCAGAGTCACAATTAAATTACAAATAAAGTCCACACAATGCAGAGTGACAATTCAGAGTCTCGTACAAAACAATAAAGTACACACAAATTGCAAATAGAGTCCACACAATTTTCACAACATGCATATAAATCACCTATTACTACCACGTCTAAAACTAAATCCGCGAAATAAACCACTTCCAAAAGATGACCTACCAGATGGCCTACCAGATGGCTCTGCTTGCCTACCAGATGGCCCTGCTTGGGTTCCAGATGGCCCTGCTTGGCTTGTAGATGGCACTGCTTGGCTTGTAGATGGCGCTGCTTGGCTTGTAGATGCCCTTGTTGTACGTCTAGTAGTTGACCTCCTCGGTTGGATTCCAGATGGCTCCCCTTGCACCCCAACCACCTCTCCTCCTATGGCAACTGCCTCTCCCATTGCTTCGGCATACATAGTAGTTGCATCTAAACGGCTTGTAGCTGTGCTACGCCGTGACCCTCCGGACCCACTTCCCTCTGCCATTACTCGCTCATTTTCTGCCGCATTTGCTGCATTTCTTGCCTCTGCATTTGCATGTGTTACTTAGTAAGTTGGTATAAATTGAAAAAAAATATAATTTTTGATGAATGTTACATACCTCTTCGTTGCCTATCGGAAGTGGAACGGCGAGGCTGATGCCCCCTTCGTCTACCTTCCATTTCATCCATCGTCATTACATGACGGATGTGTTTTCGCCTCCCAATCCTAATCCAACCCCTACTCAGAAGGATTCTGTCTCCAGTATTAGGAGGCCAGTCTAGCATATTGCCAATTGGTTCGAACACATGATCCCAAGTACTTTCAAGGTAGTTCACAGTATACCAGCTTGCAACAAAGTCGTCCTCGCACCAGTTCCGGTCACGACAAACAGCTAAGACATGAGCGCACAGAATGGAAGTTAATTGGATACCTCTGCAAGTACATTCCATTTGTCTGTCGGGACCGCGTGTCACAATGTACATGAACTCCCTGTGAGTGGCTTCCATATTGCCCATGTCGCTACGGGTGCAAGGAACGTACTCATTTGGGGATGAAACTTGGTACTGACCTTGGCCGTGCATGTAACGCACCAAATGCATTTTTGCGGCTTTCACCCAACATTTTCTGATCTTTTGCAAAACCCGGTCAGAAAGAACCTGCCCCTTGTCTTTTAATTCCATTACTCGCTGTCGCCGCTGAACAAACCATCTGTTGCACGTGTAGAACGTATCCTCCACTATGGCAGCCACGGGCAATCTACGGCTCGTTCGGAAGACATTGTTGAGCGACTCGGAGCCGTTTGTTGTCATGATACCAAACCGGTATCCTCCATCACAGGTTTGGAAAATCTTCTCGTAATTAGACGGCTCCATGGGATCACCGGGACGCACCTTGCCCAATTTCCTTAAAAAGGTATTACACTGCGGATTTAGCTGCACAAAATAAAGAGATGTTATTTCATTTTCAGAAAATTCTTATAAAATAATTAAATGAAATGTTATAAGTTAGACATACCTGAGCAAACTCTTCGAACATCTCTCTCAACCTTCTTGGCTTCTTCCTCCTCGCTCATTCCCTGAACCTCCATCCGTACCACTTGTCTTTTCCATAGTTCTGGACCAGGTTGTCAGCAACATGCTGCATGCAATACCTGTGCACAAAAAGCTCAGGAGACCATCCGTATTCTGCTGTCAGTGCAGCTTTGATCCCCTTGTGCTGGTCCGATATAACACATACAAATTTACTACATCCGAGCACTTCATTCCTCAACCACTGCAAGAAAAAATCTCAATTCTCAGTATCCTCTTTCCGCACAATTGCAAATGCAATAGGCAACAATTGGTTCTCGGCATCGTAGCCGCAAGCTATCAAAAGCCTCCCCTCATATCGCCCAGACAAGAAGCAGACATCTATGCTGATTACAGGTCTCAACCACTGAAACGTTGCAATGCATGGACCAAAAGCCCAGGCTACGGCTCTGAACTGGGCAACACCTGGCATAATTTCTCCTGTTTCTTTTTCCCGTATCGGGCTGGTCAAAAATTGGTGCTTCAAGCAGGGATTGTTGTTGCAAATTGCCATCAACAGTGGTCTCAGCAAGCTGTATGGAGTCTCCCAACTCACAAATTTCGAGTTGTTGCAAGCTCACGGCCCCTCCACAGTCAGTTGTATTTAGGTTTCACATTGTCATACACAGCCAAAACAGTCTGCCACCGTCTGGATGCTCATACATGGGTCGTTCTTATTCTCTCAATGACAACGGCAATGAGTGATGCCGTCAGACATTCGTGGTCATCCCTTGTATGCTCAGTCCTACATGTGTGATGCCTATCTTGCTTAGTTATAATCCATGCGTCTCCATATCCCGACGATTTTCCCGAAGTTTGTAACGACAATTCGGGTCCTTGCACACCACATGAATCTGATCCCTGTCACTTTTATTCATTCTGAACTCCTGATTCTTTTTGATATGGTGCTGATATTCTTCATTAGATCTTCTTTACTTCTAAAAAATTAGTTTGAAGTCAGCTCACCTTTGTACTCAATCTGTTGCCCATAATAACCAATATTTGTTTCTCTAAACTCAAATACATCATAGGTCTGGGAACGGGTGCGTATCAGTCCGGCCACTAAGCGGCATATTCTCAACATTACGACCTATTTGCCCTTCAGCTGTTTCAACCGGACCATCTTCACCACAACCATCCAGGTGATCCGAATCCCCCCACATTTCTCTCTCAAATTCATCCCCACTCCTCAGATCGTCCTCCGGCATTTCATTAATATTTTCAAAGTCCGGCCAGGTTGCATCGTCTACTGGTGCCGGTCTGGGGTAAGGTGATACTGGAGGTAATGGTAAAGGCGCCACATTTACGGGTCTAGGTGGGGATGAAACTGAGTGTCTTCGTTGGGGTGCTGGTGGAGTGACGTAATTGTATGTTTCTGGGTCAGGTTCGATTAAAGGAACGAGGGGTCTGTATATTTCTTGTTGTACTGTATAATGTGGTGCCACTGATCCAGAGCCAGAATTTCCAACCCCGAGCTTTACCAGAATTCTTCTGGCAAAAATTTCTATTATATAATTCCCTTGGGACCTCAAATAACCGAACATGGCTCTCCACATATTCTCATCTACAAGTTTCAGAACAACCTGTTCGCTCCCAGACGAGAGGTACAGAGTTTCACCACAGCTTAGGCTGTGGAGTTTAAACCCTATTCAACTCTAGGACGAAGGTTGCAAGTGCACAACCCTGCCTTCGTAGTTAGAACGGGTGTCGATCCTCAAGGACGGACTATTTTCTGAATCTTAACTAATCCTAGTTAAGTACTAGAAGTGCGAGAATTGGGGTTTTGTTTTAATCCTAAGTTTTCGTATGTATGAACAAGTAAAATGAATGAAACAAATGAATGTATGAACAATTTCAATTATCAATGTATGAACAAGTAAAGAATCAAGTAAATGTTTGTATTTTGTACTGTGGTAAAAAAAAAAGGTGTTTCAAGGGTTTCAGATTTTCATCTTCAACTTTGCTGCTCAGACCTGCCACGCGACCCGCATACTTTCGCATGCGACCTTTGTGACGCGACCCGCATGCTTTCGCATGCGACCCGCTTGGCCTTAAGCGCCCTGAACCTGGCACGCGACCCGCAAGCTGTGGCTTGCGACCGTGTGATGCGACCCGCGTGCTAAATCACGCGACCCGCATGGTCCTTGAGCTGACTCTGCACATGACAGAATCTTATTGTTTAAGTCGTGTAAGGTTGGATTGACCGTACCTAATGTCACTGAACCTCAACTTTCGTGTGTTGGCTTAGCAGACCTGGTTTGGAATTGCAATTTCACATTCTCAGGTCTAATCAAGCTGTTTGATCTAAACCTAAGTTCTCGATTCCGTTTACTAAAGGTATCTACAAGCTAAAGACTTTCACCTTTCGGCTACTCGTTGATCTATAAGCTGAATAGAAACTTTCACCTTTCGGCTACTCGTTGACCTCACCTTTCGGTTCTCAGACCTACCTCAAGTGCTTAACCTAATTGCAAGAAACATCAAGCCTTTGGTACAAGAAGAAATGCCTAAGGCATTCAACAGTAAGCAATCAAGAATCAAACAATTCGAATCAAGCAATCTCAGATAATACAAGAATCAAGAAACACGAAATAACAATAAGAATCAATCCATATGCATCATCAAACAAAGTTTTAGACTACAAATCCAAACCCTCGAAACTACAACATCTACTCAGACATCAAAAGAATCAAAACAAGAGAGAGAGGAAGAAAGCAAATCATGATGAGAGGGGAGGTGGTGAAGAAGATTGAAGCTTCAGTTGAGTCTCCTTCTCCCAATCGACTCTCCTTCAGCTTGAGATGAGTTCCTCTCCTCTCCAAGTCGCCTCAGGAGCTGAGCTCCTCTTCAAAACCGATCAGATCCCCTTTTTCGTGAAGGTCTCGGGGGTCCCTTCCCTCAATTCGCGCAGCCCCTTTAATAGGCATCTTAACGGGCTTCAAACAGGCCTGGCACAATTGACTCGACGCGGGTCGCATGGAAACTCATGCGGGTCGCGTCTAGTGGAAGTGAGCAGCGGGGTTTGGCTCAGAGATTGTAGATCTTGTCGCAAGCTTTCCGAAAAGTGGTCATACGCCCAAAACGGAGTTACGAGTCAAAAGTTATGACTGTTTTAAGTTCGGAGCTGAAATTTCAGGATCTGATGCGACCCGCGTGAGATTTGACGCGGGTCGCGTGGGGGAAGTCAGAAATCTGCCTTTTTTGCCTGTTTTCGCCTATTTCCTGCAAATCAACCACAAAACTGCAACAGTACCATATTCTATTTGATTTTCAATATAAACTATGCAATTTAGTGGTCAAAAACATAAGGTCTGGTCTGAAAATAGAACGAAATAATAGATGAAATATAGACATATCAAATTCCCCCAAGCTTACCCTTTGCTTGTCCTCAAGCAAATTTGTACTTTCAAACCGGGTTTGGATTCTAAATGCAAGCTAAATGCCTAAATGTGAAAATTTACTCGATTGACTCAATTAAGAAACTCAAGAATCTTTTTGCTATGATTTGGACTCACCTTGGTAAATTTTGATTCACCTCACAAATTGATTAACAAAACCTCAAACTCTAAATGTTTCAAAACTTGCAAAGCTGATTACTCGAATTTGTCGATTTATCATTCTTTCACTAAACTGTGCCCTCGTTTGTAGGAGATTTACCCTTTTGGCCCCCCCAAGCTTGAATCAAGCTTAGGTCAGAAAGTTGCGGACTTCGTGTGTTGATATGTGCAAAAATTTTATTTCTTTCATTTCTAATTTGGGAGACGAGCTCAAAGGCGCCCATCCAAGGCTTATTGCCAGTACTCTTATTTTCTCCATCTTTTCATCTCTTTTTTTTTTTTGTTTTCTCTCTATTATTATTTTTTTTTTATTTGCACATACCATGAATACACACATCCACTAGCGTTCATTCACACCAACGGATATCCCAACCTTTCTTTATTTGAAATCCCTATTTCCAAAATTTAAAGGCACAATTCAGTTTCTAAATTCTATTTCAACATTCAAGTCTCCATTCTCACAAGTCTCAAACCATTTATTCCTAATCAGTTCTATTTGGTCAATTATGAGGTTAGTTCTAACTTCCCAAAGTCATCCCAATCACATGAAAATTTTCAAACAGGTCCCAAATCGAAACAATCAAGCAAATTTTTCACCTAACAATGCAAGAGAAAAGTAAAAATGACCTAAGTGCAATCAAAATAAATCCTAAAACACCAAAGTAAATCCTAAGATACAAAAGTCGTCTTCCCCCCCAAGCTTAGCCTGAGCATTGTCCTCAATGCTTCAAGACTGAAAGATAAAGAGATATAGAAGCAAAAGGGAAAGAGAAAACATACCCGCTCAGTCATCGGTGGGAGGTGGATCAGGTGGCACTGGTGGGAGCACCCACTTCTGAGGAACACGAACCATGCGATCACACACTTGCATCAGAAGAATCCGCAAGATTTCTTTCAAGTCCTTGATCAAGCACCTGATCGCGCTTTTGTGAGCTTCGAATTTCTCCAAGAGTGTAGCAGTCCGATCGGGCTCAAGATCTGCACTTATGATCACAAGACAACATCTATCTGGGTCTAGAAATTCATACCTGAGGTGAGCTGCTGGAGGCTTGAGCTCAGGAGTCAGCCGCTCTGTCTGGGTCTTGACGCGGGTCGCATCAGGTGGCGTGCGGGTCGCATCAAGTGAAATGGCATCGCGTGCTGACCAATTCGACTCGCGTCCTTCGGTTTTCAGGTCCTCAGACCATGGCATGCGGGTCGCATCAGGTGGCGTGCGGGTCGCATCCACATGCTCTTCAGGTGGAGATGCGGGTCGACTTGGCTCGATGCGACCTGGGTCCATATGTTCTTCCGTGGGTGACGCGGGTCGTGCCTCAATGATGCGGCCCGTGTGCAGTGCGGTCTGGTTTGTTGGCTGAGCTGGTCCTTCGCATTCTGGCTGAGGTGGCAGAGGTTGAGGTTGGCGTGAGATGATGATGTGGCTCAATTGCTCCAACAACTTGTTTTGAGCGGCCATTTGTGTGGACATGTTTTGCATCTGTTCCCACATCATCTGGTTTATCTTCCCTTGCTCGTGTATGAATTCGATCTCAGCGGGATCAATGTACGGCTCGGGTGGATCGGGTTGGAATACGCAATTGTTTGAGTTGTCGAATGGTGCAGTGTCGTAGAAATTGCAGTTGTTGTTGCTGAGATAGCCGTCCTGCTCCGATTCCTCATGCCAATCCGCCAGTGGGCAATACTCGTAAGAGTGTCTCCTGTCCCCACACATGACACATGGCTGTGGCGGATGGTTTCTGGCTGCCTTCACGCTCATTTCGATTGAATACCTCTCAATGGCCTCCTCTAGCTTGGCAGCTGTGGTATATAGAGCTGCGATCTGATCAGCTTTGGATCGGCCGCCTCCTCCAGCTTGAAAATTGTCGCGGCCATACCAATGTCGGTCTGTCGCCATGTACATCTTGAGCTCCTCAGATGGTGATCGCTAAACTCAAGCCAGAATGTTCCTGAAAAGGAGAAAAGAAAAATAAAAGAAAAGAAAAGAAAAGATACAGATTAAAATCTAGATTAACTAAGAAAAGTAAAAATTCAGAAAATGAAAGCCGTCCCCGGCAACGGCGCCAAAAACTTGTTCGCTCCCAGACGAGAGGTACAGAGTTTCACCACAGCTTAGGCTGTGGAGTTTAAACCCTATTCAACTCTAGGACGAAGGTTGCAAGTGCACAACCCTGCCTTCGTAGTTAGAACGGGTGTCGATCCTCAAGGACGGACTATTTTCTGAATCTTAACTAATCCTAGTTAAGTACTAGAAGTGCGAGAATTGGGGTTTTGTTTTAATCCTAAGTTTTCGTATGTATGAACAAGTAAAATGAATGAAACAAATGAATGTATGAACAATTTCAATTATCAATGTATGAACAAGTAAAGAATCAAGTAAATGTTTGTATTTTGTACTGTGGTAAAAAAAAAGGTGTTTCAAGGGTTTCAGATTTTCATCTTCAACTTTGCTGCTCAGACCTGCCACACGACCCGCATACTTTCGCATGCGACCTTTGTGACGCGACCCGCATGCTTTCGCATGCGACCCGCTTGGCCTTAAGCGCCCTGAACCTGGCACGCGACCCGCAAGCTGTGGCTTGCGACCGTGTGATGCGACCCGCGTGCTAAGTCACGCGACCCGCATGGTCCTTGAGCTGACTCTGCACATGACAGAATCTTATTGTTTAAGTCGTGTAAGGCTGGATTGACCGTACCTAATGTCACTGAACCTCAACTTTCGTGTGTTGGCTTAGCAGACCTGGTTTGGAATTGCAATTTCACATTCTCAGGTCTAATCAAGCTGTTTGATCTAAACCTAAGTTCTCGATTCCGTTTACTAAAGGTATCTACAAGCTAAAGACTTTCACCTTTCGGCTACTCGTTGATCTATAAGCTGAATAGAAACTTTCACCTTTCGGCTACTCGTTGACCTCACCTTTCGGTTCTCAGACCTACCTCAAGTGCTTAACCTAATTGCAAGAAACATCAAGCCTTTGGTACAAGAAGAAATGCCTAAGGCATTCAACAGTAAGCAATCAAGAATCAAACAATTCGAATCAAGCAATCTCAGATAATACAAGAATCAAGAAACACGAAATAACAATAAGAATCAATCCATATGCATCATCAAACAAAGTTTTAGACTACAAATCCAAACCCTCGAAACTACAACATCTACTCAGACATCAAAAGAATCAAAACAAGAGAGAGAGGAAGAAAGCAAATCATGATGAGAGGGGAGGTGGTGAAGAAGATTGAAGCTTCAGTTGAGTCTCCTTCTCCCAATCGACTCTCCTTCAGCTTGAGATGAGTTCCTCTCCTCTCCAAGTCGCCTCAGGAGCTGAGCTCCTCTTCAAAACCGATCAGATCCCCTTTTTCGTGAAGGTCTCGGGGGTCCCTTCCCTCAATTCGCGCAGCCCCTTTAATAGGCATCTTAACGGGCTTCAAACAGGCCTGGCACAATTGACTCGACGCGGGTCGCATGGAAACTCATGCGGGTCGCGTCTAGTGGAAGTGAGCAGCGGGGTTTGGCTCAGAGATTGTAGATCTTGTCGCAAGCTTTCCGAAAAGTGGTCATACGCCCAAAACGGAGTTACGAGTCAAAAGTTATGACTGTTTTAAGTTCGGAGCTGAAATTTCAGGATCTGATGCGACCCGCGTGAGATTTGACGCGAGTCGCGTGGGGGAAGTCAGAAATCTGCCTTTTTTGCCTGTTTTCGCCTATTTCCTGCAAATCAACCACAAAACTGCAACAGTACCATATTCTATTTGATTTTCAATATAAACTATGCAATTTAGTGGTCAAAAACATAAGGTCTGGTCTGAAAATATGACGAAATAATAGATGAAATATAGACATATCACAACCCATTTCTCGCTAGGGGAGGGCGTTGTCGGGTTGCCAATTCTAGGTTCCACCTTTCTGGGTTGTAACCAGTGTGTGTGTAAACCATGGATTTCAGGTCCAAAAGTGAGATATCATCTGGAACCGAAAATGAATGAACTGCATCTTTGTTGTAATAAGCCCCGTGTGCATTACTAAGCATCTTTCCACCATAGTGTAATGAAATAATGGCCATGGTAAACAAACTACATTTTAGAAAATGGTAAACAATTGTCAGGTTACTAAATGGTAAACAATTGTCAGGTAAACAATTTTAGAAATGGTAAACAATTGTCAGGTTACTAAATGAACACATGTCAGGTTACTAAATGGTAAACAATTGTCAGGTTATTAAATGGTAAACAATTGTTTAGGGTTTTGGGTTTTGGGTTTTTTAATAATTAAATTAATTATTCTATAAAATTAAAAAAATATAATAAAAAAATAATAAAATAATACCTTTTATCGCTGAGGAGAGCGGCTCTTCGTGTGTGTGAAGTTAGGAAGGGTTAGGGGTCATTTTATAGGATTTTACGGTAAAAAAAAAATAGTAAGCCGGCCACAAAATGGCCGGCTTAGGGGGAGAGTAAACCGGCCATTTTGTGGCCGGTTTGGACATTTTTGGCGAAAATCCAGAATTCTGGACATAAATATTAATTTCTATTAAACTTTGGATATTAATAAAAATGTCGGCACAAGAAGAGACCCCTTTTATGATCAATCGCTATAACAGCTTCCAAAGTGCTATAATTAAATATGAGCCAAAATTAAAGGTTCGTACATAAGTATATAACTACGGTATATATTGCTAAGTGAACCTCTATTGCAACTTTACCTAGTATTTCACCTAACTTTTACCTTATATATTACCTACCCTATTGACTTGTTTCTACGCTAGTGTATACTTTCATGCCACCTAGAGGCTGGAGCATATAGCATAGTGTTTGCAGCAAATTCATACTTGTAAACCTTTCCTAAAGTCATAACAAATACTTCAAATTTTCATCTTAGTTTTATTATTTTAGTTCTCACTCTAGGAAAAGGAGTGAAAATTTGCTATCTTTTTTCAAGAAAAGTAGACACTTTCTTTTTCATCTAACTGTTTAAATATTTTTAACTGTTCAGATTTTGAAGTTAAGAAAAGAGTAGCAGATTTCATCTTCAAATTTTAACTGTTAAAAAGTATTTGAATAGTTGAGATGAAGAAAAACATGTTTCTGTTTTTCTAAAAGAGAGCAATAAATTTGGTTCCAAAAAAAGATGCGGTCTAATGATAATCAGACTAAATTTGATGTAGACAACTTAAACATTTTCAAAAATTAAGTCCGTATAAATTTTGATACGGATCAGACAATTCTAATTAAATATCAAATCAAATTTGATCTGATGCTCATCCAACCGTCCCATTCCCTCACTCTAATGCAGTGAATTAAATAAGGGTCAAAATTGACTATCATAATATCAAATTTTCACCGTTAAATTGGAGCAACCTTTTCAAAGTTTTCTCTGCTTATTTTAGACCAAACGACCAAAGTTTGGCGTGGCTTGAAAATCTTGACTATTTAAAGCTCCGTGTCTTTTCTGCGATTTGCATTAATTTCTTAAGAATAATTGGAGAAAAAACATAACAAGCATTCACACAAGTTAAAGATAAAATTTTTTATTAAGAAAACTAATTAAGCATGATCTCCTGTATAGTTGGTCCCCAGCTAGACCGGGAAAAATGGCACGGCGGAGCCGGTTCCGTCACGGAACGGCACAGTTATGGCACAGAATGGCACGGCACGCGTGTCAGTTACGTGCCGTGACTCGCATGTTCCGTGCTGTGACTGTTCGCGTGCCTTGTTCATTTTTTGAAACTTTGACACAGCACGGCACGGCACGTGAAAGATTTAGTCACGGCACAGCACGACACGTAGTCACGCGAGTGACGTGTAAATATGACTATTAGATATTGATTTAATGGTGAATCTTGAATAAACTAACCTAAATTATGATTAAATGGTGACGCGAGTCAAGCGAGTCACGTATGGTCACGGCACGTTTAGGCACGGCGTAACTCACGTGGTGTGACCATTCGCGTGCCGTGACTATTCCTTGACATTTTGGTCACGGCACGGCATGGCACGTGAAAAATTAACTTGGTCACGGCACGGCACGGCACGAGACCAAAGTCGGCACGGCACGTTTTTCCCACTCTATCCCGAGCTATGCACCAAAAACTATAGTATGTTGACTATATTGGCATTTTTTGTCTTGTGCATCAGTGCATGATCTCACTAATTACGTCATGATACAAATTGATTAATATTACCTTAAAAATTTTGTGAGGTAATTATTGATAGTAACTTTTATTATAGTTTAATATTTTATTTCAATTATTTTTTCTATCGAATTGTTGACCGTTCAGAAGGAAAAATAAAATAATATCATTTTTTTTTTGTTTTAACAGATTTTTTTTTTCTTTTGCGTTGAAGATTTCGCTTCTATTTTGATGTACCTTCTTTCGGCTCAACTATTTTTTAGCCTCTTATTTAAGCTTTTCAGTATAAGGAACTTAATTTATTTTCATTTTTATAAAAATAAAATAAATTAGGGACTTGACCCCTTTTCTTAATTTTTTTCTATCTATATGAGAATCAATCTTTTGTCTTATGGTTAAGACATTAATATCTTTTATACAAGAGATTGTGTGTTTCAAACACTGGATAAAAGATTTTTATAAATATTTAAAATTGAAAGAAGTATCTCATTTATCTAAAAAATATACTTTACCGATATAGACAAAATTACATGTTTAACATGCTCTAACATCAGCCAATTATCGGATACACATTTTGACAGGATATACATTTTGACAGAATAATTTTTTATTCACACATAGCACAAACAATAGAGTAAAAACGGTCATGTCACCTTGTGCTACGCATGAATTAAAAATTAGGGAGCATCTAGCTATCTCCCGTAACCTTTTTTCATTTCTCCCCCCAGTCATTAACTACTTGAGTAACTACTAACTACTTGGGAGGACCACTTACTATTTGGGAACCGTCTAATATTTAAAATATTTTACAACTGGTGCGCGCAAATATTCATATATAATACATCAAGTATACACACCTAAGATATCAAGTATTTAAAAAAAAAACTGGACACATCACTCACCCATCTTTTACACGTTTGTAGAGGTAGTTTTTTTTTTCTCCGTTCAATCTAACCAATATTTCTGACGATCTGTGAGGAATTTTGCAAATCTAAAACCACAAACGTCTTCTACACAATTTTCTCTTTCAAATGAGATCCATGAGACATACTTTCGAGTTGTCCGTTGCACAAGTATCCATACCTCGTCATGCAAGTATTCATACCTCATCGAGCAAGTATTCATACCTCGTCGTGTAAGTATAAATAGTTCATGTATCAAGAGTATTACAAACATATGTGCACACCTCGATTAATTTTACAAGAGCAGCCGAATAGTATTGAACATTGCTTTATTGCTTTTTAGTTCAATTTTATTTTTTGGAAATAAAAAATAGTTGTCACATGTTTCACTGTCGAAACAAAAATAATCTATCAAATTTTACAGATCATGTAATTGAAATGTTACAAAAAAAATAAAAACAATATTTAAAAGAAACAAAACATATTTCATTCAAGTATTCATACATATACGTTGAAGTATCCATACATAAGATATCAAGTAGTCATTCATACACGTTGAAGTATTCATACATAAGATATCAAGTATTCATTCATACACGTTGAAGTATTCATACATAAGATATCAAGTATTCATACATATACGTTGAAGTATTTATACCTAAGATATCAAATATTCATTCATACACGTTGAAGTATTCACACCTAAGACATCAAGTATTCATTCATACACCTCTAATTTTTTCAAAATTTGTTTTTCGGTCATTTCTTAGTACTTAGTACGCACTGACCTAATTCACTATTAATGAAGCTTTGTTCTTTGAAAATAACTCGCTACTGCATGAGGAAGAGGAACATAGTCACGATGGATCTGACCTGGCGGTCGACAGTGATGGATTTGACCTGACGGAGGCATGCTTGATTGGGATGGAATGACGGAGGCGGAGGTGGGAGAGGGAGGCGGAGAGGGAGGGGGAGAGAAAAAAGAAATAAAGAGAGACTAGGTAGTTAGAATTGGTAATTATAGCTAGAAAATAAAATTAGTTAGTTGGAGGAAGAAATGAGATAATGTTAGATGAGGAAGATATAATTACCCTAAAAATTATCATGTCAAAATGTGTATTCTAATCATGTTTAAAATAACTGACATAACTTGAAACTTTTTCTTTATTTAACAAATATATTACATACTAAGATGTTCAAATCAGATGATGCTCAAACATTCACATAAAAAAGATAAAACATAAATAAGGAAACGAAAGCATGACATCATAAATAGTTGGTCCCCAGCTCTATACCAAAAACTAACATATGTTAACTATATATATATATATATAGGCAGTTTTGGTATTGCGCATGATCTCGCTTACGTCACCAAATTGATACTTTTAATTATGCTAATTAAGTTATTGGAATTTTATTTGTGATTTATTTATTTATGTATGTTTGAATGTATCTGTTAATATATTTCTAAATTTATAAAGGGGTCTACTAATATTGAATTGAGACCGAAAGGAATGATTCGTATTAGAATTACTTTATAAAAGGTTGTTTGTTTACGAACGAAATAAGGTATGTTAAATTATGAACCGAAAGAAGAAGTTTAAATGTCCGAAAAACATAAATAATCTTAGGTACTCGGAGCTACAAAACTAGTCCAAAAGGCCTTTGGGAAAAATATGGGTTATCAAGGGACTTAATTGGTTAGATTAAAATAGTAAATATTTATGAAAGTAGAAAGCCTAATTAATTTAGACACGCTATAAAGACATAAAAATGGATAAGTATTTACCTTAGAATAACACTCTCCTCAATTCACAAATCCATTAAGGTAATTATTAATATTGTCTTTTAGTATAGTTTAATTGTTCATTTCATTTTTTTTATACTTTACTCGTATGATTTATAATTAATCTTTGATAAGTACTTAATAAGACATCTTTCGTGTAAGAAGTGGTATGTTTAAAATTTAGATAATAATATTTTTAAATTAAAATTACTTATCCCCATTTTCTTTTATCTAAAAAGTAACTTTTTACCAATATAAACATTATTAATTACATGTTGAACATGCTCTAACACTGGTCAATTCTATATGAAATCACTGACACAACTTCAGCCTTTTACTTTATTTAGCAAAATACAACACAAGTAATTGCATGTGTAATATGACGTCAGATCAGGTGTTGTACATCATCGGACGGACTATTTTTTGTCAAAATTTGTGCTCTTCTTAAAATTCGAACACAATATTTTCCTAAAAATTTATACTAGCACGTCTGGCTAGTATGACATCAATGTCATATGATACTAACTCCAAAATTGATTGAATAGACTTTAAACGACTAATTCAAACCGTTCAAACCAATTTACTTTATGAGTGATGCGTTTACATGCAAATTTTTTATATTTTCGAGTTATTTTAGTATCAAATCAAGCAGTAAAAAATGTTGAAAAATGAATGTATTAAAATTAACTTAAAAACTCACACATTTGACCGCTTGACTTGATACTAAATAAATTCGAAAAATTATAAATTTTACATGTAAACGCACAACTAATAAAATAAATCAGTTTGAATGGTTTGAATTCAATGTTTGAACTCAATTTGATAAGTTTTAGAGTTGGTGTTATATAGGCTGAAATGACACTGATATTATACTAGTCTGACTCCGTATAATTAGTACCTGTATATAGGCTCATTGCAATCGTGTTGTGTTATGTCAGTTCAGGTGTACCGTATTTAGATGTGTTCAGAACACGTGTCCTGTCGTACGACATGTAGGATATTTTTGTTATGTGCATTAAATGCATTTTCAGACACACTTGAGAGTAGGTCCGATGGGCATCGGACCTACTCTGGTTCAATGGGTTTAATCACTGTCAATTTGCTTTAAGATTAGTGCGGAACGCTTTAAACTTCGTGCGTATCTGTTTCAATTTTTGTACGTACAAATCTTAAATTAGATCGGACGGTCATCATGCTGTTGAACCTAAAAGTAGGTCCGATGGGCATCGGACCTACTCCGTTCTCTTTCAGACAAGTAAAATATAACAAATATATTCGAGTGTATATTTTTTAGTTGTCGTATTTGATAAAGTCTTCTAGCTCCGCTTCTAATTTATAATTATCATAATTTGGGATGAGATTATTAAATATATAGCGAACCAAAAGAGAATTGCCCTAAGTTGGAGCAAGAGCTATATATGTCGAATTTGAACTTAATTTGATCCGAAATTTTTATATTTACTATTAAAAATAAATAAATCAATCAATAAATCATAATTTTGTCAGAATTCTATATTTATCACGGACGCAACGACAAATAGTAGACATAAATTTGATGTTCGCAACGTCAAGTTGCGGACAACTACTTTTTTTTCCACTCAAAGTTGCTGCCGCAAATTCTTTTGGCCAATCAGATTTCGTGGTTTGGTCAAACTTGATTGAAAAAAAAAAGTTTTTGTCAGCAACGTTAAGTTGCATATGTTTTAATTTTTGTCCGTAATTTTATATTGTGACCGTGTCAAAAATAAAATTTCTTAGATTTTGTGGTTTTTTGATTTATCTATTTTTTTCGAATGGTAAAAAATAAAAATTTCTGTAATTTGACAGATCGTTTTTTCTTACACTTTACTTCAAATCATTCCCAATTAAGTTCGTATTTTATAAAGAGGAGGGTTCCAATGCCTCCATTTTTCATGCCTCTACCATGCCTCCATTTTTAAAACTTTAATAACTCAAAATTTAAAACTTAAAAGTCAAAATAAAACCGTTGGATATGATCTACATCATTTTATCTATGTGCTCATAAAAAATTATCACATTTTGATTTTGTTTTTATGTGAATCAATAAGTTGAAAAATCAACGTCTAGAAATTATCCACATTAGTACGTTTTTTACAAGCTCTTGATGACAACCAAAACAAAATTGAAATGTCATAATTTTTTACACGTGCATAGATAAAATGATATAGATCATATCCAACGGTTTTATTTTGACTTTTAAGTTTTAAATTTTGAGTTATTAAAGTTTTAAAAAATGGAGGCATGGTGGAGGCATGAAAAATGGAGGCATTTGAACCCTCCTCTTTTATAAAATGACAAGTTTGAAATCTAATACAAAATTTGACAGATCGTATTTTATATAATTAGATTCAAACTTGACATTTTTTATCTCCTCCTCCTCATCGTCATCACATCATCATCATCGATCATCATTAGCAGCAGCAGTTATTCTTGTTGTTTTTTCTTTGCTTTTAAACATTTTGAGTAATTATTGAAGTGACATAGTCACATAGATTCAAACAAGATATAATATTATTGTTTGATAGACTTTTCTCGAGTTTTGACATGGTATGTGTTCAACACCGACATTTTTATTAATATCCAAAGTTTAATACAAATTATTAATTATACCCAGAAGTCAACTCAATATTGATATATACCCAAGCCGGCCATTTTCTGGCCGGCTATGTACCTTTTTTTTTTTTTTTTTTTTTTAGAGAGAGACACTATGATGATCAAAATATTAAAATCTAACTCTGAAAATTTTAAATTTTTGTTTAAATTATTTGTTATATTACTTCTTTGAGGAGGGATCAAATTACAACAATTATTTTTTTTATTTTCAAAGTCCAAATCGTCGATCCAAACGGTTCAACATGATTTCCACAATAAATTGTGCTTGCAGATCAAATTTTACATTTTTTTGAATTTGTTTACTATTTATTAAGTATTTTACAAAAAATAGTCATATTCAGACCATTGAATTTTGTACCCATCTTAATAAATAGTAAAAAAATTCAAAAAAATGTAAAATTTGATCTGCAAGCACATTTTATTTAGATAATCATGTTGAACGGTTTGGATCGACGATTTGGACTTTGAAAATGAAAAAAATAGTTGTTGTAACTTGATCCCTCCTCTACTTCTTTTGATGTATAATTAACATATTTATACTAAAATACGCTAGAATACTTGAAATTATGTTGAATTACACTATATTACAATAAATTATGTTCAGTTATACTAAATTACGTTAAATTACAATAACTTCGCTAATTATGCTGAAATACAGTAAAAAAACACTAAACTACACAAAATTACGCTATAGTAGACTGATTTTGCTCATCTTTCATGAATCATAAAAAATAGTAAAAAAATTCCAAAAATAGTAAAAATTGGTAATCTGCAAGTTCATTATGTAACTAATTTACTGAGCTACTTGGATTGAATGATAGAAATGAAAATCTTAATCGGAAACTTCAACTCAAGTTTTGAGGCTCTTCCCTTTGTTTTCTGGCGATTCTGAATTTTGAAATCCGTCATAGAGGGTTCAGACGCATGCGCATTTTCGCAAGCTTTCCGAAAAGTGCTCATTTGCTGAAATCGGACACTCGAGCACCGTTTTATGACCGTTTGAAGTTTCATCGTTGTTTTTCTCCTTTTCAGTGAAGATATCGTCCCTATTCATATCGTATTTTACCGTAATTTACCGTATTTTAACGTAATTTAATGTAATTTAACGTAATTTAACATAATTTAGTGTTATTCAACATAATTTCAATTAATATATCGTATTTTAGTATAAATATGCTAATTATACATCAAAGAAGTAATATAACAAATAATTTAAACAAAAATTTATCGTATTTCAGAGTTAGATTTCAATATTTTGATCTTCATAGTCTCTCTCTCTCTCTAAAAATTTAAAAAAAAAAAAAAAAAAGGTACATAGCCGGCCATTTTCTGGCCGGCTTAGGGAAGGAACATAGCCGGCCAGAAAATGGCCGGCTTGGGTATATATCGATATTGAGTTGACTTCTGGGTATAATTAATAATTTGTATTAAACTTTGGATATTAATAAAAATGTCGGTGTTCAACATATTATATTTTGTGGTTCAGTTGAAGACTTGGAAATAAAGCAATGAACCTTATAATATTTGTTTTGTGAAAGGCACCAAGTCTGCCGATATTTTTATTAAAACCCCCAAAAAAAAAAATTTATCAAATCTGCTCCCATCCCAAACTTATTTTTATTTCTACCCCAACCGCCCGTGCGCTGGGCGGTCCACTTTTCCCACCTGACCGCCCAGCAGCCGTTAGGTATTTTACAAAAAATAGTCATATTTAGACCATTGAATTTTGTACCCATCTTAATAAATAGTAAAAAAATTAAAAAAAAATGTAAAATTTGATCTGCAAGCACATTTTATTTCGATAATCATGTTGAACGGTTTGGATCGACGATTTGGACTTTGAAAATGAAAAAAATAGTTGTTGTAACTCAAATTTGTTGTAACTTGATCCCTCCTCTATATATATATATATATATATATGATTTTTAATTATTAATTTTTTAATGCAATACTGTGATATATTATGGATATTAAATGCAATAATGATGCTAAATTTATATTAGGCATTACATGATTGAAGTAAATTTCTATAAAAATAGTTCTTACTATTGAACAATATTCAATTTGATATCTAAAATATATGGTTTATAAATAGAAAAATATGATAAATAGTTAGGTATGCTATCCGTATGGTAGCCATAAACTAGGGAACGGACTCCGCTGCTTTTATGAGCGAAAAACGGGGTCCTGTCTTTTCTATCTCAACCATTCAAAATCATTGAGATTTGTGCATGAAAAAATTTTTTTATTGAGATACGTAAATAAAAAATTTTGAATGGTTGAGATCAAAAAAATAGAATGCTGCTTTTTTCTAAAAAAGAGCAGCAGAGTCTTATCCATAAACTATCTTATTTAATACTTCACCTTTGGGTAAAAGAATGTCACTGGCAGTCATACATAACACTATCTTATTTAATACTTCAACTTTGGGTAATGCTGCGTCCCCATCAAAATGTCAATGCACCTTGATTGATCTATGTGTTAATCGTATATTTATTTGGATACGTTGATGGATCAAAATGACCAAGTCATCCAACAAATCGCTTTTTTTCAACCGACATGTCGGCAACTCGGTTTTAAATAGCAGAACTGGCATCACATCTACTGGTGCTGATGTGTGCGTCTCTAATTTTCACTAATTGTTTTTTTTTTCAGAATTTTTAATTTTTAAAATTAATCAAATATTTTGTCTAAAACTAGATAAAGGATTTTTTTTAATGTCGTAGAAGGAACCAAATCAAATAATTATAATTCGTATAAATGATTCGCTTTTTTCTATATATCGAAAAAACTATATATCTATTTACTGACAAAATAGTTAATGAATTTCTGGAAATAATAAATTCTGTATCTTATCATGAAACAAGAACTTTTGATTCTTTCTTTAAGCTGGCTTGTGTTTTTTGTTTCTCTTAGTGCGCTGCTTGATCGATTGATCAATTATTTTAAGCTGAGTCCGAATCTGCTGCTATATTTGGAAAAATAGAAACCTGTTTTTTGTCATCCAACTGTTAATTTTTGTCGAGATTCGCACATGAAAATATTTGAACGGTTGGATGAGAAAAAATAGAAACATGGTTGGATGAAAACATACAGTAGCAGACTTGGACTCATTTTAAACTGGCGTTTTTTTTTTGGTTGTTCTACTGATTCTTCAGTAGAGCCTCAATCTCAGTTCTTTTCTTTTTATTTGCTTCTTCTTTCGACCTTCATGAATCAAATCCTATTATGATATAATGTTAAAATTTGAGATAGAAATAATTATTTGATTGAATTATGATTGTTATTTTATTTATAGATTACAAGATCTAAAGCGCTGTTGGAGTGTTTTCTAATATTATCTTACTTTTCTAGTCATTTATTAAATATCTAGTTCAGCTTATTACATTACAACTAATTAAATATTGTAAGAAAGAAAAGTAAAATTTAATTTTCTCAAGTAAAATTTTCTTCCTATCAGCAGATATATATTAGATGTTCATTGTGGTTGATGATTAGTTGTTTTCTTTTTGTGTGATCTCATGCTTGAACAGTTACAATGCCCCTTATCCTATCCAGTTATCCACTTAAAAATACTATATGCACAGTGCATTTTACCCATCGGACCTACTTTTAGGTTCAACGAGCATAATGACCGTCCGATCTAATTTAAAATTTGTGCGCACGAATTGAAACAGATGTGCACGAAGTTTAAAGCGTTCTGCACGAATCTTAAAGCAAATCGACGGTGATTAAACCCATCGAACCAAAGTAGATCCGATGCCCATCGGACCTACTCTCAAGTGCTACTTAAAAGGCTACATGCTACAAGAAAAGGGATGTTACAATAGTACATATTTCCTTTCTCTCAAAAATAGTATGTACATACTTCCTTTTTAGGTGGTGAGAGCTCTGTATTATCCACCATGCCACATCGGTAACCTTTTATGTATGGTGATCCAGGATCATGATTTCATTAGATGAATAATATTAATTAACAATTGGTTATGACCGTCGGATCGCTAACAAATGATCATGAATTATGTATTAGTCACATATGTTAGATTGACAATATAGTTCCAACTGCACCACACAGTACAGCGACTCACAAGTCAATGACAATTGAATCACAGAAAATTTAATACATATAAAACAAATATTCTAAATTAAAAAAGAGGAGGGTTCAAATGCACCATAATTTTTGTGCTCCAATATACTCTACATTATTTATCTCCACTTTCAAAGTCTGAATAGTTGATCCGAACCGCTCAACATGATATTCATAATAAAATATGCTTGGAGACCAGATTTTATATTTTTTAGAATTTTTTTACTATTTTTTTAGATAGGTACAAAATTACTATTTTAAGGAGATTTTGGACCATCCGATAAAGTGATATTGTATCTATGTAAAAAAATAGTAAAAAAATTCTAAAAAAATATAAAATTTGGTCTCCAAGAATATTTTATTATGAAGATCATGTTGAGCGGTTTGGATCGACTGTTCAAACTTTGAAAACAGAGATAAAAAATATGGAGCATATTAGAGCACAAAATCATGGTGCATTTGAACCCTCCTCATTAAAGAAAAAGCTTTGTACTATTTATGATATTGACACTAATTGCGTCGACATTTTGTGCAGCATTGTCTCAATAATCCAAATTAACATTGTATACAAACTATTAACACCCAAAACTCTTTAAAATTTATTTTATGCAAAACCAAAAAAAATCAGAACATTAAATTTTTACTTTTGAGGGTCTCGTTTTTTTTTTTTATGATACACATTTTAGATATTACAGTTTATGACAAGTAATGAATGCATTACACATTATGTACCACATGATTATTAACTGACTCGGATTTAATTTATCATCGAAATTTAGAGTTAATGAACTATTTATTTTGAGTGAAAATTGAGCATATAATATGGTACGAACAAAGTCCTAATTCATTCCAATTGGTAATATATAAAGACTTTTAAACTTCTAATTAATTTTTTTTTTTTTTGGGTCTTTGTGATAGCATGCATCTTTTCATCAATCCAATTTAGTTTCTCTCCTTATTTATTTTGATTGAATGACTTTTATATGATACTTCTTTTTCCTTATTAAAAAGTGAAGTATTTCATGTACCTGAGATGTAATATAATTCTTGAAAAATTAAATATTTCAAAAAAGATATTTATCCGTACTCAAATTTTTTTTGAATAGATTTTGTTTATATGGAAACTCTATCGGGGGTGCATGATATAATTTATAGAAAGCATAATAGATTGAAATAATTATGTAGAGACATGTTATATATATTGAAAACAAATTTATTGTACTATCACAACAACTGATACAATAATTATTAAAACTAAAAAAAAAAGTAAATTTATGTACATATTTTCTATATGTAAGTATGTTGTCATCAATTAAGAAAGCTTTTAAAAAAAAAAAAACATTTAACACATTTAACGGCAGGGAATAATTTAATGATTTGGTTGGTTCCCCATTAAGTAATTTGAAAAATTAGTTGTTCAATTTTGCCCATAATTAATTAATGACTAAGCGATTTTTTAATCATACCAAAATCAATACACACCAACTAAACCGTGGAGAACAAATACATATATTTGACCTTTTTAATTTTGATAATCATCATTGATTTTGTTTGTCATGTTGTCAAATAAGTTATGTTATCAAAACATTTTTCACAAACTTACAAAATTATAGAATCATGAACATAAGGGGAGTTTAAAAAAAAAATAGAATGGAGCATAAACTTATAATTATTTTGAATATTGACAAGTATATTTTATAAATTATTCTAAATAAACATAGTTTATAACCATTTAATTTTTGGGACCAGATGATAACGACTTAACAAGTGTATCCGCTTATAAATTCCTTTTAATTCTGTCCTAATAAAAGCACATGTGTGTGCACACACACCTCACAAATCTATTTCTTTCAAAAATAATGAGAAAGGACGAATTTGGTTAAAGAAGACAGCCATTTTTTGTACTGTTGAAAACGAAGTTAATTAATTTTTTGTACTGTTGAAAACGAAGTTAAATAATGAGAAAGGACGAATTTGATTTAGCCTTATCATCTTAATTTCTCAATGCTTCTTTTCATTGGTGGAAGTTTGGTATGAATATTTTTTTTTGAGCTCTTTGATTCTATGACATAATGGTGGTGTAAGCAAAACGTGTTGGGGGTAGTTTGACCTGGTCAATTCTTTGTTGATTAGAAACCCCGCTTACTTGTGGGTCCCATGACAACAATCAAATGGACTGGTTTAACCTTTAATGGACGAGAACAGCTTGGGTCCGATGCCCATCGGACTCAAATTTGGGTCCGATGGGTTTAGGAACCGTCCGATCTATTTTAAAATTCGTGCGCACTAATTTTAAAGCAGACCCGAAAATTGCGGATGTGAATCTTAAAGTAGATCGGACGGTCATCGAACCCATCGAACTCACTTTGGGTCCGATGGGCATCGGACCCAAATGGGTTCCTTAATTGACACGTGTAAAAATAACTTGGGGGTAGTTTGACCTGGTCAATTCTTTGTTGCTTTTTGAAAAAGATATATTTAATCGTGTGATTGATATCATATCACACGCAGATGTTGATGAAGTAAAAGATAGAAGGCAATGTGAGGAAAAATGTTGAAAAATTTGAATTAGTAATTATAAATTAATGAAAAAAATAGCTACAGAGTTACGAGTTCCGTCTTTTGATAGAGAGAGAGATAAATCGTGTCAATAATTTCAAATTAATGAAAAATAGTTGACAGAGTTACGTGTTTCATCTTTTGATAATGAGATTAATTGTGCCAATAATTTCAAATTAATGAAAAAAATAGCAACATATATAGTTACGTGTTTCGTTTTTTGATAGAGAGATTAATTGTGTCAATAATTTCAAATTATAAAAAAATAGCGACAGAGTTACGTGTTCTATCTTTTAATAAAGAGATTAAATGTGCCAATCATTTCAAATTCATGAAAAATTAGCCACAGAATTACTATTACATCTTTTCATAGAGAGATTAATCGAGCAAATTAAAAATTTCAAATTTAATGACCTCCTTATCCTACCAACTTTTGAGTACAATTTGGTTAAACATCAATAGATATCAGTCAAGAAAGATGTTGATCACTGAAGCAGTGATAGCATGAGAAAGAGGTTGTGACGTGTGAGGATTAGGGGTGTTTATCGGGTCTGGTTAATTGGTTTTAAATTGAACCGCAAGAGAGTTGGGATTAAATAATTCGAACCGAGCGAAACTTTTTTTCTTTTCGATAAAAGGGATATTGATGTCCATTTCATTATCATGAAATCATAATGTACATTGATAAAAAAATTCGAAATTTTAAATCCGAGCGAAACCAAATATTTAAAAACTTTTAAATCCGTCTTCCGTCCAAATCAAATATTTTAAAATTTTCGAAATTACGACATAATGTATATTACTTGTTTCGGTTTAAAACCAGTTAGACCGAACCAAACAAAATATTTAAATCCATCTTAAAATAATTCAAAAATGAACAAAAAATGTTTTTTTTTTATGATTGATCTTCTTATTTCAGTTCAACCGAGCAAATTAAAATTTAGTTCAGTTTATTTGGTTGATAAGTTTATTTCGGTTGGTTCGGTTGTATTTTTTAAAACTGAATAAAATTTTAGTTTGCCTATTTTATTTCGGTTTTAACCAAACTGAACTGAACCGACAAACACCCTTGAGGGTTATTTTCATTCATTCAAATACTTAATTATTTTATTTTGTTGAGTTGGGACACATAATTTATTCTGGAATTAGACATAGTTGGATGGGTTCTGTTAGGTAAACTGAAATTTTAGCTAATAAGTGATAGATAAGGATTGGTTTGATTAGCATATAATTAAATAGATGCCGACGGTGATTGTGTCAAAATTGATAGATATTTGCCACTTTTTTACATTGACAAATTTACCAACCAGAATTATACTAAACAAATGTCTATGCTTCCAGTACCCAAAATATCCATGCTAAATAAATGATCCAATCAATCCTTTAAAAATACTCCTACAATTTATAAATGATAAATTACCCCTAACGCTTATTTAGTAAATCCATCTCGGAATTGAAAAATTCACAAGTAATTATTTACAAAAATAAAATATATATTAAAAAATGAGCGTTTGTAAATCTTTTTTAATGCTTCAATTGATGTCTCCTTTTTTAAAAACACTGCTTCCATGATTTTTTTTTTGCGTAGTTAAATACAAAAGTTTCAATTATTAAATTAAAAATCGGTATATATATATAGGAAGTGTCTACGGTGCTATGCATAGCATAGAGGCCTCCGTGCTACGGCTCAATTTTTGAGTTTTTAAAATCCTAACGGTCGATCCGAACCGTTCAACATGATCTCCATATGAATATGTACTTGCAAACCAAATTTTACATTTTTTAGAATTTTTTTACTATTTATTAAGCCACTTTGAAAAAACAGTAATTTGTACACAACAGTAAAATCTTCTGGACCATTGGATCAGCAATTTTCAAAGTGGCTTAATAAATAGTAAAAAAATTCTAAAAAATGTAAAATTTGGTTTGCAAGTACATATTCATACGGAGATCATGTTGAACGGTTCGGATCGACCGTTAGGATTTTGAAAACTCAAAAATTGAGCCGTAGCACGGAGGCCCTCTATGCTACGCGTAGCATATTAGCCAGATTCTATATATATATATATAGAGATGGGCTATTGTGCTTTGCAAAGTAAAACCCCCGTTTACTTCGGCGCCATATTTTGCATTTTGAAAATTCAAACAACCGATCCGAACCGTTCAACATGTTCTAAATATTGAAATGTGCTTGGACACTAAATTTTACATTTTTTGGAATTTTTTTACTATTTATTAAGCCACTTTGAAAGTTTCTGATCCACGGTAAACAGTAAAAAACAGTAAAATTTTCTGGACCACCAGATCAGAAACTTTCAAAGTGGCTTAATAAATAGTAAAAAAATTCCAAAAAATGTAAAATTTAGTGTCCAAGCACATTTCAATATTTAGAACATGTTGAACTGTTCGGATCGGTTGTTTGAATTTTCAAAATGCAAAATATGGCGCCGAAGTAAACGGGGGTTTTACTTTGCGAAGTACAATAGCCCATCTCTCTCTCTCTATATATATATATATATATATATATATATAAATCAAATTGAAAGGATAAAACTCAGATCGTAATATCATTACTGTCCTTAAGTGTATTCCGTCTCTAGTGTATAAGATTTGGAATCCGGAGATGTCGCAACTTAGGGCACAACCATAAAATCGACTGATGATAACTCAAAAATATCCGGTACTTGATCAAAATTGATTTAAACATCTTTTGATAAAGTGGACAAGAATTACTTGAAAACAAATCCAAAAAAAGAAGAATATATTCTCTCTTGTCAGATGCAAACGGAGAGAGAATAGAGAGGGAGAGTGAGTTTTATTTTCTAATTTCTTTTTACCACAGATTCAAGAGAGTGGGAGAGAAATGAATTATTACTGAAAGTGAGAGAGTAATAAAATTAATTTCACTCATGATGAGTACAAGAATATTTATAAGTAAAATTTTAACGGATAGTAGATAGAGATGTAACTGGAGAGGACTTGAGAGTAGGTCCGATGGGCATCGGACCTACCTCGGTTCGATGGGTTTAATCACCATCGATTTGCTTTTAGATTCGTGCAAAATGCTTTAAACCCCGTGAGTGTATGTTTCAATTTTCGTGCGCACAAATCTTATACTAGATCGGACGGTCAGCGTGGCGTTGAACCTAAAAGTAGGTCCGATGGGCATCGGACCTACTCCGTTCTCACTGGAGAGATGCCAATCTGTTTACATCATGCATACGAAATGGTGCATACTAAAAATAATAGATAAATTGTTAATGAAAGAGTGTTACTCAAAATCATGGGATAATGAATGGTTAACAGCTGTTAACAGCTTTTATTCAGTCTTCAACGGTAATAATATTACTGAAAAAAAAAATTAGTTTTATATAAAAATAATAAGCTCCTTATATAATGGTTTAGGTGTCAATCAAACATGATGTTATTGTGGTTGACATTCTAAACAAAGTATAAAATTGTACAAGTGTTCGGAGTTGATTTAGTAATAAATCTAAACAAAGAAAGAACACATCACTATTTTTTTTTTTTTTTTGAGGAAAGAACATATAACTATATATGTCTATATTTAACAAAGAAAGAACAGAGCAGTTAGTAACAAGGACAATTTCGTCAGTTAAAATTTAGTAGTACTCGGAGAAGATTTATGCTGTCCAAAGCAAATTCGTATCCATGAGATATCTTAAATTTTGCTTTGATATGTGAAGAATCTGAACCGTTCAAAATTGCACGAATCTCAAAGCAACAATGATACTATTCCATATATTTCGAATAGACACCGAATTTACCTAGTGTATTGAAATAACCCGGCCGGTCCCGGACCGGACCGCCCCGGACCGTGCCCAAACCCGGACCGGACCGGACCGGACTTTGGCTAGAAATGGGTCTAGAAAGGGGTTGGGTCACTAATTTGCACTAGAACCGTGTAGGACTGGACCGGACTTACCCGTGGAACCATGTAGGACCGGACCAAGCCCGGACCGGACCTTTCAAGCTATTATGACCTCTGTTAATTAATCATTAAAACTGTACCAATCTGTAATATTTTTGTATAGAGAAATTATATTATCTGAAAACTAGACTTTCATACCTTTATTTTGATATAAGGAACACAAAAATCCATGCTGCCATTTTCTCTAAATTGAATTTTGAATCTGGTCAAAATTATAGGACTGCTCACTGGAATTTCAGCTTTTCTGATTTCTGATCTCTGTCAATTAATCGTTAAAACTGTACCAATATGTAATATTTTTGTATAGAGAAATTATATTATCTGAAAACTAGACTTTCATACCTTTATTTTGATATAAAAAACAAAAAAATCCATGTAGCCATTTTCTCTAAATTGAATTTTGAATCTGGTCAAAATTATAGGACTGCTCATTGGAATTTCAGCTTTTCTGATTTCTGACCTATGTCAATTAATCGTTAAAAGTTAAAACTGTACCAATCTGTAATATTTTTGCATAGAGAAATTATATTATCTGAAAACTAGACTTTCATACCTTTATTTTTATATAAAGAACACAAAAATCCATGTAGCCTCTCTAAATTGAATTTTGAATATGGTCAAAATTATTGGACTGCTCACTGAAAAAAAAAATAATAAAGACCATAACTCGGACCGGACCGGACCATGTAAATTTGGACCACGGTCCTAGCACGGGTTTGGGCCAACCACAAAAAATTGGACCCGCCGGACCTGGACCGTTTAAACCCGTAGACCTGTGGGAACCATGGACCGGCCGAGTCTAGACTGAACTGGCACGTTTGCAAAACACTAAATTTACCTACAGACTCTTTGCCCAAAAGGAAAAAGAAAAAAATAATAGACAACATCGCACCAATTCGAATTAAATACAAGCATCTACGAACTCCAAAGCAGCTCTGGATTGTGGGGGTGAATACAGGTAGGATTAAATCTTAATCCGCACTAAGAAGTTTATGTTCGGTTGTCTTAATTCGTAAATCAAAGCTAATAATACTTAATTTAGAGGTAGAAATATCTTAAGATCCGAATATGAGATTAAGATTCGGTAAAAGAAAGGTAGATGAGATAATCTTAATTTTCAGAAACCAATATTCAAAAGGAGTAAATAACAAAAGAAGTTAAACTAGAATAAAGAAGCTTTAAGAAAGTTTAATCCAAAGTTGCCAAAAACTTGTACACACCCGCCTCAGGAGAGATATTGAATGTTGTAAATGGATCGGATTAGACGAGAAGTTTTGGGCCGAACAGCCTTTTAACGAGTCAGCCAGAGCCCAGAATAGGGTACATTTTAGTTGCACGAATCTTAACGAGATAAATTAAATGATAATCCGTTCGATCGGCGCTGTCTAGCTCCTACCGGCCGACATTTTTATTAATATCCAAAGTTTAATACAAATTATTAATTATACCCAGAGTCGGACCAATTATCGAAATATACCCAAGCCGGCCATTTTCTGGCCGGCCATGTACCCTCCCTCAGCCGGCCAGAAAATGGCCGGCTATGTTCCTTTTTTTTTTTTTTTAAGAGAGACACTATGAAAATCAAAATATTGAAATTTAACACTGAAAATTTGAAATTTTTTGTTTAATTATTTGTTATATTACTTCTTTTGATATAATTAGCATATTTATATTAAAATACGCTATATTAATTGAAATTATATTGAATAACACTATATTATGTTAAATTACGCTAAATTACATTACATTACATTACAATACGCTATATTAATTGAAATACGCTATATTATTTTTTATGTTGTGCTACTATTTTAATGTTGTAATATTTTCTGTTTAGCATTATCATGATAATTTATTTTGATCTGTAAAATAAAAAAATAGTACCATAAAAGCACACATACACAAGAACCGAAATATAGGATAATCCAAATATACCAAACATAAATAGTATATGAAATAAAATAGTACAAAACTAGTAAAAATACAACTAAAACGGAGAGGGGGAATATCGCTGAGCCGGTACTCCGGCGTTCGCCCGGCGCCAGCGCCGCGGCCAGGCTCTCTCTCTCTCGGCCTCCTCACTGGCATCGGCAGACCTGAGTATCTGGTCGGCACTATCCCATATGGCATCGCCCGTGTAGACTGTCGGTACAGGCGGAGGTGTAGCGAAGGTAGATGCGGCAAACCCAGTCCCAAAGTCAGGCTGAGTATGAGACCCGCTACCACTAGCCTCTCCATCATGCGGCATCTCTGTGCCATATCGGGGCCATGCCGGTGCCGACATGAAACTGTCATCGAATACCCCGATGTCCTGGAGACTGCACGAGAGGGACTCGTACTCAGAAGTATCGGTCTCCGCAGGTGGTGGCTGTGGTGGCATCTCTGCTGGACCCTGCAATCATACACATAAATTATTAAATTTGATCTGAATGAAGAAATTTATTAAAACCTGACAGATACTGAAGTATGACATACATGAGGCTGCACCGGACGTCCATGCTCGTCGTACCATGCCGTCCACCCAATGTCGGACAATACCCAACGATGGTAGTCCCACTCTGGATGTGAATCGGGGGAAGATGGCATATCATCAGGCAGAACCGGGGTCGGATCGAGCTCCTGCGGATCTATCTCACGCCAGTTGATGTTCTCTCTGGCGTCTCGCAGCATACCGATGATCTTTCCACCGTGCCCGGCATCCTCAACCACATTCACATTCTTCTTGAGTGTGCGGTACCCAAGCCATCTCCAGTTCTTCATTCCTAGCATGCGGATCCCATGCCCGCACTCCTTGATCGCGGCCAAAAGCTGAAAAAAATTTGGCATGTCAGATCAAACCTTGATATACTACTAAGTTAGACCAAAACTATGTGGTTTTAGGTGCTTTACCTGGCGAGCCCATGCACGACCGTTGGGATGGTAACCATCATCCGTTTTGATCCTGTCGCGAAGATGGGCACCGTAATCACCCTGCAGATAGACACTCGCCATGCAGACCTGCGTGTACCATACATCGTACCTCAACTGGGGATCTCCCTGGGTCTGAATGATCCCATCTGGCTCGTGATAGAAGTCTGCATACTGAGGATCCTGGGCCGTCTCGTAGTATGCATGGTAATGAGTGCTCCAGTCCTTATCCAGTCGTGATCGGTGGGTAACGCTGTAAGGAAGACGTTAGTTGCAATAAAAAGCTATCAAGTAATATGATGTATTTAACAATAAATACAATAGACTACGACATACCTGTGCAGGGCTCTGTGCGTGGAACTCGGCAGAGATGGGTCTGCGGGAATGAACGCCGGTCGACCAAACTGGCGGAGCACCCGATCTGGGTAGTGGTGCTCCACTGTCCAGAAATGTATGAGTGGACCTCGATAGAACCACATCTCCCGCTCCTGCTCGTCAGTCACACTGCCCGGCAAGAGGAACTCCTCGTACAACTGATCGTACGGCGTCCACTCAACAAGAGGCTCAGGCAAACTCTGAAGCTCTGACCGGACTGGCCTGATCCCAATGGTAGCACCGTGGGTCCGATCCTGGTAGTGGTGGAAACCGTACCACTTCTTGGCGTATGCCGGGCAGTGAAACACATCTGGCGCTCCCCAATCCGGCGCCTCATTGGGGATGGGACGACCCACCGGTAGCCGTGACCACGACCAGTGCTGAAGCAGGAGTACCGGCCCGTACATCTGCTTCGCCGTCGGCTTCATTTTCAAGAACATTACACGTCAGTATATTTTGATGGATTGATTGATTAAATAATTTACACTAAAATAAGAGTTGGTGACTTACCTCACTACTACGGCACAGGTGGTAGTACAGATACGCCAGGACAGCTCCACCCCAGTTGTACGACGACGGCTCCTCAATGTTCATCAGTAACGGGAGATACATCATCGGCACCTGATCACCGCTGGAATCAGGAAACATGACAGAACCAAAAAGGTCCATCACGTAGCCCCGTGTATATCTGCAATACAAAACATATAAAAATTCTAATAGAATCATCGTATTATAAATTAATTAGTAGATATTAATAAAAATTTACCTCTGAATCTCCTGCTCGGTGGAATGTGCCGAGAGACCCGCGATGAAGTGCTGCCGTAACCTCGTCATCCGTAAATGGAACTTCGACCTCCCATGTTCCCCAATGATATAGGAAGGATCAGCTCCCAATAACTCCTCGACATAACCTGCGAAGCTGGTGCTGTCAGAGACGCCGCCGACGGGTGTGCCACGGATAGGCAAACCCCAGAGAGCACTCACATCCTGGAGAGTCACTGTCATCTCTCCAAATGGCATGTGAAACGTGTGCGTCTCGGGACGCCATCGCTCCACCAGTCCAGCGATGAGAGATGCATTGATGATGCTCTTCTCTGTCCGCACGATGTCCACAACCTGGTAGAGACCCAGGTTGATGAGGTACGGCTCCATCACCTCATAGTACCTCATGTGAACGCACCTCAACTTCACATCTAGAAGATCCGTGTCCTGCGTTGAAAAATGTAATCCGCATGGTGACAACATAATAAAATTTCAATCCAACAAAATTTAATGAAAATATAAGAAAAGGAACGTACCTCACGAGAAGCCAGTGAGACTCGGTGCTCGCTGTGGGGAATCCACAGCAGAGGACTGATGTGCTCTGTGCTGCTAGTACTGATCGGCTCGTCCACTACTGGACGCTGGGTAGGCCGTGCTCTAGGCATCCTGATATCTAAAATAACCTAAATTCGGTGAAATTACGCTTGATCAGCATAATTCTGGTAAAAAAGGCCAAAATATTGGTCATCTGTGCTAATTACACTAAATTATGCTTAATCAGCCTAATTATGGTAAAAAAGACCAAAATACCCTAAAAATTGGTCAAACGTGCTAATTTCGGTAAAATTACGCTTAATCAGCCTAACTATGGTAAAAAAGACCAAAATACCCTAAAAATTGGTCAAACGTGCTAATTTCGGTAAAATTACGCTTAATCAGCATAACTATGGTAAAAAAGACCAAAATACCCTAAATAATGGTCAAACGTGCTAATTTCGGTAAAATTACGCTTAATCAGCATAACTAAGGTAAAAAAGACCAAAATACCCTAAATAATGGTCAAACGTGATAATTTCGGTAAAATTACGCTTAATCAGCATATTTATGGTAAAAAATGCCAAAATACCATAAATATTGGTTATCGGTGCTAATTACACTAATTGCGCTTAATCAGCCTAATTATGGTAAAAAATACCAAAATACCCTAAAAATTAGTCAAACGTGCTAATTTCGGTAAAATTACGCTTAATCGGCATAATTATGATCAAAAAGACCAAAATACCCTAAATATTGGTCAATTGTGCTAAATACACTAAATATTGGTTAACTTACCTAATTACACTAAATTACAACAATATAATCTAAATTATAACACCTAAAACCTAAACCCTAAAATAAATAAATTAAAAATTAAATTAGATAAAAAAAAAATTTACCTCAAAGAAGAAGAGAGAATTCGGAATTTGGATGGGATGAGAGGATTGTGAGAGGAGAGAGAAAAAAGGGTATATATAGGGGTTAATGCGGGTTAAAAAAAAAAAAAAAAAAAAGGAACATGGCCGGCCATTTTCTGGCCGGCTTGAGGAGGGTACATAGCCGGTCAGAAAATGGCCGGCTTGGGTATATTTCAATAATTGGTCCGACTCTGGGTATAATTAATAATTTGTATTAAACTTTGGATATTAATAAAAATGTCGGTCCTACCGGTAGCGGATACTAATCGAATTTTTGATGGGATATAGCGCGAATCATGACACAGTCTCGCACGTTCGATCAGCGGTCTTGCGGGTCGTCCTTTCCCGTCTCTTGGTAGTTGTACTCAAACCCGGTTCACCAATGGTCCACTGTTTCTCTTTCCCTCTCTCTCTAGCTAGAAAGGTTTAACTAGGGTTTTGAGAGCGGGAAAGATGGGAAAAATGGAGGATCGTATAGACGGGCGCAACGCAAATCAGCTGAGGCCTCTGGCGTGCTCTCGCAACCTGTTGCATCGGGCTCACGGCTCTGCTCGATGGTCTCAAGGTCTACTCCACTTCTCTTTTCTTCGTTTAATTTGGTATATACTCCGTATTCTTTCTTGTTTTGATGTACTTATGTTAAATTTGTGATATATAGGGAACACCATTGTACTAGCAGCTGTATATGGACCAAAAGCTGGAACAAAGAAAGGAGAAAACCCAGAAAAAGCCTCTTTTGAGGTCATTTGGAAGCCTAAAACCGGTCAAATTGGTATGTTATTTCTTATGCAAAACTCTATTTTATGTTTTCCGCAAGTTCATTGATTGATTATGTTTTGTTCCTTTCATCAACAGGGAAGCAAGAAAGGGAGTATGAGATGATACTGAAGAGGACATTGCAAAGCATTTGTCTTCTAAATGTTCACCCAAATACCACCACTTCCATCATAGTTCAGGTAAGCTACTTCCAGTTTTGTTTAATTGTTTGAAAGTCTCTACAATATGTCACTATCATGGTACATATGGCCTAATTTTTTTTTCCTGTATTTTGATAAAATTCCTCTCTTTCTCTCTCAGGTTGTAGGGGATGATGGTTCAGTATCCTCTTTGTCTCTGTCCACCCTTTTCTATAATGCATTGTGTTCATCTGGTTATTGTCTTTATAGCTTTGGGCCTGTTCGGCAGGGCGTGCATCCTCTGCGGAGCAAAACGAACGGACCAGATTAACTCTCAGCCGCTTTGATATTCGGGCTAACGGAGGGGGCAGTATTATTGGGTTTTGAGATTCGTGCCAAGTCAAAACGAACGGACCAGATTAAAAGAACCGCAGCTGCGGAGTTTTAAAACTCCACAGAGGATTTCATTCCCTGTTTGGCAAACCATTGGAATAGTGAAAAAGTGAGGAAAAATGGAATTTGGAATAGGCTTCAATTCCTCACTATTCCGGTCGTGTTCGGTTAATGGTGGAAGAGTGGAAGAGTATTGGTAAATGAGCCAAATCCATCTTTTGGAAAAAGCCAATTCCTCTATTTCACCTTTCTCATGGAATAGGGAATAAGCTCATAGAGGAATAGAGGAGGGACCAAAATGTAAAAAACAAGAGTTTGACTGCAAAAGTTCAAACCCAATTCGACTTTCCCAATTCCCCAATTCCACTCACTTCTTTTCTTGTTCGGCGGGAATAGAACCTCTTTTCCACTCTATTCCTTTGTTCCACTCTTGCCGGACGTGCCCTTTGAAAAGACCCACTTGATGCCTACTAGCCTTTACTGGTGCCAACCCGATCTTGGCAAGTACATAATGTACAAGTATATGTTGTTGTTAAACACCAATTGCTTGTTTTCAACCAAATTGTAGCATGTTTGATCACTTTTGACTAATAAAATATTTAAAATGAGTTAAACTTGAACCAATTGGCCTTGTTTGGTTTATTTTGGGTCCTTAACTTGAGTGATATCATAGCTTCTACCATGCGCAATAAATGCATCATGTGCAGCACTTGTAGATGCTGGTATTCCTATGAAGAACCTTGCTGGTAATAAACTTCTTTACTGTAATTATTTTTTATTAGCTAAGACTTTGTAGACTTATTATTAAGTAGAATTACGTGTCATTGTATTTAGTTGCAATAAGTTGTGGGTTGATGGAGGAGGGATCTATCATTTTAGACCTGACCAAGTCTGAAGAAGAGGTATTTTTTTTTTTTCGTGGAATATTTATTTTGACAAATAGAGAAACTTATAATACCCTTATATTTTTACTTACCGGTGAATTATGCAGAAATTGAAAGCATTTGCATATTTGGTGTTTCCAAATTCGCCCCTAACTGTTATCCCTAAAGTACCATTGAGTAAAGAACAGCCGATCGAGCAAGGAATCATAACATCAGTCACTCGTGGTGCAATGCCTGGTACATAACTCCTTGCCAATTTAGATATTTATTCCTAAAAGTTTCTGTATACCGAAATTGTGCCTTTCCCAAAACACTTGTGACACCTTGTCAAAAACATCTCCATGTTTTTTACTGGAAATTGGTTTGAACTGCTATACTTTCTAGGTTTCTGCTGGTTATTACCTACTTATTGTTTGGTATATTAATTCCTCTGTATAAAACCTGTAGAATTTTCCTTGCATAATTACCCTGAAGTAGACTTAACAGGTTACATATATAATTTGCTCCCCTCGATTTTGTCCTTTTATTTTTCCAAACGTTGCTGTTCATTGCAGTGAGTGGATATTTTGACTGCATGAATAGAGGCGTAGCTGCATGTGCTGCGATTTCTGAATTTCTGAGGAGAAGTTTGCAAAAGCAATCATCAGATGATACCTCAAGAGCTGCATAATAGATATTTTCCCTAACTTCTATGAGTTTTTATCTGGTTTGTGTGTCTTAAATCAAATTCTCTCTTTAACATACTCTTTTAGAAAGAGCCCTTTCCTTATTGGAAATTAGATTCATTGAAGTGCAAATTTAAAATAATAGGTTTCGGGACAACACTGTGTCCTTCTTCAAGTAGTTAGATTAAGTCCTCTTTTTGTCCCAATCCAAGCATAATCAGCCAATTTTCTTTCCTATTTCTTTGCCCTTGTTAAAATAATCACCGACAATATAGCAGCGCACTTTGGGAAATTGCAGTTTATGTTAACTTCAGAGTCTAATGTCCTATATTTTACTTTGAATATTGAAAAAGTATTGAACAAGCACAGGTCAAATCACAAATAAAAGGTTTATATTAAAGATGAAAGTATGATTTTATAAATGGCTAAGAGCATCACTATATATTCATCATTCTTTTACACTGTCAGACTGCTCATAGATCACGATTATTTATATAATAGACCCACGAGATGCACGCATGGAGCATGCATTAAGCTATATATGTACACACTCTTATTCTAGCAAATGGTAACTCTACGGAGTTATACCAGGCTTGACAACTTCAGATTTGCGTCCACACCCTCCGCCAAACCCTGGCCCACCGAACTGACTTCCTTTCTCTCCACCCTCGTGATTATAACCGATACCTTCCCCGACCCCACCCTTCTCCTGATGGCCTCTTACACCAAAGCCCAAACCTTCAGCAAGCCCGTCAGGCCCTTTCTGGGCCTGTTCACCAGAGACTCCATTGCCACTTCCAGCACCAGCACCTACATGGACGTCTTTTATACCACCATATCCTCCACCAAAACCCGGAAAATATGGGCCTCCATAAGGCCTGCCACCATAAGGCCCGCCACCATACCCACCACCGAGGCCACCATATCCGCCGCCATATCCACCACCATAACCTCCATGGCTTCCCTCATAGGGATAGGGGAATAGGAGGGACCGAGTGGCAGAGCACGTGGTCACGCCTAAGAGAACTAGCAGAGTAGCAATGATAATTCTGTTATTAAAAGTACCCATTTGTGTTAGTATGTGTATTCTGTGTGTTTTAGACTTAGATGGTTGCAATGATATGTGTGCATGTTTTTGGGTTTATATAGAGTTAAAGGGTGGACTGATGGTTGGTACTGTTGGAGAGGGTATTCATAACTTTTACCAGAAGAGCTGGGGTGATCAATTTAGCATTTAGCCATCTAGACTTGCATGCTTGACAGATAGGTAGAAACTATAAAGAACATTTCTGAGTAATCAAAGTAGAAATATATTTGGTGAACAACTATTAAAAATTAAAAATTGATGTTGTAAAAGTAATGTATGTTAGTAGGTCACTTCCTTAAATGACACTATTATGGGAATGGCAGATATATTTTTTCTCACTAGTGCTAGTGTCTAATTTGTATTTGTTAGATAAATGTCAAGGGACAATAATATTGTTCTATTTTGTATATAAGGTGAGCAAACTGGTAAAGGGAAATACACTTCTCTTTCAATTTTTTTTTTGACTGCACCGAAAGGAGGTCCAGATTGCAATACATGCATAATTGGTGTGTAAAGTATAGCTATTACCTTTTAGAGTTTTGTAGTTCTCTGCGTTCCTTTGTTCAATACAAGTGCCTGAATCTACAGGTAATCTACTGATTACTAGTTTGAAAATTACTAAATTTATATATTATATAGAACTCTACTGAAGTTCAAAACTAGGAGGACATTTTGTAATTTCTCTAATTTTATAATGCCAAATAAGTGATCAAGTGGCCTAAACATTCAATGTAATTGGGGTGGTACTATCTATATACAACTGATTTTTTTTTTTTTTGAAGAAAATTGGTAGCTGGTACCACTGGTTTTGTTGGAACCCAAAAACAGTGCACTAGTGGTTGAATGTTTTTTGTTCTAGTTTTCACTTTTTTTGCCGCCTTTGCCTTTACACTTGTGCTCTGTAGCGGTAACTTGCCAGAACTATTATTGGATATTGTTTGGAATGTCAGTTGAAATACCATAATAATCGATTAGATATAGTTTTACTATGTGTTTGTTCTAATGCGCTGCTCAGTTACATGGTAGCTCACCAAAAGTTACTATGTTTATATGTTTTCGTGTTGAGACTTAGCTCTACTAACACTGGTAAATCCCCCCCAAAAAAAAAGACCCCATGCGGTCATGTGTATTAAGGTAAGAGCAACCTAACATCTCTTGTAATTTTACCTTATCTGAATAGTGGTAGACTTATCTCTGAAATTGGGGTTCATTTCACTGGAGGTCCATAAACTATGTTTCATGTTTAACCTTCATCTATAAGCTTGAATTTATTCAACCAATTAAACTTTCAATTTAGGCAAAGATTTCTGCTATTCAAAATAAATATTTTTGTCACTTAAATAAATTAGGAATTTCTGCCATTTAAAAAGTTTCTCTACTAAGTAACAACCTTCTGCGACTCAAATATTAACGAGCGTTTCAATTATTTTGCAAACAAAAATGTTTTTGCCTTGGGCTCTGCACGATAAAAAGAAAAGCAAGCTCTGATAATTCTAGACTTGGATGAATTAACAAACAAAAATGACGCGCGTGAGATTGAATAAAGTATTATTCGAATTATAATTAAATAGACTCCCTATGTTTAAATAAATACTGAATTTCAATCGCTCAGTTGGAAGTTAATCTCAAGACACCGAATTTCAATCGCTCAACTGAGAATTAACCTCATTTCCTCCATCGCTATTTCAAATATACAATCCAAACATCATTTCTACTAACTTGAATAGTTCAAAGTTAACACTATTCTCAAACCACTCGGGTTAATATTTTCAACCACTAATTTAAAAATTACTATTCTTACACTAATTCTGGCACGATCCAAACTTGAACAAGTATCCTCTCCAATATGTGTAAAAGATTCCTTTCACTTTACGGTTTGAGATTTACTCTCAGCGCTTTGAGATTCGAACTAGCGCATGGGGCAGTATTATTGGGCTTCGAGATTTGTACAAAGTTAAAAAGAACGGTCCGGATTCACTAATTCTAAAAGATTCCCTTTTACGGTACTGGGGAGGATGTGAATTCATCCAAACTTACCCTTAAAAACCTGTTGCAATGATATCGTTCTTTAATTTTTTCAGATTTTCAATAGCATAGGATGAGAATTATTGTTACGGTTCCTTTAAAAATATCTAAAGAAATCACAGGTATCTTACAATTTTTTTTAGTGAATCGAATATATACCATAATCTTAGATTAATCATCTTTCATAGACCCAACACACATGAATGATACATAAATCTCCAACTTTACTATAACATTAACATTTTCATTTATGACCAATTCACCCGATTCCGATTTTACGAACTAGGTATACATCTCCAAAAGAACTCAATCATAAATTCACAAAAAAGAAGGTTAAAGAATTAACGCCAGCTACATGTTCTTTAATGCTTGCACACTGAAAAAAAAAAAACAGTCATAGACAAGAATCAAACTGGAAATATGAGAAATTATCTCGCTACCGGGCTGCTAGCCACTGGAACTCTCCCAACTTTCTGTTCCATCTCTTGTGTGCTGTTCTGGCTAACATTTTCAATGGTATGACCGTTGCTATTATTCCCGGAATAGAAGTTTGTATTGTAATTCCTCCCTGTTGCCGCCTCCAACTCGATGCATTCCTTGAGCTGTATTACAACCTCAGTCATTGTCGGCCTCTGGACCGCACTCTGTGCAGTGCACTTGAGGGCCACATCAGCAGCTTTCCAGACAGAGTTGATGTCATATTCTCCTTGCATTCTTGCATCCACCACACTCTCTATGTTACCCTTCGCCAGCCTCTGACATACCCATTGAATTATATTCATGTTCTCGTTATCAGGTCTGGATCCTTTTATAATTGCTGGTTGACCCGTTACTATCTGTAGCAGGACTACCCCAAAGCTATACACATCGCTTTTTTCAGTTAGCTGGTATGTATTGTGGTACCTGTACATTGAAAGATATCTATAGATTACTAACTAGTACATTTTTTTGTTGTTTTCTTTTTTATGAGAGATATGACATGTTACTTACTCAGGGTCGACATATCCTTGTGCACCAATTACATGATTCATCGATACATGTGTGCTGTTGGTACTGTTGAATGCTTTCGAAATGCCAAAATCAGCTGTTTTGGCCTCCATTTTCGCATCTAGGAGAATGTTGTTTGGCTTCACATCTCAGTGAATTAGCGGGGGGTTACAACCCTTGTGTAGGTACTCTAACCCTGCACATCATTATTAAATTTAGTGAGAAATTACAATGATTTTAAAATAAATTCCATGATTATATTATATACCCTTCAGGTTAATACTTTTGTGCACCGTTCCACCGCCCAATCACATTATTTATCATTTATTACTACATAAATAAAAAAATATTCTATTCTATTTATCTTTGCACCTTGTGCAGACTCAAGTGCAATTCTGATCCTATCTCTCTATGTCAAAGGCCAGGTTCCTCCAGCTCTACCTGTTAATAAGAAAGGTATCCTCATCTCCTAAATTATTTGCCAAGAATGAAATTGAAAATGACAACAAAAGATGAAATGAATAAACTTAAAGACCTCTTAAGTGATCATCTAAATTTCCTTCAGACATGTATTCGAGGACAAGAGCCAAACTGTTTTCATCCTTGCAATAACCAATAAGTGATACCAGGTTCTTATGGTGAATCCTCGTCATAAGATGTGCCTGGAAAATTATTAATTAATCATACTAAGGTATATATCGAATCAAGATCTAAAATGTAACAGAAGAAACAAGAGATATATATTGAATCAGGGCAACGTTGTACTAGAATCTAAGACTAGTTCTTACATTCCTTTTCTATGCTTTTGGGCCTGAGGTTTTCCAAAGCATCTAATCTATATTATTATATGGGAGCTTATTTATGCATAATACATGTGTATTGTAAAGTTTATTCAATGTTAAAATTAAGAAACTCTAATTTGGATACTAGACAGCAGAATCAGAAAGTTCCATATACCTCCACCATGAATTCCTTAATTCCTTGGGTTGAAGTCTGGAGTCGCAGTTTAACTGCAATTTGAGTTCCATCGACCATGAACCCACTATACACTTTTCCAAATCCACCTCTGCCGATCTCTTGCTGGAAATTATGTGTTATCAGCTCTAAGTCCTTGTATGTGAATTGGCGGTTCTCTAATTGTATAGAAGTATCAACACTATGTTGGGGAATAAAAAAAAAAGTCAAACAATTACATCTCATCTAGGAGTCAAACACTTACAGCCGGGGAAGGAGAAACAGTTCCCCACCTTAACCTAAGGACCGTCCTATGCTAAAGAGACTCAAAACATAAATCAGAAGTGCAGAACATAATACCTGATTTCATGCTGTTTGTTATGGAATATCCAAAGCCTTGGTAGAGCAACAACCATCTCCGTGAGCACGAGATAAGTCTTCAATGGCAATAAGCCCTTATTGCCTTTTCGTCGTATGGTCGTGAATCAAGTCTTCTAAGACAGCAAGATATGACCTTGAGAAATCCTCTCCAAATTTTCTAATGAATTTATCTTTTTTATTCTTTGATGGTGGAAGAATAAGAGAAGACACATATAGCTGTATTTTTCTAAAGAGAAAAACGTATTTTCAGTTTATGTGTTTTTCTTTGTTATCTTGTGCTTTGGAGACCAATTCTTATATATAGTAACCTATATGGTTATTTGCCAACTTGAAAAAGGTATTGTGTGCGACTGCATCAAATTTTGCTGTCGCATAAAAATCCGTGCGTCCGCATTGATATCCGTGTCGCTCACAAACCTCTAAAAATGCAGTTTTCTGAATTGCAAATCTCAGAATCAGTCCATCAATGATTTGATCTTTGCCTAAATTGTTGTACACATTTATGGACCACACCCTATTGAATACATAGATTGTCTAATATCTTAATTCCATATTAGATCACTTAATTGTAACAATCATATATGACAGTATACAATTCATAATTATATTACATATATGCTCAACGTTGGATATGATCCAACACACTACTGATTCCTGTTGAATATCCTGTATTTTGCGGATTTATCGTTGTATACTTGTATTCATGGATGAACCTTTTAAAAAGAAAATAATAATGGAAATTAGTAATTGGTTTTCATCATTGGTGAACAAGCGAAACAAGAACTTTAATCGGTGCTAAATGTTGTTAAAAAAACATTTTGGGAGCAAACGACACCGGTTTGGATCATTGTTCTTCAATGAAGATGAGAATTTTATTTTCTGTACCTGGTCGTCTTTTAAGTTTGTAAATGATGAAAGTGGCTACTGCCGCTAAGATCGCCACCACAACAATTGGAACTATAATAGCAATGGCAATTTTAGAACTATTGCTCTTCATTTTGGAGAGATTGCATGAGGTCCCGTCAGAACAAAGTTTTGCATTATCTCCAACTCTATTGAAGAATGAAATTATTTCGAACAAAAGATGTAGAATAAAGTTTGAGTGAGCCTATGGTGCTATGCATAGCACGGATGGCTAGTGTACTACGGCTCAATATGGTACTTTTTAAAATCCTAACGGTCGATAAGTAGAATTTTGATGGTCCAGAATTTTCAGAAAACACTGATTTTTCTACCTATCTAAAAAAATAGTAAAAAAATTCAAAAAAATATAAAATTTAGTTTGCAAGTACATATTCATATGGTTATCACATTGAACGGTTGGATCGACCGTTAGGATTTTAAAAAGTACCATATTGAGCCGTAGTACACTAGCCATCCGTGCTATGCATAGCACCATAGGCTCACTCATAAAGTTTGGTTATTGAGTTTAAAAAGTTTGAAACAAACCTTAATGTAAGGTAACCATCTTTTGATTTTTTGAAGAGACCAGATGGAATTGACCCAATGAGTTGGTTGCTCGTTAAATCTCTAATTAAAGAAAAGCAACTTCGATTATATGTCAGTATGTCACGAAATTTCAAGGAAAAAAAAAACAAAATAGTGGCTTGAGTTAAAAAAAAAATTACAACAGAGTAAGTGATGGTAATTGAGACAGAAACATCAGGAATTGACCCGGTCAAATTATTATGAGATAAGTCCCTGAAAAAGGAAATCAAGAAAAGTTCTTACCAGAATATTATATATAAACTTGCCGTGATTTTTATCAACACCCTTCCAAAAATAAAAAATATCAAATCTGCCCTTGATTTTTTTTAAACGCCCTGACCGCCCCTTCACTGGGTGGTCCACTGTTCATACCAAACAGCCCCACGTTTGGGTGGTCACCTATGCATACCAGACCGCTCCACTGTAGGGCGGTTTGGTTTTTTTTTTTTTTAGAGATAATATGAATAACAAGATGCTGAAATCTAACGCTAAAAATTCAATTTTTTTTGAAATATTTGTCAGAGTACTTCTTTTAAGCATATTTATACTAAAATACGCTAAATTACTTGAAATTATGTTAAATTACGTTGAATTACACTAAATTACTTTAAATTACGTTAAACTTTAAACCCTAAAATCTTATTTTGAATAATTTCTAAAACCCTAAACTCTAAAAATTACCGTACATTAAATGATTTACAATTTTCACATAACATATTTATAAAAATTAGTAATATTTTAAAGAAATCCTAAACCCTAAACCCTAATTTCTAAATCCTAGTTTCTAACATTTTTATTAATAAATATACCCACGTTAGCTGGATTTTTTGTTAGATTACTTCTTTTGATGTATATTTATATTAAAATACGCTAAATTACTTGAAATTATGTTAAATTACGCTGAATAACACCAAATTACGTTAAATTACGCTAAAATACGGTAAATTACGCTAAAATGCATATGAATAGGAACGATATCTTCACTGAAAATGTGACAAACGACGACGAAACTTGAAACTCCAGTAAATAAAGTTAAAGAAATAATAAAAAACCAACAATACCACCAAATCATGTTGATTCCTATTTCCTAGACCCATATTGTTTTTCTTAAACTGAGAAATTACTTGTAAAGTATAGTTTAATGGAGCTATTAATATTACGATCTTCGCGAAAATGATTGAATTAGGGGAAGGGAAATTTTGACAGTGAAGATTTAATTGCAAAATTTGTTGTTTTTGTTGAAAGCAAAATTAGGTGTCAATAGTGTATTTTATGTCATTGTTGAAATCTTTGGGACTTACAAGCAAGATATATAATCACATTTAATATATTAAAAGATTGAAAGAAAAAAAAAAGAGGAACTCACAGAATTGTGATTCTTGGAGAGCCAGAGACAATATAACTACAATTCAAACCATCCCATGCATAGGTCTTGGGAGCACATGGATCTCCATTCCAATTTCTCTTTATCCGATAATTTGACTTAATTGCATTTATTGCCGATATTTTTATAATACCAAAAAAAAAAACAAATTATCAAATCTGCCCCCACTCCAAACTTATTTTTAAATCTACCCCAACCGCCCGTCTGCTGGGCGGTCCAGTTTTCTAGCTGACCGCCCAGCAGCTGGGCGGTCCACTGGTGTTTTTTTTTTTTTTTAAGAGACAATATGAATATCAAGATGCTGAATTCTTAATACTAAAAATTCAGATTTTTTTTAAATATTAGTTAGATTACTTCTTTTAAGCATATTTATACTAAAATACGCTAAATTACTTGAAATTATGTTAAATTACGTTGAGTTACACTAAGTTACTTTAAATTACACTAAATAACAATAACTTCGCTAATTATGCTGAAATACAGTAAATTATGGTAAACTACGGAAAATTATGCTAAAGTAGACCGATTCTGTGCCATTGAATCATAAAAAATAGTAAAAAAATTCCGAAAATAGTAAAAATTGGTATTCTACAAGTTCATTATGTAACTAATTTAGAGCTACTTGGATTGAATAATAGAAATGAAAATCTTAATCGGAAACTTCAACTCAAGTTTTGAGGGTCTTCCCTTTGTTTTTTGGCGATTCTGAATTTTAGAAAACGGTATAGCCGTCACTGACGCATGCGCATTTTCACAAGCTTTCCGAAAAGTGATCATTTGCTGAAATCGGACACTCGAGCGCCGTTTTATGACCGTTTGAAGTTTCGTCGTCGTTTTTCGCCTTTTTAGTGAAGATATCGTCCCTATTCATATGTAATTTATTGTAATTTACCGTATTTTAGCGTAATGTAATGTAATTTAGTGTAATTTAACTTAATATAGTGTAACTCAACGTAATTTAACATAATTTCAAGTAATTTAGCGTATTTTAGTATAAATATGCTTAAAAGAAGTAATCTAACTAATATTTAAAAAAAAAATCAGAATTTTTAACGTTAAGAATTCAGTATCTTGATATTCATATTGTCTCTATAAAAAAAAAAAATTCACTAGCGGACCGTCTAGCTGCTGGGCGGTCAGCTCTGGAAACTGGACCGCCTAGCTGCTGGGCGGTCAGATCTGGGTAGTGAACCGCCCAGCCGCTGGGCGGTCAGGTGGGGAAAGTGGACCGCCCAGTGGACGGGCGGTTGGGGTAGATTTAAAAATAAGTTTGGGGTGGGGCAGATTTGATAATTTGTTTTTTTTTTTTGGGGTATTAATAAAAATATCGGCATTTATTGCACTTACTGGTGTTCGTAGAAAAAAAAAACACATGTATTATTCAATAGTTCTGTAACCAAAAATGGAAATTGTTATGAATATAATAATATATGGTTCATTCATCCTGTAACTTTCAATATTAATCCTCATTCACTTCTCCACTATCCCACTACCATTGGAATTCATATCCCACTACTATTTGAAATTCAATTTCTTATTTATTATTGTAGTGATTTTTCATTTACAATTTGTGACCTATAAATAAATGTATTGTAATCTTGTATTGTACACACATGAGAAATGTATAAATAAAGAGATTGACATCTTTTATGTGTTCTCTCTATCTTGTTTATGTTTGTTTGTCTTTATTTTATAACACGTTATCAGCACGACTTGCTAGAAGAAGTTGTAAAGTAATTATGTAAATAGTTTATATGATTGATTATTATATCTTTCATTAATTTAAATTTCATTTGAATTTTTAATTATATTTGTTTTAGTTTATAAGAATCATTCCTTGAAGTGAATGATGGAATAATAACCTGAAGTTATTATCAAAACTAAATGTTAATCAAGAACCTGAAGTTCGTATTACTCGAATATAATAATAAGAATAATAACATGAAGTTATTATTAGAATTATTTAGAACTTGAAGTTCTATTAGAAATTTTAGTATAAAATAACCAGCCGTTATTATAAAATTATTATAATAACTAGCATTTATTATAGGCCACTGGATAAATAATAACCTGAAGTTATTCCCAATTAAAAACCTGAAGATTTATCTTTATTTTATATTAATATCAAATAGTTTGAAGCTATCTGTTAAGCATATATTTTTTTTTCTTCATATTGTGCAATTTTAGATCTGACTTGATTTCTTAAATTTATATCTATTGAAAATTAATTTTAGATCATACTCATATTTTTTTTTTATAAATATACAATTTCAATGGGATTATAAAGATCTGTATTATTATATAATTTTAATTCATGTAACATGTATAAATAAAATAATATCTCATAACTTATGAGATGTGAATGTGGAGATGCGTTTTGCTATAATTAGACACTGCCTTATTAATCTGAACAGTAATGGTAATAAATAAAATTCAATTCAAGGATTAGATTATCGAATACAACGTATGTTTACCAGTCTGTATCTTTGATTTCTTGATTAAATATTTTATTAATTGATGTTGGCTAACTACAATCTATTTATATATAGTGGTGAATGGAAATTGCACATTTATATTTTGATTTCTATGAAAAGACCTTATGTAACATATATATTTACTGTATATTGGAGCTGCTCTTCATATTACCACATTTAGATCCATGAATGAAAAAAAAAAATAGGTCATGGTTGATTTTCTAAATTACATCTTCACACAGTCAGTCACGGAATTTATTTTCTTTTATCAGCAATTTTTTTTCTCTCTCAAAAAATTTAATGTTCCTGAGAATAAGATTTCAAAAAATATTTTGAGTTGATATTTTGTCTCTTTATAGTTGAACAAAATAATGAGTTGTTGAAAAAAAAATCATGAATTTCGTCCAATGAGTTATGCTTCATTTCCTGAAGTGAATGTAGCAACACATAATAACCATAATAATTTCTGGACATACTCGTGTGGACATGGTAATGATGAAAATACACATTTTTCCATCAGAAATGGAAAATTTCTTTAATGAAGAAAATGAAAACGAATCACTTGATTAATGATGAGAGGAATAAATATATATATATATATATGAGTGAGGCTATGGTGCTATGCATAGTACGGATGGGGTCCGTGCTACGGCTCAAAATTTGACTTTTCAAAATCGTAACAGTCGATCCGAACCGTTCAACATGATTATAAAATAAATATGTACTTGCAAACCAAATTTTACATTTTTCCGAATTTTTTTACTATTTTTTCGAAAATCACTTGATTTGAATATTCTGGACCATCCAAAAACAGCATATCTAAAAAAATAGTAAAAAAATTCGGAAAATTGTAAAATTTGGTTTGCAAGTACATATTCATTTTATAATCATGTTGAACGGTTCGGATCGACCGTTACAATTTTGAAAAGTCAAATTTTGAGCCGTAGCACGGACCCCATCCGTGCTATGCATAGCACCATAGCACGGCTCCGCCACGGAACGGCACGGAACGGCACGGCACGCATGTCAATTACGTGTCGTGACTCGCATGTCCCGTGCCATGCTCATCTTTTGAAACTTTGGCATGGCACGACACGGCACGTGAAAGATTTAGTCACGGCACGACACGTAGTCACGCGAGTCACGTGTAATTATGACCATTAGATATTGATTTAATGGTAAATCTTGAATAAACTAACCTAAATTATAATTAAATGGTCACGTGAGTCACGTATGGTCACGGCACGTTTAGGCACGGCGTGACTCACGTGGCGTGACCATTCACGTGCCGTGACCACCCATTGACATTTTGGTCACGGTACGGCACGGCACGTGAAAAATTAACTTGGTCACGGCACGGCACGGCACGAGACCAAAGTCACGGCGTGTTAGTCACGGCACGGCACGTTTTTCCCACTCTAGTAACATACATGAATATATTGTCATGAAGGAAGACATATCAACAATTCCACAAGATGAACAATATCATTTTTTTTTTCTCTTGATCTTATAAAATGGAGACTAAAATATGGTACAATTTTATGTGCTAACCACTTGTAAAGAACAACAAGATTATAAATATGAAGTTTTAAAAAGGTTGTGGCAACCCTGACATAAAAGTGGTTTACCAAACACATACATGCATGAAAGTAAAATGATGAATTCATGATTTAATTTATTAATATGAGAAATAATTTGGTTTACATTAATTCCATGAAATTCAGGTTTGGGCAACTAATTTAATGTAGACAAGGCAAGATGACCTTTGATACATTGTCAGAACTCCGAAGCAGGCTTCATAGAGCCAGTACATTTGCTTCAAATTAAATGGACACATGCAATTTAACGTACATTAATTGCCCTAATGGATCGGATCTTCCTACCCAGAAGTCCAAACAACAAATTAAAATTAGGTTTAAGAGTTCTGTAAATAACTACAAGTTCAATTCATCTATCCCACAAAACAAAAAAACTTCTCTTTATAAGATGGCTACCATAAAAAGCACAAACACTAGGGTTCTCAGTACCGTAGCCCTACTAGTCCTTCTAGGATTGACACTGTGCTCCGCTAGCCATGAAACCGGCGGTGTTTACACTAAGGAAGATATTGCACACGGGAGCGGTTCCAGTAGTGGCAGTGGCCGAGGGTCTGGCATCGCCTAAGGACCTAGTTCGTCGGCAAGAGGTGGTGGCAGCGGCTCTGGCATAGGTAGTGGTAGAGCTTCTGTTGGTGGATGTTCTGCAGAAGGCTCCGGTAGTGGTGGGGGCAGTGGTTCCGGATCTGGCAGTACTGGTAAATCAGGTGGCACAGCTAGTGGAAGCGGTAATGGAGGTGGCGGCAGCGCCACTGTCATCACTGGCCCAGGAGGAGTTGCTGTGAGTCCTGCCAGCGGTAATCCTACCCCTCCCGTGGCCTGTTGATGACGTAACTAGCGGCATGTTATGTACTGTTTTGGTGGGGACACTTAACAGTAACCATAGTTTTTAGGCTCAGTAATAATGTAGTGTCCCCTATTAATTCTAACACTTGTTACCGTTCTTCATTGAGATAACAAAGAAGTACGTAGTGTCTGTGTATCCGAAATTTTTATTCATAAGAAATAAAAAATATATATATTAAAAATAAGAAAGGTCACTATGGAATTCTAAAAATAAGAAGGCAACCTCATGATTTGGAGTACCTGTGGGACGTCAAATAATCACGCAGGTCATGCCAACAATAAAAAAATTATAAGTGGGACCTCCAAATGAGAACAAAATTCGGAGAATAAAATTTCTAAAATATTATAAAAGTGGGACTCCAAATTAGACAAAAATATGAAAAAAAAATTAAAGTGGAACTCCAAAAAAAACAAAGCATGCACGTTCTTGTATTCACTAAATTAATTTATTTTGTAACATAACAAAAAAAACACAATTATTATTCACATCCATAATTAAATTTACATAAAAATGTAACCTTAATCCGAACTCTAACCCTAACCCTAACCCTAAATCAAAATAATCACAATTATAATTAATCAAATAATTACAATAAACTACCTACATTAATAATTATAACTCAACAATAACAATACCAAAAGCAGACCTCTGCCAGATATTAACTAAAATCTTAATTCAATAAAAAAATTATTTTACATAATCTAATCAAATTAAAATAAATTAACCTAATTCTTAATCCAATAAATTAAAACCTATTTGACTTCTATAAATAAAACTAACTAATTAAATAACATACTCTAACTTTTAATTTAGAAAATTAATTAAAAACGTACTTAGATAGGAAACACAATGGCGCTGTTTTGGATTTGGAGTCCCAATTTAGAATTTTATTTGTTTTATCTTTTCCGATTGCTTGTCTTATTTGGAGTCTCATACTTAGAAATTTTATTTTCCGGATTTTGTTCTCATTTGGAGTCCCATTTTATATAGGTTTTATTTATCATTCTATATTCCTGTCCTTCAGTTAGATCTGTTCTCTGAGCCGTGATTTTTAAAATCTTGGCAATTATCTTCCTATTCCGTCAGTAAAATCACGGCAAATCGAGACAAATTTGGATTAAAAAAAAAGTTATCCTATTCCTATTCCTATTCAATTGTCGTTATCCTTATCATTATTTATTATTATTATGTAATATGTAATAAAAGTTATGCTAGAAAACTTATAAATAGACAAATTTGGATTAAAAAAATTCAACAATCATCTTTCTTGTTCGAAAATAGAGGTTTTTTATACCCTAAAAAAATTTAAATCGAATGAATAAAGGGTTTTATCTAGTTTATTATTTAGCTTGTTCTGGTAGAAAGTGGGGTATGGCGGCATAAATGAAAGAATAGATGAACCAATTTATGATTTAATTTGAGAAATAAATTGGTTACCTACTTACCTTCCGTGAACTATAGATTTGGACAACTAATTAGAGCTCCATTATGTACACAATAACACAAAGCAATGATGACCAATTGATGCTTTGTAAGAAGCGCGCTACCGGGATCCATTAAATCACTCTTCCTACGAGGTGAGTATCCCTGCGGTATCACAGGAGAAAAATAATAATTTCAAGCCGAACCAAAATTATTTCAACGTCTCTTTCAATTATAAAACAATCCGTTTTAAGATTGAAACAAACGATGCAAATTTTTATTCTCCACTGGTAGAGAACCACACTGAATCTGAATCCCTTTCTAAGTAGGGCAAGCACCAACATTATATTCTTCTCAAAGAGCAATTTTTTTTTGGTTGAAAGCCCGTAGGCGATTGCATTGATCTAACGATTTACAAAGTAGCTATTACATAGATTTCTTTTGTTTAAATTAAAAAGCATGAAAACTTATACATTGAGCTACTTGTAAAATCATCTAATTTGCTATGTCAGAAAATAACAGATACGTGAAGCCAGAGAATGCGAATTGATCTATTCGCGCCCGATTAGCCAGTATGTGGGCCTTCCGATTTTATTCTCTGAGAATGTAGACACAGCAGTGATTTTCCGAGTTGCATGCAGTATATAACCCTTCCTTAAGGACGAAACGTCTTCTTCTTTCCACAATCGACGCCGCCCAGAGGAATGCGCAGCCGAGAGGCACTGAATCAAATCGGACCGGGACAGTCACCACTCAGAGAGGAGGAAGAAGAGGGCACTGAATCAAACCGGACCGAGACAGTCACCACTCAACCGAAAAGGCACTGAATCAAACCGGGCCGGAAACTGAATCAACCGGACCGAGACAGTCACCACTCAGAGAGGAGAAAGAAGAAGGAAAGAAGAAGAAGAAGAAGAAGAAAGAGAGGAGGAAGGAGACAACTCTTTGCAATCTCATCATCAGCAACAACCATAAAAGCACGTACCTTATTCACATATATAGTTATAGTAGATATTTACGGGAATTGAACGAATTTACAAACCCTCAGTCGAATCCGAAGAGTCGTTCGCTCAGACGAGGCGGCGAGCGGCAGAATCCTTAAATGGAGTCATTCGCTCGAAAGGAGCTAAACGAGCTGGATCGGACAGACGAGGGGGGAGTGGAGGGGCGGAGCGGAGCGGACGGATCAGAGGTCGACTCTCAAAACCTTGTCTTCTTTCTGTCTCCCTTTCTTGATCGCCTGGTGGGGAAGAGCGGAGTTCCCTATGTGCGGACTCCCCGAGACTTTTGTTTTATTCAAAGAGCAATTTTATGGACACCAAGTAATGATGACTTCGATTTAGCAGTACCAGTGATGGACCTTACATCTAGGACCATCACAATATATATATTTGTTTACCCCAAGGTGCATCGCCTAATTTAAAGAATTTCGGCCACACAAATTTAAATGGCCTGAAAGAATCACGGCCTATGCATGGTCCACTTAAATGGTTAATAAAAAAGACCATAAATTGTTAGTTAACAAATTAGGCCCACTTCGTGCCATTTTGATAAAATAATTCGCACGTGTTACACAGTGTACCTGTAACCTGTTACATAGTTTTTTTTTTTTTTTTTTTTTTTTCTTTAGTAAAAGTTGAAATTCATTTACCAGACATTTACCGTCATGTTTTGAACCTGTTAGATTGTTGACAGAAGATATATGGAGCTGTATGATTCTAGCCCGACAATATCAAATTCAAAAACCGATAGTGACTCAAGATCCAAGTGTAGCACTGCGTCTTAATCAATCTCGTCGTCATGTCTATATATATTTATTATGTCTATATATATTTTTCAATAATAAAATGCATAACTAACGGTCTCTTATCTTTTATTTTATTATCTCACTTTTCTTTTCTCTTTACAAAATATTTCCAAGGAACAAACTAAATTGAATAATTAAAGAGATTAATAAAAAAAAATGAATGAAGAGAATCATGAGCCCTTGGAAGCACTCTACAATTTTTTTGTTTCTTTTCTTTCTATTTTGTTCTTCAAGATGACTCACACGAACCTCTATGTAAAAACATCTTATATAGTGTCAATAGGGTTCATCACCGTCCGTCCCTCCCTCTTATATATCTTCTTTCTTTCTTAATTTCTGAGACCATAATGGAGGCATTTGTTCACAAGTGGCGAAACTAGAAAATTTAAATTAAGAGTTTGAAATGTAAAATGTATATATGTAAAATGTATATATAATATGTGATATGTGAGATTTAAATTTAAATCTCAACAATTACAAATAGAATTCTAACGATTAAATTACAAACACACACATAACATTTTATAAGGAGGGTTGAACCATATAAAAATTAAAAGAAATTATTTAAATTCTAAAATTATAAGAGTGACTAAGCATTTTTATAATTAACTGTAAACCTGTCCTTCTTGGTTCAAACCTAGAGGAAAACTTTCTCAAATATCGATAAAATATCAAGCATGTTCGTTGTTAAATAAATGTGTACTGCATGCAGAGTCTTACTATAAAATTTGTTACTATCCGCGAAGGTAAAAGTGTTTTTTGCATATGGTATTTTTGTGGATACCCTCGACAATAGCTACATTTTACTCTCGCGGATAATATCATATTTTTATTGTAAGACTGCATGTTGCTTGATTACAAAGGTCCATGAATTAAGACATGTTGCTTGATTATATTCATTGTGGTTTAGGATCTGATCGGAAGGAGTGAGATTCTTCATAAATAAGAAATGAAATTATTTTGAGAAATTCTCTGATCGAAACAAAAAAGAAAAAAAAACGGAAAATGATTTCATTTCAAGAAATTTGAAAGGACACATTGAATCATATGAAATCCTGTGACTTATGGTCGGATTTGGTGAGAATTCAACATGCCCGTTGTGTTTGGGTTTTTATTCTTCGGCTTACACATCTATCTCATTTGATGGCAGCTTTTGTAATTTGATGAAAACTATGAATTATCTTTTTCTTCTTAACAATGAATTCATCTTATTAATATAATGATTCCAATCAAACATTTTCAAATTTAAAGTATCTCTATTCATCTCTTTTCCAATAAAATGACTTATTTCTCCTTTATCATTGCTTCCGATCATAATCTTAGTCTATTTTAATCACCATTCGGTATTTTCACATCCATGTTTCAACTATTTGCCCGAAATTTTTATTTATAACATACTTCAAAAAAAAAAATAAACCAAATAATCATCGTTCTCTGGAATTTAGATTTTCACCACGGTCGCACCGACATTTTGCGGACCCATTTCAGCAGGGCCGCAGAATGCCGGTGCGGACCCCTGTGAAGGTATATAAGGGGTCCGCTGGTTTCATTTTTTGTATCAATTCAAAGAAGTTTCAATCCTTTCGACCTCGGGTAAGTTTCCTTCTTCTTTTCTAGTTTTAATTTTTAGTTTAGAGTAGTAATTAGATTTAGGGTTTAGGTTTAGAGTTTAAGGGTTTAGGTTTAGAATTTAGATTTAGGGTTTAGAATTAGATATTAATTTAGGGTTTAGAATTAGAATTGTACCAAAATTTAAATAGAATTGTACCAAATATTAATTGTTTGAGCAAATAGAATTGTACCAAAATGTAAGTTTAGGTTTAGGTTTAGAATTGTACCAAAATTAATGGATTTTGTCCAAAAATTAAACAGGTTTATTATACCAAAATTTATTGTTTGAGTTAAATTAGACTTGTACCAAAATTTAACTAGGTTTATTTTACCAAAATTTATTGTTTGAGTTAAATTAGACTTATACCAAAATTTAACTAGGTTTATTTCACCAAAATTAATTGTTTGAGCACTAACATTAAACTAGACTTGTACCACAACTCTCATATTTGACCAAAAATTATCAAATACAGCATGGCATCCAGTAGAGATATATCGTCTTCCAGTAGGGGTGTACCTTCTTCCAGTAGAGGTACACAGCATGGCCCTACAACCACGCCCTACGAGATATCCCAGTACATAGAGAGTGCGCTGGCAGATATTCCGGGTATCCGGAGTCACACCGACATAGTCAGCGACTTCTTGTGGTACCCGAATGTGGAGCATCGGATTTTAGAGGCTGCCACTGGGGTAAGTTATAAATTTGTCATATTTATAAAAATATTAATAACCTTAATTTTTTTGGTATATGAACTTGACCTGATTTTTTAATTAAATGCAGGGTTTGGATGCGGTTACGGTTCGTCACAACCGCATGTGGCTACAGTACCAGCCGGCATATGGGGGGACATTTACGCGCGATGGGATTGTTTCAGCTATCCTAGATGGCCGAGGAGAACCATGACGATGGTTTATCTTCCGGCCTCGTTGAGCGATGGCGTCCCGAGACGCACACCTTTCATCTCCCCCATGCTGAGATGACAGTCACCCTACATGACGTCAGTTGTCTATGGGGTATGACTATTATCGGGGAGCCGGTGATGGACGTCGAGTACGGGGACTTTCGTGCATTGTGCTTTGAGCTGTTGGGTATCTCGCACAAGGAGCTCCAGAAAGAGAAGAAGAGAGGTGAGAAGACCGTGATCTCGCCCAGCAACATCAGCTAGTCAAAGTTGTGGGCGAAATTCAAGGATTATTCGGATCGACCAGATCAGGTATTTAATTGTACAATATTTAATTTAAATATTAGATTTATTTACTTGTAAACAATGTTCTAATTTAAATCAATAATAGGTGGTTGTTGACCGATACTTGTGCGCGTATATTTTGGAGATGATCACCTGTCGGTTGTTTCCGGATTCGCATGGAAATCAGGTGCTGTTGTGCTACCTCGAGCTTATGCACGACCTATCCACTGCGGGCAGGTTCAACTAGGGAGGTGCCACGCTGGCATGCTTATATAGGTAAGAAACATATTCTTATAATTTTTTAATTTTTTCAAATTTATACATCGTAGTTTAGTAACACTGACTTTGTACATTGTAAATGGGTCTTAACAATGCCTGCTTGAAGAAAAACAAAACCTTTATTGGACCATGCATGTTACTACAGCATTGGTCCTACGTGAAGAAAATATTAGTTTCATGCAAGAGCAAATTTCAAAAATTTAACTCAAAGAAACCAACATAGATCTACTTATTTGACTAACGGTGAACCGTATTTAACATTTTAACTTGTTTAATCTTTATACCTCAAATCTTGGTCTCTAAACCAAGAAGTAGGGACTTGAGATGTAGGGTTGTTGCCTCCTTGTCGAGCCTTCACTTCTCCAAGTCGGCCTCGAAATGGCACCCGCTTCGAACGCACGAAGCCTCTACGAGTATCCACCCGAGATTAAACGAAACTCTTGTTTTTCCCTTGCTAGAGGTAATCAACCAAGAATCTAACTTAACCTTAGCTTCTACCTCTTCAATCAACTATTAATTTTAGTGTAGAAGTTGTGCTCAACACATGAGCAAAAATGGTGGAGACAAAATTGCAAAAACTCTTCTCTTTTTCACTTCTCCTTACAAAAACGTTTTTCTATTTTTCTTGCAAGAGAAGGAAGAAGAGAGGGATTAGAATGGTGGCTAGGGTTTGGAAAAAGGTGGGGTATTTATAATGTTAATTTAGGGTATGTTTTAATCATCTCAACCACAATGGATGGCTAGATTTAAACATGACAAAAATAACTTTTACTTTTGCCATCCAATGGAGCTCTCCATTAGATGTACCTTTATCTCACTTTATTCCAAACCCACTTCATCAAATGGACTTCTCCATTTAATGTTAAATTGAGCTTGGGCCAATTTATATTTATGCCATTTTCGTTTTTGCCACTTATGCCAACTTTTGGCCCACCCGACAATTGTTACGGTTAATTGTATTTGCTCAATTTTGTTGAGAAATAAATTTGTATACCATGTCCAACATGTAATAAATTTATTCTAAGATCAAGTTAGTCATCTCCATGACATTTTTATTTGTTTCGTTTTCTCTCTTGGGTGTGACCTCGTAGGATCTATATCGTGTTGACAATAGAATCAAAACTTCTTTTAATTCTATAAATTATAAGCGGCACCTAGCAATATGCATTATAATTACTCAACAGATAAAGATGATATGACCAATCAACATCACGATCCTAAAGCAATATTTAATTGCTTGTGTCAATTCACGTGTCACATGATATCGGGAATAAATCCAAGGCAGGAGAGTGTCATCCTTGCAAATTTATTCTTTTCTTGATTCCAAGGCAGGAGAGTGGGGGGTTGTGCGTGCCGATTACGTGTTCGAGGCAGCATCAAATCCCCCATTGGCCGAGCCGGACCGTCACATGGATGTCGCGCCAGTGTAAGAATTTTTTTTATTAATTCAAAACCTTCACTATAGCTTTCTGATTGTAATATCTAACATTTGTTGTAATTCGTACAGACCTTACAGAGATTGGTACCAGGATCACGGCGCGTACACCATATTTCTGGAGGGGTGTCTCGCCGACAACCCCCATGAGCGGGTACCGAAGCCGAGGGATCGGAGAGGACAGATCCATGGTCTTATCCCCGCCGGCGCACCGTTCGCAGCCACGGTATTTTTAATTTGAAGTTTCAAATTAAAAACTAACAATATTTACATTTGTACAACTTTTTCATAATTTTTTCAATTTTCAGGCATTATATCTTGTCAAGAGTTGCGTCATAGGGGCTACGATGGCCGTGACCAAGGGCTGGAAGAGGCTCGGGAAAGTCATCCTCAAGCACAACGTACTCGCGGTGTGCCAGTGTGGGTACAGGGTGCGTCTCGACTCTCTACTGAGATGCGCTGGCTTGGGCGGTGTTGATGCGGTTGACGACATATCCGACGAGCCCGATGTCTACGTCCCGTACACTGGTGATGAGGACGTGTTTGCAGCCGTCCATGACGCTGAGACTGTCGGTCAGGCGTTCGACCGAGGTGCCGAGTTGATGCGCCGAGCCGCACTGTTGAGTATTTTAGATATAATGATTTGGTACTCTTTTTGCCTTTAAAATTTATAAACCTTCGTACTCAAAGAATAGGTTAGTTGCAAGCGCACAACCTATCGATTGTAGTATTTAGGTGTCGATCCGCAGGGAGAGAGGGAAACACTAATTTTTAATAAAGAAAATTACTTCTAACACAAAACAATAAAAGTAAATTGGGGGGTTTTTGTTCTAAAATCCTAAGGTTGGGTTCAATACCCGAAGAAAGGAGTTTTTAAACAATTAAAAGTAAAAGTAAAAGAAAGAAAAGTCGGTTTGTTTTCAAGGTTAAGAGAATCTAGGGGTCTTTGGTCTACAATCCCTTGTTAACTCTATTTATTCGATATTTGCTTAAATTCATGTTTGATTTGATGAGGTTTCTAACCTAATATGTCATTAAGGGTCACTTTCATGAATTAATAACGTGTCTAAGTAATTCGGATTTCACGTTTAAGTCCTTCATCCTAGCTACCTAGACCATAAGCTCTTGTTAGTCTCTCCTCTCCTCAAATATTGGTATTTCACAATTAAGTCCATGATACCAATATCCGACTCGAATTGAGATGTCCTAATTAGGGTTTGACTTCACGGTTAGGTCCTTCACCAAATCCCTAACCTTAATTTCTATAGTTCCGGCTTAGATTAAATTGGTTAGAATCTTAATCTAAACCTAAGATATTTGCATTCATAATTTGGTACTATCCTATTGATCCTAGTCAATTTTGGTTCTTTCGAAACCAAAACGAGATGCTACAATTCAAGTACTAATTATGTATTTAACACAAATTATTTAAATCACAGAAATTAACAATCAAATCCGATAACACAATCATAATAAAAGCAAATAATCGAATAAAATAGAATTAAACAAGTTCATGCATATTGACCTAAACCCCTAGAGAGAGAACTACTCCCTCTTGGAGGGAAACATCGCAAAGTTTGGCAAAGAATAAAAGGAAATGAAATAAAGAATAATTACACCCTTTGAATCTAAAACCTCTATCTTGCCGAATCTTGCTCAGGAAATCCTTCTTCTCCTTGCTTGAAAGCTTTACCTCCTTGGAACTTCGAGAATTTCTGCAGGATCTCCCTCTCTCAATTTGTGGAAAGATGGATATAATAATGGATGTGTAGAATAATGGATCCTTTCTCATGTGGTCTCCTTAGCCTTATATAACATTTTCTGAACTTGGAGATCAAGTCGTTTTATTTTCGGCGCCCACTAAGCCCACTAACTTCTATATTTCTAATTCTGTGATTAATAACTTGGAGACCAAGCTATTCTAATTTTGGCGCCCACTAAACCCACTAACTTTCCATATTTAGCAGTTTTTCAGGCTGGCGCGGCCATTGATGAGGCTGTACAGAATTATATATTCCGAATTTGGATTTGTTTCCTTCATGAAATTTGTAGATCTCTTTGTCCTGGTTCCGTCAAGCTTTGAATCACCCAAATCGGAGTTCGTATGACCAAGATATGGCCAAAATACGAACTGTGTATCGGCTGAGTGCGGGTGCACCCATCCGCACTGCGGGTGGTCTCACCCGCACTGGGTCTAAATTTCCTTATTTAACTTTCCTGGATTTTCTGCGAATTCACATGAATGCGGGTGGAGCTGCGTATGGATGACCCGCACTGCGGTTGGATTCTGTGTTTTGAAGTTTCTGAAATTGGCTAAGTATTGAGTGCGGATCTCAGTGCGGCTCTCAGTGCGTCCGCACTACGCTCGGGAAAAATCCTGCGCAGAGCTGAGTCTCCAGTGCGTCCGAACCCATCCGCAGTGCGTGTGGATGATCCGCACTGAGAGGTATTTTCACCAATTTGCATCATTTCCTGCATTGAAAAGCCAAATAACCGCAGTAACTCGATTCCAGGTGTATTTTAATCATTTTATATTCTAAACACAAGATATTTGAGGTTGTTTTATGATAAAATCAAGATCAAATGTATATATAATTTAGCGTTATCAAAATCCCCCAAGCTTGAACCTTGCTTGTCCTCAAGCAATATCTAACTCGGACTATAATTCGACCTTTTAATTTAACCCTATATCAAGCATATTTTCCTTCAAGAATGATCTTGCTAAAATTAAAATCTCAATGTAAATTTCTACAAATTTAAAGTTCAACCCTTGGTTAATCATACTTCACCCCACAATTCGATTACTCTAACTTTCATTTCCTTAAAGGTTTAGAATTTGCAAACTTTATTCATCCAAATTTACTAAAAGACATGCATTTTTATTTGTGAAGAAAAAATTTCCCTAAGCTTGGCATATTGCAAAATTCACATTTTTGTTGTTCTTGTTCCTCATTTTGATTTTTCTATTTTTCTTTCATGGCACTATTTTCCCAATCCTCATTTAAACACCGGTTAGTTACAAGTAGCTAACTGTACCCAACCGTTCTAATTCAAGGGTGCTTTGCATGCTCATTGCCTAACCCTTCCACCAACACGAATGTCAATTTTATCGGGAGACTAGTGGAGCAGGAGTGCCAATGACTCATAACCATAAGTACGTCATGTCGCCGTATCATAGGTAAGAGGAGTCGCAAATTTTCAATTTTAAATGTTTTGAACAATTTTCGCAAAAATACACATATCCAAGGGTATTTCTTCATATCACATCTAAATTGCTTCCTTAATAAATTTAAACTCCTAATGTTTCAAATTCGTAAGCCTTTATTTCCACAAAGTTTTTCGCCAAATTATGTGGTTATTTCAAACTCCTAATGTTTAAACGTGATTTTATACTTTATGCATTCTTAGACAATTAAGTCCAATTATGCAAGACTCTATTTTTCATAACCTCGTAAAACATCTTGACAAGTTTGCAATCTCAATCATTTAAGTTCAAAATTACTAACCCTATTCATGGTCAAGTAAAAATCAAGGTTATAACTCCTAAAAAAGTTTGATAAAAATACAAAAAATTTAAACATGCCTAAACTAAATGCAAGATACAATTGTGAATTTCAATTTTTCATTTAACCCTCCCCCCAGCTTAAACAAAACATTGTCCTCAATGTGTCAATTCATACTAGAAGAGAAAATTAAAAAGAAAAATAGAAACTCACAAGATATTGCTCGGTTTAACGTCGGGAGCTCGACTTGTTGAGGCTCAGTTTAAAGGTGGTGGATCATCGAGGGCAATTGCCTCCTTTTCGATGATCGGTTCATCTCTTATGAAATATTTGAGCCGCTGTCCATTGACTTTGAATGAACCCGTTTTTTCGCTCCATATTTCGAAGGCACCATGGTTGAAAACTCGTGATACTCGATATGGTCCTTCTTGAAAACTTCTTCCGATGTGTTTGTCGTGCCAATGCTTTGTTTTCTCTTCTTGGTTCAAGGCGGCATTGATTATGGTGGGATGTGTCTCATATGAGCCAAGAGATTTGTATTTGAGGGTTGTTGGCAATGGTTTGAGTTCGACCTTTGGTGTGCCGGAATCGCTCGAAATGGCGAAGATCTGCTCAGATTTAGGCGAGTGCGGGTCAACCATCCGCACTAGGTACTCAGTGCGGACGCACTGGGCTCGGTCTTTCGAGTCTGTTGCTTCAGAAGGCTGAGTGCGGATGGTCTGATCCGCAGTGCGTGTGGATGATCCGCACTGAGGAAAAATTTCATCAATTTGATCATTTTCAGACCCGGTTTCTTCTAGATCTGGGTCGAGTTGTGCATTCACCATTTCTTCCTCCTCATGAGTAGCTAAAATGGAATCTAAAACATCCAATCTACAAATAGAATCATTATCATTTGAAGGGAATTTAATGGCATTAAACATGTGAAAATTTACCTTCTCGCCTCCAATGTCAAATGATATTTTTCCTTCTTTGACATTAATGTTTGCATGGGCTGTGGTTAGGAAGTCCCGTCCCAATAGGAGAGGAGTATGAGTATCCTCCTCCATTTCAACCACCACAAAATCTACCGGGACAAAGAACTTACCTATCATAACTATCACGTCTTCCGCAATTCCCTCGGGATAGCGTACCGTCTTATCGGCTAGTTGTAATGACATTCTTGTGGGTTTCAAGTCAACAAGATTGAGCCTTTGATAGACGGTCTTTGGCATAAGGCTCACACTTGCACCTAAATCACATAGGCACCTCTCGAATTTGGTATTACCTATTGTACATGGAATTGCAAAACTCCCGGGGTCCTTTAATTTCGGAGGTAGCTTGTTTAAGAGAAGAGCGCTACACTCCTCATTAAGGGATACCGTGCCTACTTCCTCAATCGATCTTTTGTTCGATAGAATGTCTTTCAAAAATTTTGCATAAGAAGGCATGTGAGTAATCGCTTCGGTAAAAGGGATGGTAATGTTCAATTTCTTGAGGTGTTCTACGAATTTGGCATATTGTTGGTCAAGTTTGTGCTTTACTAACCTTTGAGGGAAGGGTATAAACCTATGTGGCGGGACATACTTAGGAGTTTCAGTCGGTTTTACCTTGGCCGGGATAGAATTACCCGGTTCTTGAGATTCTTTCGATGCCGGTGTATCCGCATTGAGAGAAGCTGGAGGTTGTGTCTCCTTGGGTGGTTGTTGCTGCTCTTCAATGGTGGGCATCTTAGGGCCTTCGTATCCCGTGCCGCTCCTCAAAGTTATAGCTTTTGCTTGCTCTCTAGGGTTGATGTCCGGCTTGCCCGGAAGCGTGCCTTGTTGGCGAGAAGATGAAGAAGCTTGTTGTGCTATTTGTGTCTCTAGCATCTTTGTCTTAGTTTCTAAAAACTCAAACCTATTGTTCATATTTCTCAAGGAATCTAAAATATCGGTATTGGTGCTTCTTTGTTGGTTCATGAACTCGTTTTGAGAGATCACAAGGCCCTCTATCATTTTTTCTAATTTGTTGTTTTGAGAAGGTCCTTGGTACGAGTTTTGGTTCGACCAGTTTTGGAATTGATTGGAATTACCTTGATATTGATTTGAGTTGTCATTTTCGGTCTTCCACTTGAAATTCGGATGGTTCCACCTCGTGTCAGGGTTGTATGTATTTGAATTTAAATTATCATTTGGCCTAACCTTATTGTAGATTGGGTCATTCCTCTTATCACCTTGATTGTAAAACATGGAGTTTACTTGCTCGACTTCTTCTCCTTCTATAAGGACTTGGCAATCGGCGGTGACATGAGTCGACTCTCCACAAATGCCGCATGAAGCCTTTTTCGTCACGGATTTGGCATTTTGCATTTGTGCCATTTGATGTTGCAAGGCATCTATTTGGGCTCTCAATGCGGTAACTTCATCGGTTTTCAAGATCCCCGGTGTGGTTTGGGCTCGCCCACCTCTTTCGGCCGTCCATTCCCTTTGGTTGATCGCCATATCTTCGATCATTAGCATGGCCTGTTCGGGATCCATCTTCGACATGTTTCCTCCTGCGGCTGAATTCAAGTGAGTCTTGGTAGCTATTGTGCAACCTGCAAAGAAGAATTGAAAAAGCAACCACATATCGAGGCCATGGTTAGGGCACAAGCGTTGTAGCTCTGCCCATCTATCCCACGCCTCGGTCAAAGATTCTCCCTCGGCTTGCTTGAAGGTCGTGATCTTCGTTCGAAAGTGCTGGGTTTTGGATGGAGGAAAGTATTTTCCTAAGAATAACTTCTCCATGTCGTCCCATCTTCTTATGTTGTCACGATTCACGGTCCTTAGCCATGTCCTTGCATTGTCACGGAGGGATAGGTGGAAGCATTTTAGCTTGAGGTTGTCGAGCTCTTCTCCTTCTCGAGCGAAGGTGCCACAAGACTCTTCGAATACCGCCAAATGGGCATGTGGATCTTCGTTTAGGGCTCCCCCAAACTGACTTTGGCCAAGCAAGTGGATGAGAGATGGCTTGATTTCGCGTGGATCTTGGCCTTGAGGTATAAAACCGAAGCGGTGGCCTTGTTGGCGGTTATGGCCATTTCCATTGTTTGGATTGACACCAAACAAAGGATTGTTGTTGAGAATTGGTGGAACATTGTTGTTGTTGTCGTGTGGATGAGGAGGTGGTGGATTGTTATCGAGATCACGAAAGGCTTGGTTGATAAGACCTTCCGGAAGTTCGTCCTCAACGAAGTTGCGTGGCATGCCGTATGGTGGATCTAGACCCGCCATTGGTTGAGGAAGAGAGAGTTCGCCGGCTTTGATCTTCGCGGTTTGGCTCCTTGTGACTGGTGCCAGCGCTCAAATCTAAGAGAGAAGAGTAGAGATGAGATAGAGAGATAATAGAAGTAGAGAATAGTAAAGTGCAGAAATTTAAATAAGGAAACTAAAATATTTTTGGATTTTTCTAATTTTCTGAAAAGCAAATAAGGGAACTAAGAATTAAAAGTACTTTCCTAAAATAAAAACTAGTATCTATCCTATTCTCCCCGGCAACGGCGCCAAAAAGCTTGTTGAGTATTTTAGATATAATGATTTGGTACTCTTTTTGCCTTTAAAATTTATAAACCTTCGTACTCAAAGAATAGGTTAGTTGCAAGCGCACAACCTATCGATTGTAGTATTTAGGTGTCGATCCGCAGGGAGAGAGGGAAACACTAATTTTTAATAAAGAAAATTACTTCTAACACAAAACAATAAAAGTAAATTGGGGGGGGTTTTTGTTCTAAAATCCTAAGGTTGGGTTCAATACCCGAAGAAAGGAGTTTTTAAACAATTAAAAGTAAAAGTAAAAGAAAGAAAAGTCGGTTTGTTTTCAAGGTTAAGAGAATCTAGGGGTCTTTGGTCTACAATCCCTTGTTAACTCTATTTATTCGATATTTGCTTAAATTCATGTTTGATTTGATGAGGTTTCTAACCTAATATGTCATTAAGGGTCACTTTCATGAATTAATAACGTGTCTAAGTAATTCGGATTTCACGTTTAAGTCCTTCATCCTAGCTACCTAGACCATAAGCTCTTGTTAGTCTCTCCTCTCCTCAAATATTGGTATTTCACAATTAAGTCCATGATACCAATATCCGACTCGAATTGAGATGTCCTAATTAGGGTTTGACTTCACGGTTAGGTCCTTCACCAAATCCCTAACCTTAATTTCTATAGTTCCGGCTTAGATTAAATTGGTTAGAATCTTAATCTAAACCTAAGATATTTGCATTCATAATTTGGTACTATCCTATTGATCCTAGTCAATTTTGGTTCTTTCGAAACCAAAACGAGATGCTACAATTCAAGTACTAATTATGTATTTAACACAAATTATTTAAATCACAGAAATTAACAATCAAATCCGATAACACAATCATAATAAAAGCAAATAATCGAATAAAATAGAATTAAACAAGTTCATGCATATTGACCTAAACCCCTAGAGAGAGAACTACTCCCTCTTGGAGGGAAACATCGCAAAGTTTGGCAAAGAATAAAAGGAAATGGAATAAAGAATAATTACACCCTTTGAATCTAAAACCTCTATCTTGCCGAATCTTGCTCAGGAAATCCTTCTTCTCCTTGCTTGAAAGCTTTACCTCCTTGGAACTTCGAGAATTTCTGCAGGATCTCCCTCTCTCAATTTGTGGAAAGATGGATATAATAATGGATGTGTAGAATAATGGATCCTTTCTCATGTGGTCTCCTTAGCCTTATATAACATTTTCTGAACTTGGAGATCAAGTCGTTTTATTTTCGGCGCCCACTAAGCCCACTAACTTCTATATTTCTAATTCTGTGATTAATAACTTGGAGACCAAGCTATTCTAATTTTGGCGCCCACTAAACCCACTAACTTTCCATATTTAGCAGTTTTTCAGGCTGGCGCGGCCATTGATGAGGCTGTACAGAATTATACATTCCGAATTTGGATTTGTTTCCTTCATGAAATTTGTAGATCTCTTTGTCCTGGTTCCGTCAAGCTTTGAATCACCCAAATCGGAGTTCGTATGACCAAGATATGGCCAAAATACGAACTGTGTATCGGCTGAGTGCGGGTGCACCCATCCGCACTGCGGGTGGTCTCACCCGCACTGGGTCTAAATTTCCTTATTTAACTTTCCTGGATTTTCTGCGAATTCACATGAATGCGGGTGGAGCTGCGTATGGATGACCCGCACTGCGGTTGGATTCTGTGTTTTGAAGTTTCTGAAATTGGCTAAGTATTGAGTGCGGATCTCAGTGCGGCTCTCAGTGCGTCCGCACTACGCTCGGGAAAAATCCTGCGCAGAGCTGAGTCTCCAGTGCGTCCGAACCCATCCGCAGTGCGTGTGGATGATCCGCACTGAGAGGTATTTTCACCAATTTGCATCATTTCCTGCATTGAAAAGCCAAATAACCGCAGTAACTCGATTCCAGGTGTATTTTAATCATTTTATATTCTAAACACAAGATATTTGAGGTTGTTTTATGATAAAATCAAGATCAAATGTATATATAATTTAGCGTTATCACGCACATAAGGCCATGGGATCCCAGGCTAAGGTGGATGCCGATGTATAATTGTAATTAAAATACATAACTGTGATTTTTTTCAAATTCAAAACATTATCTAATTTGTAAGTTACTACAGGGTGAGGAGGAGGAAGAGGAGCCGCTGGGCTTCAATATCTCTACTGATTTTGGCACAGAGGGAGATGGACTGTATTTCTCAGGGTTACAGTCCGACTCAGACAGTACCTCATGCCTATCAGCCAGGGTATGTTTAGACAGAGCCCATCTCGGAGTTCCCTGAACAGTCCTCACAGCAGGTATCGTACCCTTTCCTCCATGATGACCCTATTGCCAGACTGGCGTTTCTATTCACGCAGGCTGAGTCTGGACAGACCACGGTTTTTGGTCCTGGAGTCCAGCAGACATCCGAGATTGAGGAGGTTCATAACTAGCCGGTTTAGTCTTCAGATGTCCGGGCTGAGGACTTTACAGACTCAGCAGAGACTGATGAGACGCCACTCTCCAGGTGGAGGCGAGGGTTTAGGAAGAAGAAGGCGAGAACGGTATTTAGTCCTGAGCCGTAGACTTTCATTTGTTGTACTGTTAGATATTTTGTTAGATTCTTATTTGTAGTATTGTTAGATGTTTTGTCAGATACTTATTTATTTCGTTGATTAGTTTTTTTGTTTTTTTGTTATTTATTTATTTTGTTGATTTCATTATCTCATCATACACAAAAAAAATTCTAAAGGAACGACATATCTAAAATATTCCCAACGAACGCCATATCTAAAATATTTCAAACGAACAACATTTCTAAAATACGATACGACAAAAAATATATCAATTTAAACAACATTTGAAACTAAAATAAATAACAGATTTAACAACATAAAAATATTTCTATAACAAATAATTAAACAAATTACAGCTTTCAATTTTCAATTTTTTTATTTAAAAAATATGGGTCTGCACCGGCATATTGCGGACCCGTTTAAGGGTCCGCATCAGCATTCTGCGGCCCCGCTGAAATTGATCCGTAGAATACCGGTGCGACCGTGGTGAAAATATAAATTTCAAGAAACGATGGTTATTTGGTTTATTTTTTTTTGAAGTATGTTATAAATAAAAATTTCGGACTATTTGCACCACTACCACTATATTCAAATTCATACGAACAAGTTACAACAAAAAATTATTAGATCAATTAATTAATAAAAAATTCAATAACAAGCAAAATAAGTTTACATAGAATTACAAGCTAAGCTTGATCAATGGTCAAGTCAGGCCCAATAAAATTGTCATCACTCGATAGAATATAAAGTAATTTTTATAATATGAATTTATATTTCATTTTTACGATACATCCAACACTTATGATACATATAATTAGAAAATATAATAAAAATTAAAATTGTAGATGTATTTTTAATTATTTATAAAGCGTGTATTATATTTTGAATCGTTTTAAAAGACTTTTAACCTTCCATCAAGTAATTAAAAATTGTTCACAATGAAATTTAATGGTTTCATTATGAATGAACAATCAAATTCTAAATTGACTATAATTTGAGAGACATCCTATCGGACCTATCTTGATAATTGGGAACACTTCAACAATTTAATTAATTTTAATTAAATAACATATTTTAAATAAATGTACTATAAATGTTAAATGTACCATAAAAAAAAATTAGAATCTACGCTAAAATATTCTTATAATATAATAAAAAATATAAATTAACACGTCAGTGTATAGCTAAGGGTGTCAACGGGTACGATACGGGTCGGGTTGAGGCATTTTCATACAAGGGTACCCGTTATGATAACGAAAAAAATTCTTTACCCTTATCCGTTTTTTTAGTATGGTACGGGTCGGATAAATGAATAAAAAAGTGTCAGTACCCTTATCCGTTTCCGATAAGCTAAAAGAAAAAATTATTATCATTATCTGTCTTTTCAAATATGATTCGAATTAGATAAACGGATAAAAGAATGTCATTGACACCCAGTGTCATGGAGGATGTAGAATTAAGTTGAAATTGGGCTGCCATGTCATGTATACATAACATCTTAATTATTTTGAATTTAATATCTTCGTACGGTCAAAGGTTAACAATTATGATGGCTAGTGGTTTGACACTGCCCGCCTGGGGCTGCCCGTGCCCGGTCCGCCCGTGCCCGGTGCCCGGGGTACCCGTACCCGTGCCCGGGTATAGACGGGTAAACGGGTACGCGGGTACGGGCTTGAAATGGGCAGGGTGGCCTGTTTTGGTGCCAAACCCGGGTGTACCCGTACCCGCCAAACCCGTGCCCGCTGCCCGTCTGCCCGCACCCGCCACGGGTGTACCCGCACCCGCGTACCCGTGTACTGTAGCACCCGTTTACCCGTGTACTGTAGCACCCGAACCCGAACCCCTTTATTTCAAACTTTCTTCCCCCCGGTTCTACAGTAATTTTAACAGATCAGTTTTGGCTACACGCAGCGCACGGAGTACAGAAATTTGACAACGCTGCATATGATTAGTGCTCTGCATGAAGCTAAAACTGCTCTGTTTTTTATTTTTATTTTTTTTTTAAATTCGGCAGAGGCTGAAGCTGAAATTCGGCAGAGGCTGAAATGGTTTTTTTTTTCTTTTATTTAATTTAATTTAGATTTAAATTAGATTTGGATTCAATTTAAATTTAATTTAGATTTACATTTATATTGAATTTAGATTTAATTTAATTTGCATTTAAATTTATATTTGAATTTAGATTTAGATTATCAATTTAAATGAACGTTTACAAAATATATTATCAATTTAAAATGTAAAATAAATAAATTATGAAACTATATAATTAGAATGCCGACATTTTTATTGATATCCAAAGTTTAATACAAATTATTAATTATGTTGAATATTAATATCCAAAGTTTATTAATATCCAAAGTTATATTAATCAAGTCCTGCGCATGCTTCACAAAAAAGGGCATAACTTTTGATCCGTCCGTCGGATCGGGCTGAAATTTTGACATGAGCTCCACAGCCCCTTTCGGCAAAGGGCATTCCTTTCGGGACCGATCCGACCGTCGGATTCATCAAAAAACTAAGGGAAGAGCCTCAAAACTTGAGTTGAAGTTTCCGATTAAGATTTTCATGTCTATCATTCAATCCAAGTAGCTCAGTAAATTAGTTACATAATGAACTTGCAGATTACCAATTTTTACTATTTTTGGAATTTTTTTACTATTTTTTATGATTCATGAAAGATGGCACAAAATCGGTCTACTTTAGCGTAATTTTGCGTAGTTTAGTGTTTTTTTTACCGTATTTCAGCATTATTAGCGAGGTTATTGTAATTTAACGTAATTTAGTATAATTGAACATAATTTATTGTAATATAGTGTAATTCAACATAATTTCAAGTAATCTAGCGTATTTTAGTATAAAATTACTCCTGTAAAGAAATAAATAATTAGACTTGTACTTAGCCGAATAAATATACAAATTTTCGCACAAATAATTTTTATATATGAGTTACAAATTTTATTTATTTAGGAATTATAAAGATGTGTTTAGTTTCAAATTCTCATTCTCATTCTAATTTGAAACTATTATTTATTTAGCGTATTTGTTCTTATGTCTGGTTTAGTTTCAAATTTTTAAACTCTCATTCTAATTTATAGCCGAACTATTATTTGTAACTCATATATACAATTTATATATGATGTGTCGGAATAATAGTTGGAATCGTATTATTTATAAACTATTATTTATATACAAATTATAGCGTATTATTTCAAATAATAGCCGAACTATTATTTGTTTATAACTCTCATTCTTATGTCGGAATCGTATTATTTATAAACTATTATATATATATACAATTTTTATAGCCGAACTATTATTTGTAACTCATATATAAAAATTAGAATGAGAGTTTGAAAATAAAATAAAATTACTCGTGTAAAGAAATAATATTTCGTACGACACGTAATAATATTCGTACGACACGGTAAACACGTAATAATATTCGTACGACACGGTAAAAAAAATCAGAAAACAAATCAGAAAACAGCAAAAAAAAAAAAAAAAAAAAAAATTTCTACCCGTGCCCGTCCTGCCCGTGCCCGCTGTACCCTTGCCCGTTGTACCCGTCTACCCGCAACGGGCACGGGTTTGAGACGGGCAGGGCGGAGTTTTTAAAAAAAAAAACCCGCCTACCCGTGCCCGTTGTACCCGCCTACCCGTTGTACCCGTACCCGTCCTGCCCGCTGCCCGGGACGGGTACGGGTCTGCCCTGCCCGAGGTACCCGTTAGCAGATGTCTAATGATGGCTGACTTGGTTTCCTCCCACTTTAATTCACATTATTTCGTTGTCTTCTTTCATTATAATTTCACTTTTTTTATAACATAAAACAAAGGGTTAAAGTCCTTCATCTTACTTTAATTCAACTATTATTTTTTTTACTGTATCATAAGATGATGTTAATTCCACTATTATTGTCTTTAATTTCAGGTGGTGTATGATTTATGATGCAATTTTAATTTCCATTTTGTTGTCAGTTGTTGCTGTTCAGTAGTGGACTTCACTTTCTTTTATTTTTCTTACTTACATTATTTGTACCAAATTTGTATAAAAGACCCGCAAGGAGTAAATTATAATGATCAAACCAATGGTACTAAAAAAAATTACATATAACAGCATAACATATATAATTTAGTTCCTCTATAAGAAACGACCTTGTGCTATATAATTAAACACACTAAATATGATTAGACAAATCAGCAGTAATTGCAAGATTAAATAATTGAAAAGAGAAAACTAATACCACACTCAGGCCTCAGCTCTCTGGTTTTTTCCGATTGGGAGGAAGTACAATGAAATTTAAACTGGAGAATTCCAGCAGTTCTAACCTCTAGACTCTACAAAGAATCTAATGTGATCAAGAAATGTCAAGCCCTGCGGTCGGTCCACGCGCCGGACGTATCCAGTTGCCACTTCCTTGGTGTATTCTCTCAGCCCCCTTTCCCCGTTTCGTTTCCACATCTCCATCGCATAACTCCTATGCCCAAAATACCCCTGCGCCTCCACCTCCACCTCCACCTCCATTTTTTCATCTCCATTCCCCTCTCCTTTGATCACTCGTACCATCAACGGTAACCGCTCATAGTGTCCCTTCGACACGCCCTCCAGTTCGTCCAGTCGAGCCAATCCGAGAGGAGAAACAGAGTAGAGCTCTCCTAAGACTGGATAGATCTCATCGGAGAGAGAATTAGAAAGGTTGAGGAGGAAGGGAACGCGGTAGGGACCGCAGACTAAGGGAAGAGATGATGATGTGGCAGCGGGACCCACAAAGTTGGCGTGGTTGGATTGGATAAGGGATTCGAGGAGCTTGTGATTGGAGAAACCGCGCTTCAAGGTGCCGTAGGTGAATATGAGTGTACAATCTCTCGGGATCGGCGCAGGCGCCATGGATGGAGCTTCTGCTTCACGACCCATTAGAGGTGCGCCAACAATTGTATGGGTGTTAGGTGTATTAGAACAGGCGTAGGCGTTGGTTTAGGAAAGGGGTGGGGATGGGAACGATGGAGATGGGGATTGGTAGAGATCGAACCTTGGATATGATTGGTTCTGAAGGGAAGTCGATTATTGGGAATTAGAGACATATTAATACATGGTTCATGACTTCTTTTTTTGTTTTTGTTTTTTTGCTTTGCGGCCTTGTGGGGTCTGAAATACGCAAGCAAGGCCGACATTTTTATTAATATCCAAAGTTTAATACAAATTAATAAATATACCCAGAATCCGGCCCAATATTGATATCTACCCAAGCCGGCCATTTTCTGGCCGGCTATGTACCCTCCCTAAGCCGGCCAGAAAATGGCCGGCTATGTTCCTTTTTTTTTTTTTTTTTTTTTTTTTTTTATTTTTAATAGAGAGAGACTATGAAGATCAAAATATTGAAATCTAACTCTGAAATACGATAAATTTTTGTTTAAACCGCATTATTTTTGTTTTAGGTGATTTCTATTAGAGTCAAATATTTCATTTCTGAGTTCGTAAAAAATAATAAAGTACACACAAAATGCAAATAGAGTCCACACAAGAACCGAAATATATGATAATCCAAATATACCAAACATAAATAGTATATCAAATATAAATAGTACAAAACTAGTAAAAATACAACTAAAACGGAGAGGGGGAATATCGAGGAGGCGGTACTCCGGCGTTCGCCCGGCGCGGCCAGCGCCGCCAGGCTCCGTCTCTCTCGAGCTCATCTGGGGCATCGGCAGACCTCAGTATCTGCTCGGTGGTATCCCAACTGGCATCGCCTGTGGACACTGGTGGTACTGGCGGAGGTGTAGCGAAGATAGATGCGGCAAACTCACTCCCAAAGGCAGGCTGAGCATGAGACCCGCTACCACTAGCCTCTCCATCATGCGGCATCTCTGTGCCATATCGGGGTACCCTCGGTGCCGAGCTGAAATCCTCATCGAATACCCCAAAGTCCTGGAGACTGTACGAGAGGGACTCGTACTCAGAAGTATCGGACATCTCAGGTGGTGGCTGTGGCGGCATCTCTGCCGGACCCTGCAATCATACACATAATTTATTAAATTTGATCTGAATGAAGAAATTTATTAAAACATCTAGCTGATACTGAAGTATGACATACCTGAGGCTGCACCGGACGTCCATGCTCGTCGTACCATGCCGTCCACCCAACGTCGGACAATACCCAACGGTGGTAGTCCCACTCTGGATGTGAATCGGGGGAAGATGGCATATCATCTAACAGAACCGGGCTCCGATCGGGCTCATGCGGATCTATCTCACGCCAGTTGATGTTCTCTCTGGCGTCCCGCAGCATACCGATGATCTTTCCACCGTGCCCGGCATCCTCCACTGTATTCGCATTCTTCTTGAGGGTGCGGTACCCAAGCAGTCTCCAGTTCTTCTTTCCCAGCATGCGGATCCCATGCCCGCACTCCTTGATCGCTGACAAAAGCTGAAAAAATTTAGCATGTCAGATCAAACCTTGATGTATTACTAAGTTAGACCAAAACTATGTGGTTTTATGTGCTTTACCTGGCGAGCCCATCCACGACCGGTGGGATGGTAACCATCATCGGTCTGGATCCTGTCGCGGAGATGGGCACCGTAATCACCCTGCAGATAGACACTCGCCATGCAGACCTGCGTGTACCATACATCGTACCTCAACTGGGGATCTCCCTGGGTCTGCTGAATCCCAACTGGCAAGTGATAGAAGTCTGAATACTGAGGAGCCAGGGCCGTCCGGTAGTATGCCTCAAAATGGGTGCTCCAGTCCTTATCCAGCCGCGCTCGGTGGGTAACGCTGTAAAGAAGACGTTAGTTGCAATAAAAAACTATCAAGTAATATGATTTATTTAATAAATACAATAGACTACGACTTACTGGTGCTCGTCTCTGTGCGTGTAACTCGGCAAAGATGGGTCTGCAGGAATCAACGCCGCTCGACCAAACTGTCGGAGCACCCGATCTGGGTAGTGGTGCTCCACTGTCCAGAAATGTATGAGCGGACCTCGGTAGAACCACATCGCCTGCTCCTGCTCGTCAGTCACACTGCCCGGCAAGAGGAACTCCTCGTACAACTCTCTGTACGGCGTCCACTCAACAAGAGGCTCAGGCAAACTCTGAAGCTCTGACCGGACTGTCCTGATCCCAACGGTAGCACCGTGGGTCCGATCCTGGTAGCGGTGGAAACCGTGCCACTTCTTGGCGTATGCCGGGCAGTGAAACACATCTGGCTCTCCCCAATCCGGCGCCTCATTGGGGATAGGACGGCCCACTGGTAGCCGTGACCACGACCAGTGCTGAAGCAGGAGTACCGGCCCGTACATCTGCTTCGCCGTCGGCTTCATTTTCAAGAAAATTACGCGTCAGTGTATTTTGATGGATTGATTGATTAAATAATTTACACTAAAATAAGAGTTGGTGACTTACATCACTACTGCGACACAGGTGGGAGTACAGATACGCCAGGACAGCTCCACCCCAGTTGTACGACGACGGCCGCTCAATGCCCATCAGCAACGGGAGATACATCATCGGCACATGATCACCGCTGGAATCAGGAAACATGACAGAACCAAAAAGGTCCATCACGTAGCCGCGTGTATATCTGCAATACAAAACATATAAAAATTCTAATAGAATCATCGTATTATAAATTAATTAGTAGAAACAAGTTATAAAATTTACCTCACAATCTCCTGCTCGGTGGAATCTGCCGAAAGACCTGCGATGAAGTGCTGCCGTAGCCTCGTCATCCGCAGATGAAATTTGGACCTCCCTCGGTCCCCAATGATATACTCCGGGTCAGCTCCCAACAACTCCTGGACATAACCTGCGAAGCTGGTGCTGTCAGAGACGCCGCCGACGGGTGTGCCACGGATAGCCAAACCCCAGAGAGCACTCACATCCTGGAGAGTCACTGTCATCTCTCCGAAAGGCATGTGAAACGTGTGCGTCTCGGGACGCCATCGCTCCACCAGTCCGGCGATGAGAGATGCATTGATGATGCTCTTCTCTGTGCGCACGATGTCCACAACGTGGTGGAGACCCAGGTTGAAGAGGTACGGCCGCATCACCTCGTAATACCTCATGTGAACGCATCTCAACTTCACATCTAGAAGATCCGTGTCCTGCGTTGAAAAATGTAATCCGCATGGTGACAACATAATAAATTTAAATCCAAAAAAATTTAATGAAAATATAAGAAAAGGAACGTACCTCACGAGAAGCCAGTGAGACTCGGTGCTCGCTGTGGGGAATCCACAGGAGAGGACTGATGTGCTCCGTGCTGCTAGTACTGATCGGCTCGTCCACTAATGGACGCTGGGTAGGCCGTGCTCTAGGCATCCTGATATCTAAAATAACCTAAATTCGGTGAAATTACGCTTTATCAGCATAATTATGGTAAAAAAGGCCAAAATATTGGTCATCTGTGCTAATTACACTAAAATATGCTTAATCAGCCTAATTATGGTTAAAAAATGCCAAAATACCCTAAAAATTAGTTATCTGTGCTAATTGCACTAATTGCGCTTAATTAGCCTAATTATGGTAAAAAAGACCAGAATATCCTAAAAATTGGTCAAACGTGCTAATTTCGGTAAAATTATGCTTAATTAGCCTAATTATGGTAAAAAAGGCCAAAATACCCTAAAAATTGGTTATCTGTGCTAATTACACTAAATGCGCTTAATTAGCATAAATATGGTAAAAAAAATGCCAAAATACCCTAAATATTGGTCAAACGTGCTAATTTCGGTAAAATTACGCTTAATCAGCCTAATTATGGTAAAAAAGGCCAAAATACCCTAAAAATTGGTTATCTGTGCTAATTACACTAATTTACGCTTAATCAGTCTAATTATGGTAAAAAAGACCAAAATACCCTAAAAATTGGTCAAACGTGCTAATTTCGGTAAAATTACGCTTAATCGGCATAATTAGGGTAAAAAAAACTTAAATACCCTAAAATATTGGTCAATTGTGGTAATTACACTAAATATTAGTTAACTTAGCTAATTACACTAAATTACAACAACATAATCTAAATTATAACACCTAAAATCCTAAACCCTAAACCCTAAACCCTAAAATAAATAAATTAAAAATTAAATTAGATAAAAAAAAAAATTACCTCAAAGAAGAAGAGAGAATTCGGAATTGGGTTGGGATGAGAGAATTGTGAGAGGAGAGAGAGAAAAAAGGGTATATATGGGGGTTCAAACGGGAAAAAAAAAAAAAAAAAAAAGGTACATGGCCGGCCATTTTCTGGCCGGCTATGTACCCTCCCTAAGCCGGCCAGAAAATGGCCGGTTTGGGTAGATATCAATATTGGGCCGGATTCTGGGTATATTTATTAATTTGTATTAAACTTTGGATATTAATAAAAATGTCGGCAAGCAAGGATCCCACTTGTTGAACGGAGAGATCCCTTATCTATATAATATTTAAGGGAATAATAAGGACCAATTTAGCTGAATACTTGTTGATTCTTCTCTGAATTAAAAATATATAATAAGGACCAATTTAGGGTCCATCGAACAGTCGTCTAATTTTAGTTTCGTCCTGATATGTTACGTGTCTGTTGAATATAATATAATATCAGTCAGCATCAATACTTAATTCTTGTTCGTCAATTTCGTCTTTGATTTTCCTTTTCCGAAACCACCTAACCACCTTCAGTTAATGCCCTTTGCCCGTTCACCCTCTCTCATCCATCGCCCACCGAGTCCACATTAACACACCGTTTGAGTTCAACTCTGATCCGTCTGATCAGAATCCAGACTAATCCGGCCCATACTTGCAATATACGGGATCTTTTTAAGATTCGTGCTAACCTGTAACAAGGAACGTATTGAATTAAAACACAAATGGTTCATTAATGCAGCTGATATGAATTCTCGCCCACCTTGCTCTATCCCCGTCCATTAGCTTTCCTTGGGCCTACTTGCTTCCTGCCCTTCCTATCTAAGGAAGCAGTAGTGGGCCAAAACTTAGATGTTGCTTCATATTTTCTTTACTTAAATGGGCTCGGGCAAAGCAATTAATGGATAGGAACTAGTAGTAAGAAAAACGGAATCCGATAATATAAATGGCTGCGTGTCAGCAACAGCTTGGACCCTATAGCAAGCAAGAATATTACTATATAGGGAAACAAAAAACCTCACTTTTAAACTCTGCTAACTTTAACTCTTTTGGTCGATTTTTTTTTTTTTAAATAGATAGATATGCATTTTACAATGTATTATAAAATGATCCAAGATGTATTTTGCAATATCCAAGTGTGCATGGTGAAATAGTTAAGTGTGAATTTTAGAGATCCAAATGATGAGTCCAGAAAATTAAAATAACCATTGACAACTATCAAAATGTATTTTGTCTTGACAAAATACATATGACAACTATTTACAGTTATTTATATTTCACAATACACAAGTATGAATTCAAAATTCTTTAAAAAAAGCGGTGGTAAGATCAGAATTTTGAACGTTTAGGATCGTAACTAATTTCTTGATCAGAGTTTTTCTAATTTATTTACATCTCCAGCAGCTTAAATTGTTAATGCAAACATTATTAATATTTATCAAAGTGAGGCTAGCTTGTATTAGGTTCATTAAGAAAGCTTGGTGAACTTAAATCTAAAATTTATCAGATTGGTTTTAAATGAATTCAATCTGTTGAAACTGATTTACTTCAAAAGTGATGAGTGTACATAATTTTTTTTTTCAAAATTTCGAATTTATTTAGTACAAAATTAAATGGTCAACAAATGATGAAAATTGAATGCATTAAATAACTTATAAACCTTGAATTTCTTATTGCTTAATTAACTTTGTACTAAATGAAAACAAATATTTCAAATTAAATTTTGCATGCATGTACACACATCATTCATGAAGTAGATCACTTCAACAATTTAAATTCGTCATTTGAAATTAACTTAATAAATTTTAGAGTTAAACTCTAGATCTTGGAGAGGATCTGACATTAAGCTGATCCAATTAAACAAAATTAATTATTTAAAAGAGACATATTGGGTCCATGCATGAAAAATATAGAAAGGGTAAAAATGTTATAATAAAACAAAACAAGCTTTTGCGGGGCTTAATTTTTTAAAACTGAAAAATTAAACTATTGCAACACCTACACAACAGAGTCTAGATGATCAAGATGACTACACAACGGATTGATTCCTCTAATCTGTTTTATGAGCTGTAATTTCCTTTTGTCAGTTTGTATGAGGTGTTTTTGTATCTTAGCTTAGATAAACTTTCTATAAAGGCAATAGGGATAGGCCGCTGTAATATCAATCAAAAACAGAAATAATAAATTCTAAATATTCCTTCTTCTATCATCTTCTATCTTCTATTATTCTCTTTATCAGGGGCGGACCCAGAGTATTCCAAGGCAGCTGTTCCTCTTGGATTTTGAGTTTTAGTGGAGATTTATCGGTTCCAACCGACTTTGCCCTCTCTTGGAATTTTTTTTGCTCTCATCTGGACATTTAATTTGTAATTCGAGTTAAATTTAGAGTTAAAATTGAAATAAATCTATTGAATTTTGATTGGTAATTAGAATTATAAGTCAGAACATCAGAAATTACAAGTCAAAGCATTGGAAAGTATAAGTTAAAGTATTGTTTTTTGTCGAGTACCCAATTAGTTAATGGATTTAAATCTAATTAGGTATTTAAACCCGATTCGATATTTTTTTGCCCCCCTAACGAAAATCCTGAATCCGCCTCTACTCTTGATAAACAACCTCGAAATGGTTCCCATAGTTTCTAAATTATTGCCATGTTTCATCAATCATATACCATTTTATTATATTAGAATTTCACATATTGTAGCGCCATGTCTACACCAAATCTGAGTAAAGATATTGACAGAGTTATTTTTGGTTCACATAGCGCAAGGTCAATAGAAACAAAAATGAAGTACATGACTGGTACGCTGCATGATGCACAAATAGCTCTGTCAATATATTTATCCCTTTTCTTTCCAAATATCACTGTCAAAGCCAATAAATAAATACAATACGTGCACACTAGCTAAATCGTCAAGGTTTCATTTTAGAATATACCCTGCTTATCCCCATCAGGTTATAAACATATTACAAGCTTTCCAATCACAATTTGTACTATCTCAGCATATAAATTATACTTCTCCCTGACCACACCACAGTATCATTCACTTGTCATTCCACAACTACACCAAAGCAATGGCAAAGAACATAAAAACTGTGGTTGTACTGGTACAAGAGAACCGATCATTCGACCACATGCTTGGTTGGATGCAAGCCTTAAACCAAGAGATTGATGGCGTGACGGGTAATAACAAATACTCAAACCCGTTATCTACCTCCGACCAATCGTCCCAAAAAATTTATTTTGGGAATAATTCTGCGTATGTTGATCCAGATCCTGGCCACTCCATTCAAGCTATCTACGAGCAGGTTTTAATAACTTTAGATAATTATCACCTTCAACTGAAGCTTAATTATCTTATATAAGAAAATTAAGATGCACTTGTGAAACAATTTGAGGTTCTTGGATACCTTTTGAACTATTTTTTGTTTCGTTGTTAATTTTGGGTGAATATGAAAGGCAGTTATACATGTTTTTTTCAGAGTATAATGCAACCAATTGGAAGCTCTGACTAAAATCCTAAATGCACATATATAACCAAAGCAGATAAATTTTGAAAGAAATAGTTTATATAAATCTTATTAATAGACATTAAAGAACTTAAATTTTTTTACAACTTATGCAGATCTATGGCGTAAAATACGTGGATGGCCAGACTCCAATAACCCCACCAGGCGTAGCGGTACCACCGATGAATGGCTTCGCTCAACAAGCCGAAAGTGAAAAGCCCGGCATGTCAGAATCTGTACTGAATGGCTTCAAACCAGATGCAGTGCCTGTCTACAAAGAACTGGTCAAGGAATTTTCAATTTGTGACAAGTGGTTCGCATCCGTCCCAGCCTCGACTCAGCCAAACCGACAGTACGTGCACTCTGCCACATCACACGGTCTGACAAGTAACAATACAGATATATTGAAGAAGGGCATGCCACAAAAGACTATATTTGAAGAATTGGATGAAGCGGGATACACATTCGGTATCTACTTCCAGTCCCTACCCTCGACGCTGTTCTACAGGTATGATCCAATTTACATGAACACACACCTTGCACTGATATGACTTCCTGTACTCTGTTATTTCAAATATATATTTGTGATTTGCATGTTACTGTTTTACTTTCTATATATTGTTCTTGTTCATTTTTTTATTTTCTTACTTGTCAGTCCTTTGGTCTGAGTTTACATTTATGTCCATGGTATGGATGTGTAAATTAGTAGCTAATTTTGCTTTTATCTTATTGTAAATGTTTTTCAGGGACAATTCATTTGCATGAAATTTTAAAACAGGGCATTCATTCTTTTGGAGAATTAGTTACCTTACACGTCAGTATTGAGATATACAAATATGGAAAGATCCGTTTCAAATAATTAATTAAGTCAATAAATTTTGAGATAAGATGCCCAAAGAATACAAAAGTAAAAGGAGCATTTGAATCCTTAACTTTGCTTACAAGTTTAATAAATTGATAACTCAAAAGTTTCTTTTTAGCAAGGAAAATTAATCCACTAGTCAATATTAATTTCTAAGTCACGTTACAGATACTATTCTTCATCCCTGTATTGAATTTAAACTTGTTAGACAGCATGTCAATAGCAAAGGTTAGTCTTGCACAGATGTCTAATTTAGGTTAGGATATGATTATGACACTTCAACACGCTTACACGCACCAATTGTCCGTAATTTAGGAGAACAGCTAGATAAATACTTCATATAACTAGATGTATATAAATAAAAATATGTCAAAAATTTAAATTAGATATGGTTACAACACATCAGTGGCAACCTGGCAGAGTCCTATTCATAACAAAAGTGCTTAATTTGTTCATGGAAATATAATTTGATTTTACAAACATCAACATAAATGGCACAAAATTAAAGTCTCCCTAATAAGGAAATGAAGAGTTGCATGCTATAGTTTTGCAATCTATTATCAAAAAAAAAAAAAAAATGAACCTAATAAGTATGACAAGCAGTATTGTTATTTGTTTGTAGGAACCTGAGAAAACTTAAGTATGTCGACAATTTCCATCTATTCGATTTGTCGTTCAAAGAGCATTGCAAGAAAGGAAAGCTTCCAAACTACGTTGTCATCGAACAACGCTATTATGATCTACATGTCGTTGCTGCAAATGACGACCACCCATCACATGACGTCTCAGAGGGTCAAAATTTCATAAAAAATGTCTACGAGGCGCTACGATCAAGCCCGCAATGGGATGAGATGCTGTTCATCATAACATATGACGAGCATGGTGGGTTCTATGACCATGTACCGACTCCGGTCGTCGGTGTGCCCAGTCCAGACGATATAGTAGGTAACAACTTCAATTTTATGTTCAACCGACTCGGGGTTCGGGTGCCGACCTTCTTCATCTCTCCATGGGTTGAACCTGGCACAGGTAAATTGATAATATTCTGTCTTTTTTTTGAACCATTTTTTTGTCATAGTAATGAACTAATGATAGATACACCGGCTTTAATAGCATATAATAATCTGTTTGGAATCATTAAAAATATTTTCAGTATTTGGAATAATTATAAAGTAGATGAGTATATGAAAAGGGGTATTGAAATCCTGTATATGCAGTGCTCCATAGGCCAGCAGGTCCAGATGCGACATCCCAGTTCGAGCACTCCTCCATTCCTGCTACGGTAAAAAAGATTTTTAACACCAATAACTTCTTGACAAAACGCGATGCTTGGGCCGGCACATTCGAATCTGTTCTATCACGTACCACTCCGAGAAAAGATTGCCCAGGTTAATTAATGAACAAAATGAGATCAGTTTTCTCTCATGAACTGTTCAATTAATTACAAATAGATAACTAAATTGTTGGTGTATTTGTAGCGAGTTTGCCAGAGGCCAAGAAATTGCGACAAACGGGTGCAAAGGAGGAGGCAAAAATATCAGATTTCCAAAAAGAGATGGTGCAGTTGGCAGCAGTGCTGAATGGTGACCATGCTAAAGATATCTACCCCGACAAACTAGTGGAAGGGATGACAGTAGCAGAGGCTGCTCAGTACGTACACGACGCTTATAAGGTATTTCGCAAAGAATGTGACCGATGCATTGAAGCAGGAATGGACGGGTCCCACGTCCCAGTCGTGTTACCCAAGAAGCCAGATGATCAGCACAGCGGATCACAAGTTTGGAAAATATTCTCTTGTTTGGGTTGGGGCCGTGGTGCTGCTGATGGCAATTGAGATGCCACTTTTCTGACAAAATATTCTGATTCATTGATAAAGATTATAGGAATTGAATGTTGAAGTGAGAAGGGAAGGATAACAGATTGTAATTGTAATTTGAAAAAAAATGTTGATTTTTAAGATAGAATAAGAGGATTGAAGTGCATATTCTATTTGTTATTTGGTTGCACTTATTGGATTATTTGTAAATTATAATTACAGTAATAAGAAATTCATGTCATATATACCTTGTTTCACTTAAATCTTTTTTTTTTCTTAATTTTCTGAAAAAAATATATGGAGACCTCTTTAGGTTTGTAGCTTCTTTATTGTTAACAATCAACATAACAATTTTCATATATTGGGTACTGTACAACTGTGAAGAAACTTTTCACCAGTGAAACCAGTGAAAAAACCAGAAATTGAAATGAATGTACCAATTATGTTTTTTTTCTTTTCTTAAAATGAAACAGAGAGAGAACCGTTCTAACAAGCACGTAAAATTTTTGGAGGAACGCTACTGACAACACGATTGAAGTATCATCGAACAGGAACGGATAAATGAATGTAAGTATCTTACTCGTGACGCACACACAAGTATATATCTAAATGTCACAATAGAGAAATGTGTTGGATCATAATCCAACGTTGAGCATATATGTAATATAATTATGAATTGTATACTGTCATATATGATTGTTACAATTAAGTGATCTAATATGAAATTAAGATATTAGATAATCTATGTATTTAATAGGGTGTGGTCTATAAATGTGTAGAACAATTTAGGTAAAGATTAAATCATTGATGGACTGATTATGAGATTTGCAATTCAGAAAACTGCCTTTCCAAAGAACCCGTGCGGCCATAGTTGCGGCCAGTGTGGCCACACGAATTCTCTGCGGCTAGTCGTGTGGCCAGAGCTTGGCCACACGAAATTCCAGACTTAAGAAATTAGGGCTGAAAGAAAGGCGGTTCACAGCACAATTGACTTGGTTTGTGCGTCCGCACTAAATTTGGTGTGGCCGCACGCGCGGTCTGGAAGTGCACCCCTATATAAGGATGGGTCCCTAAGGCACAAAACAAGATGAACAACTCAGTATCTGAACAGCCGCAATTTTACAGATTTGAGTGCCTTCTCTTCTTCTTCCACCATCAAAGAAAAGCGAGGAGAGATCCATTAAGGAAATTGGAGATGATCTCTCAAGGGCCATGTCTTGCTGTCTTGGAAGATCTATTCCTACAACCACACGACGAACCGACAAGAAGGGGGCTTCTTGCCATTGAAGACTTGTCTCACGCACACGGAGACGGCTCTACGCAATTGAGTTATTCCATGGAAACATCCATGGAATCAAGTATTATGTTCCGCATTTCAAATTTAAGTTTATGGTTGGCTTTTGGCATAGGACGGTCCTTAGGTTAAGGTGGAGAACTGTTTCTTCTTCCCCGGAGTGTAATTATTTGGCCTTTATGATTCCCCAACAAGTGGTATCAGAGCCTTCCTATGCCGAAGGATTAGGTCTTAAGGATCTAGAGAGAATTAGTAATTAATTGATGATTTTTCGTTGAGTTTTGTTGGTTTTTTCTTGATTATTTTAATCTGAAAATTAAGGTTTGGAAAGCACAATTTTTTTTTTTTTGTTAAGACCCTGATTGCCCAGGTTTCAGTTATTAACTTGGTTAGGGTTTGTTTGAAGATTTCCATTCGGAATTGCATAATTCTGATCAAAATTCAGTCCTGGAAATTTTTGTGCGGCCGACCGTGCGGCCACATAGGGCCGCACAAAATTCCGCAGCCACTAATTTGGCAGTTTTTTTGGGCAGTTATGGAATTATGATTTTTTGGTGAAATTTATTTCTGATAAGTTTCCTAAAACAAAATATACAGATTTGGAATTAAGTTTCTGAATTTGAAAGGTCATTAAGGTGCTTCCAAAAATAAACTCTCTCTAGATCATGGGTGAATTCAGTACAATAAATGAAGTTTTTTTTTTAGTTTTCAGAAAAATGTTGGCCGCACTGAATTTTGTGTGGCCGCACATTTTGAAATTTGAAAACCCTAATTAAGATGCACGAAAATAAATTTTTCTGAAAGTTTGTGCGGCCACACAAATCCTCTGAAAATATTTAAGTCTGAAATTTTTCTGCGAAATTAAATTTTCCAAGTGGTTGTGCGCCGCACAGAATTTCCTGTGGCTGCACAAACCCTTTGAATTGTTTGTGTGAGAAAGATAATTGCATACTTATAATACTCTGAACTGTTGCCCCAAAAGCCGATCGCGAGATCGGAAAACCTTTCAAATCACGTACACAGAAACCCAGCACGCCCTGCGGGGTAATGACAGTGCCGCATGCAGGGTAGCTGTGGGACAATCTATGCCGGATACGGGGTGACAGGCTGCATGCGGGGTAGAGAGACGTCATAAATATATATTTTTGCATAATTTAGAAGGAGAAAACCTGAACCCTAGATAATCTCTATTTAATTGTTTAACCCAAACCTTAGCACAATTAGCGCCACCGCATAAACCTTGCGGGTATTGAACCCTACCTTTTTACTATTAAAAACCATTTTTAACTTATTTTCAAACCTATTTCAAAACCCCTCAAGTACCTAGACTAGCGAAAAGTTGGATAACTAATACACTATCCCTGTGTATCGACACCCTAATTATACTACACGGTAGGATCATGCGCTTGTGATCTGAACGTAAGTAGACATTAGGGTTAAAAAGTATATTAATTTATACTGAAAGTTAGTAGTTCAATTTGGACTCATCACTTGCATATACCATGTTTAGGGTCAATGGCTCACCAATCAACTATCTCATGGAGGAGCTTCACTTATGCAGATGCCCATTTCTCAGGTAATGAGTTATATAATGTTGCTTTCAAATTTAACTTCTTATGAAAACCCGCTAAATGAGGGTTCATGTAGCTACTGTTATAAGTATGTTCAAATTGAAATAAAAAGGGTGAAGTATAACCAAATTGATGTATCTCTAACCCATCAACAAAGGTCAACTAGCAGTTCAATCACAGTAAATGATTGTATGATGCAAAATCAGGTCAAATAATTTATCTTTCCAAAACGCATGATTCCAATGAGTAAAGTGCAAAATTCATTACTTGAGGGTGTATATGCAGAAATCATCTTTGTAACAATCTTATGTTGTTTCTATGTGGTATACATAGGGTCTTGCTTTTCCTATGCAACCAAACCAGGGAGGGGGTTTCCAAGCACTACTAAATCAAGCTCAAGCTATAAATGATGACAATACAAGGGGTGAGGACAATATGAGCCAATGGTTCGGGCAGTCTACTTTCAACGTGAACCAGCGTTAGCTTCTAATGTGCAAAAGTGCACATTTTTTGGTGAATTTATAAGTTCTAACATATGACAACATGAATGGAACCTTATTTTGTGCAATTATATAGTTGTAATGGAGGTTTGCAAATTTAGGGAGAAAGTGCATGATGATTATACTATGTTCATGCTTTATGCTTATTAAATGCTATCGATCTATTTATGAATATGTTTTTCATCTATTTATTGATGTTTTTATGTTTATCTGGTTCAATGGTAAATGGGGAATGTATGGGAGTACCGAATTGGTACATGGAGGATTGTAGGATGAGGGCATACAGATACTTTTCCATCCAGGTTTGTGTTCCCATGAGTATATCTTTAGAGCATTCAAAATCATGTTCCCATGCAAATAAATTTGGTGGGGCCCACATTCGATAACCATGGAAATACTGGGGTGGGTCCTACCCACGCGGCCCTTGGAAATACTCTAGTAGGTCCCACGTACGCTACCTTTGGAAATAAACAAGTGGGCCCCACATTCGCTTGCCTTGGAAATACTGGGGTGGGTCCTATGTACGCTGCCCTTGGAAATAAACAGGTGGGCCTCGCGTTCGCTGGCCTTGGAAATACTCGGGTGGGGACCACTTATGCTTCCTTGGAAATACTTAGGTGGGTCCCACGTTCTCTACCATTGAAAATACTCCAGACAGTGTTCAAGTGTGAAAGTATTTTCATGCACCCTTTTTCCAAGAGTAAGCACATGAAAATACTCAGAAATGAGTATTTCCAACGGCGTCGATGGAAATAAATAATATTTCCAACGGCGTCGGGAGTATTTCTAACGGTAGCGCATGTAAATGACATTTTAGAGCTTGTTCCAATGGTACGCCCATAGAAAAAGTGATTTTCTGCTCTTGCAAAAAACGAAAATTCTAGTAGTGTGCAGCAGATGAAATAGAACAAGATACGAAAAAATAATATAAAGTATAAACAAGCTAGTTTTGTTTAAGGAAAAAAATCTCGAATCTATGTTATGTCATTTCCGAAACACATATAATCAAGCTCTTTCAATCAGAAAGCGATGGTGAAAAGGGAAGAAAAATTAACCATCTGGGTCTAATAAATTTTGTGTCAAACAGAAAAAACCTTGAATGGTTCGCTCCTTGACTATATTGGCAGAGTAGTTTTTCCTTCATGCAGCGTAAGTCATATGCACCACTGTTTTGGCTCTATTGTCCTGCGCTGTATGGAGAAAAACAGGCTGTGTCAATATCTTTACCCACACATCCCCTATTCCTTTCTAGTATATTGGACTTCACATTAAATTCTTTTATCACACCAAACCTTGCCTGATCATCCATCTCTTTCAAAGCTAGCATATGAGCACCATTGACTCTAGCTAGTTGACATTGTCCAAGGTTTCATTCCAGAATATGCCTCACCAACCCAAATTCTATATAAACACATAAACCTCTCCTACTAGCATTTCGATCCTAATATATACCATCACTATATAGTATATACATTCTTCCTTCGACCACATCTCATAATCTATTAATCATTCCAAAATCAAACCAAAAGCAATGGCACATAACATAAAAACTGTGGTTGTGCTGGTGCAAGAGAACCGATCATTTGACCACATGCTCGGTTGGATGCAAGCCTTAAACCAAGAGATTGATGGTGTGACGGGTAATAACGAATACTCAAACCCATTATCTACCTCCGACCAATCATCCAAAAAAATCTATTTTGGGAATAATTCTGCGTATGTTGATCCAGATCCTGGCCACTCCATTCAAGCCATCTATGAGCAGGTTTGTTAAATTTTGTATATATACTGATGTTATGACATTCTGGTTTCATATAAAAATTTCCTTTTTTGAAAAGAAACTTCATTTGAAACATTTCTTGTATAAGAAATATTAACATTTGAAATAATTAACTTGTGGTTCTCGGAAATACCTTTCGTTATATAGTAGCTTTTTCTATTTGATTTCTGCCAAATGTATACTGTGCAAAATATAAGGTTAGTTGAATATTGATTTGGAAAATATATGTGCATGGATAATAGATGCAGAGGAACTGTAGAAGAAATAGTTTACATTATAACCCCAAGCAAATAGAAAACAAATAATTAAGTTATTGTGCAATTTATGCAGGTCTATGGTGTAAAATATGTGGATGGCCAGACTCCAATAACCCCACCAGGCGTAGCGGTACCACCGATGAATGGTTTCGCTCAACAAGCCGAAAGTGAAAAGCCCGGAACGCCAGAAGCTGTGATGAATGGTTTCAAACCAGATGCAGTGCCTGTTTACAAAGAACTAATCAAGGAATTTGCAATTTGTGACAAGTGGTTTGCATCAATCCCAGCCTCGACTCAGCCAAACCGGCAGTACGTACACTCTGCCACCTCGCACGGTTTGACGAGTAATGATAAAAAAATTTTGATTAAGGGCATGCCACAGAAGACCATATTTGAATCATTGGATGAACAAGGCTACTCTTTTGGTATCTACTTCCAGTCGCTTCCCTCTACTTTCTTCTACAGGTATGATCTAAAAATTTACAACAATACCTTGCATTCACAATCATCAGAAATAAAATTTAAATTTAAATTTTAACATTATAAATATTATCTATATAGTACAAATATCATGCTTATAATAAATGATGAGATTGATGCATGTTCTAAAGTTAATCAAGTGAATTGAATTTTGCCTCTCTATTTTTTTTTTAAAAGAACGGCTCTTAATGCACCCCCAAATAATACTCAGATTGCATGAAATTTTATTGGTACTCTATTCATATATTCAATAACGTATCTATAAATTTAGTTCTTAGTTTTAATTTTATTTGAATTGTTGAGAATGTATTTCTTAAGGTTTCAATTCACATGATTTTAATTTTGTTTAGCATTACTTTTGGGCTAGAGAGGAAATTTTGCATTACATTGGGGTAAAATAAGGTAGTAAGAATTGTTTTAATGATTAGTGCTAGTGTAAATATAGGGATAGGGATAGGGATAGCTTGAGTTTTTTTTATTAAATAGACCCTTGTATATGAACTTTTTATTATCAATACTTGTGTTGCTGGCGTTAGGCCACCAACCTTCAAAAAAAAAAAAAAGAATTAGGTTTAATGATGTTATTAATTTATAGGTCAATTTCAATAAGAAATCAGGAAAATACTAAGTTCCAATAATGATTGACTAGATAATAATTAAGTTGAGAAAAATGCGAACAATTAATGCTGCCCATATGCGAACAATTAATGCTGCCCATATGCGAACAATTAATGCTGCCCATATGCGAACAATTAATGCTGCCCATTGACTCTGTCTTTCTGAGTTTAAGAAGATGGTATATATATTCGAATATCTTGGTATATTCCCTCGCAAGTACCATGTTGGTATATATAATGTATAAACCTGATGCATAATGACATAATGATTTCTATAGTAAGTTTTAAGAGAATTAACTGCATATATATATGTATAATACTGAAACCTAGTTATTTGTGTGATTTCAATTGTTAAATTGCTAACCATTTACACTATGATTAAAATATTTCAGAAGTTAAATTACTTAGTTCTTTGAAGTCAACTAGAAGATTTTATTTGGGTGTTGTTAATTACTTGGTGAAATTGTAATTAATTAAACCAAATATGTTATTTTCAAATTAATATTAAAATATAAGTTTAATTTCTTCCGGGAATGCAAGACAAATAGATGAACCGACTAACTTTGTTCTTGCTTGAAAAAAAGGTGTTATTTAATTAATATAGAAAATTAATTAAGGAAAAGCGGTATTTTAAGCCGTAACGCAGTTTAGAATTTGTTTAATGAATTGACTTTTAGCAAGGAAAAGTAATATATGATATATCCCTGCCTCAACCAAAAAAAGGAAACCACATATAATATATCTACTGTCATATCTTGTATAAAACATACAATTCATTATCCGTCAGGTTTCATCATCCGTGTTTTGAACAGTGGCGTAGCTAGAATTTTGATCAGGGGTGGGCAAAGAAAAAAAAAAATGAAAAAAAACTACAAATTTCATCCAAAATTTTAAATGTTAATTATATTTTTTTCTTCCATATCCTTATCCAATTAAAAAAATAGGAAAATAAAAATGTAGAAGGAAAAATGAAAGAAAGAAAAAAAAATATAAACTAATTCAAACACAAATCAGCAAACACAAAATTAAGAGAAATGGAGGCGTACTGGATTCCTAAATGGAGAGATAGAAGAGAAAAAGAGAAAGAAATGAGAGTAAATGGATGGAAATGGAGACATCTTATTAATTTAAAATGGAGTGGATGAGAAAAAGATAAGGAGCCGGCTCTTCTCTCAATAAATCTCACATATTCTCTCTTTATGTTTGATATTTTATTGTATAGACATAGTTCACATAATTTCATTACAATATCTTAGGTGACTCATGTGCATCAGGTTCAAACGGCTAAAAGGGTCATCTTTTCTAGGGAGCATTTGTCCAAGATACAAAACTAGATCTGGAAAAAATACGAAAATAGAAAATGAAACAAAACTTTCAAATTAATTCCTTGCAGTCAAAGGAAGAGAGAGTTAAGAAGAACACATTTGCACCTTTTCACTGCAGGCGTGGGCAAAATTTACAATCTGGGGTAGACAAAAACTCAAATATATATAAATTTAAGCTTGTTTATCAAAATCCAGGGGTGGGCAGCTGTCCACCCCTGGTATACTGTAGCTCCGCCTCTGGTTTTGAACTTGTATATTATTAGTCAGGTTTCATGACTTGTCATTAGCAAAGAGTACTAATTTAAGTATGTATCTTGTTAGGTACGTAGGAGATTATGACTATAACACTTCAATATATATGTACCCATAGTCACCAACTAATAGTTTTTCATATTTGGATCATATCATGAGTTACATATTTGGATCAGAGGTTTGCATTCCATGACAACAACTGAGAGGAAAGCACAGGAGTGTCATATGGGTTGCAGGGGTGTTGGTCTTGTGGCGTGAGAGAAACATAAGGGTCTTCTCAAACAAGCACCGTGAAGTGCTTTGGTTAATAAATTCAATGGCTTTAGAGATTTATCAATGGATGAACTCAGTGTGAGCCGTTTTAGGTGATTTTAAGATATTATAATTACATACAGAATAGGAACTTTGTAAATAAATTTTTTTATCAATACAATTGTTGGCATCCGCCAACCATCAAAAAAATAGTTTTTCATATTACAAGTTATCTCATAAATGGTAAAAGTTTAGAAGTAGGGATGTAAACAACTCGTCATCCCCAGTGACAAATTGTTCATTGGAGTTATGTTGTGTCGTCATGGAAATTTAGTTGGTTTTTATCAAGATTCTGAATAGCTATAGCGTAACTATTGCATAACTATAGTTAGCTATTTAGAATTATGATAAAAGAAAAGCGGTTGATAGTATTATAGCTTTTAAGGTCCGAGAAAAACTATAGCGCACCTATTGCGTAGCTATTTAGAACTCTGCTTTTTTGCTTTTTATGAACAGCTTCACAAATAAGTTACAGATGTCGTAATTGAAAAAAAAAAAAAAAAACAAAGAGAGACGCGTTGTCTACAATGGGAAAGAACTAAAGATATCGACAGAGTAGTTTTTGCTTTATACAGCACTGTTTGCGGTGTTATTGTCTGTGCACTGTATAAAGTAAAATGTGCTCTATCGACAGAGTAGTTTTTGCTTTATACAGCACTGTTTTGGTGTTATTGTCTGTGCACTGTATAAAGTAAAATGTGCTCTGTAAATATCTTTACCCGTCTAGAATCCAGAAAAATAGCAATTTAATCATGAGCAACAGAATTAATTAATCTCTGTTTCATCCCCAACTCTCGTTAATTAATGCCTTTCTTAAAATTTTAGGAACCTGAGACAAAATAAAAGCAACCTACTTAATATGGCAAGCAGGATTTTTTTTGTTCCATTGCCTACTCAAATATAATCACTAATTATTTCATTTATGATTGTAGGAACCTGAGAAAACTTAAGTATGTTGGCAGTTTCCATCCATTCGACTTGTCGTTTAAAGAACATTGCAAGAAAGGCAAGTTGCCAAACTATGTTGTCATTGAACAACGCTTTTGGGATCTACATGTTATTCCTGCAAATGACGACCACCCATCACACGACGTCTCAGTAGGTCAAAATTTCGTTAAAGAGGTCTACGAGGCGCTCCGATCAAGCCCACAATGGGAGCATATGCTCTTCATCATAACGTATGACGAGCACGGCGGGTTCTATGACCACGTTCCGACTCCGGTTGTCGGTGTGCCGACCCCCGATGGTATAGTAGGCAACAACTTCAAATTTCAGTTTGATCGGCTCGGTGTGCGGGTCCCAACCTTCTTCATCTCACCATGGGTTGAGCCTGGAACAGGTGAAATTGAATATCCATCGATCTCTCTTTTTTTTTTATGTTTCAAATTTTGCACTGATGAATGATTGAATTCCTTTTGTTGCAGTGCTTCACAGGCCGTCTGGTCCGGAGGAAACATCACAGTTCGAGCACTCGTCCATTCCTGCAACCGTGAAGAAGATCTTTAACCTCAACAATTTCTTGACCAAGCGTGATGCCTGGGCCGGCACGTTTGAATCCGTTCTATCACGCACTACTCCAAGAACTGATTGCCCAGGTTAAACACACACAATATATATATTAATGCTCCCAAAAAATTTAACTGAATTACAAGCATAAATTAATCTAAATTGATGGTTAAATTTGGTGGATTATTTGTAGAGACTCTACCGGAGGCCAAGAAGCTGCGAGAAAGGGGTGCAAATGAGGATGCACTGATATCAGATTTCCAGTCAGAACTGGTGCAGTTGGCAGCGGTACTAAATGGGGACCACATGAAGGAGAGCTATCCGGACAAGCTTGTGCAGGGAATGACAGTGGCGTATGCCGCTCAGTACGCGAATGATGCATGTCAAAAGTTCCGTGGAGAATGCGAGCGATGCATACAGGCTGGAATGGACGAGTCCCACATCCCGATTGTGGAACCGAAGGTGCCGCAAAATCAGCCCGGTGGATCGTAGGTTTGGAGAATGTTCGCTTGTTTCGGTTGTGGCCGTGGTGTTTGATGGCAATTGAATGTAACTCTGTATCATAATGTTGTGATTCTTTGATTTAGTTTTTCAATTGTTTATGAAATAAATTGTATGTTGAAATGTTGGAGAAGTGCAAAAAGAATAGATTTAATTTGATAATAGGAAAAAAATTGTTTGTAGAATAGAACAGGACGAGACTTAATTAAGTGTTTATTATATATTTTTTTTGTTATTTTTCTTTATTTATTGTTCGAGTGAAAGGAATAATTTAAAGTTGTTTTAAACTTTTTATGGATTCAAATTGAAGTTATATTTCGAGAGCAATACCTTATTCAAGGTGGTTAATTTATCCCATTCTTCTATTTTAATACTCTATATTTTTTTTTCCGAAAAAAAATTATTTAATTCTATTTAGATTAATAGCTCCTTTAATTTTAATATATAATATAAAATTTGCATTTAAAATTGCTATAGACTGAAATGTGATCTCATCTATACCAATTGTTGTAGTGAATGAAGAAAAGAAAAAATACCGTATAAATTGAATGAAAGATAAACATTTATCTCTTTCGTTTATCAAATTTACTTACTTTTAATGAGAACTAAACATTAAACAGAAAAATATTGTTGACTGGTATATACATCAGTTCATAACTGTAATATTTGATGATCTGCCATCACAAATGAAAAAAAATGATAAAATTCTGTTTAATTGAAGAATTCTTAAATATTATGTTTGATCACTACTTAAATTTGGGAGCGACTAACAGTCTCCTCCATTCTATCCCCTAAACGTCCCTCTGGCTAACTGATGTATAAAGTACAATGGGGACCACAAACTACCTGGGAGGACCACTTATATTTGAAAAAAATTACAACTGACGCGTGCATGTATGGATACTTATGCGCACAAATATTACTATATAATATATTAAGTATTCATACCTAAGACATCAAGTATTTAAAAAAAAAAAACTGCACATCAACTTTTTTTTCTCTCTAATTGCACACCCATCTTTTACACGTTTTTAGAAATGAGTTTTTTCTCCGTTTAATCTCGTCAATATTTCTGACGATCTGTGAGAATTTTGCAAATCTAAAACCACGAACGTCTTCTATGTAATTTTCTCTTTCAAATGAGATCCATGATAAAGTACTTTCGGGTTTTTCGTTGCGCAAGTATTCATACCTCGTCGAGCAAGTATTCATACCTTGTCAAGTATTCATCTCTAAAATGTCAAGTATTCTTATTAAAATGTCGAGTATTAATAATTACTATAATAAAGTGTGAATATTTATGTTGTAAAGTATTTATAAGAAACCCATAGACGTGTCTTGGGCATTAACTATCTGGGGGACCACTACTAACCTGGGAGGACCGTAAATGTCGTTTGAAAGCGACCACGATAGGACCACACGTAGAAAACCAAGAACAAGCAAATGCGTAACAACCATCGCAAGTGTCAGCGTTGTAATTGTTGTAAACGTTCATTTCTAAAATATCAAGTATTCATACTTACGCATTGAAGTTTGAATTTTTATGTTGTAAAATATTCCTGAGAAACTCCTAAATGTGCTTCGTGCATTAACTACCTGGGGGGACCACTACCTACATGGGGGGTCGCAGACGTCACTTGAAAGCGACAGCTACGGGGATCACAAGCGCAAAAGCGCATGCGTAAGCACCGCATAATCACCAGCACTGTAGTTTTAGTAAAAATATTAATATCTAACATTTTAAGTATTCATACTTACGCATTGAAATGCGAATTGTTATGGTGTAAAGTAACTTAAATCAGTTAATTTGTTTGGTGCTTGAACGTATTGATAGGTAATGAAGAAAGTATTCATACTTATAACTAAAGTACGAATTGTTATATTGTAAAGTATGTGGTTGTCACTTGATTGAATTAATATGTAATATGGAAAGTATTAACAAAATGTAAGAAAAAGAAATTGTTACAAAATAAATTATAATTAATTAAGATGTAATTTTGAAAAAAGTTGGTCACATAACGTTTCACGTGACGTGACGTGATGTGACTAAGATGGTAGAGGACATTCATGTCACGTGATCGACACACGTGACGTGACTGGTAATGGTGTGACTAATTTCCTTCTCTAACCGTGTTTCTGCTCATTGGTATCACATTCAAACTTAACTCTATTTTTTTAATGTGATTTATAATTTAGAAAGTGTACCAATATTTTCTAAAATGTTACTTAGTTGATGTACCAATTTGTCAACTTACAAGATTTTTATTTTATTTAAGTTGCAATTTAGAAAAATAATCTGAACATAAGGTGGTAGACAGGTCAGAAATTCGCTTGAATTTGTATATGTACTGATTTGTCAAATAAATTTTGAAATGAATTAATTTACGTGAAAACTCCTAAATTATAATATGTACCGGAAAAAAATATTGCAATCATATGAGCTCTCTTGTTTTTGTTATACCACAGAGATTTTTTGCCTTGCTCGACCGAAATTCTAGCTTAGGGGTATACCACTGGAAGAGTGAGTAGAATACTATATTACTATTCACTTCGGAGTTCGGAGTCTATTTGGAATATCGGGGTTTGTTATAAGATTCGTGCCAGATTAAAACAGACGAATCTGATCTCAGTTTACACGGTCAGTGATTGCATGGATCTGAATTGTCGAATGCGACGCGCTTTTCTCCTCAATCTTGTTCACAGCAAACAAAACCATAAGGCGTTTTCGAGTAATCAGAAGAGAGAGAATGGCTGAGCCAACCCCCAACAACGCCACATCCACCGACGCCGGTGAACTAGGACCGGTGGCGAAGGAGAAGCTGTGTCGTCGGTGCAAACGGAGCTTTGATCCGGCGAAGAACAGCACTTCGTCGTGCAGGTTTCACCCTTCCTTCTTCGTCTGTCGCCGCCATGACGACCAGAAAAGGTTCTCCCTCTCACAGTCACTCAATCAGTCAAGTATCAATCGAATTTGCTATGATTAGGCAGAAGGACATAAATACCAAGTTAATTCTTTAATTAATAGTTTAATTACTTCACATGTCATTTGGTACACAGAACTGTAATTTTGCCGCAATTATTCTAATTCCTATATTTAATTAATTATAACAATAATAGTTGAAATAATAGTTGTAGTGGCATCCTAGCATGAAGTTGTTGTTCTTCTTTCGAGAACTCAATTATCATTATGTACCAGAAATTAAGATTATCATTGTATCCAACTAGTCTCTCATGAATTGCATGTCTTGTATTTTTCTTGTTTTAAGAACACAGTTCATATTATGTGCCACTATGTTCCGAGATTGAGATTACTGGTATGTGGCAGTATCAAAATTAGTCCCTAACTAAATGAGCAAATGATCAGTTACTGGTACAAGGTATGCTTTGTACCAGAGTTGAATCCTTTTGATCCAGTACTGCTGTCTGCCTGTCTGATCACTGCTGTCTGCCTGTCTGATCTCCATACCCTACTAATTTTATCTTTTTTTCTTTATAATTTTGCATATTCTTTGGATTGAAGATACTATGAGCTAGGTCCAGATGACCCACCATATGCTGCAAAATTCTATGATTGCTGTGGAGCAGAAGATCCAGATGCCTTGGGTTGCACAACAGACTTCCATGTCTCTTATGATGATCATTGATCACTGAGCTATCCTTTAACCTGTGTACAAATGAAAATGACTGTTTCTTTCTTTTTTCTCTGTTTTTTTTTTTCTTTTGGAGCTTGATTATCTACTATAGTATGGGCGACTCGATCTTGTATTTGTCTATGAGCCGGTGAAAGTTTTAATTTTGTGATGAATTTACTCTCTTATTTATGTGATTCGAAACAGTAAAATATGAACTGAAGTATATATTGTTGCAAAGTAATCAGGTCGCTTTATTTTATAAATCTAAAACTGTAAACTAAGAATAATGCATGGGAATCAATTATTTAAGTCTTAATTGTATCAGTCAGAACCAGCAACCTAAGAAATATGGAAATAAATCTGCTGTTATTCCGATCCCAACCGCATTGATGTTCGTTGAGATTTGCGCATGGAAAAGTTACTTTGTAGAGATTCACGCTTTAAAAATTTGAACAGTCGGAATCAGAATAACAGTTGATTTATTTCCAAGAAATATAGTGCATGTAGATAAAGGAGAAAATTACACATGTATGGTTACATCAGAATTCATTATGACTCTGCAACACCTCCTTTAGTCTTATGTAGCATCCTTAGTCACTTAATTATTTCGAATATTGGTTTCTTAGTGAGGATTAAGATCACCTTGTGTCTGAAATCTTAATTCATATTCGAATATCAGTTCCTTAGTGAGGATTAAGATCACCTTGTGTCTGAAATCTTAATTCATATTCGAATATCAGTTCCTTAGTGAGGATTAAGATCACCTTGTGTCTGAAATCTTAAGTCTTTTTAGCCTAGACCTCTGTTTTAAGCCTCCTTAAGACAACAGATTAGCGTGGATTAAAGTTTAATTCTATTCTTGTTGCCGAACAGCCCAGAGGCCCAGCATCTCATTGATCAAGTAGTCAACTACTGTGATTTAAAAATCCTTTCAGTTTCAGATTGGACTCCTTGCGATATTGTTAATTGTTACTCTCTTTTTTTAGATTCAATGGCAGAGGCTGCCAGAATCCAGATACTATTGTTACTCAACCGGAGTTGACGAATATTAATTGGCAACTAAACGAAAGTATGAACTCCAGTTATACTCAATATCAACTTAATCAAAAGCCTCTTGGACAATTTTTCTTAGTTTTTATCACCATTTAAAAAACAAACACCAACACTAATAGCATTGATCCTCACCATGTGGGTCCTTTAAAACTTACAAATTTCTTTGACAGGTTGTGAATGCTCTCATGCTCTTACTTATGCAAGGTAAGCGCAGAGAAAATAGTGATTGTCAGTATGTTCCTTCAAATTGAGCTTTAAGTAGAAACTTCTTTACCTTGTTTTCTCTAGAAAAAAATCAACCTCTCTTGTGTCAAGCCGGGAAGGTAAAAAAAAAAAAATGATTGTCAGTATGTTCCTTTAAATTGAGCTTTAAGTAGAAACTTCTTACCTTTGTTTTCTCTAGAAAAAAATCAACCTCTCTTGTGTCAAGCCGGGAAGGTAAAAAAAAAAAAAAAATGGGGTGAGAGAGGCTCGAACTCTCGACCTCAGGATCACTCACTTTAGCTATGAGACCTACGCGCTAGCCAACTGCGCCACCACCCCCTTGTTGTTTCATCTTAACACAAAATATTAATAACCATATTATTTTGGTTACTAGCTTCCGGGTCGAGCACCAACAGAACTCACTCGCACACAAGTAACAACAAACAACGCAGAGAGAGAGAGATACGGTGTGAAAATGGCGAGATGGACGGAGGAGGACTGGAAGAGGTGCTGCGCAAGTACGAAATTTGCCAAGGAGATGGCGGCGGCTGGACCCTTCGTCGATCTTCACCATGCAGTCCGTACTGCTCGCCACATCTGGCTCAACTTGGTATATCAATCTCGATCTCTCTCCAAACAATTTATTTGCTCCTTTTTCTCCTTTTTGTTTTATTCGATAATACCCATACAAGGATTCAATCTATTATTGTTTTCATGTTCGTAATACTATATTTTTTTTGTCTCTTCAATAAAAGGTGGATGTGAATGGATGGCTTGAGGCTTTTGCAAATCATCCAGCCATTGGTTCTACCTCCCCATCGGTTTCCCAGTTAAGTTCTTTATTCGAAGTTATTGTAAATATTGTTTCTTCTTATTTTTCCAAGTTTATAATTTTGGTGAAATTTTGTTTAGATGGTCCAAGGAGGAGCAATCTAAGGCTATGTCTACTGCAACTGATTCAACCATGGAGGTGTTTCAGTTCTTATTATTTGGCAATTTTTGTTTTTTATCTGTAAAAGAGATTGATCTATTTCTCAGATTATTTCCTTGAATTCTGTTTTTGAATTTGCTAGGAACTGAAAGAGTGGAATCAAAAGTACCAGGATAAATTCGGATTTGTTTTTCTTATTTGTGCATCAGGAAGAAGCACCGCTGAGATTCTCTCAGAACTAAAGGTAATAGTTTCTTCTTTTAGTTTTTGCCAAAAAAACATCTAGAATTATGATAATTGCTCCTATGATCTGTAAATACAAAAGAGGGGGTAAAAACAGAAAGCTTATTTCCTTTGTTCATTATTACTTAGTGATGTTTCAACATGCTTTGTGCTTTAATCAGAAACGATACCCCAATAGGCCAATAGTTGAGCTAGAGACAGCTGCACATGAGGAGATGAAGATTACTGAATTGCGAATTCAGAGGCTTTTTACAACCACAGAAGTGGCTGCGCCTTCAGCTGCTTCAGTAGATCCTGTTACTAGAGCCGGGGGTACGTGATGCTCTATCAAATTAGCAATATTATTATCATAACAATGTATTTAGGGTTGTATAGTTGTACTTCTTAAATTTGGGTTTATATTTGGTTAAATTTAAGTACTAAAACCCATTAAGCCAAGCACACACGCATGTATACACAATAAATAAAGATTTGCAAAGCAACCCATAATTAACTGTCAATTTTAAAGATCTTGGTGACTGATATTCAAGTAACGTCCCACCCTTGGGAATGAGATCCAATACATACTGGTATTGGAATTTGGTAATACAAAATTCAAAATCCTTGCTAGTGAATAGGGAATTCTATTTATACTTTTCTGTATTGGAATTTGGTAATACAAAATTCAAAATCCTTGCTAGTGAATAGGGAATTCTATTTGTACTTTTCTGTATTGGAATTTGGTAATACAAAATTCAAAATCCTTGCTAGTGAATAGGGAATTCTATTTATACTTTTCCCTTTAGTGTGTCATCAAACTCACTTAGCTTCTTAAAATTTGAAAAGACCGTCTAGGAATAATGGGAGCACATCTGACAGCCGTCCCCAAACCATCCCCTGAAAATATTACAGGTACACCGTTGCGCACACGACCTCCAATCACAACACACGTGCTGGATGTGTCACGTGGGGCCCCTGCATCAGGCATGGAAGTAGTCCTGGAGAAATGGATGTATAACACAAACCAACCTCCATCTTTTACTGAACGAGACCATCCAGGATGGACGACTCTAGGGTTTTCAGAAACCAACAATGACGGTCGAAGCGGTCAATTGATGGACATATTGGATTATATAGAGCCGGGTTTTTACCGCATAACCTTTAACACGGGTAAGTATGCACCAACAGGCTTCTACCCGTATGTGAGCTTAGTATTTCAGGTGAGAGAGAATCAAAAGATGGAGCATTTTCACGTGCCCTTGCTGCATTCTCCTTTCTCTTTCACTACTTATCGTGGGAGTTAGATAGCAACCAAATTGTATATGTAATTGTACAAGAGTTGGTTTTTGTTGTTCTGTGGTTGGCGCTGTTGATTGTCTTTCTCAAAAGTAATAATAATTAATAAAAACAAAAACCAGTTCAAGTGGTTGTCTGATTAGGTTGAATTTGAGTACAATTGGAATTTTATTTTGGTTTTTGGTTGTTAATTGTATTGTGGTCAACTTCGGCTGGGTGCCATCCACAGCATTGCTGGCGTGGTGGACCCGCCACTTAGGTATTGTTTTCCAGTCCTAACACTATTTAGCATGTATCGTTATTTCTGATTTGGCTGCTTTTTCGATTTGTACTTTTCGATCTAAGACGTAGTCATAATCATTTCTTTTGTACATAGTAGATGGAAATAGAAAGTTTCCATATCAAATTTGATGATGTTTTGAATCTGAAAGTGGCATAAATAGGTTAAAAGAATCGTATTCTCTACTTCCTAGTGCTTACACATTGCAGATGCATATTTATTTCTATTTTTTATCCATTTGTGTCAAATTATTTGATGTGTTTAGTCAAATTGTCTTTTTTTTTTTTATTTGTTTGATGTTTGGTTTATTTTGAATTTGTTTTATATCATTAAGTGATTATAATTGCACAATTTCACTAGTAATAGGAATACAGCTCATAGATATCTTCTCCCTATTTTATTTCACTGTGAGAGGGGTATCAATCAACTAATCAAGTGATTTGCACAGTATATTATATTGGATATGGTTTGTGGGACACTGCCACTAATTGATTGAAAAAGCATATTATAACAATAAACATAATCATTTGAAGTTTGATCATATCTGCATCATTCGGCATCAAAGGTAATTTTACACTAATATTTTCTGCATTATATGAAGTTTGGTTCTTTTTTTAATGATTTATTCCGTGGATTATTAGTCACTGCACTCATTAACATTCCATAACATATTTACCCCAATTGTTTTCCAGAATGTATAGCAAATTAATAATTGTCGTGAAATAAGCTTCGTATACACACTGTGAATTGAAGTTTTAAGCACTTGATTTCTATTGATATTTTAATGCAAATTTTGCCTCAATAGATTAACAATATCTTTTAAGCACTTAATTTCTAGTGATATTATAATGCAAACTTTGCCGCAAAGTTGGGGTAAACCATTGGGATTACTGACGGTATTTTTTTTGAAAAATGTCAATAAATTCCAAAATCCATTTCCTCGTTAAGTAGCTACAACGATTTTTTTTTTAAATCACTTCCATCTAGCTCTACCCAAACCTTTTAGCTTCACACCAACATTACCAATTAAGAATACGAGATTTATGAAAATATCATGGAATCAGGTTTGATCCTATTTATTCATGGAATCATGGGGATTCCGTAAATATTTCATTGCAAAAATAGAAAGTTTGAAATAATGCACGGTGAAAATTTCATATACATTTCTAGGGAGGCTTTTTTTATCTATATCTATCCCAATGAGCCATCTAGAAAAATCAACATAATATGAAAAATCAGAAGAATCACCCGAGTTAGTTTAATAGTAATTTTGCCTCAATATTTAATCTAACCTGCATTAAATACAAGTATTCTTCATTTTTCACTGTGTTAATTGATATTTTTCAGCACTTGTGTGGAGTAATTTCACTTCTTCACTTGAATCGTCTTGTTAATATGAATTGATTAATATTTCAGCTAAATGCAAGCAAGCCATAGCTACTGCATCAATTACATACAGATGTAAAATTCTATATCTTCACTTTTTGGAGTGTCATTTTTTATGAAAATCATATGACAATCACAGCATGTTTCCCAAGTTCGGTTCTTATGTGATTTATTCCAAATTATTAAACGGACATACATTTCGTAATTAATCACATTTTGATAATATATACCATATAAAGGTGGCGCCTAGAAAATTAAAATTGGTCAATTAACTTCGTGGAAAACAAAAAGAAAATATCAACTCAATGTCTCATTATACCTCACAAATTACATTGTTCAAAGTCACTTGATTTGCATCGGACTCTAATCTAGGCCTAGATAAATACCATTTCATTTCAAAATCACAATTTCATACAAGGTTTATCATTTTCAATTTGGAAATATCTTTGCCCTGGTTGATGCTGATTTTGCCCGCTAGGACCAACTGTATTAATATTACAATAAATATTGACTTGCCAACTTTTCCCATATTTTGATTCAAACGCATTTGCTATACGACTTGGCATCTAACACAGTATAGACCTATTAATGGAATTACAGAAACTTATAAATGAAGATAAAACAAAAACAAAAAAAAACAAAATTGAAGATATATTCTTCGCATCAAATCATCAATTAATCTTCATCAGAATCAGCAAATGTGATCTTGGTTGATTTCGGGGCATCTGCTGTGATTTCCTTGAAATGTGCCCCATATAGCTTTGATTCCTGCAGATGAAAAGTTACATTCAGAATAAATCATGACACTAGCAATGATATACAAGAATAAACAGACAAAAAAGAAAAAGAAACCTTCTTCTTGACATGAGTGCCAAATTTTGTGAGCGAAGCAGGAACAACTTGGCCAGCTTCTCTCAATACGTTCACGAGCTCTCCAGCAAGTCCCTACCACAAGAGTAGGGCAATGAAAAATTAATACAAGTGCCAATTATATGGCACAGGAAACCTCACAATTTAACCCAACCTAATCCAATATAAAGTCAAAGAGGTCTTACTTTGTTGGCTTGGGTAAAGAAGGTATGAGCAACCCCTTTCTTACCGGCACGACCTGTTCTTCCTATCCTATGCACGTAGTCTTCCGTTGTCAGAGGAAAGCTGTAGTTTATTACTACCTCTACATCTGGTATATCCAACCCTCTTGCGGCCACATCTGTTGCTATCTGTTACATAATTCACCATTTAACTGTTATCTTGCTTTTTCTTAGGGAATCAGATAATGGACGAAACAAAATATGATACCCTAATAAAGACATTTTCTTACTTTCCCTATGTTTTATTTATAAGAATGAATACAAGCAAGAAGCGAAGAGATACCAATAAAGGAGATGTTCCCTCCTTGAAAAGAGATAAAGCCTCAGTCCGGGCATGCTGGGCTTTATCTCCATGTATCGACACTGCTTTCCATCCCCTACCAACCCGAAAAAAACATCATCAGGTTTTTTTTTTTTTTTTTGGCAAACAAAAAAACGAAAAAAAAACACCAAAAAGAAAAGAACAAATTCATAGAGATGACAAACTTTCTCTGCAGCATCGACTCTACACGAGAAGCTTCTTTTTTGTAAAGCACAAACACCAATACCCTATTTCTGTTCATTTAAATTTAAAAAATCAGTCATTACGCTAACTTGCTAAGCTACATTATGCTAAGTAAACATATATATGAAATATTCACCCAACCAACCTTCTGGATTGGTGGTACTTTTCGAGCAAGGCAAATAAACGCTCGTCTCGGGATCTCTCATCCAATACCTCCACTATTTGCATCACATCATGGTTTGCAGATAAATCTTCAGAACCGACAGCCACCTTCAAAATGTAAAAATAAAACAAAAGATAATCATACTTGTTGAAAACAACAACATAAAACTAAATACAATCTTCGGAAATAATTTAACCAACTTTATTATACAAAAAGTAGACCCTTCAAACTATTTTAATATGTTCCCATAGTTAACAGGATTTGTACAATTGAACATTCTTCGGGCATACCTTGACAGGGTTAGGATCCATAAATTCTTGCGCCAACTGATGAACAGCAAGAGGCCATGTTGCACTAAACATTACCATCTGTCTCACTGCATCATAGTACAGGGAACATCTTAGTTATAACTATTTAGTTGCAAATATGACTCATCAACATATAGCAAGGATTATGAAAACCAGTACAGGACTCCTGTATTCTAAAAAAATCACAAACCAGAGCAAGTTTGGCTTAAAATGGCACGCACTTCAGGTTCAAAACCCAAATCAAGCATTCGATCAGCTTCATCTAGCACCTACAGAAAAGAATAAGATGAAAGAAACTGAGAAGAAAGACAAAGTGTGACACATGTCACATGTCAAGAACTTGAAAATAAAAATACGAAAATTAATACGGTACAAGATATGATTAATTATACATAAATGACAAAAATATATATAAATCCCATACAAGTAAAGCCTCAAAATCCATAAAACATTCAGATTGCTAGAGAAAAACAGGACCAAAATTGTAAAAGTTGGAAATTTGAAATGTTAGGTACAGTAGAACATCTGAACTTCAAGGACAAAGCAGGAACTGTGTAATACTTGTAAGGGACATCACAAACATTAATTAATATAAAAAGATACCGCAATATACTCATAATATGTGGATTATCATAGCATACCACAAATGAAACATCCTTTAGAATGCACTCTCCCATTTCAATCATATCTTTCATTCTACCAGGTGTCCCTATTACAATATCCTACAGATACCACATTAAAAAATTATTATTAACTCAATAATAAAAATGACATAATCATCCCAAAGAAAACTAATATTTGAAAAAGGACACCAATACTATAGTAAAAGTGAGATAACAAAACAGAGAAGGATTAAGGAAAACTTACTACTCCAGACCTGAGAGCAGAGATCTGAGGTCCTTTAGAGGTACCACCATACAAGCAAACCGACTTTACACCACATGCTGACCCTGCTTCGCTCAATACATCTGATATCTGTCATTATTGGTTAATTTATAATCAAATTTTCAGGGAAAAGTATAGAAGGGTAATTTGTAAATGTCAGGTTACCTGCTGAGCAAGCTCTCTTGTTGGAGAAAGAACAAGGCATCTAGGAACTGCTTTCTTGGACTCCTTTTTATTATTCTTATTCAATATATGCATCAGCGCAGGTACTCCAAATGCAATTGTTTTCCCTAGAATGAAATTTTAGCTAAGTCATCGTTCTTTCTTAATTTTTAGAAATTAACCAAGAAAAACAATTCCTTACCAGATCCAGTGGCAGCAATTCCGATGAAATCTCGGCCATTCAACAAAAATGGCCATGCATGAGATTGAATCGGTGATGGTTTTGTGAACTTCTGACAGCACTGGAGCACCTTTTCTGGAAGGTTTGCTTGAGCAAATGAAATCAAAGGGGCATATTTATTGTCACTTGTGTTATTTCCTGACACTGTAACAATATTGGTTTCAGCTAGCTCTTCTTCATCTTTTTCTTTATGTTCTTCTGTCTTTCTTTTTTTCTTCTCTTCACTTCCTACTCAATATTAGATTTTGCTTTCTCAGAACAAACTAATGAATGCCAAACGACCAACAACCAATTCAAAGTTTCCAGCAAAAAATATTAACCAATATTCTTTTGTATTCACTCATTAAAACAAGTATTGTTAAAACTTTTATGAAAGGTCTGCTCATCTCTTTTTTGTATTAATTTGAAGGTAACATCATTCAAGCAATTAAAGCACATTGCCCTTAAAAAAATAAACATGTATATAATGCAGTTTGTTAATGAAATTTGATTTTTTTCCAAAACTAAAGAAATGTGCGATAAGAATAAATTAGTAAAACTTCCTGTCTGAAAGAAGCAAACGAAATTACCACTAGCGGTCGATGGGCTGAGTTCTGATTCCTCGATACTTCTCTTCTTCTCCTTCTTCTTCTTTTCCTTCTTTTCCATTTTGCTCACCTCTTCCACTTCCGCAATCGGAGCCTCTTCCGAGCGGCTCTTCTTCTTGTGCTTCTTCTCTCTCTTCTCCATTTTGTCGTCGCGCGGGGTTTCTAATTCAAACTTGCGGCCACCCATAATAGCGATCTTCAAGCGGTGACGAGGACTGGCGGCAAGAGAAGAGGGAAGGTTCAACTGGGTTTTCTAGGGTTTTTGTTTTGGTTAAGATCTGCTACAGTTAAAGCTCTGCGATCATATGTGGATTGATTAGCCTGTCAGATCCGATGGCTACTATGGCCCACTATACAGACTACTACGTCAAATACACCTAGTCTGAATCCCCTGAAGTAGCACAATTTCGAGCTTAGATTCGAACCGTCAGATCAGAATCCGGGCCAATCCGATCCGAGGTGAAATGTACCGTACCCCTTTAATATTCTTGCTCAAAACAGATCGGACGGTTAGAGTTGAAACTCAATATTAGGGGTACCTTAGGTGATTAAATTCAAATACAACCGCAACCTGCAGGAGAGACCGGTCTGTATTAATGTTGTATCGGGGCCTCGTGGGTTTTCAGCCCATTAACGGCCCAATATTAAATATCAAAGGATCAGATGCGTGGAAAAACAATCACAGTAGTTTCGACCCATCTATTCAGGCAGGTTGTGTATTACATTCAATTTAACTAAGAATTAATTAGTTAATTTTTAAGCAAATTAAAATTTTAACAGATTAGCCTTTTTGATTGGCAAGACAAATCTCGCGTTATCCAACAACTTTTTCAATGGTCAATAAATTGTCTCAAGGCAATTATATATGAATTTTTAATTTTTTATTCCCTCTCAAACCACTAAACTTTTAATTTGTCAATTAAATCCAGTAAAGAAATACGATGACCAACATTTACTTCCATTGACGTATTTGCAGACATGAATTTTAAGAAAGAGAAGGTTCTTATTAGCGATTTTAGATAGTAAATTAGCATCTCATTAGTATTTCAATAAGAAAATATAAAGGAGAGATTTTATTTGAATAAGTCGGAGATTATTGACTTGAGAAAAACAAATCAAAGTAGTTTTTTAGATCTTAAAAAAAAATTGTTATGCATTTTTTATTTTTTACTTTTTGACTGAAAACATGAAGGAGTGAACTAACTTATCAAGATAGTTACTAATTCGTGGTGTATTTAATGAACGAATTTATTGAACTACTTGAACCAAATTATAGTACGCTAGTGGGGTGTTGGCGAGACTTACTAAATATAAATTAGCTGCCTGATTTACTGGAAACATGCCAAGGGGATGCAGCTGGGGTGAAACGGATCGTATAGTGGTGAAATTATATCCGTATCCGTTTTTTTTTTTGAAAATGTATACAAATCGGATATTAGACAGATGCATACAATTATGAATCAGATGTTGGATATCCGTAGATATATACATAAATATTTTCATAATATATATTAAACTATATGGTATATATCTACTATTCAAATACGGATAATTAAAATTCAAAATCATATCAGTACCACTATCCGCACATATATTCGGATATCTGTATTTAATTTTCTAATACGAATTCAATCAGATGATATCCGACCCATTTTTCATCCCTAGATGCAGCCGAATGTTTTATTTGTAGCATTTTGAAAAATAAAAAATCAAAGAGTAGCCCACATATTATTATGTATATAAATAATGTCCAATTATCATAGTTGGTCGAGTAGGACTGAATGGATCTAACTATAATATTATTCTAACATAAGATAATGACAAAAAGATTGGCATAATTATACAATATTTGGTGAAGAAATAAGAGATCTAAACTGAATCTAAAGAACGATAGTAAATTAAAACAATGATATGGAACCATAATTAGAATGTATTAGACACAATTTTGGGTTGAAATAATTTTTTTTGTAGGGCTTACCTTATATTTTGAATACTTTCTAGTTTTCCATCCCTGTCAATTTTTTTTTCTTTGTAAATTAACTCAGTGGACATCAAATAGCTAGTGAACAAGACATTTAAATAAAGAAGTCACAATTATGACGGAGACAAAAATTAATGAAATGCCAACAAACACAACAAATATCTCTTCAAATTTAAAAATACCAAATATTTCCCATTAATATTTGACAAACTTATTTGTTTACAATTTTATGATCCAATTTCCTTTTATTTAATTAAAGTTTCATAGTAATTATACAATAATAAAAAAAAACTATTTTCTTCCTTAATTAGAAGAAACAAATTCATCGAATCATTCTTCAAACTATTAATATTATCATTGTGGAGGCTTTGAAAGTAAGTGACTGAGACCCGGTTGTGATGGTGACACCATATCCTCTGGTAGTATGGGTAAATTAAAATATTTTTTCAGTAACTATGATCGTCGTCATTCACAAAAGTTGTACTTGGTGGCGACCTTGGAGGTAGAGAAGCAAGACCGGGCAGTGATGGTGGCACCATACTCTTTGGTAGCATGGGTAACCTAAACTCTTTTTTCACATCACTATGATTGTTGTCATTGACTAAGGTTGTACTTGGTGGCGATTTTGGAGGTAGAGGAGCGAGACCCGGCAGTGACGGTGGCACCATACCCTTTGGTAATATGGGTAATCTAAAATCTTTATTCCCGTGACTATAACTGTTGGTATTGACTGAAGTTGTACTTGATGGCGATCTTGGAGGTAGAGGAGCAAAACCGGGTAGTGATGGTGGCACCATACCTTTTGGTAACATGGGTAACCTAAACTCATTTTTCCCATCACTATGATTGTTTTCATTGACTAAGGTTGTGCTTAGTGGTGACCTTGGAGGTAGAGGAGCGAGACCGGGCAGTAATGGTGGCACCTTATCTTTTGGTAGCATGGGTAACCTAAATTCTTTTTTCCCGTGACTATGATTTTTGTCATTGACTGGGGTTGTACTTGGTGGCGATCTTGGAGGTAGGGGAGCGTGAACCGGCAGTGATGGTGGCACCATACCCTTTGGGAGCATGGGTAATCTAAATTCTTTTTTCTCATGATTATGACTGTTGGTATTGACTGACGTTGTACTTGGTGGCGATCTTGGAGGTTGAGGAGCAAGACCTGGCAGTGATTGTGGCACCATACCCTTTGGTAACACGGGTAACCTAAATTTTTTTCCCCCGTGGCTATAATTGTTATCACTGACAAAGGTTGTACCTGGTGGCGATCTTGGAGGTAGAGGAGCGAGACCCGACCGTGATGGTGGGACGAGACCCTTTGGTAACATGGGGAAATGATGCAAGCTTTACTGTGATTGTACCTAGAGGTCGTGCAGAGGTAGAAAAAGAACACAACATTAATAACACTGTAATAACCAAAGAGCATCCATGATTTCTGAGGGAAATTAATAATGCCATTTTTTTGAACTTTTGTATAAGAAACTTTATATACTTTCATAGAAGGGGATGAAGGTACTTTTATATGTAGGCTTGTTTATAAAGAGGTGACATAAAAAGAAGATAAGAATGAGATGAACAGAATGAGCCAAAAATAGTATTTGCCGTGTTTTTTAGGATGTTGTGTAGTTACTAGCAGATAATTTATTTCTTTTTTTACTTATAAAAATTGTGAGTAACAAACTATGAGCTGTCAAAAATAATTCAGTTTTATTCTAGAGATAAAAGAAAATGGAAGTTGAAGAAAAGAGGTAACAACGATAAATATAAATGATCGTTTATTTATATCTTGAAACTTAGTAGACTAAGGTCTGCAAATTACTTTGATTTTTTTTTCTTATATTTTTAATTTAAAATTTTAAGTATTATATGTCGTTATAATTGAAAAAATCACGTACTACTATTTGTCATTGTTAGTCATTTATTATGATATGCAATATTCGAATCTGTAGGTTGCTAACTTGATTTCAAATAAGATCTTTTCTAGCAGTTAGTCTCACTCATCAGTTGGCATTATTTTGTCTTTCAACCACCTCAAAATCGTGTTTTGTGCTATTATTAATCAATCACTATGAAATATTATGAAGTAATATTAACCCATCAAAAGAAAATTCTTTCAAAAAATAGAAAGAAAAATAAATTATTTTTTTATTTTTTAGATTGTATATTAATTTGTTGACAACAAATTTATTATGATAAAAAAAAATTTGCAGGCTGAACAAATTCAACAAAAAGATACAAATGAAAATTTTGAACTTCAAATAGGCACTACTTTTGATAAGAAACTCTAATGTTTTATTATGTCCACAATCCAGAAAGCTCACAAAGAAATCTACAATATTTCTTAGTATAACTCTGAAAGCTCCCGATCCTAAAGCATACAAAAACTTTATCTGAATCCTTGTATACTCGGTAAAAATTTCTGATTCTTGACATATTGTTTTTAGTTAATGACTTAGTCGTCTCCCTAGTTAGTTTCAGACTTATTTTATTAAAGAGAAAGTTTACTGCATAATATATATCATTGTGAACGACTAATAATAATAAATATTACTACGTATTTATTTCAATTACAACGACAAAAAAAATTAATTCAAAAAGATAAGATTTAGGATTTAGGATTTAGGGTTTAGGGTTTAGGGTCTCTTCAAATTTAAAAATACCAAATAGTTCCGATCAATATTTGACAAACTTATTTGTTTACAATTTTATGATCCATTTCTTTTGATCAAATTAAAGTTTCTCATAGTCATTATACAGTAAAAAAAAAATTTTTTTTCCTTAATTAGAAGAAACAAATTCATCGAGTCATTCTTCAAACTATCAATGCTATCATTGTGGAGGCTTTAGAAGTAAGTGATCGAGACCCGGTTGTGATGGTGGCACCATATCAAAATTGTATGAGTAACCTAAAATATTTTTTCAATGACTATGATCGTTGTCATTTAGAGAAGTTGTACTTGGCGACGACCTTAGAGGTGGAGGAGCGAGACCTGACAATGACGGTGGAACCATATCCTTCGGTAGTATGGGTAACCTAAAATCTTTCTTCCTGTGACTATGACTGTTGGCATTGACTGAAGTTGTACTTGATGGCGATCTTGGAGGTAGAGAAGCGAGACCTGGCAGTGACATGGTACCATACCCCTCGGTAGCATGGGTAACTGTTTGACCCTAAAAAGTTGCTACTCAAAGTTCAGCACAAGTAGCTATCTTTTGTTTGGGAAAATACCAAAATCACACATGGATCCCTAAAAGGAATTGAGTGCAACATATTAAAATTCTTGGTGATATTCTACACATGAAACCATGAATTTTGATGTATCTCACACTCAAAATCACAAAGGAAATAATTTCCTACAATTTAAACAATGTCTGGATAGTTTTCTGGGTGCAAAATCATAGTGATGCCTAGCAAAATCATGTCCTAAGTGGCTCTGGGTACGATTTGGAGCTGTGTAGCAAAGGTGGGGAGATAGGGGCCCACAAGTCAGCGACTTGCACTCATTTTCTCTAAGACCCATGACATGGGTACACCAAGAGCATAAACCCTAAGTCGTGTGCACCAAACTAACAGCCGCACGGCTCATCATGTGCCAGGATTACCCAAATTCACGGGATGCCGCTGGGATTTTAAATCTCAGCGGGGTGACCCCTTCAATCTGCGTACACCCGGTACAATGTGCACCGTGCACAAGGTAACTCACGGTTTGTATTACACCGAGCTCAGCTAAGGAAAAGGAAAGAAACAAAGGGAAGAGCACTGTAGCCATAGAGAGATTGACACACGGGCCCCCCCAGTCAGCCCTCTCCTCCTTCTTCTTCCTCTAGCCCGAGTCTCAGTAGTTCTTCAAGTTCTAAATTCGGAGAAATTGCTAAATCTCAATTCCAAAGCTTACCCGAAACCCGTAATGCTTCCCTTCCTCTCTTCTCTGCCTATGTCTCTTTTCGTGCCTCCTTCCCTCAAACCGTGACTTGGCCGAAAAAGGGACAAAGCAAGAAAAATGAGAACTAGAGTTATACTTCAAATTGGGCTCTGAGATTTGGAAGGAATGATAAATGGGCCTTCACGATGCTATTGAAAGCCTTAATTGAATTGGAAATGCATTGAATTAAGCTGGCACATGAGCATGACTTGGTGCAGTTCGGGTCTGAGTGAAAATGACAAATTAGCTCAGTAAGAAATACAATATGCCCTAGAACACATTTAGTAGTATATTGCAGTGCTATGTGGCCTTTCTCTGATGTTCAACACATTAATATCAAGAGAGGAGTATTTTAAGATCGGTGTACCGCCAATACAATGTAAACATGGCCCTACAGCTGTAAGTGGCTCAGTGGTCCCTTACAACACGTGTTACACTCCCCCTGGAAGAAGCCAAGAGTGGAATATTCCCCTCCCAGGGTGCAGGAGCACGTTTATCAAAGCTTACCATAATAGGTCGGTTTGTGAAAGGCTAAGATGCATTCTTGATGATTAAACGAGATCCAAAGGCTATAAATGCTACAACCAATCGTAGATGATGTGTATGAAGATGATTGGTCAAGCATTGCCATGTATGCATTCATGAAAGGCACAAATTGATCAAAACCCTCAATCAAACAGCTGATGGGCGTGATGGAAACCTGTAGGGCGCAGAAAGTTGCACAGCTGTTAGTATGGGAAGGTGTGTGCATGTGTATTTAAATGTCTCATGGTTCAATGCTCTCTGTTGGTTAAAGAACATCGAACTCGAAACATTCATTTCTTTCTTTCCGCTATTCCTTCTGGTTCACCCTCGACGGACCTACGATTCGTGATCGGTCCATCGAGAGAGTTTAATGATTGTGGGGACGTTTAACTCCCAGCGGGCGCAAGCCCCCGCTGTTAATTACATCAGATGGCCCTCCCAAGCCATGCTGAATACCTCGTTCATTCCAGGATTTATGCCTATTTGTTGTGAATTGAATAAAAGGGCTAAAAGGGGAAACTCATGTACTTGATTTTCGTGTGTTTCTTTGATTTACCATTGTTTTAGGTATTTAATTAATGTGCATGCATGAGGTGTAATGATTATCGTTAAAATACCTTTATTACACATTTATTTATTTATTTTTATAAACATATTTGCACTTGAGAAAATATATTTACGCTTTATTTACACCTTTTTATTTAAGAGAAAATGATTGAAATATGAAGAAAAGGGTATTTTCGTCATTTCAGGGCTTGGCTGATGTCTGGACATGCTCAATTTTGGTTTAGAAAGATGGAGGGTTCAATTTGGGTTTATTTGGAGGTGGTTTGAGTCAATTCGGACTTGAAATGAAGAAGTTATAGCCAAAAAGGACTTGTTTGTAAATATTTATGTTTTTCCAGGGGCATATTTACAAAGCTGGAGGGGTGTGGTTTTGTAATTCGGGTTTTAGACAAGGTTTCATGTGAAATTTGGGCCTCTAAGGGCTTATTTGTGAGAGTTTTGTGCTGTCAGGGGCCTTTTTGTAAATTCACAGGGGCTTCGCTGCAAATATTGGGAAATCAGAGGGGGTCTTCCATAAAAAGGGGTTGATTTATGATTTTATTTATTGTCTGAACTTTGAGATTCGGGTTTTTGGGTCTCTTAGATTCGTGTGTTGGGCTTTGAGATGGGGGCAGAGCTTCAGGATTCGTGCTGGCCATTCGATGTGTATTCTGGACTTTAAAACCCGTGCTGTCATTCAAATCCCGTTATGGCGCCAGAATTGAGGGTCTCAGATTGCTTGAAGATCCGTGCAGCTGTTTTATTTGATTTCTACTTGTGTTCAACAATTGAACCTTTAAAAATTCATATCTCCTTGAAGAAAAATCAGAAAAATATGATCTTTATGTCCATTTTGTGTGTCTTTAAATGTTCTACCTAATTATGATGTTTATTTTGTGTTTTGATCTTTCTTGTCGTTCGGTACTGCCCATTTTCCAACAGCAGTCCCCTTTTTCTTTAAATGTTGTTTTTTCTATTTTTGGATCTGAACTTTGAAAATTCGTATAAAATCGAAATGTAGTCAGAAAAGTGCAAACTTGGTGTCCATTTTGTGTGTTTTGAAATCCCCTATCTAGTGGTGAAGTCCATTTTTTATTTTGGTACCTGTACCGGTCCAGAAGGTACTGTTTACCAGAGAAGGTCATTTTGGCAATTTTGAGTGCTTTTATTGTGTCATTGGTGTGTGCCTTGTAGTGTAATGTTGGTCCATTGTTCCAGAGGGTACTAGGGACTGATTTAGAATATTTACAACTAATTCCATGAATTAAACATCATTTTTAGGGACTTTTCATGGCCTTTGTTGCTATATCTTTGGTACCAATGAACAAAAGGGAAAGGAAAAAAATCCAAAAATTCCGAAAATGGTGCCAAAATCTGCCAAAATGTGGTTTTATGCAAAGAAGCCCCTGTTTTTGTTTAAAATCATGTTATTGGTGTTTTTCGAAGAACATGTCATTAGGTTTAGAGATGCAAACATCCAACTTGTCATTTGTTTACACTTCAAACCTTCCATCTTCCATCATTTGCATATGTTTGGAATGTTTAATTTCCTTTAGCATATTGGCTTAGGAAATCAAGTATTCTTCCATACACAAATGGATCTAAAAAGGGGGGTCATTGAAATATCACAAGTTTAAAGCACAAATGACATATCATAGCCAAAGCTAATATCATTTAATACTTTAGACTTCAATTTCTCCCCATTTGCACATAGTTTTTAATTGTTGCCAATATTCATGCATGTAAATGCACTAATTATTGACTAAATTAATCCCTTTGCACAAATAGGCCCTTTGATCATTTAGGTTGAGAGAATAATAGGGGAGACCTCATGGCTCAACCCTACTACCTCTTGTGTTTAATTTTCTTTTATTGTCACTTTATTGTTCTTTTAACATCTTCACAAAATAATTAATATAGTTTTCATATGAAGGGAGACCTCATGGCTCAACCCTCATACTTCTACTATTTAATTATTTCTAGAAGAAATTAAAAGGAATTTAGAAAAAGGAAAGAAAATATCAAAGATCAAAACTTTATTATTTTATTTCATAAACTCCAAATAAAATATTAACATATATACATATTAATACTTATATATATATATTTATATATATTTTTATGCAAAGTAAAGAAAAAGGTAAGAAGAATCATATTTTTATATTTTTTTTATTATTATTTCATGAAAGATGCAAAGAAAGGAACTAAAAAAGGGAAATATATTTTTGTTTGATCCTCAAGTTACATATTTCATTTTGTTCATCCTATGATGAACTAGAAACTATGCAACTCTCACATTCATGATTTTTGAAGGTTTAGAAATAAAATAAAAGGAAAGGAGATGAGGGATAAAACTAAAATAATGAAGAACAAACAAGAAAAATCATCAAAAAAACCTTCTTTATTTCGAATCAAAGCAGAATATTTACAGAACCTTGCTCATTTAGAGCCTTACATTGCATAGGTATTAATTACCTCTTAAACTTGCTTGAAAAACTTCAAATTTCTAACCTAGCCTTGGTGTAAAATGGGGTTTTCTCTCTTGTTTCTTGCTCAAAGCTTTCTGGAGAAGATGAAGTCTGTCTTGAGTGTTCCTTTGGGGTGCCTTATAATGGGCAAAATTAGGTTTTTCGGATTGATGCTTGCTGACGTGTCTTTTGCTGTGCCCACCAGGTGTTTGATCAAGGGCCTGGATCAATTGGTTCAATCTAGAATGCCTTGCTGGCAGGGGATCATTCAATGAGGTTTTAATATGTTATTAATCATTGGCTGGATGATTTACAACCTTCAGATTGATCTTTTATTTGGTGTATTGCCTTGTAGCCCTTGATTGGCCGGCCAAAGAAGGCATGGTTCGATATGCATTCCCCTGTGTCTCTGGAGGGAATCTTCCTTCATTTGGCAGCATTCTGGGAGTGAGATACACGTGTCCCTGGGGGCTGTTTGGAGTATTAACAGCTGTGGAGGCCCATGTGCACTATACCGGCGGTATACCGACTTTGGAAAGCTCCTTTCTTGATATTTAGGTTCTGATCACTGGAGGCTAGGCCTTTTGCATCGCAATGCATGTATTAAGGTGTTCTAGGGCGCATTTTACCCTCTCATGAGCCAATTTGATGTGTCTCGGTTGTACCAGGTTTGACCCGTATCGTGCTCTTGCACAGGGTCGGTTTAATGCTTAGTTGCCTAAATTGGCGTCCTAGGCAGCACTCTTCCGCACCCAAATGGGTGCTTGCAAGTTTTGAGGCTTTAATTCCAATCAATTTGACCGAGTCATTTATCTATTTTCTTCTCATCTCTCGGGTTCTGTTTGCATAGGAAGAGGGAAGAAGAGACTACTGACTAGTAGGCCCCACTTGTCATCCTCCCTGTAGCGACAGCCCCCTCTCTTTCATTTTTTCTTTTCTTTTCTCTGGCTGGGCGCGGCATGCTATAAGCCGTGGTTTATTTGTTCATGGTGTATGTGCGCCGGGAGCACATAGGCTAAAGGGGTCACTCGCCAATTTTTAAAACCCAGCGACATGAAGCTGATCTTGGGTAGATTCGGTTCACAATGTCCATGCGGCTGTCAACCCGGTTCATGAAGCTATATTCACGTAGACCGTGTCCATTCACTTAACCCAAACAGCGAAAAACAGCCTTGTGTCGCCGGCTAGTGGGTCCCGTGTTGCTAGAATTGTTAAGTATCTCTCAATTCGTACCCAGAGTGCTTCGGGGGGTGATTTTGCTGGGTATACTCCATTGTTTGCACCCAACATATTATCCAGCATCTGTTTTACTTGTAGAAATTTAATTCTCTGTTGTTTTAAACCATATTGCATATCAAAATTCATTGTTTTGCGTGTAGAATACTAACAATAATTTTAATATGCGTGACCAATCTGCCTGAAGGGTCTGAGTACAACTTTGGCATTTTAATTACCTCAGAAATTGCCACTTGTCATGTTGACTTTAAATAGCAACTTTTTAGGGTCAAACAAATGCCCCCCACCTGGGTGAGGTGTGAAGACCTTATGATTGAACAGCTTAGCCAGGTGCCCCCAATGTTCTTCTTGAACTTTATGGAATTCTTTTTGAGTTGCTCTTCTTGTCTGAATTTCAGGTATTAGAACTCCATATTGGGCATTGAGCTTGAAAGCAGGTCCGATCATCTCCTTCGATCATATCTACTTCAAAAAGGTATGTTATCTTTATCTCATCTTGCTAGTACTTGCATGGTTGGGTGAGGGCTGAATGTGCGTCCTTCGGGGTTTGCCTGGGCAATTGGTCCCTTGCTTGTGCATTGGGGCTTCAGACAGTGACTGTACTCCAAACTCACATTCATTAGGGAAAACCTGTCTAACCGAGGAGGGATTACAGACAGGGAAACTTTATCTCTGATCTAGTACAGGAACCATGCAGGTAGCTTGCAAAATTGAGGGTTTAGATAAAATGGCCTTCTGGTTGTAGGCATAATCTCGGGTTTTGATCCAGTTTGTCTCGTGCGCTTCTCTTTGGGGCCTTTGGCTAAACAGGGTTGGTTTTAGCTATACCTCGGGGTTTTCTTAGCATATCAGGTTGGAATTTGGTTTTGGTTGTAGTTTAAAGTCTCCTCGGACTGTTGGGGTAGTTTAAAGTCTTTTCGGACCATTGGGGTAGTTTAAAGTCGTTTCGGACTATGCTTAGGGTTTAAGGTCATTTCAGACCGTTGGTTTAGTTTAAGGTCATTTCGGACCCTTGGTGTAGTTTAAGGTCGTTTCGGACCATGGGGTAGTTTAAGGTCTTTTCGGACCACTCCCTCTTTACGGGTTGTGGGATCCCTAGCAGGGTTCCCAGCGTTCTGACCCTCCTCCCCAGAGGGTTTCTCGCGTAAGGAAGAAACGTAAGGCTAGCTCTTCTGCTCCAGTCATAGAGGCAGATGTCTGGCCAGGTATTACTAGCCTTATTTCCTTTTATCCCATCACTTTTGTGTCTTTGAGGGCCAGGTCAGGGTGTTACAGGTTCCTCTGACACTAGGGCAGGAGGGGTCGTCGATTGCCCCCAGGGTGTCTCTGCGACTGTGGAGCCTTACTTGGCTGTGGTACCTTACGGCACCTTCCTTTAGGTTCCATCTCATGGGTTCATCGTGAGAGTGCGCGCCTTCGGGCCCACTCTTTGTATGTGTATTTTGGTTTTGGTTGATTATGTTTGGACAAACATATTTGCGGTAGATGTTTGCTTTTGCAGCTTTCTCATTCTCCTTCTTGTTTCTCTTTTTGGTTGATTTATTCGAATCTTCTCTGACCGGGTTCTAAGCGATCAAATAGATTCGTCTAAATCGGTTTTCTCCCTTATTCTCCTTCTTTCTCTTTTTGTCTACGAGTCCTACAAGTCTTCTCCAATCGGGTTCTAAGCGATCGGATAAACTTGCCTAACTCGGTTTTTCTCCTGAACTTTTCAAGTCTTCTCCAATCGGGCTCTAAGCGACCAGATGTACTTGTAGAGTCAGGGTTTAATCCTGAATCTTCTGAATCTCCCCTGTCGGGCTCTAAGCGACAAGGCATCTTCATTGAACTCAGGCTGCATCTTAAACCTTCTGCGTCTGTTCAATCGGGTTCTAAGCGATCAAACGTCTTCAGCCGGCTCAAGGTTTGGCCATGCGCCGTCCCACTTGGGGGGAGTCAAAGCGGCGACATGGTTTCGCAAAACCGTACCACTTGAGGGTAACTTTGGTCGTACAGGGACCCGTTAAGGTCGAGTTTTCATGTGCTAACTTCGGCCCTCATGATTTCGTATAAATCGTCCCACTCAATGGCGTAGAGTGATACCGGCTATACGGGACCCGTTAAGGTCGAGTTTTCATGTGCTGACTTCGGCGCTCATGATTTCGTATAAATCGTCCCACTCAATGGCGTAGAGTGATACCGGCCATACGGGACCCGTTAAGGCCTGATCCCCACACACAATATCCCCACGAAAGGGATACCCCGGCATGTGTGACTATGTAAAACCGTTCGGCTCAGAGGCTTCATTGGTAATACGGAACCCGTTAAGGTCGAATCTTCATGCGCTATCTTCGGCGCGCATGATTTCGTATAAACCGTCCCACTCAATGGCGTAGAGTGATACCGGCCACACGGGACCCGTTAAGGTCGGATTTTCATGCGCTAACTTCGGCGCACATGATTTCGTATAAACCGTCCCACTCAATGGCGTAGAGTGATACCGGCCACACGGGACCCGTTAAGGTCGGATTTTCATGCGCTAACTTCGGCGCACATGATTTCGTATAAACCGTCCCACTCAATGGCGTAGAGTGATACCGGCCACACGGGACCCGTTAAGGTCGGATTTTCATGCGCTAACTTCGGCGCACATGATTTCGTATAAACCGTCCCACTCAATGGCGTAGAGTGATACCGGCCACACGGGACCCGTTAAGGTCGGGTTTTCATGTGCTAACTTCGGCGCTCATGATTTCGTATAAACCGTCCCACTTAATGGCGTAGAGTGATACCGGCCACACGGGACCCGTTAAGGTCGGGTTTTCATGTGCTAACTTCGGCGCTCATGATTTCGTATAAACCGTCCCACTCAATGGCGTAGAGTGATACCGGCCATACGGGACCCGTTAAGGTCGAGTTTTCATGTGCTAACTTCGGCGCTCATGATTTCGTATAAACCGTCCCACTCAATGGCGTAGAGTGATACCGGCCACACGGGACCCGTTAAGGTCGGGTTTTCATGTGCTAACTTTGGCGCTCATGATTTCGTATAAACCGTCCCACTCAATGGCGTAGAGTGATACCGGCCACACGGGACCCGTTAAGGTCGGGTTTTCATGTGCTAACTTCGGCGCTCATGATTTCGTATAAACCGTCCCACTCAATGGCGAAGAGTGATACCGGCCACACGGGACCCATTAAGGTCGAGCTTTCATGTGCTAACTTCGGCGCTCATGATTTATGTAAACCCGTTCTGCTCAGAGGCTTCATTGGTCGTACGGAACCCGTTAAGGTTGAATGTTTTACGCTTCTCTATGAGGTTGATGCGACATAGCGAAGCGACGCTTCTTTTGCGAGTGAAGTTTAGCTTGCTTGTCATCGGTTTCATTCTAGTGTTTGAAGGGTATCCTCTGGTTTCGGGCTCGGCTGTCACCCGTGGGACTTTAATCAACAGGGCATGTTGACTTTATACTTGGGTCTTAAAATATTCGCTTGTCATTCATAGGATCTTGGAGGGTTTACTTGCCAAATCATGGGTTTTAGTCTTCGGAGTTAAAGATTTCTTGTTCTTAAATTCTAGTTTGGCTTGTAGCCTGCGGAGCATTGGCCCCTAGGCGTATCATTCATGGGTGTTGACTTGGCGTGAGGCCTTCCTTTGTAGAGATTGGTTTGGTGAGAACCCGATTAGGGTTGCTGCCTTTGGGCTCTCAGTCTTCTTATTTTGGGCCGTGATAATTGTTTTAGTGCTCACGTGGCCTAGGCACAACATCAAAGCCTTATTTTGTTCGGCACAAATATATAAAGCCTGCTCGTCTCTTTATACGACTGGATAGACGAGCGTACCAGTGACAATTGTTTAAAGGGCACAATCTTGACAAAGCCCATTTTGTGCTTGAGGCTTTCTTAGTGGGCTTTCCATCTCTCCACTCTTTTTATGTTGTTGTGTGATTTAGGTGCATGCGTGCACTTTGTTTGAGGGTGGCGCCTTATTCACTCCTCTCGTGCCTTCTTGAATAGCCTATGTGGCATCAATCCTTAGGCAAGGGTATCGCGGGAAATGCGAACACCATTGTTTTGAAAACTTTGTTTTAAAAGGGATTTTGTGCCTTCAGAATTTAAATAGTCTAAACGACCACTTTCTTTAATCTTTTGATTTTATTTGAGATATCATCACTAGGCACTCCATTGTTTAAAGGACAATGAAGAAACCTTGTCTCTCCTTTTTTCGAACTGGGAAGAAAGACAAAACCAGTGATAGTTGTTTCAAATGGGCACAACACCAAAGCCCATATCTTGTTCAAAGTACAAAATATAAAACTTGTTTGTCCATATTCAGAACTGGCTGGACAAACTTTGCCAGTGCTAATTGTTTAAGGGTACAAACTTAGCAAAACCCATTTTGTGGCGAAAGGCCTTTATGGATTCTGTGGGTAGTTAGGGGACCTAACTTTTCGCTCGAGACAATTTCACTCATGCTGCGATTTGGTCCTTTTATTTGTAGAAGTTTTCGCTTAGGTATTTTTATTGGGGCATTTTATTTGTGGATATTGGAATTTAGGTTTTATTGGACTTTTGGGTATTTATTGACTTTGTTTGGAATGTTTTATTTGTGGATATTAGAATTTGGATTTTATTGGAATTTTAGATATTTGTGGAATTCGATCTCTAAGTTTTGGGGATCGTGAAGTAGAGTTTGAAGGGAATATTTCGTTTGACTTATGTCTCTTCTTGGCTTTGTGCTTTTGAATTTGAATAAAAGGTCTACCATAGGCCTTGGTTTTGATATGAGCCCATCTTAGGTGCTGGTTCATCTTGTATAGCGGGTTGTTTTCCTTTTGCCTTAGCTTTCGACCTCCCAACCTCATCTTCTTGGGGTAGCTGGCGCTCAGGAATATTCATACCCGAGCGAAGCACTTCTTGGCAATCAGGTTTCTTGGTTTTGACAAAGACGACTTCACTGTCATCTAAGTCACTTGAGGAACTTCCTCCATAGACAACCACATTACACGTTTTATGGTCATCCTCATTGGTTTCTTTATCTTGAGGGGTTTGACACGTTTCCCCTTTTTCAGTTTTGAGGCCCAACATTACGGCCAATACATCTTTTGTTAAGAAGTCTAAGAGGGTTAATGGTAGCGGAGTACCTTGCTTATGATCCTCTAAGGCTTGTATGTGCTTTTGGATTTCAGAAGGTGTAGGCAACTCTATTGGTTTGGGCGACTTCTTGCCTTTTTGGCTGCCGTTCTTGTTTGGCTTGCGATGGATGACCCGTTTTGGGGGCCTTGGCATTGTGGGGTTTAAGTTGCTGTCCCATTTGACTTGAGACTCTTTCAGGAGCTGTCTCAGCAACTTCTTGGTTTTCTTGGAGAGGTGGAATTCCCATGTCTCATTTGCGGGATCTTCAACCCTCTTTTCTTCAACTACCTCAACATGAGAGATAACATTAACTTGTTCATGGGGGGCAGTTTGTTGCATGGCACTTGGCGCTAGTTTGCATGCGACCTTCTTGTATTCTTCTTTCTATTAGGTCTTTAAAGACCAAACAGTCTTCTATTTTATGGCTTATTACCCTATGATACGGGCAGTAGTTGGGGTGATCAACCTTATCTGCCTGATCGGGGCGCTTGCTTGGAGGCAATTCCATACCATTTTCCAAGGCTTGTTTGAATATCTTAGCTGTCTTCTCCTTTTCGAAAGAGTACTTCTTATTCTTTTGTTTTTCTAACGATTTGAAGTAACGACTATTTTGGTTATCGCGAGGAGCTGGCTGAGTAGGTTGGCTATCAACTTGTCTTGCCTCCTCGTCCGAAGAGTCGGAATCCCTGTTTTCATTTTTGTTGGCTTTGTTGGTTTTGACAGCGTATACTGTCTTTGATTCCTTCTTCTTTGGGAAGTCTCTTCTTGGTTTGAAAGAGGCTGATGACTTTTCTTCTATATCCGTTTGCCCCAATCTAGATACGGTATCTACCAGATCTTGATAGCTACTAGGATTGGCAATGATCAACATCTGCCTCATTTTACCAGATGTACTTCTTATGAGCAAGTCTACTGCCTCCCTTTCGGGTATAGAATGGCTCGACTTGATGCTCATATTTCTCCATCGGTTGATATACGCCAGGAGAGTTTCGTTTGGCCCTTGTTTGGCCCATGCTAAATCAGCGAGCCTTACTGGCGTACTTGCGGTGGCGAACCTGTTTATGAAGGCAAGCGCCATTTGGTCCTAGGATCTCATACTTCCTGGTTCTAGAGAGCAATACCATTGAAATGCTGGTCCTGAAATACTTCTAGCGAATTGGCGACAAAGGAATGCTTATTCTCTTGATGAGTCTCCATATTGAATCATGAAGTGGCTGACGTGTTGTTCGGGTCCCGTCTCATCTGTCCAATTTCCTGAGACTTGGAGAACAAGGGAACAGTGTATGTTGGGGGGTATTTTGGTATATCGAATTCGGGAGGGTATGGCTTCCCTATTCGCAGTGTTGTTTGTTTCGGGGCAATCCCCATTTCTTGTAATTGACGGCTGATCATTTCTTGCACATCAACCGCAGTAAAGGTTGGGGAGGCTTCTCGCCTTTCATCTTCCCAATGTACCCTACGTCTTTCTTGAGGGTTTGGTCTTTCTATTCTTTCAAGCCCGTTCACGGGGCTGGACCGATTTGATGTTTCTCCTCTTTCGAGTTCAGAGCCAGCGAGGCCTTTCCCTCGGATTTCAGCTATCAACCTTTGCTCCCTTTCATGGGCTTGATGTACTTCAGCTCTAAGATTTTGTATCTCAGCTTGCATTTGGTTGAAGGCGGATAACATTTGTTCTTGCGTTTGTGCACCGGTTTGACTTTCACCAGCACATGGAGAAGTTGCCATGACGGTATTGAGGTTGCCTAAGGCAGATCCGTCCATATGACCCGCATCTGAGCTAGTCACGGTTTTAGGTTTGGGATTTATTGGAGGAGGGCCCGTTGCATCAGACTCCTCCTCATCGTCACTCGGATTTTCGACGATGGGGTCCTTCCCCTTTCTAACCATGCATACGGTGGGGTTGGAGGATTTGACATAATGTTCATCTTCTTCTTCGAGGTCTTCATTAATGGTTATCATGAAGACCATCGTTTCTTCTTCTTGCTTAGGGTATGTTTTGGTGACCCTTCGCTTCTTTTGAGTGGCATTTGGCACCACTATTGTTAAACTTCCAGTGTTGGAGGGGTGCAGATTTATTCGTGCCCCCAGCCTATCATGTACACTGGCTGGTATTCTCAAAATTTGAGGGGTTTGATTTGATCCCTCATTACTTGAGCTTTGAGAGATGTTTACGCGCATCTCTCGGCGGAGTTTTGGTTTTAACGAGGCACCATGAGGTGCCCCCAGCCTTGGGGCTGAGAACATTGGTTTTGGTTTTGAGAGGAAGGCATTGTTGTACGCCTTATGTTTGGAGGCTGGGAACGTCAGCCTTGATTTAATTGTGGGTTGGGCATCATTAGATGCCCCCAGCGTTTGGGCTGGAAACGTCAATCTTGATTTGACGGAAGAGGGTGTAAAGGTTTCTTGCGCAGGATGTACGTAGTATCGATTCCTACGCTGCTTCAACATGCGAAGCTGTTTGTGGGCCCTATGAATGGCCATAGCAGTGTCATCAACCATTTCGTGGTTGGTGTTCATCCTCTTTGATTTATGGACGAACGAGATGGTTTGAGGGATTTCTCCCGCTGCACGTATGTGTGCAGTAGAAGAATTTCTCCTCACTATCTTAAGTGAAGAGAATGAGTTGCGGACGAGAAGAGTCGGTTCGGCCACCAACTCATCTTGGTAAGCTTGGAGATTTCTCTTTTTGGTGACCAACAGAGGGGTCACGGGAGTTTGGTTGATTTTGGTCATTTTCTTAGACGCGCGTCTTCTTGCGCTTCTAGTTTTGGAGAGTGGAATGAACGTCTTGCTGTCCATTCCCTTAGGGGTGAGAAAATAGCATACTTCATCGTCGTCTTCGACTTTCTCCTCGGTGACAGACCCGACGGACGGTTGTTCATTCATTAGAGTTGGAACAGGGGCTTCGAATGCCCTGACTTCATCAATGGGGACTGCAAAAGCCCCAAAATAAACAACTTCTTCGCCAGCTGGGAGGCTGGCAACTTGAGCAAAAGAGCGTGCGTTGATTGCGGTGTAAGCCATTCCTGCAAACAAGCAAAACTCAAAATTTCATTAGTCAATTTTCATATGTAAACTTATACATGAGTGTTAGCCCGATTATTCAATCCATAGGCGTCGATATCGAATATAAAGGGAAATGACATAACTCAAACGGTCCAATGACTTGTTGTTTGAGTGTTTTAAAGTCATTGGATACTTGAGTATGTTCCCTTTATCTTCGTATCGGATCCCGAACCTGTGAGGAGGAGAATGTCCCACCGGGCGTGCCAAAACCTGTAGGGCGCAGAAAGTTGCACAGCTGTTGGTATGGGAAGGTGTGTGCATGTGTATTTAAATGTCTCGTGGTTCAATGCTCTCTGTTGGTTAAAGAACATCGAACTCGAAACATTCATTTCTTTCTTTCTGCTATTCCTTCTGGTTCACCCTCGACGGACCTACGATTCGTGATCGGTCCATCGAGAGAGTTTAATGATTGTGGGGACGTTTAACTCCCAGCGGGCGCAAGCCCCCGCTGTTAATTACATCAGATGGCCCTCCCAAGCCATGCTGAATACCTCGTTCATTCCAGGATTTATGCCTATTTGTTGTGAATTGAATAAAAGGGCTAAAAGGGGAAACTCATGTACTTGATTTTCGTATGTTTCTTTGATTTACCATTGTTTTAGGTATTTAATTAATGTGCATGCATGAGGTGTAATGATTATCGTTAAAATACCTTTATTACACATTTATTTATTTATTTTTATAAACATATTTGCACTTGAGAAAATATATTTACGCTTTATTTACACCTTTTTATTTAAGAGAAACTGATTGAAATATGAAGAAAAGGGTATTTTCGTCATTTCAGGGCTTGGCTGATGTCTGGACATGCTCAATTTTGGTTTAGAAAGATGGAGGGTTCAATTTGGGTTTATTTGGAGGTGGTTTGAGTCAATTCGGACTTGAAATGAAGAAGTTATAGCCAAAAAGGACTTGTTTGTAAATATTTATGTTTTTCCAGGGGCTTATTTACAAAGCTGGAAGGGTGTGGTTTTGTGATTTGGGTTTTAGACAAGGTTTCATGTGAAATTTGGGCCTCTAAGGGCTTATTTGTGAGAGTTTTGTGCTGTCAGGGGCCTTTTTGTAAATTCACAGGGGCTTCGCTGCAAATATTGGGAAATCAGAGGGGGTCTTCCATGAAAAGGGGTTGATTTATGATTTTATTTATTGTCTGGACTTTGAGATTCGGGTTTTTGGGTCTCTTAGATTCGTGTGTTGGGCTTTGAGATGTGGGCAGAGCTTCAGGATTCGTGCTGGCCGTTCGATGTGTATTCTGGACTTTAAAACCCGTGCTGTCATTCAAATCCCGTTATGGCGCCAGAATTGAGGGTCTCAGATTGCTTGAAGATCCGTGCAGCTGTTTTATTTGATTTCTACTTGTGTTCAACAATTGAACCTTTAAAAATTCATATCTCCTTGAAGAAAAATCAGAAAAATATGATCTTTATGTCCATTTTGTGTGTCTTTAAATGTTCTACCTAATTATGATGTTTATTTTGTGTTTTGATCTTTCTTGTCGTTCGGTACTGCCCATTTTCCAACAGCAGTCCCCTTTTTCTTTAAATGTTGTTTTTTCTATTTTTGGATCTGAACTTTGAAAATTCGTATAAAATCGAAATGTAGTCAGAAAAGTGCAAACTTGGTGTCCATTTTGTGTGTTTTGAAGTCCCCTATCTAGTGGTGAAGTCCATTTTTTATTTTGGTACCTGTACCGGTCCAGAAGGTACTGTTTACCAGAGAAGGTCATTTTGGCAATTTTGAGTGCTTTTATTGTGTCATTGGTGTGTGCCTTGTAGTGTAATGTTGGTCCATTGTTCCAGAGGGTACTAGGGACTGATTTAGAATATTTACAACTAATTCCATGAATTAAACATCATTTTTAGGGACTTTTCATGGCCTTTGTTGCTATATCTTTGGTACCAATGAACAAAAGGGAAAGGAAAAAAATCCAAAAATTCCGAAAATGGTGCCAAAATCTGCCAAAATGTGGTTTTATGCAAAGAAGCCCCTGTTTTTGTTTAAAATCATGTTATTGGTGTTTTTCGAAGAACATGTCATTAGGTTTAGAGATGCAAACATCCAACTTGTCATTTGTTTACACTTCAAACCTTCCATCTTCCATCATTTGCATATGTTTGGAATGTTTAATTTCCTTTAGCATATTGGCTTAGGAAATCAAGTATTCTTCCATACACAAATGGATCTAAAAAGGGGGGTCATTGAAATATCACAAGTTTAAAGCACAAATGACATATCATAGCCAAAGCTAATATCATTTAATACTTTAGACTTCAATTTCTCCCCATTTGCACATAGTTTTTAATTGTTGCCAATATTCATGCATGTAAATGCACTAATTATTGACTAAATTAATCCCTTTGCACAAATAGGCCCTTTGATCATTTAGGTTGAGAGAATAATAGGGGAGACCTCATGGCTCAACCCTACTACCTCTTGTGTTTAATTTTCTTTTATTGTCACTTTATTGTTCTTTTAACATCTTCACAAAATAATTAATATAGTTTTCATATGAAGGGAGACCTCATGGCTCAACCCTCATACTTCTACTATTTAATTATTTCTAGAAGAAATTAAAAGGAATTTAGAAAAAGGAAAGAAAATATCAAAGATCAAAACTTTATTATTTTATTTCATAAACTCCAAATAAAATATTAACATATATACATATTATTACTTATATATATATATATATATATATTTTTATGCAAAGTGAAGAAAAAGGTAAGAAGAATCACATTTTTATATATTTTTTTATTATTATTTCATGAAAGATGCAAAGAAAGGAACTAAAAAAGGGAAAATATATTTTTGTTTGATCCTCAAGTTACATGTTTCATTTTGTTCATCCTATGATGAACTAGAAACTATGCAACTCTCACATTCATGATTTTTGAAGGTTTAGAAATAAAATAAAAGAGGAAGAGGTGAGGGATAAAACTAGAATAATGAAGAACAAACAAGAAAAATCATCAAAAAAACCTTCTTTATTTCGAATCAAAGCAGAATATTTACAGAACCTTGCTCATTTAGAGCCTTACATTGCATAGGTATTAATTACCTCTTAAACTTGCTTGAAAACTTCAAATTTCTAACCTAGCCTTGGTGTAAAAATGGGGTTTTCTTTCTTGTTTCTTGCTCAAAGCTTTCTGGAGAAGATGAAGTGTGTCTTGAGTGTTCATTTGGGGTGCCTTATAATGGGCAATATTAGGGTTTTCGGTTTGCTGCCTGCTGATGTGTCTTCTGCTATGCCCACCAGGTGTTTGATCAAGGGCCTGGATCAATTAGTTCAATTTAGAATGCCTTGCTGGCAGTAGATCATTCAATGAGGTTTTAATATGTTATTAATCATTGGCTGGATGATTTACAACCTTCAGATTGATCTTTTATTTGGTGTATTGCCTTGTAGCCCTTGATTGGCCGGCCAAAGAAGGCATGGTTCGATATGCATTCCCCTGTGTCTCTGGAGGGAATCTTCCTTCATTTGGCAGCATTCTGGGAGTGAGAGACACGTGTCCCTGGGGGCTGTTTGGAGTATTAACAGCTGTGGAGGCCCATGTGCACTATACCGGCGGTATACCGACTTTGGAAAGCTCCTTTCTTGATATTTAGGTTCTGATCACTGGAGGCTAGGCCTTTTGCATCGCAATGCATGTATTAAGGTGTTCTAGGGCGCATTTTACCCTCTCATGAGCCAATTTGATGTGTCTCGGTTGTACCAGGTTTGACCCGTATCGTGCTCTTGCACAGGGTCGGTTTAATGCTTAGTTGCCTAAATTGGCGTCCTAGGCAGCACTCTTCCGCACCCAAATGGGTGCTTGCAAGTTTTGAGGCTTTAATTCCAATCAATTTGACCGAGTCATTTATCTATTTTCTTCTCATCTCTCGGGTTCTGTTTGCATAGGAAGAGGGAAGAAGAGACTACTGACTAGTAGGCCCCACTTGTCATCCTCCCTGTAGCGACAGCCCCCTCTCTTTCATTTTTTCTTTTCTTTTCTCTGGCTGGGCGCGGCATGCTATAAGCCGTGGTTTATTTGTTCATGGTGTATGTGCGCCGGGAGCACATAGGCTAAAGGGGTCACTCGCCAATTTTTAAAACCCAGCGACATGAAGCTGATCTTGGGTAGATTCGGTTCACAATGTCCATGCGGCTGTCAACCCGGTTCATGAAGCTATATTCACGTAGACCGTGTCCATTCACTTAACCCAAACAGCGAAAAACAGCCTTGTGTCGCCGGCTAGTGGGTCCCGTGTTGCTAGAATTGTTAAGTATCTCTCAATTCGTACCCAGAGTGCTTCGGGGGGTGATTTTGCTGGGTATACTCCATTATTTGCACCCAGCACATTATCCAGCAGTTGTTTTGCTTGTAGAAATTTAATTCTCTGTTGTTTTAAACCATATTGCATATCAAAATTCATTGTTTTGCATGTAGAATACTAACAAGAATTTTAATATGCATGACCAATCTGTCTGAAGGGTCTGAGTACAACTTTGGCACTTTAATTACTTCAGAAATTGCCATTTGTCATGTTGACTTTGAATAGCAACTTTTTAGGGTCAAACAAAACCACATCAGCAAAACCCTAAACCCTAGGCCCTCAGTTGCCTATAAGAAGGCACCTAGAGCTCAGTTGAAGAGACTGAAAAAGGAGATAAAAAAAGACCACGATAATACACAAGAGATAGAGAGATAGCAAGAAATAGAGAGAAAAGAAAGAAATTAGTGTTCTTCTTCCCTTGTAAGAGTGAAAATCGAAAATTAGGTAATCAAATACCTACAAAAATGTAAAGCCTTGATGGCTGGGTTCTTATGAATAAAGATTTCTTTGATGAAATTAAATCTTTTATTTTGAATTTTTGTTGCTTTTAGTTCACTGTTGGAACTTCTCCTCTCTCATTCCCCTTTCTTTTTATTTTATTTCCGAATTTTTATGAAAAATATACAAAATGAGAAAGCTTTATGATGTTCTAAGCTTATTTTATAAGCAAGCATGAAGTTTAATGATCACCAAAAAGAAATGTATATATATGCATAAATAAATATTAAATAAAAAGTCTTTGCCTTCCTTTTTTTACCTTTTTATTTCTTCTTCCTTGTTGCCTTTTTATAAACAAAAAAAAAATATATATGTTATTACTCTAGTATTTTATTTCTTCTTTTGCAATTTTATTGTAAAAATAAAGTAAAAAACCGAAAACATACAAATCTGATTTTTCTTGAACTTTCTTTGATCTTTTATGCTTTTAATCTTTGTATAAAATAATTAAATAATGAGGATGCATGTGTTGAGCTGTATAGTTCCTATTGCATCTAATTCATTTGATTATTTTATTAGAAAAGATTGAAAGTAAACAAAAAAATGAGTTATAATGGTTGAGCTGTATAGTTCCTATTATAATCTCCTTGATATGGGGCCTATGGTGCATAAATAAGTTCTAGATGATCTCTTCATGCATAAATGCATATCATGTGTATAAAAGGCACAATATAAAGAGATCAAATAGACATTTGTGCAAAATAGTGAAAGAATGAGGTTCAAATTGCAAATAGATGTCAACCATGTTGAAAATATCATTTGTACATTTGAATTGATGATTTCTTAATGATTTGTCCCTTTGTCAAGTGAGATTATGCAAAAATGTGATTTCAAACAAAATCAGGGGTTCCCCTGCATAAAAACAAACTTTGATAAGTTTTTAATCATGATATAAGAATTTTTGGAGCTTTGATTTCCCTTTTCTCTCTTGTTGGTACCAATTTGTAGCTCAAAAGCTATTAAAATCTGTTATACCTTGCAACCAGTCATGATAAGGACTCTATACCAACTATTGGTACAGTTTGAAACTTAGCCCCAGTACAAAAATTCAAGATAGGTACCACTGGTACAAGGAAAGCATTTAAAGGTGCTGAAATGACCTCTGCTGGAAAAATGGGCAATATAAATTAAAACAGGGACCAAAACAAAAAAATGGACATTACCATCAAATAGAGGACTTCGAAACACATAAAATTGACATAAACTTTGCATTTTTTTTGATCTTATTTCGAATTGATATGAATTTTCAAAAACCAGCTTGTTAAAAATAGAAATCCAGCAATTAATTTGGCAAAATTACCTTCACTGTCCCTCAGTCAAAATAAATGTCTTAAAAATAGAAATAAAATCATAAAAAATCATAAGAATCATTCAGAATATAGTACAAACCCTCCTCTCGGAATTCATGATGAGAAATCAAATAATCTTTAACAAAAACAAAAGATTTGAATCAATTTGGGTATTGATAAAATATAAAACTTTATGAAGTTTCATGCTCATTAATATTCTAAAACCAAAAGCCATGTTAAAGAATAAGTTCAAATCGATTCAAGAGACTCAAGAGGCTTAAGTTTACAATCTTTATCTTTCAATCATAACCTGGAATGGTCTATCACCTTGACTGGTACCGAACCGGTACCAAACCGAAAAACCAAAATCCAAAGTATGCTTAAATCCCTATAAAAATGAAATTAAAATTGCATATAGTTCCTACATGTTGAAACAAGACCAAATAATCAAATGATAGAAGAAAATGGCAAAAGAATTGGTAATATCGAAATGGAATTCTCAATCACGGCCAACGACCGAGAACCGCTGTTCCGATGACCGACGGCCACCGAGAATAGGTGAAATGGACTTGGTGAGATGAGGCGATCCCGACCATGCCACTCTCTGCCGCTGCCGTGATCGGAGCACCGCCGGAGATCAGAACCCTAGTTCCGAATTCAAACCCAGTTCATATCTGAGTCGCACGAGAATCAAAGCAAATCTGGGTTGTTTAATTGAGGCGCCAAATGGAAATCAAACGCGCAGTACGGATCTTGATGCGATGATTAAATCTGAGGGATCACGTTTAAATTGAAGCAACAGGGCCCTGTCATATGGGACCCGCATGTCATTGGACTCGAAAGAACCGGAACCTCCCAGAGTGAATCTCAAGCCTTGACCACTAATCTCAAAGCATAAAACTCAAATCTCAAAGTTCAACCCACTAATTAAATACCCAATACAAATCCTAAAGCCCAAAACTCCCATCTTGAAGCCCAATGCACGAATTTTAGAGCCCAGATAATAAGCAAAATCATCAAATTAAATCCCTATTTACAAAAAAGCCCTTCTAACTTTGAATATTCATGGAAAGGTCCCTACAAAGTTACAAACAGGTCCCTAAGCTGCCAAAATTCTCACAAACAAGTCCCCAAAGGCCCAATTTTCACATAAAACCTTGTCTAAAACCCAAATCACAAATCCACACCTTCCCAGCTTTGTGAATAAGCCCCTGAGAAAACATAAATATTTACAAATAAGTCCTTTTTGACCATAACTTCTTCATCTTAAGTCCAAATTGACTCAAACCACTTCCAAATGAACCCAAATTGAATTCTTCATTTTTCTAAATCAAAATTGATCATGTCCAAGCATCAGCCAAACCCTGAAACGACCAAAATGCCCTTTCTTCAAATATGAATGATTTCTTAATGGAATGTAAATAATTAATGAAAATATAAACAAATATGTCATAAATCAATATAAATAAATAGTGTACATACACTACTCAAATATCCAAGTTCCTATTTTAAAAATGCAATAAACATTATTTTAATGTAAAAGTCACACACATACACACATATCCAAATGCATAGAAAACCTAAGCAAACCAAAGTCAAAACATGAGTTCCCTTTTAGCCCCTTTATTCAATTCACTTAAATAGGCACAAATCCCGGAATGAACGAGGTATTCAGTATGGCTTGGAAGGGTCATCTGATGTAATTAACAGCAGGGGCTTGCGCCCGCTGGAAGTTAAACGTCCCCACAATCAATAAACTCTCTCGATAGACTGATTATGAATAGTAGGTCCGTCGAGGGTGAACCGAATGAATTGTAGAAAGAAAATAAATGTTTCAAGTCTGATGTTCTTTAACCAATCGAGAGCATTGAACCGTGAGACATTTAACATACATGCACACACCTTCCAAAATCAGCTGTGCAACTTTCTGCGCCCTACAGTAACCTAAAATCTTTCTTCTCTATTTTTGGCTGAAATATTTTTTTGTATGGCTTATCTTATATTTTTTAATACTTTCTTGTTTTTCATCCCTGTCAATTTTTTTTTTGTAAATTAACTCAGTAGACATTTAATAGCTATTGAACAAAACATTCAAATAAAGAAGTCACAAATTACGACGGAGACAAAATTAATGAAATATCAACAAACACAACAAATTATCTCTTCAAATTTAAAAATACCAAATACTTCCGATCAATATTTGACAAACTTATTTGTTTACAATTATGAACCATTTCTTTTGATCAAATTAAAGTTTCTCATAGTCATTATACAATATTTTTTTTCCTTAATTAGAAAAAACAAATTCATGGAGTCATTCTTCAAACTATCAATGCTACCATTGTGGAGGCTTTAGAAGTAAGTGATCGAGACCCGGTTGTGATGGTGGCACCATATCAAAGTTGTATGGGTAACATAAAATATTTTTTCAACTATGATCGTTGTCATTCACAAAAGTTATACTTGGTGAGGACCTTGGAGGTATAGGAGCGAGATCTGGCAGTGATGGTGGTACCATACCCTTCGGTATCATGGGTAACCTAAAATCTTTCTTCCCGTGACTATGACTGTTGGCATTGATTGAAGTTGTACTTGGTGGCGATCTTGGAGGTAGAGGAGAAAGACCTGGCAGTGACGGTGGTACCATACCCTTCGGTAGCATGGGTAACATAAAATCTTTCTTCCCGTGACTATGACTATTGGCATTGACTGAAGTTGTAATTGGTGGTGATCTTGGAGGTAAAGGAGTGAGACTTGGCAGTGACAGTGGCACCATACCCTTCGGTAGCATGGGTAACCTAAAATCTTTCTTCCCGTGACTATAACTGTTGGCATTGACGAAGTTGTACTTTGTGGTGATCTTGGAGGTAGAGGAGCAAGACCGGGCAGTGATGGTGGCACCATACTCTTTGGTAACACGGGTAACCTAAACTCCTTTTTCCCATCACTATGATTGTTTTCATTGACTAAGGTTGTACTTGGTGGCGATCTTGGAGGTAGAGGAGCGAGACCCAGCAATGATGGTGGCACCATACCCTTCGGTAACATGGGTAACCTAAAATATTTCTTCCCGTGACTATGATTGTTGGCATTGAATGAAGTTGTACTTGGTGGTGATCTTGGAGGTAGAGGAGCGAGACCTGGCTGTGATGGTGTCACCATACCCTTTGGTAGCATGGGTAATCTAAATTCTTTTTTTTCCGTGACTATGATTGTGGTCATTGACTAGGGTTGTACTTGGTAATGATCTCGGAGGTTGGGGATGATCAAGCTCAAAATTATAGTGAATTACGTAGGGTTTTGGCTTAGGTTTTACTCTATTTTCTCACATTTATGTTTAATTAATCTATAAAAAAAGGTTATTGTTGCCCAATTTTGTGTTTTAGTGCAGGAAACATGTTTTAAGGCTATTTTACATAATTTGGAGGAAGAATCGGGTCGATTGGAAAAGCGCAGCTCATCTGCTAAGGCTCTGGTACGGGCCGTATTCACCAATACGGACCAGAGCCTCAGTACGGACCAAAGATGGCCGAATACGCATTAACTCACTCAATGACACAGTGGGAGTACGGTCTGTATTGACCAATACAGACCATATCCGACGCGCTCTTTGGTGAATAACTGCGCCAGCTGTATCCATATCAGATTTCTTGGACTCCACTCATCTCTAGACAGAACTGAAAATCATCTTTGTAGTTTTGGTTAGATTATTTTATTAAGTGAGAAGAGAAGAGTGTGTAGAGACTAAGTAGGAGGGTACTTCGTGTATGGTTGTATCTTTCTCGTATCTCTTTGTAAACATGTCGTTCCGCGGCTAAGTTTAGATTCTTAGGGTTAGCAGTAAACCTTATTACTTATGATGATTTGGTATATAGTACTTTTATTTGATCATTGTTTAGTCTTTTGTTGTTCGATTTCTTTTGCATTTTATGTTCTATCTTACTTGATTTTGTTTTATTAGTCTAGACCGTCATATGGTGGCCACACATGAAAGATCGTCATCTTTAGGCTAATCGAATTAGGATAAGGGAGAATAAAAATACTAGACTAGTGTGTAAAAACCTAACCGGGGATACCATTAGTTGGATCAACAAAAATATGCATGGGAGTCTCGACATTCGCAGACGAATGTCGCATTGTCGTGCCTTACCATGGGGACACCCAAAAATACCAGACGAGGAACCTAGGCAAGTGAAGGCTGAGACCTTTGGGCTAATCACAGATCTCATTGCACTAGTCAAGACAAGCCTTAACGGGATCTCTTGATTAATAGGGTGGTTATATGTGAAAATTGGATTAGAAACCCTCATACAAAAACTGAAAAACCAACATCAAATAAGATAAGAATAAAAGCGGATTGAAGTAATAACGGTGTGCCAAAACCATAGAAATTCACATCTCTATCTTTATTTTACTTACTTTTAATTTTCGCGAAATACATTGATCACAACAACAACTCTTTGATTTCAGATTTTGTCTAGCCTTTCAAAAGATTGTGGTTTAATCGCTCAAAACCTTAAACCTTATTCCCTGTGAATCGACACTTGTTTATACTACTCGATAGGATTATGCGCTTGTAATTTGACTCGATACCAAACTGAGTTTATAAATTTAAAATCAACATCACAATTTCACTGATCAGGGGAGCGAGACCCGGTAGTGACAGTGGCACCATATCCTTTGGGAGCATGGGTAATCTAAATTCTTTTTTCCCGTGACTATGACTGTTGTCTTTGACTAAGGTTGTACTTGGTTGCGATCTTGGAGGTAGAGGAGCAAGACTCGGCTGTGATGGTGGCACCATACCCTTTGGCAACAGGGGGAAGCTAAATATTTTTTCCCCGTGACTATGACAGTTATCATTAACAAAGGTTGTACCTGATGGCGATCTTGGAGGTAGAGGAGCAAGACCCGACTGTGACAGTGGGACGAGACCCTTCGGTAACATGGGGAATGATGCAAGCTTTACAGTGATTGTACCTAGAGGTCGTGTAGAGATACAAGAAGAACACAACATTAATAACACTGTAATAACCAACGAGTATCCATAGTTTTTGAGGGAAACTAGTGATGCCATTTTTATTTTTTGAACTTTTGAACAAGAAACTTCATATACTTTCATAGAAGGGAATGAGAGTACTGTATGTAGGTTTGTTCATAAAGAGGTGACATGAAAATGAGATAAGAATGGGATGAAAAACAAAATGAGACAAAAATAGTGTTTTTTGTTTTTTGTGATGTTGGGTAGTTACTATAGATAATTTATTTCTTTTTTACTTGTCAAAATTGTGAGTAACAAAGCTATCAAAAGTTTTTCAGCTTCATCTTAAGAGATTAAAAAAAATAGAAGTTAGAGATAATAGGTAATAAATTTAAATGCTCGTTTATCTAAATCTTGAAACTTAGCCGACTAAGATCTGCAAATCACTTTGATTTTTTTTTACTTTTTTTTTTAATTTAAAAATTATGTATTATTTGCGTTATAATTGAAAAAATCACGTACTAGTATTTGTCATTGTTAGTCGTTTACTATGATATACAATATTATTTGTATGAAGTAATATGATCCATCAAAACAACAGAAAGAAAATTCTTTCAAAAAATATAAAGAAAACTAAATTTTTTTTTTAGATTGCATATTAATTTGTTAACAACTAATTTATTTTGATAAAATAATTTGCTGGCTGAACAAATTCAACAAAAAATATAAATGAAAATTTTAAACTTCAAATATGTACAAGTTTTGATAAAAAAAACTTTGATTTTTTATTATGACCACAATCTAAAAAGCTCATGAATATATCTACAGTATTTTCTAGTATAACCCTGAAAACTTCTGATCCTAAAGCAAAAAAAAAAAAAAACATCTGAATCCTCAAATACTCAGTTAAAGTTTCTGATTCTTGACATATTGTTTTTATTGCATAATACATATCATTGTGAACGATAAAATATTAGTACATAATTTTTCAATTACAACTACAAAAAGTATTTTAAATTTAAAAAATATGTGAAAAATAATTTGAGGACACGCGTACGCTAAGTTTCAAAATTTTGAGAAATGCGTTCTATTTTTTTTTTTTCAAAATGTTACAAATAAAATAATTCGGTGCAACTTCCAGCCCATAGTTTTGCCCCAATCCCCTGTTTTAGGCACCTAGAAACGAAATTTGTGAAACGGGGTCATGGACAAAATGATATGAACTATCACATTACAGCAGCGCACCTTGCCTTAATTATTAAACCATAAGTGACGACCTACTCGATAACTATATTATTAATTCACCATGATATATAATCTCCGTCACCCATCCGGGCGGGAATTTTTTATTGGTAGTAATTACCAGAAAATAAGAGAGACAAATGGCCGTGATTTTTATTTTTACCCAAAAAAAAATATATTTTAATATAAATAACCAGGTTTTTAAAAGATTTTTATTTCTACCCAAACCGCTAGGAATCCTAGCGGTCTGAATTCTGAATATCAGCAGCCGAATTCATTAACATGGGCTTCTTCGATTTATACAGCAGCAGCTCAATTAATTCATGCATTTCATTTTTCGGCAGAAACCATTCACTTCAATTGAAGTCAACTATTTTAGTTTAATACAAAACCAAAAAGTCAACTATTTATATTTTCTTTTGACGGCTCAAATTGTTTCAATTGAAGTCAATTATTTTTATATTGTTATTTTCTTCTTAATCATTTTATTTATTTCTAAATCCCAATTTTTTTTGGGTCAAACAAATGCCCCCCACCTGGGTGAGGTGTGAAGACTTTAGGATTGAACAGCTTAGCCAGGTGCCCCCAGTGTTCCTCACGAACTTTATGGAATTCTTTCTGAGTTGCTTTTCTTGTTTGAATCTCAGGTATTTGAACTCCATATTGGGCATTGATCGAAGAGGATGATCAGACCTGCTCCATATTGGGTACCTGGCTAAGCTGTTCAATCCTAAAGTCTTCACACCTCACCCAGGTGGGGGGCATTTGTTTGACCCAAAAAAAATTGGGATTTAGAAATAAATAAAATGATTAAGAAGAAAATAACAATATAAAAATAATTGACTTCAATTGAAACAATTTGAGCCGTCAAAAGAAAATATAAATAGTTGACTTTTTGGTTTTGTATTAAACTAAAATAGTTGACTTCAATTGAAGTGAATGGTTTCTGCCGAAAAATGAAATGCATGAATTAATTGAGCTGCTGCTGTATAAATCGAAGAAGCCCATGTTAATGAATTCGGCTGCTGATATTCAGAATTCAGACCGCTAGGATTCCTAGCGGTTTGGGTAGAAATAAAAATATTTTAAAAATCTGGTTATTTATATTAAAATATATTTTTTTTTGGGTAAAAATAAAAATCACGGGACAAATGGTAAGATTACATTAATATTTATATTGGTAGTAAGATCGGAAGGAATTCTACCGATCTTAACTTTTTTTTTAATCTGATGTATAGATAGAGAGAATTCTTATATTTGATTTCTAGTAAAATATGAAAAAAATTTCAAAAAATAGATGGAATGTTTTGATATATCTAAATTTTAAGGTACTTTATCTATTTTTGTAAAAAAAATTTACTAGAAAAAATTAAAAGGAAAAAGGAAAAAAACTGGTTTAGATGAGTAAAATTTTTACCGATCTGAACTTTTTTATTTTTAAGATCGGTAGAATTCCTACCGATCTTACTACCAATATAAATATTACGGTACTCTTACTGTTTGTCTATATTCTTTTCTATTAATTACTACCAATAAAAAAATTTCCCATGTCAAAAATATGTTCCCGTAGGAAATTAATTTGATGTTGCGCTATCATGGACAAATGATTTGAAATGTCACATTCTAGCTAGCTTCCCTATTAATCCATACAAGTGTCAACTTAGTCAATAATTGTATTATTTCTTCTAGCATGATAATCTCGTCACCATCTATGTGGAAAACAAAATTATGTGTATAGAAAATTAATTTAACCTGTTTAACATTCAACAAACAATTTTGATGTTGCCCTTCACCAGATATGAGATTCCAAGACAAGATAGAAAGTGTGGACCTAACAAAATATGAGGATGCAAATTAACGAATGCTCAAAGTCAAGCTATATTAACGTTTTATATCTGAATTAATAAAAAAGTTACAAGAGGACATTCCAGAAGATAAAGAAACAAGTATACACGGTTGTGATTAACTTAATCATGTAAATATGAACATCAACAATAGTACACTGTTTTTTTATATCAACCGTGAATGAATATTCATTTATCATATATTTTTTTTAGACATTGTTTATGTTAATGTGTAAAGTCAAATCTAGGATTTATCTTATTGTATTTTCATTTTTTGTAGTTAGTAAAATTGTTGTAATGAATAAGTTCGTGCTTTATTTGTGTAATGTAATTGTAAATATTATTTATATTGGTAAATAAATCTTAGTATTATTTTGTATATGTGCTATCTTTAAATTCATAGTTTTATAAAATGTAGTGTTTTTTATATCAATTCATGCAAGATTTTTATATTAAAATCATGTTTGAAAGATATTTTCATACATGGTTTTAATATAAAAAACCGTATATGAATGATTTGTGAAAAAAACCGATGTTGTTTTTAAATAAACGTACACGGTTATACATCTGTGTATAATTTATCGACACTTTTATACATAATGTGTCTAAATACACTTGCAAAACTGTGTAGGAACTTAATTTTTAACTATGTACAATCAAGAATTCGGCAGTAGTGTCACTATCAAAGTTTTCAATGATACTAAAATGCTATTGGGTCTCTTGGAATTTTTCCCCCAAAAGATTATTTTGCTAAGTTCGCATGGCAATTTAGTCTAAATTTGAACTTTGTTTTAAATAAAATTTAGAGCTTGTGAAAATTTAATTTTTAACAATTAACACTTATTTTTACATTTTTTAATTCCGTCAAAATGCAATACATAATAATTTCATGAGTATGTTGAGATACTGACATAGAAGACTCCTAGTAATTATATTATATTATTTGAGTTTTACAAAAGTTTGTTATTAAAAAAAAAAGATACTTGCTGTCATAAAAGATTAAGTAGAGGCATTACTTCACCATTATTTATCTTGATAATTTTTACAATAATAAAAAAGTAAAGATTAAATTGTAAATTCAACATTCTATGTATGATCTATACATCACCTATATCATACCCATAGGGATCTACCGGTCATGAATGAGATCAATTGATACCAATTTTTTTTTAATATATGTATTTATATAAGATATTTTTATATATTTAGAGTAAAATGTTATGGATACTATGTAATTGATTCTCATTCGTAGCATAATAAATTTATATGCTTGACTCCTATTCATATTTGACTCCCATAGTTCGAAAGTCTGGCTCCACCTTTGATTATATCCATGGTGTGGAAACGTAGAAGGTGAAGGCTAGAGCTTGCTGGTTTTTATGGACTGATAGTAGAATCCGGTGTTGATACTTTAGTGTTTGATGCTCTGTTGGCTATGAGTTGTTTTGTTCTGTTATGATTTCGATATCTTGGTTAGTTGTTTTTCTGACAAGGGTTGTAATATGGATTATTTGAAGCTATGACTAGTTATCTTTTGGACAATCATAGGTTGGTACCAGCTGCTTGGTACCAATTCCCTTTTTGATGTGATTTATGAAATCGGCAGAATACCCCCATTTTTCTTTAAAAAAGAGGAATTCCTAATCACATATATAGTAAGATGATAGGTAATTAGGATGGCAATATTAACTAGTGACACAACAAAATCAACTCAACAGCCAACCTGATCCAACCAGATATTTGCTAATTTGCCCGATCGGGTCAAGACTAAAGAGTTGCCTGATGAGGTACGAGTCACATCTTCATTATCTCCTCTAATTGCCTCGTCCGATCAAGTGTAGATTGAGCATATGATACTTTGCAATGTGCATATAGGTCTGTGCTATTGATGCATGTTTTTGTTTTTAAAATTCGAACAATCAATCATAACCGATCAGCATGATCTCCATATGAAAATGTGCTTAAAAACCAAATTTTACATTTTTTTTAGAAATAATTTACTATTTTTTTATAGGTAGAAAAAATCACTATTTTTAGATGAGCCAAAATCTTTATCTCAGGTAATTTTCTACTTATCTAAAAAAATAGTAAAAAAATTCTAAAAACATAAAATTGAGTTTTCAAATACATTTTATATGAGATCATGTTAAGTGTTTGAATCAACTATTTAAACTTTAAAACATAAATATTAATCCATACAACACAACAATCTGTGCATAGCAATATCGCATAGTACCATAACCTCGCTCATCAACTGTATTGATTTAAAAACTTCTATACATATGATTTATGAGATCAAAACATAAATTTCGCTTGTCAAATCTTAAACTGATTTTCTCTGTTTTTATGAATTTGGGTTCAGTCGGATCCAACCATAGGTTTGACGGTTGTGGCCGGTCCGGGCCTGTTTTGGGGAAAAAAAAACCGGGCTATAAGTATTATTGCCGACATTTTTATTAATATCCAAAGTTTAATACAAATTATTATTTATGCCCAGAATGTCAACTGATTTCGAAAAATGCCCAAGCCGGCCAGAAAATGGCCGGCTTAGGGGGTAGGAGCAAGCCGGCCATTTTCTGGCTAGCTTACTTTTTTTTTTTTTGTTAGAGACACTATGAGGAGCAAAATAATGAAATCTAACACTGAAAATTTAAATTTTTTTGTTTAAATTATTTGATAGATTACTTCTTTTGATATATAATTTGCATATTTATACTAAAATACACTAGATTACTGAAAATTATGTTGAATTACACTATATTAAGTTAAATTACATTACATTATGCTAAAATACGGTAAATTACATATGAATAGGGACGATATCTTCACTGAAAAGGCGAAAACGACGACGAAACTTCAAACGGTCATAAAACGGCACTCGAGTGTTCGATTTCAGCAAATGACCACTTTTCGGAAAGCTTGCGAAAATGCGTATGCGTCCGTGCCGGCTATACTAGATTTCAAAATTCATAATTGCCAAAAAAACTAAGGGAAGGGCCTCAAAACTTCAGTTGAAGTTTCCGATTAGGATTTTCATTTCTATTATTCAATCTAAGTAGCTCAATAAATTAGTTATATAATGAACTTGTATAATACCAATTTTTACTATTTTTGGAATTTTTTTACTATTTTTTATGATTCATGAAAGATGGCACAGAATCGGTCTACTTTAGCGTAATTTTGCATAGTAGCGAAGTTATTATAATTTAGCGTAATTTAACGTAATTTAGTGTAATTCAGCATAATTTATTGTAATATAGTGTAATTCAACATAATTTCCAATAATCTATCGTATTTTAGTATAAATATGCTAATTATAAATCAAAAGATGTAATCTAACAAAAAATTTAAATTTTCAGTGTTAGATTTTATTATTTTGCTCTTCATAGTGTCTCTAAAAAAAACGAGTAAGCCGGTCAGAAAATGACCGGCTTATTTTTCGAAATCAGCTGACATTTTGGGCATAAATAATAATTTGTATTAAACTTTGGATATTAATAAAAATGTCGGGTATTATTGTCATTACAACTACTTGGCAGAGACAATGCTTGATAAAAAAAATAGAAATATGCAAAGTTGCTGCAGAGAGAAAGAGAGAGAGAGAGCTCTATGCCAAAAGCAGATAGGTTTGCAACTTGGCAGCCGCTGCCAAGATTTTCAAAAAAAGCAGATAGGTTTGTGGGGCAATCAGGATATACCCATGTAATCAATTTGATATATATTGCTACGGTCCCCATACCTTTTGATACACTATACATGTGTCTTACGTACTGTAATGAAAAGGGATAGACAATCATATTTATATGTGAATTGTTTATGTGATCTAGGGTTTTATTGTTGTATTTTCACTTTTTGTAGTTACTGAAATTGTTGTAATGAATAAGTTCATGCTTTATTTGTGTAATGTAATTGTAAATGTTATTTATATTAGTATATAAATGTAGTGTTTTTTGTATATGCTATCTTTAAATTCATAGTTTTATAAAATGTAATGTTTTTTATATCATTTTATACGTTATTTTTGTTTATTAAAACCGTGTTTGAAAGGTATTTTTATACACAGTTTTAATATTAAAAACCGTGTATGAAGGATTTGCGGAAAAAATTGACGTTCTTTCTAGAGAAATGTACACGTTCTACAACTGTGTACAATTTACCGACACTTTTATACACGTTGGGTTTTGCTATGGTTACAAAATTGTGTACAAACCCACTTTTTAACGGTCTACAATAAAAAATCATGTAGTAGTGTCACATTCACTATCAAAGTTGTCAATGAAACTAAAATGCTATGGGTCTCTTGGAATTTTTCTCCCAAAAAATTATTTTCCGAAGTCCCGCATCAGCAATTTAGCGTAAATTTCAAATTTGTTTTAAATAAAATTTAGAGCTTGTAAAAATCTATTTTTTTTTTTAAATTAACACTTATTTTTACATTTTTTAATTCCGTCAAAATGCAATATATAATTATTGCATGAGTATGTTGAGATATTGAGATAGAAGACGTACTCCTAGTAATTATATTACATTATTTGAGTTTTACAAAAGTTAGTTATTAAAAATATAAAAAAAAGATACTTGCTGTCATAAAAGATTAAGTTGAGGCATTACTTCACCATTATTTATCTTGATAATTTTGACAATAATAAAAAAGTAAAGATTAAATTGTAAATTCAACATTATATGTATGATCTATATATCACCTGTATCATACTCAGAGGCGGATCCACCATTCATGAATGGGATCAATTGACATTTTTTTTTTTTTAAATATATGTATTTATATAAGATTTTTTTATATATTCAGAGTAAAATGCTATGGATACTATGTAATTGATTTCATTAATTCGTAGTATAAAAATTTTATATGCTTGACCCCTATTCATATTTGACCTCCATAGTTTGAAAGTCTGGCGTCATTCTTGATCATATCCATGGGTGAGGAAACATAGAAGGTCAAGGCTAGAGCTTGCTGGTTTTTATGAACTGATAGTAGAATCCGATGTTGATACTTTAGTGTTTGATACTCTGTTGGCTATGAGTTGTTTTGTTCTGTTATGATTTGGATATCTTGGTTAGTTGTTTTTCTGACAAGGGTTGTAATATGGATTATTTGAAGCTATGACTAGTTATCTTTTGGACAATCAGAGGTTGGTACCAGCTGCTTGGTACCAATTCCCTTTTTGATGTGATTTCAATATTAATGAAATCGGCAGAATACCCCCATTTTTCTTTTAAAAAAAAGAGGAATTCCTAATCACATATATAGTAAGATGATAGGTAATTAGGATGGCAATATTAACTAGTGACACAACAAAATCAACTCAACAGCCAACCTGATCCAACCAGATATTTGCTAATTTGGCTGATCTCGGGTCAAGACTAAAGAGTTGAGCCGGATGAGGTACGAGTCACATCTTCATTATTTCCTCTAATTGCCTCGTCCGATCAAGTGTAGATTGAGCATATATATATACGATACTTTGCAATGTGCATATAGGTCTGTGTTATTAATGTATGTCTTTGTTTTTAAAATTCAAACAGTCAATCATAACCGGTCAGCATGATCGATCTCCATATGAAAATGTGCTTAAAGACCTAATTTTTTAAATTTTTTAGAAAGAATTTACTATTTATTTATAGGTAGAAAAATTACTATTTCTAGATGAGCCAAAATCTTTAGCTCCGGTAATTTTATACATATTTAAAAAAATAGTAAAAAATTATAAAAAACATAAAATTGGGTTTTCAAAATATATACATTTTATATGTGATCATGTAGAGTGGTTCGAATTAACTATTTAAACTTTAAAACATAAATATAAATCCATATAACACAACAATCTCTGCATTGCAAAGTACCTTAACCTCACTCAAAACTTAAATTTCGCTTGTCAAATCTTAAGCTGATTTTTTTTTTTTTTTATGAATTTGGGTTCAGTCGGATCAGACCATAGGTTTGAGGGTTGCGGCCGGTCCGGACCTGCTTTGAAAAAAAAAAAAACGGGCTAAAAAGATTGTTGTCATTACTACATGTCTACAACGCTGCTTGGCAGAGAAACTGCTTGCTTAAAAAATAGAAATGTGCAAAGTTGTTGCACATATGAGATGAACTAACAATTACAAATGGAGAGAGAGAGAGAGGGAGATAAAGCTCTATGCCAAAAGCAGATTGGTTGGTGGGGCAATTAGGATATACCCATGTAATCAGTAATCACTGATACATTGAATCAATTTGATATATATTGCTACGGTCCCCATACCTTTTGATACACTATACATGTGTCTTAGGTACTGTTATGAAAAGGGATATACAATCATATCTATATGAGAACTGTGATAATCGATATTAATGTTATCAAATGAAAAATATATTTTTATAATTTAGAAAAATAATGTATTAAATTTGGTATTATAACGAATGCTAATAAGGCTAAACTATTGATTTTTCTAGACGCTTGATGGATGATGACCAATTGATGTATTCAAATTGCACTGAATTTGATCAACAATCTGTCTCAACTATAGAGAAAATATCTCTAATTTTATTTTTATTTAAAAAAATGTTATTAAATATAAAGTCAATTACCATGCACTATAGTCAAATAAATTTATCATCAATATAACATTTTTTTTAATACTTCTTTCTTAAGTTCTTTAATTTTTTTTTATATCTTTTTTTCTCCAACTATAAATCATGTACGAATTCAAATTACATAGGACTTGCAATATTTAATAAAAAATTGTATTGGATTGACAAGTGTGTTCGGCAATATAGAGTAGACACATGCATGGCTCGCTAAAGTTAATAAAATTATAAAATAACAATGTTTAATTTGAAAAAAATTCAGTTGTGATATGGAAAGGATGCAATATATGTTTATAAAATATAACAAATTTTTTTCATTATAAAAAGCTATGAATCCTTCACAAATGAAAAGAAAAAAAATAAGAAAAAAGCCTAAAAGATGCATGTATCAAGTTGTCGTCAAGCTAAACTTATATCTGGCAATAAGAACCGATAGGCGATAAGAGAGAAAGGTACATCTTACATCTTACATCTCCGTCACTCCGTGCACAAACCTACAAATCCTCTCAACAAAAAATCTCTGTGGCAATTTGTGGTCTAAAGCTCTTGTAGCCCAAACACCAATCACACGACGAGCTTTCACCGAACAACTATCCGTAAATGTACACTTTATTCTCCAGTAATGGTAGAACTTGAGGACTCCATTTTCTGACCGATCATTTAATTTGAAATTGTTTTTAATTAATTGAAGGAGACTCGAAATGAATGACTCGCACGGTCGCACCTTAGTCAACCAATTAGAAAGATCTTACCAGAAAAAAATATTAATAACAAGATCTATAACTTTAGAATTGAGATTCATTAAAAGCCATCAAGTAATAATATGATATAATTTGGTTACAAACTCCTTGTAACTCATTTATATTAATCAAATGAGGGCTTGATCCTTATTTTTTTTTTATCAAAAATAATATGATATAATTTGGTGATGTTTTCCAAACAACTCAAAATAATTCTAAAAATTAAAAAATATATGTAAACATATTTATAACATTAAGTCATTAATTGCAGCAAAAACAAAGTTAGAAGAGGTCGAGAGTTAAGCCACTCAATTGTCTTAATATCCACAAGAAATTCTACATCGATTGAGTTTCATACATGCGACCTTTAATTCGTACGAAAAACATTATTTTTTGTCACTATATCAAAAGCTGGTTCTCTCAACTACTGATCCATTATTTGCTAAATTTCATATAATTTGGATTTCACTTGATATTCCATGAAGGGTCGTTAGATATATATAGAACATTTTTCTTAGTAAAGGTTGGAGGTCAAGCTACCAATTATTTAATATCCACAAAAAATTGCTCTTTTGGATTTCGAACCTGTGACATCTCATACAGAGAAGATATATATAGAACATGAATTATAAAACATATGATGAGCAGTGTAAATTGCATAAAGAAAACCATTTTTAATTATTTTTACGATTGTCAACATTGTCAGTCGATGCTAAACAGTAATTTAACTAATCTAGTAAAAATAGATATATTTCAGTGTACAAAGATCATTTAATCAACTTTTATGCTCAAGATTCAACTTTAATTTGCCATGTGCACATACATTTAAAAATATACATTGCAATAAACGTTTATCAATAAGTTTATTTTAATTCAAATAAGTTCATGAAATTACTTTATCAAAATTTGACCGTTTGCTTGTTAAGCTTTAATTATAACTGGCTGACAAAAGTATCTAATTAATGCTAGAGATCTTTTAAAATTATATAAGATTAATTTTAATTTGAAGGATTTCGTAGGTCTATATATAGTTGATATAAATATTTAAGGCTTTCGCCTATTTTGTACCGAAGAATTATTTTTTGGTGATTCAATATATTTAAAAAAATAATTATTTGAAAATAAAACAAAAAAATATATTTACTTTTCATTTAGTAATGATGTCATATTTTGGATGGAATTGAAATAGAAATTAAAAAAATCAATTTAAATAGTAAGCTATAGTTGAGATACATCAGATGAAATTATTACTTTTTGTGATAATCCAACAAAGTGCGTTTAAATATTAAAGGTCAAAAAATTTACCCTTAATGAAATTAACAATTTGTAAACTTAATAACTCAACTTAAATATTTTGTTTCCACTGAATAGGGAAGCTAAAAGTAGAAGAGGAAAAAGAGAACTATTATGTACATCATCATCAAAATATAAAGTTAATTTTATATGTTACGTGTACAATCGATGAAAGGCGAATTATTAATTCAAACAAAAAGTTGAAGATAATTGCAAAGAGTTGAAACTTTTGGACAAGACATAACATGATGAATAAATTCTTCCTGATAACCCACTTTGTGTCTTTGTGTTAATTTATATATAAATTAGTCATTAGCTTTTTAACAAATATGTGTACACATCTAAAAAAAAAATATCTAACACTTAAAGTAGTTGCTTTTAATATATATTTATCGAAATAATGAGCGTTACAATTCTTACAATTACTAGACATGCTTCGTAAATTATATCTGTATTAAGTGTTAAAGAACAAAGCTCAATATTTCAAAAAAGTAACTAAGTGTTTGAAAAGCTGGTAATTACTTAAATGTTAAAAGTACTATGTCAAATGATACTATATGTTTAAAGTAATTAATTTACTATCAAATATAATTAGCTAAATATTTTAAAATAAACTAAGTACTGCTACAATCATTCGAAATGAACGAAAAATAGACATAAATGCATACTAAATGTATATACAGATGAAATCATTTTTGTCAGTAGAAATGCTTAGAGTGTGTGTGCCTCTCTACCTCTCTCTCTATTTCTTAATTTCTCCTTGTGCAAAAGGTACCTTTTGGCTCCACATCTCTTTCTTTCTCACAATCTCTTTCTCTCATGCACAAAAATTGCACTCCTCTGCGGCTAAGGAGGAGAAAGAGGAGAAAGGCAAGAAATAAGAGAAGCCCACAGCCCACAGCAAGCACTATTCTATCTCCTTTCATTTTCCTTCTCCACTAGGCACTAGCTACAAAGAGACGTAGCTTTTGGTATATCCCCCCACCTTCCATTGTTACATACTTTTTTTGACATGATTTACTAATGTACTCATCATTTCATCGTTTCCTCTTTTTCTCTCTCTAACCTAATTAAGATCTAAATCTAAAAACCTAGGCGCAGGCTCACACAGTACATGTTCATCAAAAGCTCCTTCAACTTTGATCGATGATCACTTTTTCTTGTACTTAATTTTTTTTTTCAGATCTGCTTTCGGAGATGTGCTCTGCAAGTCTGCATGTACATAATTAAAATTGCAGCTTTTTATCTACTTACATCATGTACTAAGTTGAATTTGATTGGCTTTTGAAAACCATCTAAGGAGAATATATGGTGTTGCTATGAAAGGTAAATGAAGAGAGATTTGAGTAGGAAGGAATGAGAGGAAAAAAGAGATGGTGTGTTCTCAGGAAATCAGAGAATATGATCATGAGTTACAGTTGTGGAAGGATTTCCCTAAAGGCCTCAGAGTTCTTCTCCTTTGTAACGATACCGATTCGGCATCTCATACTCAGACTAAGCTTGAGCAAATGGACTATATAGGCATGTCGAAATTTCTTGTTCCTTCTATTTTCTCTCGTAGATATTGTATGTGCATGAAGCATGATCATGTATGTCGTGCATGTCTTCATATCTTTAGATCTGATCAGTTTGTAAGTTCTCTGATGAAATTCGATAGTTATTTAAAAAATTTAATTGAATCCTCTCGTTTGTAAATGATAGTAGGTCTTAGAGTTTTCTTACAAAATTTTGACAGGTTATTTTAATTGCATCCTCATTTGATTTTTCCCTTCTTTTTTTTCAGTTTCTTGGTACAGAAATTTTGAAGAAGGACAGAAAGCAATATCAGAGAAGTCTGAATCTTTTCATGTAGCGGTCCTAGAGGTAAATACTTGTCTGAAATTAAGAAACAAAAATCATGTGAGTCTTATAGCAAAGAAGTACAAGATTATTTACAGTTTCTATTTTTCAGGTGACAACAGATAATTGCTCACATAGCTACAAATTTCTTGAAGCAGCATGCACCCTTCCCGTTATCGGTAAGTACTGCAAAAATAATTACAGCCTCTTAAGTTCTTTACTATATATTATGTTCAATTAATTCTTGCATGTACAATTATCATAAAACGTTGTGTATATATTGACAAATGTGGGTATAATTGGCGCACAGTGATATCGAGTGATTCTAGCTTGAGCACCATGTTGAAATGCATAGCTGTAAGTCCAAGACCTAATTTCAAAATAACAAAAGGTTATTAATTTGTTTGTAAGCTCTTAATATATGTGTAAATATGTGTTTTGAACATCCATTCTGGCTCTTTCAGCTTGGTGCAGCAGAGTTTCTTCAGAAACCATTATCAGAAGACAAACTAAGAAATATTTGGCAACATGTCATTCACAAGGTATGAATTAGGTTTGACATTCAACTTATATATGTTAATATCTTTCATTCTTTTATGATTTTACTAAGCTTTTACTCTCTTAATTAACTAGGCATTTAGTTCAAAAGACGAGTGCGACACCACCGTAAGAACACTAAAACCTATTAAAGAAATGGTTGTTTCCATGTTTCAAGTAAACCAAGAAGAAAATGTGGAGAGAAGTGAAAATGAAATTCCTGAAAAATTAACAAGGCCATCGACGCCACAGCTGGAGAGCAAATTAAGGATTTCTAGTAATAACGAAGAATCAGAAGAAAGAAATAACAAATCTGTCGAAAAAACTTGCAATGATTCAGTCCTTGCACCAAGTAAAAATCAAAATGAAGAAGTGAAAGAGTTGACAAAACATGAAGAGGAGGTGAACTCTATTGAGATATCAAAAAGCGATGCATGTAGTTCGGTAAAAGAGCGGCATGGCAGCTGCTGCCCGACTGGTTCAAATAAGAAGAAAATTGGGTCTTCATCACAATCAAGCAAAGACAACAAAAAATCGAAGGTTGAAATGTGATGTATTTAACTTCATATTCACAAGAAACTAAATGTTGTGATTGATTGTAGTTGGTCTTTTTTTCTTTTTTTTCGTTGAGAAAGGTCGATTGGACACCGGAATTGCACAAAAGATTTGTTAAAGCAGTGGAGCAGCTAGGTATAGATAGAGCTATCCCTTCCAAAATTCTTGATTTGATGAAAGTTGAAGGTCTAACTAGGCATAACATTGCTAGCCACTTACAGGTATAATATCTCTTATTTGAAAAATGTAGTAATATTTAGTTTAAACTTTTCATTTATTTATTTGGGTAGTTTGATCTGTCATATCTATCTATATATATTTATGTTTCACTATATTTAATGGAAGGCTTCCACAGTCCCAATGTACTTCATTGTTACTTCTGTATTGTGTTTGAGAGCTAGGTTTCATAAATGAAATGCACATGCATTTAATGAAGCTCATAAATTTTTGTGTTATTTTTTGGTACTAACTGATCTATATAATTTTGTTATACACAGAAGTATCGAATGCACAGGAGACATATATTGCCAAAAGAAGAAGAAAGATATAAAACCCCACGAGATACTTGGCCAAAGAGTTACATGCAAAGGCCAATTGTTGCAGCTCAACCTCCTTTTCACCAATTTTACACTGTCCCTCCATATTCACCGTGGTATCACCATCAAAATTACTACCGTCCATTTCAACCCTGGCATGTACCGGTTCAAGAAAACTGGTCATGGAAGTCTAATTACCCTGCGGTAATAATTCCTCAAAAATGTTATAATTGCACTAGTACATAACACCACAACACCAACGGTTCTTGTAACTCACTCTTAGTGCATATCATTTGTGTCAAATTAATAAATAAGTTAATTAAAATTATCACCAATGGTTCATTCTGTAAACAGTCAGTGAAAGTGGGTCAACTTTCACTGACTATTAATTAGAAAAATTGTTGGTGAATAACATTCACCAACGGTTTCTTAATTTGATAGCAACAAATGCACAAAATACCTTTTTTTAGGTCCTTTTTGGCAACACTTTCACAAGATTTTGAAATGTGTGTTAATGGTACATATTATTTAGGTTAATGCTGATACATGGGGTTGCCCGGTATGGATGCCTTATGCTCATTGCCACATACCTTCACCAGTAAGTTGAAATGTAACTTGCAGAAATAAAAAAAATTATATGACATTTCTGACGTTCTGTGTGTTCATGGTTTATATATATTTGGAGCAACTATTTTCTATTCCTTGCTTGTTTAAAATTTGTAGATGCTGCCACCGACATGCAACAAAAATGGGACAGAGAATAATAGCTACAATGGTTTTTCTCTGGTAATCAAATTGATTTTATTTGAATATATTCAAGAAATTATTGTAAGTTTGTAACCCTAGCTAGCTGGTACTAAAAAAGTATGTTAACGCATAGTACAGGACGAAGATGTACTAGACAAGGTGGTGAAGGAGGCATTGGCGAAGCCGTGGGCCCCACTGCCCTTGGGCCTGACCCCACCTTCCACCGAGTCGGTTTTATCAGAGTTACACCGTCTCGGTATCCACACCGTACCTGTCCTACCCAACACCCCACGCACCAATCACAGTCTTCCGTGATCACACGGCCCCACATATCCAACTCCCAGTGGCTTATACGCAGCCACGTCGACATTTATTTAGTCTTGTCTCGTGACCAGTAGTTTGAATCTCGTGAACTAGCCGTAGGTTTTGTTCAGTGAGAGAAACAACAGATAGATCGAACATTAATATTACAAGGACCTGGTGTAATATATACGGTTGCACCGATATAATAATGGCGCAGCAGGCTTCTTTTTACTGATGGGTTTGTGGGTACCAAATTCCAAAAGAATGTAACATGTAAAAGTCGATCCTGTCAATGATCATGCATTTCAGAGGAGCCCAATTTTGTAATTTAGTGCCAAAGTGGCTAAGTGGGCCGGGGTTGCGATTGTGGGGAAAAGGGGGTTCTGATAATGACAACTGGGACCCATTGTAACAGCACAGGAGATTGGAGTTTTGTGCTGCATGCTGTGAACTGTCTAGTCTTAATTTCTTGTGTGGTTATGTTGTATGGCAGAAGCTACTGCTTGTATTCTACTGCTCTTGCTCGAAACAATTTGTTTGTCTCCTTCCTCTCTAGAAAGATGCAGTACTGTAGTCTGTACTGTTGCTTCAATAATTGTTGTTCATCCTGTGTCCACAAAGCAAACTATATCGATGAAGACTATAAAATTTTCATCCAAAATATTAAATGTTCTAATAAATATATTTTTTACCATATCAATTCATTCTTCCTCTGTAATTCTTCCTCTGCGAATCTTCATTTGGATTATTAAGACATAGGTGGTCTTAGAGCAGGATCAGAAGGAATGTCTTGTTCAACAATACCAAACTCATGACTCATGAGAACGATTAGAGTCTAAACTAGACTCGATTTGTTGTGATTTTTGTGATGAGGAATTAATTGAAAGTTTAGATGCATTTTTAAAATATTTATCCATTTTTTATATTCTGATTGACAAATTTACAGAAAAAATATCAAAAATTAATATTAGTATGATTGTATGAACCTTTCTCAATCTCAGATACCGTATCTGTTTCGGTTAAAGTATAGTTCCCTTCTCAACAGCCTAACCTAAGACTACAACCCAATTAATTAGTACTCAAATCAATGATAACGGCAAGGGACAAATCCCAAATCACAATTTAGAAACTTAAAAGGAGTCAACTATGCTATCAAAACATCAATTCTGGTCTAAATAATTTCCAAGCAAATTCATCAATATAGCGTTGATATATCTAACAACATTCGGATCTCTTCATCAATATACGGTCCATAAAAATCATCTGTGCTAATTTATCTAGAGAAGTGAGCTTTCTCAGTTATTTTGTTAACTTTGTATCACATTGCTATGTTTTTCTGTCATGTTCTTATTAATTTGATAAATTAACAAATTTGATCATTTTAAAAACAATCTCAACTTCAGGTTGGTCTTATTTGAGAAAATGAATTTCCAATTAAAAATTCCGGTGTTTTTTTGTATACTTTTGCAAACTCATGTAAAGAGACATAGTTTTTTTTTATGTAGTTAGCCTAAACCCAATGCTTCAGCCATAGTTTTCCTGTTCGTCTCTCCCTTCAACTCATGTATCAGGTTCATTGATCAAGCAAAGAAATATCAGCTCAAAGAAAAATTTAATTGCAGTTCAGAATAAAAATTAGAGTTATCAGGCTAAGCCGCCTCGCACGAGTCCTGCCTGAGCGCATTGGATTATCGGGTAGCGAGTAGCAATCAGAGCTGTGGCCTGTAGACTGCGAAATAAAAATTGGGTTGCGGCAGCGAAAATGTGTTGGGCTACAACAAGGATAAACAAAAATTTCCAATGGAGATAATCAATAGTCCGAAACTACGGATCTAATTTTATTTTTTCAAAATGCATGATTATGCAGCCCCTGCTACGTACTGTAGCTTGGCCTCTGAGGGCCTGTGCCCGAAATTTTTATTTTTACCATTAAAGAAAATAAAAAAAAACAAATAACTACGAAATCTGACAAATTCAATTTTTGAAACGGGCGCAATATAAGATGGCGGACATATCATTTCTGTTCACCACATTAAATGGCAGACAACCAATTCAGTTTTTCTAGCAGCTTTGACCATTTTTTTTCAACGTTTTTTGATTGCCACAATTTGTTTTGACCAAGAGAAAAAGCAACAGCTTTTGTTAGGAAAAAAAATTGAGTGAGGCTATGGTGCTATGCATAGCACGGATTGGGTCCGTGCTACGGCTCAAAATTTGACTTTTCAAAATTCTAACGGTCGATCCGAACCATTCAACATGATTATAAAATGAATATGTACTTGCAAACCAAATTTTATATTTTTTTCGGATTTTTTTACTATTTTTTTAGATAGTCACTTGATTTGAATATTCTGGACCATCCAAAAACAGACTATCTAAAAAAATAGTAAAAAAACCGAAAAAATGTAAAATTTGGTTTGCAAGTACATATTCATTTTATAATCATGTTGAACAGTTCGGATAGACCGTTAGGATTTTGAAAAGTCAAATTTTGAGCCGTAGCACGGACCCAATCCGTGCTATATATGCATAGCACCATAGCCTCACTCAAAAAAATTTGTTGTGCCTCATTTCATTTCACGTGGCGAACACTTCATTTATGTCCATCATCTGTCGTTGTGGTCGTGTTAAAAATGAAATTTTTCTAAATTCGTGATTATTTTTGTTTGTTTTTTATCTGAATGGTAAAAATAAAAATTTCGGGGCCTGTGCGGTTGCGTATTTGCCTGTTCAACTATGAAGAAAAATAGTAATGAACTCCAGCAATTTGAACCCTACTTAATAAATGTTAGAGAATTTATATATATACACGTACTCATCATAATTTTATCATTTAGATATTTCTCAAGCAAAATTTTAAAATTAATTATTTTCCATCTAAATTCATTAATTTTATTAACACCCCATTTTTAATTAAATCACTTAAATTGTTTAATATTAATAAAAAAATAAATTGACATATTTGTCATTACTTAAAAATATAGTTCAATATGCTCTGTTTTGTACCAGCCTTGGTTTTCTTATTTTTATTTTTTTCCGAGTCTTTGTTACACTGTTCACCTTACAAAAATTGTTACCATTGACCACCTTAGACACGTACAAGGAAAGGATAAATTAGTCTAATAAGAAAAAATAATTACAGGTTGTAATTATAAGAAGAACAAGTGTTCTGGATTAAAAGAAGAAAAAAAAACAGAGAGAGATTGTAATTATAACTCGGCATAGGTTGTGATAATAATTATAAATCGGCAAATGCTCCTTGGCGTTAATATTCTGATAAATTGAGGTGCCATTCTAATTATTAAGCTAACATTTAATTGTAAAACTCACGAATATATGACGTTACTGTCTCTGTTGTTGAGATATTTTATACATTAATTTTGTTTATTCAAAGATCTTTTCATTACTGATCGAATGAGCCAAAACTAAGCAATGATAAGTATTGATCAGTTGACGAGAACGACGAGTTATACCTCCACAATTGACTTGTTGACTATTCCTCCTTTTTTTCTATATCATATGCTTCGTTCAAGTGAAGGGATGTGGATTCACTGCATTCACAGAAGCCCATCTTCCACTCTTTCTTCTTGCTATTGCCAATGGATTCAACCGGAATTGAAGACCCGCAGAAGCCGGTAATGGGAGAAGCAGCGATTGCTAGTGCAGCTTCTCTGGTAAATGCATGCTTTTCTCTAGATGTTTCAGATAATTTCACCTATTTCTCTTTTTTAATGAAGTCTGGTTCCTCACTAGTAATGGGTGTCAATGGCACTCTTTTATCCATTTACCCGATCCGTATCATATTCAATAAGACGGGTGTGGTTATGGGTAAAGATTTTTTTTTTTCGTGAGCTTAATGGGGATGGGTATAAAAATACTTTCACTGGATCCGTACCATACCCGTTGACACCCCTATCTCTAGTGCAGTTGAATTGTTGAAACAGTATAATTAAGCCTGTCTTGCTGAAGAAAAGATATTACTGTGCCTTGGAGCTTTGGATTGTGCTTATGTCCAAATAATCAAACATAATTACTGTAAATAATAGAGTCAATGGTCAAAGTCTTAGTCAACAGTCAAAGGTAGTTAGACTAAGTTAGTTAGGTGATTACTGTGGTAGTTAGAACTATGGTTAAATAGTCTAACTCATAGTTAATCAATGTAATCATGATTAGATATAGATAATTGCCTATATAAAGGCTATCTCTGTACTGTAACCGATATACAAGAATTAATAAAATCTTGATTTCCAAATCTCTATCTTCATTCTTTATATGGTATCAGAGCTGTGCTCTAATGGAGCATGGTCCTGTATCTACCCCAATTAACCCCTCCACAGCAACTCTAAGTGCTTCTTCTTCTTTTTCTAAGCGCCTTGTCGTTCTTAACATCTCAATTGCTACCAAGCTTACTCGCGGCAACTTCTTGGCATGGAAATGCCAAATCGAGCCCGCTCTTCACGGCCATGGTTTATACCAATTCCTTACGGATGAGCCTCCTTCCAAGAATATCACAACTGAAAGTGTGGCTTCGAGTAATCCGGCCTATTACCGTTGGTACCAGCAGGATCAACTTCTACTCACCTGGATTCGATCATCTCTATCTGAAACCATTCTTAATCAAACCGTGTCGTGCACCACTTCGGCTCAGCTCTGGAATGTACTGCAGCAGTCCTTCTCGACCTCATCTCGCGCCAGGCTGACAGAGCTTCGCCGATCTTTCCAGAATACAACCAAGGGAGGCTTAAGCTGCCTTGATTATTGTCAGAAAATGCAAGCCATCGCCGACGAACTAGCTTTCATCGGCTCACCGGTCAGCGATGTCGATTTGATTATTCAGGTTCTCAATGGACTCGGCTCCGACTACAATTCGGTGGTGGCTGCAGCGAATTCGAAGGACAATCTCACCTTTGCTGATCTCCAATCTCTTCTCCTCGGGCATGAATCGCTATTATTTTCTCAAATCGGGGGTAATTCTTCTTCCTCTGTCTCTTCTCTGCAATCCCCCGCCGCTGCTTTGTTTACCCAGCCTAGGTCGGGTCCGCGTCACCCATACCCGAGACCCGGTAAGAAAAACCAGAGATGAGGGTATTCTAATTCGGGCCCGTTACTACCTAATCCACAGTATAGGCCCAATCCGAACCCTAGGCCTCATTTCTCAGCCAACAGACCCAATTCCAATGCTGTTACTAGGCCTCCTACTTCTCGGGCCGAACTGGGCTTCAATCCAGACAAGGATGTGATCTGTCAAATTTGTTCAAAAAGGGGCCATAATGCCAGGCTTTGCTGGTATAGAACAGATTTGCTTAATTATCCTGATCAAGCTCAACCGAATATTCAAGCAAATCTTACTCAATCAGGTTTTCAAGCGAATAATGCTCACACCGCTTCATTCTCTACTGGACCCGAGTGGTACCTCGATTCGGGTGCCACTCATCATGTGACCAATGATCTTAACAATCTCTCTTCTTATTTGCTATACGAGGGTTTCGACTTTCTTCATATTGGAGATGGACATGGTATGCATATTTCCCATATAGGCTCTTGCACCTTACCCTTCTCTACTTGCTCTCTTTATTTGCATGATGTATTATATGTCCCTTCTTTCACCAAAAATCTTTTGAGCTTGTCTAAACTTTTACATGATAACTCGATCTTTATTGACTTCTCTTCTTCTTCTTGTGTCATTAAGGATCAACTATCCATGAGGGTTCTACTTCAAGTCAAGCTCGTTAATGGTCTATACATCTTACCTCTCTTAAAGCACTCTCCTCATGCTTTGTATGGTGCAAGAGCCTCGGCAAACTTGTGGCATTTTAGACTTGGCCATCCTTCCCTTGCTACTACCTCCAAAATTCTAGATTTACATGATTTACCTTGTTCAAATAAAAAGATGTCGCTATGTCATGATTGTTGCATGGCCAAAGCACATCGTTTACCTTTTCTTTCAAGCTCTTCATGTACTTCTTCTCCTCTTGAGCTAATTCATTCGGATTTATGGGGTCCTAACCCGATTGTATCTCATAACGGTTTTCGTTATTATGTCACATTTATTGATGATTTTTCCCGTTTTACTTGGATTTATTTCTTGCGCTCCAAAGATGAAGTCACAAATGTGTTTGCATTGTTTAAGTCTCAAGTTGAGAACTTACTCAATCACAAGATTAAAATCCTTCGCACGGACGGGGGTACGGAATATAAACTGATCTCTCGGGTTTTTCCCTCTCTTCTTCATCAAACTTCGTGCCCTCACACACCGCAACAAATTGGTGTGTCGGAGCGCAAACACCGTCATATCATTGAGTTGGCTCTTGCCTCTATGGTGCATTCACACATACCCGATCGGTTTTGGGATGATGTGTTTTCAAGCATGGTTTACCTTATTAATAGACAACCTATCTCTAATACCTCCTCATCCCCTTTCTCTATTTTATTTGGTCATGCATCTGATTATTCTATGCTACGGGTGCTCGGTTGTCTATGTTTTCCGTATACTCGACCATACAATGATCGCAAGCTTCAACCTCGCTCTAAATCTTGTGTCTTTCTTGGTTATCCTATTTCTCAAAAGGGATATAAATGTCTTGATATTGATACTAATGGCATTTTTGTATCTAAACATGTTGTTTTTGATGAGCTGCAGTTTCCATTCAAAGATTTATCAGCTGCTTCAGGTTCGGTTCAGTCACAATCCACCTTACTGTCTCCTGCACTACACCTGATGCCCCTCTCGGACTCACCACCTCCTTCACACATGCTTTCGGCCACAACAGATCCACCTCCAGACTCCTCTAATTCGGATCAGCCCGATTCCCCTTCTCAGTCGGATTCGCCTACCGCTGGATCTTCATCCAACCGCCCAAGGCAAGTGTCGGGAGCTTCTCCAACTGGAGCCGATCCCAGACCTGATCCCCTACCTCCTATAGCCATTGGACCTGGTATGCGTATTTCCCATATAGGCTCTTGCACCTTACCCTTCCATGGAACAAAGAGCAAGGTTGGTTGACTGGAACCAATTTGGATCCGATGCCCATCGGACTCAAAGTGAGTTTGATGGGTTCGATGACCGTTCGATCTGCTTTAAAATTCGTGCCCACAACTTTCGCGTGTGCTTTAAAATTCATGCACATGAATTTTAAAGTGAATCGGACGGTCCCGAAACCCATTGGATCCAAATTTGAGTTTGATGGGCATCGGACCCAAGCTGTTCTCTGGTTGACTTGGTTCAGACTTAAGTGAGCAGGCGGAGAAGAAATGAAAGCGGGCCGTTCTTTAGGCTCGTTTCGAGTACACAAATTTTAGGCCCTTCCATTTCAAATTCGGAATTGGACGAGATAATAATCATGAAAGAGAGCACCAAAACTAATAAATAGTGCATTCATCGAATAAAAAGATAATGGAAGGTATCAAAAGGTAATCTATATTTATATGAAATTTATGTGTGTTAGTATTTTGGCCGAAGAAGCTCGGAATGAGGAAAAGCATAATCAGTAACTGTTCGCACTGCAGTTTAAAATGAAATCAGTAAACATTTTTTGCTTCAGTATACAAGTTTGACTGAAGTATTCGATTTGAATAGTTATCGTAGTACCATTTTTGAAGCTTCAAGGTAGCAGCCAAAAAAAAAAAATAATAAGGAAATGAAAGAACAATTCTGGTGGTTTACAGCAAGCTAGTTGTGTTCATGAGATGAATTTATGGCTCAGATTTTGCTAAAATTTACAGTAGCATATTTGGACATAATAACAACTACTTAGTTGTCAGTGCAAGGTTGAGGTTTTATATCTGTTCAGAGCACTGAGATTGTGTAATTTGTTTTTGTTAATTAATATACCACTTGGCAGCTGCTGCTAGGCTTTCAAAAAAAAAAACATATTAACATAGCAAAACATCAATTTCACTATTATAAACTACACTTCATGACGTTAATTACTTATTTGTAAAATTAACCAAAATAAAATATTATGGTGTAGTATACAAGCATAGTGAATGAAATATTATCATACATCTATACTAGTTATTCAACAACGGACTATGATCTCAAGTCATGTCCTTAAATTGCAATTTATTTGGAAGAGCTTGGTGTCGTTTTGAGAATTAAATAAACTTTTTATAATCCTTATGTTTTAATTTTATTGCTACTTAAAATTTTAATTAAGAAAGATTAAGTTGCTTAGTCCATCTCAATCAATAATCCTTGTGTTTTACATCTTGTTTGATAGCTTAATTAAGTTATGCCTTAACACCTTGTTTGCATGGAGAGTAGAGGAAGGGTGGGAAGGTGAAGAATGGAATGGACTAGAAAAGAAGATTATCATATTTAAATTCTTCGTGTTTGGATGATTAATAAGGAAAAATAAATTTAACTTTTTTTCTATTTTATTTCTTGTTTGGTTAATTAAAATGTAGAAGGTTAATAAGAAATTCGGTGGTTGTAGTAGATTTGTGACAAAAAAAATTTGATGATAATTATACAAGTAAGATATAGGGTTGGACATTTGTGTCATTTTTTTTTTAAATATTTGTATCAATTTTTTTTTCCATCCGTTACACTCCAAATTGAAAGGAAAATCTTTTCTGAGGTTCTAAATAGAGCGCCGCTATAGCGTTTTCGGACCATAAAAGCTATGGCACTATAGCGCGCTATTTCGCGCTATAGCGGCGCTATATGAGCATAGCGTCGTTTTTTCAGCCGTTCCGCAATGACGCGATAAACGCTATTTAAACCTTTGCTTTTCTCTCATGTAAGGTTAAACATTTTCTCTCATGTACCATTCACCTCCGATATAATTTTGTCAACCAAACACGATTCAAGAAAAAAAAATTCTTTTCTTTTCATTCCATCCCTTCCTCTACTCTCCATCCGAACAAGGTGTAAATTAATTGTAAGGAAAATGAGATAAATGTGTAGGTAAGAGCAGCATATAATCGTTAGATGTGGTAATGTTGACGGGTGACAAAGCTAGTATTTTGATAGAAAAATGTGGAACGATATTGATAAAAAAAAATAGGGGGAATTTCATGTATACCCCTAACAAACATGGAAATTACGTATTTCCCCTTCTAAAATTCATAATATCATATTTACCCTTCTAAATTTCAAAAACTCACAAATTTACCCAATTAATCAATTACTGAAATTAATTATGTTTAATGTTCTCTAAAATATAATTAATCACCGAGATTATGAGATTGCCCGTCCATGTCGAACTGCTAGTTCAACTTTATAATAGTGGCGCGAGAGAGATGAGATGAGATGGGAGATGAGAGCGCTCCCAATTGAACAAATCGAAGCACACCTATAATTTAGTATTCTCAATATCGCACCTGGGCCATGGCCACAGAACTTTAGTATCGCTCTCATCTCATCTCCCGTTGGATTGCTAGTTTAATGGCAACAAGTTTGAGTGGTTTCCTTTATTTCTATGCCCTATGATCCCATCTCAAAACATCCAACAGAAACAATGAAGAGGTGCAACAACCCATTAATGGCTATCGGGTTTGGATCCTATTAATGGAAAAGAGTGGAAAAAACGAAATACCCAAAAATCCATCAATTCAAATTGTCAAGCAAGCTTTTCCAACTGATATCATAGCAAAATAAAGCTCGATTACTAATTTTCGTGAGTTACCAAACCCAATTTCTTAAATGAACTAATCAGGCACAAAAAAGTTTTACTAAATGAAGTTACTATATGCATCCTTTTTTTGTTGCCTATTGTTTGTTCTCTATATAAACCGTAACTACATCTATTTCATTAGGCACCATTTTTGGCTACCACTGGCTTGAAGAAATTGACCATCTGCCTACCGAAGAGAAGGCACAACTCAACTGCCTAAAAAGTGGGGTCCGCCTCATTGCTGCTGCACACGTGCTGTACTCGTTGGATGGAGGGATTCAAAGAGGGGTGGTATAGGAGACACGAGAAGAGAGAGGGCAGGGAGTGGCGCAGTTGAGCGATGAGATGAGAGCAAGAGAGAAGAAGAACGGATCCATCCACCATGGCCATAAAGATCAATCCAAGAAGGGAAGGGGAGGGATTAGGAGATTAATTATATTTTAGAGAACATTATACATAATTAGTTTCAGTTATTGATTAATTGGGTAAATTTGTGAGTTTTTGAAATTTAGAAGGGTAAATATGATATTATGAATTTTAGAGGGGGGAATACGTAATTTCCAAGTTTTTGAGGGATATACATGAAATTCCCCCAAAAAAATATATATACATAGTGAACTGAAGATTACTATTCATGATGTAATTTTATTTTTATTTTCTGATGATATCGTTGACAATTTGTTGTATTAATTTTTGTAGGGAACAAATAATGAAATAAGTTACTAGGCCTAGTAGAGTACCAGACTTTTATACGGACTAAAAAGTAATCAAATATAGCATCTTTTATTTTTAGAAATTAAAAATTATCAAAAATAAGATGAATTACTTTTTATTTGAAGGACATCACTCATATTTTCCATGGAACTTTAATAAGGTCCTAGACAGATTAATTGAAGCGAAGTGTATTCCTATTTCTATCATACTGTTATATTTTCTTTTCTCCTCTGTGCATCACTACTCACCAAAAAAAATGCAGGATATGAGGAACTCACTTCCCGAAAACCCGACTCCGCATCTTTGGATGCTCGGACTCCTCATCGAATTTGAGACAGACTGCGAATCGCAGAACCATATAACATATAAGATAGGCAAAAAGAAAGCAAAATCAAGCTAAAAAGGAAAAATATTAGAACAAACTTCAAAACAACCTACCTAGGCCTAGATGCTGGTACTAACAGGCCCTGCACAGCCCCATTTCTAATTTTGTATGAAAACAATTTATTTCTAATCTGCCTGCAGAATGCCCCGGCTTTGCAACCACTGCAACAAATCATCCTTATCAGCCACAAAGCTGCCCGCCTTTTCCGGGCACTTGTGAAGCGGGGCCCCTGACTCTGACAAATACCCCTCAAAGTACCTGGTAAGCACTGACTTGAATCTATCCAACCCGTGTCCAGTGAATACCCTAAATTGAGGAGGCAAACTTTCTCTATCCTCCACTGCCTCAGCCACACTCTCAAACCAATCGTGCAAAGCTGCCTTAGCTGCACCAAGAGAGAGTCTACGCAAATCGACCGACCATTCACTCGACCGCCTAGTTTCTATATGCGGGTACAACCCGTAAATATTTCCCAAGTGGAAAAGCTCATGAGGTCTATGTGAAGGGAAACCGAGTTCATCAGTGCAAATTTCTATCAAGCAGTTGCAATATGGTCTACGTACATTAACCGGTGCTCTGTTGAGTAACTCACGGAAGTATTTTTTAATTTCGTCAAATCCGACCAGCTTATCCCGTAACATGCATATTAATTTATGTAGTGTAGGATTGGCCTTTTCTATACAACCTAGTATAGCATTCATTTGCTTCTCATCTTTACATTGGGCCATTGTCGATAGCAAACAACAGCAAAGCAGGTCGTCAATTTCAGATGGTACTGAAACGAAACAAAATTTTAATGAATTTTTAATCATACACATTATATGTACTTTATATGTTTAAGCAAATGCAGAAGTGTCCAGAATGGTTCAATAGATGAGTTAGATTTCCTATTGAACCAGGTTATGACCCAAGATGGGCCCACTTTCCCGTTCTTTCTTTCTTTCTTTCTTTTTTTGTCCCAAATGAACTGCAATTAGACATGTATGAAAGATTCACTTCTATTTTAGTTTCAGTTGGCATGCAAAATGAAATCCACATACCAGAACTATACTTGACTGGTCCTGGTATAAAAATCTAAGATTGCAATTCATATAAATGTGTTTATTAGGTCAATAAATTACCTGTTTTCATGGCGGCAGAAAATACAACTACCACATCATTTACTCTCCCTTGCTTGCCCAAGCAATCAATTAAAGAAGTATAGCTTGTCACGTCTGGTTGTAGGTTTCTCTGTGGCATCTCTTCAAACAGCAAATGCCATGCACGCTCGCTCTTGCCGCTCCGGCAATACAGTTTGATCATAACAGAGTAGGTCCACTTGTCAGGGCGCCACTTCTGTGACTGTTTCATGTCCTCAAATATCCTCTCTGCTTCTAAGTCTGTCTCAAGATTAGCGCACATGGTTAATATCGTGTTGTATAGGATTTGATCCACAGGCCACCTGTTGTAAAATGCACAGAGTTTTAGACATATTAGGATCACATATTTCAATGGTACCAAGTGTTTTATCAAAATTTGATATGGCACCCGATATTTCTATCATTAGGAAATAGTGCCCAATTTCAGATATATTTGCGACTTGAGCCAATAATGAGATTAAAAAGATATATATTCTGATTTATATTGACCGTTTTACTGACTGCTCTGATAAGCCTGTATTTTCCTAAGTTAAATTTCATTAAAAATCAATCGAGCCAAATTAACACTTTCAGGTTGAGTCAACAGCTTAGAAATACGAGACATGGAGATACACTTTCTGGATGTTTTGATAGAAATTGTTTTAAAAAGTTGTTTGCTAATTGCAAGTGCAAGAAATGGAGATAGCTATTTGCAAACACAGTAAAATATTTGGTGTAATTTGCAAAAGTTGCTTCTAATGTTGTTTGTTAAATGGTAACATCCAGTCCTTGTACAGTGATAGGTTGGCTCCTATAGACAAACAGGTCTAATAGCAGTAGCATCACTTTGTATCTATGTTGTGTTTATATTGTTGTAACTACAAGGGGTCATAGTCATGCCCCAAAAATAACTTTCAAAAAATATTTCAGGTAACAGAAACTAAAACAAACCCCTCCAGGCCTCCAGCCAGAATTCTGTCCCTGTGGACATGCCAGTTATTGGACGAACCAACTTTGTTTGGTGCCCCTGATTTATTACCATGAGGTACAAACTGGGGATTACCATATGAAACTGGTACGGGTATGAGGTGTAACTTAAGCCCATAAACCCTGCTATCAAAGGAAAAGCAAACATAACCTTTGCTTGTTTTGAAAAGAGAAAAACATTCTGACAAACCTGTTTTCTTTCATGCGGGCCCATACATCCATGGCATCTTGATTACGCTTGTGCTTCCCATATATCCTCAAAATTGCAGTGAGGGTCCGTGCATCAGGATTCACTCCCAACTGACACATCTCCTCAAACAGGTCTTTGGCTATATTGATTCGCCCGGCCCGCCCGAATCCATTAATGAGGGTGTTATACACCACCACATTTGGCACAATTTCGAGCCGTTTCATTTCATCGCGTACATACAACATCCCATCTTGGTCAGCCGCATCCCCAAACAACTTCCCTAGTATCGAAAACACCACCTTTCAATATAAAACAGCAAGAATTAAGTACTTAATTAAAGTGCCAAAAATGAAAATTGTATCAACTAGACAATTAATTGGGAGAGAATGGCGCACATGGTCAGGCTTCCAACCAGCAGCACGGCCTCTCTCATAAAGAATAAACGCCTCCTGTCTCTTGCCGAGAAATCCGTACACCTTAAGTACAGAAGAGAAAGTAACCTCATCTGGTGTCACCCCTGCACTATACATTCTATCAAACCATTCAATCGCCTTATCAAACCTTCGGCATTGATGCGCAGCTGTTATAACAGTTGAATACGTGATATTATCCGGTTGAGGCCCATGATCAAGCATCTGATGTACAATCTGGTCGATATGGTCCCATTGCCTCGCAGCACGTAGCGATTTCAGAACCAAATTGTAGAAAATGGTTTCCAGTTGGAAAGATGATTCTTCCAGCCATCCAAGCAAAAAAATGGATTTTTCGGGGTGGCGAAAGAAAGACTTAAGAAGAGACAGTGCGTCGTCCTGGGATGGGGGAGATGGAAAGGCGTTGGATAGGGTAGAGAAGAAAAGAGATTTATCAGAATTGGGAATGGAGATTAGAGTTTTGATGAGGGTCGGGTCGAGGGATGCGGATTGGTTTCGATTGGAGGCCGGTTTGGTTCTCTGTTGGCGTTCGAGTGAGATGATGTTGGGTTTGGATTTGGTGGGGTTGACCCAAGTGGGTTTCGAATTAACCGCTTCGCCCTGCGCGGGTTCTTTGAGTAGGGAGAGAGAGAGCGGGTGAAGCTGCTCCGAAATGGAGGAGTGGCACTGGAGGGAGGGAGTGGAGGTGATAGAGGTGATGGAGGTGAATTTGGGAAAGAAAGATTTGGAGGGGAGAAAAGAGGGCACAGCCATTGTGGATGGAGAAAGGGTGGAGAGAGGTGGCGCCATGGATGGATGTTCTATCCACTACGAGCAGGAAGCGATAAGTGATAGTAGCCGGACAAGACACTTTCCGACATTTTTATTAATATCCAAAGTTTAATACAAATTATTAATTATGTCCAGATTTTCAAACTTTCGCTAAAAATATTCAAATCGGTCAGAGAATGGCCGGTTTACTCTCCATCTAAACTGGCCATGCTCTGGCCGGTTTACTCTTTTTTTTTTTTTTTTTAAACCCGCAAAAACTCTATAAAAGGGCACCATCTGGAGTTTGGTTCTAAAAAATAGTATTTTATTGTAGTTAGATGAAGTAGGTTGTAATTTATTTGAGTATTAATTAATTTCATTACTTCTTGTAGTTTCGTACAAAATAATAAAGTACACACAAATTGCAAATAGAGTCCACACAATTTTTACAACATGCATATAAATCACCTATTACTACCACGTCTAAAATTTAATCCCCGAAGTAAACCACTTGCGAAAGATGACCTACGAGATGGCCTAGCAGGTGGCTCTGGTTGCTCAGTAGATGGCCCGGCTTGGGTTCCAGATGGCGCTGCTTGGCTTGTAGATGGCCCTGCTTGGCTTGTAGATGCCCTTGTTGTGCGTCTAGTAGTGGACCTCCTCGGTTGGATCACAGATGGCTCCCCTTGCACCCCAACCGCCTCTCCTCCTATGTCAACCGCCTCTCCCATTGCTTCGGCATACATAGCAGTTGCATCTAAACGGCTCGTAGCTGTGCTACGCCGTGACCCTCCGGACCCACTTCCCGACGCCATTACTCGCTCATTTTCTGCCGCATTTGCTGCGTTTCTTGCCTCTGCATTTGCATGTGTTACTTAGTAAGTTGGTATAAATTGAAAAGAAAAATAATTTTTGGATGAATGTTACATACCTCTTCGTTGCCTATCGGAAGTGGAACGACGAGCCTGATGCCCCCTTCGTCTACCTTTCATTTCATCCATCGTCATTACACGACGGGTGTGTTTTCGCCTCCCCTTCATAATCCAACCACTACTCGGAAGGATTCTGTCTCCAACATTAGGAGGCCAGTCTCCCATATTGCCAATTGGAATGAACACATGGTTCCAAGTACTCACAAGATAGGGTGTTTTATACCAGTCTGCAACAAAGTCGTCCTCTTGCCAATTTCGGTCACGGCAAACAGCTAAGACATGAGCGCACGGAATAGAAGTTAATTGGATACCTCTGCAAGTGCATTCCATTTGTCTGTCGGGACCGCGCATCACAATATACATGAACTCCCTGTGAGTGGGTTCCATGTTGCCCATGTCGCTACGGGTGCAAGGAACGTACTCATTTGGGGATGAAACTTGGTACTGACCTTGGCCCTGCGTGTAACGCACCAACCGTATTTTTCCAGCTTTCTCCCAACGTTTTCTGATCTTCTGCAAAACCCGGTCAGACAGAACCTGTCCCTTGTCTTGTAATTCCATTGCTCGCTGACGCTGCTGAACAAACCATCTGTTGCACGTGTAGAACGTATCCTCCACTATGGCACAAACAGGCAATCTACGACTCGTTCGGAAGACATTGTTGAGCGACTCGGAGCCGTTTGTTATCGTGATACCAAACCGGTATCCTCCGTCACAGGTTTGGAAAATTTTCTTATAATTGGACGGCTCCATCACATCATTAGGACGTACTTTGCCCACTCTCTTTAAATATGCATTACACTGCGGATTTAGCTGCACAAAAACAAAGGGGTGTTATTTCATTTTCATAAAATTCTTATAAGATAATTAAACGAAATGTTATAAGTTAGACATACATGAGCAAACTCTTCGAACATCTCTTTCAATCTTCTCGGCTTCTTCCTCTTTGCTCCTTCCCTGAACCTCCATCCGTACCATCTATCTCCTCCACAGTTCTGGACCAAGTTGTCAGCAACATGCTGCATACAATACCTGTGCACAAAAAGCTCAGGATCCGTATTCAGCTGTCAGTGCAGCTTTGATCCCCTTGTGCTGGTCCGATATGACACATACAAATTTACACGGGCCGAGCACTTCATTCCTCAACCACTGCAAGAAAAAAACCTCAATTCTCAGTATCCTCCTGCCGCACAATTACAAATGCAATAGGCAACAATTGGTTCTCGGCATCGTAGCCGCAAGCTATCAAAAGCCTCCCCTCATATCACCCAGACAAGAAGCAGGCATCGATGCTGATCACTGGTCTCAGGTACTGGAACGCTGCAATGCATGGACCAAACGCCCAGGCTACGTCTCTGAACTGGGCAACATCTGACATGATTAGTCCTGTTTCCTTATTCCGTACAGGGCTGGTCAAAAATTGGTGGGTCGAGCCAGGATTGTTGTGAAAAATTGCAAGCAACAGTGGTCTCAGCAAGCTGTATGAAATCTCCCAACTCCCAAATTATCGGGCTATTGCCAGCTCACGGCCCCTCCACAGTCGGTTGTATTTAGGTGTCACATTGTTATACACAGCCAAAACAATGTCTGCCACCGTCTGGATGCTCATACACGGGTCCTTTTTAATGCTGTTCTCAATGACATCGGCAATGAGTGCTGCCGTCAGACATTCGTGGTCGTCCCTCGTACTCTCAGTCCTACATGTGTGAGGCCTGTCTTGCTTAGTTATAACCCATGTGTCTCCACATCCCGTCGGCTTTGCCCTAAGCTCGTAACGGCAATTCTTGTCCTTGCACACCAGAGTAACCCGATCCCTGTCACTTTTCCAAGATCTGAACTCCTGATTCTTAGTTATATGGTGCTCTCTGATCTTCTTCATTAGGTCTTCTTTGCTTTTAAAATATTGGTTTGCAGTCAGCTCACCTTTGTACTCAATCCGTTGCCCATAATAACTAATATCTGCTTCTCTAAACTCAGAAATATCATTGAGGTTTGGGAACGGGTGCGTATCAGTCCGGCCACTAAGCGGCCCCCCTCATCAGTACGACCCATGTGCCTTTCAGATGTTTCAACCGGCCCGTCTTCATCGCAACCTTCCATGTGATCTGAATCTCCCCACATTTCTCCCTCAAATTCATCCCCGCTCCTCAGATCGTCCTCCGGTATTTCATTAATATCTTCAAAGTCCGGGCAGCTTGCATCGTCTACTGGTGCAGGTCTGGGGTAAGGTGATACTGGAGGTAACGGTAAAGGAACCACATTTACGGATCTAGGTGGGGTTGAAACTGAGTGTCTTGGTCTGCCTCGATTGTGTCTAGGTGGGGATGCAACTGAGTGTCTTCGTTGAGGTGCTGGTGAAGTGACATAGTTGTAGGGTTCTGGGTCAGGTTCGTTGAGGGGTAAGGTGGAGTCACGTCTGTAGGTTTCTGGTTGTGGGGTATAATGTGGTGCCGCTGATCCAGAGCCCGAACTTCCAACCCCGGGCTCTATCGGAACTCTTCTAGCAAATATTTCTATTAGAAAATTCCCTTCGGACCTCAAATAACCAAACATGCCTCTCCACGTACTCTCATCTACCAGTTTCGCAACCATCCATTTTCCGCTGGAGGGATGGCAATATCGGGTTGCCAATTCTAGGTCCCACCTTTCTGGGTTGTAACCGGTCTGTGTGTAAACTATGGATTTCAGGTCTAAAAGTGAGATGTCATCTGGAATCATTAATGAATGAGCTGCATCTTTGTTGTAATACGCCCCTTGTGCACTATTAAGCATCTTCCCACCATAGTGTAATGAAATAAAGGCCATGGTAAACAAACTACATTTTAGAAAATGGTACACATTGTCAGGTTACTAAATGGTAAACATTTGTCAGGTAACTAAATAGTAAACAATTGACAGATTACTAAATAGTAAACAATTGACACATTTGTATAGGGTATAGGGTATAGGGTTTTGGGTATTGGGTATTGGGTATTGGGTATTGGGTTTAGGGTTTAGGGTTTAGGGTTTAGGGTTTAGGGTATAGGGTTTTGGGTTTTGGGTTTAGGGTTTAGGGTTTAGGGTTATAGGGTTTAGGGTTTAGGGTTTAGGGTTTAGGGTATAGGGTATAGGGTATAGGGTTTTGGGTATTGGGTTTTGGGTTTTGGGTTTTGGGTTTTGGGTTTTGGGTTTAGGGTTTAGGGTTATAGGGTTATAGGGTTTAGGGTTTTTTTAATTAAATTTAAATTTTTTAATAATATAATTAATTATTCTATAAAATAAAAATTACCTTAACAGTATTGCGCTGCTGCCTCGAGCTGTGTGCCTTCATCCAAAGGGAGGGGGTGCCCTTTTATGGAGTTTTTGCGGGTATTTAAAAAAAAAAAGAGTAAATCGGCCAAAAAATGGCCGGTTTAGGGGGAGAGTAAACTGGCCATTTTCTGACCGGTTTGGGTATTTTTAGCGAAAGTTTGGAAATCTGAGCATAATTAATAATTTGTATTAAACTTTGGATATAATAAAAATGTCGGAGACACTTTGAAGTACGCTTTTTCAAATAAAGCCCCGTATTTTCAGATATTGGATAAATGTCTTGTTGCTTCGAGATATTTGACGTGAATTACACCTCGTATTGTGAAGGACAAACTGTTATGTATTACAACAAACTTATAAAATTCGTGCGTACAACTTTATAATTCGTATAAAAATTTGTGCGTACAACTTTAAAATTCGTATGGATCTAGTCCACACAAAACTTAATGCGGATCGGAACGCCCCCATTCCAAAAAAAGTGATGCTATGTCTGTATTACTATTCCAAAAAAGTTATACGCATTAAAATTTGTGCGTACAATTTTAAAATTTATGTGGATCAAGTCCGCATGAATCTTAATGGATCGAATCACCTCATTCCAAAAAGTAATGTTATGTCTGTACTACTATTCTATTATATATTACTGATATTAAACTCTTGTAATGTTATCTTAGCAATGACAATATAATCTCGGAACATATATATAAACTCCCTTACAATAATCTTTTACACCTCAAGCAGTGTGAATAATTTTAAGCGAGTGTATTAGTATCAATTTTAACATAATAAAAACATGATATCAAAGAGACTTAAGTATCAACTTTTAATCTAACCTATAACTGAAAAGTCAATATTCCCAACTGACTCGCCAAAAACACCTAACACATTAATTACTAGCACGAGAACCACATCATTTGATCTCAGGGTGAAGACTAGTACCAACCAAGCTGTTACACTGTATGATCACTGAATATCCTGGATTTATTTCTACCAGAAAACACTGATGCTTAGTGACAAATACTGTCAGATGACTTGGTTTTGGGTCAAAAACCCAGAATCTTAAAGAATATATATAAGATTTGCACTCAAAAGAACTACAAATACTGCTGTTACTAATAAGGACTGCAGGTTTTTAGAATAGTTCCTTCTCATGCACAATTAAGCTCAAATGCAAGATATTTCGACAATTATTGACATAGAAGATCATTACTTGTAAAAAATAATCATAAAATAAGTGGAGTAAGAAAGAAAGCCTACAAATAACCAATTAAGCAAAGAAGATACATAGACAGAATTCAATTTGAGGAAGTTTAAGCAATAGATTTGAAGCAAAGGTCACACATATTTAAAAGTCACTCTAATGCTTTGCTGTGTTCTTTTGAATGGAAGAAAGGGTAGCACGGTGAGCGTCAATAGAGATGGCAGCAGGTTGAGATCCTCGTTTTGAGGTCGGTGTATGGTAGTATCATTCTAATAGGAGGAGATCCTACACTGAAAAAGTGGAGAGGTTTTGAGTCGGAGTCTTTTTGTTTTCTTTCTTTATTTCTTTAGAACCAGAAACAGATTGGGAGAGAAAAACGATAAATAAACAATGCCAAACATGTCTTTTTACAGGTAATAGAGTCGCAGTTTTCACTGTTCCATTGAAAACAAATGCTCTCTTTTGCTCTTCCAACCTGGGTAGAAGAGTCCTCTTTTGGAGTCCTTTCTAAACTTTCATTTCGCATTTGGAAGTACGTTTCCGCTATTCCATCCAAAATAAAGCTACCAAACAGGCTATTATAATTTTGAGGAAACTTCTACGTCAGATTCCAAACAGAAATGCAGGATAAAATATGATATTCTCCCTTGAAAGTTCAATCAGGAACCAACTGATCACACAAATAATTACCAACAACTTCAATCATGCTGCTCTCAATCAAAGACAAGTACCAAAGCAATTATTAAAGTGCACCATCATTTTTCTTTTGGAGCAGGAGATTTCCCATGGGTATCGGACTGAATTTAGTTTGATGCTCGGTAATACCAGTTCGATCCATGATGAGATTCACGGGGATAGATATAGATCTGCACGAATCTAAATCATCCGTGCAAATCTCAACGCAGATTGGACGGTTCAACAGGGCATTGAACCAAACTCGGTCCGATGCCCATCAGAACCCTTTCTTTTATGCTAACAAATGTTGTCACCTTTGCTGATACAATTATAACAAGAAAGAACTGCAAAATATGCAGAAAGCTAAGGATTCCAAATTTCATTCAGCAAAAACAATTAAAATACAAAAAATTTAAAATCCTAATAGAGGACTCTATAAACCTGCAACCCCCCCCCCCCCCCAATAAAACAATTAAATAAAGAAAGAAAAACAAAACTAACCCAGAATAATTTTATTCAGAAAGTGCACAACAATTAGGGGCTTGTCAAATCCTTCTCTCTTTCCTTGCTTGAAACGAGCCATCAGAACTATTTAGTCAAGCCATCACATCTCACTTGCACAAGCTGGAGTTGACTTGGGTGTTCTCAGTTCAGCCTTCTTCTCTTGCGCAAATGATGTGCCGGTCCCCCATCTACATCCAGTGAGCCTCCTGTATTGCCACTTCCACCTGAGGTAGATGCACCAGCTGTACCATTACCACCAGTTCTGACACGCCTCCTCTGAGCCCTAGACGAACCCGCACTACTATTGTGCCGCTCCGAAGCAGAAGCAGGTCCTTCTGAGTTACCAGTGGCCGCACCGGGGTCTCCTTGTATCACTGCCATTGTACTGGATGCAGATACCTGATCTGCTGCAAGCGCCACAGCAACCTGGGCCCCACCGGCTGGTCTCTCTGAACTGGATGGGTCAATTGGACTTGCCGAAGTTGAGGCTCCATTATTATTAGTACCATTCATGCTAGCAAACCGCCCGACAACCCGGCCCAAATCAGCCGTTATAGCTGCAAGCCTCTCTGTGCTAGCAAGACCATAGAGAGAGAAGCGGTGCCATAGATCAATCCCCTCTCTAAAGAGTGTAGCCTGAATTAGGGTTAGGGTTTGCACTACTGCTGCCAGGATTCATCAAAGGGGGCCCTGAGTTTATTGTAGTATCCACCATCACATTCGGGATAACTTCAGCGCTGCTGCTACTGTTATTACCGATATTAAACTCTTCTCTCTGGAGTCTCCTAGCACGGAGCCTGGTGAGAACCCGTCTGTGGGCCCCATCGAGCACTTCTTGCATGGCAGCATCTACATTCGGGTCAAACCGGTGGGATCCAGAACCACCCGGGCGGATTTGTGGGTCCAACAAGCGCCTCATAGAAGAGGCAATACCCTCACCGAACCGCCTGGAAACAGGTCTGAATTGCTGTCTGAAACTCTCGACCCGATTTCCCCGGGGCCTGGGGGGGATCTTCACCCCATCCTCTCCAATCGGAGCAGTGCTCTTCGCCCTCTCTCCATTGGAATCTGAACCGCCACGGCCATAGATAGGAGTGATATTAGCATCAGTAACCTCCCCCTTGCAGACAGGGCACTCCCTGTGATCAGAGTGCACGTGCAGCCATTGGTACAAGCACGGCCAGCAGAACAAGTGGCCGCATGAAGTCACCACTGGCTCGGTCGCCATTTCAAAGCAGACATTGCACTCGAAATTTGCACTAATGTTCTGCGCATTCTCTTTTGATTCTTCATCAGACGCCTCCTCCTCCATGGTACCAGCTTCCAACTTCACCTTATCCTTTCTCACATTTGCCTCTGCTGTTCTTTCAACACATGCAACCGTCTCCTGACCTGCTTGCGGCTCAGCGGCAGTGACACCTATAGTAGATGCTGAGGCCATGTTTGGATTATTAGCTCCACTTCCATGTGGGAAGGATGACCTAAACCGCCGGGCCCTTAGCCTGGAGCTCGTCTCAATCAGGCGCCTGAACCGTATCTCTGGCCGAAGGAGCTCAGAACGGCCACTTGTCATGTAAGGAGGTGGCAGTTGAGGGTAGAAGCTAAACGTGATGTCGTCATTTGGGTTCTCCTGTGCCCTTGGATGGGGGATATACGCTTGTTGGGGAGGTGGAACAGGAGGTAGAGAGGGTGGGGCCACATAAGGAGGGGAATAAGGTACATGGGTCTCAACAGAAAAGGCTGCCGGATCATCTACAATCATGAGACTAGGGTTTGTAGCTTCATCTAACTCATGCACAGGAGGTAACGGGTTCGGGTCGGCCAGAGGCGGATAGGAAGTGTTGAATGACTCGTAAGAAGGGAAGTAAGGCGTGTATTCAGGGCTAGGTGGGGTGCGATCCATTTGCGGGTTTGGGTCCATGGCAGGTGTTGAAGGTGAGTAAGGAGGGTGCGCGTGTGACTCTGCAGTTTCAATGTGGATAGAACTAGACCTGTTAGCAGGGGTGTTACTGTCTTCAATTGAGGCAACTGAGCTTGACGAGGAGGAATTCATGGGGATGGAACTGAGTGCTAAGTCTGAACCTAAATCGGGTCGGGCACGGCGAGGTGAACGGGGCAATCCTAAGTAAAGATTCAGATCCATGTTGCTTCTCGTATTGGGTCTGTTTGAATCGTTTGCATCATCTGCCATCAATGGTCTCTACTAAAAAAATTCCAACTTGGTTCGAAATTCACAGAATAGAACTTTCTTTCTTCAAATTTGTCACCACTTTAAGGTAACCAATTTTTACTCCTAAAAGGTAATCGAGCTGAAAAAGTGAGACTAGGAGATGGATTGAAGAGTCAAAACAAGCGGGGAAACCCTAAATTTGAGAGATCCATTGTTGGGTTTTCTCAATTTGGGATTAATCCAAAAGAGGGTACCAAAAGAAGAGTAAAGATAGGAGTTGGATAATCATACCATTCTTGCATCTTCGAGTGGCGATTTGGGAATTTCTCCCCTTGTTACCATGTTTCTCTCTCTACCCGACCTAGAGAGAGAAAGCGAGAAAGATGTCTCTGTGGACTGTGTATTTAGATTATTTTGTGGAAAAAGGGTGGCGCAGCAGTTTTTTGCCAACTCCTGGTCCACGGTTTCAAATTCAGACTGATAACACGATTTTTCACCGGTCTACCATTTTCTTTAAAAATCTGATCGAGTATGTGTATAATGTAGTCTGGTAATTTTCAGAATCAACATGTTATTCTTAATTTTTATAGTGTTTGGTTGAGATTTAAGGGTTAGAAGGTCTAATTTAAATATTTTAGTTTGTGCCGATTTAAGCTAGTTGTTTGATTGAGTTTTAAAGTTAAGTTAGAATTTAAATTATTTTTTGTCTGATTGAGATTTAAGGTTAAATTATGACTTAAGTTGAATTATTTTTTTTGCTTCCTTTACATGCAGACTTAATTATATTTTTTTAAATAGAATTACCTAATTAATAATGACATTACATAATTAGGAACACCAGGTGTAGCTCTGTCAGTTATAAAAATTTTAAAATAGAATAACCTAATTAATAATAACGTCACATAATGGGAAACACATAAATAATAAATAAAATAATTTTTATGCATCATTATTAGGAGTACTATGTTGAAATCGGATTTTGATTACCGTAGAGGCGTAGACTATTCATAGTTAAATACAGCTCTGTTAAAATAGGATTTTAATTAGTGTAGAACATCAGGTATAGCTCTGTCTGTTATAACACGGCAATGTACATAGAAACACCAAGTGCAGCTCTGTTAATATATATTTTTTTAATGAAATTAATAAAGATAATAATATGAGCAGTACAACATTTGTAGTTTAAAAAAGCTTGAAAATTAAATAAGCTTATACGAACAAAATAAATCTCACTCATAAATAAACTTCAATTATTACATATTTATATAACTGACTTGTTGAGTAGAACTAGGGTGTTAAGTTCATCAAGACTCTTTGTGAACTCAATTTAAAAATCTATTGAATTTGTTTCAAACGACGAATCTGAATCATTGAAAGTCATCTAGTGATGTGTCTATATGCAAAAAATTTCAATTTTCGAATTAATTTTGTATAGAGTTAAGTGGTCAAAAAATGAATGCATTAAAATTAGTTATAAACCTTCTAATTTTGACCGATTGACTTTATACTAAATTAATTTAAAAGTTTAATATTTTCGCATATAGACACATCACTCGTAATGTATATGAGTTTCAACGGTTCGGATCCGTCGTTTGAAACCAATCTAATAAGTTTTAGTGTTGAGTTTAAAAAACAATTGGTGAACTTAAAAACACACTATTGTTGAATTCACAAGGAAACTCGGTGCTAACTCTTAGATATAATTTCACACGTGCAATCATTAAGTGAATACAGTATTTAATGTATGGTTGGTGCTAATCCTTAACTTTCTTTCTTAATCACTCTGATTTTTCTCTCACTTTCTTTATCGATTGTGTTTCTTAATTAAGTCAAGAGAAAGAGTATGTAGGAGCAAAACATGTATTCATAGAAAAAGATTTTTTCTGCGCTTAATATTGCAACAAGTGCGTTTTATAGCACGTCCTAAATTGCCACAACCAAAAAATCAGCCACATACACATACATACGCAAATTACTCTAATTTTTTTAGTTATATTAACAATACAAGTAGCAACTTAATATTTTGTGTATATTACAACACTAACATAATATTTATTAGGAAGCAACCAATTGTATCCAAGGTTCTGTACCCAGTTTTTACTCAAACCAACTGTTATTTGACTAGCACCAATACTATAAAAGAGCATATTGCATCCTATAAAACTCAACGCGGCTACTGTAAAATAAGCAAATGATCTTCTTGCAAGTCGCGACTTTTAAAAAGTGGTCCCAGAGTTAGTTGCTAACGCGGTTTCACCAGGACCACTTGGACAACTGTCAACAAACAATCAGCGATACTATAAAAATACAAGTCTAGATCCTATAAACCTCAATACGGATACTGTAAAATAAGCACTCACAAGTAACGACTTTTCAAAGTGGTACCAAGTTAGTTGCTAACTGCTTTGACTAGAACCACATGGACAACTTATAGAACTTTGACCGGGACTACTGGGACCACTTCTAGAAGCTCTCTAACGACTTTTCAACTAACCCGGGACCACTTTAAACACTGTAAAATAACTCTTTGAATACTGTAAAATTGATTTTTTTTTTCAAATTTTTTTTTTCAAATTTTAATTTTTTATATATGCATCTAATTCCTGTAAAAGAACATGATGGATACTGTGAAACCACAAGATGGATACTGTGAAACCATAAGATGGATACTGTCAAATAACAATGTTAATACTGTAATTTTTTTTCAAAATTAAATTTTTTATATTTGCATCTATATCTTGTAAAATAACAAGATGGATACTTTAAAACGACATGATGAATGCTATAAAATAACTAAATGGATACTATAAAACAACAAGGTTAATACTGTAAAATAAAAGCATACACAAAAACATAAATGTCTTTCAACAAATATAACATTCCTTACAAATTAAAACAAACATATTGTTCACCAAACATATTGTTTCTAACCAACATATTATTCACCAAAGACATATTACATCATTCACAAATAGAAAAATACATAAATATATTGTTCCATCACTAGAATAAAAAAGTTGTCACTTAAGAACCCTCTGATGCACATTATAAGGATGAGTCAGAAGTCACATCACTAGAACAAGACATTCATTTGATATATCCACATATGCTTACAGGTGTCTCATATTGCATCAGCTGTAGTACTAACTCAACAATCTGCATGAATCAATCCAGATATGTAAAATAAAGAAAATAAAATTAATGCATAGATCTTGTAAACTATTGCATATATCCTATAAAACTGTTAGATAGATCCTGTAAAATATTGTATAGATCATGTAAACCTATTTGATAGATCTTGTAAAATATTGTATATATCATGTAAACATATTAGATAGATCATGTTAGTAGTGAGATCTCCAGAAGAAATCTTCCCTTTTGCTACAAAAAGGTCTTGAGATTTCTGGAAAAGGCAGACGACGATTAGAAATTTAAATAGTTCAGAATCGTCCGATCTACGTACCTCGAGTAGCGACTCACAAGATTAATGAATATGATCTTCTTATTCTCGCTGATAAACAATAGAGTGAAATAAAAAGATTAATTAAGATCACAACAGATACTATCATAGATTTAAGTCATATAACATGTAAAAGAACGATCTAAATAGATCTAAATAGAAGGAAACAACTAGAAGAAACGGCGGATCTGATCTGATCGGGTGCGGTAATAGCGCTGGAGAGGTGGTGCGGAAGAGAGGAAAGTGGTAAGCTCCGGCGAATACTATAAAACAACAAGATTAATACTCCAAATCGCATCTATCTCATCTCTCTCTAGATTTCCACAAGATTAATGGCTTTATTTGAAATAAATTTTAATTGGATGAAAAATAAACAAACAAATTTTTTAATAAAAATATGAACTTAATATTTTGCATATAATCTTACAACACTAATATAACTAGCGAAATGCCTCGCTTTGCTTCGGCAATGGTAATGATTACGCAAAATGTGATGTTTTTTAAATTTATAAACTCGGTTTGCTATCGGGTCAGATTACAAGCGCATAATCCTATTGAGTAGTATAAACGAGTGTCGATCCACATGGAATAAGGTCTAAGGTCTTGAGTGATTAAACCACAATCTTTCGAAAGGCTAGACAAAATCTAAAATGAAAGAGTTGTTGTTGTTGTCACATCCCAAACTGGAAATTCTGGATTAAGGCATGATCAGTCCTCGCCTCGCATTTATTAAATTAATAAACACGCAAGGCTAAACAAATACCAATATAAATAAAGTGCGGAAGCGTGAATAATATAAAATTGAGCATCAGTCATACAATCCATAAGTATACATATACATATCAATCCATACAACCCACATAATAATAAAACATAATCTAAGGAAGGGGATACAAGAACTACGATCCCGATGTACAACCAAAAGTATCAGGACTCATAAATCCTAACAAAAGTCCTATCAAACACAACTCAAACATCGTGGTCATCGGGGACAGCTCCTGCCAAATCTTGCTGCTGATCGCCAGTCTCTGTACCTAAAATCCCACATCAAAAGGTGGGTGAGCGACCAATCGCACAGTATGTGACCCAGAATTACCCCTTCAGGAATCCTCTATGTTCAAAGCACTTTTAATTATAAATTACGTAAAGTTTTAGAAACAATAATTTATATGCACATGGTTTATTATAAATATTCTAACTTATTAACTATTAAAAGAAAAATATAAATAATAGATGCCATGATGCGATTAATCTATTATGCAACATGCAAAGATACCCAAAATAAAACACAAGGAGAATATTATATTCATATCCAAATCGGAGTCCAGTACGTGAGTACTGTGTGTAAGAATTAATATAATAATAGTACGGATAAAATATCACCCCGTGCCGTGCAAATCGAATTGATAGTTCCAACGCGATATAATCCAAGTACTGCGATCAGGGGGTGCAATGATACTTGTTGCCTAATGACATTGAGTATTGCCCTACAAGACGGTGCACGCTAGCAGATGGTTATATCTAAGTTCTGTTAGTGTAATAATCTAGAAGTCAATCATAGGATAATTTTATTCTATATATTTTGTTCATGTAATGGATGATTAATAAAGATATCATTTTGTTCTTTGAGATTTATCGCATTTATAAATCATTTCGAGTTCATGACTTGAAATTGTAGAACTCCATAATATAAATGATAAATACTCTTAATAGTCACTAACCGTGGTAATTAGCAAAGAACACTAATTGACCAATCAAAGGTTAGTATGTGGATTAAATGATGGTTAAGTTTTACAAACCATAGACAAAGAGTTGTCATTTTAATCACATAGATACATGTTAGAGAACATGGTATTTGACAGACCCTAAATGAAACATTTGGAATTGTGTTCGTGTCATTAATGTTTCATTCAGTGTTAAGTTCTATAGTATGAGGTGGTTCGTCTTTCCTACATGAGAAGTGTGTATTCGTGAGTGTTGTTCAACGCTATCCGTAAAAAGTAGCTATACATATGACATTTCAGTATACATGACTTATGCGGAGGAGAGATGTTCACCAAGACTACTATTGTCCCTTGTATACATTACGGGTGATGGTATCACTAGGCCTCTTGATAAAGTAGGGTTATCAGCGCTCGATATGATTAAAGAGTTAATCATATTTGATAATCTGCTTAAGATCGAGAAAAAATTAAGTTTGCAAGGATGACACACATCTACCTTGAAACGGATCTGATAATATGAGACATAAGAATTAACACGAGTAAATTGTTTACTGGATCGTGATATTGTACTGTACAAGATCATTTGTGTCAATTGGGTAGTCATAATGCATTCTGTCAGATGCCGCTTATGATTTATAGAATTAAAAGGAGTTTTAATTTTATTGCCAACATAACACAGATCCTATCGGGTCACACCAATAGGAAAGTAAATCAGAGAATTATTAATTAATTATAAAGAGTTATTAATAAATAAATGTCATAGAAATGACAAGCTTAAACAGATTAAATTTATAAGCGTGTACGGCACGTTGTATAAATTTATCGCAACAACAGTCGCAAGAAAATATAATTATTCAGAATAATTATATTGATAATAAATGGATTATAAATATTAATTATGAATTAATATTTTGGGTCAAAAGCTCATTTGATTTTGGACCTAATTTAAATTTAGAATTTAAATTAAAAGCCCAAATTGATTCAATTGAATTTTGGGCTTATGGTTCAAAGGGCAATTTTGGAAATTCACCCTAAAACCGACTTCATGGGGGCATTTTGGTCTTTTTGAAACCGACTTTACACCCTATATAAAGGCATGTGGGGTGAGAGAAAATATAGAACTCGATTCGATTCGGTTATAATTTTCTCTTTCTCGTGTTTCCTCCCATATAGTGATTTGCGTAGAAAAGAAAGAAATACGTAATCCACATATATTCTCGAGTTCACCAAGCCCTTGGTGAACTCAAGTCCAAAACTCATCGGATCGGCTTCAAACGACGAATCCAACCGTTGAAACCCGTTTACCTTACGAGTGATGCGTCTACATACAAAAATTTTAAATTTTGAAATTAATTTTACATAGAGTCAAGTGGTCAAAATTAGAAGGTTAATAAATTAATTTTAATGCATTCATTTTTTGACGTTTTTTGACCACTTGACTCTATGCAAAATTAATTTCAAAATTTAAATTTTTTGCATGTAGACGCATCACTCGTAAGGTAGACGGGTTTGAACGGTCGGATTCGTCATTTGAAGCCGATCTGATGAGTTTTGGACTTGAGTTCACCAAGAGCTCGGTGAACTCGAGAGCACCCTAGTTCTACTCTATATTGTTATGCCTTTAATTTTTTATACAAATTTAATTTAAGTTATGATTATCTAAATATAATATATAAAATAATAAAAAATAATATATATAATAGACGTATCGTATTCTAGATTTTTGAAAATTGTCGTATCGCCGTATCCGTATTGTATCCGATACGATACGATACGATACCCGTATCCATGCAACATAGATTTTTAGTCATCAAAACCGTAATAAATAATAACAATCAAAATATAAACGAAAATAAAACCAAATCGATCCGAATAAGACGAACAACCGAACCATTTTATTCAAAATAAATTGACCTGTTGAAAAACAAACAAATCGAATCATCTGTAGAAATATAAAATTAAAAACGTCGCCTGAGAGATTCGAACTCTCGCGGGGAAACCCCATGTACTTAGCAGGCACACGCCTTAACCACTCGGCCAAAGCGACTTTTTGTTAATAAAAGATTTTACTCTTTATTAGACGTCAAAATTTCTCCCCTTCCCGTATCGAGGCTGCAAAACAATAAAGGACTGGCTTATTCGAGCACAATGCTGTCTCAATTTGGGTATTTCCAGGAAGTATTTTCTCTTTGTATGAGTCTAGTTTGTCTGCCCTACGGCCTTGCTTTGGTTTTTCCAAGCTTGAAGCTAGCTCTCTTTTCATAGAGTTTCCGCCTGGCAGGCAGACACACCGATCGCTTGTCGATATAGGGTATCTGGTAATAAAGATCCGGTGTTTCTAAGAGTTTACTTTAACCCTTCATAATTTCATATTGTTCTCCTCTTCTCGATTATCGCCGACCTTCGGTTTGTTCCGCTCACAGGCCTAGCTCTTCGACGAGCGGGACTCGCTGCTACTTTCTGTGCTCCCTTTTTCCTTGCGCAAATTCGTTGCGTTTTTGCCTTTCCAAATACCAACTTAGGTAAAGCTTTGTTCTTTCTCTCTTCTGATTTCTGCTATTATATACAGTTTTCTCTTTTATTCTTGCAGTTTTTAACATCGGATTAATCTAGGAGATGTTTTGCTCCCCGGTTTTGGAGTAAATTGATTACTAGTCTTCAGAATTTAATTATTTAGTTATGTAATCGTGTATAATTGTAGTTTGGAATCAGTTTGATAAAGCTGGTTCGACTCGGGGGATGAATTTTGGTTAATTAGTGGTAGCATTTGTGGTTATCAATTAATTGGAGTTAGTTTTATTAGAGGTCTGGGTTCCCACCCAATCTATAGGCTACTGCTACTGCTTGGTGGTTTCACCCTCTATAAACTTAACCCCAATTTCTTCTCATTTATATCCTTTTCTTTCACAGAATAAAATTTGGTGATGAGTAGCGGTGCAAGATCCAAGAATTTTAGGCGCCGATCTGAAGAACCAGACTCAAACACAGATGATGTCAACCCAAGCCATAAACCTAAACCTGTATCCCAGAAACCCAAGCCCAAACCTGACCCGGTACAAACCCATACCCGCCTCAGCTTTGCTGATGATGAAGAAGAAGATGACGGTGTCAGCTTCCGCCCAAGCAGGGCTCCCCGACCCGTGAAACAGAACCCTGCATCTGCTAGTTCTAGCCACAAACTGACAGCTGCAAAGGATCGGATTAAGGCCAAGGGATTAACCTATTCTACTACTACTTTGCCATCAAATTTACAGTCTCAGGCTGGAGAGTACACTAAGGAAAGACTCCTTGAGTTGCAAAAGAATGCACGCCCACTCGGTAGTATTTCAAGACCTCCTCCAAAATCAGTTTCTCTTTCTGGTCTGGATCCAAAACTAACAAAACCCGATAAGCCGCCTGAGACTGTAATTGTACTGAAGGGCCTTGTTAAGCCTATGACCCCTTCGGCTGCTGCAAATGAGGAAGAAGAGGAAGACGAAGTAGAAGAGATGGAGTTGGATAAGGGGCCATCAATTCCAGATCAGGCAACTATAGATAAAATTAGAGCAAAGCGCCAGCAGTTGCAACAGCCCCGACATGCTGCACCTGACTTCATCTCTCTCGATGGTGGTGGTGTAATTAGTAGCCGGCTGTCTGCTGGTACTGGAGGGTCCAGTGATGAAGAGGAAGATGCAGAGTTGAAGGGAAGGATTGCTCTTTTAGGCGACAAACCTGGACAATCTGTAAATAAAGGTATTATATTTGAGGGTTCTAAAGATAGTAGCATGTCCATGAATACTGCTAAATTTAAAGACTTAGAGCTGCCTGAAGAGGAGGAAGAGGAAGAAGAGGAAAGAAGATGGGAGGAAGAACAGTTCAGAAAGGGTTTGGGTCGCAGGTTAGATGACTCAGCTTCACCTGCAGCAGTTGGGCTTACCCCAAACAGTGCCCCATCAAGTGTATTAGCACCACAGATTCAGCCTCAGCAAACCTCAATTTTTGTGAGTCAAAGTGCAGAGGCTATGTCATTATCACAACAGGCCAAGGTGGCAGTACAGGCTTTGCATGGCATGATGAACAAGCTCAAGGAATCACACAAATCAACTCTAGATTCTTTGGTCCGGGTTGATATGTCCCTCAGTGAGGCTCTAATAGAGATCTCTAATTTGGAGAAGTCATTGGAAGAAGATGATGACAAATACGTCTATTTCCAGCAGCTGCGTGACTACATTTCTGTGTTGTCTGATTTTTTGGGTGAGAAAGCACTTCTGGTAGAAGTGTTAGAGGAAGAAATGCAGAAATTGCACGAGGACCGTGCCCGAAATATCTCTGAAAGGCGTGCTGCTGACCTGGCTGATGGGTCATCAGCTCTCGAACCAGCAATTAAAGCTGCCATGAGGGTTCTAGATAATTCTAATAGCTCGAGCAGCTCCAGTCAGATGGCGGCAGCTATTTCTGCTGCTCAGGCTGCAGCAACCACAGCTATGGAAGCTTCTAGAAATTTACCTGTGAAGTTGGATGAGTTCGGACGAGACCTGAACAAGCAAAAGAGAGTGACTTTGCAGCTCAGAGCAGAGAGTAGAAAGAGAAGAATGGCTCAGCAAGAATGTAAACGCATGAAATTTAATGGGAGCAACAGTATCATAGAAGGAGAGCTGAGCACTGATGAGAGTGACAGTGAGAGTGATGCCTATATGTCGAGTCGTGACGAGCATTTACAAACAGCTGACAAGATATTTAGTGATGCGTCAAATGAGTACGCCAATCTGAAGGATGTTAAGGAGAGGTTTGAAGGTTGGAAACGGCGGTACCCATCAGTATACCGCAATGCTTATGCATCAGACAGTGTGCAGGCTGTCTTTGCACCTTTTGTTAGATTGGAGCTCGTGAAGTGGGATCCGCTGTACCGTTTCACTGATTTTGTGGGCATGGAGTGGCACAAGGAATTGTTTGACTATGGCTTCCTTGAATCAAAAGTTGATGACTCAGAGGAGGATTCGGATATGAATCTGATACCGGCTTTGGTTGAGAAGGTTGCGCTTCCTATATTTCACCATGAAATTGCCCATTGCTGGGATGTTTTGAGCACCAAACAAACCCAAAATGCTGTTTCCTCTGCAAAGATGCTCATAAGTTACCTTTCTCCCTCCACCAAGGCTCTGCATGAGCTACTTGCAGTGGTAAATACCCGTTTGACCGAGGCAGTCAAAAACTTAGATGTGCCGCTATGGGGCCCAAATGTCATAAAGGCTGTACCAGGTGCTGGCCAGTTCTCTGCATACTGTTTTGGCATGTCAGTCCGCTTGCTTAGAAACATTTGTTTGTGGAAAGATATACTAGCGGGACCTGCTTTGGAGAAGCTTGCAATTGTAGAGTTATTAAGGGCCAAGGTATTGCCACATATCAAGTCTTCTGGGTTGGATGCGCATGATGCAGTTATAAGGTTAGAGAGGGTGGTGGATTCATTATCAGCATTTGCATCAGGTACTGGTTTAAGAGGAGATCATACTGAGAAAATTCGACCTTTAGTGGAACTTGTAAAGGAGGTTGGGGTAAAATTGGAAAGGCGGCATAAATCGCAGGTGGATGAGAATGAGGTACATGGGTTGGCACGGAGATTGAAAAAGATGATGGTTGCATTAAATGATTATGACGGGGCAAGGGCTATCCTTAAGATGTTTCAACTCAAAGAAGCACTCTAGGTAGTTTTTTGTTAGTTAGATTTGTTTTCTTTGTTAGTTTCTATTTGGTAGTTTTCTATTGTCAATCTTTATCTCTAATTAGAACAAATTATGAAGGTTTTGATAAACCTCAAAAAACACTTGAAAAATAACAGTTATTATCAATCCTTTAGTTGAACCATATATTACTTGAATATTTTTTTGGTGACATTTCCAATTGCTATTTTCTGATTGTATTTGTTACTGTCTTTACTTCTGCCTTTTGATGCTGGCTTGAATTGATCAATGGTTTCATGAAATGAAACCCTGTGCTGTTATGGACTTTTGGATTTTGCAGTACCATACTTCTCTGTATAGTTTGCACTTGTATTTGTTGTAGTTTTACCTGTGGAGTACTCCAACTTCATAATTTTGCAACAGCTATTTTTTGTCGGTGATGTAAGGACTGCGGAGTAGGTTCAATGGGCTCCAGGACCGTCCGTTCTGCTTTAAGATTCGTGTGCTCCGCTTTATTATCTGTACGCGCTCGTGTCAATTTTCAGGCGTACAAATCTTAAAGCGGATTGGACGGTCCTGGAGCCCATCGGACCTACTCTGTTCTCGTGATGTAAGATATATTCTGCAATTTTTATTCCATCAAGAGAAGAAAACAACTACCTCCTCAATAATTGTACCAGTGATTTCAATCCATGATTTCGTGTAGTAAGAAATAAAGTCCATGCTGTAATTGCTGAGAATTAAAAAATTCCATAACCTTTTTATTTGGATTTCAATTAAATTTCCGGGCGACATCAACTTCAATTATATAATAATTGACACGAATCAATTTTTGTGGTATATCACGCCGGTGAAAATCATGAGATTCAGTTCAGATTTTTACCATTCATTAAATTAGTTGAATTTTTCAACATTCTTAAATCGGTGCATCATCAATTCATCATGTTATATAATTTATACCCCGGCTCAAAAGACATGCGAAATATCGCTCAAAAGTTCTGCTTATGTAGAATATATCTGATCTTCATGGTATGGGTCAAGTTTGTGAAAATCATGAGATTTTGATTATCTTTTATCTTTCAGTAAATCAATTGATTTTTTAATATTTTAAAATTGATGCATCAAAAAATGATAATCAATTTATGTTTTATATAATTTATTGGATTTTAAATTTCTTAGCTATGTCATGTAGCCTTTATTCAATTTGATGTAAATATTATCTTTATGTCCGACATGAGTACCTATATTTTTTTTTGGAATTTGATCTGATCTGACTAGATTCAAACTTTTTGAAAAGTCAAATTGATTCGAACCTGATTTGATTCAATCCGACTCAACCCGAAATCCAAATGTGATCCGAAGTTGATTCTATAATTGATAAAGTTATAAGTTCTTTTATGCTTAAATGGAAACAAAAATAATTGTGTATTTTACATTCCTTACAAAAATGATTGAAAATAATAAAAACAACGAAAAATTAGACCTCATACTCAAATAAAATTAAATTAGAGGTGGCTTAGACCTAAGGTTGTACAAAAAACTTGTGGCTCGTGAGCTGCTCGAACTCAGTTCGGTAACAAACTCGCTAATAACTCGTTCGTTAAAAACTCAAGTTACTCTGACACGAGTTGAGTAACTCGTTTAACTCATGAGTTGAGTTAAAGTTGGACTCAACTCGCTCATTTCACTCGGACTCGGTTGAGTTCAGTACTTGTGTCTCATACCCAACTTGACTCAAATAACAGTGTTTCAAGGGGTGTCCTTTCTTACCGGTAAATAAAATTAAATATGACATGCGTGAATATTTACAAGAATTTCTACCAGGACTGCTGCTTTTTGAACAAATGAACCTTTTTGGAAATAGGTTATTACGTAACAACAGTTCAAAGTGCTAGACTGCTAGTAGGTAATTAGGATAACTGATCACGAGTTAATTTACGAGTCACGAGTCAACTCGAGTTACTCACGAGTTGAGTTCGAGTCAGCTCGGCTCGGACTTCTCTACTCAAGTCGCTATTTTCCGAGTTGAATTCGAGTTACCCCGAACTCGAACTAACTCGGCTCATTAGCAGTTCTACTTAGAACAGCCTAAAAATCAACTTATTCCATTTAATTAAACTATATTTAATTTCCACTGTTAGTCCACAACAAAAAATAACCAAATGATCTTTAATTCCTGTCCCTCTGTCAACTTGTAGATAGGGACAAGACAGTAATTAACATAGGCCTTAGTGTTTGCCAGGGCCCTACAATATTAACTCATACTGCACATGGCTCTAGACCTATTTGCTTTCTCTCTCTCACACACACACGGTGAAGAAAACAGAAACAGTGGAGTGGAGAGGGTGAAAATTGCTACAATGTCGAACGAAGAAGGAAGCAAAGAGAAGCGATGGGTTTATCCTTGTTCAAATTGCAAGGAAGAAATGAAGAAAACAATGTCAACATATCTGGGTTTGAGTTTTGCTGTTTTCTTAGGCCTCCTTCCAAAAAATACCCTTCCCTACATCACTTCTCTTCAGTCCAGGAACAGGTTACAATCCGCAGTTTCCATTCAATTTAGTTTATCAATCAATCAATTAATTGGTAGATTCTGAAATAGTACGAATTAATAGGGTACTGGCACTGAGATTGTTTGAGGCAGAAGATCAATTGAGGCAGGTACGGGCTCGCCGGAGGGAGGACGGCCGCGCCAATGCCCGTGCGGCGGAGATTTTAGCCGAGCACCGCAATGCCTGGCTGGATACAGAACACAGTCTCCTTAACCGCCTTGAGGATGCACGTGCAGTCGAATCGGAGCTACGGGCCCGGATCGACTCTCTTGAAAGAGAACTTTTAGTTGCCAAATCAGCCAATGCTGCTGCTACTGTTTCAGGTGACGATGCCACTGACGGCAATGAGAAGAGAGAGATTGGAGCGGGGGAAGGGGAAGGGGAAGTAGAAGGTGAATTGAGTGAGGAAGAGATGGATGAAGAGGAAGGTATGGTGTTACATGAGGAAAGGGTTGCAGACGGGTTGGAATTGGACGAGTTCGCAGCTATGTTCTATCAAGAGAGGTTACAGATGCCGTTACCCCCAATGGATGGCCATGGCCTTGGCCCCCAAAATAATGGAAATTATCACTGTACTGATGCTAGTTGGTTTGAGCTCCACAATCCCAGTTCCAATCCCAATCACATTCCTTGGCAGGTTATTGTTAACCCCCCCTCATTTTTTTTTTCCTTGGCAGGATAGGTATCAAATATCTTGATGTGATTGTACTTGTTAACTACTAGAGAGTGCGATGGTGTCAGTGCTACATCAGACTGGTACTGGCATGTGACTGATCAAGTGTCAACTGCACTGTATATTTATGGCAATTTAAATTCTAGTTCTGCCAGTACATTATTTTACAGCTGCATTATATACTGCCAATTACCAATTATAACCCAAGTAAAGACAATTCAAGAAAAATAATATTAGAGATTGGGATCATTCTGCCTTGTAGTAGTAGGCTATCAGGACATGTATTGAATGCATGTTTTTCAAGTTATTAATATTTTTTTCACTTCTCTTCATTGCATCAAAATATTAGTTTAGCTTGCATTATTCCCGGCACTGCAGCCTTTATGCTTGTAAAATAACTAACCAAGTTTACTACAGAAGCTAAAAAAAAAAGTATCTTTTTTCCTATCGTAACTTTTGTAGGGCCTGAATTATGATCCTGTCGAATCAATGGGTGGGCTGAAACATGTAACAGCCAGGTAATCCTAAAAATCAAAATTTCATTGTTACTTTTTAGAAAAGAAATGAATCTAAAATTTATTCATTTTGATTAATTTTCAGAGAATCTCCTTGGAAAATAGGTCTTGCATCATCAGGTGTACCAAACAAACTGAAAGTACTAGAGGAAGAATTAGTAAACCTAGAAAATTTGGGTAAAGGAGATTTGTCAAAAATCCCATCTTCTATGCGAAAACAAGCCAAAAGATACCAATCCCTTTCTGTGCGAATTGACGATCTATGCAAAAGAATGGTACATTTTAAATTCCCATTTGCATATAATATATTGTAGATTAGAAGCAGCATTAAGCAGTCAGGAAAGTCAATTGCATAATAACAACATTTCATTTCTTTAAGCAATGACAAAGCTCGAAAAACAAATGTTTTATTTTTTATTTTGTTCCCCTTTTATAGCGAGCTAGTGACCCCTATGATCCAGCCATAGGAGCGGAACTGCGGCTACAGAGACAAACTGAATTCCTGATGGAGGCAAAGCATTTACAACACCGTGCAACAGAGACTCGCCTCAAACTCAGCACGGTTCAATCAGAAACCCTAAACATTAGTAGATTTAGCTTTGGAGAAGAGTTCAGTGCTGAGGTCAAGTTCAGGATGAAGCGATCCTTGGATTCAATAAGAAACAATTTCAAGGACATCCAGAGAAACTTGGAAGTATGGTTGGCACGTATTTTGGGGGATTTGGAGGGAATGCTTGCAAGAGATGGAGCATCACGCATGAGGGAATACACCAACTTCTGGTAGATTTTGTTATAATTACCAACTTTTATGTGGTTACTGGTCAAAAACTAAATATTTTGCACTTAGATCTTAGTTTGTTTGGAAGGCACAGTTCTGGAGCTGACCTTAAATTATGAAATACTAGAAGATCATCAAAACTGTAGATGACCAATTATTGCAGAAAATCTCTTTATGATATTTAATTATTTATTGACCTTCACTGGATTGAATACAATCCCTGCTGCAGTATGCAACCAGGTTATACTTTGGTCAGAGGCCTCAAGTTCAATTTTTTTGGTCTTTATCAGTTATTTACCAGTTCAAAGAAAACAAAGACATAACAAAAAAAGGTATAATTAGAGTGGAACCATGGTTATGAATACAATCCCTGCTGCAGTATGCAACCAGGTTATACTTCCGTCAGAGGCCGCAGATTCAAATTTTTTGGTCTTGAGCAGTTATGTACCACTTAAAAGAAAATAAAGACATATCAAAACAGGTACAATTAGAGTGGAATCATGGTTATGAAGAAGTGAAGTCGATATAAACAAGGGTCCAGACACCAAATGTAGGTTGCCATAAACATCGAATCAATATAAATACAATGTGGATAAAGGCTATAGCAGCTGCATCCTTGCGGAAACTTTTTATTTAGGATACATGTCCAACAACATATACTGTGACGATGGTCAAAATAAATTTATTTAAATTTAAATACCTATAAATTATTTTTTGCTTTTCACTTTTATTTGAATTCTTTTGAACAAACATGAAATAAATAGACTTCAGCTTCAGATTAATTGATTGATTTATTGTACGAACTTCTTTTTAGAGGTAAACAGTTGAAATTCGCAATAAATGATCCGGAGTGTCCCCTATCTAGTGTATCCAAAAGGGAAAATAAATCTGCTGTGATTCTCGGGGAATCACAGGACCCTGCGATCCGATCTCAACTGTTGGTCTTTCTTGAGATGCGTGCATGAAAATTTACTTTTCTGAGAATGTTTTTAAGATCTGCGCATGGAAAAATTTGAACCGTTGATCTCGGAATTTCAGGATCCTGTGATCTCTCTCGGAATCGCTGCAGATTCGGACTCTCCAAAAGGATATGAAGTGACGATAATTGTACGCCATACAAAAACAAGCCCAAAAATTAACTTTCTGGAAGGCCGAATTGGAGTGGTAAAACATTTTGGCCCAAAATAGAAGGAACGAACATCAAATAAAAGCCCAAACATTGGCTCTGCTGGGTCTCAAATAGCCTAAGAGCATCTTGAAATGAATTTCTAAATAAATGTCCATCACTGTTTAGAAATTAAAACCTCTAAAATTTCTAAACCTTTTCATCTCTGAAATTAATTTTAGAGTTTTCAAAATAAACCGTATGGCAATTAGAAATAATTTGAGTGAATCGTTTGACTAGCGTGACGATTAGAAACAGTTTCTTAATGCTTTGGGACAGTGCTCATTTAATTCCTTTCTTTACCTGGTTCCACAGTGAACTCATTGATTCCTTATTTTTTTTTTCTCATAAAAAAGAGGGTTACATTCTTAATTTATTTTCAGACATTATCGGAGGTTGGAGTTTTGATAAATTTAATAGGAACTTTTAAACTTCTTTTATCTTACAAGTCGGAAAAAAAGGCACATTGGATAATTAACTATGTTAGTTACTGGATTTAGAAGTAAAACGCTTTAGAGTAAGAAAGTACCAATGTTGGTTGCTTGAAAAATCTTTAAGATTATTATTCTGGAAAGGTGTATTCTTACAAACTTTGGGCTGAAAATGAACAAAGAACTCTGTTAAGGACCTTAAATTTAAAAGTGAAAAAAAAATCTGTTCTCCTTAAAGCTTGATGTAAATCCTTTATTCTTAAAAGCCTCGTGCAAATTTGATCACGTTTAGATATTTTTTTTCCGAATTTTACATTAAGGAAGAAAAAATAAAAAATGTCTAAAATGTGAACAAAAATTAAAAAAATATATTGTAACGTTTATGATCATTCATATCATATCTCGTGTCGTTCAATAACGATTTGTGTGCCGTGCCGTACTATTTTTTTCAAAAGATGAGATATATGCGGCCATGCGGTCACGAATGTGACGAAAATAGATCTGTTGTTATTCCAAAGGAATTACACAAACCTGTTATTCTGATTTCAACTGTTAATCTTAATTGAGTTTCATGCATGAAAAATTTTCTTTTTTGAAATTTGCACATGAAAAAATTGAAACAGTTAGAATCGGAATAACAGACTCACGTTATTCTTGTGAGATAACAGCAGATTTATTTCCCGAATGTGACGGGTATGCGGGGAATTCACATCACCCCCGGTACCGTAATAGGGAATCTTTTACAATTACTTGATCTGGACCGTTCTTTTTAACTTGGTACGAATCTCAAAGCCCAATAATACTGCTCCCTCTGTCAGCCCGAATCCCAAACCGGCTGGGAGTTAATCTCAAACTGTAAAGTGAAGGGAATCTTTTACGGTACCGGGGAGGATATGGATCCGGTATGCGGGCAGTGATGGAGCATATCATGTTGTTTGGTGTCGGATCACAACGTGATTTTGTACGTCCCTAATTGTGCATGGCTGGCTTTCTACGACGTTGCCATGTGGCTACATAGTACTTGTTTGTACCGGCCTGATATATTCTGCTTCGGATGTTATATTTCCATTTTTGTTTGGGCCATCTCTTGCTAAGTTTTGTGATTTTATTTTGCAAGTTCTTATAGTTAGTAGGAATTAAGAATGATAAAGGAAATAATTTAAAATGGTTGAAATACGATCATGCTTGATCTATCGATCAGCCAAGCACTGAAAAAATTTCGAGCAACGCTAACGAGTGGGGAGGAAGAAGAGTAAAGCTTTTAAGTTAAAAGGTCAAGTCACCCAACAGTTCTAATATCCACTATAAATTCTCTATTCTGAGTTTCGAACATGTGACATTTCATACATAACACATTGTCTTTACCACTAGACTAAATATTAATTATTCTTTTTAGACCTCTCTTATATCATATATATTTTGAATTTGAAAAATTTATATATATATATATGTCCATCACAATTTTTTAATTTAGATATTTTCTCATCAAAACTTTCAAATTAGTTATTTATTCATCTAACCTCACTTTAATTATTAATATCCTCATTTTTTATTTAATCAATTAAAAATACAAATTAATATTAATACAAAAATGACAATTTTTAACCTTTCTTTCAAAATAATTGTGTGGAGCCTATATTGTTTTTCCTTTATCAGAATATTAACCAAATCATATTCATTCTATTCATCCCTCCATTTATCTGTTACATCGGAGTTTTCAAATGCTCTTATATTTTTTCCTACGGTATTGTATCCAACTTCCTACGTATATATGTTATATACATTAGTATAGATCAATCTTTTTATTACAATATGTTCTTTGTTTATGGAAAGAACATATAAGAAAAGTTAAAAATATGATTGTAAATTTCGAGATCTGATTTTCATTAAAGAAATAGTAATTGCATAGTTGCATTTTGGACGAAAGTATATCAGATGGACAAAACCGATGCATTCACTGCTATTGCTTCATAACTTTCAAAAACGTGCTCTGCCTTTTACACTTACCATTTTACCGAAATTAACTGGTGCTGTCATTTGAAAATGTGGAGAGCATTTTCAGCATCCGATGGATCTCTTTTTGTTAGATCCATGAGAGATTTGACCCACTTTGTAGACAAGAGCTCAGTGAAACAAATTTTACGAAGCTGGTGCCAATGAACCAGTTGAAAAGGCGATCGTGACAGTCCAAAAAAAAAACCACAAACTTTATTCCTTTTTCATGCCATTTTTTTTTATTGTTTTAGTTTTCCTAGTTCCAGCGCACAAACCATTACCAAAGGCAGCAGCAATTAAAATTCAATGCAAACTAGCTATCCACCAAATTCAAAATCAGGTATAATACAAACTAATGTTAAATAAAGAACATATTTCTAATATAATAGATCCATTAGGGTGGATAGAATAATCAACTCATGCTTTGGTAATTTCACTGACACTACTTTGCACACAGATTGTATATCTTTATAATTTTCTCTCTCATTGGAGAGAGAGTAATCTCTCTAACAAGAGTAATATCAATAATATATAGGAAATTTCAAATCTACACAACAAACACATCCACATCCATCTGAAAATACAAATAAAATGAAATTTCAACTATATAAAAACATAACATCTGAAAACACTATATCAAAACTCTAAAGAAAGAGTAATCTTATATGAAAACACTACATGTATATTATCTCCAACAGCTCCATCGAGTAATCTCTCTAACAGTATATCAAAACTCTAAAGATAATAGAAAAAGTTACTATATGATATCAAATATCAATTATAAAAAAATTATTCTATAATGTATGTATATCAAAACTCTAAAGGGAAATAAAAAAAATCACTATATATATAAAATAAAATATCAACTATATATAATTCCTTTATTCTATATTCCGAATTTTTTATTTATAACATAGTTAAAAAAAAATAAACCAAATAACCATCGTTTCTGAATATTTTGAATTTCACCACGGCCGCACTTTACCGGTGCGGACCCATTTCAGGGAGGCCGCACAATGCCGGTGCGGACCCTGTTATTTTTTTTTATCAGAAATATAAAGTTTGATTAGGATTTTGTTTTGGAAGTTGTTTAATTGTTTGTGTTTCAAATGTCGTTTAATCTGAAATTTTTGTTCGTTTGTTTGATCAAATATAAAGAAACATTACAATAGAACAATGAGTCATATAAAGAAGCATACAATAGAACAATGCTAATGTTATCGTACATTACAAATACGTCTAATAAACCGAAAATAAATAACGTTTTTACGAATACAATTAAAAATAGATAAATATCCCATCTATTGATAGACTCTCAACCTGCAAATGTATGAAATAGTGACTGTTAAATCTGATTGTTTCAATATTTTATTAGAAGTTGAAATTGATTAGTAAAACAAAATAAACTACCTCGTGCACCTCGAGCAGCTCTGTTTTGTCATTCCTATGTATCTCGGATGGCTTGGTGTCCTCTTCTCCTATTATTTAGAACGTTCATCCACATCGGAATTCGGTTGTGCCGTCTTCTACCCAAAGAAACATTTTTATCCTCTGGAACAAGGACAGGGCCATTGTGTTCAGGCCATTCCGACTGATTTTCATACACATGCCATTCAGCCCTTCATGTGTTGATCAGTGTCTGGATGTGGTAGTATTGACTTACAAAGATGCTAGGGTCGATGCCTCGGAGACCACACACTGACAGAACATGAGAACACGGTATTCTGTCCAATTGAGGCTTCTGGCACGTGCAAGTTACCGTGTGATCATCCCTGATTATCACCGTGTATTTGAAATTGGCCTTGGTAAACCGGCCAGAATCGTCAGGTATGAAAGCGTGAACTCTCTCTTGTGTGGAGATTACCTCGAACTCGTTGTAGTTGCCAAACCCCCCAAATGTCTTCATTTTATCGGACCTCTCGAACCGTTTGTTAATCAGCTACGAAAAATTAAAATAATGAAAAAGTCAGATTTTTTTAACGAAGTTCATAAAAAATTATGAAGAAAAAAGTACAAATAAAAATACCTGATGCACACGACACGAGAATTGTTGACCTTGACTGGCTTCAAATTTCGCTTTGGCCCTCCTTTGCGCAAACCATGTGAGGGTTGGTCCCTCTGAACTGGAGCCCGACTACTAGACGGTTGGTCAATTTGGACAGGGGACGGACTAGAGCCGGAAGAGTTACCCCGACTACGACCCTGGATTAACTGGGTTGGAACGCCGGGCTCTGGTAACCTCCACATATAGGTCAATTATCTTGTATGCACCTCTAGAAAAACTCATGGTTTGATTGTACAATACCTGCCAGACTCCCTCATTTTGAATTGGAAAGAGTTGGAACCAGGTTTGTGCTGAACTAGTCGGCATGCTAATTTTGGCATCAATTTTAAGGTCATACTGATCCTGATCCAACCCCAAATTCTGACATATACTCGATTTAAGTCCCACATAATCAGTACCCGGCAATATCGAAATCACAATAACAGGTCCGATACTATAGTAAACCCCATTAGGACCTGTTAAAACATCCCCACCAGTATAGATGGATACCATAAGAGTCATTTTCAATCCAATACATAAGAAACCTAAAATTAAAAATTAACTAAATTAATTATTAACCTACTGAAAATAAAAATAAAAAATTGAAAAGAAGAGAGAAAAAACTTACAAATCAGAGATCTAATCCAAGAGAGAGAATGTGTGAGAGTGTGGAATGAAATTTCGCTGGAATTTAGGCTATAAGAGAACAGGGTCCACACCGGCATATATATTGCGGACCCATTTAAGGGTCCGCTCCGACATTCTGCGGCTCCGCTGAAATGGATCTATAGAATGCCGGTGCGGCCGTGGTGAAATTCGAAATGCCTAGCAACTATGGTTATTTGGTTTTTTTTTTTTTTTAACTATGTTATAAATAAAAATTTCAGTTCTATATTGTACGATCTAGACTCCACTCACTCAGGACATTTTCTATGGCTTTGCCTCCAGGCTATACTCTTTAGGGACATAGATGCAATGAGGTGAAAGGAAATCAGTCGGTTAGGAAATGACTGAAAGCATGTAGAGCAGACATTGTCATCTCCATGCTCAAACTTCATGTGATAATCCTGACTAGTCCTGATTCGAAACCCATCAGCACAGCGAAACTTAAAATGAAATTTCGATTTGTTTTTCATTTATAAACTTAAAAAGAAATTTATGATGAACTAGCTTTCAATGTTGTATCAAATCAACTAGTTTTAAGATTATATACAAGAAGAAAGTGACATATGTAAAATAATTTTCTATTACAGGTGAGAATTTATATACAAGAAACAGTGACATGAGTAAAATAATTTTCTTTTGTGCGTAAAAATTTGTAAGGCTATCTATCTAGTTTTAAATATTTGTATTATATTATATTAGTAAAATATTTTAGTGTAATTTATTGTCTTAACATAATATTTTGACAAAATATTTCGAGAAAATATTTTTCATAATATTTTGACACAATATTCCGATAAAATATTTATTTACAATTTTCTCTATTTTTATAATATAAGCAAGCTTTTTTCGTAAAGAAAAATCTGAGTTTCCAAGTTGACTCAGCCGATTCCTACCAATTTATCCGATTCAGATTTTATAGTCAACTAACAGGTTTCACTTACGATTTCGATCTTCATACTCACGTAGAAACACACAAAAGTACGTGTGTACTAGCAGAACACGAACAAGCCACAAATTAACAAATTAACAGACAAGATCATAAGCATCACATACAGCTAGCTGGGTAGCACTATGATCGAGCTACGACAGTTGATAGACTCAAATTGGAGCACTGAATTGGCATTGTTGAACACGATTTGAAACGACAAAACATTCCGATAAAAAAAGTGCACTTGTATAATGTAACCTTCAGAGATACATGTCTCTCTGCACTTTTTAGCTCTGCAAAAAGGAGTCCAGTACTTGTTGCTATCGACCCAACAATTTCCATTTTTATTGACTTCTGCATGCAAAATGCCACCTGCCAAAATAAAGTAAAATAAATTTATTCAAAAAATTGAAAGAAAATTCTTTGATAAAGAAATTGAATCGAAGCTATTTGCATTATAATTTGAAGTAGTTAGAGAAAGATAAAGAGACTTTTTTATTTTAGAGAAGAATGAAGGTCAAACAAGCATCTAAGTTTCATTAAACAAACAACAATAATGTCAAGATTTACAAAGGGTTTTTATTCATTCAAAAAGTACTCGGGTAGATGTTTTCTTCCTAGCTTCTGAAAAAATACATTGGAACTCTTAAGTTTGATCGACCTTGTCATATCACTTAATTTATCTATGCCCATAGCCGCACCTATTGTACTATATTATTAAGATTTTCTAAAATTGAATGACAAAGATACAAAAAGTTTTTTGTTATAATTGATCATATATATTAGTTTATACTCATTTTTTTTTAAACTCATAGGCCACATATATTTTCTTACTAAATTACGAACTAGCAAGTTTTAAAAGTGAAGAAAACATTCCCTATTTGCACTAATTTAATGGTAAAAAATAAGTACTGAATTTTCTATCATAAAATGTGGTGCAATGGAGCATAGCTAAACCATGATGAAATTGAGAGGTCTACTATTTTTTTTATTTTTTAGCTCAGCCACAAAAAATAACCAGGTTTATAGAGAGCGTGAGTTGGGCTATGGTGAGTTGCGAAGTAAGGCTATTGTTTTACTTCACGTTCATATTTTCTATATTGAAACTGTAAAGAGATGATCTGAACTGCTCAAAATGATCTCCATATTGAAATGTGCTAGGAGACCAAATTTTAATTTTTTTTTAAATTATTTACTATTTTTTTTAAATATTTCAAAATCACTGTTTTTTTTGGTCCAAAATTCATTCAAAAACCGCGGTTTTCTACCTATCTAAAAAAAAAAAAAAAATTCCAAAAAATGTAAAATTTGGTCTCCAAGCACATTTCAATTTGGATATCATGTTGAGTGGTTCGGATCGACTGTTTGATCTTTGAAAACGGAGATATGAGCGTGAAGTAAAACATATTGAAGTTCATAATTTATCGAATTATAATGGTGAATAAGATAATTTTTTTCATAAAATACATTAAACTACCTGATATATACGGATAATTAAAACTTAAAATTATATCCGTATCCGTATCCACATGGATATTCAGATACGGTTATCCGTATTTAATTTTTCGAATATGAATCAGATATTATCCGCTCCGTTTTCACCCCTACGCCGCTACCAAGCCATTTCAAAAAAAATAAAATTGCCTAGCTAATTTCCAACTTTGGGAATGATATATAGAGGAAGGTTATATTCTTTTTTTTTGTTCTTTCCATTTGATACACAGACATCCAATTGCCGATTTTTTTATTAATATCCACAGTTAAATAGAAAAATTCAAAAATGTTCTGAAAAGAAATGGACCGCTAGAGATCCTTAATAAAAAAATCGAATCCAATTGCATGTGCTTGAAAGAATCATAAAAATATGCACATAAATATAAAACAAATTATTTAATTATATGTCACCAGGGCTAAAGGTGAATTCATAAGATATACCAAGAGGCTCTTAACATATTGGGCTTAATTATGTTGAACCTTTAGTCAGAAATAAATTGGTTAATTGATTACCTTTGAAAGAATTTAAATCAGGACAATTGTTTCCAACTGATTTTAATGCAGTAGTTACTAGCTGCTTTGAATGTACAGTAATTTTGTCGGCAAATAAAAGATGATAATTTTCATCCGTTTCTCTTTCGTTTTCTTTTCTTTTCTTTTTTTTTTGTGGGGTGGGGGGTTTGGGTCCCTCCCTAAAGTTTTTTTTGGTTTATGCTGCTCGCCTGTACGTCTGTATCAAAATTTGGGCGAAATGCTCATGGAGCTATTAGGTAGGCTACAAATCAGCTTTGAAATTCTATGGTCCGTACGAATACTTGTTCTTTTGCGATCAATTTATGTTGAAATCAAATTGTTTCATCATTAATTAATGAGAGAGACTATGGTACTATGCATAACGCGGCTTTTTAAAGTCTTAACGGTCGATCTAAATCGTTCGTTATAATCTACATATAAAAATATACTTGTAGATCAAATTTTACTTTTTTTTAATAATTTATTTACTATTTTTTATATAGGTAGAAAATCACTTGATCTAAAAATTTCGGACCATTTAGAAGTAGTGATTTTCTACCTATCTAAAAAGATAGTAAAAAATTTAAAAAAATGTAAAAATTTAGTATATAGGCACTGACGGACTCAAATGGAGTCAGGGGTAGACAAGTGTCTACTCCTGGATTCAAATTTTATTTAGATCCAGTGATATTTTATACTTGTGTCTACTCCTAAATGGATATAATGCTTACCTCTGGATTTAATTCACGGTCCAGTAGAAGAAAATTGCACGGAAAAGAAAGTTAGTCCAGACTTATTCGCGTAAAAGAAAGAAAGAAAAAGACACTGTCTGATTCACTACTCCACTTAGAAGAATCATTGATTCGTTAGGAGAAAAAAGAGGTCAACTACTAAGGATATAAATATGTACCGTGAGTTGGATCACGTGTCGTGCCGTGCCGTGACCAAATTTCGAAGGATGGTCATGGCACGTGAATGGTCAGAACATGTTAATCACGACGTGACCACACGTGACGTGTCCAAACGTGACCGGTCATGTTTGGTCACGTTTAACTATTTTTTTCATAATTTAGGTTAGTTTATTCAGGATTCACCATTCGATCAAGATCTAACGGTTCTAATTACACGTGACCATGTGTCGTGTTGTGACCAAATCTTTTGCGTGATGTGTTTTGTCGTGTCAAATTTTTGAAAGATGATCATGACACAGGACATGCGAGTCACGGCACGTAACCGGCACATATGCCGTGACGGAACCATGTCGTGCCATGACGTATCCGGTTGTGCTGTGACTTTTTTAGATCCCTATCCACTACTCCGCTCTGATTCGTCAGGAGAAAAAAATTATACTTTTGTCAATATTTTATACCTATCCCTGATCAAAATTCTGGATCCACCCCTGTATGCAAGTATATTTTACACTACTACAGAAATGGTAATTCTACACTGCACATTGTACACGGTTTTTCCAATTTTATATGAAAACCGTGTACCATAAAGGTTTTTCTGAAAGTCAGAAAAAAATGCTAGAATCATACACTGATATTTATTAAAGAATCAGTGTAGAATTGTTTGGAAAAAAGGCCGTGTATGATTTATTAGAGAGCTACACGGATTTTTGATAATAAATCCGTGTAGAAAGACAAGAACTGTACACGGATTATCTTATAAATAGCCGTGTATGATTTGTTAGAGAGCTACACGGATTGTTAAGTATAAATCCGTGTAGAAAAGTCTAGGGTTTCATTCTAAAAGGCCTTCTCCTTCCCGCACCGTATAAAAGGCCTTCTCCTTCCAGCGCTGTTTTGATCAAGTAATTAGTACTCTCTCTCTGTTATATTGAAGGTTGATATGAGATCTTTGAAGTTTGTATTTTCTCCTCTCTATCTTTCTAAGGTTAGTATATATATATATATATATATATATATATATATATATAGAGAGAGAGTGGCTAAGGTCAAAGTGGTATGACCAAGGCCTTGGTGCTACCAATTAGTTTTTGCAATTTTAAAGTTTAAATAGTCGATTCAAACCGTTAGATGTTCAATCTATATTAAAATCTGCTTGGAGACCAAATTTTACATTTTTTTGAATTTTTTTACTATTTTTTAAGCCACTTTGAAAATGACAGATCCGGGTGAACAGTAAAAACAGTGCAACCAAATTCTGGACCATGTGATCAGCAATTTTCAAAGTGGCTTAAAAAATAGTAAAAAAATTCCAAAAAATGTAAAATTTGGTCTCCAAGCAGATTTTAATATAGAGATCACATCTAACGGTTTAGATCGACCGTTTGGACTTTGAAAATCCAAAAACGACTTGGTAGCACCAAAGGCCTTGGTCATACCACTTTGATCTTAGCCACTATATATATATATATATATATATATATATATAGAATCTAGCTAATATGCTACGCATATATAAGGGCCTCTTCGTTCTACGGCTCACTTTTTGAGTTTTCAAAATCCTAATGGTCGATCCGAACCGTTCAACATGATCTCCATATGAATATGTACTTGCAAACCAAATTTTACATTTTTTTGAATTTTTTTACTATTTATTAAGCCACTTTGAAAAGCGCTGATCCAATGGTCCAGAAGATTTTACTGTTGTGTACAAATTAGTGTTTTTTCAAAGTTGCTTAATAAATAGTAAAAACATTCTAAAAAATGTAAAATTTGGTTTGCAAGTACATATTCATATGGAGATCATGTTGAACGGTTCAGATCGACCGTTTTGATTTTGAAAACTCAAATATTGAGCCGTAGCACGGAGGCCTCTATGCTACGCATAGCACCGTAGACACTTCCTATATATATATATATATATATATATATATATATTTTCCGTTTCTTCCTTTAACTTTATGTTATTTTACGTTTTTCTGCCCATTTATTCCAAAAACGTTTTTCTGGAAACGTTTCTCTCTCCACTGACTTTGAGGGATATTATTCTAAAAAAGTATCATCCATTTTGAAGGAGAGAAGTAAAGAAAACGCTGAAGGTCTCCATCATCAGATCTGAGGAAAACCATTGAAGATCAGTACTAATGCTTCCGCCTAAAGATGTCTTCAATTCAGAACTGTAAGATTTAAATTCCTTTGCTATTTTATTTTGGATTCATATAAGATGCAATAATTTTTTTTTACGAAATTCATTTTCAATGGTTCGTATAAAAAAATTATACAGATTCAATTAATTTTATGTATGTATAAATATTTTCTTATAATTTTTTTGACGAAATTTTTTTTAAAGGAAAATCCTTATTCTCTAATATGTATGCACATATATGTTGATCAAATGTATTTTTTATTGGAGATGCAATATGTTGGAGACCTTTAACCAAGAGACATCATGTCATGGATCACATGGGCACTCTTTTGTTTATATGTTGGATCTAATACAACTAGTTTGTATGAAATTTTGGTCCAAACTATATCATAACCAAGAGTTTTGGCAACATGGTTACTAAGTGGTAAGGACATAACTTTTATACAAACATTGTATTGGATCTTGAGGAGTATATGTTATATGGATCACATGGGATTGCTTGTGTACAAAAGACAATATGTATATATGTTGCACTAATTGTAATCTATTAGTATTCTCTATGGTTTTATATGAATTCATATATAATAATCGGCCCAACGGAAGTTTATTGTATATTTTTTTTATATAAATAATTTAAACCATATAACGTTATTTTTTTTATATTTGCGAGTGTCTTGCATCTACATTTTCTTGTTACTAACTAATACCAAATTATAATTGTAGTATGGAACAAAGCAGCAGTGTTACACCAAGGAGCAGATCGACGATGTTAGATGTATGTGGGCAAGGTGGTTTCAATTAGAATTTTGTAATGCTAAATATGAATTTGTATAATTTTGTAATGCGAAATATGGATTTGTATAATTTTGTATAATTTAGTGTACATGAATTTTAAATTGCTATCTGAAAATTTTAAATACTGGCTAGCAAAACTGGAAGCTAGCCAAAAAAAAAAAAAAGCAAAAAAAAATATATATGCAATCCTACACGGATATTTAACTAAACTCCGTGTAGGAAGAGTAATCCATAAAATAATCCGTGTAGGAATATATTTGTACACGGATTATTGTATAAATGTCCTTATAGGATAGTTAAGAGAGCTACACGGATATGAAATTAAAAGTTCGTGTAGAAAGAGTAATCGTATACGGATATGAAATTAAAAGTCCGTGTAGAAAGAGTAATCGTACACGGATGTTTAGATAATATCCGTGTAGCTCGGTAATAGGGAGAGCGCCACATGCAGGTGTTTGTACACGGCTGTTTATAAAGTAATCCGTGTAGAAAGCGTTATAATACACACGGGTAAATATCCGTGTAGATAGAGGGTACCTATTCATACACTCTCAACTCCTACACGGCAGAAAATCCGTGTAGCTCCTCCAGTAATGTCCGTGTGCAATCTTTTTTTTTGTAGTAGTGTTATATGAAGATCATGTTCCATGGTTCGAATATATTATTTGGACTTCAAAATGAAAATATTTATTCATAGTACGGACCAATATAATTCGCGCTTGCATAGTAACATAACATCACTCTTAATTTCAGTTTCACAAGTGATAGTTCACAAGTGATAATTTCAATTTCAGTTTCAGAATGCTTGGGCTTGCAAATATTTTTTACCACTGCCATATCATACTTAATTAATTATAGAAACATCGAAGAACAATTAATACTATAATTATATATTATTTAAATGTAAAACGTTGATCACCACTAATATAAACATTGTACAACTTGGCAGACATAACACGGTTTAATGTGACCGTACCAGTACCATTCACGCGTCCAAAGGAATTATAGAAAGGGAAAGGAGGATCGAAATTTGCCACCTTTGAAAGGATTGTAAGTTTAATTGTAACTGGTGCAAGTGCAGTAGTACATGTATTTGTTTCCATTTCATGTGACACCATGCATGTACTTAGAGTGGGAAAAATGGCACGCCGGAGCCGGCTCCGTCACGGAACGGCACGGCTACGGCACGGAACGGCACGGCACGCGTACCATTCGCGTGCCGTGACTCGCGTGTCCCGTGCCGTGACCATTCGCGTGCCGTGCCCATCTTTTGAAACTTTGGCACGGCACGGCACGGCACGTGAAAAATTTAGTCACGGCACGGCACGGCACGTAGTCACGCGAGTCACGTGTAATTAGGACCATTAGATATTGATTTAATGGTAAATCTTGAATAAACTAACCTAAATTATAATTAAATGGTCACGTGAGTCACGCGAGTCACGTATGGTCACGGCACGTTTAGGCACGGCGTGACTCACGTGGCGTGACCATTCGCGTGCCGTGACCACTCCTTGGAATTTTGGTCACGGCACGGCACACCACGTCAAAATTTTAGTTGGTTACGGCACGACACGGCACGTAACCAAAGTCACGACGTGTTAGTCACGGCACGACACGGCACGGCACGTTTTTCCCTCTCTACATGTACTTGATACTATGAGCTTGAAATTCGTATGGTGAAATTCGTATGACACTCTTAAGAAATTTTCTAAATTATCTGAAAGCATTTCAGAAGCGCAAATATATTAGAAAAACATGCATGTTAACAATATACATTGCCTCCTATGTGAGAGGTCATGTGTTCGAAACCAACAAAGTAAATAAATCCTCTATATTAATACATAGGAGTTTGAAATGTGTTGGATGGCTTGAACCCCAACTCATATTTAAAAAAAAAAAACAATATACATTGCCAGATAAATATATAGAAGATATGAAATGTGCCAGAAGCAATTTTCTCTGCATTAAATATTTGCTCTCCTAATTAAGTACTAATTAACTTGTTGAGAAAGAAATTGAAGTATCATGCTTTTATAGCTCATAACATGGAGAAGATCCATGCACAAAAGTTGGGATGGTACAGCCCCTTCAATTTCATAACTAATTATATATATCTAGATCACAAACAAACAACAAATTAACCATATGCTGAATCCAACTAGCTAGTAGCTGAAGTGATAAGCTACTGGATTGACTTCTAAAAAATTTTGGATTCTAATCCCAGTACAAGATTACAGAATACTTTTGTGTGAAATATATATATATATATATATATATGTAGACAAATTATTTTAATAGTTATTCTCTAGAAGTTAATCAAATATTAATTCTAGGTCCTATAGATGGTCCTTTGAATGTGTCGAGATCGACTTCGATTTTCAAATAAAATTTTTACAGCACGACCAGGAACGGAAGGTTTCACATCAGCAGAGAAAATTGTGTGGTCCTAATCAACATTAATCTTACCTTAAATGAACATAATTTGGTGGATAAGCAAAGTTTAACCTCTCCTAATTAAGATTATCCCTGATCATTTCTCATCTTTACCAAAGTCAAACTTTGGTATTAGAGACTCCTCCCCCTTGGAATGCATGACAGTTGTCCTAGTAGAATTCAACAAATTTACTGACTAAAGATGTTTTCACTTGTATATATAAAGAGATTGATGATCCTTTAAGCTAGGATCTAGGCATAGCTAATGGGTAGCATTTGGCTGAGGTGGTCCAATTACATGGAATTAAGGGTTTTCTTTGCTCATTGGCTCTTGCAATCCTGCAATGGCTACGTGAATTTTATTACTAGTCAATTGTACTACCATGGTCATTAAATCAAAGGAATAGATGGGGGACCATCCTCTAATTAGTCTCTCTCTCTTCTCTTTGAAAATCTTATTTTTCTTCATCACATGTAGTTGTTCCCTTAAGAATGTTTGTTTCCAAAAAAAGAGAGGTAAAATGTTATAACTTATATATACCACGGACTGATGTGACATAAATTATTTGATCCATTCAAGTGCATGTAGTCATGATTTACTAAAAGAATGAGTAGAATGTTAAACGGAATATTTTATGTCATTAATTAGATTGGATTATCTTTAAACAGGGATATGTTAAACACAATATTTGCAGTTTGATTTCTCCAAGCTCCATCTCCATTAGTTTCTAAATTGGTCATAAGTCATAACAATCTGCATGTGATGAGGCTGTGAACAGACCATATCATATATACATAATGCCATAATAGATGTGAAAAATATAAAATACTAAGAATAATTAATCTATATATCTACTTATGTATTAACATAAATTGGGTAATTAAAATTTGAGGAGGGCTCAAATGCCCCATTGCTTCATGCCCCAATCGTACCCCAATATCTTTATCTTCAATTTCAAAGTTCAAACAGACGATCTAAACAGCTCAACATGATATCCACGTTAAAATATGATTGGAGACCAAATTTTATATTTTTTGAAATTTTTTTACTATTTTTTAAGATAGGTACAAAATCACTATTTTTCAGAAAATTATGGACCATCTAAAAACAATGATTTTGTACCTATCTTAAAATATAGTAAAAAAATTTCAAAAAATATAAAATTTGGTCTGCAATCATATTTTGACGTGGATATCATGTTGAGCGGTTCGGATCGTCTGTTTGAACTTTGAAATTTGAAGATAAAGATGTTTGGGTACGATTGGGGCATGAAGCAATGGGGCATTTGAGCCCTCCTCTTAAAATTTTAACTGGATCCTCACTACTACAAAAATGGTAATTCTACACTGCACATTGTACACGGTTTTGCCAATTTTATAGGAAAACCGTGTACCATAAAGGTTTTTTTGAAAGCCCGAAAAAACTGCTGGAATCATACACTGATAGTTATTAAAGAATCAGTGTATAATTGTTTGGAAAAAAGGTTGTGTATGATTTATTAGAGAGCTACACGGATATTTAACAAATATCCGTGTAGGAATAGCTACACGGATTTTTGATAATAAATCCGTGTAGAAAGACAAGAACTGTACACGGATTATCTTATAAATAGCCGTGTATGATTTGTTAGAGAGCTACATGGATTGTTAAGTATAAATCCGTGTAGAAAAGTGTAGGGTTTTGGTATAAAAAGCCTTCTCCTTCCCGCGCCGTATAAAAGGCCTTCTCCTTCCAGCGCCGTTTTGATCAAGTAATTAGTACTCTCTCTCTGTTATATTGAAGGTTGATCTGAGATCTTTGAAGTTTGTATTTTCTCCTCTCTATCTTTCTAAGGTTAGTATATATATATATATATATATATATATATATATATATAGGGATGAGTATGGTGAGACGTGGAGTAAAACCATTTTGTACTCCATGGCACTATATTTTCATTTTGAAAATCCAAACAACCGATCCGAACCGTTCAACATGTTCTCTATATTGAAATGTGCTTGGAGACCAAATTTTACATTTTTTGGAATTTTTTTACTATTTATTAAACCACTTTGAAAATCGCTGATCCGGTGGTCCAGAAAATTTTACTGTTTTTCACTGTTCACAGTGGATCTGTGATTTTCAAAGTGGCTTAATAAATAGTAAAAAAATTCCAAAAAATGTAAAATTTGGTTTCCAAGCACATTTCAATATAGAGAACATGTTGAACGGTTCGGATCGGTTGTTTGGATTTTCAAAATGAAAATATGGTGTGGAGTACAAACTTGTTTTACTCCACGTCTCACCATAGCTCATCCCTATATATATATATATATTTTTTTTTTCCGTTTCTTCCTCTAATTTTCTGTTACTTATTGTTGCTTAGTTACTCATCATTTTCTTTTTATTTACAGATTGTGATGAATTTTCCGATGGACAGCATGTGATGAATTTCATTTTCTTTTTATTTTCACTATATTTTATTTGACACTTTACAAGAACATGTTTTTTCTTGGTTAGGTTCCAAAGAAATGGGTAAAACTAATTTCAATAATAAAACATGTTCTTAAAATTAAATCATGTTTTGATCCCAAGTTTTTGGCGGAGTAGGAATGGCATGTTGCAGTGCATTGTTGTTTAATTTCTTACACAAACCCCCTTTGAATAAGATGTGGTTTGCGAAAGAATTTAAACAACAACGTAAGTCCACTGCAACATGTCAATTTCTACATCGCCAAAAACTTGGGACTAAAACATAATTTAATTTTCATAAAATGTTTTATTTGTTGAAATTAGTCTAACCCATTTCTTTGGAACCTAACCAAGATAAAGCATGTTCTTGTAAGGTGTTAAATAAAATATAGTGAATTTAGTAATTTTTGTGCTGTAATTGTAAATAATGAGATGAATTTATGAATTTTGTAATGCTAAATATGAATTTATGAATTTATGAATTTTGTAATGCTAAGTATAATTTTTGTGCTGTAATTGGAAAACTGGATGTCAAATTATCTGAAAAACTGGGGGTACTCAATACTGAATTTTGTAGCAAAACTGGAGGCTAGCCCAGAAACAAAAAAAAACCTAAAAAAATATATAAGACAATCATACACGGATATTTAACTAAAATCCGTGTACAAAGAGTAATTGTACACGGATATTTGTTGAATATCCGTGTAGGAATAGCTACACGGATTTTTTTTATATAAATCCGTGTAGAAAGACTAGCATTGTACACGGTTCTTAAGTATAAATAGCCGTGTATGATTTGTTAGAGAGCTACACGGATTCTTAAGTATAAATCTGTGTAGAAAAGTCTTTGTAGGGTTTGGTATAAAATGCCTTCTCCTTCCAGCGCCGTTTTGATCAAGTAATTAATACTCTCTCTCTCTGTCTTTGTATTGAATGTTGATCTGATTTCTACAAAGGCTAGCAGCTGGGATTATCTGAGATCTTTGAAGTTTGTATTTTCTCCTCTCTATCTTTCTAAGGTTAGTATAAATAATTATATTTTTCGTTTCTTTCTCTAATTTTCTGTTACTTATTGTTGCTTATTTAGGTCATGTGTAATTAATTCATGCATGCTTGATTTATAAAGATAATGTAAATAATTAGTGTATTGTGATCCAATATCCGACCTATTGATGCTCTTAGGTCCATGTCCGTTCAAAATTAATCCAATAGGAATTAATTTTGGATAGTCCCCGTTTTGGAACTGCTCTTTGAATATTGTCTCATTTAGTATGTGAACACATATTAGCGGGATTTAATTAGTAATTGAGGAAAGTTCGACAGTATTTTCCCTTATTGCTCCTTCGAGTATGTGGTTCGTACGCATACTTGGGGAGTTAAGGGAAAATGCTGTCGAATTTTTCTCAAATACTAATTAAATCTCGCTAATATGTGTTCACATATGGGACATAATATTCAAAGAGTGGGTTAGGATTGTAAACCGGCCCTTTGTAAGCCTAGAATTTGGTACAATTTATATGTTGACCATGATTAATTGAAATTATTTTTTTAATTTAATTTACAGATGGATCGAAGTTGGATGTATGAATTGCGATGTGATAGTGAAGAATATTTGGTTCACGTTGATGAGTTTATAAAATTCGCTGAGAGTTATAGAGTGAAGAAAAAAGAAGCCGACATTTTGTGTCCTTGTAGAGATTGTAAAAATTTTGTAAGATTTGGAGACTCCGAAGAAATTAGAGCTCATTTGATTTGTCGGGGATTTAAGAAAAGATATACATGTTGGTTCATGCATGGTGAGAAATTTGGGAAAAGTAGTTGTACCAATAAGAATTCTAACCGTTGTGAAGAGAGCGATAGGAATATAGAAATTTTTGATAATTTTGAACTTGATTTCAGCGATAATGATGAGAATGTCGAAAATTTTGATAGTGTTGAACTTGATTGCAACGACGATGATGAGCTGGAGATGAATATTGATGAAAATGTAGGACTCGAGTTTACTGACAATCTGAAGGACCTGTTACGTGATGTGGAAGATGAAATTAGTGATAAAAATTATGATAAATTTCAATATTTGTCCAATGAATCCAAAAAGCCGTTGTATCCCGGGTGTACCAAATTTACGAAACTGTCAGCTATGTTGAAATGATTTAACTTAAAAGCAGACAATGGTTGGAGCGATAAGAGTTTCACGTTCTTATTAAAGCTTTTAGGAGAAATGCTCCAAGATAACAACGAGTTATCCTGTACAATATATCAGGCGAAGAAGTTGATATGTCCGGTGGGTTTGAAGATCGAAAGAATACATGCATGTCCGAATGACTGTGTATTGTATCGTAATGAGTACGAGGCCATGCATGTTTATCCTAAGTGCGGTGTTTTCCGGTATAAACGTAAGGACCAAGACACTACTGATTGTGACGACGACAAAAAGGGTCGGCCTCCAGCTAAGGTGTTGTGGTATTTGCTGATAATACCGAGATTCAAACGGTTATTTGCAAATTCCAAAGATGCAAAATTATTGCGTTGGCATGAAGAAGAGCGCAAAAACGACGGTAAATTGAGACACCCGGCTGATTCTCCTCAATGGAGAAATATTGATAGACATTTTAAAGAATTTGGTTCCGAGATGAGAAACCTTAGGATTGTGGTGAGCATAGATGGAATGAGTCCGTTTAGAAGCATGAGCAGTCGGCACAGTACTTGGCCAATTCTTTTAGCAATCTACAATCTTCCTCTTTGGTTGTGCATGAAACGCAGGTATATAATGATGTCATTACTAATCTAAGGACCCAGACAACCCAGAAATGACATAGATGTATATCTCGCCTCTCCTGTCCAACCACCTCTCCGGTCCGACAACCTACCTCTTCTTTCTCGGATAAACACTCAACACCTCCATTTTCTTACAAATTTTGGTATTCATTTTCTCCAGTCCGCCACCTCCTCACAAATGTTTCTATTTCTGTTTTGGTATTTACTGTATTTACTGTTTCTGTAAGGTATTCATTTTGGATCAGGTATTTACTGTATTTACTATTTTGGTATTTACTGTATTTACTTTGGTATTCATTTTGGTATGTACTGTTTCAGAAATACAGAACCCCCATTTATTTTGGTATTTACTTTTTCTATTTCATTGGGCAAATATAGAAATTCCTGAAAAAAAAATCTATTTAATTTTTATAGAACCATGTCATTTGAGGGTGAGCACGTAGATATGATGGCAGAAGACGAGCACCAAGCTGCTGCCCAATCAGGTTCAGAAAGAAGGAAAAGAGGTCCGACAATGTGCACATCCACATCCGAGAAGCAGCAAGTGGAAATCGAGTTCACTAAAGACGGGCGTGCGAAGGGTAAAAACCGGATGCCGTACTCAAATTGGGTGAGCAATTTGGCGAAGCAAAAGGCAGACATCTTGGTAGAGAGATGGGATAAGATATCAAAAGACGATAAGGACGACCGGTGGAACATTGTGAAGGTGAAGTACCTAACTATTCGGTTTTTTTTTTATTGTACATGAACTTAAATGCAATTTGGGTGTCTATCAAGCTCAGTGGAACATCACGGATGACATCCCAAAGAAAAAGACTATGAGGATAATGAATGAAGGTTGGAAGCAATTCAAAAGCACGTTGAATACGGAGTTCATGGATAAAGGGAGAAACCCGGTAAGATACTATCCTTGGCTGAGCCATGGGTATAGGAGGAGTATCAAGCTTTAAAGAGTACGGAGGAGTTCAGGGTATGTAAATTTAGCAAAATTACTATTTTTTCTTTCTCGATTTGAATTATGTTCCTAAAGCTAATTGACTTACTTTGATGCGTGAAGAAAAAAAGGGACGAGGGCAGGAGGATCGTTGCCATGAACAAGTATCCGCACAAGTTGGGGTCAGGTGGTTACGAGGGTAAGTCGGAAGAATGGGCGAAAATACTGGAGATGAACAAAGATTCTGACTCACCCATGGTTAGGATAAAAAATCATAGGGGCCAAGATTGGACGATGGCAAGGTCCGAGTTAACCGCTGACGGGAAGATAGTACTACATCAAAAAGCCCGCCCTGTGGCTCAGAAAATGGTAAGAGTCTTTCAAAACTGTGTAATTCAAGCGTGTTAAAAACTTTGTGTACATCACTAATTCTTTTGCTATAACTAATTTTTCTATTAACAGTTGGAGGTGGAGGAGGAGGTCAATTCTGGTGTCCGGACGGTCAAAAGGCAAGATAATTCCTTGGCCATAGCGCTCAGGAATCCAGAACACCCTGGTCGAGTAAGGGGTGTAGGGGCTGGAAGGGGCTGGAAGGAGGTATTTGATGGACCAAAACCTCGAAGAAAATCTCGTGCGAAAGTGAACAAAGACGAGATAGTTGCGCAGATACGCAATGAGATGGAATCAAGATTGCGTGCCTAAATTACATCTCTTACGCAGCCATCCGAGCAAGCACCTCCCATTTCACCGGGAATTCGGCGAAGTAGTCAAGCATCCAGGACGTTCGTAGACGATTTGGATAATCTAAAGGTAATCACTACTTGTTCGTAATCTAAAGGCAATTACTACATGTTCATAATCTTGCTGGACAATATTTCATTTTAAAAATAACTACTTGCACGAAATTGCAGAACGCCACAGCATGCGACCTCGTCCTGTGGCATGGTACTGTTCCTCTGACCGTTGCTAAGGGCATTGTACATCCAGGAGCCGCAAGTGTACACAATGCTCAGCTAAGGCCCGACCATGTCCACGTACATGTTGACTTAGTCATGGAGGGATGGGCGCGCCTACCTCTTCCTGTCCCAATTGAGGGGGAAATTCTGGTGCTCGATGAAGCCCGGAAGTCATTTGTCCAATGGCCCAAGAGTCAGATTATTTTGGATCAGATAATCTCTAAATAATCAAGTTCTTTTGTTACATTCAAAGCATCCTTTTGAAATACTTGAAAAAGGTAAAAAATTTGATACAGACACGAGGAGATGATGGTAGTCGCACGAAGGAGATGATGTCACCGGTACGGAGGGACGAAGAAAAAGGACCTGACCGTCATGCCCAACCAGAAGGACCTGACCGTCATCTGCTCACTGAAGAAGAATACAACCGCCTGCCCGGTGATTTACGTGATCTCCACGACCGCTTGATGGCGGCACCCGAGGGCATGACGGAGTTCTTCATCACTGTCCCTCCGGGGATGTTTCTACACGATGGCTCGACTATCGTGCTGTGGTTCGAAGACTTCAAGGACTTGCTACATGTCTCGTCATCCGATAAATGGCTCGATGTGGCACACATCACCATTTTCCTCATGTTAGTGACCAAAAATTGTTTATATCATGTGTATAGCATTGAAGTATATATTCTAATGTAATATGATAATTTTTCAGGAAGCTAGACTGAAACTGTGGTGAGATGGTCAGAAAGAAGAACTTGTGTGCTTTTGTGGACCCCGGCAGACTTAATGCGACGAATCTGAAACATGCTCCGAAGGAGTCTATCCAGTACCTGTGTGACGCGATGCACCGTGCTAATGCGGAGAAGAAGAGATTTATTCTCGTGCCATACCACCAGAGGTTACTTCTAACCTTAAGTGAAATATAAATAATTGAAATCACACCATCAAGTCAAGCAAACACTTGTGTCACTATTATATATGCCAAAATATGTCACTATTGTATGCTAAGATCCTATAATTCTTCTCCTCCTACAGCCAACACTGGTGTTTGCTCATCCTTGTGCCAACCAAGAATGTGGTTTACGTCATGGATTCTGCAAAGCCCAAAGAAAAGGTCTCAATTGAAAAGTGCAAAGATATATTCCCTTATGTAAAAAAGTAAGCAATAATAATTCACTTGGTTTGATATTTTACCAATTATAACAAATTGTGGAATTGCTAATTAGAGTCACTTCATTTTGTAAGGGCTTTTGCGCAATACATTAAAGATGGAGGATTGCAAAGCACGGAGAAGCAATTCAAAAATAAGTTGACTTGGAGGTGGTGGCTGGTGAGCACAACACAATTCTATAATTTCATATTTTGTTCAAAAAATTATTGTCATTCTAACATAGGCCGCTAAATGTAAATTGTAGTGCCCGCAACAGTTGGAGACTTGGGAATGCGGATATTACATGATGATTTTCATGTTTGACTTTGTCGAAAGAATGCAATTCCAATTTCCAAATGCGGTATGTAATTCATATTAATTGTGCCTATATAATAGCAATTGATATTTTTATATTATGCTTACTTATAATTCTCATTTCATTAATAGCAATTGATATTTGCGACTGTCTTGCATCTACATTTTCTTGTTACTAACTAATACCAAATTATAATTGTAGCAAGGATCAAAGCAAGATCATTACACCAAGGAGCAGATCGACGATCTAAAATGTATGTGGGCAAGGTGGTTTCGATTAGAATTTTGTAATGCTCAACATGGATTTGTATAATTTTGTACAATTTAGTGTATATGAATTTAGCAAGCAAAATTGGATGTCAAATTATCTGAAAAACTGGCTAGCAAACAGAATCTGGTGTATATAAATTTTGTAGGAAAACTAGCTAGCAAATTAAACTGGAGGCTAGCCCAGAAACGAAAAAAAAAAGACAATTCTACACGGATATTTAACAAAGTCCGTGTAGAACGAGTTAAGAGAGCTACACAGATTATTTTATATTTATCCATGTATGATAGTTACGAGAGCTACACGGATATGAAATTAGAAGTCCGTGTAGAAAGAGTAATTCTAGACGGATATTTAACCAAAGTCCGTGTAGAACGAGTTAAGAGAGCTACACGGATTATTTTATATTTGTCCGTGTATGATAGTTAAGAGAGCTACACGGATATGAAATTAAAAGTCCGTGTAGTAAGAGTAATTATACACGGATGTTTAACCAAAGTCCGTGTAGAACGAGTTAAGAGAGCTACACGGATTATTTTATATTTGTCCGTGTATGATAATTAAGAGAGCTACACGGATATGAAATTAAAAGTCCGTGCAGAAAGAGTAAGCTACACGGATATTAAATTAAAAGTCCGTGTAGAAAGAGTAGTCGTACACAGACGTTTACGTAATATCCGTGTAGCTCGGTAAAATGGAGAGTGCCACAGGCAGGTGTTTGTACACGGCTGTTTATAAAGTAATCTGTGTATAAATTGTTATAATTGCACACGGGTAAATATCCGTGTGTAATTATTTATCTATTCATACACCCTCGGAGCCTACATGGCAGAAAATTCGTGTAGCTCCTCCAGTTATGTCCGTGTGCAATCTCTTTTTCTGTAGTAGTGCCTCGTGTTTATGGAAATTTAATAGTTCCCAGGTATAATGTAGATATATATTATCTTTGTCAGATAGAGATTAGTGTTACATGGTCTAATATTAAATTCATGCATGTCAGCTTAAAATTATTTAAATAGTAGTATCAAGTATAGTAATTATTTTGCCCTGGCTTTTTGCATCTTTCTTTCTGCACCTTCGGAATCAAAATAATAGCAAAAAGGAGGAATAAAGGGAACACTATATATATGGTTCTTAATTTCTTTTTTAAAAATTCGTACTATATTTATGTACATATTACATAGATAAATTATCTTTTCTTTTGCTTGTATATAGCGTGCAATATCAACACGAAGGACAAACCTTTATGGACGGTTATCTATATAGAACTTTCTTGTACAGTGGAGCTTCTCTACTTTTATATTAATACCAAGATTGAATTAAAAAGAAGTTAGGGTCATGTTAATATATGACTTAGATTTTTATTGGTATCACATCAATTAAAGTACTTTTTCCTGTAAGTTGGTGAGACTTGAGAGCACTATATCCAATCCTATTATTAGATTGTCTTACCTATAAATATCTCTGTCGACATCACATTACTAAAGGTTGTTTTTATATGCAACGGTTTTTTTTTTCGGCTTAGATTGCTGTTATTTTCGGCTTGATGTGATCATGGGTCAGTGTCACCAACGAGTACAGGATAACTCAAAACACAATAGCTACTATATATTTACCTATATGGAGTTTTCTTTTATCTTTATGTGGTTTTAAGGATTTGAAGAAATAATGAGGAAGTAAAGCTCTTTTGTTTGGCTCAACTAGTCTTTCATATGGTTATTGTTGAGATTTGTATTAATTGTAGGGGTCTATTGGGAAATAGACATAATAGAGAAGTCTAGGAACTTGTTTGTTAGAATGTAAGAGGCTATATAAGCCCAAACTCATTAATCAATAAACAAGTTTAAAATTATTTAGTTCTTTTTGGTATCAGAGCTAGGGTTAGGGTTAGCCACCACAGACCCGCCACTGCACTGTAGCACCGAGGTACTGTAGCAACTGCGGCACAGCGCGACACTGTAGCAGCGCCTCTTTCTCTCCCACTCAGCCGAGACCCTCCTCTCTCTCTCTTTCCACCCAAACCCTAGGCCGGCCACCACCTAGATCTTGCTTGCTTGATTGATTCGAGCCCGTGTGGGGGCGGGCGATACCCCACAAATCCCGAGGGAAGGGTGATAGGGAGACGATCTCGATCTTGTTGATGAGATAGATCAAGATCGGGTCAAGAAGAGAAAGGTAGGGTTGATGAGGAGGATCTCGATCTTGAGGGTGGAGTAGATCAAGATCGGATCAAGAAAAGGAAGGAAGTCGCGAGTGATCTGCGTGATCTAGACTTGGATCCTTGTGATTGAAGATGTCAGGAGACGATAAGAGTGCGGGAGGTAAAGGAGGTTTGGAGGCACTGGCGGGCATGGATCATGAGGTTTTGAAGGTATTGGTCGGGCTCATACAGGGAGCTAGTGTCTCAACCAATGCTTTGGCACGTGTTCCACTGCAGGCGAAACTAGATCTCCCTCCTATAGATCTGAAACTCGATGGACCGGCTACGTATCTCAGCTGGTCACGTCAGGTCAGGGCAGCTCTAGCAGGGAGGAGTCTTGAGGGCTATCTGACTGGAGCTAAGTTAGAGCCACAAAAGGGCACTGCTGAGTGGACTGAGTGGAGTGCCACGCTCAACCTGATGTACACCTGGATGCTTAACTCGATGGTTCCCTCTATTGCAGCCACAGTGGATGGCATTGAGCGTGTGGAGGACATATGGGCGAAGCTGAAGAGGACATATGCTGGGAGTGGGAACAACATGAGGGTGTTCCATATCGAGCGGGAGATAGATGCAGTGGTACAGGGAGATAGATCGATCCAAGAGTATGCCATATATCTGGAGCAACTATGGGCAGACCTTGATCATTTATCACCGATGAGGAGCTGCAAGGATCCTGAGTGCACGAGAGGTGAGCACTCGGCAGAGAGGAGGACTATGCAGTTTCTGAAAAACTTCAACCCAGCATTTGAGCAGAGGACTGGTTTGCTGCTGGCTTAGACGAAGGTTCCCCCACTTGAGGAGGCTATCTCAGCCATGATACAGGAGGAGAGTCGCATCGGGCTACAGGCTGGGAGGGGAGGACTCTCAGGGTTGCGATCAGCATTGGTGGTCTCGAACTCAGGTAAAGCAGGGGCACAGGGGGAGACTCGCAGGTGTTACAATTGTGACGAAGTGGGCCATTTGAGCAAGGCTTGTCCTAAGCCACCTAGGATGAGAGAGACAGGTGGACGTGGGCAGCCTGGAGGCCGTGGTCGTGGCCATGGGGGCCAAAGAGGTGGAAGAGGAGGCTACCGGGCAAACCTGATGGTAGCAGGTGAAGAGGAGGAGGCAGGTGTGGTCTTTACTGATGAGAACCATGAGTTCTTGGAGGCACTGAAGAGGAAGCAAAGAGCAGCAGATGGAAAGAGTGTGGCCGATGATGCATCCACCACGTCCTTACCCAGGGGTAACATTGCTACTTTTGCTCACTCAGCCACAGGTACTAATGATACACATGCTCTTGCCTCTATATCCACCACAATATCACCAGAATGGATAGTAGATTCTGGTGCATCTCGACATGTGACAAGTACTGCTAGTGAGTTCTCTTCTTATATTCACCTAGCAGTGCCAGAGAGCATCCAGATAGCTGATGGTACAGCACAGCCGGTAGTGGATAAGGGTACAGTGAATTGTACCAATTCTGTGACTTTGTCCAATGTTTTGCATGCTCCTTCTTTTCCCGTAAATCTCTTATCCATTAGTGCCATTATACTCCAACTAAAATGTGTTGTTTCTTTTGATATTCCTAATGTGATCTTTCAAGAGAAGGGGACTGGTCGGAGACTTGGGACTGGCATGTGGCGTAGTGGACTGTGGTACTTGGACAGAGAGGGGATGGACTCTGCATTGACATCTATGGTAGAGAGATGAGTAGGAGGATCCGGGAGAAGCACAGAGGATGTGTTGATGCTATACCACCAGCGCTTGGGACACTCTTCTTTTGGTGTTTTGAGTTGTTTGTATCCGTCTTTGTATGAAAAGGCGAATAAACAAAAACTTGTGTGTGATGCTTGTGAGTTTGGCAAGCTCACTAGGAGCTCTTATGTTAGTTCTGGTAATAGGAGTTCTTTTGTTTTTGATTTGATACATTCTGATGTTTGGGGACCTTGTTCCACGAGTTCTATGAATGGTTATCGCTATTTTGTTACTTTCATCGATTGTTTTTCTCGTGTTACTTGGTTGTATCTGTTGAAGAATAAGAGTGATGTGTTTGGTTGCTTTAAAGACTTTCACAAGTCAATTCAGACTCAATACGGTGCAGTAGTGAAGGTATTGAGGTCTGATAATAGGACAGAGTATACCAACAAGGCGTTTGGGGAATACTTCATCTCAAGGAATACAGTATCAAACTACATGTCCATACACACCAGCGCAGAATGGGGTAGCAAAGAGAAAGAATAGACATCTTCTAGAGGTAGCTCGAAGCATGATGATCTCCAAGAATGTCCCAAAACACTTGTGGGGGCAAGCAGTCATGACAGCTGCTCAATTGATCAACAGGATGCCCTCAAGGGTGTTGGAGTGGAAAACCCCGTGTGAGCTGTTGCAAGACGATAATAAAGGTATTTTTCCTTTGAAAGTGCTTGGTTGTGTGTGTTTTGTGAAAGACAACAGACCAACAATGGGTAAGCTTGATCCCAGAAGTGTGAAGTGTGTCTTTGTGGGATATTCTGCTACCCAGAAGGGTTATGTTTGTTGGAGCCCGGTAGAAAAAAGGTTGTTTGTGAGCATGGATGTGCATTTTCGAGAATTGGAGCCATATTACACACTGGAGGTGACTTCACCCTTCAGTGACTCGCCCGATACTGGAGGTATGAGGCGAGAGGGGGAGAATGGTGAGGGGTTGGTGAATGTGGGATCAATCCCTTTATCAATTCCTTGCTCTGTTGAGAGAGGAGGATCGGTTGAGGAGGAACAAGAGAGTGAAGAAGAAGAGGAGGAGGAGGAGTCCATAGGTGGTGGGACTCAAGCTCAAGGGGAGCTGAGAGTGTATACAAGAAGAAAGAGGCAGAATGAGGTACCAGTACCAACGTCTGCAGTACCACTTGTGCCATCTAGTCCCTTGTCCCGATCTACTCCGACTCCTGAGACACCTACACCACCCTCAGACTCAGACTACACAGGTGATATGATTCCTCTCACTCCCATGACAATAAGGAGGACCTCTCGCAGCAATGCGGGAGTTCTCCTTGATCGTTATAGGTTCCCACATGATATCGCTCAGTTTGTCTCATACTCTAACATATCACCTGCACATGGAGCATTCATTGCATCTTTGGACACTGTCTATATACCCAAGTGTTGGCAGGTTGCTAAGGATGATCCAAAGTGGAAAACAGCTATGCAGGAAGAGCTTGGTGCCCTCGATAAAAACAAGACATGGGAGATAGGGCCGCTACCAGCGGGCAAGAAGGTAGTGGGGTGCAAATGGGTCTTCATAGTGAAGCAGACTCCAGAAGGGAAAATTGATCGCTACAAGGCACGGTTGGTGGCAAAGGGGTACAGTCAGACATGGCATCGACTATGATGAGACCTTTGCACCGGTAGCGAAGATGAGCACAGTCAGGATTCTCGTCTCTTTTGCGGTGAATGGTGGATGGAAGTTACACCAGCTTGATGTGAAAAATGCATTTCTCCATGGAGATTTGCTAGATGAGGTGTATATGGAGATACCCCTAGGCTTCAGCACAAACCAAACAACGGGCAAGGTATGTAGACTGAGGAAGTCCCTGTATGGATTGAAACAGTCTCCTCGAGCTTGGTTTGACAGGTTCAGGAGAGCTATGATAGGCCTGGGCTATGAGCAGATCAATGCTGACCACACAGTGTTCTTTCGACGACATGGTGGTCACATTACTTTGCTTGCTGTGTATGTCAATGATATGATTGTCACTGGGGATGATGAAGGAGAAATTGCTCAGCTAAAGGCGAAATTGGGGAAGGAATTTGAGGTGAAGGATCTAGGACAGCTTAGGTATTTTCTTGGGATTGAGGTGGCTCGTGGAGCAGAAGGGATCGTTCTATCCCAAAGGAAGTATGTTCTAGACTTGCTCACGGAAACAGGCATGTTGGGGTGCAAGCCTGCAGTTTCTCCAATTGATCAGAAGTTCAAGTTGAGCGCTGAGGCAGGAGAACAGGTTGATCGTGAGAAGTACCAGAGACTGGTAGGCAGACTGATCTATCTGAGTCATACTCGCCCCGATATCTCATTTGCAGTGAGCGTGGTGAGCCGCTACATGCATGACCCTAGGCAGGGCCATATGGACGCAGTGTATCAGATTCTGAGGTACCTGAAGAGTGCACCAGGAAAGGGCTTGATTTTCAGAAAGAATGGACACTTGTGTGATTCTGACTGGGCTAGTTGTGCCGATGACAGAAGATCCACATCTGACTATTGCATGTTCGTAGGCGGCAACTTGGTCTCTTGGAAGAGCAAGAAGCAGTCAGTTGTTGCGAGATCGACGGCAGAAGCAGAGTACAGGGACATGGCCTTAGGAGTTGCCGAGATGTTGTGGCTGAGAACTCTATTGGAAGAGCTCAAGGTGGACCAAGGAGCTCAAATGAAGTTGTGGTGTGACAACAAGTCAGCAATCAGCATTGCCAACAATCCGGTGCAGCACGACAGAACTAAGCATGTGGAGATCGATAGGTTCTTCATTAATGAAAAGTTGAATAGTGGACTATTGGAGCTGAGTCATGTAGCTACTAGAGATCAAGTAGCTGACTGCCTCACCAAAGGACTTAGCTCAATAGATCTATCTAGGTTGTGTGACAAGATGGGCTTAGTGGATATCTTTTGCCCATCTTGAGGGGGAGTGTTGAGATTTGTATTAATTGTAGGGGTCTATTGGGAAATAGACATAATAGAGAAGTCTAGGGACTTGTTTGTTAGAATGTAAGAGGCTATATAAGCCCAAACTCATTAATCAATAAACAAGTTTTAAATCATTTAGTTCTTTTGTTATGGGCATATGATCTAATCTAGGTTTGTCCTCAAAAAGACCCAAAAATATAAATACAAAAGAAGAAATCTCTCTTCTTCTTCTTTTTTTGAAAACTGGACAGTGACTGCGAAATCTCTGTTAAGTCGTTTGCTTTTCTCTTAATGAGGTTCGTATGCAACTTCTGATAAAAATAATATAAATTTAATTTGATGGAGTATTGAGAGACAAGTTCAACACAAAGTTCTGAATTTTCTCTATTAAACTATCATTTTCTCTCTCTTCATAATACAAAATAACTCTACACACACCTACCTAAGATAACTTTAAGCTTTCCAACAACACACTAAACCATTACACCCATTTTTTTCTCTAAGCACTACATAAAATTCCGAATTTCTTGACAAAATTGAATGGAAGTGGGAATCCTCAGGGAAGTTTTCAACAAACTCTATTTACAGTCTATTAAACTTTGGAGGAGTACAACCTAAAAATTCTATGATGTGGTGGAACTTACCAGTACCCCGAAAATCAGGGTATTCATGTGGCTAGTCTCCCATAATACCATTCTCACCAAGGATAATTTGTTGAAAAAATGCTGGATTGGAGATCGAAAATGTCAATTTTACACCAGCTCTGAATCTGTAGACCATTTATTCATCCAATGTACTTTAGCACAACAAATTTGATTTTGGTTAGGGAAAAGTCAAGATGTAATGCATCTTTGGCAGACTTGGGATGATATTATTCTTTTTGCTACTACTCTGCATTCCATTGACAAAATTAGTTTTCTTATCGTACTTAGTGCAGTTAGCTGGAGCCTGTGGAAGTACAGGAATGTGTTGGGACCTTATTATTACACAAACAATTCGGTCACATACACAATTCAATTCAATTCAATATGTCACTATTGATCTACCTATGCAAAATTGGCCATCATGCAAAAATCATCAACTCTTAGAAAGCAGAAGCAATACCTGATTCCATTAGCATATTTAAGCAAAGCTTCACTCAAAAGCGGTTGATGAACTTGTGGGACAGCGGCAAGAAAGCCTTTGTGCCGATGTAGAGGTTGAAGCGTCGGCGGCCTCCTTAATGGTAGGATGAAGCCTTCCAAAGCTACAAGACTGCCCTTGTGAGATTGTGTTCACAATTTCTTAATGATCTCACATCTCTATTCTTTAATGGGGAGAAGTAGAGAAGGCCACAGAATTGACTAGATTGACGGCTAGAAAATTCTGCAACTATTCGTTATTTTCTTGTGCTTGGGGGACCAATCCTATTTATAGAGATGTCGAGTCAGCATATAGCCAAACCCTAACTCAAAACTGACTTTCTGGCCATATGCCAACTTAAAAAAGGTATTTTGTGCACATGCATCAAAAACCGTGCAATCGCATCAAAATCCGTGCGGCTGCTGGAGAATTGGTTTCCTTAATTGCAAATTTCAGAATCAGTCCATCAATGATTTGATCTTTGCCTAAATTGTTCTACACATTTGTGGACCACATCAAAATGAATATATTGATTATCTATTACCTTATTTGATTACTTTAATTGACAATCATATATGACAGTAAACAATCCATAATTAGATTACATATATGCTCAATGTTGGCATTAAATCCAACGAGGTTGGCAATAAATCCAACAGAATGATCTTTGTTTTAATACCTGTCAAATTAAAATGGGAGAGCCTAGCTATCCCCCGGAATCCATCTCCCGCTTCATCCCCCAGTCAATAACTACTTTAATAACTACTCACTACTTGGGAGAACCACTTACTATTTAGGGACCGCCTAATATCTGAAATATTTTACAACTGGCGCGAGCAAGTATTCACATATAATAAATCAAGTATTCATCTATAATACATCAAGTATTCACACCTAAGATATCAAGTATTTAAAAAAAAAACTGGATACATCATTCACCCATCTTTTACACGTTTTTAGAGGTGGTTTTTTTTTCTCCGTTCAATCTAACCAATATTTCTGATGATCTGTGAGGAATTTTGCAAATCTAAAACCACCAACGTTTTCTACACAATTTTCTCTTTCAAATGAGATCCATGATGATATATTTTCGAGTTGTCCGTTGCACAAGTATTCATACCTCGTCATGCAAGCATTCATCCCTCATCGAGTAAGTATTCATCCTCATCGTGTAAGTGTAAATAGTTCATTGAGGTGGGAGACAGAGGCAGAGGTAGGAGAGGGAGAGGGAGGCGGAGGCGGAGGTGGGAGAGGGAGGCGAAGGCGGAGATGGAGAGATGAGAGAGGGGGCGGAGGCGGAGGCGGAGAGGGAGAGGTGGGAGAGGGAGGCGGAGGCGGAGGCGGAGATGGAGAGGTGGGAGAGGCGGGTTGAGGCGGAGAGGGAGAGGTGGGAGAGACGGGTGGAGGAGGAGGTGGAAGGTGGAGGTGGAGGTGGGAGAGAGAGAGAGGGAGAAAGAGGAAAGAAATAAAGGGAGAAAATTTGTTAATTAATTTGTAGGGACCATTAGGTAGTTAGAATTTGTAATTCTAGTTAGAAGATGAAGTTAGTTAGTTGGGGGATGAAATGAGGGATAGATAGATGGAGGAAAATATAATTACCCAATTAAAATTGTTAGAACTTTAATTTTACTCATTAAGACTCTTTGCAACTATTGGGCAGGTAATATGCAAAAGAAGATAAAGGATGCAGTGGGGAATTGGCTTCCAGTAATTGAAGATGCTATTCCACTCGACCACTTCATGCCACTGTCAGTAGTGGTGTACCAGCATGCAGAGGTCACCAGAGAGGCACCACCAGACCTGCCATAGTTTTCATATGAAGATAGCCTCACAATTTTGTTATACATATATAGTTAACCTTAGCCCATTACTTAGTGGCTTAATTAGTTTTAGCAACTCTTACTTTCTTTTGGAGCTTAGCTAATGTCCTTTTGTGATTGATGTATAAACTTTTAATTAGCTTTTGGTTCAATTCTGAGTTTAGCATAACAAAGGGAGACCTCTTCTGAGGTTCAGTCCAGCTTGCTGGATACAAAAACTTTGTAATTTAACCAAATTTCAGCAATGAAATGGGCTGTTATTGCCTCTCTTTTTTTTAAATTCCGAATTTCAGCTTTTCTAATATATCCAGAGAAAACCTTTAGAACTGAACTCCCTAAAAAGGTTTTTAGGACCCTCTTCATATAATTAAATTATTCTTTTGACCGTACATATATATAACTAGCTAATAATTAAATTTATAATTTAATAACTCCAAATCAACTACAATGTTGTTAAATTGGGAGTATGTGACACGCCCAGGTAATATATATAGAGAGAGAGAGAGAGCTGGGCTATGGTGAGTTGTGAAGTAAGAGGTCATTTTTACTTCACGCTCATATTTTCATTTTGAAAATCTAAACAATCGATCCGAACCGCTCAACATGATCTCCATATTGAAATGTGTGCTTGGAGACCAAATTTTACATTTTGTTGAAATTTGTTTACTATTTATTAAGCCACTTTGAAAATCGCTGATCCGGTGGCCCAGAAATTTTTACTGTTTTTTACTGTTCACAGTGGATCAACGATTTTCAAAGTGGCTTAATAAATAGTAAAAAAATTCCAAAAAATATAAAATTTAGTCTCCAAGCACATTTCAATATAGAGAACATGTTGAGCGGTTCGGATCGGTTGTTTGGATTTTCAAAATGAAAATATGACGTGAAGTAAAATGTTGTTTTACTTCACAACTCACCATAGTCTATCTTTATCTATCTATATATATATATATATTAGCTGTCATGCATTTCTTCTCCTAAATATTGTTTTTGTTTTTTTTAATGTAATACTAACATTCTGATTCTGCAATCTGCATACGGATGCATGGATGAACAGCATCCCACAACTAGTTTGGGTGTTGTTTTTTCGGTCAAAGTATATATTTATACTTGTAGGAGAAAGTGTTCATATGAAATGCAAAAGGTACTTATTTCATCTTATATAAAATCAGAAGAAAAAAATTGTCAATTTGAAACGTCCACATTTTTAAGAATACAATCCACTCAATTGTATCCTCTCTTCAAAACGCCTTACACATACTTAAAAAATTATTTATACCAAATACTTGTGCTACACATATGTTTTATCTGAATTTTATCAACTCTTCTACTTATAATGTAGAAATCGCGTTTTTCTCACGAATAATTCGTGATTCGCGTTTTATTCGGAGTTCGGTTTGAAAACGTCAAAAAAACGAATAAAACGCGAATTATACCCGTATATTGTTACTATGGTAGGAAGTGGTGTAAATGAAATGGAGGGCATCAGATGATAGGGACCGGAACTCCGGAAGCCGAGTAGAATGAGGCAAAAATCACAGGCAGAGTGAGATGGAGGAGGCAAAAAAACGTCTCGACTGAAACACGAAATGTAGATTAGAGGCACAAAAATTAGGGACAACAGTAATATTTTTATGTAGGATGGCAACTTGCTATCATACCCTAAAAACATAATAATTTTATTTAATACGGACACTAATTACTTTATCGATAAGCTTCCTCCAAAAAATAATAAAGTTCCAATAAACTAAAACATAATAGTTAATTAGGGAGAATAAAAATTTAAAATTCTCTTGAGGAAAAAAAAAACCATCTGTACAACAGCATTACAACAATAATGTTGTTATCAGTGTTTCTGTTCAATTTGTTAGTATCATTAATTGTATTAAGTTTTTATACAAAGTTAAATTTTCGATCTATATAGTTACTCGAACTTTTTGTTTTTCACGTTCGCGATATATAGTCTAGTTGTTGGTTTATGTATGATCAGTGATCTATTTTGGTTTGATTAATTAGTAGTCTAAATTTTTTTTATTATAGTGGAAGGAAAAGAAAGAGGTAGCTAGTCTAGATTCTATTTTCATTACTTAATTTAGTATTTTGTTATATATAAAGTAATTTAATTGCTAGATCTTATAGAGGTCGTTTCGACGTCAATGTTACACATCTCCAACTCGTGCATCTAATCACTTCTAATTCTAGCACATAGTTATACTAATCAAAGGTCCACTATATATTTTATCATAATATATACAAATATTGACTCAAAATATTTTGACAAAACACTAATTTTAATCACACTAGCTATAATAGACCAGTGGTACTTATCGGTACGTACAACATTGCTGGAGTGCCACTCAAAGTTGAAGAAAGACTTTATACTATAATGCATTTATATAAAGCTATTCAAATCACCCACGTTGTTTGTACAAGTATATATGAAATATGAAATATGTTCCATCATTGCCATATAAAGTGGGTATCATATACATTTATGCATAAATTTAATTTTTTTTCAATGGAGAAATGATCAAATTAAGTCTAGCTCTAGAGAAGACCCACAAAACAAAGAGCCAATAATCAGATGGCTTTTTTCTTTTCATTAACCTTTGCAAATTTAAATTGCAAATGAGAAATAAACTAAGGAGAACCTTTGAAATGCAACTTTCCACATTTGATGATGCCTTTCCAGCCCAGTCTACTCGAATTGCCTTCACAACACATAACTAGCTAGCTATCACCACATGGTAAGACATGCCATGCCACCCAAATCATCACCAAAATTTATTATACATATGGTATCATTTACAAATGCATCCTCATATAGTACTCATTTTGTAAATATGGGTTCTGCGTGCAGGATAACTTTCTAGGACATTTTCTTTGAAGACAATTAATTTACTGGAGTTTCCATATTTTTCTCTCCAATCATTCTAGTATAGTACAATATCAAGGCAATATGACAAACACATTAATGTTAATTAATACAGAATAAAACATTAATTGGCGCAAGATGAAAGTTCTAACGATTTGTTAAAACATATTAATTTAGTGACCTATTCTAATATTTTCATTTTCCATCTGGAAAGGAAAGAAACATGTTGCTAACAAGCCACAACATAAAATATATTGTCATTTTGTTTAACCCTCATGGCCTCCAAAACTTATAGTTACAAACTTCTTTCATCATCATCAAATCTTGCGCTATAATTTCTTAAGCTAGCAATGATGCATTTAATGTCAGACATAACCACGGGCTGGATCCAATATAAAAATAGTCACTATATTGGATTTGTACAAAAAGCTCTGTTGAGACGAGGTCCTTTTTTCGTAAGGTAGCTAGGTTGAGACTGATAGAAATAAGACAAAATTCAATGCAATGTTTTGAAGTTTTCAAGTTCAAACTATTATTTTTTTTTTCTTTTGCATGTATAAAATGACTCTCTCATATATATAGATCTAAGATAACATTAAGCTTTCCAACAACATATTAAATGATCATTACATCCACTATGTACGTAGAAATAGAATTTCGAACTTCACATTAAATAAATTACTCTTTTGACCATATATCTTCTAAAGATTTAAGTTTATGATTTAACAGAAGAGCCTTTTGTTTTGCAACAATATTGCCTACGGAAAGAGTCACCAGACTGGACTTAAATTTAAATATACCTATAAAAGGGATCTGCATGCAAAAGTCACCGTCATGGACCATGAAAACCCTCAATCCAATACATTAATATTTTCTCAATATTAGACTTCCCTGAAGCTTCTCTGTCTCTCTCTCTCTCTCTCTCTCTCTCTCTCTTTCTCACCACCATCATTTCATGCAATAACCATGGTGGGAAAGAACCAAAATGGGGCTAGTTATCTTCAGGAAGAATTGGATCTGCTCCAAAAATCAACCAACTACTCATCCGGAACCACAAGTGGTAGAAACCTATTTCGCCAGTGGAAATATAAGTTTCTTCAAGGCATGAGGATACACCGGTCACGGTGTGTCTTGTGCATCCAAATCCAACACATCAGTAACCTACCGTTATCTGTAGAAGGTCGTGGGCTGATCGTCGGATGGAAAACCAAGGGTTCAAAGGGGGAGCACACAAACCCGGTCCATGTTAACCGAGGAAATGCATCCTTTGATGAGATATTCTTGCACTATTGTGGGTTTGAGGTGAGTGAAAACCTTAGGAGCTGTTTTATTTGGGTCTCGTTGGTTGACTCAGCAGATTGTGATCTAGGCACATTTCATGTTGATCTCAGCGAGCTCGCTAATGCCGAGGGTTCAAATTCAAGAGGCTCCAATTCAAATTCTAAGACAAATATGGGAGGGAAAGCAATGAGTTTTGTTCTTGGAGGGGTTGCCAGTGGTGCACTGCTAAACTTAAATGTGTACTGTAGGATGATGGATGAGGATTCAAGGGATGGTGCTGCTGGTATGTGAATAGTTTATATAACTTTCTGTTAATTTAAAATAGTTTGATGAATATTACTATATTAGGTGTTGATCCTTTTTTACCAGCTTAATTTGAAAGAAAAAAAAATCTCTATGAATAGTGCATGTGTTTTGTTTCATCAGGATGGTCTATCTGGGGAAGTTGTCCTCACAAAATTTCTTTAAGCTTTGAATTAGCAACTATAAACCTGACCACATATAGAAACTTTGAATTAGGATTTTACTTCAAGATAGTAAAAGAATCATATGGTCATGGATTGAATAGTAGTGCTATGCTAACTTGTATAAACTTTGAATTATTTGCATATACTCTCATTTCACATTTTTTTCACCTTTTCCACTATGAGAAAGAATGTTGAAAGCTATATCATTTTTCATTTCTCTATTTCCCAATATTTGCTGACAAGAACTTTCCCTCTGCCATTCTCCCTTTGATTACTTTTGTACCAGTAGGAATCTAATTTATTTTTAATTATTCGCCTACTAATTCAAAGAGAATATTTGTTCATTAGGATAACTGTATCTTTTGAAGCTTTTAAAAGGCACAAAAAAATAAAAGGTACTCAATGAAAAGCTATAGAAGAGGTTTTAGTACATAAGATACTGAAACTTTATAGTTTTCTTTTGTTTAATTTTTCTCTTTTGGAGTATTAATATGCACACATCACTTTCATGACAGATCGACAGAAAAGCGAAAGCAAAGGCAAGTGCTTCTCATGCCTCCCTGACCTCAGCTGCCTCCGTGCCCCACCTGTCACTGTATTGGCCAAGAAAATCCCCTCTCTCCGATTCGACCGTGGTGGCTTCATCACTATAGAAAACTCAGACTCAATGCACGACTCCATTCGCATCGAAGAAGACGAGGATGGGGGCTATATTACCATAGAAAAAGGTACCATATCTACCTCATCTCGGTCTCGCCGGCCTCCTTCTGATAATTTAGCGAACACAACTGATGATGATGAAGAATTAGGTGGGCCAGAGGATGAGAAACCATGTCTCATGATGGATCTTCATGAAGATTTTGATTTAGAAAAGGTCGAGGATGAGTTCTTAACTATGCTAGAAGATAAGTACTGGAAGAAAGAGCGGGAATTGAAGGTTGAACCTTGGAGAAAAGAAGTTGAGGAGAGCTTGAATTTGACTTTGGATTTGAGTTTGGATTTGGATCTCGATCTGGATTTAGATTCGTTGATCAACGAGGCTGAGATCGAGCTGGCAAAGGCTGAACAGTCTTGGAAAAGTAAGATCGGAGGCGTGGTTTTGGAGAAACAAGAGTATGAAGATTTGATAAAAATATGGGGTGCAAGGGAAAATACCTCTAGTGAACATTGTTTTGAGTATGGTTTTGGCAGTCCTATCTAAGATTAGAGGGATTGCTGATAATAAGGTGCATGAGTAATTAGCTCATTATCATTTATTTGTTATGATTTATCTGTTTCGTTAAAGGTTTGCATGGTATATGTATAATAACAAAAATTCTGATATAGATGTTCGTTCATAGTTTCTTATTTCTTTTTGTTTTCTTTACATAAAATATAATGCTTTTAAGATGTAGAAATGATATAATATTTGCTGAAGGGTAAGTGAAAAGACCCGCAAATGTGTAGAACTGATAATACCCAAAGAGGACAAGGTAAAGCGAAGATTGCTTAGACAGCATATTTTCTGGCGACAACTGCTGGCCCAAAAGTAAGGTGAATGACCTATCTGATTATCTCTGTGTTGCAAGTATTTTCATTATTTTGATTACAGCACAACATATCACATGAAAACTTAACTTGATTACAACACAACACGATACATGAAAACTTAACTTGATCACAGCACAACACATGACCAAGTCACGACACGGCACGGTACAAATTTACATCCCTACTAGTCTTGGTAAGGTTACCTCAGCATTCAACCTGAGCCAGGAATAAGCATTTTTGAGATTCCTGGTCTAGTTGTTCTACTTGTAGTTTTTTCCCTTTTAGACAAACCTTGTTCCATTTTTACATGGAGATTTTTTATATAACAATACATTATTAAATTAATGAAGTTATGGGCAAAGCCAACACCTATTCTGAGGTCAAATCTTAAATATATAGTGTATTCTCTGGATATGATTTGACAAAAACGGAAGGAGCAAAAGAATCCAGTAAGGTATATGACAATCTACCTAGATTTTCATTAATCACTCTATAACCAATCAACCCTGAAAGTTGCAAAGAGACATTATAATCAGCAAATTACCTTTGATAACATGGCATTTGTTCAGACAATAACAACTAAGCAAAATACCCAAAAAAGCAGCTCAGATACAATCAATTAAAGTGTCTTAAAAAAACCATTGAGGAATGTCTACACTCTATATCAAAGTGGGGCATCACAAAGTATTATTTTAACTTCAATTCATGAAAAGCAGACGAGTTATTATAATTAACACTATATTCCTAACATACCTTTTTTTTCTTCCTAAAGTATCTTAATACAAATTACAACAGAAGTTTAAATCAGGTGGGGTCTACCAACACTCCTTCCATAGTAATTTGAGCTTCGTATTATATCTCCTTGCTGGTAAATGTACCCTCCAAATATTTTTTGCATCAAGAACAATGACATGTGTACTGAGCAAGCAAAAACTTCTATCAAGACTCTCTTTTTCTTCATTTCCAAGAAAAACAAATAAAAGGACAGGCCAATCGTACTTATTTGGGAATAGCCAACTCCCATATCACCACCTTACCATCCAGTCCTGCACAAACAAACACATGATATTTGCCATTTTTGGTTGTATCAATAAAATTATCCTAGAGATGATAAACTATACAAATATTTGTTAGGATAGACATGACCATTTGCCAACGTACAGCTGTTGCATCATAAGACCTCAAACACTAATGCTTATTTTTTAGATACATGTGCTTTATTATATACATTCACTCAAGATATTCTAAGTAGGAACTGATCAATGGCTATTGAAACTACCATGCACTCACACTAGGTGCAATGCGAGGTATAGTACTTGTATGTAAAAGGACATTTTAAGATAGCATGAACAGGGCAGTTGAGCACTGGTCAGAACCCTACATTATTTGTGAGGTTTGAGGTTTTCTAACCATTTTTCAGGACCAGTAGTGAACAAGTGCTGCCTGGACCTCTACTTAATGCAAATACTTATTATTTGGATATTGTTATTTTTTTGGAAGAAAAAAGCTAATGGCTCGTGTTATTATTTAGTAATACACTAATATTTGATACCTCCGAACCTTCTCTTGAGAATTTCACTAACCTGAGGTGCTGAAGCGAGTTAGATCGGTGTTACCACGTTTCCTTAGCGGTACAATACATCTGATAAACCAATTATTTAGTTAATTTGATGGAAGCATAAGAAAGTCAACAGATAAGCTAGTGAATGAGTCCATGGCTTACATCCTACAGAGCGAAAGTATCTCAGAATAGCTATTTACCATTTCAGGAATAAAAGGAGGATATTTTATCTTTAGTGCAGAATGTATATTATGGATATTGTACTAGACTCTACAGGGGAAAAAGCACCCTGACCTTAGTTTATCTTATACAAAGTAACCCTAGCAGTTTGTCCAAGCAACTATACAAAAATTGGGATTAAGTATGAGAAGCATCCGTTCTCCACTCTAACTTGGTTTGAAACCGAGATGAATTGCAATATACTTGGAATGAAGAAATAGTTGTGGCATTGGTTTCCTATCTCTCGCTACTTCCTATAAAAACTTGTTCTTAAGTTCTAAACAGACTTCCACTATCCGAACAATGGTCTTATCATTTTCCAAATCAAATTGTGCAGTGTCAGACTGAATAGATCAATACTTGCTTCACATTAAATATTCACAATCATTATTGTATGGCACAGACATGCCATCATATAATTTTGGTCATCCAAAATACGACAATAGGGTTTTTGGGTACTATTGACCATCCCGTTTTGCTCACAATCGCTCTGAGGATAATGGAACATATGAGAGAGAGAGAGAGAGGAGCATACGTGATGCAGTTTTCATGAGCACCTCCACGGGGTTTTGACGGCTCGACGGTGTCGTTGCTTGGCACTTGTTTAGATGACCCGTACAATTTTCCAAATGCTTCTGACAACTTCATTAAATATAGAAAAAACAAAGTAAAAAGGAAGTTAACAAAATGTTCTTTTTTCTTTCTTAGAGAGCTTGAGCCTATTTTCATTGCAATGAAGTATTAATCTGATATTTTTGGTGTCAATGAAGAGATCTATTGCCTACTAAAGAACGTCTACATATCTCCAGAGGTTGTAATTTAATACATCCAGACTCAATTATTTTATACCTAATGAACAATTTATATCAATATATAGTTCCTGTCATGTGGAGGAAAAAAGGAAATAGCAATTTCAAGAGTTGTACAGTTAAACGCATCAATTTTAGATATGACATACATCATGTTCTCATGTTTAATTTTTCTGAAGGTTTACGTAGTAATAGAGAAGGAACCTCTTTCACTGTTATTCCAGTCAAAATAATTAAATTATAAGAATTGACAACAAAAGTGATCTGGAAAGCTAAAGGAACCCTAGTACCACCTCTTTTATTTTGTTAAAAGTAGTTTTTAACAAAATGGAAAGCTGTAAAAAGAACAATGGACAAAACAAAATCAAAATGAATGAAATTGTACCTGTGAGGCTCTCGAACTTGAGGGAGCTGCCTTCCTCTGATCCAAGTACTTGGTAAAGCTCCTACAAGAAAAATTAATATATTGTAAAGAAACAAATTAAAAAAGCACTAATTTGGTATTGGCACATGTAATGAAAAAAAAAAAAAAAAGGACTGAGTTCATGGTTATATTACAGCATAAAATGTGCTAGGTTGAAGTACCATGACTGTATGTAACCAACTGTAATACTGCATTTGTGTCTTGATTAGTTTTCCTTCCAATTTGTTTTTTTTTTTAAGGTTTGACAGTGGCCTCCAATTTGTTAATATTATGATTCGGACGGGGTTTTTTTTGTAATCAAAGAAACAAAAGATGCACAGTAGGTATGTATGATACTTACCATAGTCCAGTATCATCAGATGTGAAGATCATTGGATTGCAATCAAATCCAACACCAACTACCACTCTATCAGATAAAAAGAGTATCTGAAAGTTTTTGGATTTTGTTAACCATCATTTTAAATTCATGAAGCAAAAATATTTCAGTTAATATAATAGAAAAGAATGCTGACCCACATCACGGAGAGGCAGATCCCGCAAGGAAATGCTTTGGGAAGAAGGAGTTGACTTTACATCATCAATGAAATATATCATAGAGTTGTGACCTGAAAATCAAATAAAAAAATAAAATAAACGAAAGAAAAGAAGAACCTCTCACTTTTCTTTACAAAAACATTCAAAGGCTAAAAACACCCCCCTGCACTATTACAAAATTGAGGCAACAGAGGGAAAGAGTTGCTAACTTCTGAAAATTTGATCAAAAGGCGTATAAATAATATTATTTATTTTTATGGGTTAATAAGATATCCAAGAGATTTTCTCATTTTGAGGTTTTCAAGGGGGAATAGAAAAAGATATCATCCAAGCATAAAAAAAACATTTGTGTTCTGGCAGCAAGATAAATTGTTTTTCACATAAGTCAAGGATTCTACTATTACCTAATGCAAAACATGCAGCTTTCTGTTTTGTCATTCTTTTGTTACTTTAATTTTATTTATATGTTCACTTTGGACACAATTGGCTCTAGTAAAGTACTTTAGTGACCAATTCTAGTCAGATCAAGCAGGTACTGATATATTCTTTGTATTCCACATCTAATAAGAAAAGGAACTTCACTATTCGATAGTTGAGAAATTAATGAGACATCTAACCTGAATAAGCCAGGATAGTTCCGCTTGGAGACCATCTTACACCAAATGTCCAAGTTGCAGACAAGTCAAGTTGAGCAATTTGCTGATAAAAGTACCCAAAAAGATGTCAATGAACTGGAACAATTATATACATTGGTTCTTATACATGACCTTGGTTCCAATGAAACAAAAAGTGAATTGTAACATTTTAACTTATTGGGCTCCAGCTCAATCAAAAAGACAAGAATTTCACACTTGGTTCTTATTTTTGTTTTATCTCATAATTACAGAAGATGCAACTAAAGGTTAAAATGATTTTAGAAAGTTTCTCGTAAGATTCTAGAGCTTAACAGCTCATAAAACTTAACTTTGAACAGAGTAATAGTTGTACTATGTAAACAAGCTTACAACTTCCATCACTATGATTTCAACAAGTTTTGTTGAACTAAGATAAGTTCTGTGCCTAAAAGACTGATTTGCATAAATTGAAGTATTGATATTAAAAAAAAAACAAATTGTTTACTCCATATTTACATGGAAATGAAAATTAAACATAATTTAACCTCTCCAAATTTCAGATCACTGGAGCTTGATTCTGACTCCCTAAAGAAAAAGAAAAAGAAAAAAAAATGTCAGCCAACAAGATATTTCTTACAAATATTGTTACTTGGTTTGAATCATATGTAGTTATAATATTACTTTGAATCCACGCCCTTGATAAATGTGGAAAAGACTTTACATTTACCATCAGTAGATGTTGTTGCAAGAAGTATCTACAAAAATAAAAATGAGTTCACCAAAACTATAAACTTGTGAAATAAAGAGTACGAAAGAAAACACCTGTGATATTAAGTCTAAGTTATCCATGTTGAAAATTCAAAATGCTATTGACATTATACTTTTCCTTTCGAACTTTCCCTTAATGAGAAGAATTTTTGTCTTCAGTTGACAAGAAAGAAATATCTTATACAGAAACGGAACAGTACAATCTTCAAAGGTTCCAGTATATGAACCAAAAGTAAAGTTTACATCCATCAATGCTTTCCCCAGTTTGAATTTTGTTTGGAATTTATAATTTACTAAGACAAGAGACAAAGGCAATATGATAAAATAAAATATGACGATGAGGAAGTCTAGACAAACATTGTCAGGATGCCAAGCAACACTAGTGACAGAAGAATCATGTCTTTTCCTAATCAGTTTGCTAACCCACCTGAAACAGACAAAAATAGTAATATTGAAATGCATTTCAAAATTCAGTAATAAAAATTGGAATGCATTTTGAAATTCAGTAATAAAAACAGAAAACAAAAGCATCATAGTAATAAAGGTCCATGACCATGCAGACAAGGAGATACTTCCATATTTATTGTAGTTCTCTCCATCAACATCCACTATCTTACTTATTCTCAATTTTTATTACTAAAAGCGTAGACTGCTATTCTTGTTTGCCATTCTTTTATATTTTGTTAAGTGCTATCATGTGTGAAGGAGGGCTGCAGCCAGACCATTAGTTTGGAGCCTTATTTAATCCTACAGCAATCGTAATCACACAACAACAAAAAATGGTTCAAAAGAAGAGAAACAGCTAAAAAGTGTTTACTATAAGCCACTATTTATGGACATGGCCTTACTGGTCTAAAGAACCCACATGGTAATTGATACGGATAATAGGTGTTGTAGAAGTTCTTCAACGAAAAAGTAAACAGCACTTATAAACTCAGTTTTGAACTAGGCTCTTATCATACATTTGAAGTTTACTCACAACAAGCCTATAACAATGCTAAATATGACATGAATAAAAAAGGACATCTTACATGAAAAAAAAGGAGAACTTCAAAAGAAAAAAATGTAAATTACCAATCATTCTCTTGTTCATAGTAGCATATGCAAATAGATTTAGCACCACTTCCTACAGCAAATTTGTTTTCTGAAAAATAAAAACAATAGAATTGTATGCATTAGTTAAATATAAGCTCACAATATCAGAAGCCCCAACTAAAATAAAGCAGAAACAAACAGTGCTTAGTTGTAACCAACTATTTGCTACAGACATGGCCTGACAGTAAGGTAAGGTATCAACAATTACAATTGGCACCACTTCAGTTACCTCTTGGACTCCACTGAACACATAGAGCAGCACGGTTTAGCCTAAGAATGACAAGTGTTGGGTCCCACTCTGTTCCTTCTTGGCTCCAGACATATCTAAAAAAAAAAAAAAATTTAAAAAAATGCATCAGTTTGTATAGGTGTGCTTTTTGTATTTACAGTGAGGGGTCAAAGGGAGCTTACGAATTCCTATCATGTGAAACAGTCACGATTTTGTTGGACTTCACGCTCCAGTCAATTCCACATACAATTTGATCATGCTACAGATGAAGGCATAGAAATATTTAAAAGTTAATAAAAAATCATATTGACATTCAATTAAGCAAGCAAATTTTGTAAAGCAAAAGGGAGATTACACATTGACATTCTCTTAACGAAGGATTAAGTTTTTAATTCCACATTTTGGAGCAATTCCAGAAGGCTCATGTACAGGTTCAAAGACACTACTGATACCATACCAGCTTAATTCCAATTAACAGCAGCTCTTTTAGTTTGCTTTGGTTTATTCTAATTATTAAAGTATAGGCTCACACATTAGGTTTGTGATCTTAACTGACGCTAAGATTCAACCAATATGAGACAGAAGCGTAATATTACAATCAATATGGGCAAGCTATTTACCAAGTACGATGCTATCAACACAGATAAAAAATATAAGCCATTATACGAAATGTAATCACCACGGATATCTCAATTAAATGTGGCTCTAGCAATTAAGAGAGAGAGAGAGAGAGAGAATCATTTATGACTGTTACCTTGGAAAGAACATGCATTTTCTCCCACTTGTCTCCAAATAACTTATAAATGTGTACTTCACTGTTGTTGGGACAAAAGGCAACCACTGCAAGAGAAATACAATATATCATGAATGACATGCAAGAGGAGATGGCGATGATGATGATCATCATCATAAAATCAAACTTGTGAAATCCCTCACAATTCAAATGACAAATACGAGGAAAATGTCTGGATATTGCACATTCAAGGCATGAGTTGGTTAAATTGAAGACATAGTTGCAGAATAAGAAGCTCAATTGGGTTAAATTGGGGCTTAATTGCAGAATGACAGAAATGCTCACACAGCATTCTGGTGCCAAACCCAGTAAGTCCGGAAAATGTCCAGAATTCTTGCCGGGATCTCTCAAGAGAGAAAATAAATCTTATTTTAGTTATACATAAGAAGGAAAAAAAAAATTAAGCTTGAGGAGGAATGATACTGCAACTTCCAAAATAACCCAGCATCTCAACAAACAAGAGAACAATTAAACAACATCAGCCTCAAACTTTCTAAATTGCAACGACGCCTAAGGAGAAACTCAGAACAAAGCCAGCTAGAGAGAGAGAGAGAGAGAGAGAGAGATTACTAGTTTGATCGGGACTCCATGCGTGGCAAGTGATGCACTCGGCGAACTGGTGAATCGCTACCGCCGCCATCGCCTCCGCCCCGAGCTCAACTCTTTTTCGTGCGTCAGCTAAACTTTCAACCAATCAGATCTCGTTAGAAGGAGGGTTTATCAGTTTATGGCTCGGAGTCGGAGAAGAGTGCAACGGCTGACAAGGGAAGTCAGATCTAGAGTGGGAGAAGGGAAAGCAGTGTGCGACCACTACTTAACCTACCGCGAAGAAACGAACCAGCGTGTCCAACCTAGTGTATTGATTATACCCGCCCGGTCCAACCCGACCCGCGCAAACCCGGGACCCGGACCCGGACCGACCCGAATCCGACCATGAACCCGACCTGAACCGTCCTAAAGGGATGGGTCGGGTTTAAAACGGATCGGATGCGGTTTTCTGGGCGAAACCCGACCTCCCCCCACCGTTTCAACCCGTCTACCCGAACCCGACCTGGACCGGCCTAAACCCGACCCGAACCGACCTAACCCGATCCAAAACCCGACTGAACCCCCTCAAACCCGGCCGAACCCGACCTAAACCCTCCCAAACCCGCCCCGGACCCGCCGAAAACCCGGCGGGACCCGAGCCAACACGGGTGAACCCGATCAAATTTGAAATTTTTTGATTTAATTCAGTTTTTTTTTTTTTTTTGCCTCTGTTGGCTGACCCGACCCGAACCTCCTGAACCACACCCGCACCCGTGAGCCGCGACCGTGAACCGGACCCGCACCTGTGAGCCGCGCATACACCGGCGCAAAAATTGGGTATTTTTTGTTGTCAGCGAGATTCGAACCCCGGACCTCTCTCTCAACAACCTTACGACCAATACCATTAACCACTAGGCCACTGTCAATTTGTGATATATTTTAATAACTTTAATATTTAATATATTCTTAGATTAAGCCTTTAATTTTTTTTATAGTTTGAGCCTTTAATTAGAAATTTTATGATTATCTAAATACAATATATAAATAATAAATAATAAATAATAATATATATATATAATAGCCGTATCGTATCCTTCGTTTTTAAAAATATGAATTAACATATATACATATTATTTGACATCTTAATTAAAATTAACATATTCATATGCTAAATGATATGTTAATTCTATAAACTTTAATTTGAATTAACATATGTATATATATATATTAGTATATTTGAATTAACATATGTATATACATATCATGTCCATCTGATCATGATCATGTTATATATATTAGTATATTTATACTAAAATACGCTAATTACTTGAAATTATGTTGAATTACACTATATTAAGTTAAATTACATTACATTACGCTAAAATACGGTAAATTACATATGAATAGAGACGATATATTCACTGAAAAGGCGAAAAACGACGACGAAACTTCAAACGGTCATAAAACGGCGCTCGAGTGTCCGATTTTAGCAAATGACCACTTTTCGGAAAGCTTGCGAAAATGCGCATGCGTCTGTGCTAGCTACGTCGGATTTCGAAATTCAGAATCGCCAAAAAACAAAGGGAAGAGCCTCAAAACTTGAGTTGAAGTTTCCGATTAAGATTTTCATTTCTATCATTCAATCCAGGTAGCTCAGTAAATTAGTTACATAATGAACTTGTAGAATACCAGTTTTTATTATTTTCAGAATTTTTTTACTATTTTTTATGATTAATGTAAGATGGCACAGAATCGGTCTATTTTAGCGTAATTTACCGTATTTCAGCATAATTAGCGAAGTTATTGTAATTTAGGGTAATTTAACGTAATTTAGTGTAATTCAACATAATTTCAAAGTAATCTACTGTAATTCATTTTTTTCAGTCCTAAAAATTGCATAAATCATGTTAATTTATAAAATACACATTTATCATTTTTAATTCTAAATTGCACACTTGACTGTTAGTACGATTTAGTATTTAATTAATTGTTTATTAAAAAAATTGACCAAAAATTAGAAATGTTCAGAAGATGAGAACGGAGAACCTATAATATTACTTTCAACATAACATCTCTCTCTTCTTTCAATAATTTTAGTATTTAATGATTGTTGTTTAGTATTTAAATTAACTTTTGTTTTAAAATAATTCGGGTTTAAAGATAAAAAATAATTCAGTTTTAGAATAATTTGGTTTTAAACTAATTTGGTTTTAGAATAATTCGGTTTAACATAATTTGATTTTGTTATAACAAAAATATATTGAGTTCAAACAAAAAATAAAACAGCCAAAAGCCCAAAAGCCCCCCCAAACAAAACAGAAAAAAAAACAGAAACAGGAAAAGAAAAAAAAAACAGAACCGGAACGGACCTACCCGGACCGGACCGACCCCTGACCCGACCTAACCCGCCCCGACCTAACCCGCCGGGTTTAGACCGGGTTAGGATCGGCCGAGTCAGACCCCAACCCGACCCCCCCTACCCGACTTAACTCGTTGACCCGGGCTAACCCGTGCCCGAGTCAACCCGGGGACCGAGCGGGTTTGGACCGGACCGACCCGACCCGGCCCCTTTTCAATACACTAGTCCAACCGGAATTGTTTTTTCTTTTTCTTTTTTCTTGCTTATGCTACCTCAAATTGAATCCGACATCGGTTCAAATTCGATCCAATATATATATATATATATATATATATACGAGGGATGCTTCTGTGCACATAATGACCTATTTGTAAAATGAGCATATTTTTATTTTTAAAGTTCAAACAGTCGATCCGACCGTTCAACATTATCTCCATATTAAAATGTACTTGGAGGTCAAATTTTACGTTTTTTGAATTTTTTTACTATTTATTAAGTATTTTACAAAACTAGTCAAATTCAGACCATTGAATTTTGTATCCATCTTAATAAATAGTAAAAAAATTCAAAAAAAATGTAAAATTTGACCTCCAAGTACATTTTAATATGGAGATAATGTTGAACGGTCGGATCGACTGTTTGAACTTTGAAAATGAAAATATGCTCATTTTACAAATAGGTCCTTGTGTGCACAGAAGCATTTGCCTATATATATATATAGGACATTGCTACGGTTCTACGCGTAGCATAGAGCCCTCCGTGCTATGGCTCACTTTTTGAGTTTTCAAAATCCTAACGGTCCATCCGAACCGTTCAACATGATCTCCATATGAATATGTACTTGCAAACCAAATTTTACATTTTTTAGAATTTTTTTACTATTTATTAAGCCACTTTGAAAAAACACTAATTTGTACACAACAGTAAAATCTGCTGGACCATTGGATCAGCGATTTTCAAAGTGGCTTAATAAATAGTAAAAAAATTCTAAAAAATGTAAAATTTGGTTTGCAAGTACATATTCATATGGAGATCATGTTGAACGGTTCGGATCAACCGTTAGGATTTTGAAAACTCAAAAAGTGAGCCGTAGCACGGAGAGGCCCTTATATACGCGTAGCATATTAGCCAGATTCTATATATATATATATATATATATATATATATATAGGACATGGCTAGCGTGCTACGCGTAGCATAGAGCACTCCGTGCTACGGCTCACTTTTTGATTTTTCAAAATCCTAACGGTCGATCCGAACCGTTCAACATGATCTCCATATTAATATGTACTTGCAAACCAAATTTTACATTTTTTAGAATTTTTTTACTATTTATTAAGCCACTTTGAAAAAACACTAATTTGTACACAACAGTAAAATCTGCTGGACCATTGGATCAGCGATTTTCAAAGTGGCTTAATAAATAGTAAAAAAATTCTAAAAAATGTAAAATTTGGTTTGCAAGTACATATTAATATGGAGATCATGTTGAACGGTTCGGATCGACCATTAGGATTTTGAAAACTCAAAAAATGAGCCGTAGCACGGAGAGGCTCTATGCTACGCGTAGCATATTAGCCAAATCCATATATATATATATATTTTTTTTTTTGAAAGCATGGTAGAGAAGCTACCAGCAAATTTCGATCCAATGTCGAATAGGAGTCTATCCGAATGTCTTTAAACTGAACACCGTTCGTAGCTGTTTTACATCGTATGATTAACTTCCATCAAAATTACATTAATTGATTATAAGTTATAATGTCGCTGTTAACTCCGTTCCATTAAACAAAAAAGAAATATCCTCTTTATTTCTCTTCCAAAATTGGATTTCATCAGAAATATGAATGAGCAGATCCTATCAGTCACTTAAATATTAAAAATGAGATTTGAAGTCGGCACCAGCTGAAATTAACTAATCGTGGTGGTATAAGCACAACCCATATTAAACTGAACAACCAGCTCAAGCCGATTTAAGAAATTATAGATCACATATTAACTTTTATTTGATTAGTGTATAATTTAATTTTTAAATAATCCAACAAGTATATTTTGAATATGAATTTTAGATCATATATATTATTTTCCTTTAAGACAACTTCTTATATATTAGTAAAATTGTTGCTTTGGAGCTTATAATAATTGTTTTATATTAGTTTGTATTTTTTATTACTTTTTATTAATTATGTTTTTATATAAAAAAATTATTGATGGAAGTTTCTTGAAATATATCAATTTGACTCTCTAAAAAGAGCATCTACTGGAGATTCTTTAACTTATCATTTAACTTGGTCACAAATTAGAAATATTATAATCCAATTACTTATTTTGAATCAAATTAAAAAAAAGTTAGATAAAAATGAGATTCCATCCCAACTTCGAATTACAATCTAGTTGCGCCAATAGATATTCAAAGTCTAAAACTATAACGAGTCTGAATAATCCCCTGCATTACCTCACACGGAGAGTTTAAATCCAGACCGTCTAATTAAAATCCGGATTAATCCAATCCAAGTCTACGAATCGAAATCAATCTCACCGTTTCAACTAATGGAACGGACCATCTTTTATAAAGCCTGTACAGTCAAAATCAGATCATCTTTTATGGAATAATATTCTCTGCTGGTTCTGTTCAAAAAAAATATTCTCTGCTGGTGTTAAAATATTCTCTGCTGGTGTCTTTTTGAACGATGAATGTTGTTAGTGGTGTACAATGGGAAATAAATCTGTTGTTATTCTCAAGGAATAACAGGAACCTGTTATTCCGATTCCAACAATCGGTCTTCGTTGAGATTCACGTATGAAAAACTTATTTCGTTGAGATTCGTGTATGAAAAAATTTGAATGGTTGGGATCGGAATAACAGGTTCTTGTTATTCCCATGTAATAACAATAGATTTATTTATGTGTATAATGTACATGTATGACTAAGGGCGACCGAATCATTGATTCAGTTCACCCTGTCCTGGAGTGAACTGAATCAATAGTTCGACTCTTATTATTTTTGGAGAAAAAAAAACTTAATGACAAATCCGTTTTTTATTTTCTAAAAAAAATGCGCTGAGAAGGATAATTAAGCTCTAGCTTAGGAGTTTCACAATTTACAAAGCATACAAGCAGTCCAAACCAATGCACGAAAGCAAGAAGAGAATGCATGTTGTATAATTGCAATTTACAGATGGCAGCATGAAGACTTGTCCAAAACGGTAATTCGTCCACTTTGATCCGGTCCCACCTATTTTTACCCTTTTTAAGAGTTCTCTTGCTCAGCCAAAACTTGCCAAATGAAGTCCACAAGAAAATTGCCCCAAACTCTATTCTCTCCCTGGTCTATTTCAGCTCTTTAATTATTTGGTTAGTTACTCTCTAGTTAACAAAATTACATAGAACTATCTTTTTTTATTCCACTAATTGCTAATTGTTTAATTTTATGGTACTCGTATTTTTTTTTTTCGTATACCTAGCTTGCAGAAATAGTCGGTATTCTTATTTCTCTTCGAAAATATTAATTTATTTGAACAATTTAAATTATAGCGTATACTTCGCCACAGCTACTCGTTCCCTAATATTAATGACGTAGTCTGAGAAATTATTTCATGATCTGTTTAGCATTTGTTTATGTATTTATGCACATGATACTATTTCAAAGTATATATTAAAATAAATTAGGTATCACGCGTTAAGCGTTTTTCTTCATGCACCAGCGTTTTCTAAAGTCTTCTGACCAATGTCAGTGCACACAATGACAACAACAAAAGTATGAACTATTAATCTATTATCCAAAGTAACCAAGTTCAAAATTAACATATATAGGATCCACAATAACATTTCTTTAAAGAAATACCACAATAACATTTTATAAAGCCTGTACAGTCAAATTCAGATAATCTTTTATGGAATAATATATATTCTCTGTATTGTTAAAATTTTGATGTGCAAGGCTGGCTGACCTGAGTGGAGATTCGCACAGCTTTATTAATAGGGTATATGTCACCACCATTTTTAAGGTTTTGAGTATGTTCTATAATTCAATATTTTTTATGTTACTCATTTCACCTCTTCTTTTTGTAACCAATAATAGTAGTTTGTTAACAGTGTTAATTGAAGTTAATTGTTGGATGCATATTATCACAAATTAAAAGTTTAAGAAGATAATTATCAAAATTAAAAAGTTTATGAGAACATTTTTTATTTAGAAATTAAAAAACATTTTGTCATGAAACAAACTGATTACCTTTTTTTTCCTTCAAAAATAGTGAGGATTGAACCATTAATTCGGTCCAGATGTGGAGCAACTGAATCAATGATTTGATCTACCTTTTGTAATGACAACACATAAAATTCGAAATGGGCGGTGACCAAATTATGGGAGATGTGATTCGGTGATCCCCCCCCCCCCCCCAACACACTCTATTTTTGAGCGATTTGTGTTGTCAGTGGTGCACACTGTACATGTATGACTAAGGAGTGATCAAACTGTTGATTTAACCCACCCTATTCTGAGCCGGATTAATGATTCAGACCCTTATTATTTTTGGAGACAAAAAACTCTCAATTTGACAAATCGGTTTTTTTATTTTCTAAATTTTTTTACTCAAACAAGGATATATAAGCTCGAGTTTTACAATTGCCCAAGGGCTTTTTCGTCAAAAAAAAAAAAGAAGAAAGAAGAGAAAGCCTGTTGTATACTTGACAATTTAGTGATTTACAGAAGGCTTTCAGCATGAAGACTTGTCCAAAACGGTAATTCGTCCACATTTGATCCGGTCCCACTTATTTTTTCTCCTTATGTAAATTAATTATACCATAGGAGTTCTGTTGCTCAACCAAAACTTGCCAAATTAAGTCCAAAAGAAAACTGCCCCAATATCATTTTCTCCCCTATTTCAGCTCTTTAATTACTTAATTAGTTACTCTAGCAAACAAAATTACATAGAACTATTCTTTTTTTATTCCACTTGCTTATTGTTTAATTTTATGGTACTCGTATATTTTTATTTCGTCAACTTATTGTGCTGGTTGTTTTCTTAATTTGTTTGGTAATTAGATTGTGCTAGTTGTTTAACAAATATTATTTATTTTTTTTGAACAATTTAAATTATAGCATACTTCAGCTACTCGTTCCCTAATATTAGTCGTAGTCTAAAAAAATATTTCATGATTTTTTTATGCATTAATTTAATTATGCACATAACATCCCAAAGTAAAAATAAATTATATGTTCACGCGTTACGCGTTTCTTCATGCACCAGCGTTTTTTTAAGTCTTCTGAGTTCCGACCAATGTCAGGGCACATAATCAACATAAAAAAGTAGAAAAGTTGAACAATTATCCAAAATACCCAAGTTTTAGAAGTACAAAAAAGAGAGCATACATATAGTATCCACAATAACACACTTCTTTTAAGAAATACCACAACAACATTTTACTCTGTAACTAGTTAATTTCTCGTCTACTATTTTCTATATATATTCATTCTTTTAAAGCTGCATGATCAGTTTAGTCATGTAAAAACAAGCAAAACAATTAAAAGGAAAATCATACTGCAAATATAACCCCATGCAATCCTCCTACCTAGAGGCTGAGACACAGAAAATAATTAGAGAACTACCCACAAATTTTCGATAATCACATCATAGCACAGGCATTTGGGTTCTCATCACTGAGAAGTTGCAGGGCGGGCACCATGTAGATATGATGGCCGCACTGGTTGCAGGAACACGAGCCCCTGCCAACTTGCGTCATCTGTCCATTGCATTTCTTCTCTATCTCCGGTTCCACAACCTCCGCGTGTCTTCGGATCTTCTTTGACACGTACTCGGAAAATCCTTTTGTATTCATGGTGCCTTTCACTGTGATGTGGTTCTTCTCAATGTCTACCATTACTTGCTCTACACCTAGAGGTGCAAATTAAAAGATAAACACGGAGGGCTGTTTCGGTTACAATTTTATGTGCTGAAATGCTCAAATTTCAATGGACATGCGTTTAATTTACAGTGGATCACATTCTAATCAGTACGTTTTTCAATAGAAGTGTGCCACTGAAATCGAGCAATTTAGCCAAAAAAAAAACCTACCTTGAATCTTCAGGATGGTGCGTTTGATGCGCCTGATACATCCATCGCAGTGAAGCACCACCTTGAGAACTACTGTGTTCTTCTCACAAAAATTTAAAAAGAAAAAAAAAAAGAGAGACAGAATCAGGTCCAAATTAATAATTTAAAGTTGAATAAAGATTTTGGTACCCGCAGTTGAGTACCCGCATTATACCCGCACTTGATTCCTTTCCCAACTAACTTTGTCAATCATTAAATCACCTTGAAAAACGTGTAAAAGATGAGTCCAGTTTTTTTCGGTAAATACTTGATATCTTAAGTATAAATACTTGATGAATTATATATCTTAAGTATAAATACTTGATATATTAGGTATGAATACTTTCTATTTTGTATGAATACTTTTCATATTTGAATATTTGATACTTTGAAAAACGTGTAAAAGTATGTCATCATGGATCTCATTTGAAAGAGAAAAAAAAATAGAACACGTTCGTGGTTTTAGATTTGCAAAATTCCTCATAGATCGTCCCAAAAATTGGTTAGATTGAACGAAGAAAAAAAAAAACCACCTTGAAAAACGTGTAAAAGATGAGTAGCTATTGTGTCCAGTTTTTTTTTAAATACTTGATATCTTAGGTATGAATACTTGATGAATTATATATGAATACTTGATAATTTAGGTATAAATACTTTCCATTTTGTATGTGAATACTTGAAAAACGTGTAAAAGACGAGTCCAGTTTTTTTTTCTTTAAATACTTGATATCTTAAGTATAAATACTTGATGAATTATATATGAATACTTGATAATTTAGGTATAAATACTTTCCTTTTTGTATGTGAATACTTGAAAACCGTGTAAAAGATGAGTCCAGTTTTTTTCTTTAAATACTTGATATCTTAAGTATAAATACTTGATATATTAGGTATAAATACTTGATATATTAGGTATAAATACTTGATATATTAGGTATGAATACTTTCTATTTTGTATGAATACTTTTCATATTTGAATATTTGATACTTTGAAAAACGTGTAAAAGTATGTCATCATGGATCTCATTTGAAAGAGAAAAAAAAATAGAATACGTTCGTGGTTTTAGATTTGCAAAATTCCTCATAGATCGTCCCAAAAATTGGTTAGATTGAACGGAGAAAAAAAAAACCACCTTGAAAAACGTGTAAAAGTAATGGTCCCCAGTTTTGACAGTGTAATGGTCCCCAATTCATATATCATATATGTAGTTCATTGTATAGATATAAATACTTGTCTTGTATAGGTATAAATACTTCACTATGTTACTATTAATACTTGTAAAATAAAATTACAGTTTTGACAGTTTAGGTCCCCAAAACAGTTATGACAGTTTAGGTGCGGTTCCCAAAAACAGTTATGATAGTTTATGTGCGGGTATAATGCGGGTACTCAACTGCGGGTACTCATATCAGCTTCCTTTAAAGTTAAGGCAATTGTAGTCAAATTAATGATTGAAAGAGGATGCAGATTTGTACTTGGGTAACGGCTTTCTGGTCTTTAGCAGAAGAAAGAACCTCAACTTTATGTTTTGTTTCCTTCTCAATCTTATCACGAAGCTTCCAAGGATTCATGGTCCCCACTGCTGTCACTCTGTTTGCCTTGCGGTCAATTTTTACCTCTTCAAGTCCTATTAATTTAAACCCCCACAAAGAGTAATTATTCAGTAAAAAATTAAAAAAATTAAAAAAAAAAGTTCTAGCAAAAATGAAAAATAAATAAATAATACGGCAAAACTGTCAGTCTGTTGACGCTGCTGTCAAAAGAAAGGCATTTGTGCTTTTGATCTGCAACTACTTTTTGACCAGCATATATATATATATCTGCTAATTAATTAACCTCAGAGGTGTTAGTCTGTCAGATCACAGAACACACAAAAAACACACGCATATTTGCTTTAAAAATGATTTCAACAATAACAAAATGAAAAAATATACTTTATAATACAAAAACATTTCAAATCTTAGATGGGCTGAAACACAGCTTGGCATGCAATATTAACCAACTCTTTGATATCTGCTTCAAAAAAGTAAATAAATAACAAACCGTTTGTTATATCTGTAAAGAGAAAACGAAAACCCATATATATTTTGAAAGTATCAGGAAAAGTCATCATATACGTAATTGTTTTTCCATTGTAACAGATCTGAAAAAAAAAAAATCCTGCATTGGATTTCTGAAATACAAAATGCATGTAGAACGATATTTTGAGATGCTGGAGGATATATGGAGGAGAGAGATTATACAAAGTATTCAGCTTAAGAAGAAAATTTCCAAAACATAATATTTCTTTAAGGAATGCTTTGATGTGAAGTATTAATTAATTAGAAACCCTCCTTTACAAGAGCGATATCTATTTAATAACAGACATGATCAATAGCTTGATATCAGTTTAGAGAGAGAGAGAGAGAGAGAGAAAGAGAGCGAGGAGATAAATACCTGGGAAGCACTTCGTTGACTGCAGAATCTCGTCCACCCACCCGTCGTTGTGAAAATCCACCTTCAGCACTGCCACCACCTCAGCTCTCCTACACCCTATCATCTCTCTTTCTCTGTCGTTTAGTAAGAACTAAGAAGGGGCTGGTCCAGTGAAAGGCGCGGGCTGGGGTGTTTATAATGGCATGGTTTTTCTTGATCATCAGGATCAGCTGTGACAAAATTACAGTTATTGCGGTGTCAATGATTCAGTTAAGATAGATTTTCATGTAAAGATTTTAACATAGTAGTTTTCACTTCATGCAGCGCACAGACTTTAGAATCAAAAGAGGGCTTCATAAGTTCATATGGTTTGAACGCTGCATAAAGGAGAAATTACTCTGTTAAATATTTACCCCGATTTTCACGCATAAAGTGTCTGCCACGTTAGTGAGGTAAAAGGTCGTAGAATATTTAGGTTTATATACACAGGAGCAACGATTACTGGTGCTTGATATCGTCTCCCTGTTGGGCCTTGGATAATCCTACTTCATTCTACTAATTTTAACTCCACCGTCTCCGCACAATTGTAAATTGCAAATAAACAGTCGGATGTCTTCCACGTGGTTTTAGTTCAAAGAATGTAGACCAACTCTGGTGTAGTTCTATATTGGGAATTTATCCTGCTAGTACCCGCCAAAGATTGGAAGTTTTCACATGTGAGATTTGAGATTTCCTTTAAACAGCCCATTTATGTTACGAAAATTTGACCTTTCCAGAATCGCGCTTCGAGACTAGGGGTGTCAATGATACCCACCGTCCCACCGTATTAAGATGTCTACGGATAAAGTTTTTTGAGTGACTGTGAGGCTACGGTACCATGCACAGCACGGATTGGGTCCGTGCTACGGCTTAATATTTGAGTTTTTAAAATTCTAACGGTCGATCCGAACCGTTCAACATGATTATAAAATGAATATCTATTTGCAAATCAAATTTTATATTTTTTCGATTTTTTTTACTATTTTTTTAGATAGGTAGAAAATCACTGTTTTTGGATGGTCCAGAATTTTCAGATCAAGTGATTTTCTACCTATCTAAAAAAATAGTAAACAAATTTGAAAAAATGTAAAATTTGGTTTGCAAGTACATATTCATTTTATAATCATGTTGAACGGTTCGGATCGACCGTTAGGATTTTGAAAACTCAAATATTGAGCCGTAGCACGGACCCAACCGTGCTATGCATAGTACCGTAGCCTCACTCAAGTTTTTTTCGTTAGCTTATTTGGTATGGACATGGATAAAGATTTTTTTTCGTTAGCTAAACGGATATGAGTATAGAAAAAGGCTATTTCGTACCCGTTACCCTATAGGGTAATTATATAAAATAATATTATATAACAATGTTTGAGCAATAATTAGTGATGGTAAAATTTATTTTTGTGATATTTCATATAATAATATTTTTACAATAATTAGTGATGTACATTTGTTATTTAGTGTATTTTTTTACTATAAGAAAAATGATAAACATCTTACTTTTATTTGCATGTTTGTTATTTAGTAAATAATTGAATTTGTCCGAAGAGATATTTGTGTTTTCAAATTCTTTTGCTTTATAAAAAATCAATTTAGTTGAAATTGATTGCACATTTGTTTTTTTTATTAGTAATGTGATTGTTTATGTGTGAAATGATGAGTTTTGATGTTCTATTTGTAAAACATAATAAAATTAATTATTATATTACTATTATTATTCGTTATCCACCCGCTACCGTTTCGTTACCCGATAATTTTAACGGGTATGGGTAGGGTAGAGTAAGGTCAATTCTTAATGGGTAAGGGTAGGGTATAGGTGAGGTCAATTCTTAATGGGTATGGGTATGAAAACGCTTCCACCCTACTCATATCGTACCCATTGACACCCCTATTCGAGACTGCTGAGGTCGGATTGGTTCGGAAATCGAAAGGCAATTTTGAGAACAAAAAAGGAAAAAAAAGAGAAAAAACGAGAACAATGAGTGTTCCTCGTTCGGATTTGTCTCTCTCTAATCGTTTCGGTTCTCTCGTAGATCTTGAGCAAATGTTAGCAGGTTGCCTAGCCACGATTCGTTCTAGCAAGAATTTGGATAAAGTTTCTGATCTGATTGCTCATCCTGTGGAAAACTTTGATGGATCAATAATGGCGACGCACGCATTAATTCAAACACCGCATGGCCCAAAGGTGATGCCTCACGGGCCATTTAACAAAATACTACAGCAAAATCTACCGAAGGAAATTCGGACTAATTCCACTTCTTCTCAACTGATCTATATGAAATGCGCTGATAAAGGCCATTTGGGTCGCGATTGTAGAAATAAACAATTGTGTTTCACTTGTAACCGATTGGGACACAAAGCGACAGAGTGTCGCACAGTGACAGATATTCCTACTCGAATTCCAAAACGCCTTGTGCATATACTGCCAAAACAACCATCGTCCTTCCATCTTCCCCCAGAGAAGTCGAAACAGCATCATCCACCTCTAAGCATGGCACATAAACCTCTCATCACTACACTGGTTGCTAATGCCCGATGATCGCGGTTGAAGCTGATCTCATGCTGTATTTTGTGCTCAACGACATCGCCGCGTGGGGGCCTGAGAAGGTCGAAAGGGTTTTCCGCCACCATTTCGATCAACACAACTGGGTTGCGTCTGTTTTTTATGAGTACAAGTACTTAATCAAAGCTCCCAACAAAGCATGGGTTGAATCCATCTCTGCTAAAGGATATATGACCTTACAACAAGTCCAGTTCCCAGTCGTTGCATGGGAGCGTGGGTTTGGCGAAGGTAGACCTCTCCAATCGATTTGGGTAAGAGCTTATGGCTTTCCATTACATTTTAATGACTGGGATGAATACAATCGAATTTTCAATGTTTGGAGCTTTTGTGTTGGAGGTTGACCTTGGTACCCATAGTGGATATGATGTACGATTTGTCAGAGTTCGTATGGGAGTTTATGACATCAATCTTCTCCCTAAGCACCATTATGCGCCATATAGGAATGCGGCAGGTTTCATGTCGTGTTATGATCTTGAAATAGAAGTGGAAACTCCTACCACTGAGAGTATTAATGCGTGAAAAGTACTCACACATGGAAGGTCTTACCCTAACAGTACCGAATTCGGGCAACAACTACGATTGCGTAGTACAGGCCAAGCTAATTCAGCGCCTGGCCCTGTCCAAGGTACAGGAGGAGCATCCGGTTCACAGAACGGAGGTAGAAATGTTGGAGGCCCGCTTGATACGTCCAAAGGGTATATATAAAAAGCTTTATCCTCAAATACACTTTCGATTTAGATTGCAAGTATACAATCCTACCGTGTAGTATATTATCGGGTATCGAACCACAAGGAGTAAGATAAATACTTAATTTTCAACTTTAGATGATAAATTTCAGAAAAGAAAGAAAGTAAAGTGCAATAAAGTAAATTTGGGGGGTTTGTACTAAAAATCCTAAGGTTGGGTTCAATACCCGAAGGAAGGAGTTTTTAAACAATTAAAAGTAAAAGAAAGAAAAGTCGGTTTGTTTTCAAGGTTAAGAGAATCTAGGGGTTTTTGGTCTACAATCCCTTGTTAACTCTATTTATTCGGTATTTGCTTAAATTCATGTATGATTTGATGAGGTTTCTAACCTAATATGTTATTAAGGGTCACTTTCATGAATTAATAACGTGTCTAAGTAATTCGGACTTCACGTTTAAGTCCTTCATCCTAGCTACCTAGACCATAAGCTCTTGTTAGTCTCTCCTCTCCTCAAATATTGGTATTTCACAATTAAGTCCATGATACCAATATCCGACTCGAATTGAGATGTCCTAATTAGGGTTTGACTTCACGGTTAGGTTCTTCACCAAATCCCTAACCTTAATTTCTATAGTTCCGGCTTAGATTAAATTGGTTAGAATCTTAATCTAAACCTAAGGTATTTGCATTCATAATTTGGTACTATCCTATTGATCCTAGTCAATTTTGGTTCTTTTGAAACCAAAACGAGATGCTACAATTCAAGTACTAATTATGTATTTAACACAAATTATTTAAATCACAGAAATTAACAATCAAATCCGATAACACAATCATAATAAAAGCAAATAATCGAATAAAATAGAATTAAACAAGTTCATGCATATTGACCTAAACCCCTAGAGAGAGAACTACTCCCTCTTGGAGAGAAACATCGCAAAGTTTGGCAAAGAATAAAAGGAAATGAAATAAAGAATAATTACACCCTTTGAATCTAAAACCTCTATCTTGCCGAGTCTTGCTCAGGAAATCCTTCTTCTCCTTGCTTGAAAGCTTTACCTCCTTCAGAAATTATGGCTAAGAGTTTGTGTATAGAGAGAGAGAATGAGATATGTTGTGTGTCCTTCAATGGAAATGAGCCCCCCTTTTAAAGCAAGAGATCATGCCCAATTTAGAGGCTAGAGTGTGGAGTTAGTGGGTGCTCTTTTTACATTTCTTTCCTGGCAAGTATGTCTATTTTTGTCTTCTTAAATCGTGTCCTTGGAGTGCCAAAAATAGAATCCGTGTTGAAATTGAGTAATTCTGGCTGACTGCGGGTCATGTCCATCCGCACTGCGGGTGGTCTCACCCGCACTGGGTCTAAATTTCCTTATTTAACTTTCCTGGATTTTCTGCGAATTCACATGAATGCGGGTGGACCTGCGTATGGATGACCCGCACTGCGGTTGGACTCTGTGTTTTGAAGTTCCTGAAATTGGCTAAGTATTGAGTGCGGATCTCAGTGCGGCTCCCAGTGCGTCCGCACTACGCTCGGGAAAAATCCTGCGCAGAGCTGAGTCTCCAGTGCGTCCGAACCCATCCGCACTGCGGGTGGATGACCCGCACTGAGATGTATTTTCATCAATTTGCATCATTTCCTGCATTGAAAAGCCAAATAACCGCAGTAACTTGATTCCAGGTGTATTTTAATCATTTTATATTCTAAACACAAGATATTTGAGGTTGTTTTATGATAAAATCAAGATCAAATGTATATATAATTTAGCGTTATCACCGCTCCGTAAAGGCGGTCGAGGCCTTAACCTAGCTCACCGCCAACAACAAGATACTGATATGAGGGGAAGCCAGTTACCAATCAATCCGGGTACGACAATCGTCCCACCTGGTACCGGACCACAAGTAGATTACAAAGGCAAAGGTAAAAGCCCAGAAGCATGGGAAGCGCATGTAGAACAAATTGCACTTTGCTCTATCATGACTGGTAATGTAATAGGAGGCCCTAGTGGAGTTACAAACAAAGATGCTCCAGTTTCTCAGCAGGTGTTGCTGGCATCTGACAAACCAGCAACCGACCAGCCTAGTCCAGTAGGCCCAGTTCTAGTGGCTGAGAAAGACAGTGACACCTTTCAAGATACACACACATCATTTAGTGAATCTGAAAATGACTCTCAACTCCCAAGAGCACAACAATTGTGCCTAGGCCAGAAGGTAGCAGAGGTAAAAGCTGACAGTGATACTGATGATGAAACTCCTATTTTGGAGAAGGCCAAAAGAATGTCTTAGTTGCTCCAATTGGTGAAACAAAGATCCAATTCTACCAATACTCTCACACCAATTGCTTCCTCTGTGCCAGCATCCCCAAAAAAGAAGTGTACATGGGGCAAAAAGAAAGCTGAATCTCACCGGCCTATCAAGAAAACAACAACCTAGGGTCAAACTGCCATCAGACCTCGAGCGTCTGGAGTGGGCCTCAAACTGAGAACCACCCAACAAAGGCAAGGTTTGGGCTCATCCCCTGAAAAGACAATAACTATTCCTGATGATTCTAACAATACACAACCACCCATGATGCTAACACCTCTAGTAGCTGAATCACCCATCATAAAGAAGTAAGCTGAGCCTCGTAGAAGTTTGAGGGTACTTGCACAAGGTGACACAGATTCTACCATGGTCAGAGCTGTCAAGAGGAAAGAGTGCCAACAGCTTCCATTTCAGGAGGTATCTCTTTATTCAATAGTTTTCCATATACTTGATTAATTATAAAACAAATTGAAAATCTTTTTACAGTATATCAAATTAATCTGGGCAGTTCTGTAGAAGAAAGAAGAGTAGTAATTGACATGATACATAATATAAATAGGCAAGATTTTGAAAAAGCTATTAAAGCTTTCTTAGTTAGAGATAAATCCCAACCTTTAGGTGAATTCCTCATCCAATATAGTGCTAACTTCCTTACATCATCTAGTGTAAAAACTTTCTAGTGATCCATGAATATACTAAATTGGAACTGTAGAGGCTTGTGCTCTATTAGGAAAAGACATATATTACATGATTTAATCATAGACCATAATGTAGACTTAGTTGCTATTCAAGAAACAAAAAAAGAAAATTTTAATAAGAGATGCGTAAATAGTATATCCACTAAAATGGACTTATGGATTTGCAATCCTTTCATAGGCAGATTAGAAGGTATACTATTTGGAGCTGATAGAAATAAAGTTAGAATAATTAGCCAATCTTTACATCAATTATGCCTTAATGTCATCTTAGAAAATAAATTGGATAATAAAATTTGGCAACTTATCATTGTGTATGCTCCTGTTCTGAGGCAACTTAAACCAATATTTTGGGCTGAATTAGAATGCCATCAGAAAAAGGGCTGAAAGATCAGGACCATCTTATGATGTTGCTATTAGCCAACAATTTAATTCTTTTATTAATACTCATCATATGATAGAACATAGATTGTAAAGTAGACAATTCACCTGGTCTAATAGGAGACAGTTTGTCTTATTGGACAGAATTTTCTCTACAATTGATTGGGACCAACATTATACATATAGTTATATTGTAGATGTTAGTTGTAATGGGTCTCACTATTGCCTAATCTTGTTACAAACTTCCCTTGCTCCATCACCACAACAATCACAATTTAGATTGGATCCAATTTGGGTGGAACAAGAGGAATTTATAACATTATTGAACAAATGGTGGAAGGAATACCAACTTAGAACTAATGATGTACCTAAGAGTTGGCACAAAAAGTTAAAATTCTTACAAAAGAAAATCACTGGGTGGTCTAAAAATTTTATGGAGCTAAAAGAAAGGAAAAAACAAAATTACTTGCTCACTTACATGATCTGGAATTACTTAGAGAGCATAGAGATTTAACTGATTTAGAATTAGAAGAATGGATTCAAATTAGTGTTAGATTAGATGAAATATATAAAGAAGAAGAAGCCCATTGGAAATTGAGATCCAAACAAAAGTGGTTAGAAGAAGGAGACCAAAACACAAAATATTTTCATACTATTGCCACTCATAGATCAAAAAAGAATATAATCAATACCCTGGAGATTGAGGGACAAGTTTCACACAATCTCATATTATAAAGATCTCTTAGGAACACCATGTAGTAAGTATGATACATTAGATAATGATTTATGGGATCCTGAAGATAAACTGACATTAACAGAACAATCCCAATTAGAAGTTCCTTTCATGGAACAGGAAATTAAGAAAACCATTTTTTATTCTGAACCAAATTGAGCATCAGGCCCAGATGGTTTCTCTTTTAAGTTCTATCAAACCTTTTGGGATCTCATTAAAGATGATTTGATGATACTTGCACATTCCTTCTATAATCATACACTTAATCTAGACAAGTTAAACAAATCATGTATTTGTTTGATTCCAAAAGAGAAGGGAGCATCTCATATTAGGAAATTTAGACCTATTAGCTTAGTTAATTGTAGTTTCAAATTTCTCTCTAAAGCATTAACTAATATATTAGAAGGAAGCATGCAAAGATTGATAGATAAGAGTCAATCAGCTTTCTTAAAAAATAGATATATTTTAGATAATGTAGTACTTAGTCAATAAATCATTCATTCTTGTCAAATCTCAAAACAACCAGGAGTAGTCATTAAGGTTGATTTTGAGAAGACTTGTGATAAAATACATTGGGACTACTTCTTGGAGGTTTTGAGAGGTAGAAATTTTGGGATTAAATGGATCAAATGGATAGCAGACTGGCTATATAGTTCTCAATCATGTATTATCATTAATGGAAAACTAACTGAATATTTTTACTGTAAAAGAGGAGTTAGACAATGTAATCCATTGTCACCATTCATTTATATATTGGCAGTTGTTACATTAGGCAAACAAATTCACAAAGGCAGACAAGCCAATATAATTAGAGGATTGGGACCACCATGTATAGATCAAAAAGCTATCACTAATTGTCATTATGCATATGACACCATACTGTTTTTGCCAGCTCATGAGGAAGTTGTGCAAGCAGCATGGTGTATCTGGCTATGCTAGATTTTGAAGCTGTATCTGGCATTAAAATGAATTTTGAAAAAACTGAGATATACCCTATTAATTTAGTTACTGATAATCCTTTAGATCAGATATTTAGGTGTCATTGGGGATCTTTCCCTATTACATATCTTGGATTACCTTTACACAATACCAAATTGGCTATCTCTGATTGAAATTTTTTAGTAGATAAAATTGAGCACAAATTACAACACTAGAAAGGTCAGTTGTTATCTAGTGGGGGTAGATTAACTATGCTTAACTATGTCATGTCAGCAATACCTTTATATACATTGTCTATCTATAAAATCCCAAAGACTATCCTAGCTAGAATTGATAAAATTAGAAGAAGATTTTGTGGCAAGGAACTGAAACATCCAAAAAAAGATATGCATTGGTTAGATGGTCCCAAGCTTGTATTGCCAAACAGTTTGGAGTTTTAGGCATACTTGATTTACACTTAATGAATATTTCTTTACTGCTCAAATGGTTGTGGAAACTAAAAGATCTCTCTTATTCTAGGATGTGGAAAACTCTGATTATACACAAGTATTATTCCAACACTAGAACACCTTTCTCACCCTTTTGGAATGCAATTGTAAAATTATAATCCTTAAGTAGAATTAGCACTAGATATGAACCAGGGGTCCAGTCTACAATTTCTTTATGGCATGACCTAGGGTTTGATACTTGTACATTAGCACATATATTTTCTCAAGTATATAGGTTATGTACTAATCCAACTGTTCTCCTCATTGAGGCCATCCAATCTCAAGGTAAGGTGGTAAGGTTTAGAGAGATACTGATAGGCATCAATCAACAGGACTGGGCTAAAATATTATATATTCTAAGCCAAGTCTCATTTACTCATTTACATGATAAGTTAACTTGGAGATAGGAGGCTACAGGGAGGTTCTTAGTCCATTCTTTGTATAATTCTTAAATTTTAGAGGAGTTACTGTCTCACAACCTCTATTATGGTGAAAAATGCATGCCCCCCCCCCCCCCGCAAATCAGGGTTTTTATGTGGCTGTTAAGTAACAATAAAATTCTGACCAAAGACAATCTACTTAGGAAAAAATGGACAGGAGATCCACAGTGCATCTTGTGCTCTCAGGATATTGAAACTGTTAACCATTTGTTTTTTACAATGCCCAAAAATACAACAAGTGTTATTCTGGTTAGGCAAAAGTCAACATTATATGTCCACTTGGACCAACTGCCAGGATATCATCCAATTTTCTTTCTCGTTGAGTGTTACAGATAGAAATGCATTTTTGTTAGTTTACAGTGCCATGTGTTGGACAATTTGAAAATATAGAAATGATATTATCTTTAACCAAATTACACATAAGTCAGCCAGAAACATTATTTTACTTATTATCTCCTTGGTTGAATATTGGACAGGTACTGTGAGTAAGAAAATTAAAGAGTTAGCAATCTTGTGGCTACCAAAGACATTGGATGCGATTCCTCTCAGCTCGCTGCCGCCTGAAGAAGAAGAAGAAGAAGATGAAGGGCTGGCTTTAGCCTCAGCACCAGTGCACTCTGCAGAACCATGATGAAGATTAGCCTTGTTCTGCTCAGAATTTTTTCTTCGTGGATGATTTCCAGCCCCATTATGAGAGGCTTAGTGTTATTTTGTTATGCTGCATTTTGGACTGGTATCAGTCAGTTTGTGTTGCATTTAGGGTTTATGCTTACTATAAGATTGGACAATTTGTTTTGGTGCGAATATTAGGGACGTGTTTTATGTAACTTAACTTTGTTTCATTAACATGAAATGGGCTTTTAGCCTTTTTCCGAAAAAAAAATGTGACGAAAATTTTAGAGTCGACCAAACTATCACCATTTTTGTTCGTCACTTTTTCCTTCTATTACACGTTATTCTCTATCACGTTAATTATAATTACTACCATAATTTCAATTAGAGGTAGATACAAAATGTTAATAATAATAAAATTTTAATTCAAAATATTAAATTTTACAATAAATAGTATTAGTTTACATATAAAAAACAACAAATATAATAATACCTAGTTAGTCAAATTAAGTCGATAATGGTAAATCGAGCTTGCTTCTACGAGTCTTTATCTTTTTGAAATATTTACATAATTTTTTCATTATCAATATCATTGAACAAATCATTTTCAATATAAGTAACCAAATAATTATTCAACAATTGATATGTTATTTCTTGATTCATTTTTCACCACATTCATTGTCGAATATACTCTTTCAACATTAGCGGTAGTCATCAACAATATCAATGTCGGTTTTGCTAATTTGTAAAGCAAGAGATAAATACTGTGTTTTTTCTTGTCCTCAAGTTTTGAGAAAGTTCAACTAATTCCCTTACCTCCAAAAAAATTACTATTAGTTTGCAAATCCAAATGGTAATTCTCCAAATGATTTTCTAGAATAGTAAGCTCACATTGGTTGAAATCCGAGAGATATAATTGAGCAAGTTTAAGCTACTTGTCTTAGTTAAATGATGAAAAAGAATTATTCGGATTTAAACATGACATACACATAAGAATTATTCCCGCATAGGCAAAATGAGGGGTGGCGATACAAATCATCTTTTTTGTCTCCTTTGACAAGTGGCGACACAACATGCAAATCGCCTTTTTTTTCTTTCTAGCGACGCAAATCAATTTTTTTTCTTCTTCTGGTGAATCGGAGCGGAGTAGCGGACCATACTGCATCTTTTTTTTCCCTTTCTTTTCGGCGAATCAGTCTGGGCTGACTTTCTTTTTCGTGCGATTTTCTTCTGTTGGACCGTGAATTAAATTCAAGGGTAGGCCTTATTTCCATTCAAGAGTAGGCACAAGTATAAAATACCATTAAGCCTATTTTTTTTTTCATAATTTCTGCCTACCCCTAGGCCTCTTTAGATCTGCCACTGTGATTGAGTCTATGTTGCAATGTATAGCACGGATTGGTTTGTACTATGGATCAATATTTTCATAGTTCAAATAGTCGATATGAACCGTTCAACACAATCTCCATATAAAAATATACTTACAAACTAAATTTTACATTTTTAAATTTCTTTTACTAAACCTTCAATAAAAAATATTTTACTAAATTTTTTAGATAGGTAGAAAATCACACTCCGCACATGGTTGTAATATCATAGATATATTTTTATTTTATTTTCAAAAGTGGGGTGTAATATCATAGGTATAATCTTGCATTTTTTTTCAAATTAAAAACATTTAAGTATCTTTTAATGGAACTCAACAGAATTATAAATTTTCTGTCAGGATCGGGGATCGATTTGGTTCCGGTATTTCGATGCATCATTGCTGGATGAACCCACAAAATGATCGACCTATTTAGGTTAGGAGTGAATCTACATGCTTTCTGCAACGTGTATCGGTAATTTAAGTTGTAGCAAGTAGGGCAACATGTACGACCAAAAATACATTTTCTTGCATAAATCTACGCTATATCGAAAGAAAATCTGCATAGATTGAGGGATGCAGCCAGAATTGAAGTTAGAGATAAGCAAATTAGGCCCAACAATTTTTTAATTTTATAATTCAGACTTGAGGTCCGTAATAGGGAAAGTAATTATTCAGTGATAAGCAAATTAGTTCAGAAATAAACCCAGTTCACAGATAGACACAGTCCAATCCAAATTCAAAATGTTATTTTTCAAAATTCTGAATAGGCAACTGCAACTGCTTGCTCCGTCTCTAACTTGATCTGATCTGAATTTCCAATATAGGGCAAGGCAAGGCAACAAACCTGGAAGAGTACGTGAGATTCTTCATATTCTCTCTTTCGGCCCAACAACCAAAAGAGCTAGGAATTGGGCCTCTTCATTATTTCTTTTGTAACCTGTGGACCAGCAAATATAAATCTTCAAGTTTTCGGAAACTAGTTGATTAAGTTTTTTGAGTGCAGATTGCTTCGAATTGTTAGTTCGGACAAAATTAATTTAGTAGTAAATTTAATTTTGTTGTAGGGTTGGTCAAATTAAACTGTAACTCGGATTTAGGTATTTGTTGTCCTAGACGAATTGAGTTTAGGTTCAGGTCAATTCGAAGTTCAAATTATTTAAGTGCATAAACATTTAGTTTTGAATCTATCAGATTCAAGATGTGGATTAATCTAGTTAGATCTCATCTAATTTTGAACCGCTTAGATTTTACCGCCTCTAATTGACCATATTATTTTATGATCAATCACAATTGGTCAGAATGTATTACTTTTCGCTGCCTGATTCAAGCCATGAGAGGGACAGCCTAGCAAGATCTACCTGGAACAAGCACAACTGGAGAGAACGAACACAAGCCACGTTGAAGCAGCTATAATTTTTGCTTCCATATTGCCGTATATAACGTGAAAATCCATTGAAAATTATTCTACCATGTGTCCATGAGCGAGCTGCAGACACAGGCAGACCCCAGAGTCCAGACAGCGACCCAAACCTTTTTTGAGACATTTTTACTTGTCTATCCCTAATTTCCTGATAAATTGCAATTTACATAGGTATGTGCTATGAATTTGTATTCAAATCCAAATAGTTGATTTGAATCGCTCAACGTGATTCCCGTGTAAAATGTATTTGGAGATTAAATTTTACAATATTTATTTTTTTACTCTTTGTTTATATAGGTAGAAAATCACTCGATTTAAAGTTTTGAACCATCCAATAGTAGTAGTATTCTACCTATTTAAAAAAATAATAAAGATTTTAAAAAATATAAAATTTGATCTCTAAGTATATTTTCATATGGAGATCATATTAAACAGTTTAGATCGACTATTTGAACTTTAAAAATAGAAATACGGATTCATAGTATGGACACTATGCATAGTACCGTAGCCTCACTCCTTTTTACTCTCCTATTTGATGATTAATTAAACGGCTATTTTTGTAGTCAATCAATTATTGTAAAATTTTAGTAGTTGGTCTTTAGTAGATGTAAATGGACATAGTTGGTACGTCATGCATATGGAGAGTTGAAGCAAAATATATAAATTAAAATTCAATTATCTTTATAGTCGATCTAAGGATTAATTTTTTTTTTTATGGTTTAGTTTAAAATCAATTATCTTTAAAGAATATCAATTTATTTATTCGGATAGACACTTCTATTTACTACTGAAAACAAAGCGATAACAATTTAAAAGAAGAGAATGTGTGAGAATAAAAACTTTTTCAGGGTATGTAGAAAAATACAGCTCAATTATTATATTATCAGTGTACGGCCATACTCTTTTCTACTCTTCGATACCTTCCTTCTCCATTCTTCTCCCCTCACCCCTCTTCACTAGCCTTCTTAGATCTCCACTTCCTCGGTTCCTCCGACCCGGCTACTAGAAGCTCAAAATCCCAGAAACAATGCAGTACAATAACCTGGGAAGGTCGGGGCTGAAGGTGAGCCAGCTGTCGTACGGCGCATGGGTGAGCTTCGGCAACCAACTGGACGTGAAGGAGGCGAAGGCTCTTCTCCAGTGCTGCCGCGACCACGGCGTCAATTTCTTCGACAACGCCGAGGTGTACGCCAATGGACGCGCCGAGGAGATCATGGGCCAGGCCATTCGCGAGCTCGGCTGGCGCCGCTCTGACCTCGTTATCTCCACCAAGATTTTCTGGGGCGGATCTGGCCCCAACGACAAGGGCCTCTCCAGAAAGCACATCGTCGAAGGTACAAGTTTTGTTTTGATGCTTTTTTTTTCTGAAAATTGGCTGAGATCTTGGGGTTGATCTCTTTTGGTATTTTATTTATTTTTGGTACTGAGTGGCGGGTCACTGGAGGACTCTTGCGGAGTGACTCGCTGCATGGTTACGTACACAGAGAGCGGGACAGAAAATTTGGATTCAGTTCTTGTTGCAACTTGCAAGTAGATATCAGAAACTACTCATAGTAGAGAGTTCTTCTGTGCACGGCATTTGTTTAATTTTTTGGTATAGAAAATCCACATTTTAGCTCTGCTCTTGAATAATTGGCAATTGTACATGCACGCTACAGGGATATTTGGTCTATTAGAATTTTTTAATAATTTATTTCTTATTCCAATTCATACTAAAACTCGATCCTTATACTGAAAAGGTGCCATTTTTTTTTCCTTCAGCTGTAAAATCACAATGTTCTTCTCGTGATCAGTTAACTCTGAAGGTGGGTTAACTAAAACGTCAATTTCTTTTTTACTAACAAAAAAATTGGTTTTCTGGATGCCGAATTTCCTGTGGCAATCATGCTTGTGTTGGTTCATGAAGTGGCGGATCAATATGACTTGGTCATTTCACCAGTAGCTACACGAATCATCACAACATGAGAGCCACATGGAAATGGAATTCCTTTCGCTTAATATCAGGCACAAAGGCTTCACTAAAACGGCTGGACATGGAGTATGTGGATGTGCTGTACTGTCACAGGCCGGATGCAGCCACACCAATTGAAGAGACGGTGCGGGCCATGAACCACGTCATTGACAAGGGCTGGGCGTTTTACTGGGGCACAAGTGAGTGGTCAGCCCAACAAATCACTGAGGCATGGGCTGTGGCTAACCGTCTTGACCTGGTGGGACCCATTGTGGAGCAACCCGAGTACAATCTTCTCTCCAGGCATAAGGTTTACTTCTTCTTCTTTTTTCCTTTTTCCGCTGTGGTGGGAGGGAGGGGATACTGTGAACAATATTTGCATGACAAGTGATAGCTTATTTCTAGATAGTATATTATTTAAATAGTCAAGAATCAGCCTTTGGTCTAGTGATTAAGGCAATGCCCTTTGTGTGGGAGTTTGCAAGTTTGAAATCCGGGATCCTTGTGGATAATAAAGTTGGGTGGCTTGACTCCCAATTTATCTCAAAAAAAAAAAAATATAGTCCTGTTCACAAGTGCATTTTGTATAGTCATTCAATAAAATGAGCTGACATACTGCGGATACATATTGTGTTGTTTTTTAAACAGAGAAAACGTAATAAATAATAGCACTATTGATAGTTGATTCAGATATTCTCCAGAAAGAAAAAAGAAAAAAAAAAGACATTTTGTTCAGATAACCTGTAGAACTTTGCCATGTTTCAGGGCATTTAACATACTTTGAACAGTTCTGCAGGACAAGTAATAACCTAGTTTTAGATAGTATATTATTTAAATAGTCGAGAACCAGCCTTTGATCTAGTGGTTGAAAAATATCCTTCATGTGGGAGGTTGCAAGTTTGAAACCTAGTTGGGGATCCTTGTGCATATCAAAGTTGGGTGGCTTGACTCCCATCTTTATCGCAAAATAAATAAATAAATAAATTAGTCCTATTCACATGTGCATTTTGTATAGTCTTTCAGAAAAAATGAGCTGACACACTGTGGATACCTATCGTGTTGTTTTCATAAACAGAGAAAATGTAATAAATAATAGCACTGTTGATACTTGATTCAGATATTCTCCAGAAAAAAAGAAAAGACATTATGTTCAGATAACCTGTAGAACTCTGTTATGTTCCAGGGCATTTAACATGCTATAAGCCGGGGCATCCGTTAATGTTGCAGTGCACATTTTTTCCTTGCACGACTTGCAACATAAAAGCCCTTTAAATGATAGGCCAGCTGTATCTTCACAGCATTTATTTAGTTTCAGTGATTTCAGGAAATTTTTATTCTGAATACAAGTGCTATATTCATGATAAGTTCCATAGTCTTAACTGGCACAGGTTCCACAGAAGCATGGAATGAGGGAAGGACATTTGTTACAGCCTTAAGTGCTAACATTATTTTTTGTCAAAATTTTAGGTGGAAGTAGAGTTTTTACCTCTGTACAGTACATACGGACTAGGTCTTACAACATGGAGCCCGCTAGCTTCAGGTGTTCTCACTGGGAAATACAACAAAGGAAACATCCCTTCAGACAGTCGGTTTGCATTAGAAAACTACAAGGTAATTGTTTGCATTTTTTTACTTAAATGGATTATTATGTGTTGCAATAATTGCTTGATTATGTCACAGTTTCTGGGTTAAACCAAGGATTTTGATTTCTCCTATTACCCATCTGACAACCATTAGGCTCTTTCTTATTGTTTTGCCGGAAGCTAACAAAGACCTGTACCCAAATCCCTATCCCAACACATGCTTTATGCACATACACATGCATACACACACAGTGGAAAGCAAAATTAGTTGTGTGAATAAAATCTGGCCATAAATTGAAATTTCATGTGTCTAGATTTCACGCATGGTTTTGTTATTCTTTCAGAAATGGGAGGAACATTATTTGTAATATTTGCAAAATACAGTATAATGAAGATGATGGTTGGTAAATCAATTCCTACACCAATTCAAACCAAAGTAGTGCTAAATTTGTCCTTCTATTGAAACTGAGAGAATTATGTTCTTGGCTTTGTGAAGCAGAAATATATTTGACAAGGAAATACAGTAATGTTGCCATCAGTGACTTGTTGTTTTTTGTCTTTTTGTTTGTTAATTTGTTTGTTTGTTTATTCACTTAGTTGTTTATTTGTGCAGAATCTGGCGAGTAGATCACTAGTAGATGATGTACTTAGAAAAGTCAACGGTTTAAAACCAATTGCTGATGCGTTAGACGTCCCATTGTCTCAGCTAGCAATTGCTTGGTGCGCATCAAATCCCAATGTCTCGTCTGTTATTACTGGTGCAACTAAAGAGAACCAGGTATTGTATAATTGTTTTATTGGGAAATTTTCTAACTCCCCCCTTCTTCTTTCCCTAGTTAATGTTTTGATAGAAAATGATTAGAGGTACTTTCGACATTTTTTTGGGCATCTAAAATGTGAAAATTATCTTCCATTTTATTGTGGTATGTGACAAGTTACGTCAAATTTTCTTACTATAGGTTTTGGAACCCAATCAATATAATTTGTAAAAATTGAGCCTAAAACTTAGTTTGATCTGGTCCAACTATCTATTTGGTTGGCTTCCTGACAAAAATTAGCAACTAATTGAACTCAATCAGATTAGTTAATTTCTTTCTCTGGTCCTTTTAACTTCATATTTTTTCAATGCTGATGATAGCTTACTTCAAATTGTTCATGAAAACCAGATTATAGAAAACATGAAGGCTATAGATCTAATTCCACGTCTGACACCGGATATAATGGAAAAGATTGAGACTGTAATGCAGAGCAAACCAAAACGTGCTGAATCGTACAGGTCGTGAGCCCAATTTGGTACAAAGAGCAGAAGTAACTATTTTCACTAGACTGTTTATGTTGCAATGGATTGGAGAGGTGAGAGGACTTGTTACTATTTTCCCTTCATAGAGATAGAACTTTTGGTTTGTTGTGCTATGCTGTTGTATTTTATGTAATTTAGTTGGCATCATATTGCTTGAAATTTATTAAGGTGGAGACTTCTCAACTGCCGCTGGACACACTTGAATATATATTTTTTAATGCACCCGGATCTTGGTGTAGGAAATAAACCGATCAACTGTTGTGGTGTGAGTGATGATTTGGAGGTGATTTTATTGTATGAAGTGCAAACATTTTTTATTTTCTTGCTTCTTTTATGTTTGTACCCATATTTAAAATTCAAACTGCTGGCATGTAATATTATGGGTCTGCATCATATCTGGTAACACAGCAAGCCTTGTGCTGGTGTGAATCAGCGTGCCTATAGTTGTATCTTCTGATTCTCACACCTTGAAAAGCATGGACCAGCTATCCAAATCCAGTCCATCCAATCTAAAATGGACAGATCAGATCTACACTACCGATATCTCATGGGGAGTTTTCAATCTGAATCATCTGTTGCAATGGAATCGAAACCATACGATCCACATCAGATGGTCCAAAACTTCTTGTTATACATGCTGTTCATGGAATGAAAAGCTGCAATAATGAATACAACTAGAAAGTGGTTAAGTGGTGGCCGGTTTGGCACAACGTCGCTATCAGGAAATCTTTATGTAGTTTCTCAAAAATAGCACCAAAGATCAATCCTTCTTGTAAATATCTTTAAAGGTATGTTTGGTTGGATTGAGAATAGGTTATTTTTTGAGTTAGGCTATTCGGAATAGCCTATTCGGTGTTTGGTTGAGTTAGAATAGCTAGAATAGTGAATCCAAATTTTTTGTCTTATTAGAATAGACTATTCCTAAGGGTTTTTAGATTTGGCTATTCTAATAAAACAAACAATAGCTATTCTTATTTTGCAACCAAACATATCATATATTATAAGGCTATGTTTGGATGCACTAAGAATAGCACTATTCTTATAATAGCATTGTTATTCAGAACAAGGACAATCCAAACAAGAAATAGAGCTATTCGGAATAGAGAGAATAGAGTTATTCTCTATTCTTACAAAAACATGGAATAGCATTTGTTGCTTTCAATATTAATATTAATCTAAATTTAAACTAATATTATATTACATTTAATATTTAAATTAATATTATATTGTATTATATTTAATCTAATATTATATTACATTTAATCTAATATTTTATTTAATACTAATCTAATATTTAAAATAATATTATATTACATTTAATAATTAAATTAATATTGTATTGTATTATATTTAAACTAATATTATATTACATTTAATCTAATATTTAAAATAATATTATATTACATTTAATATTTAAACTAATATTATATTACATTTAAACTAATATTTTAATTTAATACTAATCTAATATTTAAAATAATATTATATTACATTTAATAATTAAATTAATATTATATTGTATTATATTTAAACTAATATTATATTACATTTAATCTAATATTTTAATTTAATACTAATCTAATATTTAAAATAATATTATATTACATTTAATAATTAAATTAATATTATATTGTATTATATTTAAACTAATATTATATTACATTTAATCTAATATTTTATTTAATACTAATCTAATATTTAAAATAATATTATATTACATTTAATATTTAAACTAATATTATATTACATTTAATCTAATATTTTATTTCATACTAATCTAATATTTAAAATAATATTATATTACATTTAATATTTAAAATAATATTATATTACATTTAATATTTAAACTAATATTATATTACATTTAATATTTAAACTAATATTATATTACATTTAATATTTAAACTAATATTATATTACATTTAATATTTAAACTAATATTATATACATTTAATATTTAAACTAATATATATTACATTTAATATTTAAACTAATATTATATTACATTTAATATTTAAACTAATATTATATTACATTTAATCTAATATTTTATTAATACTAATCTAATATTTAAATTAATTTTATATTACATTTAACATTTAACCTAATATTATATTATATTTAATATTTAAACTAATATTATATTATATTTAATACTAATCTAATATTTAAAATAATATTATATTACATTTAATATTTAAATTAATATTATATTATATTATATTTAATCTAACACATAAATTATTACTTTATTCATTCCCTCCAAACTCTATTTCAAATATACAATCTAAACAACTTTTTCACTATTCCGAATAGCTTGAGTTAGCACTGTTCTTAAACAGTAGCTATTCTAGCTATTCTAGGATTCATCCAAACGTACCCTTGTCCTTTTTGGTATTGAGTTGCTGGCAAGGCCGGCCTAAGGAACCTCCATCAAATCTTCTTAAAACAACAAAATATGTGGGTTAAGGCCCATAGTGAATGAAAATATTGTATGGTAATCATCCAAGTACATATTCTGATTCCTGAGAGTAAATTTTTATAGCACTCTTCCTAAGTTCCTATCACGGTTTATGCCATGTTTTAGGAGTGTTGTTCCTGGTGAATTGAGCATCAGTTCAGTGCTCTCCCGATGTTCTTCTGGAATCAATGACAGATGGAAACCCAAAAACAATTAACAATGTTTTTTGCACCTCTAGGAAATAGGGGTGAAAACGGTATGGATAATATCCGATCCGAATTCAATCCGTATTCAAAAAATTAGATGTGGATATCCGATATTCAAATATCCGTGTGAATAGGGACTGATATGGTTTTACGTTTCAATTATCCGTATCCGAGTAGTAGATATATATCATATATTTTAATATATATTATGAAAAAATATTATCATTCACCATTAAAATTAGATATATATTATGAACTTTGATATTTTTTAATATTATTTTAATAAATATCCGATCCAATCCGTATTCATATCTATATCCGGCTCATATCCAACACGTATCTGTATCCAGAAAATAAAAAAGGAACATGGATATGGATATGGTTTTACCGCTATCCACTCTGTATTCGCTCTGTTTTCACCCCTGCTTGGAAAGCGTCTGGAGAAACCTTTCAACAAAAAACAACGATAAAGAGAGAAACGGACTATTCTGTGTTGATTTTATTCTGAAATGAGAATCACTGAGATATGAGATGAGAATGGCAACTACACTAGTTAGTCATAATATATGTAGGCTCGAGATATCATATCTCCCTCTTAGTGGTACAGCTTTTAATTCCAAACTTCCTTGACACTCTTTCATTAATTGGTTAGTTGATAATTAAAATAGAACTGAAAACTAACAGAATAAGAATTAGTTCATTAACAAAACGGATATAATAGATTGACATAAAAGACAAAAAGAAGGCAACCGCGTATATATTTACATGTATGTTAAACATCAAAACAACTCACTTCTGCTTCTAATCACCAAAAAACGGAACAAAGATCAAACTGGTGTAGTAATATAACACCCAGACAGAAACAAGGCATATCTCTAAACAAAATTCAACCGAAACAAAAGGATCAATGAAAAAAAGAAAAAACATAACATAAACCAAAAGTCTAGGCACACCAGAAAGCTCTCAGCTCTCTATTTTATCTACTTATAAGGCTATGTCTGTATCAAATATCACTGAGTCTAATAATCTTTAGCGTTGCAACTTTTTTGACAGGTTGGAGGAGCAAAAGTTTCGTGCTACAAAGATAAAAACAAGAGATAACATAAGTATAAAAAAATCTAAATGAAAAAAAAAATGTTTATTTGCTTGACTTGGTAAATGTATGAGAAAGGTAGATAAAAAGCAAATGCACTCACTTAAAGCATGATCATCACAGTGCCTCATGATCCTAAGCCTCTTGACTGTGCCTACAAACATTCTGCACAAGACATTACTACAAATTAAATGTTATTATTGAGCATAAGAATAACAAATACTTGTCATAAAACCTAGCTATAGTGTTATCTACCGATCAATTTGACAAATTTACTTTTTACCCAGTGCAAATACTTAATATACAATATGCCAAAAATTAGCCCTCTGAAACCCCAAATCTTGAAATATGCACACTACTAATCCCTCCATCCTAACTATCTCAGTTGGTTAAATAGTCAGAAAATAGTGTATATTTTCTCAAAGAAACTAGACTTTTGAAAAGGGATATGTATGATACATCTGCTTTCCAGGTATGTCATATATTTGCCCCCTCAGAAATTTCAACAAGGCAATTACTAACTGGTGAATTAAGAGAAAAAAAAAATTACTGCCACGGAACATCTCCAACCAGCATCCAGTCTCCCTCTTTATCTTCATATGTTAGCTTATATTCTGATGACCCTTCTAGAAGCTTCAGCTCTGTTAAAATTTAATAAAAAGTATAAAATCCTATTAGGTGAATATTCTTGCATATATTTTAGGAGGACATTGACAACATAGGCACATCCCTATAAAGCAGGTAAATACAAGGTGAAGGTATTTTTTTTTTGTCCCAGTAATAAAATTTGTACAAAATGAACAAGGTAAGAGGCATGCTGTAAGTACTTGTAATGGCGCAAGACCCCAAACCAGGCTTTTGGAACATTAACTCGAGCACTGAAGCAAGAGCTCTGTAAGAGTCAAGGGCATTTAAGTCGATCTTCCTCCCAATTGGGTCTCCATCCATTTTAATTTTTACAAAAGGACTTGACACCGTTCCGCTTCCTCGTCTCTTCTTCTCTTCTTCCTTAGTATGTTCTTTCTCTTTATTTTTCTCCCCTTTGAGGCCAGGGGCAGTATTGGAAATCTTAGTTGAATTTTGGTCAGTGGTGTCTTTGGAGAGATTGAAGAGACTGTTCATCCGGAAAGTTCTAACCGGTGGCCATCCCACGACCATCTGACTGCTAGAGAGAGAGACAGAGAGAATGGTGTAGGAGGTTAGACTAGAATATAAGTTTAATAATTGGTTTGTGCACAATTTCAAAAATGGAAAGACAAAAGAAACAGACATCATCCCAGAAAATATTGTTTGGAACCAATAAGCAGTTGAAAAGTCGCCTAATCATAAGAATAAGTTTAAATTAGTATTTACAAAATGCTGGTAAACATAATTATTTTCAAGGTATATATCATGAATTATTGCTAATTTTAGCAAATAACCTTGATGCAAAAATTGACAACAAGGAACTTCTCTGACAATTTTTATTTAATTAAAAAAAAGGTGAAATAGCCAACGTTTTTATCATAATTAAAAATTACATACAACAAAAGCACGATTGTTTATTCGTGTTTAAGGTTTGTCAGAACCTCGTGTTTAAGGTTTGTCTGTTCTGATAATTAAATAAAAGATATACAGAACTGAATACTGAACTGACCATGCAACTCCACAATCAATTAAATTATTAAAATAAACAACAAATACACAGGCAATGAAATTTCTTCATTTTTTACTATGTAAAGATAGGATTTCGAACTCATGATCCTTACTAATCGCCTTCCAGTACTAACGCCTTTTTCTTCAAATTAAGGGTTCATATAGAAAATAAAAACAGAGACTAGACGGGATAGGGATATTTTCTTAGCTTATGCCTTAATTTGAAAAGAAAACAGAGGAGAGGTAAGCTCACCTAGGTGGCTGAGAAGATCCAACAGCACCTTCAGGCGAAGTGGGGCCAGCCTTAGCACGCTTGGTCCCGCCTGATCCAACAGATGAAGACGAAGAAGAGGCGGAGGAGGTGTGCCCACCAATTACAGGACGGAAATCCTTGGCTGTGAGAATCCTGTAAGTGGATTTACTGGGAGTGGTGTTGCAGTTAGTGAATTTCTTGGCACCCAAGCTCAAGCCCAGCTCCAACTCCTCCTCCTCCTCCTCCTCCGCCGGCTGGTTTTGCTCTACCTTTCTAATCTCGTGAGTTTCTTCTACCTCCTCCATTCTCTCTATCTCTTGAGTCGGGTGAGGTGAGGTGAGGTGAGCAACTGAGAAAAGATTCGTTATGGGAAGAGGTGGATAGACTACAGTCTATGCAGGGAACACAAATAATTTTTTAAGTTGCTCCCTTGTTTGGAGTCTGATACATTGTACTCCCGGTCTATCAGTAACCACCAAATCCGTAGAGCGATAGTGCGATACCAATTATCAAGCAGATCTTTTAATATTGTTTCGTGTAAATATGCAATTGCGGATTCAAGTAAGACAAAATGGATTAAATTGATTTTATTTATTTTATTTATTTTTAAAATTTTGAATTTTGATATAATTTTGTTATATATTTTAGAGTAAAATATTATGAATATTGTAAAATTGATTTTTATTTTTTTTATGAAATTTTTATTTAATTGACTATTAATATGTGTTTGACTCTCGTAACTTAAAGTGTCTTTCTGTCTCTAATTCCGTGTGCATGCATATCTTTAATATCCATATAATTTATTGTCACAAAATATTACAAATTTATTTTTTATTTATATTGAAACCATTAACCTAAATATCAAATTTAAATCGTTAATTATGTTTATTTTTATGATAAACGTATGCGTTTAATTGTATAATATTTTGAATTCATTTTATACTAAATCAAGATGACAAAAAATAAATGGATTAAAGTACATAGCTAACTAGCTTCGTTTATTTTTTGACCACTTGATATAAAATGAATTCTAAATATTATAAAATTTTACATGCATGCATCTCCCGACATTTTTATTAATATCTAAAGTTTAATACAAATTATTAATTATGCCCAGAATTCGATCCAATATCGAAAAATACCCAAGCCGGCCATTTTTTTTTTTTTAGAGACACTATGAAGATCAAAATATTGAAACCTAACTCTGAAAATTTGAAATTTTTATTTAAATTATTTGTTATATTATTTCTTTTGATGTATAATTAGCATATTTATACTAAAATATGCTAGATTACTTGAAATTATGTTGAATTACACTATATTACAATAAATTTTGTTCAATTATACTAAATTACGTTAAATTACAATAATTTCGCTAATTATGCTGAAATACGGTAAATTACACTAAACTACACAAAATTACGCTATAGTAGACTGATTTTGCTCATCTTTTATGAATCATAAAAAATAGTTAAAAAAATCCCAAAAATAGTAAAAATTGGTATTCTACAAGTTTATTATGTAACTAATTTACTAAGCTACTTGGATTGAATAATAGAAATGAAAATCTTAATCGAAACTTCAACTCAAGTTTTGAGGCTCTTCTCTTTGTTTTTTGGCGATTCTGAATTTTGGAATCCAGCATTGCTAGCACGGACGCATGCGCATTTTCGCAAGCTTTCCGAAAAGTGGTCATTTGCTGAAATCGGACACTCGAGCGCCGTTTTATGACCGTTTGAAGTTTCATCGTCGTTTTTCGCCTTTTCAGTGAAGATATCGTCCCTATTCATTTGTAATTTGGCGTAATTTACCGTATTTTTGCGTAATGTAATGTAATTTAGCGTAATTTAACATAATATAGTGTTATTCAACATAATTTCAATTAATCTAGCGTATTTTAGTATAAATATGCTAATTATATATCAAAAGAAGTAATATAACAAACAATTTAAACAAAAAAAATCAAATTTTCAGTGTTAGATTTCAATATTTTGATCTTCATAGTGTCTCTAAAAAAAAAAAAAATGGAGTAAGCCGGCCAGAAAATGGCCGGTTTACTGGGGTACCTAAGCCGGCCATTTTCTGGCCGGCTTGGGTATTTTTCGATATTGGATCGAATTCTGGGCATAATTAATAATTTGTATTAAACTTTGGATATTAATAAAAATGTCGGATGCATCTCTCATAAAAATGAAGAAGATTAACTGTTTAAATTTGATATTTAGATTTTAAATTTTCAAATATAAATAAAGGCCGAGTTTGTGACATTTTGTGATATGAAATATTTGTATTGGAATCATCCTCCCATATACGACATATCAAATAAGATGTACAGATTAGATTAACGCATGCAAATAATTTGTTAAAACTGAAAAACCCATCGGATTGGCTTCAAATGACGCATCCAAACCGTTGAAACCGATCTACTTCACGAGTGATGCATTTACATGTCAAATTTATAAATTTTCGAACTAATTTAATATAAAGTCAAGCGGTCAAAAAATGATAAAAAAATGAACACATTAAAATTAACTTATAAACTATCTTTTTTTTTACCACTTGACTTTATACTAAATTAGTTCGAAAATTTATAAATTTGACATGTAAATGCATCACTCGTGAAGTAGATCGATTTCAACGGTTTGGATGTGTTTTTGAATTAAGCTCACAAAGGGACTCGGTGAGCTTAAGAAACTCTAGTTCTGCTTATATATATATGTAGATAGAGAGAGAGAGCAAAACTAGAGTGTGATGTGCTCACCAAAAGGGGTTAGTGAGCACATTTTCAAAAGACTATCAGATTAACTACGAACTACGAATCCAGGCCGTTGAAATTCATGTACTTTGTAAGTGATGTATGTACATGCAAAAAAATTTAATGTTTCGAATTCATTAAGTACATGGTTAAGCGGTCAAAACAATGAACATTTTATAAGTTATTTTTTAAATTGTTTTATGTATTCATTTTTCATTATTGTTTTGACAACTTGACTATGTACTAAATGAATTCAAAACTTTAAAATTTTTGCATGTACATGCATCACTCACGAAGTACATGAATTTCAACAGTTTGAATTCGCAGTTCGAAGTCAATCCGATAGTCTTTTGGAGGTGCACCAACCCCTCTTGGTGAGCACACCACACCCTAGTTTTGCTCGCTCTCTCTCTCTCTCTCTCTCTCTCTTTATATATATATATATAGAGTCCGGCTAAATTGTTTACGGGTCAAATTTAACCGTTTGATGTTCAAAACGTCGAACTAAATAGCTCAATAAATTAGTTATATAATAATTATATAGAATGCCAATTTTTACTATTTTTATGATTTTTGAAAGATGGACTTTTTTTACCTAAAAATAAAAGTATTTTTAAGCCAAAAAAGACCATATTTCAAAAATCATAAAAAATAGTTAAAAAAATTCTAAAAATAGTAAAAATCGATATTCTACATGTTTATTATATAACCAATTTATTGAGCTACTTAGATCGACGTTTCGAACATCAAATATTAAAATTTGACCCCGTAAGCACTTCGGTCGAAGTGCTTCCGGAAGCAATTTAGCCAGACTCATATATATATATATATGTATGTGTGTGTGTGTGTGTGTGTGTGTGTGTGTGTGATACATAGGAAATTGCTAATATGTTATGTATAGCATAGAGGGCCTTCGTGCTACTGCTCAATATTTGAATTTTCAAAATTCTAACGGTGGATCCGAACCGTTCAACATGATCTCCATATGAATATGTTGCAAATCAAATTTTACATTTTTTATAATTTTTTTTACTATTTTTTTAGATAGGTAGAAAATCACTTGATCTGAAAATTATGTACCATTCAGATCAAGTGTTTTTCTACCTATCTAAAAATATAGTAAAAAAAATTATAAAAAATGTAAAATTTGATTTACAAGTACATATTCATATGGAGATCATGTTGAACGGTTCGGATCGACCGTTAGGATTTTGAAAATTCAAATATTGAGCAGTAGCACGGAGGCCCTCTATGCTATGCATAGCACCAACTCATATATATATATATATAGAGATTGGCTAATGTAATAACGTTAGAACTTCGGCCCGAAGTTCTAACGGGTCGTTTTTGCAATTTCAAAATCCAAACAACCCATCCGAACCGTTCAACATGTTCTCTATATTGAAATGTGCTTGGAGACCAAATTTTACATTTTTTGGAATTTTTTTGCTATTTATTAAGCCACTTTGAAAGTTTCTGATCCAACGGTGAACAGTAAAAAACAGCCAAATTTTCTGGACCACCGGATCAGAAATTTCAAAGTGGCTTAATAAATAGCAAAAAAATTCCAAAAAATGTAAAATTTGGTCTCCAAGCACATTTCAATATAGAGAACATGTTGAACGGTTCGGATGGGTTGTTTGGATTTTGAAATTGCAAAAACGACCCGTTAGAACTTCGGGCCGAAGTTCTAACGTTATTACATTAGCCAATCTCTCTATATATATATATATATAGAGTATGGCTAATGTGCTTCTGGAAGCATTTCGGCCTCGTGCTTCCGGGGGCATATCTTAGTGTTTGATGTTCAAACAACAAATTCAAACCGTTAGATGTTCAATCTATATTAAAATCTGCTTGGAGACCAAATTTTACATTTTTTTGAATTTTTTTATTATTTATTAAGCCACTTTGAAAATTCCAGATCCGGGTGAACAGTAAAAACAGTCTGGACCATATGATATGGAATTTTCAAAGTGGCTTAATAAATAGTAAAAAAATTCCAAAAAATGTAAAATTTGGTCTCCAAGCAGATTTTAATATAGAGATCACATCTAACGGTTTGCATTTGTTGTTTGAACATCAAACACTAAGATATGTCCCCGGAAGCATATCGCTCAAGTTCTAGAGAAAGCACGTTAGCCATACTCTATATATATAGAGATAGGTTATGGTGAGTTGTGAAGTAAAACGTTGTTTTACTTCACGTCATATTTTCATTTTGAAAGTCCAAACAACCGATCCGAACCGTTCAACATTTTCTAAATATTGAAATGTGCTTGGAGACTAAATTTTACATTTTTTGGAATTTTTTTACTATTTATTAAGCCACTTTGAAATCGCTGATCCACTGTGAACAGTAAAAAACAGTAAAATTTTCTGGACCACCGGATCAGCGATTTTCAAAGTGGCTTGATAAATAGTAAAAAAATTCCAAAAAATGTAAAATTTAGTCTCCAAGCACATTTCAATATAGATAACATGTTGAGCGGTTCGGATCGGTTGTTTGGATTTTCAAAATGAAAATATGAGCGTGAAGTAAAAATGACATCTTACTTCACAACTCACCATAGCCCAGCTCTATATATATATATATATGAGTGAGGCTACGGTACTATGCATAGCACGAATTGGGTCCGTGCTACGGCTCAAAATTTGACTTTTCAAAATCCTAACGGTCGATCCGAACCGTTCAACATGATTATAAAATGAATATGTACTTGCAAACCAAATTTTATAATTTTTCGAATTTTTTTACTATTTTTTTAGATAGGCTGTTTTTGGATGGTCCAGAATGTTCAGATCAAGTGATTTTCGAAAAAATAGTAAAAAAATTCGAAAAAATGTAAAATTTGGTTTGCAAGTACATATTCATTTTATAATCATGTTGAACGGTTCGGATCGACCGTTAGGATTTTGAAAAGTCAAATTTTGAGCAGTAGCACGGACCCAAACGGTGCTATGCATAGCACCGTAGCCTCACTCTATATATATTAAGTGTACTTAATATAAATTATAATATCTCATTTTTCTCTCTTTAACCAAAATACAATTGCACGTGTTATCTGTTTCGTGAAAAAAAAAAAATCAAGTAATCACATGCCATTATTTGAAAAAGAAAGAATTAAGTCTAACTTTTTGAACCATTATATTCGGTAATAAAAATTGCACCGTGAATTTAAAAATAAATAATAAAAAAATTACTTCAGCAATCAAACTTAATATCTTTAATTTTTAGTGGAATCACAAGAACATCTCAAAATAATATTTAAATACATGTACAGTCTGAATAATGCTTGCTCTTAAGACTCGCTGCTACACCAGGTCTATTTTGAGAAACCCTTAAAAAACCAGTAAACGGTTGGGAGTCCAAAACGTCTAGAAACTCTATATAAGCTAGGAGACTTAAAACTCACCTAATAATTTCTGACTCACTGTTTGCACCTGTATTCCATTTGGCTTTTGTTCCTCATATGGGGCCTATCTCTGTCTCCCCTAGTTGTCCCCCCTTGTTCTAACAAAAATTGAACGAACCTGGAGTGTGCTGTATTCCGTAGTCTGAACGTAAAGGTCAATGAAGTGCATGTACTCGGTGACCTGTGAATGGTGGATTTTTTATGGCACAACTTGCTCAAGGCGTATCTAAACTATACTCAAAATCTCCTGTAGACAAAAGAGCTTTTTGTTCAAATAACCTCTGAAAGTGGTAAATACGCGTTGGAATTTGTTCAAACTAAGGTCTCCTATAACTAGAAAGTAGAAATCCTTGAATTCCGGGATTTTCATTTATAAAAATTAATTAAAAATAATATACATAAATTGATAGATCGTTTTAGAATCAATTATTCTGATTACTCTCCAAATTACAAAAATTATAAGAACTGAAAATAATTTTCGGTTACCATGGAGTAACCGAAAATAATTCCCGGTTAACTCCTTTGTACCACAAACCACGATTCCACACCTATGTTAACCAAAAAAAATATATGTGGTAACCGAATAGAATATTCGATTACCATCCAATAACTGACAATTTTATTAGGTTACCACTCATGTCACTTACCTCTCCTTACCCCACTTTTACTTCTTCTACCCAACTTACCCTTCTCTCTTTCTTCCTCAATTTGTATAAATTTGCATTACAAATTTCATTTCGTGGGTATTTTAATTAATATGTAGTAAAAAAAGATTTGTTTAGTTTTTTTAGTGTAAATTTAGTTTTTTAAGTTTAAATTTACAATGTAAATTAGTAAAATATCTTTATTAATTAATTTGCACTACAAATACTTATGTGTAGGGTTATTTTTGTCGGTGAGGCACTCTCCTTCACACATCTCAAACACTTTAGTTATAAATTATATACAATAGTTTATAAGTACATTTTATGTCACAACTTAAAAGTCTAAAAGGAGGTAGTAAAAAAAATCAATAATTAAACTACATTTACAGCATTAACATAATTAAACTATCTTTACAATAAATTTAATAATTATAGCAAATTAACTAATTATACTATTTTACCTGAGTAGTTAATAATTATAGAAAATTAACTAATTAAACTATTTTACTAATTTATATTGTAAATTTAAACTCTAACTTGGGTAGTTAGAAAAAAAACAAGGTAACTTGAGGTAATTTTTTGTTACCGGGAGTAACAAAAATAAATAAATAAGATAGTAACCGAAAATAATATTCGGTTACTACTAGTAAAAAAAAAGTTCCGTAACTGTGGACAATTTTTAGTTACCACTAGTAAAAAAAATAAAAAATAAAAAATAAAGGTTGGTAACCGTGGACAATTTTCGGTTACCACTAGTAATAATTTTTTTAATCTGTGGGATCGCTGTTTGTGGTCGTTTCGAAGATTATTTCAGTTCTTATAGTTTTTGTAATTTAAAGAGTAATCAATTCATTTTCTGATTTTCTTTTTTTATTACGTTTTATAAAAAAAATTCCAATTTTTTTGGTGTACCGCTCCACTCTACATGTCGTGTTAGAAAAAAATATTCTTATCGTTGTATTATTGCTTGAGAATTAGAGATTCGGTTCTTTTTTGGATCAAAATTTCCTAATAATTCATCTATTTTTTACATTATTTTTAATAAATTCCTCCTAATAATTTTTTTTGCTTCAATTCTCGGTATCTCATGTTGTGGAGCACAATATCACGATAAATGTGTGTTAAATTAGAGTAGAACTATGGTGCTCTTAAGTTCATCAAGCTCCTTTGTGAGCTTAACTCAAAAACCTATCAGATTGATTTCAAACGACGCATGTTTTACTTCATGAGTAATGCGTTTACATGTCAAATTTTGAAAGTTTTGAACTAATTTAGTGTGAAGTCAAGCGGTAAAAAAAAAGATGATTTATAAGTAATTTTAATGAGTTCATTTTTCATTTTTTTTTTACCGCTTGATCTTATACTAAACTAGTTCAAAAAATTATAAATTTGACATGTAAATGCATCACTTGTGAAGTAAAACCGTTTTAACAGTTTGGATGTGTCGTTTAAAGTCAATCTGTAGGTTTTTGAGTTAAGCTCACAAAGAGACTTGGTGAGCTTAAGAACACCTTAGTTCTACTCGTTAAATTATCTATTATGTAATCAGAATTAGATCAGTAATGATATATTAGAGTACTATACAGGTTACAAAATCATTTCATGTTACTAAAATATGATAAAAATTGTCTACTAATAACTGTACTGTTACATCACCTTCTTTATAAATTTTTTAATGCCTACATCACCTTCTTTATAAATTGTCTATTAACAGAGAATATTTTTTAGTTCTTTCTAGAAATTTATTGAAATACTGTATATAAGAGGATCACCCTGCAAATAGTGAACAAACTTTAAAAAAAATCACGTGAGGTCACACGTGTGAGAATGACAATTATAGTTGTCTTTGTCTTGCGTGACCAGTTGCCCAAATGTAGACACGCCTTTAATTAAAGCGTGTGGTTTCAGATATAATTGTGCACTTTTGTGCAAACAGGGATACAAAATTTAAAAGAAGCGTGGAAAGAATTCATATCAATAAAATATTATGGGGGATTTTAGATTTGAATGCAAACGTTTTATACAAATGAATTATAAAAGAATAGTTTGTAATGGTTTGGATACTAATTTTTTTAAAGATGTATGATTTAGAGATTGCACTTTACAACTGTAATTTCTTTTTATGTTTGCTAAAGCCATATCTAATAAAGAGCCAGCAACTGATGTGTGGAATACAACAATTATTATGCATATTATGCTATGTAATGTGTCGTTTCAATTTCTAGAATATCTCCAAACAGTCATCCAAGGGCCGATATTTCGACTTTATTATTATGTTAGGTTAATCAGTAATAAACCAACTCCCACATAAATAAGCTGCTACTTGAGGATTTTTTTCTTGCTACATAACATATATTTTTAATTCAATTTCCTTCCTTTTTTACTTGTACAATCTACCGGTTCATATTTTTGTTGGATTGCAAAAAAATGATGGATTTAATACATCAATTGAACTTTCTATATTGTGTGATATTCTATACAAAAAAATTCTTTATATATCAAATTTATTTTTTTCTACATCATATATTTATTAGTTAATTCAAAACTTAAATAGAAGAAAAACTTGTTAATATTTCAGAAGCACTCTGATTAAGAGACTTTTACATAACCATGTTGGAATGGAGATGATCGATCTAACAGCCTTGTCAATTCATTTGCTTGATTACTTCATCATCATAGAAATATTATAATTATCATTTTGCAATTTCCCCATCAGAAAAAAGAAAATGATTATATTATATATTCTTCTCTTTATTATCTCGATTAGTTGTTCCTAAAACTGATGCGATTTAGAAAATATTTCATCACATATTAAAAGACAACAAAAAGTAACCATTGAATTATCAATGTTTGCTGAATATTTTGACTAATTAATTTTTAAATTGCACCGAATTTGATACACAACTATTTTAAATGTTAAATATATTATAAATTCACTTTTGTTTTAAAAATACGATATGCTTATTGTACTCACCAAATAAATTTAGGATAATTATATTTTCCTCCATCTATCATTCCCCTATTTCATCTCCCAACTAACGAACTTCCTCTTCTAACTATAATTACAAATTCTAACTACCTAACGGTCCCTACAAATTAATTAGCAATTTTTCTCCATTTATTTCTTTCCTCTCTCTCCCTCCCTCTCCCACCTCCGCCTCCTACCTCCCACCTCTGCTGCCTCCCTGTCCCACCTCCACCTCTGCCTCCGTCACTCCATCCCAATTAAGCACGCCTCCGCCAGGTCAGATCCATCACTGTCGACCACCGGGTCAGATCCATCGTGTCTATGTTCCTCTTTCTCATGCAGTAGAGAGTTATTTGCAAAGAACAAAGCTTCATTAATGGTGAATTAGGCCAGTGCGTACTAAGTACTAAAAAATGACAGAAAAACTAATTTTGAAAAAATTAGAGGTGTATGAATGAATACTTGATGTCTTAGGTATGAATACTTCAACGTGTTTGAATGAATATTTGATATCTTAGGTTTAAATACTTTAACGTATATGTATGAATACTTTAACTATTTTTTATTTTCAAAAAATAAAATTGAACTAGAAAGCAATAAAGCAATATTCAATACTATTCGGCTGCTCTTGTAAAATTAATCGAGGTATGCACATATGCTTGTAATACTCTTGATACATTAACTATTTACACTTACACGACGAGGTATGAATACTTGCGACGAGATATGAATACTTGTGCAACGGACAACTCGAAAGTATGTCATCATGGATCTCATTTGAAAAAGAGAATTGTGTAAAAGACGTTCGTGGTTTTAGATTTGCAAAATTCCTTACAGATCATCAGGAATATTGGTTAGATTGAACAGAGAAAAAAAAATCATCTCTAAAAACATGTAAAAGATGGGTGAGTGATGTGTCTAGTTTTTTTTTTTAAATACTTGATATTTTAGGTATGGATACTTGATGTATTATGTACGAATACTTGCGCGCGTCAGTTGTAAAATCTTTTAAATGTTAGGCGGTCTCCAAACAGTAAGTGGTCCTCCCAAGTAGTTATTAACTGGAGGATTAAACGGGGGATGGATCTCGGGAATAGCTAAGCTCTCCCATAAATTTATCATCAATTAACACATCACGATACGTACAGCACGGAGACAAATCCATAATATCGCGAGATGCGCGGGACCACATAAAGAGGCCCGGGCCCGCCTCGAGAGACAAGCCGACAGGTTTGAGAGGGAAACTGTTGACCTCGTGGGCCGACAGCCTTTTCTTCGCCAAGCGTGTATAGTACTCTTGGGCCCCACGCCTTAAATTCTCTCCGCACTTGGGTCACAGTCTCAGATTGCACCGTAGAACGTAACCTCCTAAAGTACTAATATTTGTCTGATAAAAATATTTTAAAATATAAATTGTAATATTTACATCAATAGATGGAATTAAAATTTTACAAAACAGCTCTTATGAAAAAGTTTCTAAAACTAGATCAAGAAATAGTACACCACAACTGTTGATCGGTTTATTTCCTACACCAAGATCCGGGTGCATTAAAAAATATATTTTGAAGTGTGTTCAGTGGCAGTTGAGGAGTCTCCACCTTAATAAATTCCGTGAAGTATCTGGGGTCCTAACAAACTAAACTTATCTGGAAAATCATATAGACCCCATAGAAATGTCTATGCGCTCTCAAATCTCAACCGTACGATACCCATACGAACGCGAGTGATCGCTTCCGCATGGTGCTTTCTATGCAAGCTGTCTGAGCCATGGGTTTACCGGCCTTTATCGAGGGGCGTAGGCAGTGTCGAGAGGAAGGGAAACAGGCCCACGGCCCAAGTAGGCGGGGCCTACTAGGTCTGGCGCATATTCGATATGATTGTCTTAAGATATGCATTTAGTAATTTATTCCCTTCATTCGGTGTATTTATTATTTTATTGATTCAGCGGTGGAATATTGGTTTTTGGGACCAGAGAATGCTTCTTTTGACCAGTAGGTAATAATTAAATCTGAGTAGAGTAATGCTAAGTCCACCCAATAATAGTTGTCAACAATTTAATTTTTTTTATTAAAAGAATAACACGATTATTTAGATTTTCAAAAATTTAGCGAGATTATACTTAGTCTTTTAATAATGTATTCGGAAGTTTTGACTTAAATTCATGCATTCAATTATTGCTCTGCAAATGTACCGAAACGGACTTTAAATACCCGACATTTTTATTAATATCCAAAGTTTAATACAAATTATTAATTATACCCGGAATCGGACCAATTATCGAAATATACCCAAGCCGGCCATTTTCTGGCCGGCTATGTATCTTTTTTTTTTTTTTTTTTTAAAGAGAGACACTATGAAAATCAAAATATTGAAATTTAACACTGAAAATTTGAAATTTTTTGTTTAATTATTTGTTATATTACTTCTTTTGATATAATTAGCATATTTATACTAAACTACGCTATATTAATTGAAATTATATTGAATAACATTATATTATGTTAAATTACGCTAAATTACATTACATTACAATACGCGATATTATTTTTTATGTTGTGCTACTATTTTAATGTTGTAATATTTTCTGTTTAGCATTATCATGATAATTTATTTTGATCTGTAAAATATAAAAATAGTACCATAAAAGCACACATACACAAGAACCGAAATATAGGATAATCCAAATATACCAAACATAAATAGTATATGAAATAAAATAGTACAAAACTAGTAAAAATACAACTAAAACGGAGAGGGGGAATATCGCTGAGGCGGTACTCCGGCGTTCGCCCGGCGCCAGCGCGGCCAGGCTCTCTCTCTCTCGGCCTCCCCACTAGCATCGGCAGACCTGAGTATCTGGTCGGCACTATCCCATCTGGCATCGCCCGTGTAGACTGTCGGTACTGGCGGAGGTGTAGCGAAGGTAGATGCGGCAAACCCAGTCCCAAAGTCAGGCTGAGTATGAGACCCGCTACCACTAGCCTCTCCATCATGCGGCATCTCTGTGCCATATCGGGGCCATGCCGGTGCCGACATGAAACTGTCATCGAATACCCCGAAGTCCTGGAGACTGCACGAGAGGGACTCGTACTCAGAAGTATCGGTCTCCGCAGGTGGTGGCTGTGGTGGCATCTCTGCTGGACCCTGCAATCATACACATAAATTATTAAATTTGATCTGAATGAAGAAATTTATTAAAACCTGACAGATACTGAAGTATGACATACATGAGGCTGCACCGGACGTCCATGCTCGTCGTACCATGCCGTCCACCCAATGTCGGACAATACCCAACGATGGTAGTCCCACTCTGGATGTGAATCGGGGGAAGATGGCATATCATCAAGCAGAACCGGGGTCGGATCGGGCTCCTGCGGATCTATCTCACGCCAGTTGATGTTCTCTCTGGCGTCTCGCAGCATACCGATGATCTTTCCACCGTGCCCGGCATCCTCAACCACATTCGCATTCTTCTTGAGTGTGCGGTACCCAAGCCGTCTCCAGTTCTTCCTTCCTAGCATGCGGATCCCATGCCCGCACTCCTTGATCGCGGCCAAAAGCTGAAAAAAACTTGGCATGTCAGATCAAACCTTGATATACTACTAAGTTAGACCAAAACTATGTGGTTTTAGATGGGAGAATTGTGAGAGGAGAGAGAGAAAAAGGGGTATATAAAGGGTGAAATGCGGGGAGAAAAAAAAAAAAAGGTACATAGCCGGCCAGAAAATGGCCGGCTTGGGTATATTTCGATAATTGATCCGATTCTGGGTATAATTAATAATTTGTATTAAACTTTGGATATTAATAAAAATGTCGGTTTAAATACGAATAGATAAAGAAAAATTCAGTTGTTCGGGAGTGGCAACTAAAGAATTTAAGAAAAAAGTAGCAGAAAATAATAGAAGAAAAAGAAACATATTACGTTCCCGTTTTGTATGCATAGCAGGTTCAACCCGCTAACAGATTTTTTTTATGAAATAATTTCGTAACAGCCTATAGTAAAATTTAAGAAATTAAATAAGTACATATTCCACTATCCCAGCATGAAAAATTGCATTAAACTATATAGATAAGACCACGATAATAATTAATTACGAGCAAAGTTAGCGTGTGACGTGTTCACCAAAAAGATTTAGTGAGCACAACTCCAAAAATATATCGGATTGGATTCAAACGACAAATTCAAACTATTGAAACTGATATAATTTACGAGTGATGTGTGTACATGCAAAAAAATAAAAATAATGAAGAATGCAAAGTCAAGCGGTAAAAAAAATGATGAAAAATAAATGTATTAAAATATATAGGGTATGTTTGGTTGCAAAACAAGAATAACTAGAATAGTCAAATCAAGAATAGTTGTCATTTGTCTTATTAGAATAGCCAAATCTCAAATTCTTAGAAATAGTTTATTCTAATAAGACAAAAAGTTTGAATTCTCTATTATAGCTATTCTAACTCAACCAAACACCGGATAAGCTATTCCGAATAGCTTAATCTTAAGAATAGTCTATTTTCAACTCAACCAAACATACCCTTATAAGCTTCACTTTTTTTACCACTTGACTTTGTACTAAATGAAATTCGAAAATTTCAAAAGTTTGCATGTACACACATCACTCGTGAAATAGTTAGGTTCGGCAGTTTGAATTCGTCGTTTGAAATCAATTCAATAAATTTTTAAAATTGTACTCTCCAAATTCTTTTGATGAATGCATCACATGCTAGCTATGCTCATTTATTATTCCAGTGTAAAAACAAGCACTCTTAGTTGTCATTTGTATATAATTAAGGCACAGTTGATAAGGATTAGCAAGGCCCAGTTTTGTCCTTATGGATTGAATTTAAAAAATTAGAAGGCACATGCATGGATTGAGGAACGCCAAACATATACTATCTGAATACGAAATTATACTTAGGATTGTTAGATAAATATTTAAAAAACTCAGATTACAGAAATTAATTAAAACAAATCAAATTAAAACCGTGTTATCCGAATCATGATGTCATTATACCTCAGTATATTTAACTATCATTATATCTCTGATTTTTAATTAAATTGTCCCTCTTCAATTTATTTCTCTGATTTTTATCGGTAGGGAATCTATGGATAAGGATTAAAATAGATAGAACAGAAATGTTACATGAATATTAAGTTTTTCAGTTTAATCCCTAAAATTAGAAATACTAAAAAGGACCAATATCAAACGATTAAAACAAATTACAACAATTCAAACATATATATTATTCAAATTTAAGTTTCAACACTACCTTCATCGTCGAAAATATATTACAAATGAATATATTTAAACGATTTTAAGTTTTCATGTTTAAGTTTGAGCACTACTTGCATCATCGAAAAACAGGGCTACTTTATTATAACATAAATACAAAATGCATAGCGAAGATCAACATTTATTTATTTTTGTATGAGGAATTAATTTCGAGCTTTCTTCATTTATCTAGGCAATGCATCTTTAGGTAAAAGAGATTGGGAGATTGAACTCTTCTCGGATCCGTAATTTCAATTCCTTTCAGTGTTGTAAAAAATTGTTGTTTAATTCAAATCGGCCAATTTGTTATTGGCGATGACTAAATCGTTACGAATATATTTGTCGGAAGACTGTTTGCAGATGAGACCGACTAATCAGCTGATTATCCGATTAATCGCCTTTTCTGTTTAAACAGCCCACTTGTTTTTGCATTTATTCATTATATGCACTATATTTTGTCATATTTTATTTGAATGTTTTCTAAATGGCAATTTCATAAAATTTTATTAATTAACAAGAAAATTAGTTAAAATAAGTTTTTTTGATAAATTAAATTAATATTTTTAATAAATTATTAGTATATGCACATAACTTTAATGAAAATGTAAAATTGTCCGTAAAATTACAATTAATCAGCTGCATACCAATTAATCATTTAATGGTACTTTGTCCGTCCAACTAGGGGTGTTCATTGGTCCGGTTTAGTCGGTTTTGAACCGAACCGAATTAGTTTGGACCAAACGGTTCGGTTTTTTCGGTTTAATGGTTCGGTTCGGTTTGCTTTGTAAAACCGAATTCTAATTTCGGTTCGGTTCGGTTTGAAAATTTTGAAAAACCGAAATAACCGAACCGACCGAAATTTTATATATTATGAATTTGGTCCGGACCGTTCCGGTTTATTACTTAATACCCCAGTTTATTTCTTAATCAATTGCTTTAAATACTTCGATTTATTTCTTAATATCCCGGTTTATTTCTTAATACCTCGGTTTATTTCTTAATATACTACGGTTTATTATAAATCAATTGTTTTAAATAAAAAAATTAATATATTTCGGTTTGAACCGAACAAACCGAAATAAAACTTTGGTTCGGCTCGGTTCGGTTCGGTTTTATTTTGAAACCAAATTATAACTTTAGTTTGCCTAGTTCGGACCGATGAACACCCCTACGTCCAACGAACGTATACCGTTATTTACGACAGTTATTCTTTCACCTCTTTCAAATATTGCGGCAACACCCATTCCAGATTCTACGCGCCAAAATTTAAATTACCGGTCTAATTAGCTAACTAACAAAATGTGTTAAATTTATCAGAAAGAAATGACTTACTATATATGAATTTAAAATGAGAAATTGGTGTAAAGATATTCACATGACGATTGTGGTTTCATACAGCACACGGATAATATTTTTACCTTTTGGCTTTAATTTGAATACTCAAAATAAAAAAAATATATGACTATATCAGTCAAAATATGATTATCAATATCTTTACGTGAGAAATTGGACTTGCATCAATTCGTGCAAAAGAGTTGCAACGCAACACGCACCTTCGACATCACATAAGGTTACAATCATAATCATATTTCATAACTTAACAACAATTAATATTTTTTTATTTGCAATAAAGTAGCAGAAAAATTATTGAAAAAATGTTTCTTATTCACAATGACAAAATAATTTTTAAATTAATATATCTTTTGCTCAAATGCATAAAATCTTGAACTATTTAATTGGGCTTGTTAAATAAACTTTTAGTACCAGTAGCACCCAGAGGATGTCCTAGAGCAATAGCACCTCCATTTACATTCGGAGGAGAATCTGCTGCGATCTTTCACCTGTGAACAGTGCTATGAAATTTCTGTTTTTTCAAATCCAGCTGTTGAATTATTTCGAGATGCGTGCACAGAAAAACCAGCTGTTTTGAGATACGTGCACTAAAAAGTTAGACGGCTGGATTTGAAAAAGCAGGAATTACAGGGTTACTGTGCTCAATGTTCGGATCGCAGCAGATTCTAATCCTTTACTAATTTTCAATTAAATTAATATGTTAGCCTAAAATATTTATTGATAATCAAAGAGTTATAATCTAAAGTAAATCCAAATTAGTATTGATCATATATAGTAATTTATAAATAATAGGTATAATGACCTATCTTAGACATAACTATTAAGAAACATAATTTCACTGTTTCGGTCAAATTGCATAGATGTCGTTGTTTAATTTGTTAATTGAAAATCTGACAATTTTAAGTTGCACGTGGTGGGGGTTATATGATAATATCAATTAATTGTTATATATACTACAAGATGGATGGTTTCATCCAAGAGATGCTATCAGTTAATTTTGATTTTTTTTTTTGCAATTCTATTAGTAGCAAATCTATCTGGTTTTATATATTTGCAATAAAATCTAGTTAAATATGTACACCATAATATAAAATCAATTAATTTAAGTTTCTAACGCATTCTTCTTGCTCTCTTTGTTGTTTCACTTGTAATAAAGGTGTCTTGATTTTCTGTCATGATGAAAGAACTTTTTGTGATATTTTCAATTTTTTTCCAAGAAATAAAATGGTCATGCCTATGTATTATCATCTAATCTCAAACTCTTTCGTATTATACTATATAATACCCAGAACACAAATTTTAAATAAATTAAAACAAATTTAGAGTTCAACAATTCATCCTAGTTGGAGATCAAAAACATAAAAGAGGCTCAATCTCTTTTTGCAATCACGGATAACTCCCGCACAGAACCTGTAAAATAAACCATAGTAATGTTTCAATAAAAAATGATTGACAATGGATACTGACCTATTTTAGAACAACAACAACAACAATCATAATGATCATGATGATGATTTATGTAAGAGCTAATACCGTTGCATCAATTATGAATCAAATTGTTCATAACATAAACTGTCATGCCAGTCAATAATAAAATAAAAACATATTCATTTTTAATTGTTGTCTCCAATATTTCGATAATAAAAATTGTTTGATGAGTATAATAAATGAACACCTCATCTCTCATTAAAATTTCTGGTATTTTTTTTTTTTTTGCAAATTTTGCAAGGCTTCTAGTAAATATACTGCTGTGTTGATAATATACTACTATGTTTTCAAAACAGTTGTTATTAAAAAAATATACTCACTCCTGGTGAACAAATTTCACATGAATAGAATAGAGATCACACATAAAGAATGATAGCTAACATTAAAAGTTTTTACCTCAAATATCAAGTAGCACACGATACATGACTTAATCCATAATAGTATGCTAAATGGAAATTAAAACTAAAAACATATTGTAAATTCAAAAATATTTGTACAATAGCCTACCTCTTTCATATTTCTAAACTAAAAAAAAAACTATATCATCTTTTGTATTACCTCTTTCGTAGTAGTAAACAAATCAATACCATCTATCCCGACATTTTTATTAATATCCAAAGTTTAATACAAATTATTAATTATACCCGGAGTTCAAAATTTTCGCTAAAAATACCCAAGCCGGCCATTTTCTGGCCGGCTATGTTCCTTCCCTAAGCCGGCCAGAAAATGGCCGGCCATGTACCTTTTTTTTTATTTTTTTTTTTATTTTTAGAGAGACTATGAAGATCAAAATATTGAAATCTAACTCTGAAATACGATAAATTTTTGTTTAAATTATTTGTTATATTACTTCTTTGAGGAGGGATCAAATTACAACAATTATTTTTTTTATTTTCAAAGTCCAAATCGTCGATCCAAACCATTCAACATGATTTCCACAATAAACTGTGCTTGCAGATCAAATTTTACATTTTTTTGAATTTGTTTACTATTTATTAAGTATTTTACAAAAAATAGTCATATTCAGACCATTGAATTTTGTACCCATCTTAATAAATAGTAAAAAAATTCAAAAAAATGTAAAATTTGATCTGCAAGCACATTTTATTTAGATAATCATGTTGAACGGTTTGGATCGACGATTTGGACTTTGAAATACGGTAAATTACGCTAAACTACACAAAATAGTACTATAGTAGACTGATTTTGCTCATCTTTCATGAATCATAAAAAATAGAAAAAAAATTCCAAAAATAGTAAAAATTGGTAATCTGCAAGTTCATTATGTAACTAATTTACTGAGCTACTTGGATTGAATGATAGAAATGAAAATCTTAATCGGAAACTTCAACTCAAGTTTTGAGGCTCTTCCCTTTGTTTTCTGGGGATTCTGAATTTTGAAATCCGTCGTAGAGGGTTCAGACGCATGCGCATTTTCGCAAGCTTTCCGAAAAGTGCTCATTTGCTGAAATCGGACACTCGAGCGCCGTTTTATGACCGTTTGAAGTTTCATCGTTGTTTTTCTCCTTTTCAGTGAAGATATCGTCCCTATTCATATCGTATTTTAGCGTAATTTACCGTATTTTAACGTAATTTAGTGTAATTTAACGTAATTTAACGTAATTTAACATAATTTAGTGTTATTCAACATAATTTCAATTAATCTATCGTATTTTAGTATAAATATGCTAATTATACATCAAAGAAGTAATATAACAAATAATTTAAACAAAAATTTATCGTATTTCAGAGTTAGATTTCAATATTTTGATCTTCATAGTCTCTCTAAAAAAAAAAAAAAAAAACAAAAAGGTACATGGCCGGCCATTTTCTGGCCGGCTTAGGGAAGGAACATAGCCGGCCAGAAAATGGCCGGCTTGGGTATTTTTAGCGAAAATTTTGAACTCCGGGTATAATTAATAATTTGTATTAAACTTTGGATATTAATAAAAATGTCGGCCATCTATCAAAACAATTGCATTTTGTAGCAGTGAATAACAAGTAGCACTACATGATAATGCATATGGCAAAATCAATGACTTTAATTTACTTATTACTTAATTTATTTGAAAAATGCAAAGTTTCAATTTTCTAACTACTTGTGTTATTTACCAAATTGCATTTCTAAAGAGATACTCCGAAGGTCACATAGTATTATATATTACGCTATTTAAAATAAAATATATCACTAAAGCAGATTAGTTTCGAGATTTGGAGGATGAACCTCGCAAAAAAAAAAAAAAAAATCGTCTGGCAAGCAATATTTTTTCTTCTTTTTTAAGCAACAGAAATAATGAATTAAATACTTCATCAATGGATCAAAATATTTAATACTAACAAACCACAGACATTGCTAGCGTTTATAAAATTTATGGTGCTAGTATTTTTAATTTCCGTATTTTTACTATGGATAATTTTTATGCGCACCCAAAAAATTGATATAATTTAGTATACATTCGATTTTAATGTACATTTTATGGCTGAATTTAAACAAGTAAAATAAAAAAATACTTTTCTATTTAATATGAGGAGGATTCAAATGCCTTTATTTCCATGTCTCCATCATGTCTCAATTTTTAAAACTACACTAGCTTCAAATTTAAAATTTAAATGTCAAATATTTTGTCTGTGACCTGTTATTCAAATGGTTGGATAGTAAGTACCACAGTAGATCAACCTACATAGTAAAGATAAATACCAATTCAAGCGCCACCGTGACATAGTTTGCAATTGAATTCGGACCGTCCGATCAAAATTCAAGTCAATTCGATATAAACTTGTAATATACGGAGTCTTTTCAAGATTCGTGTGTTAATATATAACGAATCGGATTCAAATTCAAACGGTAAGGTATCTTGGATAATATGAATTTCTTGCGGCTTTGGTATAACCGTATAATGGTATTATCCTCCTTGATTTGGAAACATTTGTAGGCTTCTCCATCTAACGGCCCATTGTCCTCTTTGGCCCAATATAGTGTGAACCGTGAAGAGCCTCAATTATTTGGAGGCCATCTGCCCATCTTCCCATCTCCCTCCCCATTTCTCTCATCCTTCCGTCCTTCTCCAAACCTTCCATTTCCATTTTGCTCTCTGTAGATTTTTGGGAATTGGAAAACAGAGATGATAGGATAAGCGCCACTCTACATTCTATCACATAATATACCACTGGTGAGTCTGATTTTCTTTTCTCTCTCTGTTCATTTTCGCCGTTGCTTTTCACGTCTTCTTCCTTGAGGAGCACCCTCACACAATTTCCCCTCCTGTACTTGTAATTGTGATAATTACCCCTAAAACTTTTTGAGTTCGTGGCTGATTGCCCCTTAACCCAGATCAACTCGAAAATACTAACATTGCTAAAATGACTGCCTCCTTTTGTTTTCTATTTTCCATTTGATTGTTTAGTTATTTGTTTTTCTTTAAAATTTCTCTATATAAACATAACATGAATGATGTGGTTTTATTTATTTTTTCTAATTTTGTCTGATTCTTCTCAAAATAAAAGAAAGGTCCACGATGATAAGGACTAATCTGTTATTCTGTTAAAGGCACAATTTATGAAATGATTTGTTTAAATACAAATATGCATAGTTGTTACAGTACCAGTTGATGCTTATGTAGCCACAGTTGCTTACCAGTAGAAATAAATCCAGCTGTTTGAGTGATGGGTCCCAATTTAGAATCTTATAAAATTCAGAGCGGAGAATAAAATCAATAGCCCATAGATCATAATAATAACAACACTAATTGCTAATGATACAGGCCCAATTGTGATGCTGATGAGGATCTAATAAATTGAAGAACTATAAACTATTTTTTTTTTTGTCTCAGGAGCTAATGAAACTACAACTTGGTTGTGCACTGATGTGTGATCAATAATGGTTAGTCACAAGTGAACATAAAGCACAGGACAAAGCCAAAATAAGATAGTACTAACTAGCTGCTTTTGCAATGGCCAAGAATTACGAAATTGTTGATCGGTACCATTACTTTTCGTCCAGTGCCAGTGTATACCTGCAGCATGTACTGGTATGCTGAGAACTGACTTCCCCCAAGAAAATGAAACGCGAATTATATATATATTAGGTCATAAATGGAAAGAACAACTTTAGAAACCAAGATTATACAGGTGATCATTTCATTAAATGCACCACACAGATAATGCCATCTAAACGTGTTGTATAGCTAATACATAAAGCATATCATATCTGCAAATTCACTTATTACATGTCAATTTGCCACCATTTCTTTCAGCATATTTGATTCACCTTGTTCATCCTTATTGCAGAGTTGTAACATTTTCTGGACCAATTCTTGAATCTCATGATGATCGCCCTTGCACCGCATCACCTCAGCCATCTCCTCCACTTTCTTTCTTACGCCATGACCAATCTCTGAATGAAGCACCTCCCTGATGACTCTGGCCACATCCTTTCCTTTAAAATTTCCAAAGCCCTGTTGTGGGATCTCGATCGCAACGCCGAGTTCCACCATCAGCTTGGCATTCAATGGCTGATCAAGGTGCAAAGGAAGAGCTATCATGGGAACACCAGACTGCATCCCTTCCATTAGAGAGCTCCACCCACAATGTGTCATGAAGGCACCTAAGCTAGAGTGTGCCAATATGCTGCGTTGCGGGGCCCAGCCATCCACTACCAGTCCTCTTTCTGTCCCTATTCGATCCATGAATCCAGGTGGTAACTCCATAGCCCGAGTTGCTTTTGTGTTTCTCCTGCCGGCCCCCTCCTTTTCCTCCTTTGGGAACCGCACCACCCAGATGAAGCTGGCCCCACTGAGCTCTAAGCCACAAGCCATCTGCTCCATCTCTTGCTCTGACAAGAAATACTCGGTACCGAAAGACACAAACACCACTGAATTCCTTCCTTTCTTGCTGAGCCATTCCATCACTCGCTTCAACTGCTCAGCATCTACTAAATGATCGTAGTTGTCAGGGACTAGCGGCCCCACCGGAACCACCTCCTTCCCCGCCAGGAATGACAAATACTTGATATATTTCAACTCAATATCCCAGAAAGTTCTGATGGCAATGAAGTCGGAGGAGAGTTTGAAGCTCTTTAGAAGTCGGTCTCTATCAGACATGCCATTGGCAGACTTATCGAGCATTTCTGTGTATCTCCTACTTTCTGTACCAAGCCTAATATCAGAGAAAGGGAATTCCTCTTCTGCCAAGTGGCTATAATGGCAGAAAAAGGAAGTTTGAGCGGCACCGCTAGTCATGAAGGTGAAACCCGGGATGCCACGACGTTGCGCAGCCAAATAAGCCCACGGCTGAAGAAAATCGCAAATTAGGAGGTCGGGTTGGATGGTATCAAGCAGGCCAGAGAAAGACGGTTCAGAAAGGTCAAAGGCGTGCTTGAGAGAGGGCATGAGATAAGGAGGAAGGTACTTGGTGGTGTGCAGATGAGGCGGCAGGTCGGGAAACGAAGGCAGGTGTAGCTCCACCAGTTCTATTCTCGATCGATCATTGTCATCGTCATTTTGTTCGCCTTGACGAGGAGCGAGGTGGAGGAGGTTTCTGACGGGCTGGAGGTTGATAGGGGTTGAGCAGACATAGACCACCATGTCCTTGCACTCGCCACAAAGCCGCCTGGCTAGCTCGAAGAAGGGCAATATATGGCCATGGGCAAGCCATGGGAACATAAACACTCTACAACTCTTTCCTTTCATATTCATGCTATTGATCATCAGTAGTGTTAACTTTGATTAGTTGTTAAGTGTATATATAATATATAGATCCGTACCGCTCTTGCATCCAATGCCGAAGCACACCTGGCCGTGATTTTTATTTTTACCCAAAAAAAAATATATTTTAATTTAAATAACCAGGTTTTTAAAAGATTTTTATTTCTACCCAAACCGCTAGGAATATTTGCGGTTCGAATTAAAAATTCGGACCGTTAGGAATATCAGCGGCCTGAATTCTTAATTCGAACCGCTAGGATTCCTAGCGGCTTGAATTATACTTCAGGGCGAAGGAATTTCGTTTTATTAGAATATCAATAAAAATTTCGGCTGTCGTCATCTGCATTGGAATTGGGATGGTGAAACAATTAATTAAGGAAGTTGGAACAAGTCACTCATGTATAATTTATTTATTTTTAATTAATTCTGGATTCGTGATGTGAAACAATTTATTAATTTGAACAACAGTGAATGTTAATTTGCACATGACACCTTAAAGTTGATCATAACTCCAAATTTGCTCAACAAAAAATATAAAAGCATTTAAATCCTCCTCATGAAAGTTATATTAATTTAGAAATCTAATGTCTGCATTTAAATCCTCTCATATATAGTATAATTTAACGTGTGTACCAAATGAAATTTAAAAAAGTATATTATTTTCTTTTGAGTCCTTTTAGTGCTCATAAAATTAAAATGACATATTATCCGTGAATTATATTTTGTCGTTATATATAAATTAGGATTATGCATTTCCTGATTATTAATGCTGCTTCTTATCATTTTCATGAAGCTAGCTACAAATTAAATGCAGACATTAGATTTCTAAATTAATATAACTTTCATGAGGAGGATTTAAATGCTTTTATATTTTTTGTTGGGCAAATTTGGAGTTATGATCAACTTTAAGGTGTCATGTGCAAATTAACATTCATTGTTGTTCAAATTAATAAATTGTTTCACATCACGAATCTAGAATTAATTAAAAATAAATAAATTATACATGAGTGACTTGTTCCAACTTCCTTAATTAATTGTTTCACCATCCCCAATTCCAATGCAGATGACGACAGCCGAAATTTTTATTGATATTCTAATAAAACGAAATTCCTTCGCCCTGAAGTATAATTCAAGCCGCTAGAAATCCTAGTGGTTCGAATTAAGAATTCAGGCCGCTATGAACCCTAGCGGTTCGAATTAAGAATTCAGGCCGCTGATATTTCTAGCGGTCCGAATTTTTAATTCGAACCGCAAATATTTCTAGCGGTTTGGATAGAAATAATTTTTTTTTAAAAACCTGGTTATTTAAATTAAAATATTTTTTTATTTTGGGTAAAAATAAAAATCACGGCACACCTGGTGTTGCTGCTTTATCCTTTCATCGTCTTTTATTCAAATAATGAATAAAATATATGAGTTTCTTGAACGCTGTCCGTACACGTGTCAACCCATTATTACACGTGTTCACAGCTACACGGTAGCTGCTCTGACCAGTGTTATATTGTCAAGTGTCAACCCATTATTACACGTGTTCGCAGCTACACAGTACCTGCTCTAACCAGTGTTATATTTTCGATGAGGAGAAACTGAGAAAGGTACAAAAATATTTCACGCTATACCGACTGAAACCCTTTCAATGTCCACACTGGGTAGCACTAGAGGGTGCTTCTTGACTTGTTATGAAAAACAAATCTTCCAGTTGGTCACAGTGAATTGTTTATTTTCTAGCTTCTGATTTTGTATATATATTTTTTTAATTTATAACGTTATTGAATTACTAGAAATAAAACAAAATTAACAACTGATATTTTTTGTTATAATGTAAAATTTGAATTTTTATATGCTAAGCCTGTACGCTTTTACCAGAATATATAAGATCTCTTCTACACAACGTAGCAATTTTCCGTCCAAGCCATTTTCTATCAATTGGCTCCCTGCCACGCAGCTATTACCAGACTAATCTACCTGCCTATTCTTGAACATTGTGGATGTGTACTTTCCAAATTTTCTTTCGTGTCCACTTAATTTTCAAAAGAAGTTTGATGTCAATATTTTCATATAAATTTTTTGAAAGTTGTTTCAAGAAAAGTCCGGACTGAAAAATACACATGATATCCAATTTAAATCTATTTCCACTAAAATAGTTCAATATATTTATCATCATAAATGTATGATCACCAAATATCTAAACATTTATATATTTAAGGGGGAATACACGATACTTCGCTATAATATCAAAACTAGACAAATTATGGAATCGGGTTATAATACTTTTTACATTCTCTATTTAATAATATTTAAATGGAGAAATTTCATGTATATTTCTCAAAAACATTTAAATTACGTGTTTAATCCTCTAAAATTTATAATATCTTATTTCCTCTTTTAAATCTAAAAACTCACATATTTATCTAATTATTATTTTATTATTAATACCCATTTTTAAATTAACAATATACTCCTTTTTTATTTATTAAAAAAATAAAAAAAATATGTAGCATGTGTAAAAGATCTAATTGACTAGTCTGTGAGACAAATAATTTATCTCTATTTTTGAAGGATATACAATGATATTTAGATATATGCTTGTGTGTGATAAGTCAAAAATGCTACTGCATATTTTTTTTAACCTTTTCATATAGGATTAAATAGGTATTTACTATTTTATAAATTTAAAATGAGTTTTAATAAAAAAATACATAAATTGAATTAATTTTGGAATTTTTTTTTGAATTTTTTTTTTTTTGTATTTTTGAAATTTAGAAGGATTAATATAATATTATGAATTTCAGAGAGGAAAATACATAATTTCAGAAGTTTTGAGCGGTATACATGAAAATTCCCCCTGTTTAAATAAGACATATTTAGATATATTATATAGGGTCTGCCTAGCTCTCCCCCGTGAACAATCCCCCATTTCATCCCCCAACTAACTAACTACTTTAGTTAGAATTTATAACTGTCAAAAATATTTTAGGAATTTGCAGAAGTATTCATATGTAGCACAACTAGTATTCACCCATCTATATGAATGTATTCACATTTGTAATAGAAACATATTTGGATATATTACAACAATAAGTATTCACCCATCTATATGAATGTATTCACATTTATAACTGTCAGTGTATTTTAGGAATTTGCAGAAGTATTCACATGTAGCACAACTAGTATTCATCCATCTATATGAAGGTATTCACTTTGCAATAGAAACATATTTGGATATATTACAACAATAAAGTAGGGGACAAACAACACGTGTGGAGAACCGCACAACTGTCAGAGCATTAATTATGTGGGGGACCGCACAACTGTCAGAGCATTAATTTCTAACTAACTTTCAAAATTCAAAATTTGCAAAAAAAGTATTCATCTGTAACACAACTAGCATTCATCCATCTATATAAATGTATTCATCCTTGCAATAGAAGCATATTTGGACACATCAATCACCCATCTTTGACACGTTTTAGAGGTGGGTTTTTTTTTCTCCGTTCAATCTAACCAATATTTCTGACGATCTGTGAGGAATTTTGCAAATCTAAAACCACCAATGTCTTTTAAATAATTTTCTCTTTCAAATGAGATCCATGATGACATACTTTTGAGTTGTCCGTTGCACAAGTATTCACACCTCGTCATGCAAGTATTCATCCCGCATTAAGCAAGTATTCATCCTCATCTTGTCATGCAAGTTGCACAATAATTTAAAGTATTTATGCCTAAGATATTAAGTATTCATCCATAAACGTTGAAGTATTCATCTCTAAAACATTAAGTATTCATCCATATGTTAGAATTTTGAAAAGGTAGGTAGTTAAAAAAGGTAGTTAGTTAGAAAAGGTAGTTGGAATTTTGAAAGTTAGTTAGAAAAGGTAGTTAGTTAGTTGGGGGATGAAATGGGAGATGGATAGATGGGGAACATATAATTACCCTATTATATATTGTAAAAGGGCAATGGGGTGTTACTGTAGCTAGGAACAGTAACACCCCGTCTCTCCGCTCTTCGATGCTTAGTACATGGCTCAGATTATTTCCTCTGATGTCACCTTGCGTCATCCCCTAAATTTTTCTCCTCTGCTCGTATCTCAAGTTCCATCTCACCCTTCAATTCGTTCCTTCACTCTCTCCGTTAGTTGTAAGACGCGTGGCTCTCAACTCGACGCCGCGTGCCCTGCCTGTCCACGTGCTATTTTCCTCCCTCACCGGCACCGCCATGTCCTCCTTACTTCTCCCGCATTTCAGCCATCGAAGTCGCTTTCCCCAATCTCCTCTAGCTGGTGCCCTCTTCTCCATTCGGTTCTTCTCCTCCCTTCCTTCTCCTTCAGCAATCTTCTACCTGACTGAACTCACCGTCGTCCTTTCCTCTTCCTCCTCGGTCTTTCTATCCCTCATTTAGTAAGTTCTCCTCAACTGTACCGCTGTATAGGTCCCACTACTCATCTCAGTAATTGCCAACACTGTTGGTAGTGACTTCAATTTCTACCTCTTCCAGCTCCATCCTTCACTTTTGTGACCTTGCAATTTCTTTCACATTTTCCAGCCTTCCAGTACTTCCAGTACTTCCAGTGAATGTAAAGAATGAGGAAACTCGGTAGCCGTGGAAAACAAAAGGAGGAGTGAAACCACAACATCGACAGCAGTAAATTACAAAATAGGACTGCAACCAAAAAAGATCACAATCTCCACTCTTACTAAGGTAAACTCCTCTCATATGAGTGAAACCCCCCTCCCCTTCTTTATTAATTGGACTTACGTAACTAAAAGCATTTAGTAATTAGACTCGTACTATTAAAATTGTTTACTGATGTTATCTCAACATATATATATTCTATGTTTCAAATCAATGGTGTACCAGGATAATGCAATAAGAAAACAGGACTTTAGCTTATATGTTAAGTGTATATTATTCACCCAACTCACTCTTGGCCTCATCTTTGTCAGAAAAAAATGAACTTCGTTTATTTCAAATAATTCTTAGGCATTTTACAGTTCTAAACTATATATCGATGTTCCAAAATGTGCCTCAGGTCATGTAGAATGGTTTCTGGTACAAATTTCATTTCATTTAGCATGAGTACAAATTTCAGTCCAAATTCAGAATAGTTTCAAACTTACGATTTTTTCTTAAATGGACAGAAGTGCCCTTTTGTTGCTTCCAAAGCTCATTAGCATGAGGTGTTTCTCTTCATATTACAACCATTTTGGTAGCACATTGGTACCTGCATATGGTATGGCAAGCAAATATGAGATTCCACAGACAGACTAATAGAAATTTGAGAATTGGCACACTACATTAAGTTTGGCCTGAATCTCAAAATGGAACCCCTATAGATTTTCTACAAGGCATGCTGACTAAAGGGCATGAGCCTGATGTCGTGACTTACAACACTCTTATAGATGGATTATGCAAAAAACCGTGAAATTGTGCAAGCTGTGGATTTTCCGCATGAATGGATGTGTAAAGGGCATGAGCCTAATGTCATGACCTATAACACTCTTATAAATGAATTATGCAAGAACTGGTATGGCTCAATGATGAAATTCTGTAACCATTATTGCTCAGCTACCTTGAGGTATTGCTCTATGTGAGAGGGAATTAGGGCTCAAGGATAATTGAGGAACCAATTCCCTGTTGGATATTGTCAAATACTTGAGGAAGTTAGAGGTAGTCTGGTCGGGGGAGGCATTTACGATATTCTTAGAGCATATATATCTTATTATGAGCAGCAAGAAAGTTTGCATGCTATCAAATCCAAAAAATATGAATCTCAAGCTTAATAAAAAAAACCTAATAAGAAATATCCGGTTGCCAAGAGCAACAAATTGAATTTCCATAATATTATCACATAAGATCATCTTTCCTCCTTGCCAAAATAATATGATTTAAGATGTGGAAATTCTTGAATATTGTACTCACTGTACTAGGTGCAGTTTCCTATAATGCAAACATGAGTCTAAAATGGTTCCACAACTGAAAGATAATTTATACTAATATCTTCCAAATGGTTTTCTTGGGGGCAAAGTCCATTTCTAGCATAATAGTATTCATTTTTACCTCTTGTCCTACGCAAATAGTACTAATTATATGCATGCCCTACTGACTTGAAAAGATAATAAAAGTGAATTTGCAAATATTTTCAGCTGAATTGTGAGTAGTTGATTTCCTAAACAATTTCAACTTTTCTTAATATCTTCAATTCTATTTTCATCTTCTGTAACACATCAATTCCAAAAATATATGAATTCTCTTTCAGGATGAGATTCTTTCTAGAGCTGTCCATCAATTCCAGGGGTAGAACTGGAAGAAATAGGTATCTCACCGAGAGTTCACTGTGCTCAATATGTATATGCAGTGGTAATTGATCTATTAATACTATGATGGCTTCGCTACCAAGAGCAACAAATAGTAAGTTCTCCATTTACCAACCAAAACCTTTGTCTTGTCTATACCGCACAACTCCTATTGTTACCACACTTACAAAAAACCTCACGGTAACTACATAGGTTCTGGGAGAGTATTTTGCATCTCATCTTAAAAAGGCTTCAATTGGAGGTTCCACTGTTGATTCCACTGATGTTGGTCATTTTCTGCCATACGGGAGTCGCCATTGTTTGAGGTGACATTGATATTTAGATTATTACTGAAAATACTAATTGACTCATGGAACTGGTCTTGATGCTGGTGGGCTTGAAGGGGAAAAAAATAAGTAACTGGATGCAATTGTACATGCTCAAGCTAGATCTGGCCATTGCGGTATCCAATCTGAGACTTAGATGAATTGTGAATTTTTTATTTCCTTAAAAGGAGAAGGAATATTTGTGGGGAAAAATGAAAAAAATTTCCCGTTTCAAACATTGCCAGATCTAATTTAGGTTCTACATATTTCCTTCAACAGATCCAATTTCATGGCGAACATTATGAAATTCTCCATATATACCTCCGTCATGAATAAATTATGGTAATTCAAGGGGTATATATAAAATATTACTCCCTATTTTTCCCACGGTGAAATACTTCATTCATACCTCGGATATGAATAATTCACACAGTAAGTACCAACTCAACCAATTAGACCTTGATGAACATGAATATTGCTAATTTAAGGGGTATATGTGAAATTCAACTTCCTTTTTGTGGTTAGGTGGTAGGAGAAGGAGAGCAAGACTGTTGTATGACGCTTGTATTAATTCGCCACGTGTCACTAGCCACACTACAAATCTTACACCATCAAATTGAATGCAGACCATCTACTCTAAATCCTAAAACAACTACAAATAGAATTCCTCCAAACAATTGCTGAGCATTTCTACAGGTTTATTCTCGACTTCCTCATTCTTTAGTTTTCTCAAAGACTGTCAGCACAGACAGATCTGAGAAGGTTAAATGTTCCTCTTTCAGATTTGCCAAGGGTCAATGTCCTCTTCGTATTTTTACGTCGTTCTTCCATTTGTTATTCTCGAGTTGATTACCCTTAGTACTGTTATTCCGGTAAAGATAAGGTACAGTCAGAGTATTTTGTAATGTTTTGCAATGTTTTATTTGAACTCAATATACCTGCACTAGAAAAGGCGAGTAAGAAGAAGAATTTTGTTCAGCCCATTGAACTGTTTGCAAATCTGAAATTTTAGGCTTTGAAAATTGAAAAAAGTTGACGAAAGTCAGTTAAGGATACCCAATCTGTTAACCTCGAAATATTTCACCTGTTAACCTATTCAATTGGGCAGTGGTCATATATTTAGGACGTGTTTCATATTTCTTTATCTGAGAAAAAATATATCAGCATTTTTGTTCTCCTAATTTAGGTTAGAAAGGACTGAGGAGAGGCAAGGAAATAGAAATACATCTTCACAGTCTACACCCAATAGTTGCCATTTCAAAATGGTACAACTTTTGCTCTTTAATCTTTTTTTTTTTAATATTTATTAGAGAACTGAGTTGTCTTAGTTAAGTCTTTCTTGAATGATGTTCACATATTTATTTTCTAGATTTGCAAGGTTTAATTGATTTTTATGTGTCAAACTAAAATTTTCACAATTACAAACTGAATTTGTCTGCAACTTTTCATGTGATACGTGTCTACCCCAAGTTCATTATGCTTTTTCTAATGTCTGTAGCACTGGTACCGGTTCAGACCTGAACTGGTAGATGTCCAATTGTCCATACCTAATTGATAGTAGTTATTCATCCATGTTTATCATGTAGCAGTGGAGATCTAATAATTAAAGTTAAGTATAAGAGCAATTTTGTCATAACATGCTCAATATCTTGCTTGCTGCTGCTACTTTTCCCACATGCACTTGTACAAGTGTTGTTAGATACCAATTGGTACAGTTCCAATATACTCAAGAGCTTCACATTTCATCAGATTAAATTTCAGCAAAATTTCCCAAAATAACAAGTCTGGTAGTACATTCACACCTCTAATAGATAGAAATATCAAAATTGAGATGGAAATCTTGCATATGGATTTTTCTTCAATTAAGAACGCGAAAGCTTGATATTTTGGTCAAATGATGAACAAGAAGTAATTTTTGTTTAAATTAGGTAGATCATAGTGGGGTCCGGATCCCCTAAAGTAACCCAATTTTTGAGTTTAGATCCGGACCGTCCAATTCGGATCTGTGCCAATTTGGTCCAAGGTGGAGCGCACGGGGCTCCTTTAATCTGACGGCCCGATTCGATTATGGTCCAAATCTAAACTCAAAAATTGGGTTACTTTAGGAGATCCGAACTCGATCATAGTGGGTTAGTATCTCATGGGTTCCAGTTGTGAATATTTTATGGATAGATTGGCATGAAAATTGCAGGAGTTCAAGAAGAAAGCTTAGAAACAAAGAGGAATACCTCAGTATGGCAATGCACACAAAAATAAAATTGCAAGACTGCTGCTTAATTGCTATTGAGAAAAAGCTGGACTATTGAGCAAAATTAGACTGTTTTATGGATGTTGATTGATTATTGAATTAATTTGTACAATGGTATAAGGTACTTGGCTTCTTCAATTTGAATATTGTGTTTATCTATATAGTTACGTATTGTATTTATCCTGCAATCCCTTCTGTATGCATTTGTTGAATTAGTTCATGAACCAATCAATATTATTTGGCTAAATTAGTTATATTTACCATAATTTCAAATATTTGGATTTGTATATATATATGTCCATGTTTTCCTTCAGAACCATCAAAAGAAACACTTAAGATATTTCAACCTCTATTGTCGCATTGATTCTACGAGTACATTTATAATTTCTGTACTATTCCGATTCCGATCCAAGGAGAATACGTGCTACAATACACACAAAAAAACAGAGAACAAATTGTCCCCCTTTACACCAACATGCATTCAAAAAGAATTGCGGCAACGCCGCAACAAGACATCTAGTGCTCAAGAAAGGCCGACGAGTACTCGATGAATTATAAAAATTAAAAATATATATTATGAAAACGGTTAGTAATTGTACACTAATGACATTGTTTCTTTTCCGAATATAATATTTTATTCAGGGTAACAGCAAAGCATGCAAAACAAAAAAACATATTTGATTAACTATCACACCGTGCCTTTTCTATGCTTTATTCGCACTTAATTTAAGTTCCATTTCAGAAAAACAAAGCTTAAAGCAGGGCATCCTTGGACAACGAATTGTGAGATTCTATCTTGCGTGCATTCAATAGTGGATCTACTCCATCACCTCTTTCAAATACAGCTGCTGCTCCCATTCCTGATCCTGCATTTCGTAAATTCAAGAAATAAAATTTTCAGCTCTGTGAATAAAACAGGATATATGAGCCAGCCAATATTTTTGATGTTTTGTCTAGGTTGCATGTTCTAGAATTTGCACAAGTTACTCGTGAAATTAACCAAGCAAATGTGCAATTAAAGAAATTGTCTGTACTGGTAGTCATTGCTATACTGGATGATACTGATACCAAGTCCAGTTGGGCTCTATTTTATACTGATACTGTCGTCTGGTTTTATCAAAACTGGTCTAATAGATAGGTAAAAGGAACACAGGTCAACATGTAGGGGTTCATAGTGACATTTCTTACTATAATTCCATGTCAATTCTGATTTCCAACTGACGTGTCAAACAAGCATTGACAAACCATGTCAATCTTTTACTTAGTTTATTAGAAAATCACACACACAAGGGGACTAACCAATGCACATAGTAACAACTCCAAATCGGCAGTCTTTCCCGCGACGCTTCATCTCATTCAACAGAGTAGCCACACAACGTGCACCTACATGAGAATATGCAACAATTATATACATTTCCCAGAAAGCACTCTCTTTTTCTTCAACCTTTTCCCATTTATACATTTATCTATCTATTGTACATTGCCCTGCGCCAATATTATCACACCAGATTCCTGCTTAACTTCGTTTTCATAGAAAAGAATCAAAATAACCATTTGTTTACAAATACCTGTAGCACCCAATGGGTGGCCAAGTGCTATTGCACCTCCATTAACATTAACCTTGGATGGATCCAGTTCCAACTTCTTGCAACTGTAAACAAATTGCGAGGCAAAAGCCTACATATAGTTTCAAGCCAACCAAATAATAAGAAACATCAGTAAGTGGATAGGACTCAAATTTTTCTTCATGTGGAACATAAAACTGAGTTTATCATATATGGAACTCAACACCAAGTCATGCAAATACAATAGTAACCACAATATGTCATCACTGTAATCCTGTACAGGATGGTTACTATTTACCTCGTTCAATTCAAAAAGATCAATATCTTCAATCTGAAGACCAGCAGCATTTACAGCAGCAGGAATTGCAACTGCAGGGCCAATGCCCATGACTGCAGGGTCAACACCAACAGCAGAAAAGCTCCTACAAGCACCAAAAAGAGGAATAGTTTTTAAAATGAAAAAAGAAGAAAGAAAAATACACAAAAAAAGGCTCTAAAATACCAGTGAAGTTTATTTTTCCAAATTGTCCATGGGATAAAGAGAAGTGACAAATTCAGTAATTCACTCAAGTTTTAAGAAAATATTTATGAGAAATATGGAAAACTCCAATTCTACAGAATTTTAAACCCTTGAAAATACATTAGAAAAATATAATTAAAAACACTAAACTCACACACCTGAAAACACCAAGAATTGGAAGGCCTTTCTTCAAAGCTACATCCCTCCTCATAAGAAGCACTGCGCCAGCACCATCACTGACTTGGCTAGAATTGCCTGTTACATTATTAAAACATTATATATAGATAATATAAATTTGGTAACTTCAATGATTTTGTAGGTTATGAGAAAGAAAATAGAGGAATATGCTCTTTAGATTTTATCTGGTGCTCCCATCATTTTTCAGTCCCCCAAATGCCCCTCTTACAAACCAATTGCTCTGCTACATATTTTATATATAAATACATATGCTCACTTTTCTAAGTATCTTATCCTTGACAAATTTCACCAAGATCAACACCTGACATAATGTACAAGATGAATATTTCCAAATTTACTGCACATGCTGACTTACACATCAAGTAAAACAATACAGATATGAGAATATTATTTACCGGCAGTAGTGGTTCCATCCTTCTTAAAAACTGTCTTCAGCTTGGCAAGACCAGCAAGTGTAGTCTCAGGCCTTATTCCATCATCTTCAGATATTGTCACTGGTGTCTCATCACCAGTTTTCGGGTTAACAATCTTTAAGAAAAATGATGTAACAGTATTAGCAAGTTTCATAAAAGACCCAACAATATAATAAAAAATATAATAAAATCATTTTCTTTCTCAGCTAAGCTAATGTGGTAGAAGACTATTAGCTATATTAGAGATTGATTCCAGTGCGCCTGTTCTGTCAAGAAAATTGTTTAGGTGCACAGAGATAAAAACAGCACAAAAGCTAGGATGGTAAACTTTTAGTCTATTACTGAGTTATAACAACTCATTGGATTCTTATCAAACTAAGCAAGCCAACTCCTATATGACCAAGGTAACCGTCATATTGCATTCTTCTAACAGTTCTATCTGAAGCCTCATTTTGTACCTTTGTCATGACAGGGACAATTTCATCCTTAAATTTTCCTGAGGCCCTTGCTTCAGCAGCGCGCCTATGTGATTCCACCTGATCATATAAAATAAAAGGCACACGTGAGATGCCATAGCATACAAAAAAAATAAGCCAAGAGGAAAAAGAAACAAGAAAAATCATAAAGGCCCCTTAGCACCAAGTTGCAAAAATGCTTTTCTTTTTACAGAAAAGAGTTATAAATTATTCTCACGGTTGCATGTAACTAACAGCATTTATTGTCAGCTCATCATAGTTCCTTCTGTTAACATAAGGAACGTTTTCAGGACCAACTATTGGAGATGACAACAATGTTATTCCTCTAGCAAAATAGGTCATTTTACAAAAAACTTGGAAAGCTTCCTCCAAGGAAAAAAGAGCAAGTAAAATAAACATAACATTAGCTATATGTATGCATTTAACTCACAGCAGCCTTGTCTTGTTCCTCTCGGGTCACACCGTAACGCTGTGCTACATTCTCTGATGTGATTCCCATGGGAAGGAGGCAATCCTGTGCCTTTTGATTTGTGTTCACTTTTGGGTTTATTGAGCCCTCCCAGGCAACCGAATTAGCACTCATGGATTCCAATCCGGCTCCGATTCCTACAGCAGTTCAAAATCTTAATCAGGGAAATTACTCTTCACATAATCACAAGAAAGAACACACTATTGGACTAAACGTGTTAATACAAGTATTAAGACAAGGGATGTTGATGTTAAATTGATACCCTTATTATTTCCCAAAACTATTATCAAACTAGTAATATGTGAAACCAAGGTATTGGAATGAATTGACCAGTACGACTGCTACATGAATTAGAATAAGACACCAGAATAACTCACCAATGTCATAGAAGCCGGCTTTAATTGCAGCTGCCACATCAGCAACTGCCTGGAGACCAGACGAGCATTGGCGATTCACTGTTCTGAGGGGAACAGTTTCTGGTCGTAGAAAAATAGAAATTTCAGTCTCCTAAAGTATGCAGGGCATATAATAGTTACTATAAATATATTAACAAAAAAAGATCAAAACGTACCAGGAAAACCAGCATAGAAAGCTGCCATTCTGCATTCATTTGCTCTCTGTGCTCCTGGAGCCAGAACGGAACCAACCACAATATCACCAACCTCACTGGGGTTTATTTTGGTGTTGTCTAAGAGGGCCTAAAATAAAAGAATGTCTCAGATTAATACCAAAGTTTAACTTAGGATCGGTGCTGATTCTACTCTCTGATGGAAAGATCTTCACAAATAATTCAACAATGCTTCACCTTAAAGTAATTGTTGATATTCTAACATCTGAGATTAATGCTCAAACACACAATTAGGTGTGCCAACTGATGCCTTGTTTTTTGTTAGCAAAGTTAAACAAAATAAAGCAAGTAAAATCCTACTCTTTCTTCCAAATTTCTATCAACCAATCATAGTATGAAAAATGCATGTGCAATTCACCTTTTCTTGCGTTTGCTGTAACTTAAATTTACCAGTTAAGTAATTGCTTAATCAAAACGAGGGGGGAGGGGGTCATATTTAATACTAACATGTTATTGCTAATAAAATAGTGCTGCCAAATTGCAAAAAGAACATTTAAAAACTGTTAACAGAAGAGGTTCAGAGATTATACCTTGAGAACAGTAGCTAGGAGGTCCTCTGGATATGTGTCCTTGAATCCTCCTCTCTTAGATTTGCAAATTGGAGTGCGGTAAGCACTGCCATGGTGGAAAAGAATTAACTTTGTAAAATAACATGTACACCAAAATAGTAGAGAAGTTAACCAATACAAAAATTAGATATAGTTTTCAGTATTTGTCATCAATTGATTTGGACTTTCCATAGTGCAGAACAGCTCTGACCAATCTTAACTGAAAATGAAAAGGACCAACTCTTTTTGTATTTAACAATTGACACGCACATAATCAGTCGTGTAAATCCAAAGGGTTGTTTTAGGGGGGTTTAGTCTGATTGGTTCTAGTTTTTCTTTTGTAATATTATCTATGGTTTCTTAATGAAATGGGCATGTTATGTGCCTTTTATCAAAAAAATAATCAGTCATGTAGGCTTCCAGTGTCACCAGACCTCAGTTCTCCACATTAGTTACCTGAAAAGATTTTATATTTATCTTATCTTTGCAAAATTGTTTGATTTAATCGAGGAAGGCTTATAAATCCCACCTCCATAACATGTCTCGACATGTCTTTGAACTATTGAAATCATGACAGTAAAGTCCTACACCTTAGATCCAAAAATTCATCATTTTCGCGAAACTCTGTAGTGGCAAAGTCTTTTGGGCATATAGATTTGACTTCTCGTTAGAGCTTAGTCTACAAAATTTATGAAATAATATAAAAAACAAAAGCACTCACGCCACAACAACAACATCATCACCAAACGAAGAGCTCCTCTGGTACGGAGCACTGTCTCCAGCAGCACAAATCGACGCCTACAAATTAAGGAGTGCTATTAGCCAAAAACAAATTTTAATGAACCTCGTAAGAAAATTAAAAAGAAGAGGAGAGATCCGGTACCGATAAGATCGACGAACCGCTCGGAGAAATCGAGGAAGAAGGATTCAGATGCTGATGGAGAATTCTCTGTCGGTTGATCGCTTTCTCCATTTTCTTTCCCTCGCTCTTTTGTCTCTCTCTCTCTCTCCCTATTTTCAGAACTTTTTGAGTATTGCTGTTCGTTGGGAGAGATGAATCAGAATTCAGAAAAGAGAAGATTGCACGCTTCAATTCCTCGGGAAGTGGGGACTTATTTATTATATCTTCAAAGAAAATTAAATATAGGAGAAATAATTGGATAATTCACCCACGTCATATAAGATCCAACGGCAACCGTGCTCCCGTAAGTTTGTACACCGCGGTTAAAGAACGACTTGCTTATCGCTATCCAAAACCCCGACGGCATTATTTTTGAGGCTAAGAGCCTATCTACCGTCCGATCTTGCAGCTCTTACGATCGGACGGTGGAACAGTAGTCGGTTTGTACCGTAGTTGCGACTGCTGCGTACACATTGCATACTGGTCAAATAAAAGATTATGGCAGCAGATAAGGCTGCTTGCGTTGGCACCATACCGGACGTCTTTTCTTCTTTCTATCCGACCTAACCGGATGAGAACCTACTAATTAAATTACTGTGATCCACTATTCCACAGTGCCCCCACTCCTATTGGGAATTTGGGATCATAGATGAGAACCTACTAATTAAATTACTGTGATCCACTGCCCCCACTCCTATTGGGATCATAGATGAGAACCTACTAATTAAATTACTGTGATCCACTGCCCCCACTCCTATTGGGATCATAGATGAGAACCTACTAATTAAATTACTGTGATCCTCTAAATTTGGTATATACTTCGCGTCCATCTTTTAAAATTTAAGAATGAACATAAGCTAAAAAAAATAGGACGTCTCTATTGCTGAACTTAAAATTATTTATTAGTTGGAGCATATTGCTTTCATTTTTAATTAGGAAGTCTGCGTTGCCACATCCAACAAGGTTTGATGAAAAAAAAAATTGTAGCTCAACTTTGTTTTCTTGCACCTTTTCAAAATAAAATTAGCTTCTTAGACAATTTTAATTTGAGTTATGTTCCCGTATTTTGGTTATTTTCTTCATGTCTACTTGCGTAAAACAAAATTATATTTTAATTAGTCTTTAAGTTTCGCATAAATTATATTTTGTGGTCTTATTTTTTTTTAAACTAATGTGGCCGGTTCGCATAAATTTTTATGACTACGTGAGTTTAGTTTTTATAAAATTAGTCTAAAAAATAAACCTACCAAAATATTGATAACAGCTAACTTGATATGTTAATTCTTTTTGGACTCTTGATTTTTTATAAAACTGACTCAAAAATTATAAAATTTTATATAAATGCATCTCCTGTAGAAAAGTAAGATTCGAATTTCAAAACCATCGTTTAATTCAAATCGGAAAAGATGTCACGATAACTTCCGGCATTCAAAATTAGTAGGATAATTTTTACATACAGACTAAATGACCAATTAATATCCTCAAGCCTCAATTAGATAAATTTATATTTCCGATTAAAAATGACTAATATGTCCTTGTCTTCAAAGAAAACAGTAAATAAAAATTCTTTACCTGTTGGTGTCATTTTCAAATTAATTTAAAATTGAATAAGTAATTAACTGATACCTCACAACTAAAGTTATTTATGCCGAAATTTTTATTTTTAACATTTAAAAAAAAAAAATAAACCAAATAACCATCGTTTGGTGGGATTTAGAATTCTAGCACGACCACACCGGCATTCTGCGGACCCATTTCAGCGAGGCCGCAGAATGCCGATGCGGACCCATTTTTTTTTTTCATCCCGTTTCAAATTTGAGATATATGTGTGGCACGCATCCCAAAAAACCAAAAAATATTATAAAAACAAAAAGTTTGAATATCTGTTGTGCCTCGGTAAAACAACAAAAAAAAGAAAAAAAAAAGGTCCGCATAATGGTTTTGCGGACCCAGCCAGGGGTCCGCAGAACGTCTGTGCGGACTCCAGCATTTGGGTCTGCAGAATACCGGTGCGGCCGTGTTAGAATTCCAAATCCCACCAAACGATGGTTATTTGATTTTTTTTTTTTTTAAATGTTATAAATAAAAATTTCGGTTATTTATGTTGTGAACTTCATTCTTTTATTCTGGCTTAGCTTGTTTTATCTGCGTTGGTACTTTAGAGTGCATTAGATCCCTGCAACAGCTGGGAGTCCGGCGATTTCAGTCAATCTTCTTGCTTTTTGAATAAGGAAATACTCTCAACTACTCATTGCCGATATTGATAAAAAAACTCACTTCTTGGATTCTACAGCCAGCAACCGGATGCCAAGGTTTGGGTTTGGGGAAGATCATGGGCAGTGTAGCGGCAGATTGAAGCGTTGGCGGCACTCCAAGGCAGTATGGTGCTACTGAACCATGCCTGGATCGTCGGAGCGAATTGGATGATCGGTAGAGGGCTGCCCCCCTCTTCCCCAATGGATTCCTTCATATTCACCGTCGAGTCATCAAAGCCAACACTAATTTAGAGATGAATTGATTTTTTTGAGTTGCCAGTCCTCGCCTTTTAATCTGAGGCCTTTCGTCTTTTGAAGTCCTATTCCCTAGCCTAGCTAGCTAAATTCCGGAGAAAGAACTCATAGAACAGATTCATTCAATAGCAGAGAAGAGGATAGAAAGGGAACATAATATAGAAACTCTTGTGATGACATGCTAGGTGCTTAAGCAAGAGAATTCCATCGAATCCACTTAATAGTTTTGGTCTTCCGCTCGCTCGTTCCACTTACGTTACACTCGCTGGGTCAAATAAATTTTAGCTTCAGAGCGGAATCCTTTCTTTTGGAATTATGATCGGGAAAAGCCGAAAGACTCATATTTCTACAATAAAATCAACTCAAATACAAGGTCCCACAAATAGCAGAAGTTACACCAGGTTTCAATAAAAAGATAAACAAGCAACTAAGGAAGGGAAAACGCAGCCTGTTTGGTAGAATTGTGCCACAAACTGATCAAAAAAGTTTTGATCTCTTAACTATTAATACATAGCGGTCCCATATTTGCCTCAGAGTTGCAATATGTATAGACTTTCTTGATTGGCGAGAAAGCATTCACCGAAATTTTTATTGTTACCATCTGAAAAAATCAGAATTAAATGAATACCACCATGTTGGGGCCCTTATCAATATTACTGATCACTCAAAAGAGAGCAATGTTTCTTTTAATATTTATAAACTCGTAAATGCTATCGGTTCGGACTGCAAGCGCACAATCCTTATCGAGTAGTATATGCGAGGTCGATCCACAGGGAATATTGGTTCAGTGCTTCGAGCGATCGAATCACAACCTTTCGAAAGGCTAGATGAAATCTGAAATTTGAGAGATGTTTGTTGATCAATGTAAATTAGGAAACAATTAAAAGTAATTAAAATAAAGATAGAGATGAGAATTCCTAGGGTTTCGGCACACCGTTGCCACTCAATCCGTCTTGACAATATATTCCTGTTGCGTCTGATTTCCTGTTGTTGTTTTATGAAAGATAACTACATAGGTCACTGCGATTTATGTTACGCCAGAATGACAGATCTTTCATCGAGACTCTACTCAGGACAATGCGATTTATCTTACGCAACTATCGGGTCTCTTATCTCCCAAATTACTACACAGATCACTGCGATTTACCTTACGCAAATGATGGAATTTGGTCATGCGTTTTGTTGTTCTGGTTTATGGCTTCCCCGCGAAGGTTTTCTTCACATAAACCTAATAGATCTCAACGAGGCTAACTCATCCAAATAGTTCTTTCGAGTTATTAAAGCACTGTCACTACCCTAATGAACTCAAACTAGATCATTGAAATTAGGTGAAGAGATAGTAAATCACAAAAGCATATTCGATACAACAACAAGAAATCATAATCAACAGAAATATATATATCAAAACATCAAGAGTAACAAGGTTTACTGCCTAGCCCTAAGAAAAGGAACTTAGCCGCGGAACGGCATGGTTACAATCACTCCTCTCTTCTCTCTTTAATCAAATCTAACCCTAATTACAAAGATATCTATTCCCTCTGTCCAGGGGCCTTTTATAGGAGTGTAGGGACGTCTGGAGTTGATTGGAAGCCAAGGAATCAATCTGGAAACAGCTGTCGGCAGTTATTTCCCAAGAGGCGCCTTCGGTTACGGACCGTATCAAGGTGATACGGTCCGTAATGGGACCTTGGAAGTTATGGTTGTAACTTCCTGCGCTATCTTCTGAGCCTGTGCTATGCCTGGTCTGTATTAACCAATACGGGCCGTAACAGAGTCTTAGTCGATAAGCGTTGCTGATCCGATTGACCCGATTCTAGCTCCATTTGATGTAGAATAGTCCCAAAAGCTGTTTTCTGCAATAAAACTTAAAGAAGGGTGACAGTAGCCTTTTTCTCTAAATAATTAAACATAAGTGTGAGAAAATATGTAAAACCTAAGCCAAAACCCTACGTAAATCATCATCATTTTGACTCTGATCACGCCTCCCAACTTGAATTGTTGCTTGTCCCCAAGCAACGACATCCCAACTGGTCAAAGATCCGGTCTAGGTTAAACCATACAATCTCAAGGACTTGTTTAAAAATTCAATTAGGACTTAGGTTTGGTACAATTGGCATGACAATAAAAATTTAGAACTATAAAATATTAATGATCTCTCCCTTGAACAATTTATTCACCCCATGATTGACCTTATTATGCTAACCCTAGAAAAATTATTATCGAACAATCTAATCCACAAATATCCTTAAAATTGAGAGTATTAATTTCCCCTTCGATTATAAATCGATCCCTTCCAACCAATAGGAATTCTAATGATATAAATTTTGATTTTCCTTCCCAATTGATTGGAGCAAAGTATGACAACTAAGTGTGTTGGTACTTGTGACTATTTTTTTCGAAAATTAAATATGTACAAAAATTAAAATTTGGGAGATTTTCTCGAGCCTATTGGTAACCAGTCTTGCGTAGGCACCCGTACTCTTTTTATCCTCCATCTTTTATTCTATTTTTTTCTTTTTCTACATTTTTCTATTTTTTTGGGTTTTTCTCTTTTTTCGATTTTTTTTTTGTATTTTTGTATTTTTCTGAAAAATAAAAAAATAACATATTTTTTTTTTTTTGTGTCACAAGCACCATGATTACACACAATTTCAAGTATTCATTCATACAAGAAATTATTGCATAGTTTCGCTAGGGGTCTATCTATAATAAATGGGTATTCTAAAACACTATCAAATTTAAAAGACTTTGCAAACATAAATCATTCAATAAATAAAAATTCTAGGTTTTGCAATTTTTGGTCAACTCTCATGGTTAGCAATTAATTGTTCACTTTGAAATTACTAATAATTAAAATTCTGAATTTTTTGTATCATAGCCAATTGTCTAAACCTTAGCCTAATTAAAATTTTAAAACAATTCCTATTTGATTAACCTACTCCTAAGGAAAAATAGAAATGCAAGCTAGCTAAAAAGCTCAATCTAATCATTCTAGGATTTTCGGTAAAGCCTCCAACCCTAGTCAAAAATTGAGTAAAACTACTAGCATCTAAGAATGAAAAATTTTAAAGATACATGGTCAAATTACCTCCTACCCCCCGAATAAAATTGAGCATTGTCCCCAATGCTCGAGAGATAAAAATAAAGGAAGTAAGAAAGTAAAAAGACCAGGGAAAGATACAACTCACTGCACCTCAATCCTGAGGTGGTGGAGGTGGTGGATGCTGGATCTCCTCGTAGAATGACGGGTCGAAGAGTCCGTATGGTGGTGGATGATACGGTAAACCGGTGGTGAGGGCATGCTGGTAGTACTGCTGTGATAAATGGCGGACCTGTCGTGCCTCCCGCCTGTTGTTGGCAGCATTCCCTCGCAGCTCGTCCATATCCTGACGAACCTGACCTACAGAGTGACGTGTCGCGTCATACTGCTGGTCAAGTCGGGCATAGGTGGTCCTAGTGTCGATGGAGAACCTCTCCATGTTGGCGTTGACGCTCCGGACAGCTTGTAGAACCCGGTTGTATCCACTCTGAGGGGCATCAGATGGTCCCGCCCCTTGTCGCGCTGCTTCTGCTGCTAGCACCTCTTGCCGAGCCCTGTGCTCATGTGCCGCCATTTCTTGCATGTATGCGGCGGCTGCTGCAGTCGCGGCCCTATCCTCTTCCTCAGCCTCGGCCTCTAAGGCCTCGAAGTCGACCTCATCATCGCTTTCTTGAGCGGCCTGTCTTCCTTTGGGCTCCACATGCGACCATTTTGCTTGGTTTTTGAGAGGTAGCGGTTTGCAAGGCATTTGAACCCTCCTGTTTTCAATGTGGTAGATGTATGGCTCGGGAGGTTTGCCGCTAATCATTCTCATGGCAGTAAGGCAGTTGATGTCTAGAAATTTAATTCCGGTGCCTTCTTTTAGAAAATCCACCTCAATGCTGAGTTGTTGAGCGAGGATTGTTGCAATGGCACCGATGGAGATGTTTCCTCTGCCTCTTTTGTTCGTTCCGATTGAATGGATGTGGTTACAGAGAAAGTGGCCGATGTGCGGAGGTTCTTCTGGTGTGATGAGCATGCACTTGAGAATGTACAGCTCGGGGAAGGTGACTTTCGCACATGTTTCACCTCGAGCGAAGAGAGAGTTGCTGAGAGCAGCCTGCATGTACCGGAGTACTGGATGGACAATGTGGCTAGCGACTCTCGTGTCACTGATGCGATCATTGGTGATCAGCTTCCAAAAATTCCGGTCATCATTGTATGCCCGTACGCCCTCATCCTTGAAGCCAAAGATGTCGCAAAAGTCTCTCATGGACATCTCCTGCCCTATGTTCATCAGTTGAAACTTGATTATATCATTTTCGGATGAGAAGGTGGCAATGAACTCACGGGTGAGGTCGTCATAGACCGGGACATCCACCAGCTTGTTGAGGAAGTCCCAGATGTGAACCCTCTTGGCTAGGGTTTTGAATTGAGCGAGGAGGCCGAGCTCTTGAAGAGTTTCGATATGAATGGCTTTGTGATTTTTGATCGTGTTGTCCTCCAATCTCTCGAAGATTCTGGCATGTGCTCTGGAGGTGAATTTTATGTCTAGGGGGTTATGTTGCGGCTCCTCCATTGGTCGTGGCTCGTTTTGAGGAGGGGATTCCGGCAACTCTTCTCGCTCGGGGCTTTGTTCGGGCGATTGCGGATTTTGAGAAGAAGATTCCCCTCTCTTCTTTTTGCCCAGTCCTGTTAGAGTCTTAAGAAGACCTCGTGTTTTCGGGGCCATTTTTAGATTTTTTAATCTCTCTGTTACGAGCCGTATTGGGTCAATACGGGGTGGTTACGGACCCGTGTGCTGGTGAAGTTTGACAAGGACAGGACTTAATACGGACCGTATTGACGGATACGGACCGTATTGGACTGATACTGGTCTGGCGAGAAACCGAGAAAACCTAATTTTTTTGTTGTTTTTCGAGATTTTTGGTTCTAAACTAAATTTAAAACAAAGAACACACTAAAAACTAAATTACAAAAAAAAGGTGAAAGACTAATTTAAAGAAATTGAAACAAAATCGAAAAACAGGAGAGAAATGGGGGAAGAACCGAAAAATGGTGGAGGTTGGTGCCTTTGGTGGATACGGGTCGGAGTCGGCGCGGATTGGAGGTTTAGCGGTAGCGCGAGAGGTGGTTGAGGCGATCTCCTTGGTGGCCGGCGGTGTATTGCGAGGTTGGCTCGGGTTTTTGCAAGAAGATGGAGAGGGAGGAGAAGAAGAAGGAAGAGAAGTAGAGGAGGAAGAGGAGAGGAGAGAAACGGGATAGAGTGCTCAAAAATAGAAAATTCTTATTTTGAACGGTTACCCAACTTCGCGCCTCTTCGTTAACGGGTTTCAATTTCGCAGATCGATTTTTATTACGGACCGTATTGGCTGATACGGTCCGTATTTGATCCAGAAGTTCAAATCCCGATAACTTCCAACTCTTCTTCGAATACGGTTCGTATTGGCTGATACGTACCGTATTAGCTACTGTCTTCTTTTTCTCTTGGACCTCTGATCCGAATTCACTGTCCCAGACCGTATTGGCTGATACGGTCAGTAACAGAGAATATTTTCTTGACTTTTCCAATGTTTTAACCGAGCCCTTCCTCTAGCATGTTAACCTGGTCATAGAAAAATGAGTGAATGTGATTCGTTCCCCAGTTAAAGTCCTAATTAAACTGAAAATAAATAATTATGCGAAAAATATAAAAGTGGCCTTGGGTTGCCTCCCAAGAAGCGCTTGTTTTAAGTCATTAGCTTGACTTTGTGTTGAATCAGTTTCTTCCAGATACCCTCCCGTCAATGCAAGCGGGTTGCTTGTCGGGTGGTTTGCCGTCAGCGTCATTTGTGGTTTCATCATCACTGTCCCTGAAGAGGTCGGTTTGTGTTTGAGGTCCGGGGTCGAATGCCAGACTTACACCGAGTACTGCTTCAACATCGTCCAGTCTTTGAGAAATTGCATCGAGTTCTTCGCGTAGGTTTCTGATTAGTGCTATGGCTAAGAGAGAATAGTTTCTATGGGTTGCGATGTTTGGACTTCTGTTCAGATCATCGGTTTGTGTTGTCACGGAGGTCGGATGGACCTGACTGTTGTCTTGCACAATAAACAGTCTTTCTACTTCTTCTTCGTGTGCCATTTCTTCGATGTCTCCAATTTCATCCATTCGCAATTCATCATTGCCATCCTCATCCATTGTTTCCAAATTATAGACAAGACTTATGTCAGGAGGTACTTTAACCTCATTCATGCTGAAGATCATTTTGTTCTCGCCAACATTGAGTGAGATTTTTCCATTTCTAACATCGATCATTGCCCCACATGTGGCGAGGAATGGCCTTCCAAGGATGATAGGAATATGCTCATCTTCTTCCATATCAATTACCACAAAATCTGCTGGTATCCAAAATTTACCGACTTTGATTGGGATATCACGCAACATTCCTTCAGGATATCGAATTGATCGGTCAGCCAGTTGCAATGAGATCCGTGTTGGTGATAGGTCTCCACATTCCAATCTGTCAAATACTACCTTAGGCATCAGACTCACACTTGCTCCCAGATCACATAAAGCTCTCTTAAAATCGGTTGTGCCAATGGTGCATGGTATTGAGAAACTTCCTGGATCTTTCAACTTTATCGGTAATTTGCTTTGCACGAGCGCACTGCATTCCGGATTGAGTGGAACTGTTGAGAGTTCTTGGAGTCTACTTCGATTTGAAAGATCCTCCTTCAGAATTTTAGCATACGAGGGTATGCTCGCAATTGTTTCAGTGAAGGGGATTGTGACATGTAGTTGCTTGAGTGTCTCCTTGAATCTCGCGAGTTGCTGTTCTTCCTTGTGCTTGACAGGCCTTGGAGGGAATGGCAGAGGTGGCTTGTAGGGCGGTGGTGAAATGTATTCAGGTTCGGGTTGTCGCTTGTCTCCACCTACGGTGTCATTCTGCTCCAGGGTAAGGTCTGTCTGTAGTTCGAATACGGGCTGCTCTGGTAGTTGCGGCTCGTACTCTTCTGAATGCAATAGCTCCGCATGCATCTTATCGGAAGTTTGATCGGGCATGGGAGGTCCCTGATAAGCTGTACCGTTCCTTAGTGTTATGCTCTTGCAAGTCTCTCTTGGGTTTTCTTCCGGTTGGCCCGGAAATTTGCCTTTTCCACGTGTGATAGTTGAGAGTTCTTTTGCCATCTTAGAGACATTGTCTTCTAAGTCTTTGTTGCGGTTTGTTAAGGATTCAATCTTTTGTGCGATGTCGGCGTTAGCCTTCTCTTGCTTCTCTAGGAATCTCTCCATTAATGATGTGATGTCTGGTTGCTGCGGTTGATTGTATTGCCTTGGTTGGTAATTCGGTTGAGAATTGTTGTATCTTGGCTGAAAATTGGATTGTGGTTGGTAGTTCTGTTGAGGTGCAGCAGGCCTTTGGTTGTTTGCGTATGAGAAATTCGGATGATTTCGGTTGTTTGGATGGTATGTGTTGTAGGCGGGCTGAGGTCGAAAGCTGTTATCAATTGCATTTGCTTGCTCCATGTCTTCCTCAGGTTCCGTCACATTCATACATTCGGTCATCTCATGCGCTCCTCCGCAGTAGCCACATGCTGTTGCGGCATTGACTGCTGCTACCGTTCGCTGCTTGGTTTGCTTGTTGAGTGCTAGTTGCAAAGCATCGATCTTTGCGCTCAGCATGGAGATATCATCTACTCGGTGCATGCCAGGTGTTGGCGCTGGCTTCTTTCGCTCAGGGATCCAGTAGTGTTGGTTGATTGCAATCTCTTCAATTAGGTTGTAAGCCTCGTCAGGTTCCTTGTTCATGATTGCTCCTCCTGCAGAAGCATCAATAGACAACCTATCCGTAGGGTTTAGACCATTATAAAAAGTTTGGACAATCAGCCATCTTTCTAGACCATGGTGTGGACAACACCTTAACATATCCTTATATCTATCCCATGCCTCACACAATGTTTCACCATCCCTTTGTTCAAAATTAGTAATTGCATTTCTAAACCTTGAAGTTTTGGATGGTGGAAAATATTTTGCAATAAACATATTAAACAATTGGTCCCAAGTTTGAATGGAATTGGCCGGTAAGGAAAACAACCATGCTCTTGCTTTATCTTTTAATGAAAATTGAAATAGCCTTAGCCTGATTGCTTCATCGGTAACTCCGTTGATCTTTATCGTCTCGCATATCCCTAGGAAGATTGACAAATGAAGATGTGGATCTTCATGTGGAAATCCTCCAAATTGCTGTTGCGAAACCATATTTATGAGAGCAGGTTTGATCTCAAAATTACGGTTTGTAACAGTTGGCGGGTTTATACTAGAATTAGGATCATTCGCGCGCGGTACGCAATAGTCTCGTAGAAGTTTGGGTCTTGCTGCATCGTGAACTCCTTGATCACCATTATCTTGTCTTCCATTGTTAATCGGTTCGTTCGGTGGGATATTCATGTTGATCGAATCTGAGTTCTCTTCGCTTTCAGAATTACTTGATGAAGAACTATGATTGGTTCTTATTGGTGATGTGGAAGCGAATTGTCCTCTCCTACTAGCAATCCTCTCGGATCTTCGTACGGATGATTCGGCCAGCGTGCAATTTCCTACAAAGAAAAGAAAATCTGAAAATTAAACTAAAAACTGAAAATAAAGAGAAAACAAAAATAAAAACGAAATTGAAAAATAAAAGAAAAATAAAAATGCAGAAAATAAAAAGAAATCTAGACGTTTCTAATTAATTGGATTCAATGGTCAAAGCAAGGGCGTCTCGCGAGGCCTTGCACAATGAACCGTTATTCCCCGGCAACGGCGCCAAAAAGCTTGATCACTCAAAAGAGAGCAATGTTTCTTTTAATATTTATAAACTCGTAAATGCTATCGGTTCGGACTGCAAGCGCACAATCCTTATCGAGTAGTATATGCGAGGTCGATCCACAGGGAATATTGGTTCAGTGCTTCGAGCGATCGAATCACAACCTTTCGAAAGGCTAGATGAAATCTGAAATTTGAGAGATGTTTGTTGATCAATGTAAATTAGGAAACAATTAAAAGTAATTAAAATAAAGATAGAGATGAGAATTCCTAGGGTTTCGGCACACCGTTGCCACTCAATCCGTCTTGACAATATATTCCTGTTGCGTCTGATTTCCTGTTGTTGTTTTATGAAAGATAACTACATAGGTCACTGCGATTTATGTTACGCCAGAATGACAGATCTTTCATCGAGACTCTACTCAGGACAATGCGATTTATCTTACGCAACTATCGGGTCTCTTATCTCCCAAATTACTACACAGATCACTGCGATTTACCTTACGCAAATGATGGAATTTGGTCATGCGTTTTGTTGTTCTGGTTTATGGCTTCCCCGCGAAGGTTTTCTTCACATAAACCTAATAGATCTCAACGAGGCTAACTCATCCAAATAGTTCTTTCGAGTTATTAAAGCACTGTCACTACCCTAATGAACTCAAACTAGATAATTGAAATTAGGTGAAGAGATAGTAAATCACAAAAGCATATTCGATACAACAACAAGAAATCATAATCAACAGAAATATATATATCAAAACATCAAGAGTAACAAGGTTTACTGCCTAGCCCTAAGAAAAGGAACTTAGCCGCGGAACGGCATGGTTACAATCACTCCTCTCTTCTCTCTTTAATCAAATCTAACCCTAATTACAAAGATATCTATTCCCTCTGTCCAGGGGCCTTTTATAGGAGTGTAGGGACGTCTGGAGTTGATTGGAAGCCAAGGAATCAATCTGGAAACAGCTGTCGGCAGTTATTTCCCAAGAGGCGCCTTTGGTTACGGACCGTATCAAGGTGATACGGTCCGTAATGGGACCTTGGCAGTTATGGTTGTAACTTCCTGCGCTATCTTCTGAGCCTGTGCTATGCCTGGTCCGTATTAACCAATACGGGCCGTAACAGAGTCTTAGTCGATAAGCGTTGCTGATCCGATTGACCCGATTCTAGCTCCATTTGATGTAGAATAGTCCCAAAACCTGTTTTCTGCAATAAAACTTAAAGAAGGGTGACAGTAGCCTTTTTCTCTAAATAATTAAACATAAGTGTGAGAAAATATGTAAAACCTAAGCCAAAACCCTACGTAAATCATCATCATTTTGACTCTGATCAACTACCACCCTCGCTAACCTAGTTCGCGCACCAAATAGGCTGGTGCGCGGACTGGGTTGGCGCACCAGGTGGTGCGCGGACCTGGTTAGCTCACCAACCTCTTCTGCCTATTAAGGCACCACCTCAGGTAACTGTGCTCATTTCATTCGACGCAAGGCAGCAGGCAGCAAAGAACATTCTCGCAAAGACCAAAGAGAAAGTTTTTTTCACTCTAGTCCTTTATATTTTTTTAATTATTTAATTACTTTTTTAATTTTTTTGTAAATTTATTAAATGTTAGGTTTGTTCTGTAATTCAGGTAACTATGATTGGAATTGCTTGTTATTTTGGTGGTGAAGTATTACAAGGGCCCAATGGTGCTTATTACAGTACCTAACCCCAGAAAATGTTCAATATCAGCCCGGATTTAGATTTCAGAGGTATAACTAGGGAATTGTACCAAGAACTTGGTATTGATCCGAATTATTACGAACTGGTAATTTCCGCCGGGATTAATATTGGCCAAGGCAACCAAACATGGTTCCAACAGCTCCCTGTACTAGACGATAGCAGTTGGGGGTTGTATACCCAAATGACATTGAATTTGACAACACCTTTCAAGTTCCTAGAGTTATATGTGGTTGCCAACCCCAGACAGAACCCTAGACAAAACCGTAGACAGAACCCTAGTCGGGGCATGGATCATTCAGTGACGGGTCCTACTTGGGCCCTAAATTTAGCGGGTACTAGCCGGTCCCCACCCACGAGGGCTGGTCCTAGTCGGTCCCCATCCGTGGGGGTTGGTTCTAATCGGGGCCGATCTCGGGTTCCATCCTCCAGCTCTAGCCGGAATCGATCTGAAACCCCAGAACCACGTTATTATACTGACAATACAGACGAGGATCCTGAAGAACGGGAGGCAGAGGAAAATTGGGATGCTAGTGACGACGGTGGGCAGACAGTAGATCACAGTGACGAGGAAGACAATCGTCCCGTGCTGGATATGCGAAAGTGGCCGATATCGGGTCGTGGAGAGAGACACCAATTTCCAGCTTTTCATGACACTTCGGGGTTTGAAGAGGCTGACCACATTTTTTTTGCGGGTTCAGAGGTTCATTTTTGAACTTATATGAATTTTTTTATTTCTTTGAAAATTTAATAATTTAAATTTTTTGAATTTTCAATTAAGTTGGAGAAAAAACAGAAATTTCTGAGTGGATGACGTACAACAACAAGGATCAAATGAAAGAAAAAATCCACCACTGGCACATAAAGGCAAATATCGAGATAAAACAGACACACAGCGACACAAGCAGGTTGAGGTTTAAGTGCCTGAGCGACAAGTGCAAGTGGGGGTTGGTTGCGAGGGCCACAGGCTTTGGTAATACTTGGGCCATCACAAAGAATGAGGTACCGCACACATGCCACGCAGATGCATCCAGGTCAGATCATGCGCAGTTGACGTCCTCTATGGTCGCCAACTGCATAAAACTTTCTTTGGAAAAATGCTGATATTAGTATCAGAGCTAACAGTGACCTGGTTGCTGAAAGGTACGAGGGCATCGTCCTAAAATACAACAAATTGTGGCGTGGTAGAGAGTTAGCGATTGCCCGGGCATTTGGTAGTTGGGAGGGGTCTTACGGGCTTATTGTCCCTTTATTGGAGGCAATAAAAAGGGCAAATCCGGGAACTGTGTATGAAGTTGTTTCGAAGCCTTCAGAAAAGGCAGGGTACCGGTATTTCATGAGGTTGGCATGGGCATGGGGACCGTGTATAGAAGCAGTAGGTCACCTCAGACCCGTCATCAGTATCGACGCCTGTTTCTTGTCAGGTAGATACAAGGGCAGGTTGTTGATTGTCACCGGATATGATGCGGAGAACCAGTTAATCCCACTAGCATTTGGATTGGTAGAGAGCGAAGAGTTTGAGAATTGGGGGTGGTTTATGAAGTGGGTGCGGGATAATGTAATTGGTAGTTGTAGGTTCATGTGTGTGGTCTCTGACCGGCACAAGGGCATAAAAAAGTGTTCATTCAAGATGATTTGGGTTGGTCAGAGGAGAACGGGCAGTGTGCCCACCGGTTCTGCTCTCAACACGTGTTTGAGAATTTTGGAAAACACACTCAGGATAAAGTTGCTTCTAAATTCTTCAAGATGATGGTTAAAAAGAAGAAGCGAAGAAGATTACAAGATGGCCTTGATGCAATCGGAAGGCGAAATCCTGATTGGCTGACATACTTGGATACATGTGGCAAGTATAATGAAAATGACGAGGAAGAACCAGCTAAGCCATGGAAGGTTTATCAAGCTATGGACTACGGGAGTCGTTGGGAAATAATGACCAGTAATGGTTCTGAATCGCTGAACAATGTCTTCAAAACTTCTCGCAGGTTTGTTATTCATAATTTCCATAGTTTACAATTAATGAAATATTTTAGGTTATCTTTATTTCAACTGTAAATTGTAATTCTCGTAGGTTACCGGTTGCTGCAATTATTGAGGAGACGTTTTACAAGTGTGTCACATGGTTCGTTCAAAAAAGAGAGAAGGCCGTGCAATGCCAACAAGAGGGTCAACTTTTCTCCACTCGTACGCATTTGAAGCTGAACAAGCACATCCAGAAGACTAACAAATGACCGCGGTTGCATTCAATAGATACGGAGAATTCATGGTGACATCACATGGTGAGAAAATCCCATTTGACATAGAGGCAGGCAAATGGGTGTACACGTCCCGAGACTGTAGGTACAAGGTCGCTGTGCAGAACGACCATGAGGTGGAATGCTCTTGCCAAAAGCCTTAGCTGACCGGAATACCATGTGTTCATGTGATGGCAGTGTGTCGTATAAGGTATGAATGTGTGTTAAAATTTCATACTAATCTTGGATGATGAAACTTACAAATGTGTGAAAAATGTAGGAACTACGATCCAAATGTCTTCGTAAATTACTATTACAACATTCAAACGCTTATCGACACATGGAGTGGAGAATTCCACGTGTATGACAATCAAGGTGATTGGCCGCCGCACGAAGGAGATATCTTAACGCCAGAGCACCGGTTAGTGAAGTTGGGTCGGAGAAGACACAACCAGATCCCAATGTGGATGGACATACTGGAAGGAAGGACAAGGGGTCACCAGACCAACAGAGCTACCCTCGAAAGGAATGTGAGAAGGAGAAGGGATGCTAGGAACCGTACCCAATAATGTCATGGTTAGGGCTTTCTGTTTATGTATTAAGATTAGGGTTTTCGGTTATGTATTATGGTACAAACTTTCGGTTTTGTATTAAGGTTAAGGCTTTCGGTAATGTTTTATGTATTGTGTGTTATGTTTTAATATACTATGACCGCGGAATATGTATTATTGTGTGTTTTGTGTTATGTTTTATCTATGGTGTGTTGTTATGTTTTTTAATGTATTATGTATTGCGGAATATGAGATCTAAAATACGCAACATAAGAAGTAATATGAAAATAACTTAACAACTATCATCAGAACTATACCACGTAAGATAGGCATTAATACACCACGTAAGATAGGGTTTAATAAGCAGAAGAGGTTGGTGCGCTAACTAGGTCAGCGCACCAGCCTATTTAGTGCGCGAACTGGGTTAGCGAGGGTGGTAATATTGATAAGAGCCCCACCAGGGTGGTATTCATTTAATTCTGATTTTTTCAGATGGTAACAATAAAAATTCGGAAGCATTCAATACAGTAATCTAAATTCTTTTTGCAGGACTTATTCTCTAGCGGGTTTATGACGGATTTGATTTGCTCTATCAATTGATTGAAAGTGCTTTCTTTAACTGTTAAAGATAACTAGTAATAAATCAAGAGAAATTAAGGGGGAGTTTACCTTGGATGAAATTAGGAGCTTTGTTATCTTATTTGATAAAAATAGAGTGAGAAATGATGATATTAACAAAGTTTTGGTGATAAATAACAAATTTTATTGTTTCCATGGACAAATATTTAATATGGAAAATTCCGATGATAAATGAGAGATGAGGAGAAATATTTTATAATTTTGAGAGACAATTTTATAATTCCTTCCCCTTAATGATGGTAAGGTCATGCGCAGTTCCAGGCCTCCATCCTGTGGTCTGATTTGAATTTTTCAGGTACTAATTTATAAAGTCAGAATTTTGATGGTAACTAAATGGCCACCTTCGTAGTCACCTTGGAATTCATTTACAGGGAACTTCATATTGCCCAAGGCCTACTAATGCTAATCTTCCATGGGCTAGAGGAGGGTTAAAAAACAGATGCGCGCCTCTTTCACAGCCCATTTTCTATGGATCTAGAGAAGAAAGATCTCAAGAAAGAAAAGAAAAGAGCCCAAGACACTCGGGCGCTACAGCCGAGCGAAGTGCGTTCCAAATCGAAACACGCGAGAACTAGAGATCGAGAGGAAGACAGGACGAGAGCGCAAATGAAGCAACAGGTAGGAGATGCGCTTCCTCAGCTGGAGCACCCGTTCGGCGACGAGGATGAGAGGCTGATTCGCCAACACCGCGAGATGGCTTTCGTCGAGATAGAGGGGGAGGATGAGGACATCCCCGGCGTGGTTAACTCCGGATTCAGCGCCGAGATGATGGAGGTCGACGACAGAGACGATCCCGTTGATGTTCTCCTTGATCTTGATAAGCATCTCCATCCCGTCGATTCCGATTTCTTCAACTCCTTCGCTGACGATTTTGACGACACCGACCTCTCCTGAAGGTATATCTGTAAAAGCTATCCTTTCTGGTGTATTAGTTAAATTTATCTTTCCTTTCTGCTATTTTTCAGTAATTTAGTCGTAGGTCAGATCCTTAGGATATGGTGACATTTCTTCAATTAAGCTTGCTATGCCGACTTCCTTTTATGTTCTAGGGTTGTGGTCGCATGCTTAGCAAAATAAACAACTATTTGTTGAGTTTGATTTTCTTTCTTGTATGTTCTTTTGTTTTGATTCTGAATCCTACTTGTCTACTAATTTTCTTCTAATTCTTCTGATGATTGGGTTGGGTGATTCTGATAAAGGTAATGGCTCCGTGTCCACGTTTCAGCTTTGTTGTTTTCTGAATTTTAGTGGCTTATGTCATCTTAATTTGAGAAAATTGCATACTACTAATCAAAATTATTCTATCTGCAATTGTTAATTTGAGTAAGCAGATGAATGTTTAAATTTGGACGTCTTTACTAAAGAATAGCCACTGATACAAAGCAACAGAGAGCTTGATTTGAGCATTATTAGGAAAGTACAGCATTTTGTGTTTGTAATTTGTAGAATTGGGAAATTAGCATTATGAAACACAAAATTTTACCCACTACTGATAAATTATGCTTGTTTTGTCTGATTATTTGACTGCGCTGAAGTTAGAGTTTCATGTGTGTGATGATATTCGAGTGTAGCTTGTATTAACTTTAGTTCTCTTTCGAGGCAAATTTATGTTTGTCCTACCCAGATATGAAAATATTGGATTTTAATCTATGCTGATGGACAAGAGTGCCTTCTTGTGGAATCGTACTTGGATAGGTGTACTGATTTTTCTGTTGAACCGTATAGGCCATGTTTGGTTGTGGAGTAAACCCCTTACTCCACACTTATGTAGCCAAACGAGAAGTAAAAGAAGAGGAGTAAGGTGGAGTAAGATGTGAGTTAATCCGGAGTAAGTTACTCCACCTCTCTAGGTGAATTAACTTACTCCACAGTTAAACTACCAAACGAGATGTAAAATATGTGGAGTAAGATGGAGCAAGCCATTTAATCCTCATTAACTTTCCTCCACTACCAAACATGACCTATAAGATTTGAATTTCTAAACATTTGTTGTGATTTAAATATAGAAGTGACTCTGTTGTCTTTTGATAAAGTTCATGTCAAGATCGTTCTATTGTCCTCTGAGATTGTTTGTTGAAATTTTAGAAGCGTCCACAATATAATCATTTTGATTCTTAACATAAGCAATCTTGCTTTTTTTTTTTCATATTGTCACATGTGCCTTTTTTGAGGAATTCTGGTACGATTGCTTGCTTCATAAGTCCAGTTTAATTCTTTCCTTTCTTTCTCGGATTAGGTTTCATACCTTAAACGGGTGTGTCCTTGGAAAGTCAGAAATGTTGACAATAATTAATTCAATTTTCAAATTCTTAAATACTGAAAAGTTAGGAGTTCTTCAAGAATATATTTATAGTTGCATTTTTCAAAACTATCTATTTGTAATTGCTTCTATGGTTGTTTATCCTAAGATCTTGCAGCAGCAGGTTCCTATTTTGTGGTTTTACAGCTCTAAGGAAAAGCTTTAAGTGTAAAAAAGTAAGAAAATGTCTGAATGTACCAAAGAAATAACTAGGAACAGCTTTTAAATAAAAATCATTCCATTTAATTATATTTGTGGTGGTATCATCTTGTTTGAATATTTGAAAATATGATACATTGCTTTTACTGTATTTTATTTTAGCTTGGTTGGTACTCAGCTTCCTTACTCATTTCTTTGTATGGATGCAGGTTTTGATGGTACTTGTCTCCAAAATTGGCTATCTGGGTAATGAACAAGTCAATGATGGTTTCATTTTCTTGATCTCTTTTTTCAAAAGACTAGGTGATGTTTTACTGGTGGCTTCTGTGTATCAACTTAATTGGTTGAATGTGTTTTTTAGGCTTATAAGAAATGTCTACTAGATCTATGTATGGTCAAACTATGAACCAATTTGGTGATGGGATCATATAAATATATTTAGTGATAGTCAAGTTTTATGTGCTTTAATTGTATATTATCAAATCATTGCATTGTTCATCAGCGTGTAATGTCTTTCTTTCTTTTTTATTTCGGCCCAGAGAAAAATCATAATTAAAATCTGGAGCCACTAAAAGTATTTATCTCATTATTCGAAATATTTCTAGTTCACTGGGTCTTTCTTTTATTGTGCATAAGCATAACTTTTGGACTATATCTTTTGCTGACATGCTTTGTTTTTTCTTTTATTTTCTGGTATATGTTATCCAGCCTCTGTTATCTTGAGTACAGATTCTTTTTTTTGTTGAAACTTCTTTTGGTGCAATCATTTGCCAACTTCTTTTGGTATATAATTTTTTTTGGTATATAATTTTTTAATGTACTGATCATCCTCATTTTTTGTTGTTGAAGTTCCCCGATTGTTTTAGTAGCTCTTGAGGTCGCTAAAGCTCAATATTGTTTTTCGTATTGCACAGAGTCAGGAGCTCTTTTGTATGTCACAGTTCGTATTACACATCATTTTCTTGCCTTTTTGTTCCTTTGTTCTTTTTTCAAACCCAGAAGCCATGAAAGGGTTGCTTTTTTGCGTTGCAAGGGACCATGTGTCCATGTACCTTTATTACCATATATAGTACATAACTAATCAAAGTAAAGAGGTATAACTGTACAAGGTAGTAAGACCCTCATGGCCTCATCTAAATAAGAGCAGAATTTACATGGCGAGCTCGATTGGAAGCGGACAAGAGAGGATTAGGGTAACCAATGAGATTTCAAAGGGGTTAAATTGCTTCTCCAGATCTCACACGGAGAGTACGTATTTGACAAGATTTTAATTGGCACAGTAAAATAACTTTTTTACTATTTACTGTCATATGCGCCTGTGAGAATTACCCATCTACGGGGAAGATAACAAAAAGAAAAAAAAAGACAACAAACTACCTCTGCCTTATAGTTAGCTTCCGACAAAAGCAAAAGGCCAGATGGGGCGGTAGTACAGGCTAGAAAAAAAAAAGTTCGGAAAGCACTTGCATTCATGAAATTATTAGAGTTTTTAATTTATCGTGGTAGTTGCTAAATCAGTTTAGGAATATAGATGGATTTCTTATTTAGCAACTTTGTTCAATAATTTCTTATTAAGAAATCGTTTATAAACTCTAACGTGGCAAAACAATTGGTCTGTATTCGCTAAAATTAATTTAATTTACTGCTGATGTGACTTATTACAAACTCTAAAATTAGTTTCAGAAATGTGAACATTTAGAAACTCCAGTCTATAAATTCTTAAAATTAGTTAAGAGTTATTTAGAAACTCTAAGAGTTTCAAAGATTTAAATAATTTCAGGAAAAGGACAAGCAAAAGGCTTGTTTGCTTCTTCGTTTCCTTTAACTTTATTTTGGTTCTGGCATTTCAATTCTTTCGAGTTCAAAATATATCCAATCCTATCAGGGTTCTAAGTGGCAATGTTTTTGTAAATTAGAAGAATTTTTTTATTTTCTATGATCTTTTGCAGATGAATTCTCAATTTCTCATTGACAAAAAGTTGTTATCTGATCATGAATTTAATTTCAAATGATTTTTATTACATTCTATTCTCCTGAAACGAACTGAACTCCCATCGAAATTGATTTTGATCAGAGTGTGAGAATCAATGAAATGTCAAGGGTAAACAATTTTGCAAATGCGTTTTAGGAATGTAGATGGCTATCACCTAATCTCAATTTATACTTCCCCAAGTCTTAAGAAAAGAAATTCTATCATAACAATTATGTCAAAAACTTGGGCACAAATATCATATGGACAGCTTCATTTATATTTCTCCATTATACGCCTGGCTTCTTCTACCGGATCTTCATTTGACCTGGTTTTGCTACCGCCACTACCGCCACTACCTCCTGAGCCCTCATCAGAATTAAATGCAACGAATAAGAAATATATGAGGCCCATCATAGCCTGTTCAAAACATACAAAAAGATAATTCATGAGAATTTATTTTATACCCGATATATCTACAAAAAAAAAACCTTATAATTGTACATGTCACGACTATCATGCAAATTGGCTCAACTGATCATAAGCTTGGAGCAAAAATGACATTATAATTTCAATAACAGCGAATTTCTATGTAAAATGGATATACTGGCAGTACAACTATAGAAGTTCAAGAAGCTATAGAAGGTACATGATCTCTTACCAACACAAAAAATGCTGTGGAAATGAAGGATTTAAGAAGAAAAACAGTTGAAAAGACAGCAAGGACAGCCACACCAATTCTGGCAATTGGTCTCGGAACCGATTCCTGAAATCAACCACATCCATTGCATTACTAATAGAAACAATTATGTAACAAAGATTATGAACACAATGAAAGGGAAATATTAAAGAAATACACATACTGGTACAAAGTTAGTTCCTGTCTCGATCACATCCTTTCCAATACTGTATGCCTTCTGAACAACTGATATTACATTTGAAAACAAAGAATAAAATAAGAATTCAATTCAATCTGTCTGTTCAGATGGGCACCTTTTCCTAGAGCTTAATTTCACAATAAGAACAGGTATCATCTTTGCTAGAGGTAATTCACAGCATAATTTTCTCAGTAGGAGTAATTTATCAAACAGTTGGTGTGCCATTAGTCAAAGAGAGAGAGCGAGAGACCTCTGACAAAGTTGGATTGGGCAGCGACGACAGGAGAGCGAATTTTCCTCGAGGAATACAAAGCAACAGATGGATATTGTGAAAGGAACGAAGGAATCCTTGCGAAAGGAGAAGAGAGAGGAGTAGCTCGGTTAACCTTAGAGGAGAGAGGAAGGAGGAGCGGTCGAACGGTGGCGCCGCCGGTGATTGCGGCGGCGGAGGCCATAATTGATAGTACAGAGGGGATTCAAAGGAGCAGAACGGCAGGAATTGGGAAGCTGTGACAAGATGGAGCGTTACCAGTTTATTATTATTTTTTTTCCCTTAATCCGTTATTTTTAATTTTTTATTTAATAAATATAAAAAGTTAAAATTAAATTTTCAGAAAAATATTGAATGAATTTCGAAAATTTGGCAAAAAAAAAATATTGATTGAATTTTTAGTTGAATAAAAATAAGAAAATGAAAAATGAACCAAGTGGAGAATTATAAAGGTCACTTCTTTAAAAATAGAGATTTTAAATTCAGAAGGAATAGAAAATTAAGTCTTGCATAGGAATTTTTTTTTTGTTCTAGAAACTTATTTCTGACCTTTCCAACTATTAAAATTTCTTTAATATATTTTAGAAATCTTTGTATTAAAATGTGTTTGGACTTTGGAGACCAAATTTTATATTTTTTGGAATTTTTTTACTATTTTTTTAGATAGGTACAAAATTACTTTTTTCAGAAGATTCTGGACCATTCAAAACAGTGATTTTATACCTATTTAAAAAAATAGTAAAAGAATTTCAAAAAATATAAAATTTTGTTTCCAAGCACATTTTAATATGAAGATCATGATGAGCGGTTCAGATCGACTGTTTGGACTTTAAAAACGGAGAAAAAAATGTAGAGCATAATTGAAGCACAAAACCAATGATGCATTTTAACCCTACTCATTTAATAAATAAATAAACTTCGCATAGTTAATTTATGATTAACATCGCACTGTCTTTCACCGTCAGCTTACTGGTGCACAGCTTTAAATTTTGGTTTTAAACGTTTAAATTGTTGGTGCACTATTAAGTTAAATTTACATATTAATTTTTTTATTCTTTAGAATTGCTATGATTTTTTGAATAAAAAAAAATATTTTCTATAATTTTTAAATTAATGTTTTTTCTATCCAAAAAATAAAAATCCTAAGAAATGTAAAATTTGATTTCCTACAAAATTTCTACTTAAAATAAATACAACAATTTAAATTAGTCGTTTTAATCATTAAAATTGAGATGCACCGAACTATTAGTTCTATGCTTGAGAACTGGACATGTATTTTACAGCATAGACAAAAGGTAGAAAATCGTATAGACCTTTCTAAAATCTCAAAATTACATAGTTTTCATAACATCAAAATTACATATTTTTGTCTCCAAACATTTAATATGATATTTATACTTCTTAAACATAAAACATTTTGTATGTAGCCTTTTAAAACTAAAAAAATATTCTCTCAAAAAAATATTCATGCTTTGGGAAGTAAAGAGAGTGTTTTACTTCCTACTCATATCTCTATTTTCAAAGTTCAAACAGTTAATCCGAACTTCTTAACATGATCTTCATATTGATATATGCTTGTTCACCAAATTTCACATTTTTTGGAAATTTTTACTATTTTTCTAGAATTTTTTAAAATCACAGCTTTTCATTAAATAAAAAATAATAAAAAATTCACAAATACGCTGATTTTCAAAAATTCTAAAAAATAGTAAAAAATTTCCAAAAAATGTAAAATTTGGTCTCCGAGCACATATCAATATAAAGATCATGTTGAGAAATTCGGATCGACTGTTTAAACTTTGAAAATGGAGATATGAGCGGGAAGTAAAACACCATATTTACTTCCCAAAGCATCGTAGCATCACTCACATATATATATATAGAGAGTGGCTAAGATCAAAGTGGTATGACCAAGGCCTTTGGTGCTACCAAGTCGTTTTTGGATTTTCAAAGTTCAAACGGTCGATCTAAACCGTTAGATGTGATCTCTATATTAAAATCTGCTTGGAGACCAAATTTTACATTTTTTTACTATTTTTTAAGCCACTTTGAAAATTGCTGATCACATGGTTCAGAATTTGGTTGCACTGTTTTTACTGTTCACCCGGATCTGCCATATTCAAAGTGGCTTAAAAAATAGTAAAAAATTCCAAAAAATGTAAAATTTGGTCTCCAAGCAGATTTTAATATAGATTAAACATCTAATGGTTTGAATCGACTATTTAAACTTTAAAATTGCAAAAACTAATTGGTAGTACCAAGGCCTTGGTCATACCACTTTGACCTTAGCCACTCTCTCTCTCTCTCTCTCTCTCTCTCTATATATATATATAGATGGGCTAACTTGCTTTGGGAATTAAAGATGGTGTTTTACTTCGCGCTCATATCTTCATTTTCAAAGTTCATATAGTCGATTTGAACCTTCCAACATGATCTTCGTATTAAAATGTGCTTGGAGACCAAATTTAAATTACAAAATTATGTCTAATTTTTTAAATTATTTTTTAAAAAATAAAATAAAAATAGAAACATATTTTTTGAATTTTTTTAGTCACGAGTGGGCATACCTCATACTTGGCTCTGGACGGGTCTCTATATGTAAAAGAGAAGTATTTCATAAAGATAGTAATCATACTTCATATCTGGTGCCAGTATTGTGCTGGCCCGGTAAATTTATTGTATATCGAACTATTTAATAAAGTTTTTTTTTTTTTTTTTCTTTTTGAGGTAAGGATCGGAAAAAGTCGGAAAAAGAGTATCCTTGTTTAATATATCAAACCAATATTAGAATTTTTTTTTAGGATAAACACCATTATTAGATTATTTTTTCAACCTTTGCCTAGTCAAATTCGTCTCAAAACATTAATTTCAATTGAGCCTACATGATTTTTAATCCAACATGTTTTTAACAATAACTGATCGAAAATTATTTAAGAGAAATCATCCACTGACATGCAATGCAACAACAAGAAAAAAAAAATCAAACATGAGATTCATTTAGCGGTGTGTTTAATTTCGGATCAATTTATGTCGGCTGTCATGTAATTAATTGGGTTCCATAGGTAAACAATTTGCCCACAAGATTAATTAGATAACCCAAAATACATTTTATTTCACATGTACTTTAGGAAAGGGGGAATTTCATGTATACCCCTCAAAACTTTGGAAATTACGTATTTCACCTCTAAAATTCATAATATCATATTTACCCTTATAAACTTCAAAAACTCACAACTTTATCCATTTTATTATCTTTTCTATTAAAACCCATTTTAAATTTATGAAGTACCCATTTTACCCTTCATTAAAAAATAAAAACTAGCAGCGTATTTCAGAAAGAAAAAAACATCAGCTTCTAATTGGTCGGTTTTCGAGAGCAAATTGTGTTGGACTATGCAATAATCCAATTAGTCTATTTGACTAGATTTGCAAAACATATATTTATTGAATTTAACAATTTTCTTGAGTTGAGATATTTGCAGGTTCATAAGATTTAGAATTGCAACATGACTGTTGAGGCTCTTTCCTTTGTCTTTGAGATAATTGACTGCACCATTGTTCTGATGAAGGCTAAGACTTCAAAATCAATATCTATTCTTCACAAGCTTTCCAAAAAGTGGTCATATGCCGAAATCGGATACTCGAGTGCCGAGATACGCCAGTTTGAAGATTGCTGAAGGTTACTGAAATTCCACAACGCTTGACAAACATTGTAACGGTTGTCACAACGATTGGCTCTGGGAGTTTTTGCAGAAAATTGAGTCTCGGAAATGAATTATTCCGTTGCAACGATTGATTAAACGTTGCAACGCTTTAAATCGATCAGCTTACACACCGTTCGTATTTTGGTCGCAGTTTGGTCATACAAACTCCGATTTGAGTGAATCAAATCTTGAAAAATCTAGGAAACCGAGCTCTACAACTTTAATGTTGTAACTTTATTCAAATTATGAAGTGATTGGTCGCTATAGGCCGTGGAAGACCGACATCAGTTATGAAAACGTTTATAAACCTAGATTTGTTTCTCCCCCTATAAATAGAAACAAATATTAGGTTTTCTACAAGTGCTCCAGCCGTCAAACACATCCTCCTCTGCTGAAAAAGAGAGCCACCATGGTTGCTTGATCTTGAAACTTCAATACTCATTCAACAACCGAAAATCTACTCCACTACACTTCAATCTTGATTAGAATTAGAGTAATTTGTGAGAGATTATCTTGTTTATTCAAACACTAGAGCCTTGAGTGCTCGCTTCTTGTATTAGAGCCTTGAGTGCTCGTGAGCCAATTTCGTACTCTAGCCGTGTGACTTTTCAAGATTTGTAAAGGCACACCGGTTCCACCTTGTATTTCTTTCATATTGGGTAAAGAAAGGTGCGCCATCAAGAAAGTCACGAAGTCCCGGAGACGTAGGCGTTAGTGCCGAACTCCGTAAATAATTCTCGTGTCAAGTGTCTCTTAACTCTTATATGTACTTTACATACACTTGCTTAGTTTAACGTTTATTCTTGTTTCCGCCAAGAATAACTCACGCACACGTTAGTTAAATTCATTAGTGGTGAATATTAAATTACTTAAGTATTAAAATTTAAAAGGCCCCATATTCACTCCCCCTCTAGGTGCCGTTAGGGACCAACAAATTGGTCATTTCTATGCTTCTGATGCTTACACAATCATATATCTAAATGGCACCGTGTAAGCGTCAGAAGTAGATAAATGACTAATTTGCCCTCGAAAACAGACCAATTAGACTACTGACATTTTCTAAAACATGATGCATTTTATTATTTTTTAATGACGAGTAAAATGGATGCTTCATTAATTTAAAATTTTAATAGAAAAGACATTAAAACGGATAAATTTGTGAGTTTTTTAAGTTTAAAAAGGTAAATATGATATTATGAATTTTAGAGGGTAGAAATACGTAATTTCAAAGTTTTTGAGGAGTATACATGAAATCCCCTTTAGGAAATGGACTTGGTAACGATGTTAAAAGTTCAAATAAATGGCAGCATCAACACCATAGCTAAGGTTCCAATTCTCGAAATTAAATCTTCCCTAACGGACAAGTTTCATTGGATATTTAAAAAGAAAAAATTGTATTCTGATTGGATGAATCACAACTCACAAGTATCATTAATTACCTAATGCATTAGGCCTTTCAAAATAGTTTAGTTTTTTTTTAGGGTTCAAAATAGTTTAGTTAGATGTAGTTATTTTGATGTAGTGATATATCTATATGAATTCAATATAATAAAGTGTAAAATTATATTGTATTTGGTATGGTTAGACTTTCTATGAAACATTTGCTTTCATTAGTAATATTCAATTTGGTATTTTAAAATGTATGATTTAGAATTGCAAGTAAAAATATACAATAAAGGGTAAATTTTGTCAGATGTCTGTAAACTTTGTCATTTGTTATGGCTTTTTTATCGACGAGAATGAATCGCAGATGTTGGTTTAGAATTGCTCGGGAATTACTTTTTAGTTACTTTTGGTTGATCATTCAAATTTGATTTGTTTCTTCATAGTTATTGAATTTTTATTTGTTCCAGTCAAATTATTCTATTACTATATCCGTCGAATATACTAACAAAATATGACCACCAATCTTTCTTCCACTTTATATTTGATAGTATTTTGGATAAAAAATAGTATAAGAGTGATTTGATAGAAACAAATGAAATATTCAATAACTACGGAAGAACAAATTTAAACTTAAATAATTAATTCATGGCAAAGGACAAAGTTTACTAACCTCTGACAAAATATAGCTGTGATAAATTGTTAGTATAAAATGAGCAACACAAACCAAAGTTCTATAAAAACTCAAGACCCAATGTTAGAAGAATCTGATCCAAACCCCTACCCTGTTATATTTTTCTCTTTGGCAAATTTCATGCATCCCTTCTAAATCTACAGAATTACGTTTTTCTTCTTTCGTAATCACAAATATTATATTTGTCCTTCTAAAACATGTAAAATCTCACGTTTATCCTTTTAAAAACTTCAATACTACATTTCTTTCTCCAAAATTAACAAATATCTTACCCTCTAAATTTGAAGATACTCGCTTTTAACCTTACGAAATCTAAAAGACTAAAACTGTATATTGTTCCCTTTGTAAAAAAAATATAAATTCCATCTTAATACTTTTAAAACATAAAATGTCTCCTACCAAATTATCTTTTACTCTCACTCTCATTCTAAATAAAACTGCATTAAACAAGCTACAAAATAATACTCCACCTTTTTTCATTTTGTCAATCTCGAACGCAAAATTTGAAAACTACGCATTGCAAGTCCTATTTTTGATTGTTTACTCTTCCATCTTTACATTTCTTTATTGTGTTTTGCACTACTAGATGAAAAAGAGATGGAGATAGAGGAGCGATAATCAGATCAGACATCAACCCTACTTCGAATCAACAATATATAGATCAATCGGATCTGTTTTTTCAATTCAATCATTCGATATAGTCCGATTTCAATAATACTGATTGTGATTTATGTAAACTGTGGATTGTGGAACAAATTCCAGCGACGAGAAACACGTCATCACCGATTTTTGTCACGGCTGCTTGATTTTGCGAAGGCAGACAAAATTCCTACTGTCAAAAGCACAGTTTGTCTTCGGCCTCCTTTTCAGAATGTGTCGACAAATTCTTTCTTGCATATACATCAATGTAGGTGCACCAATAATCTTATCGTAAAGTCTCTTTACACTGTAGGTCACTAGGAATCTCTGCATCCAATAAAAACTTGCCAGCTCAGATGTTGCCACGTGGTGACACATGGTCATTGCCAACTCGGCCAGGCTCCTCTACACTTATTTTCGGTAGAATACAATAGAATTGGAAATCCTCTTTTGGAACTTGTGTGAGCTGTTACCACATATCTTTTCTCGTGAAAAAGATATAATCTAATTATACCAAATGTTATATGTGAAATAAAGATTTAGAAATCTATATATATCATATCATCTTATATTGATGAAATTGAGGGATTCTTCATTCTTTTTTTCTTTTTTTAAAAGAGGCTAATTGCCACTGCTGAAACAAAATAATTACATCAACCAGTTTATCATAGAGGGATTCTACATTCTATGGTCTATTAAAAAAGATTCAATCCACTAGCAGTCGGATCGACGCCAAAACGATTCAACCCACACTTGTAGAATAATTTAAATTTATTTCCAAAAGGCAATAATATACATTTTGGGTAAAATATGCCAAAAACGCCATCAAATATAGTCATAAAGGTAAGTGAACATTTATTTTATGTAGGAAAAACAAAAGCAAAGTTTCAGTTGTGGCAGGACTAAGCAAGGACTCTTGTTAGTTCAAACATTAATTGAAACTAACTAATAATTTTTTTAAACAAAAAAAAATCCATATCATTAGTTTCTTTCTACTACACTTCTATAGGTGAAAATTTCTTGGCTTGAGATATATAAGATATTAGCAATTTTATGCGCTGGATCGGCTTTTTCGGATAAAGATATTAACAGTGTTGTTTTGACTTTACGCAACGTATAAGTCATATGCCTTTTTATTTTGATCCTTATTGTCCATGCGTTGTATGAAGCCAAAACAACACTGTCAATATCTTATCAGCTTTTTTGGCACTCACAGTTGGGTTGAAAACTGAGAATTAATGCAATTTGCACTTTGGCTGAGTCAGCACCTTGATTAATAGTGACATATATAGAGCAATGACTTTTCTGATATTACAAGTTTATAATTAAGCAAAATCTATTATTCTTAACTATCCCGTATGGAAGTATCAATACATAGTTAAGAACTTGTAATGTTTTTTAGGTCGAATTCAAATATAATATAATGCATTGTAATATCTAATATGAATGGTGGGCAATTTACACATTACTATCTGATACGTCCCTTCCCAAAGGGGCCGGGCCGTACTTGGACTCGGTCCAGTAGAGTGCAGGCACGCCCTGTTTCTGGGAGGCAGGCCGTGCGGGGATTGGGTGCTAATCGCGCGGCCCGTCTCGCTTCGAGCGATGCGGGTCGGGGTGGCGGACACGCGGGGAGCCGGAGGGGTATTAACGCTCTAACCCTTTTTGATACCTCTCCAGACTCAGAATGTGATAAAATGCGATCCCCGTTTCTGGGGGTTTCTTTGCCTTATATAGGGAGTGGCCCACTGTAGCGGGGTCTTGTCAGCATTAATGACAAAGATCCGCATACTGTTGAGGGTGTCCACATATTAGGCTATTAAAGTTCGCGTAGCAAGCCTCAAGCCGAACCGCAAGGTCGCGTGTTCAACCTTTGGTTGATACGGCGTGCTAGGCTTTGAGCCTTGTTTTGTTCAGTTCCGGGCGGGCCCTTAAGAGGGCTCAGAGTCTCGGTTTGTGCTTCGCCTCAGGCTGGCCCCAAGAGGGGGTCCGAGTCCTGAGTAATTTCTGGTCTCGGGTTGGCCCCGGGAGGGGGTCCGAATCCCGAGTGATTTCTGGCTTCGGGTTGGCCCCAGGAGGGGGTCCGAATCCCGAGCAATTTCTGGCCTCGGGTTGGCCCCGGGAGGGGGTCCGAATCCCGAGTTATTTCTGGGCCGTGGTCTGTTTTGGGCCTGTTTATTGTGAACTTTGATCTAGAGATGTTTAGTTGGGTCAGGCCTGGGCCTTTTAAGGGCCATTGGTATATGGACCTATCATTAGCCCCTGAAGCCGGAATGCATCAGTATGATGCTTCCGGGTTTTCGCTCTGGTACTGATGGTGACTTCGGTTAAGCTTATAGGAGTTTGTTTTGCCGGTCTCGGCTTGTTTGTTTTCTCGTTCGGGTATTAGCCCCTCAGTTGTACTCGGGTTTTTGCGGGATATTTGTTTATTATCAGCCCCTGAGTTCCTCTTGGGGGGTTCCTAGCGTTTGTGTGTTGTTTATTTGAAAAATTTTGTTCCTGTGATTTCGCCTCGTACGGCTTGTTGGTTACATGTGGTTTATGCCGGTTTTGTTTTGCCGCAGTATTTCATGGTTTTGCTATTGGCGGCCCCCGAGCTGTTCGGGGTTTTTGCGTTTTTCAGGATAGTGTTGGCCTGTTAGATGGCTTTTGGGTAGCCGAGAGCTATGCTCGGTGTACCGCGTCGTCGTTTTTTTTTTTTTTTTTTCGCGCGTAACGGAGGGTATGGCGAAATCATAGGCAGTTATTGATATGAAAGATATTCTTAAATAGCATGAAGCCCAAATATGGCGTGACATCGAGATCATACAATGCCTATAGATAAGTAAATATTGAAATCAGACGACGCGCTCGTTATCAGTGTCCTCAAAAAGGTTATCTGCGTGGATTTCTTCTGGAGTGGCGGTATACAGGCTCGGCCCTCCAGAATTGCGGGATAAACATCCAGGGCATTTCCAGAACCGACGTCGGGGATCCGCACGGCCTCGGATGTCGTAGTGTTCGAAACAGCTCCACTCGTAGCACATCCGGCATTTTGCCATCTCGTGCTTGGGCCCCTGATCGTGGCATATGACACACCAACGCAGCTTGGGCGTGAAGTTGACGTCATCATAGATGCTGTTCTCGTCCTCCTTAGTGAATGAGGGTACACCGGCGAGGAGGAGGTCGATATAGTCGCAGATTTGGAGGTCCTCGTTATGAAGCATCCATTCCAAATCCTCCTCGGAGAATCGTTGGCGGAGGGCCCATCTCTCTGTAGGAGAGAGGACCTGTCGTGGGTTGTAAGAGCGGCGGGGAGCGGAAGGAGGCTGGTCGCGGCTGCTTTGGCCTTGTTCTAGAGGCCTTTTAGGTTTAGAGACTACTCTTTTGATAGGCATCTCAGAGAGTTGTGTTGGGGGAGATGGGGGGTTGTCGTTTGAACGTATGGTAAGGTTGGTATTTATAGGCGGGGTTTGTGGCAGTGGTCATAAAGGAGGTGGGTCCCAGGCTATTTATAGCGTATATCTGTCTACTGCCTGCATTAAATAACGTGGGGTCTCGAGGGATGTTTGTTCGCATATCGGGAGTGTGCGCGGGATAAAAAGTTTGGTCGGCGTGCTATGAGAAAGATTAGCTGTTTGACAATCAAAAAACGACCCGACCATGAAGTTAATTGGTTGATTTTTATTCGTTGAATATTGATATATCGGAACAGTATATACTTCGTACATAATTTTTCTTAGATAAAATACAACAATAGATACATTTGTTCTAGTGAACTATGATGTGCAGGGCGACTCGTTCCCTGTATACCCGCATGGCTGCCGAGGTGGGACCTGAGGCAGGCGGAAGAGACATTTTCCCTTCGGTAGTTGCACTCCGGGGTCCTCTTCGGCAAGAGGACGGGTGTGATGTCGCTACTTAAGGAGCATTCAGGCGAGGATCTCGTTATCGGTGTCCTCATATGTATTGTCCGCTTCGAGCTCCTCCTTGGTGGCTGTGTATAAGGTTGGTCCTCCGAAGTTGAGGTCGATGCAGCGGGGGCATCGCCAAAACCGACGGCGGGGATCGGAGCGGCCTTTTATATCGTAATGATACATGTGGCGCCACTCGAAGCATGTTCGGCATTTGACCATCTCGGTCTTGGGATCTTGATCATCGCACACGAAGCACGTGCGCAGCGACGGCGCCGTGGGTTGGATGGCATTCTCGTCTTCCGGGGTGAATTTCGGGCATGAGCTGAGCTTGAAGTCGAGGAAATCTCGGATTCGAAGGTTCTCGTGGGTTAGCATCCATCCTAAGTCTGAGTGCGATATGTCTTGTAACAATACCCACCTTTCGCCTTCCGACAGTGTTCGCAGTGGTGGTTGCGTGGGGTTAGGCCGGGGGCGGTGAGGGGGGGAATCTCGGGGGAGGGTAATATTAAGGCGTCGCTGCTCGGGTTTGTTAACTGAGTCGGGCGACGACATTGTGAGGGTGGATGGAGTGGGGAGGAGTTCACGGAGGATTGGTAGGTGAGGAGTGATCTTCTTATGGCTGAGTGGGCCAATATATAGGCGGGGTGGTGCCATCGGTTATCGCGTCTGGGCCCCACAAACTCATAAAAGCTGGGGCTAGGTGACTTGACTGGACAGGCGTAGGGCCGTCGTTTGACCGGTGTTAATTTCGAGGCGTTTTGGATTTAAGGGACGGTTGTTTCGAGGCATTTCGAGAGTTATTGAGCGGCTATTTCGAGGTATTACTGGTGCGAGACTCGTTATTTCCGGATCATTTGAGCTAGATTAAGGGCCATTCGTTGTCGGTTTGGCCAGTGTTCGGGGGATGTACATGGTTGCATATGCAAGATGCGTGAGTTGGGGTAGAGAGCGCTTTTATGCCGCGAGGGGGGTCGTAAGGCAGTTATGCCAACGGTTTGGCGAGATTCATTCCTTGATTCGGGTTATTTCGAGTCGTGCCTTGTAGGACAAGGGGAAGGCGTTTTCGGTGCCTGTTTTGATTGGACCAATTAAGTCGCGTGACATAAACTGCTCTGCCTACCGAGATGTGTGTCCACGATTGTCCTGAGAAAGGGGGTGGGGTATCAATCTCGTGTCGGTGCCGCATGGGGTTCGCGTAGTAAACCGACTAGTTTCGGGGAGCATGTCCTGAGACATGGGCGCCCCGAATTAGTTGTTTGGTGGTCTATCAGGGACCGCGTGGTCGCGAACTAGGCGGCACCTGTTGGTTATCGATATGATGAAGTTCCGTTGTGATAGAACTCGCTGCTCGTTGCGGTGGGGTGGTGATGTAGAAGGCGTGTATGAATGTTGTGCCTTAAGTGTCAAAGTTGCCATTACACAAATATGTTGTAAAAAGAAAGTTTTTCCAAAATAAGGATTGTTATAACGAGAGGTGATGTCATGTGGTTTATAGAGTTTTCCTTCTCAATCAAAACACAGTTGTTCAAGCAGTTATCCTAATAAACATAAACACGATCCCCCATGTCGGGGAACAAAAGAGGGAGTAGTAAATGGCCGGCTAGGTGGGTGGGGCGACTTCGCGCGGTGCATCAATCACTGAAACCGCCGTCCGGGGAGGATTCCTCCTCAGGGTCGGTGTCGTCGGACTTGGTGGGGTGATACTGTGGGCCGTCGTCATCATCGTCTTCCCCGTCATCTTCACGAGTGTCATCCCTGGAGTCGAGGATGGCTGTACATTCCTCGCAGTACCAGTGCTCCAGGCCCGGGATAGGGAACAAGTAGGGTGTCTCCTCGGGCTGGCAGGCTTGGTGGAACCTTTCCCCGCACCGGTGGCATCGGGGCATATCGGCCCGATTGCCCGTCTTCCCACATGCTGGGCAAGTGCTGCGGATAACAGGCTTGGGCGCGAGGCGCCGAGGGGGCGCTGCTGGTGGTGCACCGCGACCGGAATGCGGGCAGCAGGGGCAATGTTCATATGAGCGCATTTCCACGTCGACCAGGTACTTGATGAAATCTTGCAATTTGTCATTGGAGCTCGCCATCATCCGATCGAGGTTACTCCTTGGGAAGAAGCGGAGCCAGTTTGTGCGGACTCGGGGAGGTAAGTCTCGGACGCTCGTTGGCCGGCTTGGTTTCGGATTGCTCGCCTCGCCAGTCTCCACCGGTTTCTTTCCTTTGTTATTCCGGGGTTTTGGCGCCATTTTTTCAGTACGTTCTTAGGACAGCAACAACTGGGCTTGTGATGTTAGGGGGTTTATATAAGGATCAGCGTTGGTGGGCATTTAATGCAGGCGTCCCATCATCATAAATGCGCCTGATCGCTACTGTAGAGAGAGACGGCGCGATGCTTCGCTCGTGCCCGCTCAGTTTGTGGGGGAGTTGCGAAGGGATGGGGGGCGGGATCCGAAAATGCGCGACGCTTGGATCGCGTTCGGACGCCATGCTGGTGTGGGGTAGCTAGGTCGGAACGTCGGGGCGTCTTGCTTGCGCCTTCTCAGGGTTCGGAGAAGGGAGGAAAGGGCGCCAAATTTCGAATCGGCACGTCGCATCAAGATCTTCGGTGCGTACTGTGTAGGCCTTCCTTTCTACGGTTTTCTACGCTGCTAGGTCAAGGCCTATCAAAGTGCGCCAAGTGGGTTAAAGGGCTTCTCGGGGAGAGTGCCGGTTGGCGTTACGACCATGTACTGATGCCTATATAAAGGCGTTCGCGACTGTCTGGGGATATTGTCATTTGCTGGGTTTTTGAGCGTTGCTGTAGTCGGTCAGTCACTTGGTTTCGCCTTGTTCGGTCGATTGCTGTCGCGCCTACGTCTTCGGGAAGGTAATTTCTATTTTAAGATTTTGCAGTTTGTAGTTTTCGCGGGGGTAGGAAAACTGCCTCTACCGTCCCCAATTTGGTGAGGAGTGTGTTAGCAAGTAGGGTTAGTTCTTTTTAAGGTTACCGAGCAGCTTTCTCGGTTGACATGGGGAGGCCGTTATCTTATACTTCTCTTGCTGGTTTTTTAACTGACCGCCTTGGCCTAACTTAGGTTATTTCTAACTATGACTGGGGGGAGCTCGGAAAGGCGATCTCCGCCTTGGGGTCTTCTGGATACGGATTCTTCTAGTCGGGGGGCATCGAGGATGCCGGGTCCTGGAAAAGGTGCCGAAGCTTTGGCTATACTGCGGGCCGAAAGGGAGAAGTCTGCGAGCGGCGACGCGGCGCTTCCTCTTGATAATAAAGCCAAACATATATATGATTGCGGTCAAGGTACGTCTGGACAGATGAGGTTGCCGTTGTCTCCTAGTGATCCTAGGTATCACGCTTCGGATGATACATTGTCTGTTCAGCATTCTACTGAGTCCGGGGGAGCAAGCGAGGCACAGGGGGATGGCGAGGACGATCTGCATGAGAGTCGTGTCGCCTCTTCGCGAGAGGCTTCCGTCTCCGTGCCTATGGAGGTGCAGGAGAAGAAGGTTGGTCGTAAGAGTGCTCTGTCCCAGACCCCTGATGGGCCGAAACTCATACCTCGGTCTACTTATCAGCCCGGTATTTTTGATGAAGTGGACCGCTTGTGGCCGTCAATACCTTTGTGTCGTCGTGAAGACTGGTGGCGGCAGGTGTTTTATGGTCAGTTGGTGCGCCAAGAGGCGCGGGATGTTATTACGCTGGGCGTCCTAGATCTCCGAGTACCTACCGTAAATGACCGAGCGCATGACTCTGAGAAGGGAATGTGCGTGTACTGGAAGATGCCTAAATGTGGGTTTCAATTACCCTTATCGGAGTTTTGTCAAACTTTTGTTAAGACTTTGGATATAACACCGGCCCAACTAACTAGCAAGGCTTGGTGTTACGTTACGAGCTTTGACAACTTGTTCTCGGATCATTCAGATAAGTTGGAGGGGTTAAAGCCAACTATGGGTCTGTTCTCGCAATATTTTAGCATGGGTAAGACGTCCGAAGATTTCTTGATCCTTAAGCGAAAGGGCCCGCATGCCAAGGTGTTTGACTCCAAGCAGAATCCTAGGCTTAACAAGATAGATGACTGGAACCGGGGCTGGGTATACCTGCCACACCCAGGTGGAATTGAGTCGTTAAAAGATGTTCGGGTGACTTGGCGCCAGTTATGGCGGAAGGGGTCAGTGCCCTCTCTTAGGTTTCCTATGTCCGGAGATGATCGGAGGGCCTTGGGGATTCTTAATGAATTGTGTGGTAGATTTCTAACTTTTATTTCTGTTTTCAGTAGTCTTTTAACTATTGATATATATGTGTCCGTATGCTGTTTCTTTGGCAGCCAACACGTCTATGGAGTTCGCGTTTTCTGGTGCTGTTGTAGATCCTCAGCCCGTCATCCCCCTCGGGTCCGGGAGGGTCCCGGTGGAAGAGGAAGAGCGTCTGGTGATCGAGAAGGCGAAGGAGGTCGTGTTAGCGGAGCAGGCACCTCCAGTGGAAGGGAAGGGCGCGTCTCCTCCGAAGGCCTCCAAGAGGCGAGGCGGGGCGAATGTGAAGGATAAGGTCAAGAGGATAAGATCTACGGCCCAGATTAGTCCGTCCGAGAAGGGGAAGAGTCTCGCGGTAACGAAGGCTTCTGATAAGGCCCCGGCTAACGCGCCGAGGAGGGGAGAGCTCCCCATTGTGACGGGAAGTATGGTTGCCCCGAGTGGGCTGGCGCCAGTGTCCGGAGTGGAGACTCTTCTTGGGGGGGTCGCTGGGGGTGCTGCTTCGGGGAAGGATGGCGGGGATGTTGGGAGTCCGAGTGGCGGGTCCGTGCCTCGGGGCGATGACTCAAGTCCTGACTGGGAACTGGAGAGGGGGTCGATTTGGGAGCATCCGTGTCCAGGAAAAGACCCAAACCACTGTGGCCTCTATGTTCCCTTCCTAGGGAAGACCATAGGGGTCTGCAGGAGGCCGCCTACCTTAGCCGCCTACTCTTTCGGGGCCTACACTGGGCTGGAGCCAGCTTACATTCGGCGCCGTATGAGGGAAGACCCGGAGCAGTTTTTGTTGGACTGTTTGGGTCGGCATTTCGAAACGGGTTGTGTTATGGCGGCGTTGTTGGAGGAACGCTTGCTGGAGGGAGGCAAAACGCGGGCCGCGGATGACATCACCTCGGGGGTGAAGAGCGCTCAACTCGGGAAGGAGGGTGGTGGGGATCGTTACGAGTCCCTAGAAGAACGCTACAGGGAGGCTTTGAACTATCAGCAGACCCTGCAGGATGATCTGGATGCCCGCGATGAGAAGGTTAGGTGTCTGGAGGAGGAATTGTCTAAGAGGGGTGAAGAAGCTGTTGAGCAGGCCAAGCGGCTGGCGAGTGCTATTGCCGAGGTTGAAGGGTTGAGGGGAGATAAGGCAAGGATGGCCGAGGATTTGGTCTCCGAGAAGAAGAGGGTTGTGCGGATGGAGAAAATTGTCGAGCAACAACGTGCCGACTTGGAGGGGCTGGCCACGAAGTTGATGGATGAGTTTTTTAGCAGCGATGGGTTTAGAAGCGCGGCGCTTGTTTGCGTGGAGGATTTTGTGCGCCACTTTGTGTACGGGGAAATGTTAAAGTTGGGGAAACTGTATCCTTTTGCGCCCGAGATGGTGGGGTTCGCCAAGGTCAAGGACGAAGAGGCGCGGCCCAAGGTTCTTAAGGGGTATTCGTGGGACAGGGCAATGGATAGGCTGCGGGACCCCGCGGGTGAACTAGTGCCGGGCCACATAAATCTATTGAGGGAGGAGCCGGTGGCGATCCCGTATTACTGGCGTCTTGTTGCTGCCTGGCCGGACGATATTTGGGTGCGTCCTCTCTCCGAGGCCGATGTTGGCAATGGAGCCGGGACCAGCAACGCAGCTAATTCTATCGTCCTTTCCTTGGAGGGAAACCCTGCGCAGGATCTCGGGGTGGTTATCGAGGAGGAAAAAGACGGCGAGTAATGGAGGTATGATTTCTGGTTTGCTCCGTTGACGCGTATGTGTATGTTCGTTCGGTGTTATCTAATCTGCTGTTTATGTTTATGTAGGCCTTAGGCGGGATGTGAAGTGTCAGATCGGGGAGCTGCCTGGAAGGCGTATCGAAATTTTAATTTATTTGCCTCGTTCTTTGTTTCGTTTATTCGTAGGACCCCCAAGGTGTTGGGGGACAAACAGAATTGTTGTAACTTTTGTCGGGTAATTTGGTCGAGATTGCTGCTCGGCCGCCCGAGTAACATTGTGTTTTTATGTATGTTCTTGTTTTAATGTGCTTGTTTGTAGTGTTTTTATTGTGGTTCCGTAGAACCTCTTTATTTAAACGTGACCGTGTGGTCCTGCAAGGTTGGTCAATCTCGGGTGGACTTCGTTCAATTGTCAGGGAATTTCAACGGGATTACCCCGTACTCTGTACTATTATTTAGCGTCGCCTTTCATTATTTATCGATATTTCACTGCCGGTTCGGTTCCCAACCTTGTAGCGTTATCAATTTGGAAAGAAAAAACAGTTTCCTTACCTCACGCAGTTTCTTCCCGCGATCTCTTCGGGCTTGCAGCATTCCTAGTCATCTTTATTCGCCCGATAGCGCTTGTCTTCCGATTTGGGATGCTTGCGGGAGTTCAGGGAGGAGTTTCTGCATTCCTTTAGGTGTCTTTGTATTTTGTTTTTGCTCTTTTGAGATTTTGTTCGGGCATATTGCTATGCTTGTCGGTTGTTTTGTAGAGCCAGTAGAGATTTCCGCGAGACTTGTTGTTCAGACATGTTGCCATGCCTTTTAGTTAGTCTCGTGGTGCCAGTGGAAAATCCTGCGAGATTTGTTATTCGGGCATGTTGCCATGCCTTTTAGTTGTCTCACGAGGCCAGTAGATTATTCGCGCTCATTCCACAAGACTTTCGTTTGCGTCTGTTGGACAAGCAAGTTCATTGTCTTGTGGAACGACGGAATGTTTATCCGGTTTGTGCGTGTTCGTTGCCTTGTTGGGCTTTCGCTTACGCTGTGCGTCGGGATCCTCGGAGAGATTTTTTCGTTACCCCGCGGGTTTCCGTTATTATATCTCCCCGAAGCAGGGTTATGTGCGTTCGTTATCCTATGAGGATTTTCGTTCGCTTTTTGCATAACCGTCCCTTTAGTTTCGCGAGTTATGTGCATTCGTTGCTCTTTGCAGAGCTTTCGTTCGCACTTTTGTAACTCGCGCCTGTTTACGAGTCATGTGCGTTCTCTTTGCAGAGTTTTCGTTCGCACTTTTGTGACTCGTGCCTGTTTACGAGTCATGTGCGTTCTCTTTGCAGAGTTTTCGTTCGCACTTTTGTGACTCGTGCCTGTTTACGAGTCATGTGCGTTCTCTTTGCAGAGTTTTCGTTCGCACTTTTGTGACTCGTGCCTGTTTGCGAGTCATGTGCGTTCTCTTTGCAGAGTTTTCGTTCGCACTTTTGTGACTCGTGCCTGTTTGCGAGTCATGTGCGTTCTCTTTGCAGAGTTTTCGTTCGCACTTTTGTGACTCGTGCCTGTAATTTCTTTTGAAAGATTGTCTTGGTGCTCCTTTCTTCAGGACCTTTGACCTGAGACTAGCGCGAGTTTTCCTTGCGGGGCGCATAGCGTGTACTCGTCCGGACTTTCCACGGTTAGCGCGCGTTCGCTGTTACGGAAAAGTTGTTTCGGGCTGTTTTATGCTCTAAGGTCTTTGGTCCGAATCTCGATATGGTGATTGTTGGCGAAACCTTTGTTGCCCGTAGGCTTTTATTTTTTCGTCGTAAGAACGTTGCTTTATTGCTGAGGCATTCGTTGCCGCTTGGGCTTTCGTTTATCCTCTTTTAGTGCAATAATTTCTTTTTTGTTGAACATAGGTTGCCCGTGGGCTTTTGTTTGTCCTTGTTATGATCAGTTGTAGGGGGATCCCGACGGCAATTGCGTGCCGTCGGGTCCCAAATTTGTTAGTTAACATGACAAACATCGGGCCGTGCTTATAGTATCGCACCGGCGCCCTCGACCATACACGGTCGTTGCCGTGTTGATGGTCCGAAAGTAGAAGGTACCGGGCCGTGCTTATAATATCGCATCGGCGCCCCTGACCTTACATGGGCATTCCCATGTCGGTCCCAAAAAGGTACAAAAGCTAATGATTACATTTTTACAAGAAGCGGCCTGTCCGCTACTATGCCTGTTCTACTACCTCCCCCCCCCCTTTTTTTTTAAATATAAAATTTCCGAAGGTGGACGATGTTCCAGGGCCTGGCGAGCATCCGTCCGTCGGGACCTTCGAGTTCATAGGCTCCTTTGCCGCAGGCGCGAATTATCCGGAAGGGGCCTTCCCAATTAGGTTGAAGCTTACCGACATGCTGTCCGGCAGCCTCGACCTTTTTGAGTACTAGTTCGCCCGGTTCGAATGTCCGGGGGGACACTCGTTTATCAAAGGCGCGTTTGACCCTTCGCTGATATTCTGTGGTTCGGATGCGGGCCTTTTCTCGGAGTTCTTGTGCCAGCTCGAGTTCCGTGGCTCGTGCCTCTGGGTTGCTTTCTGTGGAGTAGGCCGTCATCCTGAGGGAGGGTGCAACGAGTTCGAGAGGTGTGACGGCCTCCATGCCATACACAAGGGAGTATGGTGTCTGCTGCGTGGCTTCACGGGGGGTGGTTCTGTATGCCCAAAGTATTTCATCTAGTTTGCCGGGCCAATTCTTCCTATTGGAGGCCACCTTTTTCCTCAATCCATCCAGAATAGTTCTGTTGGTGACTTCGGCCAGACCATTGCTGGCAGGGTGGCTAACCGAAGTAAAGTTGCTGCGGATACCTAACTTCTCCAGGAAGGACATTGTGACATCTGCATTGAACTGTGTGCCGTTGTCAGAGATTAGTGCGTGTGGTATGCCAAAACGGCACACGATATTCTGCCATATAAAATTTTTGGCGGCTTCGGCCGTGATGTGGGTTAGTGCTTTGGCTTCGACCCACTTTGTGAAGTATTCCACGGCCACTATAATCCATTTTTGTTGTTGGGCGGCCATAGGAAAAGGACCTAGGATGTCGATCCCCCAGAGGTCGAAGGGCCAAGCTCCCGAGATTGTGATCATGTCGTAACCTGGGACGCTGGATAATCGGCAATGATATTGGCACCTTTCGCATTTTCGCGCCATTTTGGCCGCGTCTTGCTGCATTGTGGGCCAATAGTATCCTGCGCGCAGGACCCTTTTGGCCAGAGTTTTCGCTCCTTGGTGGCTACCACAGAGTCCTTCGTGGACTTCCTCCAGCATTGCCTGAGCATCCTTCTCTCCGATGCACTTAAGCCATGGCCGGGCATATCCCCTTTTGTATAACTGATAATTGTAGATTGAGTATAAAGGGGCAATTTTCTTCAGTCTTCGGGACTCCAGTGGGTCCTCCGGTAGTGTCCCCGAAGTAAGGTAGGCCCACATGGGGGCGTACCAGGTATCTTCGGGCTCATTGACAACACAGGTTTCTTTGGCGCCCTCCGAAATACTCGACTCGGGGATGTCCATTACTATCACGGGGCGGTCCTTGTCGAGGTTTCCTGCGGCCCCGAGTTTAGAGAGGGCATCGGCTTGACAGTTCTGGTTTCTGGACACATGTTCTATTACCACCTTATCAAACTGTCCCTTTAACGAATGGAACTGCTCTCGGTATTGCCGCAATCGGTCGTCATGTACACGGCATTCTTCGTTAATTTGCCTGACCGCTAGTTCAGAATCACTGTGGAGGTGGACTTGTCGGGCCCCCACTCCCGCGGCTAGTTTGAGGCCCGCTATCATGGCCTCATACTCGGCAGTGTTATTAGTCACAGGAAACTGGAAGTGGAGCGCGTAGTTGAGTGTTTCTCCTTGTGGGCCTGTGAGAGCAATTCCTGCCCCCGCTCCCTGATGGGAGGAGGCTCCGTCAACATAAAGCGTCCACTTGCTTTCGAATTCGTCCGGAGCCCCTGAGTACTCCGCGATAAAGTCCGCGAATACTTGTGACTTGATGGCGTTCTGGGGGTGGAACGTAACATCGAATTCCGTTAGTTCAAGCGCCCAGGCTAGCACGCGACCCGAGGAATCGAAGTTCGCAAAAGCCTTCTTCAGGGGCACTCCAGTGTATACTTTGATTGGGTGAGATTGGAAGTACGGTCTCAGTTTTCTTGCCGCGATGACAAGGGCATAGGCCGCCTTCTCTAACTGTGTGTACCGAGTCTCGGCATCCCGGAGCACATGGGACACAAAATATATGGGTTGTTGCTCGCGTCCTTCTTCCCGCACTAACGCGGCACTGACCGCATGGTTGGTGGTGGCCAGGTACACAACCAAGGTGTCTCCTTCTATGGGTCTGCTGAGGCAGGGTGGGCTAGCCAAGTAACCTTTCACTTTGTCGAAAGCCATCGCACATTCCTCTGTCCATTCAAATCTGGCTGACTTACGCATTGCCTTGAAGAAGGGGAAGCAGACATCGCCCGACCGGGCGATGAACCTGTTCAACGCTGCCAGCCGGCCTGTAAGCGACTGGAGTTCCTTGAGGTTTCGGGGAGGTTTCATGTCTAGGATAGCCTGTGATTTGGACGGGTGTATCTCTACGCCTCTCATGGACACCATAAATCCGAGGAATTTCCCTCCCGTTAGGCCGAAGAAACTCTTCTTAGGGTTGAGTTTCATGTCCGCTTGATTGAGCGTAGCGAAGGTCTCGCGCAGATCTCGAACGTGATCCAGGTCGGACATACTCTTGACGAGGAGGTCATCTACATAGGCTTCTACGTTCCGACCTATTTGCTCGTGGAACACCTTATTCACCATTCTTTGGAAGGTAGCCCCTGCATTCTTTAGACCAAAGGGCATCACGCGGTAACAGTATAATCCGGAGTGGGTTGTGAAGGCAGTTTTATCCTCATCTTCTGGGCACATTCTAATCTGATTGTACCCCGAGAACGCATCCATGAAGCTCAGGAATGCGTGGCCGGAGGTGGAGTCTACTAGTTGGTCGATCTTGGGTAAGGGGAAAGGGTCCATAGGGCACGCCTTGTTCAGGTCGGTGTAGTCTATACACATTCTCCAATCCCCGTTCGCTTTTCTCACCAGCACGGGGTTCGCCACCCATTCCGGACAAGTCACGTTCCTAATAAAACCAGCTTCTAATAGCTTGGCTACCTCGGCCTTTACTGCCGAACGCCTCTCAGCCCCCATGTTTCTTCTTTTCTGAACCACAGGCTTCGCGCCCGGTTTGACGTGCAACCGGTGCTCGGCTATAGATCCCGGGATTCCCGGCATGTCTGCGGCGGTCCAAGCAAACACTGCTAGGCTTTCCCGGAGGAAGTCAATCAACTTCTTCCTTGCACTTCCCTGGACGGCCTTACCGATGTTCAGGATTTTGCCGTCACCGAGGTCGACCTGGTCAACCTCATCGGCCGGCTCAAGGGATGTCTTCAACTCTTCTTTGTCAGTGGGATCCAGAACCATGGGTGTGTTCGGGGGTAAGAACTCTCTGCTGGATTGCAAGCGTGAGTTAGCGAGACCTGATCTTGCTTTTGCTTTCACGTCCACTTGATGGACCGCCCCTCCTTGTCCCCCGAGGGAGGTTTGATAGCACTCCCGAGCCACCTGTTGCTGCCCACACTCCTCCCCCACACCATGGTTGGTAGGGAATTTGATCTTCAAGTGGGGGGAAGACACTATGGCTCCGATTTTGTTCAAAGTGCTCCTACCAAGGATTGCATTGTAGGCGGACGGGGCATCCACGATGAGGAAGTCTACCATAACTTCGGTGGTGCGGGGCGAAGAACCGAACGTCACTTTCAGTTGGGCGACCCCTTTTGGCCGGAGGGAATCGCCCGTGAACCCTACTAAGGGTGTTACTTTTCTCCGCGACTCGCCCAGCTGCATTCCCATCTTCTCAAAAGCTGAGAGGAACAGGATATCAGCCGAGCTCCCCGTATCCACGAGGATCCGTTTGACTCCAAACTCCTCTATCTTGAGTCTCAATACTAAGGGGTCATCGTGAGGACATATCACGGTGCCAAAGTCTTTCTCGGAAAAGCATATGGCTTCATCCATCCGGGGTCTCTTTCTTTCAAGGGGCCTCTCGATATTCAGTATGGTAGGGTACGGCTTGGTGGTGGTTCGGTTGTGTTTTTCGGGAGCCGACACCCTGTGTCCTCCACTAATAACATTGATTTCTATACTCGGCCGCCTGCCTGATGTTCCCGGTCCCTTTCCCTTGCCCTCGTCGGGCTTGGGTCCCGAGTGTTCACGTTCTTTGTAATCATCCCGATAGGAGGCTTTCTTTTTGTCCTGGACCTCCCCATTATACTCTTTCGCGAACTTTTGGAAAAATTCTGGCACTATATACTCGATCAACTTTCCTTCCCTCGCCATCCTTTCCAATACGTCTTTCAGCTGGAGGCATTCCCCCGTGGTGTGGCCATTGAAACGGTGGAACAAGCACCTCGCCGTCCCGTCCTTTTTCTCGAAGATACGCTTGCGTAGCGGTCTCGGGACATCAGGCATGTCCTTTATTACAAGGTACATTTCGCTCCTCTTCTTGATAAAAGGGGCATACCGCACGTAGTGGGGTCGGTAGCCCTCTCTGCCATCTTCACGCCGTTCTTCTTGGGTATTTCTCTTTGGTGGTCCTTGTCTTCGAGACGGGCCACTATCGGGCTGCCGGCCACGCTGCTGCGGTTTTGGGGATCTGGACCGCGGTCTGGCGAACTGGACGGCGTCCTCCTCGGCCCGGATGTACCCTTCGGAAAAAGCCAGGAATTCTGGTAAACTCTTGAATTCTCTTTTTCGGGCATCATACCGGAGAGTGCCCGGTCCTCCTTGCCAAAGCCCATTCTGTATGGCCGCCAGGGCGATGTCCTCACTGTAGTTTCGGACCTCCCTGGAGGCCTTCACGAATCTATTTACGAAGGTCCGAGTTGTCTCTTGGGGTCCCTGAACATACTTCAAAAGGGAGTCACATGTCGCTCGTGGGGGCCGGAGCATGTCGTAGCGGGTCAGGAAAGCTCTCGACAGTTGATCAAAGGTTTTTATCGATCCTTGCCTCAATCTCATGTACCACTCCCAGGCTTCCCCGGTCAGGCAGGTGGTGAAAATGCGACACGCGACAGCGTCCGACGCTCCATGTAGTCGGAGCCTTTCGTAGAACCCATATACAAAGTTCTGAGGGTCCTGAATATCTCCGCTACCTTGAAAACAGGGAAGGCCAGTGGGGTATTTGAAGTCACCCATGGGGGCCTTGTAAAGTTCCGGGGCTAATGGTCCTTCCAAAATATTCGTCGACCCGGAACGAGTCCCTGCTCTCCTCCTCTCCCTCTTAGCTATCTCTTTCTCCACCCCTTTTTTGATCATTGTGTCTATCATTGCCATATTTACTCCTGCCGCCTCCGGTGGGGTGAGCGGTCTTCGTCGCCTCTTAGGGGGTGTTCGGCGACGCTCTTCGCGCGAGTGGCGAGACTGATCATCTTTCCTCGAGTGGCGAGACCGTTCCTCGGTATGTTTGGTGGGGCCTTCTCGAGTCCGCTCTGTTCTCGCTCGGCCGGCGCTCCTTCTCGAGCTGGCTGCCGCGGACGAGCCTTCGCTCTCTCGCCGTTCGGCCCCGAAGGATAATCTCCGTCTTGGTCCATCGTCCTGTCTCGTTTCTCCCTCGCCTATCAGGGTCTCAAGTTCGGGGTCAGGATTGTCAAAACCACCGTCTGTGTTATGTAGACTGGGCTCTGGGTTGTTCGATCCAGGTCCAGCCCGGATCAATTGTACTACAGGCGGTGGGGGGTGAATCATTCGTACCCCGGGAGCTGAGGTGGGAGTTTGGGGATAGTATGGTAGGTTGGGATCGGCCTGTGGAGGGTATTGTGCTAAGGGGGCAGTCTGGTACGGTGGGTGTGGAGAGGCATATTGCGGGTATGGAGGATAGTTGTAAGGAGGTGGGTACACATACGGTGGAACATACGGGGAGTGGTACTGGGTGTAAATCATCTGGTTTTGTGTGTTTTGGGGGGTCGAACCGATCGGCCCAGTGGTCTGGGCGGTCACTATAGTCGAGTCGATCGGCCTTACTACCGGTGTGGACACTCCGAGGGACTCCCAATTCATCCCGGATGGGTTAACCAGTGCCCCTTCAGGCGGCATGCCCAGGGAGGGGTTCGGCGGGACGATCGGGTTGGAAGTCTTCTGACCCCGTTTATCGGGGGGGTTTTTGCTCGTTGCCCCCACGGTCGGGTCATGTCGGGGAGTTTTCTTCGGGGACGCTTTGGGTTGAACGCCCGAGGTCGGGTCGGTCGGGGGCTTCACGTTCTCAGTTCGTCGGTTAGATTGTTCCGCCCGGCGGGCTTCCTCCTCGGGGGCGATCTTGCCCATGTCGGTTTGTTTGGTTGCGGAAGTCATCTTGCTCAGTTGAGGCTGGGGGCCCCACGGTGGTTGATACGTCCCTTCCCAAAGGGGCCGGGCCGTACTTGGACTCGGTCCAGTAGAGTGCAGGCACGCCCTGTTTCTGGGAGGCAGGCCGTGCGGGGATTGGGTGCTAATCGCGCGGCCCGTCTCGCTTCGAGCGATGCGGGTCGGGGTGGCGGACACGCGGGGAGCCGGAGGGGTATTAACGCTCTAACCCTTTTTGATACCTCTCCAGACTCAGAATGTGATAAAATGCGATCCCCGTTTCTGGGGGTTTCTTTGCCTTATATAGGGAGTGGCCCACTGTAGCGGGGTCTTGTCAGCATTAATGACAAAGATCCGCATACTGTTGAGGGTGTCCACATATTAGGCTATTAAAGTTCGCGTAGCAAGCCTCAAGCCGAACCGCAAGGTCGCGTGTTCAACCTTTGGTTGATACGGCGTGCTAGGCTTTGAGCCTTGTTTTGTTCAGTTCCGGGCGGGCCCTTAAGAGGGCTCAGAGTCTCGGTTTGTGCTTCGCCTCAGGCTGGCCCCAAGAGGGGGTCCGAGTCCTGAGTAATTTCTGGTCTCGGGTTGGCCCCGGGAGGGGGTTCGAATCCCGAGTGATTTCTGGCTTCGGGTTGGCCCCAGGAGGGGGTCCGAATCCCGAGCAATTTCTGGCCTCGGGTTGGCCCCGGGAGGGGGTCCGAATCCCGAGTTATTTCTGGGCCGTGGTCTGTTTTGGGCCTGTTTATTGTGAACTTTGATCTAGAGATGTTTAGTTGGGTCAGGCCTGGGCCTTTTAAGGGCCATTGGTATATGGACCTATCACTATCTATTGAAATTAGTTGGATCATTTCAAACTAGTAACTATGCTACATCACTTTGGATAAGCTCAATTCGGCCCCACCAAGGACCAAATTAACCACCTTTCAATTCCAAAGACTACGAAAAAGATCCATGCACTTGATGGGCCCCACCTTCCAGCTCTGCATTCCCCGTTTTGCATTGGTTCCTCCATATATACAGTCCTACTTAAAGATCTTCACAGAAGCACTTCTCCATCAAACTTACTCCAATTAACTGATCTGATCAGCACCACCTATTCTTCCTTTCATCAATGGCTTGCATCAATTCTTTTCCCGGCACCTCCCCTAACATCTTACGTAGCCCGAGGCCCAGCAACACCATTTCATGTAGGCGGAATTGCCGCAAGTTGCTGAAGGCACCACTTGCATCGACCTTTTCATGTGGACCCAGGCTGGAGATGGATGAAAATCCTGAAGGGATCATCTCCGGCGAGTGGTCGGAGAATTTCTCACTTCTTAGTTTTGATGATCTTCGTGCATATCTCGAGTCACAACGGATCAAATCTTCTCCTAAGGTGTAGAAACTAACTAAATCATCAGTCCTACGTACTTTTATCTTCAGTTGGTGTTGAAAATTGATCTTTCAGAAAAAAAAAATATACCAGTTTAATTTTTTAGCCACAAACCATGACAGAACTTGGTGTTATTTTTTTCATTTCTTTTACTAATTAGGTCATGATAACTTGTCGTGTAATTGATGTTTCGACCTTTTTTGTGTGGTAGATGCAGGGTATGGCAAAAGTGAGTGAGGTCATGTCTACACCAGTACGCACTGCCAAGTCGGATCAGACACTGGAGGAGGTAGCACATCACTTTGAAGCTGTCTCGACGCTTCCTGTGGTTGATGGGAACCTCATATGTATAGGGGTCATCTCCAAGAATGATCAGGACAAAGCATCTCATGGGGTCAGATCTCTCTCTCTCTCACACACACACACACACACACAACAAAACAAATCTACATGCTTACTGATCAAATGATTATTGGGTTATCAAAAACAACTTTTATTGTTTGTTGGCAGTTACAAACGAGGATTGGCGAAATGATGTCGTCTCCTGCCATTACTCTATCAGAAGACAAAACAGTAATGGGTAAATGTTCTCTACAACAATTTGATCTGCCCCTGAAAATTAGCTCAATATGAACCAGAATAATTTTCGTATCAAGAGTTATTAAATAGGTGATATGATATTGTCTATACAGATGCAGCAGCTCTGATGCTGAAGAGTAAGGTACACAGGATACCTGTAGTAAACAAGGAACGGCGGGTCATAGGTTGGTTAAGTCAATCTTCAAATCTTCTCTCTCTCTCTCTTCTTTCTTCATCCTCCTTTTCCTTTCCTTACCTCATATTTTTTTTCTAAACACCTTACTACCCTTGGCAGCATAATTTAAATATAACAACCAATTCTGGTAGTCTCAAAAGAGCCAAATTGAATCCAGAATATAATTGTGACATGGAAACAAAAGCAAACATTTTAAAAAATAAACTGGAATGAAAATCAAACTCAGACCAGCAAACATTCGGAAATGGTACCAGACCAATATTTTTTTTTCTATGCATAAAAGGCTTATATAATAGTAATTATATGGAACTAACAAGCTAATAAATTTCTATGATAGGAATCATTACTCGTAAGGATGTTCTTCAAGAGCTGGAAGCCTTGCTGAAATGCTGAGGATGTAATATTCTGATGTCATTATGACATGTTTTTGTAAATACACTGGACTTGAGAAGATATGTAGATGACAATGCAAATAAATAAAATTCTTCTTCTTTTATTTGTTTTTTTTGCTTGAAAATCAAACAGTTATGAACAAGGGTGGATCCAGGATTTTCATGTGTGTGTGTATGTTGGGGTAAGAAAATAGCGAATCGGGTTAAAACCCATTAGCTAATCGGATACTAGATAAAAACAATACTAACTTGTAATTTCCAATGCTCCAACTTATAATTTTCAATCCTCTAACTTCTAATCCTAATTATCAATCAGAATTCAAAAAATTTATTCTAATTTTAATCCTAAATTTAACCTAAATTACAAAGAAGGATTTCAGAGGGGGGCAAAAAAAAAATCCAAAGGAGACAAAAGTCAATCCGGACCTATAAATTTCTATAAAAATTCAAAATTCATGTTCTCTTTGAGGTTTTGCAACCCAAACGAAACCATCATAAAAATTTGAGGGAATAATATTGAAGTTTTTGAGGGGGGTACATGAAATTCCCCAAAATTTGGTAATAACTAGTAACAGTACACATAACATGAAGAAAATATAAAAAATGCTGAAAAACCCTAGGGGCATGTAAAGCCTAAAAAGAATTCCAAAATTGAAGCAAACTATTTTTTGTTATTCTTTGTCCACAAAGATGTAACGATTGCTGTGTCTTCGTTTTCTTCAATCTTCACTAAATTTTCATAACTAAAGCAAACTGAACGTTATATGATATGGTGATCTGAAAGGAACTAGATCTATGTAACAATTTTAACATGTAGAGTTGGTCGCATAAAAGTTTTCCATCTGAATATTTACACTTCAAGTCAATAAAGGGCCTATTTAAATCGTAAATTTTAAGTAGTGTAATCAAAATTTGGCAGTGACCTCGCTTGTCTGATCACCTTTTGTAGGTAGTTTTTCAATTTCTGACTGGTCAAAGCTGGTGGATTGACTGTCAGATACTACTTTTGTCTCCAGATTTGGAATTATAGGAGGCATAGTGCGACGTGTGACAGTCATCTTCAAGCCCTCAGTTGTGTGAATTGTGGCACCAGTTGTCATTTCCACCTATTCAGATTTATCAGCCATTATTAAATGTATATTAGTCATTTTGAGCAAATAATATCAGACAATTGTACCATTTTATTTATTTATGCAAAAAGTATCCATACACCTGCTGTGTCAAGGCTAAGAAATATCACATGACTTCCAAAAGTTGGAATGTCAGATTCAACACAAAACTAAGAAGCAATGTCAAACGCTGCTAATAGATTCAGTATTACAGTTTTGGAAGGGTAAATCCAGTATGAGGTTTCAAAAGTAAAATCAAATTATTGCCCACAAGAAATGTTTAATTAGCAAATGTTTACAAATTTATCACAGGAAAGAAAACATTAACAGAAACTTTCTGTTTCTGCAGCTGTTGCCAAAAATAAAATTGGGACTTGGACGTAAAGAGCAAATGGATAGGTTGGTGCATCTAGGGGTGTTCATTGGGTTAAAACCAAAATTTAATTCGGTTTTCAAAAATATAACCGAACCAACCAAATTAAACTTGTCAACCAAATAACAACTTAACCCCAAGGTAAGTTTAAGTTTGGGTTGAACTGAAATAAGAGAGATTAACTTTTAGAAGGTCAAAACTCAATACATACACAAATACATTTAATAATCATATAAAAAATATGAATTATATATATAAGTTGTTGACATTACATACATTGTTCAATTCCATACAAAATATGTAGATGTTCTAAAATATCCAAACCAAAATATAAGTTGTTGATATTACATACATTATATATAAAGCATGGATTTGAATCATATAGAGTTCGGTCGGTTCGGTCTTTTCGGTTTTGAAAGATCTAAACCGAACCAAATATAAAAACCGAAGTAATTCAAAATTCAACCGAACCGATCCATTTAAATCGAAAAACCGAACCATTTAATCCAAACTTTTTCGGTTCGGTTGAAAATCAAATAAACCGGACCCAATGAACACCCCTAGGTGCATCCTTGATATTGACCAAACAAAAGAGAAAGAAGAACAAAAATAAAGCAGGAGCATAAGGTTCCCATTTTTGAATATGATATAGATAGAATACATACAGGTGGTGCTCCAGGGGCTAATTGAAAGTTGAATCTTCTGACAAGCATTGCTGTAGTTACCACTGTCTGTAGAAGAAGATAGTTAATGGCGGCAATTGTTAACTAACTTGTCATTAACTAAAAGGTCAATTAAAGTATGCTTACTATATACATAATAAAAAATTGGAACTAAAACAAAACATTACCTCAAAAGTAGCAAACATGTCACCTACACATTTCCTTGGCCCACCCCCAAATGGCAAGTAGCTGAGAAACATTCAAAAAAGAACAGTAAAAAAAAAACTTATAAGCAGCCTGCAGCAGTTCTTTCCCGCACAAGCAATTCAACCATATAATGCAACAATTCTTGAACTAATCTAGTATTGCAATTTAGGCTGGTTGATAATGGTTTTAGTTCTGACTGTATGGCAAGATTAACACAGAACAGGTAGCCAAGGCTTAACTTTGTCCTAAAATATGCAATTTATATTAAAAAAATGGCTAAATCAGTTCCGATATCAGTTGGCAAAGACAGGTTCTTGATATGAGTTCTTATATCTTAAAGTTTACTTTTTTCCGTCAGAGGAAGATGAAATTTTTTAATATATTATATAGGATTAAAGACGCATGTAAACCTGAAATTTTGATTGATTTCATTTGGATTGGGTCCATCTAGAGGCCACCTCTCAGGCTTGAATTTGTCAGCATCAGTCCAATTTTTGGGGCACCGATGGAGGTTCCATATAGATATGAATATGTCCTCTCCCCTATCACATCAACAATTTAAAAAAATAGGCATTTATGATTTCACTGTGTTGTTAAAGTGAAGGTAATGGGTAAAAAGTGCACCAAAAGCGGGGACCTATTCCTTAAACTCCATTTGTAGGGACATTTATGGAAAAGTGCTTTGAGTACCTTTCACAATTCAAAATTAAAGAACAGACCATTGTTCACTGAAACAAATAGTAAACAAAAATAAGAAAATGATGAAAGCTCTTACTTTCCAATAGGGTAACCACCAAGCACATCATCTTCCATTGAACGCCTTATTAAGACTGGTGGTTGAGGGTACAATCTCAATGACTGCATAAATATTTAAAAATTTGAGCTTAAATTTAGTTGGTTACTGAAATCCAATTTATAATAAGACGAAGTACTTTTTAAATAGTTACTTCATTTATCACTCGTGTAGTATAGACGAGTTTCTTCATATCATCAATTGTTGGCATGCGATCCCCTAAAACTCTATCAGCCTAAGAAAAGAATAATATTATTATCTGATTTCATGATTTTCATGGAGTTAAAAAGAAAGATATTTAACTAGGAGTCTTATTTTGCAAAAAATAAAAGAATTACCTCCTCTTGGAGCTTGGCCATGACTTCTGGCTCCTGTACATAATTAATACGCAATGAGTATTACACTAAAATTGTTCTCCCTAGCAGCGGTATGTGTGGCCCCTTTTTCAATAGTATCAAGTTGACCACCACTCTTGTCCCAATTATGTTGGTTTTCTATTGCTAAACTGATTTATTATACAACTAGGGCTATTGAGAGTCCACTTGATTCTTTGAAATCCAGAAACAAAAAAAGGCCGCATTGATACCTTCGAAAGAAGATAAAAGGTCCATGTTAAGACAGCAGCTGATGTTTCATGACCTGCTATAAGCATAGTCATTAAATCATCTCTCAGCTGTTTGCTAGAAACCTACAAATGAACAGAAAGTTACATTCTCCTTCAGAATTAAAAAATTAATGAATTCTGTTAGAAGTAGAAAAGAGTAACCGTTACATCATCACCAGAAGCCAAGAGAAAGTGGAGAATACTGGGGTCTTGCTCATTCATGTACTCCTCATGAAATTGCAAATCCTCTCGCTCTACCATTTTCTGCAATTGCACGACAACAAAACACAAAAAGAAATCAACCAAAAGATAATGCTACTTTACAGTCAGGAAGACGAGATATCAATGTTATGTTTTTTTTTTATCTGGTTCCAGAAAAAGCCAACCTATATCCATATCAAGCAAATCAATTTAGAAAGAAAATTTTCAAATGCCACTAACACTAAATACAGTTCAAGTCATTTGCAAATTTACTGAATTGTCAGATCTCTGTGTTGAAAAATTTACGGTCACTTCTAACAAGCTTTGGCTTTGCCCATGCCCATGTTTAAAAGAAAGAAAAAACAAGGCAGATTTAGATGTCAGATTATAGTTTGCACGAACTTGGTTATGATGCCAGATGTGTGGTTTTTCTTTATACATCTCATTTTGAGTTAATATGAAAAGCTCTGGGGACAATTAAGTTATCTTTTGCATTTTTTTAACTTTATTGGTTCTGCTCTTTGCTTTGCTGCAATAGTAGACAAAACATTTTTGCTTATTAAAATGTCACAACATATTAACCATATTTTTGCAGAAACTCAAATAATGAAAAACCCACGTACAAGTTACTCATACATAACTTACATGTAAAATGAGAGCATCTTACCTTGCAAATGCCGATTAGGTCATCCAGTGTATCATTAATTAACTTTAGAGCTTCATTTACTTTTCTCTGACGAGGAGATATGTCTTTCCATACGGGAATTTCCCATGTTGGAATAGGTGATGTACTTCTCATCTCAGCTTCTCTCAATACGACGTATACTGCCTAATCACAGAAAGACAGGAGAAAATAAAATGAAGGGGGCACTATGGTGCAGCATCACTATACCACAATTTTTAGCATTTTGCATTTTATATTGTTAGATTGCCAGCTAAGGACAGAATTAGACAACATCTCTTAACTGAAGCTTAATAGCCTAAACTTCTCTGAATATTGTTGGAACCTTAATAGCCTACACTTCTCTGAATATTGTAAAATAAATAAATGAATGAATAACTACCTCAACAATTCCGTTGTCATGCGTCAAGGAATCAAAATCATAATTAAAAACTGCCTTGCCAATAACATCTAACGTCAACCTTGAAAACAGTGATTCCATTTCCACATCTTCTCCATCTGATGCTGCTTTCTCTAAATTTTCACAGAGTTTACATGAAGCTTCACCAAAGAGGCTAATCATGGCAGCCACGTACTGCACTTCAAAATGAGAAAATAATTTGAAAAAAATAATTCTTTGACGAGCAAGGAACAACAAACGAAGTTCTACATTAATCCATAGGGAAAATTTGTAATATGAATTACTTTCAAGATTTAAACGTTTAAATCCTGAACATATCAATTCTTGTATTTTCCAAGTTTTCATAAGTGGAAAGACTAATCAAATAAATTTGAGCAACATGGAGTTTAGCAAAGCAAGTATATTACCTTCTGATGTAAAGCAGGAACAATTGCACGCCTCCTGACACGCCAAATCTCACCGTCAGCTGGGATCAATCCCTTCCCCATCACAAAATCCAATATTTCTGCTAAAATGCCCTGCACTAATTTTAATCAATAATCCCTAAAATATACTAGTGTATGCATTCTCAAATTACAACATTAGTAATTTAGGAATACAGCTAGAGGTCATCAAACCTTAGAGTAAGCTTTGGAGTTGTCTCTCAGTATGTGCTTAGCAATTGCTGGATCCGAAACGATGAGAAAGGACTACGAGAGAGAGAGAGAGAGAGAGTGAGAGAATATATAGCATAACATCAGGACCAAAGTGTGAATTATCAGAAGTTCATACCAAGAATTAATGTGTTGGGCCATGGTCAATACTGATTTATAGATATGAGTAGAACTAGGGTGTTCCTAAGCTCACCATGCCGCTTGGTGAGTTTAACGCCAAAACCTATCGAATTAATTTCAAACGACAAATCCAAATCGTTGAAATTGATCTACTTTACGGGTGATGCATTTACATGCAAAATTTATAAATTTTCGATTTAATTTAGTATAAAATCAAGTAGTAAAAAAATTATGAAAAATGAATGCATTGAAATGAATTTAAAAACCTTCTTATTTGACCGATTGATTTTATACTAAAATAAATCCAAAATTTATAAATTTTGCGTATAAACGTATCACTCGTGAAGTATATTGGTTTCAAACTTTCAATGAATATTTATAAGAACACCCTAGTTTTGCTCGTTAGATATTCCTCATATACCAGCAACGACCTTTCATTCACAACTCATCTTGTTTAGTTTATGCTTGGAGGTGCCAGTACATTGAGCTGGTTGTTGTACAGTCTGATTTACTGGAACAGGATTTTTCTCTATCAGCACACGTGGTCAGCTTGGTTCTTCAAATCAGCTCAGAAAATAGGAATAATTCAAAATAATACCTTGGGGCCGAATACAAGACGAAAGATGCCACCGTAGGTCAGATAGAGTTCATAGAGAGGGAGAAAGAAAGCCTGGCCTCCTACTGCTGCAAATGAACCTCTCGCTTGAGGTATTGCCAGGCCCCGTTGGGTCTTACCCTCACCGATTAATCTTGAGAGGAGGCCCCGCACTGCCCGCACAAGAGAAACCCATCTTTTATTGAAACAACAAGAGATTGGAAAAAATAAGCAGATGAATGAATGAACTAATCTCTCTTGGAAAAGGCATTTACAGAATAACCTAACTTCAGACATTCCTAACAGCCTTAAACAACATATATAGTCAAAATAAAAGGTGGCTCAAATTCTGCATATTTGTTCAAGGGAATGATTTACACACCAAAGGATTTTGTTACTTCCATTTTGACCTGGCCAACCTATCTTGGTGTAGAATGATCATTTTGACTTCCATTTTTTTATTATTTTTCAAATACACAGGTACAAGAAATATAAAACTTTACAGGATATTTGTAATGGCCGAGTTAATCACGTGGTTGGTAAGGGTGATTAGACTAAATTTGTAAGGGTAGATGGCTTCATGAGCATTCTCTATGTACAATTTTCCCCAGACTCCATTTGCTCTGACTCTGAGTTGATAGTACACCAAGCTTGGCAGCATGATCAGGTGCATTGCAATTTAGTAGACAAATAACTGGCTGGTTGACTAGTTGTGTATGAGTACAATAATTTACTTGATCTGGTGCATGATAAGGGTCAGTTGACAAATAGAGCACATCAGACTGTTTGGAGATGAGAAGCCTCTGGTAAATTTACTGTTGAGTCCTTATATGATTGGTTGAGTTTTGGGAAGAGGGAGCAATTAGTTATAATTACAAACATCTTTGGTGTTTGCCTACACATCTCAACATTAAGGCTTTGATAATGTGATGTTTACGTGCAGTTTATCAGCTCCTTTTTAGCAATTTGTATTTGAAACTTAACAAACTTAATGCTTGGTTACTCTCATATGTAAACTGGTTTGTATTTGTTTCTAGTTTAATAGAAACTATTGCAAGTTTGCTGCTTGTTAAAAAAAAAAAAATAATACTTCAAAACCTTTCTTAATAATTATGTCTATTAAAACTCCCTATAAAAGATATTGATTCTGTACGCCATCTTATTTCATTTATTAAAGAGTATTACGAAATTACTTGGATTTTATAAAACAAAATAACCCAATCCAGAGAAAAAGATAATGTGGAGGCAGAAGGAGCTAAAATCTTGACTTAGAAACATATGATTAAAGTGATTACCTATATCGACTAATATATAAATTGAATCCACATGAGACGAAAAGAAAAAATGGAATTACCCTGATTCTGACACAGTGAACTCGCCAGACGCAATTCGAGACGCAAGCTCGGCGCGGCGCTTCTCCTCAAGGATCCGGTCGGAGTCTCTGTCGGTGGGGCCCGATGGCCGGCCGTTGGAAGAGGCGGAGCACCTAAGAGCAGACCAGCGATGGTGTTGGTTTTGGAATCTTAAAGGAGGGATAGAATTAGTAGATGAAAAGAGGGAAGTAGAAGAAGTGTGACAGTTGTGGGATGGGATTTGTAGGTGGATAAGAGGAGAAGTTGCCATGGAATTGGAAGCTGATCCTTCTTTTTATCACTCTCACTGAGTGATAAAAAGACAGCGTGTGAAGGAGAAGGCCGGAAGATTTGATGAGCAAAAAAGAGTTTTATCTCTTTCTCTGGTTTTGCGCCATCGCGCAGTCGCTTAAGAAGTGAATTCTGATTCTTTGTGCTGTTTTCTTCTTGCTGTCAGTGGTGTGAGTTACTGCAGATAGGACCAACCGCTATATTATTTGGACTATGCATGGGGTCCGCCTGTTAAGTTAAATGGGCCTGGCCGCCTGGGTTCGGTTCAAAACAAACGGCACGGAGGATTTGGATTCCTGCAGGAGACCGACGAGTGCGTAGATATCTCATATTTTGGGTGACCAACGTGTCCTGTGCCTATTCGGGAGACCGACGAGTGCGTAGATATCTCATATTTTGCGTGAACAACATGTCCTGTGCCTATTCGGGGATAGCGCAGGAGCCAGTATTATTGAGCTTTTCGTGCAGACCGTATTTGAATGTTTGAGATTTTTAAATAAGTCGCGCAAAATATGATCGTATTTGAATGTTTGAGATTTTTCAATAAGTCACGCAAAATATGAGATATGTCAGGGATGCGAATTTGATACTGACCTGGGTAGAGTAGGGCTAGGTAAAATTGCTCAAACTCGTAACTCGTTCATAACTCGCTCATTTACAACTTGAGTCAATTTCAACTCAAGTTGGCTGACTCGTTTAATAAATGAGCTGAGTTTGAGCTTACCCCAACTCGTTCATTTATAACTCGAGTTACATAGCATTGGTCACAATAAATCTCATAAATTGTTTTTATTAAGCTGTTGTATGAAAAATTACTGGTGCTTATGTACTAAGTTGTATAAAAAATTGTTAGTGCTTATGTACTATTGTTGTATGAAAAATTACTAGATACTGATAAATTATTTTACTAGTAGTATATAATTAACTGGTTAAACGAGTTATAAACGAGTTTTGAGCCAACTCGAGTTGATAACGAGCTGAGTTCGAGTTGGCTCTACAACTCGTTATTACCATCCCAACTCGAGTTGGCTCGCTCATTTATTTAATGAGCTAAGTTCGAGTTGGAGGTAACTCGGCTCATTTACAGCCCTAGGCAGGAGTGCGTATCCTCTGAGATATCTCATATTTTGCGTGACCGACATGTTCGGTGTCTATTCGGGATAACGCAGGGCTTAGTATTATTTGAGCTTTGAGATCTGCATAACTTATTTGAACGGTTGAGATTTTTCAACAAGTCATGCAAAATATTAGATATTTCAGAGGATGTGAATTCCCTGGGCAGTTTTATGAGATGGGACATTCGGTAAAGAAGAGTCCTTATCATCCGCATTAACTCAAAATAGCATTTTTTTTTAGTCAATGCATTCATTTTAAACGGAGTTAATCCAGCTCCGTCCGTCTCTAACTCAGGGTTCTTTAATATTAATATGGATTTAGTTTGTATGGATTGTAAAACAGATCACGGTCTAAATACATTAACTCAAAAGATTCTTTTTTAAGTTAATGTAGAGGATACGAATTCGGTAAAGAACGGGGAACTGACCAAATCCTTTGCCTAACAGAAAATTCTGCTCACTTTTAAATTTAGTCAATATTTAATTGACACATGACATTCATCTTTTATTTCATTAATGAGAATCATTTAATTAATTTATTATGAATCTTTTTTTTCCTTTTCTCTTTTTATTTAATGAGAATCGTTTTCGGTTTTTCTTTTTAAGTCAGCTATTTAAGTTTTATTTATTTAATTCGATGGAGTCAGTATGACTGTATGAGTATGATGTATTCGCCATTACGTAAGGTACTAAGTACCAGTTCATTATTTTTGGGATAGATATTGTTATACTGTTGTTTAAGGCGAATAATTAAGTAGTTTAAGCATTTGTCAATCATGCCACTGAGGTTTCAATTTTTAATGTTTTTAACTTTGAATGCTCTCATCTCACTCATATTCACTGATTTCATAAAAGAAGGATTACTATGTCTTGATCATGAAATTTAAATTTCTGACAATGTGTATAAATCAAATAGCTTGATAATTGCCCTCCAAATAAATTCCCGAACTCGTTCCCCAAGTATTTGATGTCTAACTTCCATTTTCAGTGCTCATATCTAAACTTTTAAAAGTCTCTTTGTAACCTTTTAGAATGCTACTCACAAGTTTTTAAACCTCTATCTACAAACATTTAAATCTTATATCTAGATAGTTATAATTCCTAACTATTTTTGTCTTCAAACCAAAAAAAAGATTTCTTTCACCTACTTTTTTCTGATCATTCTCGTTCATTTTTCCGACGACCCATGATGAATTTTGCGAATCTAAAAATACGAACGTTTTCTACTTGATTTTCTCTTTCAAATGAGATACATGCAGAAATACTTTTGAATTATTTTCAAGTCGTTATTTTTTTTAAGTAAAGTCCATGAGCACTGTAAATTCTCAAGTTTTTAAACCTCAGTCTATAACCTTTTAAACCTGACATGGAAACTATTTAAATGCTTGACACAACTACTTTAAAGGGTTGTAGACAGAGGTTTAAAGGCTTGTGAAGCAAAATAAAAAAAATAAAAAATAACTGAAAGTTAAGGATTGCACACAAAAGTTTAAATGCTTGACACGAGTATTTTAAACAGTTGTAGATAGAAGTTTAAATGTTTGACACAAGTACATTAAAAGGTTGTAGGCAGATGTTTAAAAGCTTGATTGCAGTATTTTAAATGCTTGAGTGTACTACTTTAAACGCATGATACTATATGATCGACATCAGAGATTTAAATGCTTGAACACAGTGGTTTAAATGATAGACATCATGTACCTGTTCGGCAGGACTCTAAGGAGCTCCTTAACGTCTTAATCCATCTTAATCTCAACGAACAGCCCTTCCTTAGAGAAGCTTAAGCAGGCCTCCTTAGCGCAAAATCTTAAGGCACCCTCCCCCTCTCCTTAAGAATCTGGCCTCCTTTGTCGTTCCTTAAGCCCAAATTATGTTGTTTTCGGACAAATTTCTCCTCAAAAAGTTAGAGCTCCTTAGCAACCCTCGTCCTTTTTATTCTCCTTCTCTCCTGTTGGGAGAACAATTCCCAAGACGAGGGAAAGAAAAAACTCCTCCCCGTATTGCCGATGATCAAGTAACCGGCAGTTCAATCCGACAACAGTGTGACGTTCTCCTTGAGACACTCTTTTCATTGACATCTTATTTGCCCATCTCTTCTCTTCTAAAGTATTCTGAGTCAGATCGAGAGAGGAAGGAAGCAAGTTTACGGAGGAGCAAGGTCGTGGTCGGCACTCTTGTCACCTTCTTCGAGGCCGATACTCCTTCCCATTTTTTCATTAGAGCAGTTCCCGGTATTTAAAACAACTCCTTTTGATTCTTTCGTTTTTTTTTTTGTGATGCTTCAAGCGATGAGCTTTTTCCATCTGATGTGATTGAATATTGTCGATCCTTCTCTGATTGATTAATTCTTTGTGAGGGATTGATATGTGAATTAATTTAATATCAAGAACCCCTTCCATACCCGGGCAATGAATTGACTTGATTTCGCAAACGTTTCTTTCAACTTTCCAGCACCTGGACTTGATTTTTTCAACTAAGGCTATTTTTGGGTATTTCTTCAACTTTCCATCTACGCCGGTTAATTACCCACCTGAACCAATTATTGGTTGTTTTTTGCTTCTTAATTTTGGGTTTGATAAGCTAATTTGATAAGTTAATTTGCTAATTTGCTGGTACAAGTGTTCTTGATTGTTGATGTTAGTATCAGTGAAGAAAAAATGTACCAGTGAAGAGCAAAAGAGAAAACATTATTTATCCATATTCTTCATAGATGTTAGAACATCTAGGAAATACGAAATAGAGTATTCATTTATTTATTGGGACATGTAGTTGGATTGGCAAAAAAGTGTAGAAAGGAAATAAATTTTATTTTCTGTTAGAACATTTTATTTTCTTTTCCATGTATTCATAAATTTTAAACTGATATTATGTTAATGGGTCAGGATGCAATTTCATCGATAATTTTGATAAATTTTATTTTGTGAATTTATGAATTGTTTTGATAGCTCTAAAGACCTAAGCAGTTAAAATGTGGAGGAATGGGTTTTTAGGTCTATACACACTATAATATATATTTTATTGTACTAAGTCTTCATTCTTAATCCTAGTACTCTACCGAACAAGACTCCTTAGCAAAGATTAAATTCTTAATCCTCTCACCTTTAAGGAAGGCTGCCGAACAGCTCCCAAATGTTTAAATGGTTGTAGACTGAGATTTAAAAACTTAGAATTTAAAGTGTTCATGGGTTTTACTTAAAAAAAAAAAACTTGAAAATAACTCAAAAGTATTTTTTCATGAATCTCATTTGAAAGAGAAAATCGAGTAGAAAACATTAGTATTTTTAGATTCGCAAAATTCATCACGGATTGTCGGGAAAGTGGACGAGAATGATTAGAGAAAAAAAATAGGTGAAAGGAATATTTTCCTTTTTGGCTTGAAGAAAAAAGTAGTTATGAATTAAAACTACTCAGATTTAAAATTTAAATACTTCCGGATAGAGTTTTAAAAACTTGCGAGTAGCATTGTAAAATATTATAAACAGAACTTTAAAAACTTGAATATGAGCGCTGAAAATGGAGGTTAGATAAAATTAAGGTTTTTTAGTTAAACTAGTTTTGGGACGCACTCGGGTATGATGGCTCAGGGGGCCAAAATATTTCCCTAAATTAAATTCACATAACAGACCTGAAAGTTCTTATATAATTTTAATTGTGCATAGATAAAAACTGAATGAAATATGTGGATTAAACTAGTCTAAGTTTTGAATGTTATCAAAAGATTGGGTAAATTTCGCCGGATGTCACTAAACTTTGTCTTTTGTCATGAATTAGTCAGTTAAGTTTGATTTGTCTCAATCAAGTCACTCTATAACTTTTCCGTCCAAAATGTTAACGGAATATTCTCATTCCATTAGTATTTTTGACGGAATATGCTCATTCTGTTAGTATTTTGGACGAAATGAGTATATTCCGTTAGCATTTTGGACGGAATGGACATATTATGTTAGTATTTTGGATGGAAAAATTATAAAATGATTTGATTAGAACAAATGAAGAGTTTAGTAACTTAATTGGAACAAATCAAACTTAAGTGACCAATTTGTGACAAAAACAAAGTTCAGTAACCTCTAACAAAATTTACCCTCAAAAGATTTATATCAAAATTTAATAAAATAATAGGAGAAGAGAGATGCACTGATTTGACAATGACATTCGCTCTTTTGAACTTGTGTAAGTTCTGCTCATCAGCAAGTTATTTTTTTTATTAAATCTGAAATGGAAGAAGGTGAAGAAACTTACGAAAGAGGAAAAGAAAGATAACAATAAATTAATTAAATGAAAAGATCATCATTAATGAGATAAAAGATGCATGTTATGTGTTAATTACATTGGTTAAATTTAATGGTGGACATAATTTTCCTGCTTACATGTGGCAGAGGATTCCGTTCCAAAAAATGGAGGCGTGCTAAGCATGTTAGATGAATTGTTCGCATTTCGTATATTTTATATATTTCGTATAGTACACAAATGTCCGGTGTTGCGTTGACGTATTCGAGCGAAAATAAATAAATTGTGTATTGGACTTGAACAATTTTTTCTCTGAGCGAGCAAAATTATTATCCATAAAAAACATTTGTTTAGAAATAGGAACAGTTAAGTAGATAATAATAACAATTATATGAACTAATAAATAATATAAAATTGTTATGAATATAATAGTGGATGGTCCATTCATTTTGTAACTTTCAATATTAATCCTTATTCATTTCCCCACTACCCCACTACTATTGGAATTCATATCCCACTACTATTTGAAATTTATTTTCTTATTTATTATTGTAATGACTTTTCATTTACAACTTGTGGCCTATAAATAGAGGCATTGTAATCTTGTATTGTACACATGAGAAATATATGAATAAAGAGATAGTCATTCTTTACATTTCCTTCTTCTTGTTTATATTTGTTTATATTTATTTTATAACACGTTATCAGCACGAGAGTTCTACTAGTTGAAGATTCGAGGTAACTTTGACATCTTTTATTTCAATTCTATTTAAATACATAATACTTCCAATAAGTAATTGCTAAATGGAATAAGTTATCAATTTATGTACATTTATTTTAAGATATTTAGTATGGTTCATATAATTTTATATGAAGTGCAAATTTTATTTTAATCTTCCAGAAGAAGATTTACAGAGATCTTCTTGAAGAAGATATATATATGATATAGAAAAATTAATCTAAGAAGATTTATATGATGTACAAATTTTGTATGATGTTCATTTTGTTATTTTTTTTTCAATAATTTAATCTTCTCGAAGAAGATTTCAAAATATATTAAGGTCTTCCTGAAGAAGATTTCAAAAGATATTAAGAAGTTCTTCTTGAAGAAGATTTCAAGAAATTTTATATGATGTCCGTGTTAATTTTATTTTTCAATAATCATCTTCCTAAAGAAGGTTTCAAGAAATATAATTTGTTCAAGAAGATTTTAAGAAATTTTCCTGAAGAAAATTCCAAGGAAATTTATATGAAGCACAAATTTAAATGATGTTCATACTATGTTTTTCAATAATTTAATTTTCTTGAAGAAGATTTTTAGAAATATTTTAGATTTCTTGTATCCTTATGGTTGAATAAAATAAAGTTGCTGATGATCATGAATTTTGTCCAATTAGTTATGTAGCAACACATAATAATAATAACAATAATTTCAGGACAAACTCGTCGATGTGGACGTGATAATAAAGAAAATACACATCTTTCCACCGGAAGTGGAGAAATAATGAGAAAGAGAAAAATAGACATAATAGCTAATGAGAGAATTCATGTTATTGTTGTGGTGATAAATGTCATTAGTCACGTACCTGTTGTACGTCAAAATATTTTGTTGACATATATCAAGCACCACTAATAATAATAAGAAGAAAAAGATCGAGACAAATTTTGTTTAGGTGATCTCGATCTTATTTTATTTGATGTTGCTCATTTGAATTTTCTTCATAGTAATTACAGAAAATAAAACTAATCACTTGATTAGTCATGATAGTATCCAAAATAAATAAATTAATAAAAATATTTTTGTTATTGTTATTGTATTTCTTATTTTTTTTGTTTATTACAAACTATTCGCATATAAATTCAATATGCATCGAATTGTACAGTCGCTATATAGTTAGAGCCAAGTGTCGGCTTGAAAATGGCTTCATCCCGCAGTGCAGAGGTATTTCCTAGCTAAGTTTCTTATTGTGATTTCTGGACTCTTTATTTTGAACTAAAAAGTGGCAAGTTTGTGCCTTGCACATAGTTGTAATTTTATTTACATCAAATCATTATATGTATAAAAATAAAAGCATTTTTTCGGAATTACTTTATCACCCAAACTAGTCTAGTTTGAATTGGATTTGTCCAAATTTTTTTGGTGATTTTGATAAACAAATAAATTATTTGCATTATATGATGCATCAAATATATACTGGCACTATATGATGACTAATATATTGAAATTTTAAACCATTGCATCATACTAGAGCTATAGGTTCATCATATATTGTATTCAACCAAGTTATTTCCAAATAATTTTATCCTGCCTTACCTCAATTTTATATCTCTTTGCTTCATGCCTTTATCCTAAAATTAGAATTATAATCAACTCTGAATCATCTTTAAAATTATTTGCTTTTACTGGGAAATTGTTGAAAAATATATTTAATATATTTTAGTTGACGTATTTATATTTTTATAAGAGATTGTAATTGTTGGAAGTGCAAGTTATGCACCTTGATAATTATATATTGTTTATATAAAAGAGATGATTTTCTTAAAGCCATGTATATATATATTTTTTAAATGGACAATTATATACTTATTTTATGAATGTATGTATTCAGAATTATATTTAAATACATATATTTATTTACGAGATTGTAATTGTTGTTAATAAAAAAATATATATATATTGAAGGCTCCGGAAGAGCTACTTTGTTGTTACATGGAGGAACACAAATTTATATTGGTGATGCATTATGTTCTTCTAAGTCTCAAATAATTTTGTTAAGTTTTAAGGACATCCGCCGAAATGGATATCATGTTGAGACAATATGTTCATAGTTTGGCATTACCGGTTGGGCCATTCCGGATCAATAATGATGCGAAAAATAATAGATAATTAATGTGGACATTCATTAAAGAACCAGAAAATTCTTTAATCTTATGAATTTTTATTTGTTGATTTCATTTCTAGAACGTATACAAGATGATATTTGTAGACCAATATATCTACCATGTGAACCATTTATATATTTTATGGTTATAATTGATGCATCAATAGTATGGTCACATTATCAACTCGCAACTTGACGTTTGCAAGATTATTTGCTCAATTGATTTGATTAAGAGCATAATTTTATGATTATTCAATTAAGAAAATACGTCTAGACAATATTGATGAATTTATTTCTAAGACAATGCATGTCTATTAGAATTGATGTTGTACATCATGTACACAAAAATGACAACTTGTTATTTTACATGCAACAACACTAATTCGCATCGTGCCAACAAGCTATTATAAAACTTCCCCTTTATAATTTGTTTTTGGTCACATACCTAATATTTCCCATATAAGAATTTTTGAATGTGCGATATATGTTATAATTGCTCCACCACAACGCACTAAAATGGGACATCAAAGAAAGTTGGGAATTTATATTGAATTTGAATCTCTATATGTAATAAAGTATCTAGAACCATTGATGGTAGATTTATTCATGGCTAGTTTTGCCGATTATCATTTTAATGAATTAATATTCCCAACCTTAGGGGGAGAAAAACAATCAGCTGGAAAAATATATTAGTTGGAATGAATTATCATTGTCTACTTTAGATCCTCATAAGTAATGTGAACTAGATGTTTAAAAGATAATTCATTTGGAAAGATTAGTTAATCAATCGCCAGACGCATTTACAAAGAAAGTGACCAAATCACATGTACCAGCTGCTAATGCTCCAATTAAAGTCGATGTCCCTGTTGGACAGACTAATGAAATTATAACACGCATGAAGCGTGGAAGACCAATCGGTTCCAAAGATAAAAATTCTCGAAAAAGAAAAGGAGCAAAGAATGAATATGGTCAAGTCGAGAATATGATAATTTTAGATAAAACTCTAGAAAAGAATCAAATTATAAGTAATACTGGAGTTCCAGCAGAAACTCGGGTATCTGAAATTTATGAAATTAAAGAGATCTCGATCAATTATATCATAAATGAAATAAGATGGAACCGAGATGAAATTGATATCAATGATATTTTTGCATATAATATAGCGCTAAATATAATGAATAATGAGGATCATGACCCGAAGTCTATAGAATGTCGACAAGGAAATTATTTGGCCAAAATAGAAAGATGCAATTGAGACAGAATTTAAATCTCTTAAAAATAATAATAAAAAAATTGGGCCTGTAGCTCCAATACATGAAGGCATAAAGTCCGAATAATAGAAATTGATATTTACGTGAAAACAAAATGAGAAAGGTGAAATTTTGAGATATACTCACCTGTGGTGGATGCAATAATTTTTATGTAATTAATTAATCTGGCAATACATAAAGAACTTGATTTGCGTCTAATAAATGTTGTTACAACCTATTTATATGGCTCACTTGATAATGATATTTATATGAAAATCTCTAAAGGATTTAATATGCTTGAAGCATATAATTTATGTTCTCGAGAATATTATTTAGTTAAATTGAATAAATCTTTATATCGATTAAAGCAATCTGGACACATATGGTATAATCATCTAAGTGAATATTTATTGAAACATGGATATAATAATGATACGATCTGTCCATTTATTTTCATGAAAAGATATGAAAATTATTTTGTTATAATTGAAGTTTATGTTGACGATCTAAGTATCACTGGAACTCCTGAAGAGCTTCCAAAAGCAATAAATTATTTAAAAGAATAATTTGAGATGAAAGATCTTGGGAGACAAAATTTTGCCTTGGATTGCAAATTGAACATTTAAAAATGACATTTTTATGCATCAAGAAAATTATATTGCAAGAGTGCTGAAATAATTTTATATGGATAAAATCACATCCATTGAGCACTCTGATAGTTGTAAGATAATTAGATATGAATAAAGATCTTTTTAAACATTGAGAAAGTGATGAAAAACTACTTGGTCCTGAAGTACCATATATTTATGCAATAGTGGAATTTATGTATCTTGCTCGACATACAAGATCTGATACATCATTTGCTATAAATTTATTAGCAAGATATAGTTTTTCTCCCATGCGAAGACATTGTAATGAAATTAAACATATACTTCGCAAAGCAAGCCGAGAATGTATTTGGTTAAGATCTGTGATTTAACACATTTATCAGACATGTGGTTTGTCTTCTAGAGAAATGATCCTGATGATCATATATGAAGATAATATTCCATAAATTACTCAATTAAAGGAAGAATACATTAAAGGTGATAGAACAAAACATATTTCACCAAATTTTTTTTTTCACACATGATCTCCAAAAGAATAATGTTATTAATGTTCAGCAAATCCGTTCGAGTGAGAATCTAGCAGATTTATTCACTAAGACACTACATACTTTAATATTTGAAAATGTGATCCGTAATATTGGAGTTGGTTGACTTAAAGATCTTGATTAATGTTGTCATGAGGGGGAGTTAATACGCATTACATTTTCCTTTACCATGGTTTTTTCCACAGGATTTTCCTGGTGAGATTGTAGTTGCGTATTAAAAGAATAATGTACTCTTTTTCCTTCACTAGATTTTTATCCCATAGGGTTTTTCATAGTAAAGTTTTAATGAGGCATATTCTTATGAAATGGACATCCAAGGGGGAGTGTTATGAATATAATAGTGGATGGTCCATTCATTTTGTAACTCCCAATATTAATCCTTATTCACTTTCCCACTACCCCACTACTATTGGAATTCATATCTCACTACTATTTGGAATTTATTTTCTTATTTATTATTGTAATGACTTTTCATTTACAACTTGTGGCCTATAAATAGAGGCATTGTAATCTTGTATTGTACACATGAGAAATATATGAATAAAGAGATAGCCATTCTTTACATTTCCTTCTTCTTGTTTATATTTGTTTATATTTATTTTATAACAAAAATTACTTTTTGTAGTTTAGATGTACTATGTATATCGGAATTTGGTGCAACTTTTAAGACTACACAAATGTTTATTTTAAAAAGAAAATCAGAACTTATTAACTAACAAACTCGGTATCTTTAGATAATTTAAAAAATAGAAATATAATACAGTACTATTATATTTTTAGATTTATGAAAAGAGTTATATCATCAACTTTATATATTAGCCTACTAATGAGCTGGACCAGCTCATGAGCAAATGGGTTGAACAACTCAATAAATTATATCGAGTTGGGTCTAAATTGAATAAAGTCCAAACTCAGCTTGGACTCGAATTTTATTACTCGAATAGGGTCGAGTAGCTCATCGAGCTAACTAAAATTTTGTTGGAACTCTCTCTATCTCTCGTCTCGTCTCTCTCCTCTTCCCGTCTTTTGCCAATTTGCCCTCACCTCGCTAGGGCTCGCTATGTTGCTCTCGGGTACACTTCGTCGCTCTCAACTCATCTGCTCTCTTGCTCCATTGCTTTAGGTTGCACAGATAATATCCACGAACCTGGTAATTTGATCTGGAATTTTTTTCGAAAAAGTGGCTTTTGGATTTTTTTTTTAAAAGATGGTAAGAAAAAAAAATCGAATGTATTGTTTCCGTTCTTTTATTTATTGTGTGCTATATATGTGTGTATTCATTTATATATTATCAGGGGCGGACACATAGTTCAAGTTAAAGAGGGCTAAGTCATCCCTACGGATTGAAACATTTCATTTTTGTCCTTTAAATTTTTTAATTTATACAAAAAATATTACTATTAACCCCTCATAATATAATACTACACAACTTATTAATCTAGCCCCCCTCCCCTCCTCCTCCCACCATCTCAATTTTCTAGTTCCGCCCCTGTGTATTATATCAAAAATGTTGCAGCCATGTAAATTTATCTTTCTTCTTTGTATATACACTAGTAGATACACATGAAATAATATATAAAAAAGACAGTTTTTGGATTGTATTTGGCCAATAATAATTCTGAATGAGCTGCATCTTTCATTATATATTACTGTATATTATTATTATTATTATTAAAAAATTCATATTATTAGAATTCACGATTTGAATGCTTGCTACACATAACAATTGCATGAGTGGTCTAAATATTCATGAATTCGGCCTTCATCCTCAGAGTATGAGTATGATCATAAATTTATAGGAACTTGTGCATTTTATGCAGTAAATCTGGTTTTATTTTCTTATGATATTATTTGAATTACTAACTTATCACTTTAGAATTGGAGAAAATTAAAAATTAGATAAAAACACAATATGTATTTTAGGGTCAAGAATATTACTCAATTAAAAAACAAAAATAAAACAAGAACATTCATCCCCCACATTCAGCTATGTATGCATGTATTCATAAAAATATTTTGTAATATTTAGGACTATGTACTAGATTTGATAATTGTTGTGTTATATGAAAATATTTTTCTTTAAAGTACCTTACTTATTTTTTAAGTTAAAATATTTCTTAGTTTATGCATTAGTTAATTAATATAAGTTCTCTGGTTCATGCATTGGTATGATTATTAATCTTTAAATTAACTTATTATTATTTTATTATTAATATTAATATAATATAATATTTTTCTAATGTGATAGATTACATATTCAAGAATATTAAAAACCAATTAGTCACTAAAGCAGAAAATAATTATAGCCCGCAATGTATTTATACTTCTATTAATCTCACGTCTCAATTCACCATAATTTTTCCTTTTTCAGTTGCAAATGTAATTTTTTTTTAATTAGCACATCGGAATTTATTAATTTTACCTTTTCTTGGTTTCATTGAATTTACTTTAATGAAATTTTGTCATTTACTTTTTATGGATTACTCTCGGCAGGAATCAATACTGACGTGTAGCGAGCTGTTTAAATACTAATATTTAAAACTTGTTGACAACAATTTGAGCAAAAACTTAGAGCAAATTAATAGTCCATGACCATAACATCAAACTCATCTTTATTTTTTATTTTTCATTATTTTAATATGGTGTGGTGCATATATAATCACATGAAAAGATATTGTTAATAATACACGTGTGGTGTTTATCAAGGGTAAAGATTTTATTTTTAAATGCCCTCCAAAAATTGAAATATCATCGGTACATTTCTAGCTTCCTTGAGAATATTAAGAAAAATTATAAGTTTGATATTTCATCATTTTCTGTTGTCTGTATGATGATAATATTTTTTTTTTCTCAAATGTGTTTATTTAATTGTGATTTTGTTTCATAATCCTTATTTAATGGTACTTAAATATTTAGATGGTGGCAAACATCAACTCTCGTGAGTCTGAATTTAAAATTGCCTATGAAGAGGTAAAAAAAATTACAATGTAATGTACATGTTGAAGTTGGTGATATTTCTATTGCTGTAAGTATAACTAGTGTTTTAAAATTCGGTGAATATACGGCCGTATATTCCTATTCAGTGTCTGGCCGAATAGAAAATAACTATTCGGACTGAATATTGAATCCATGCTTTAAAAAAATTAAAAAACATTCAAAATCCATTAAAAGAGTCCCGGACCCAAATCCATAACCCATTAAATGAGTTTCAGACCTGTCAGGTAGGTGTTCTCTTCAAGCGTCTCACTCAGAAGTCTTTTATAACCTCTACATGCTGCCTTATTGTATTTAAATACTGTGAGATTAAATATTTAATAAAAAAATCCGCATATATAAATCCGAATAAGAATCAGCATATTCGGCCGCATACCGTATATGCGGTATGCGGTGGCCTTCTGAATACCGCATAAGAACCGAATATTAAAATACTGAGTATAACACCTACTCACCCACAACATAAATTACTTACTGCATGTGTTATATGGAAATATTTTTTAAAAATACTTTACTTGCTAGATATATGGAACATGATTAAATTTCGGAAAAGAGAAGAGAGAAATTTCATGTGGTCATCCGTGTAGTAGAAGTTCTATAAAATGAGTACCGAATGGCAGTCCCTCAAATGTTTAAAAAATAAATAACGAAAATTTTACATATAAAGCATGACACATCAAAACAAAGCATAAATAATTAAAATAATGAATAATTACTTGTCAGTTGTCACAATCTTGTAATAATATTTTGTACAGACACAAGCCAGCATCATAGAGCCTTTTCATTTCTGTTTGATTCCCGCCGCAAACTTTTTTACATTATAAACAAATATTTAGAAACAATGATATTAACCGATATTTTTATTAAAACCCCTAAAAAAAAACAAATTATCAAATCTGCTCCCACTTTGAAATTATAATTATTTCTACCCTAACCGCCCGTGGACTGGGCGGTCCACTTTTCCCACCAGACCGCCCAGCCACTGGGCGGTCCACTTTTGAAACCTGACCGCCCAGAGGCTGGGCGGTCTTCTATTGTTTTTTTTTTTTTATAAGAGTTTTATGTTTTAATTTGTTTGAATGTTTTATATTAAATTGTTGTAATGATTTGTTTGAATGTTTCATATTAAATTGTATGATATATATTTATTATTTGTTGACGATTATATTTTTATAATTGACGATTATTTTTATATGTTATGTAATTGTCTAGGTTTAATATAATTGATTAGTTTTATATTAAGTTTTGTTAATGTTTAAATGTTTCTAATTAGTAATCGAAATGGTAAGTCTAAACAACAAAAGTAGTAATCGAAATGGTAAGTCTAAACAACAAAAGTAGTAATCGAAATGGTAAGTCTAAAAATGAAACATAACAGTCCAAACACGAAATATAATAATCCCAACTAAAATACTAGAAACCTATCAAACTAAAAAAAATATAAAACCCTAACGGCGACGACGAGGGCGAGGTCCGGAGAGGTCCAACCTCTCAGGTGCACGGTGCTCCCTCTGCGACGGCGGACGCCTCTGGTGTACCTCATCCACCTGCATGTCATCGTGTACGGCCTCGCGCGCCCATGGGTCCGCCCCCAGGTGTAATGCATGCTCCCCATGGATCCCCGCCTGTGTACGCAACACCCACGGATCGGCCTCCCAAGTAGGAGGATACGTGGCCGGAGGCGGTGTGCCAAATATAGCAGCGGCAAAGCCATCTGCAGTCTGTGCCCCACTCCCACTGGCCTCGCCGTCGTGCTGTCTGGGCTCCATATACTGCGGTCGGTGGGAGCTAGCTGGCTCCCATCCGCCCTCATCTGGAGCTAGGTCATCCAAAGAGAAAACGGCGGCGGCAGCGGCGGCGGCGGCAGCTTCATCCTGCATTTAAAAAAATGTTAAATTAGAGACATAGAAGTAACGAGTAAATTAATTAAATAATGAACTTTTGCTACCTCGGTATGCTGCACTGGAACTCCATGCTCGTTGTAGTACGCGTTCCACGCGTTGTTGTTCAACACCCATTGGTGGATCGCCCAACCCGAGTCATCTTCTGCAGAAATGAAGATAAATTAATAAGAATGATCTTTTAGAGATACACTTAATAATGATCATTTGTATGACATATTATTACCTGCAGGAGGTGGCGGCATCTCCGCAGCGTAGATAGGGTCTCCAGGCTGCTCCGGATCTGGTGGTGGGGCCTTTATCTCGCGCCAATTGATGTCCTCTCCAGCATCGTGCAACATACCAACGAGGCGCCCGTCCCAACCAGAGTCCTCCACGATCGGTGCACTGTGTTGGAGCATTTGACATCCTATCGCTCTCCAACTTTTTCTCGCCATGCACACCAAGCTGTGTGCCACTCCTCTAATACCCGTCAAAATCTGCACACAATGTATTTTTATTATTATTATTGGAAGATGAATAAATAACTACAATTTTTGGAGCATGTCAGTTTCATTTAAACATACCGAACGAGTATGGATCGGGCCGAAAGGCAAGTAAGTCCTAGATCCGTCACCCGTGAGTCTCCGTCGAAGGGCATCACCATAGTCCCCCTGTAGATAAACCGTCGGCATGCCCCATCTCTGGTACCAGACTAAATATCGCAATCTCCAAGGCCCGACCGGCATAGGGGCATCTGGAGCTGGAGGTGGTGTCCATAAGTGAAACTGGGGTGATGCAGCACGCTGGTAATGCTCCAAGAAACGCGTGCTCCAGTCGACTTTGGGCTTGTTGTGTTTAGTGCTGCAATATAAATTAATTAGTAACGTGTATGGTTGAACAAGTAATAAAATAGACAAAGGATAAGGCAGTGGGTACTTACCTGTGCAGCTGGGTGGTCTGCTGCTCGCCCAACTCTGGAAAATCCGGGACATAGGCATCCAAGCCAAACTGACGGGGCACTCGATCAGGATAGTGGTACTCAACTATCCAGAAGCATACGCACGGCCCCCGATAAAACGAGAGAGGTCTCTGCTCTAATGTCAGCGGGCACAGAAGGCCCCGATCGTAGAACAGACGATAGGGGTACCAGGTGATGCTCGCCTCGTGAAGCATCTGGAGCTGACCCCGGACATATGAAATCCCCACGGTCCTCCCCCTGCCCGTGTCCTCGTATGTGTGGGGAGGAGCCCATATGGCACCGTACCCCGGACGTCTCTCGGGGTCATCTCCCATCCATAACCCATGCTGAGCTGGAGGAACAGGCCGACACACCGGTATGTGTGACCAGGACCACTGCTGGAGTAGAAGAAGCGGTCCGGCAATCTGCTTGTTCGTCGCCTAAATTTTGGAAATGCGATGCATTTCTGGTAAATATGGAACCCTAGTATATATAATAAAAAAATTAAAATATTTGTACAAACTTACCAGACAAGCATGACACAAGCCTCGGTATAAGTGGGCGAGCACGGCTCCACCCCAATTCCACTTCGACGGCCGCTGAATGTCCCTCAGCAGAGAGAGGAACATAATCGGGACTGCGTCACCGCTGGAATCGACAAACATGACGCTGCCACATAAATCCATGACAAACGCCCTCACGTACCTGCAATATAAATTAGAGTCATAAATAACTACATTTTTTGTTGAATCCAAAGCATCATTAATTTGCAACTGTTTGTGTTTACCTCAGAACAGTCTGCTCGTCACGTGTCTCGCGGGTGATCCTACGCCGGTGGAAGTAACTGCGGAGCGCCGCAAGACTGATGCAGTACTGTGAATACCGGTACTCCTCCTCCTCCTCTCCTTTCTTCTTCTTCTTCTTCTTTTGCAAGTCCGACGGAGCGGCCCCCAGCAGATCCGGTATCATGTGCATCAGGTCTGGATGGTCTGAGATACCACCGATGGGGTCGCCGTCTATCCGTAAACCCCACAAGGCGCTAACGTCACCTAGTGTGACTGTCATCTCCCCAACCGGAAGGTGAAATGTATGCGTCTCCGGTCGCCATCTCTCCACCAGACCGCAAACGAGAGCCTGGTCAATATCACAGTGAGGCATGGTGGCCAACTGATACAACCCGAGATGAAGGATGCACTGCTCCATCAACGGGTGACGGACGTATGGTATCTCGGGGGTGCGATGCCTCACTGTCATCATCGTCGTGTCCTGCATTTTACAATTATTTCAATATAAACGTCTAATTAAATAATGCTATTTAAATTAGGAATACAAAACCAACGTACCTCCATAGATGCAAGTGAGACACGGTGCCTGACATGTGGGATCCACAGAAGAGGACTAAACGTGTCAGGATGGTGAGGGGGATAATCTCCAAAGGGAGCATCTGCACCGGACGACTCTGCACCGGATGCCTCTGCACCGGATGCCTCTGCACCGGATGCCTCTGCACTGGATGCCGGTGCACCGGATGCCGCTGCACCGGATGCCTCAGCATCGTGATCATGTGAACTCTCCCCCGTCTCCAGAGGGGCATCCCATGCACGTCCCCGTCTAGTTCTGACCATACTACATTTCAATAAACAGAAGATTTTATCTTACAAATCCTGATTTATAAATCCTAACTTATAAACTCTAATTATGTCAACCCTAAACCCTAATTTAAGAATTCAACCCTAATCTAACAATTCAACCCTAAACCCTAATTTGATCCATAAACCCTAATTTAACCCCTAAACCCTAAATTAACAATTCAACCCTAATTTAACAATTCAACAAAATTTAAACAATTCAACCCTACATCCTAATTTAACAATTCAACCCTAAACCCTAATTTGATCCCTAAACCCTAATTTAACCGCTAAATTCTAATTTAACCCCTAAACCCTAAATTAACAATTCAAAACTAAACCCTAAATTAACAATTCAACCCTAATTTAACAATTCAACAAAATTTAAACAATTCAACCCTACATCCTAATTTAACAATTCAACAAAATTTAAACAATTCAACCCTACATCCTAATTTAACAATTCAACCCTAATTTAAACAATTCAATCATAAACCCTAATTTAAACAATTCAATCATAAACCCTAATTTAACAACTCAACCCTAATTTAACAATTAAATCGCGACAGGAAAATCAACAACCCGCACACGATAATTAACAATTCAACCCTAATTTATGAACTTCAGTTTTGTCAACCCAAAATCCCTAAACTACGAACTCTAATACCGGAAACCCTAATTTTGAAGAATTCAATCGTTTCGGGAAAATCAACAACCCGGACACGATAATTAACAATTCAATTCTACCAATCGTTCCAATGCCAATACAAGATACAAAATATAAATTAAAAAAATTATTTAGAAACTTACCCGAAAATAATCGGATTGTCGCCGAGATGGCCGAAATTAGGGTTCGGGTGAGAGAGAGAGAGAGGAAGAGAGAGAGAGAGAGAGGAAGAGGGAGAGAATGGCAGAATAGAGAGAGAGATAGAGAGAGAGAGGAAACCCTAGAGAGAGAGAGGAAGAGAGGGAGAGAGAGAGAGCTATAGAGAGAGGAAGAGAGAGAGAGCTCTAGAGAGAGGAAGAGAGGGAGAGAGAGAGAGAGAAAGCACTGGTTTAGTGGGGTGTGGTTTCGGGCGGCGACGCGGGCGGCGGGAGAGGCGGGGCTGGAGGCAGAGAGAAGAGAGAGAGAGAGCCGCTGGAGGGGGCGGACCGCTTTAAAAAAAAAAAAAAATTTCATAGTGGACCGCCCAGCGTCTGGGCGGTCAGGTTTTAAGAGTGGACCGCCCAGCCTCTGGGCGGTCAGGTTTCAAAAGTGGACCGCCCAGTGGCTGGGCGGTCTGGTGGGAAAAGTGGACCGCCCAGTCCACGGGCGGTTAGGGTAGAAATAATTATAATTTCAAAGTGGGAGCAGATTTGATAATTTGTTTTTTTTTAGGGGTTTTAATAAAAATATCGGTAATATTAACAACTCATAATAAGAACAAAAATGTGTACAACACTTAAATTGTAGCAATATTTTCCTGTACCATGTTCTAAATATTGAAATGTGCTTGGAGACTAAATTTTACATTTTTTGGAATTTTTTTACTATTTATTAAGCCACTTTGACTGATCCGGTGGTCCAGAAAATTTTACTATTTTTTACTGTTCACAGTGGATCAGCGATTTTCAAAGTGGCTTAATAAATAGTAAAAAATTTCAAAAAATGTAAAATTTAGTTTCCAAGCACATTTCAATATTTAGAAAAAGTTGAACGGTTCGGATCAGCTGTTTGAATTTTCAAAATGCAAAATATGACCCGAAGTAAACGGGAGTTTTACTTTGCAAAGCACAATAGCCCATATCTCTCTCTCTCTCTCTATATATATATATAGAGGTTGGCTACTCTACTTACATAAGCATATGAGGGCATATGCTTATAAGTCATTTTTGCATTTTCAATGTCCAAATGGTTGATCTAAAGTACTCAACATGTTCTCCATATTAATAAGTGTTTGGAAACGAAATTTTACATTTTTTGGAATTTTTTTACTATTTTTCTAAAAATTTTCAAAACAGTGATTTAATATGATAAAAAAAATAATAAAAAAAAATCTGAAAAATGCTATTTTGAAAAATTCTAAACAAATAGTAATAAAATTCCAAAAAATGTAAAATTTCTTTTCCAAACACATATTAATATGGAGAACATGTTGAGCGCTTCAGATCGACCATTTAGGCATTGAAAACGCAAAAATGACTTATAAGCATATGCTCTCAGATGCTTATGTAAGTAGAGTAGCCACTCACTATATATATATATAGAGTACGGCTAACGTGCTTCCTCTAGTATATTAACAATATGCTTCTGGCCTCCAAAATCTATCGAATGGGTTTCAAATGACAAATTCAAACCGTTCAAACCGATCTCCTTACCGAGAGCTTCGTTTCCATATAAAAAGTTTTAATTTTCAAATTTATTACTATCAAGTCAAGTGGTAAAAAAAAATGAGCAAAATAGTGCATTAAAATGTGCACAAAATCCTTCATATTTTGACCGCTTGACTTGATGGTAAATAAATTCGAATTTTTTTTTTTTTTTATATGGAAACGAAGCTCTCGGTAAGGAGATTGGTTTGAACGGTTTGAATTTGTCATTTGAAGCCTATTCGATAGATTTTGGAGGCCGGAAGCATATTGTTAATATGCTAGAGGAAGCGCGTCAGCTACAAAACAATATGTTATATTATATGTCCAACTGAATATTATTAATACTCCAGCTTCAGCTACGAAACAATATGTTACATTTGATTGAAATGTTGTGACAAGTCAGGGGCACGATCGATGAACATTACTAAAGCAATAAACAAGTTTACTATTTGTAATTTTGTAGAAAATATTTCCAAATTTAAAATCAAAATGTTATTTGCAAACTATTTGAACAAATATAAATGTTTCAACCATAATTCAAATATAATGGACATTAAATCGGAGAGTCAATGATATTTAAATTTCAGTCGCAGTTGATATTAGTTTAGACATTATATTTTGTTATACTATGAATTATTTTATAATTTTTGTGTTAATTTTAGGCTGAAGTTAATCTAAACGGAAGGGTTCAGCTGATAATAAATTATCTTGATATATTTGAAGATTAAAAAAATAAAGATAAACTTTAAATTTAATATTATAAGTATAGTTTATATTATAAATGTAACATACCGATTAAAATCATAAGACTTAGTTCATGTTATATAAGTAATTAAATATTATTTCTAAAAATATATTATTATGATTATTATTGTATTATCAACTATACTCAAAGTCTCTAATTGTTTGAGTATTTAATTAGTGACAAATAAATTCTGCAAATAATATTATTGAGAAATAATTCCACTTCAAATTTAATAAAATGTCTATATTAGAAGTAAATATTTCTGATTTTTTGTGGACTGAACTAGAAAGGTTTACGGTATAAAAAAAATTGTGCCAAACGCTATGGACATCCTTTCTATGTTATGAGATTTTCAGGAAACGACTTTATTTTTTTATTTTTAAACGCTACAGATAAAAAAAAAAAAAAAAAAAACCAGGAATGGACAGTGTGATGAAATGGAACTGCAGTCCAATACAGCTGAAGAGGAGACCAAAGACCGTAGAGCTGTGCATGTACATTTACACCTTGTTTGGATGTGGATGGAGAGTAGAGGTAGGGAGAAGAGTGAAAAATAGAAGGAAATAGAATGGAATAAAAAGAAAGATTATTATATTTAATCTTTTTATGTTTGAATAATTAATGAATAAAAATAAATTTAATTTTTTTTCTGTCTTACTTTTTGTTTGATTAATTAAAATTTAGAAGATTAATACGAAATTCGATGGCTGCTGTACGTTTGTGACAAATAAACTTTGATGAAAATTATATAGTAAGATATATGATTGGACATTTGTATCATTTTCTCTGAAAATATTTGCAACAATTTTTTTTCTTTTTCGTTACACCTCAAATTAGAAGAGATATCAATTCTATTAGTTATAATAATGTAATTTTTAAACATTTTACCTCATGTACTCTTCACATCCAATATATATTAATCATGTTTCTTTGTTTACTGTACAGAGCTTTCAACCAAAAACCACTCAATTGATATTTATAAAGTAAAGATTTTTAACATAGCATATTGATTATATGCAGTGTATAAATTACGAGGAGGGTTCAAATGCCTTTATTTTTTGTGTCTCCATCATGCTTCTATTTTTGAAAACTTTAATAACTCAAAATTTAAAACTTAAAAGTCAAAATAAAATCGTTGGATATGACCTACATTATTTTATCTATGTGCTCATAAAAAATTGCACATTTTGATTTTGTTTTTATGTGAATCAATAAGTTGAAAAATCAACGTCTAGAAATTATCCACTTTAGTACGTTTTTTACAAGCTCTTGATGACAACCAAATCAAAATTGAAATGTAGTAATTTTTTACATGTGCATAGATAAAATGATGTAAATCATATTCAACGGTTTTATTTTGACTTTTAAGTTTTAAATTTTGAGTTATTAAAGTTTTTTAAAATGGAGGCATGGTGGAGGCATGAAAAATGGAGGCATTTGAACCCGACATTTTTATTAATATCCAAAGTTTAATAGAAATTAATTAATATACCCAGATCCCCTGAGTATTTATAAAAATACCCCTACCGGCCATTTTCTGGCCGGTACCCTATTTATTTGCCTACCGGCCATTAAATGGCCGGTACCCTTAATTTTTTTTTAGAGACACTATGAAGAGCAAGATGCTGAAATCTAACACTAAAATTTGAATTTTTAGTTTAAATTATTGGTTAGATTACTTCTTTTGATGTATAATTAGCATATTTATACTAAAATACGCTAAATTACTTGAAATTATGTTAAATTACGTTGAATTACACTAATTACATTAAATTACGCTAAATTACACCAAATTACGGTGCATCATCGATGTTTTATTAGCCTTAGCATTGGCAATTAAGTATGGTAGTGCTAAAAAAACATCAATGCGTCGCTGATGTTTTTGTAATGAAACATCGATGTTTTATTAGCCTTAGTATTGGCAATTAAGTAGGGTAGTGCTAAAAAAATATCGGTGCGTCGCCGATGTTTTTGTAATGAAACATCGATGCACTTCTGCCGTTGTTAAGCCGTGCATAAAGCATCGGTGCATCATCGGTTTTTTTGCATGAAAACATCATTTAAAAAAAAAGAAAACTTTAAACGACCATAACTTTGGTTAGGAAACTCGGATTTGCGCGTACGACCCCAAAAAAATGTCGTTTAGTGCCTAAAAAATTGAGTTAAAGTTTTTTATCATCGGTAGATACACAACGACCTGTATGCGGCTAGTGACAGTGTCTATGCGGTTGATGATTAGGAAGGATAAGAAACATGAATCACATTAAAACAACCGGATCAACCTGAACTAGTGAAATTGTTAAAACTTAGTATCTAAAAAAAACGTAGTTTAGTGTTCGCATGCGGCTAGTGAATTGAAATTATGTTAGCGGAATTTTGCGTATTTCAGTATAATTAGCGAAATTAGCTTAATTTAGCGTAATTTAACATAATTTCAAGTAATTTAGCGTATTTTAGTATAAATATGCTAATTATACATCAAAAGAAGTAATCTAACAAATAATTTAAACAAGAAATTCGAATTTTTAGTGTTAGATTTCAGCATCTTGCTCTTCACAGTGTCTCTAAAAAAAAAAAAAATTAAGGGTACCGGCCATTTAATGGCCAGAAGGCAAATAAATAGAGTACCGGCCAAAAAATGGCCGGTAGGAATATTTTAATAAATACTCAGAGAATCTGAGTATATTATTTAATTTCTATTAAACTTTAGATATTAATAAAATATCGGCATTTGAACTCTCCTCATAAATTATATACATAATTATAATTTTATAGTCTGTACGCCGCATGAAACCAAATTAATATGTTAAAATCTTTACCTAACTAGGTGCGATTAATTTTCCATGGGCTGGCTAAGTACTAGAACAAAAATCCTCACATTGAATTTTTTTTATGTCATAGTAAAAATATAAGAAGTCAAGAAAAAGACACCGATAAAAATGATAAGGAATTGGTGAGAATCGATTTGACAAAAATAAAACACAAAGAATTCTTGGTCTTCTTCGTGAGTCCGTACCCCCCCATGTAACTCATGTACATGAGGTGTAATCCCTATAAAACGGACGGTCCAAATTAATTATAGTCGGACCAAACTCAATTCAGTGTTTATGAAAAATATAGTGTCCGTTTCGAAATTCGTACCAAATTAAAAGAATGATCCATATTTACTAATTGCATCTCAGGTAATCCGAATTCCTTCTTCGTTGTATAACAGTAGAGCATAGGTGCATAAGAAAAAAAAAAAGTAAAATTTCATTTTTTTTTTCTAGGCATAAGGTCACCGCATACCTCATACAAATTATTATTTTTTAAAATTTTAAATATTTTTAAATTCATAAAAAAATCAAATCGTAAATACTAAATAGTAATAATAAAGGAAGGAACCTCCTAAAATTGTATAAAAGTTACTGAATATATAATTATAACATATAAGATCAGTCCCAGGTTAAATAGTGGTTCTTATATAAAATTAGTACCATTACCAAAACGAAAAAAAGAAAGAAAGGACTAATATGTCAAATTTCAAGTGTTTTTTTTTTTTTTTCCAAAAGTTGGATGCCCAAGCATTTTTTTTTCTGTTGGAGTTTGGGCTGTCTTACCCGGATCCATATCCTCGACGGTACCGTAAAAGATTCCCTTTTACAATTAGCTATTTACGGTTGAGATTAACTTTTAGCCGGTTTGAGATTCGGGCTGACCGAGGGGTAGTATTATTGGGCTTTGAGATTCGTGCCAAGTTAAAAAGAACGGTCCAGATCAAGTAATTGTAAAAGATTCCCTATTACGGTACCGTCGGTGATATGAATTCTGTCTTACCCATCAGGCCATCATATGACTCGTTGACGAGTCCGAATCTGCTGCGATTCCGAGAGGGATCGCAGGATTCTGAAATTCTGAGATCAACGGTTCAAACTTTTCCGTGCGCGGATCTCGGAAACATTCTCAGAAAAGTAAATTTTCATGCACGCATCTCGAGAAAGATCAACAGTTGAGATCGGATCGCAGGTCCTGTGATTCTCCGAGGATCGCAGGTCCTGTGATTCTCCGAGAATCACAGCAGATTTATTTTCCTCGTTGACAGCGCATTGACAATAAAGTCAAAACTTATGACTCATCCACAGCATAGTGGGGCCTACGAATTAATATTGGATGATATACATAGGTAGCGTCTGAGTCTATTTTAAAACAAAAGTCAATTGATACCGAAATTGATTGTTACACCACAATTAGGATTAGCATGATATATAATTGTCAACACTAGTCATAGGATCAATTTCCTGATCAAATATAGCTCAGTTGTATTAAGGTGGCCCCCACTACTATGCAAATTATAAACATGAGCCAAGTACTGAAATAAATTTAACATGCAAAACAGGGAAGTTGCAATTAAATTACACAACTATGCAAGTCAAATTATATAGTTTAACGAGGAGGCATGCTTCTTAAGCTCACCGACCAACACGCCAGGCTTTGCCAGGAAACCGGTAGCCTTCCCCCATTTTGTCACCTCTAATTCAGTACCAAAGTACCTTCGATCCACACCAAGAAAAACCTTTGCAAACGGCTCTACCATAATTCTTGGGCTAGCCGTTACAATATATCGTTTGCCAAAAGAACTGAAAACACGCCAGCTCTCTGGATGCACATCCTCAGCGTAGAATTTCGGGAGAACTGATCGAGCGACCATCTTGATATCTTTAACTTTTAGACCGGCAACAGAAATATAGACAAGCATTTCAATTTCGGCCGATTCAGAGAAGAAAATGTATGTAATATAGATAATTGGCACGGATAGGAGAAGAAGGATAGCTCTGAGAAAGCTACCAGCTTCGAGAGCCACAAGCAGGTTAATAGAGTTATGTTGGAATGCATTGAATCAGAGGCATCAGCAGCAGCTCAGTCAACAGTATCGGCCAAGTCAACAGCTCAAGGAAAGTCAACAGTTAGTTAGCTAGATTGTTAGCAGATGCTGTTATACAAATAGTTAGTTATAACTGTCATTAGAATAGTTGTTAGAGAATAAAATTGTAATTAGAGAGAATCTAAGCTGCTGTAACCTTTTCCTATATATAGGAGTAAACATGTACTGTAGAAATTAATCAAGAATGAATAAATGTTGAATTCTGTTGGAGATTATAATACAACCTCAGAAGATTCATCATTGGTTGTTAATAGGCAACAAATAAACTAGCATAGCAAATACAGCTGTATATCTGTAATTGGTACCTAGCTTATATTTAGGATGTAATTAGGCAAGAGATCAATCAATCTCTTATTAAGGAAAACAGCCAACGGCTAGTAGCACAATAAGCTATATGTATGCATATACAGGAAATGTAAAAATCAGAACAAATAAACAAAGCAATTGTTCATCATTTCTCTATTCTCTAAATTTCCACATGGTATCAGAGCGGGAAAACTCCTGACTCAAGAAAAGCAAACATAGCTGCAGATAACAAGAACTGCAAGCAACATAAAAAAAAAAAAACCACAAAGCTCTCAGAATTGAGCAACGATATCCTCAGCCAATTACTTGACGAGCTACTCGCGCTATTTATCTGTCATCATCGAGCAATAGTAAACCTCTCCTTACCAGTATCTATTCTTATCAGTTTCTTTCACAAAAACAAGAAAGGGGCAGCAACAGTACCTTTGCAAACAGATCCTTACCAGTACCTCTACCAGAAACCAGAACCCTACCAGTCTCAATATGTCTCAATCCGACAACTCAAAACTCACAAATATCATTCTCAATGGCAACAAAAACTACATCCATTGGTCCAGATCGGTCACAATAGGTCTTGGTGGCAAAGAAAAACTATACTTTGTCACTGGAACCAAAGAAAAGTCTACAACAACAAAACCAAACGAGGCAATAGTCCAAGAGACAGCAAAAATAGAAGAATAGGAGACCACTGATCAAATGATCATGTCATGGCTACTCAGTACAATGGATCCCAAAATCTCAAACGTACTAATGTACTCCAAATCATCAAAAGAAATATGGGACAAGGCAAAAAGAAGGTATGGCCAAACCAAAAACTTTGCTCACATATTCAGTCTCAAACAAGAACTCTCCCAAATCAAACAAGGTCATTTAAACAACAATGAATTAGTGACTGAAATCATGTCCAAATGGGAGGAACTTAACATATATCTTCCACCGACCACTGACCCGATTGAAACCCAAAAAAGAGCAGAACAAGACTTGATTTTTACCTATTTGGGGGCCCTTGATCAAAGCTACGAGGCAATCAGATCTCAAGTCTTGGCTTCGGCCGAGATGCCAAGCTTTGATGACATAGTGGCAAGAATCGAGCAAGAGCAGTCTAGGCGAACTCTCATGAATCCCCAACAGTCCGAAAACCAAGAAAACAAGGCGTTTCAGGTAAAACCCTCAAATCCTAATTTCAGGGACACGGCCAAAGGGAAGGGAACTTCCAGCACCGAGCAGTGCGACCACTGCAAGAGAGCAGGGCACAACCGCGACGGCTGCTGGTTTCTCCATCCTCACCTCCGGCCGGTCCGCGAGAAAGGCGACAGAGGGGGTAAGTGGGGCGGCGCGAAACAGAAGAAGTTCGGGGGTTTTAGCAAAGGAGAAGAGAAAGAGACAGACGGGACTGGATCCGAATCGGCTTACTTGACTCAACCAAATAGTTCCTCCTCCGATCCAGCAGGATCTTATGTGGCGCAAACAGTGCAACTGAATCAGCTGCTCACTCAGCTAAACAGTTTGTTACAGCACCAAAAATCAGGTTTTGTACATTCTAACACTAATTTTAATTTATCCAAAATCAACAGGAATGTTAAAACTGCAAATATGTGTCAAAATATAAATAGATGGATAATTGACTCAGGTGCTAGTGATCACATGACAGGGGACAAAAATAAATTAACCAATATTACACAAAATAAAAATTCTCAACATGTAATTGTGGCTAATGGAGATAAAGTCCAAATTCATGGTTTTGGTACAACAAAAATTCTTACAAAAGATGTGAAAAATATTTTATATTTGCCCGATTTTAATTCAAATTTATTATCAATTAGTAAAATAACCCAAGAATTAAATTGCAATGTTATATTCTCACCAAATAAAGTGACCTTTCAGGATCGAGAATCAGGGAAGAAGATTGGTGAGGGATGGTTGAAAAATGGCCTCTATTATCTTGATGAAAACACCAATAAATGTCATATGTCATTAAATTTAGTAGATCGCGATAAATTGTTGCATTGGAGATTTGGTCACCCATCTGATCAAATTTTGAATAAACTTTTTGGTTATAAATTAGATTCCAAAAATTGTGATGTTTGTAAGTTTTCGAAACAAACTAGATTACCATTCTCTTTATCTACTAATAAGTCAGAAAAATGTTTTGATTTAATTCATTCTGATGTTTGGGGTCCAGCCCCTGTTGATTCTTATAATCATTTTAAATATTTTGTTACATTTATTGATGATTTTTCTCGCACTACTTGGGTCTATCTTTTAAAAGGAAAAAATGAAGTTTTTTTATGTTTTCAAGAATTTAATAACTTTGTAGAAAATCAATATAATGCAAAAATTAAAACTTTTAGATCCGATAATGGGACAGAATACGTAAATAAAAATTTCATAGAATTTTTTAAACAAAAGGGAATTCTACACCAAACCACTTGTATTCATACACCTGAACAAAACGGAGTTTCAGAAAGAAAAAATCGACATTTACTTGAAGTCACTAGATCTCTTCTTTTCCAAACTAACGTTCCAAAATCTTATTGGTCCGATGCTGTGCTAACTGCAACTTACCTCATAAATAGATTGCCAAGTGTCATGCTTAAAAATATGAGTCCCTTAGAAATTCTTAAGAATAGGAAAGTAGATCTTGATCACATAAGAGTTTTTGGGTGTACATGTTTCGTACACATAAAAAGGCATGACAAGCTAGATAAAAATGCTGTTAAAGCCATATTTTTAGGATACTCATCCCAAAAAAAGGGGTATAAATGTTATGATCCAAAAAATCATAAACTTTATATCTCCCGAGATGTATCATTTTTTGAAAATGAACCATATTATCCAACAAGTGAACAAGGAAATACACAAGGTCAACCAGTCGTATTGTTCCCAAATAATTTCATGTTCCCTGAAGAAAATCAAGCACAGGTTGAGCATACAGATGAAGAACAGGTTGAGCACACGTGGGACATTGTCAACTTACCAAAAGGAAAAAGACCTGTAGGTTGTAAATGGGTATACAAGATTAAATATAATAGTGATGGTACAGTTGAAAGGTATAAGGCTAGGTTAGTGGCCAAGGGATTCACCCAAACTTATGGTATTGACTACCAAGAGACTTTTGCACCAGTGGCTAAGATGAGTACTGTTAGAATCCTGTTATCAGTGGCTACCAACTTAGGATGGAACCTATTCCAAATGGATGTAAAAAATGCATTCCTTCAAGGAACCCTAGAAGAAGAAGTCTACATGACTCTTCCCCCAGGACATAAAATCACATCAGATCCATCGCTGGTGTGTAAATTAAGGAAAGCAATTTACGGTCTAAAACAATCTCCAAGAGCATGGTATGCTAAGCTAAGCTTTTTTCTTCTAAAAAATAATTTTGTTAAAAGCACAGCCGATTATTCCATGTTTGTCAAACACTTAGAAAAATCTACCACCATTATCCTTGTCTATGTAGATGACATTATTATCACTGGAAATGATAATGAAGAAATTAAAAGAGTTAAACAATCCTTAAAAAATGAATTTGATATCAAGGATCTTGGAAAACTCTCATATTTTCTTGGAATAGAAATAGCTCACTCAAGCAAAGGATTATTTCTATCCCAAAGAAAATATGTCCTTGACCTGTTAAAAGAGACTGGTAAGTTAGGAGCTAAACCAGCCAATACCCCAATGGAAACAAACACTAAATTGGGATTAGAAGATGGTGAATTACTATCTGACATAGGACAATATCAAAGGCTGGTGGGAAAACTAATATACCTTACAGTTACCAGACCTGATATCTCATTTGCAGTTAGTATGGTAAGCCAATTTATGCATGCTCCGCGTACCAGTCACTTGAGTGCAATTGATAGAATACTTAGATATCTCAAATGCACTCCAGGTCAAGGGATTTGGATGAGAAAAAATGGTTCTAATGATGTGGTTGGTTTTTCTGATGCAGATTGGGCCGGGAGCTGTGACAGGAAATCAACCACTGGCTTTTGTACCTTTGTAGGTGGGAACTTGGTGACTTGGAAAAGCAAGAAGCAGAATGTTGTCGCTCGTTCAAGTGCAGAAGCGGAATATCGAGCCATGGCATCCACATCAAGTGAGCTTATCTGGATTAAACAACTACTCGGTGACATGAAGATAGACCACACAAAACCAATGCAAATGTACTGTGATAATCAAGCTGCACGACATATTGCATCTAATCCGGTCTTCCATGAAAGGACAAAACATATAGAGGTGGACTGTCACTTTGTTAGAGAAAAAGTGCAGTCTGGAGAAATAGAAACTCCATTTGTCAGAAGCAAAGAGCAACTGGCAGATATTTTCACAAAGGCACTTGACAAGATTAGTCATCTAAACATACTCAACAAGTTGGGTTCAATCAATTTATTCGAACCCCACTTGAGGGGGAGTGTTGGAGATTATAATACAACCTCAGAAGATTCATCATTGGTTGTTAATAGGCAACAAATAAACTAGCATAGCAAATACAGCTGTATATCTGTAATTGGTACCTAGCTTATATTTAGGATGTAATTAGGCAAGAGATCAATCAATCTCTTATTAAGGAAAACAGCCAACGGCTAGTAGCACAATAGGCTATATGTATGCATATACAGGAAATGTAAAAATCAGAACAAATAAACAAAGCAATTGTTCATCATTTCTCTATTCTCTAAATTTCCACAAATTCACAAATTCCTTTTCTTTCTCGGTTACGTTTTCACAGGTAGTATGGAAAGGCGCTACTTCATCTAGATCGACCGCAAATGTTTGGTTCCACCTTCCCTCTGAACTACACTTCTCAATTGCCTCAAATTTGGGAGGTAATCCCATGCATGCTTGTTTCTGGTCTACTCTGCTCTCTGTTTATTTGTTCTAACCTTTTTGTGTGAAGTGAGAGACAAATGTAGATGGATAGAGAGAGCGAGAGACAGAGACAGAGAGAGGTGTAGCAGAGGTAATGATAAAGGAATGGAGTGAGGGAAGGTATATAAATGAGGTGGTGTAGGAGAGACTTGAGAGACTTAGTTTCTAGAAGCGTTAATATTTTTGTTGCATCAATTAATTAACCTTAACCACCAAACTTAAAAGTATAAAATCTCAATTGTCTATGCTCTCGTGTTAATTGCCCCTCAAGGGATTATTTCGTTTTATAGTTGAAAAAGAAACATGGGAAAAAGTTTCCTCCTTCCATCGATATTCCAAAAGCTATCACTATCTCTCTCGCTCTGTCTCTCTTAATTATCTCTTCTCTTTTTTTAAGGATTCTTCTCTCCATATGCAACATTAATTTTGGTTGTAAAATACAAACGGAAGGTTTTCTATTTTTCAACATGTGACATTTTACAATATATATCTTGTTTGGTTTTGTTAACATATTATTTTATTTTCCTCCGTTACTTCCTGATTTGGAAAGTAGCAAAATTTAATTACCAACGAAAAACTGATATTAGTTTGAACGGCCTTCTATGGATTTATTTAAAAAAAATGAACAATATATCTATAATTTATTTTTGATTTGGATGATCGACCTTTAATGATAATTAAAACTGTACATGTACATTATTATTTTTTCTGATAATTATTCTCCACTAATCTTATACGATATTTGATGGAAGAGTACAGGAAGGGAAACAGAGCAAAAAAAAAAAGATTAATCAATTTATTTTCTTGGTAATAAATTTGAAAATTAATTTTCAAAATTTAAAATTAAGAGTATATAAGAAGGGGAAAAAAAATATCAAATAACCAATCAAAACAGGGGATGAAATTATAAGACCTCTCATCCAATTTCATTACCTCTTACATTTATTAATCTCCTCATTTTGTTGTCTTCTGATAATGAAAGTGGTGTCAACCTCCTACCTATAACATCTGAATTCAAGGATCAATTAAAGCAAATTGATTAATTAATCTGGCACCAAATAGTGTTGATCAAGTGCACCAGCCTAACAAGTGTTGAATTGTATGATTCTGAGGAGATAAAAATGTATTTCATTCAATCTAAATTATTTCGGTACATGTGAGCTTCTATATATATTACAATGCCTTATTTTACCGTTGGTATTATACCGTTGCCTATTATCCCTTTTCGGTACCTATGAACAGTGTACCGTTGGAACTTTTGCCTAATATAGAATTTGCCTTTTTTGCTTTATTCCTAGCCTATTGATCAATGATGGATGACTGAGATCAATCCATCTATTCTAATCTATATTTTCAACACCCTCCCTCAAGCTTGGAGTGTAGATATCGTACAATCCGAGCTTGCTTGTAATATCTTCAAATTGTCGAGGATCTAATCCTTTAGTGAAAACGTCGGCCAATTGTTCTTCGCTTTTAACATACGGTGTTTCTATTTCTTTTGATTGAACCTTCTCTCTAATGAAGTGGCAATCTACTTCTATGTGTTTGGTTCGTTCATGGAACACCGGGTTAGAAGCGATGTGTCGAGCGGAGTTGTTATCGCAATACATCTTCATGGGTTGATCGCTAGTAATTCCCATGTCTTTGAGTAATTGCTTGAGCCATGTTAATTCGCTTGCGGTTGATGCCATGGCACGATATTCCGCCTCGGCGCTAGATCGTGCCACAACACTTTGCTTCTTGCTTTTCCATGTGACTAAATTTCCGCCTACAAATGTGCAAAAACCGGTAGTGGATTTTCGATCGAAACTTCCGGCCCAATCTGCATCGGAATAGCCACATATATCATTAGAATTATTGTTTTTCATCCAAATTCCTTTTCCGGGGTTATTTTTTAAATATCTCAAAATTTTATGTATTGCTTCTAAATGTGGAGTTCTTGGTGAATGCATAAACCTACTAATTTGACTTACCGCAAATGAAATATCCGGACGGGTAACCGTAAGATATATTAATTTGCCTACTAATTTTTGAAAATGGTTGATGTTTTCTAATGGTTTACCATCCTCACTATTTAATTTACATTTATTGTCGGTTGGGGTAGAAGTTGGTTTACAACCTAATTTTCCGGTTTCTTTTAATAGGTCTAAAGTGTATTTTCTTTGTGAAATAAAAAGGCCGGACTTAGAGTGTGCTACCTCTATTCCTAAAAAATATTTTAAGTATCCAAGATCTTTAATGTCAAATTTTTCTTTTAATTGACTTTTAATTTTCCTAATTTCTTCTATGTTGTTTCCGGTAATTATTATATCATCTACATATACTAATACAAGGGTTGTGTTTTCTTTATCAATTTTGGTGAATAAAGAGTGGTCGGCACTACTAATTTTAAAATTACAAGAATTTAAATAGGAGCTAAGTTTTCCATACCATGCCCGTGGAGATTGCTTCAATCCATAGATTGATTTATTTAACCTACAAACTAGATTAGATTTGTTTTCCAATTTATGACCGGGTGGTAGGTTCATATAAACCTCTTCTTCAAGTGTCCCTTGAAGAAAGGCATTTTTCACATCCATTTGGTATAGATTCCAACCATTATTTACCGCAATAGAAAATAAAATTCTAACGGTGTTCATTTTTGCTACCGGTGCAAAGGTTTCATTATAGTCTATTCCGTAGGTTTGGGTATACCCTTTGGCTACTAATCTTGCCTTGTACCGTTCTATGGTACCATCACTTCTATATTTCGTTTTGTATACCCATTTGCACCCAACGGGTTTTTTATTTTTTGGTAATTTTACAATTACCCATGTTTCATTTTTTTCTAAGGCACTCAATTCTTCCCTCATGGCTTTACACCATATTGGTTTTGTTATGGCCTCTTGGTAATTTTGTGGTTCTATTTCCTTACTAACCGAAGTAAGGAATGCTTTGTATGACAAAGAAATGTTTTCATATGAAACAAAGTCTTGTATGGGGTATTGTACGGTGTATGTTACGAAATCTCTAAGTCTTGTAGACGGTTGAGGTATTCTTGATGATCTTCGTACTACCGAATTTTCTTCAATTTCATTGTCATTGTCACTATTATTATTTTCACTTGTTTCTTCTTCATGATCATTGATATGGTTTATGTTTTCTAAGAGTTCTTGTTCATTTGTGTGAGGTACTAAGGGACAAACTTGGCCATTAGTGAGTGGCTCATTTAATTTTTCTTTGGTTTTAAAATATGGTTCCTCTTCACAAAATATGACATCTCTAGAAAAATATAGTTTCTTATTTTTTGGATCATAGCATTTAAATCCCTTCTTAAAAGAAGAATATCCCAAAAAAATAGTTTTTGTTGACATATAATCCAACTTATCCTTTCTTTGAATTTTTACCCAACATACACAACCAAATACTCTTAAATAATTTAGATTATATTTTTGTTGATAAAGGATTTCTAATGGACTTTTATTATTAAGTACACTACTTGGTAATCGGTTAATTAGATGGGTGGCACAAAGAATGGCATCCGACCAATATATTTTTGGAACGTTATTTTGAAATAACAATGCTCTTGTCATTTCTAACAAATGTCTATTTTTCCTTTCCGAAATTCCATTTTGTTCGGGTGTATTTATGCATGTTGTTTGATGTATAATCCCTTTAATTTTAAAAAGATTTGTGAAATTTTTGTTTATGAATTCCGTACCATTATCGGATCTAAATATTTTTAATTTAGTATCAAATTGATTTTCTATTAAATTTAGAAATTCTTCAAAGCATTTAAATACTTCATCTTTCGATTTTAATAAATATAACCAAGTAGCTCTTGAAAAATCATCAATAAATAGAACAAAATATCTAAATCCATTATACGAGTCAATTGGGGCCGGTCCCCATACATCGGAATGGACCAAATTAAACATGGCTTCACTTCTACTATTTGAATGGGAAAAAGGAAGCCTTGTTTGTTTGGCCATTTTACAAACATCACAATTGATACAATTTAAATTTGGAAATGTTACAATGCTATTTAAAATCTTATCGGAAGAATGTCCAAGTCTTTTGTGCCATAGATCCCCACTAACTAATTTTGCGGAAGCACCTAAACTCAATTTTTGTAGATTCAAAATGTAATGTCCATTTTTAAGAAAACCTTCCCCAATCGTCTTCCCGGTTTTCCGGTCCTGAAATGTAACATTTTTACAAGAAAAAATTGCCTCACAATTAAAATCTTGTGTTAATCTTTTAATTGAAATTAAATTTATAGGAAAAGATTTTAAATATAGTACATTATCAATTTGTTTGTTAAAGAGGTTAATTTTGCCTATGCCATCTATTTTTGTTCTCATACCGTTCGCTACCATTACGTATTGACTTTTATTTGTCGGGTCTAAATTTGTAATCAATTTTACATTACCAAACATATGGTCGGTGGCACCACTATCTACAATTATTTGGTCAAATAAATTAAAATTTTGGAATTGAGAAACAGTACCGCATGAACCAGAGGAGTTCTGTTGAGTGTACCACGCAGAGAATTGCTTCAGCATCTGCTGCATTGGATCCTCATCTTTGAAACCGCCTGACCCGCTAGGCACTGACCCGTTTCCGCCAAAATTTTGAGTCGGTTTAATCGACTCGGTTTGAGCCGAGAAGGCCCGGTCCGTCTGGTTCATTTCCTTTTGCGCTGAATAGCCTCTGTGAGGCGCTGCTTCGTTTCCGCCTTTTCTCTCTTCTTCTCGGTCGCCTCCTCTCCCCGATCTCTCAGCTCCGCCGTTCTTCCATTTTTTTGGTTGAAGGTGTGGATGGAGAAACCAACACCTCTCGTGGGTATGTCCTTCTTTCTTGCAGTGAGAGCACCGTTCTTTGGAATTTTGTCGGTTCGGAAAGCTAGGGTTTTTGAAATTTTTTGCTGCGAGACCGTGGGTCTCGTGTCCTTCGCCATTCTTGGCTTGTGGACCGCCCATCGTGTGCCTTCTTGTTTCTTCTCGGTGTAGCATGGCTGCTACAGCCGAGTATGAGGGGAGCTCGGCCCCGAGAAGGATTTGCGACCTCACGGCTTCATAGCTGTCGTCTAGACCCGCGAGGTACACAAATATCTCATCCTCTTGTTGCCTTTTTTGGAGCTCACTGAGGTCTGTGGTTATTGGTCGATAGATTTTGAGCTCGTCGAATTTTTTCTTGAGATGGCCAAGGTATTCGGTGTTGGTCATTGTGCCTTGCTTTGCTGTATGAATCTCTTGTTTGAGTTTGAATATGTGTGCGTGATTTTGTTGTTGGCCGAAAAATGCCTTGACATCTTCCCACAGCCCGTGTGATGTGGTACTGCTGTGAAGAAAGAGGTCTGAGATTTGGGGTTCCATAGAGTCTAATAGCCAAGCCATGACTTTGTGGTCTGTGGCTTGCCATTGTCGTATTGACTGTTTTTCTTCTTCTGTTGGTTTTGCTGGATCATTGAATTTTGGTTTGGTTTTCTCTCCTGTGATGAATTCGTATTTTTCTCTTCCACTCAGAGATAGAGTGACTGATTTTGCCCAAGATAGATAGTTTCTATCATTGAGCAGGGTGTTGGTGAGTCTCGAATGGTTGGTAGCCTCGTTTGAGTGCTGCCCCATCTGTGACATGCTTGCTGGTATTCTTGCCTTTGTTTGAAATTGCTTCTTGTGGTTTTTTCAGTATTCTATGATACTGATATTGGATTATGAGAGGTTATGGGGATTATTGGATTATCGAACCTGGCTCTGATACCATGTTGAATTGTATGATTCTGAGGAGATAAAAATGTATTTCATTCAATCTAAATTATTTCGGTACATGTGAGCTTCTATATATATTACAATGCCTTATTTTACCGTTGGTATTATACCGTTGCCTATTATCCCTTTTCGGTACCTATGAACAGTGTACCGTTGGAACTTTTGCCTAATATAGAATTTGCCTTTTTTGCTTTATTCCTAGCCTATTGATCAATGATGGATGACTGAGATCAATCCATCTATTCTAATCTATATTTTCAACAACAAGATTCCTTTTTCTTTTTCTTTTTCCAATCCATCCCCTTGTTAACAGCGGCAAGTCAAAGAAATAGACAGAGCTAGGAAGTAGAGTACATTTAATTAATTAGTAAAAGGGAAAATCACAAGAAAAAAAGGCACAGTTTTCCACAGGACGGATATGTTAGTCGGGAAGTATAGATCAATTGTAATTTGCAATTAGTCTTGCACTTCAACTCACATAAACCAGCAAGTTTCTATTATATATGGTTAATGGTTGAACAACATTTGACCTAAGAGACATGGATACGAGACCAGTACTCTTAGTTGCCTAATTTTTTGGCCCAAGTAAACGTCCATTATTCTTGTAAGAACAACTTAATTAGATTTCTAGTTGGTAAGTTTATTGAAAACTATGGGTAATCCAGATAAAAATTTCTCTTGTTTCATAAGCCAAGTATTTCCTTCTTGGCTTCTCGTGGTATATATGCACTCACTTCCCTGCAACATTCTCAATGCTTCTTGCACCAAACAAACCTAGCAACTTATATCGATCCCAGCTGCTCGGTCTATTGACATCAATTATTCCCAGTTCCATAAATTAAACAAAAAGTATCTCTAATTTACATGGGCATCACCATGAGCCAAAGTTCGGAAGTCGACAACAGTATCCATCTCTTCATGGCTGCCGCATCCGTCATAGTTGCATCTGCTTACATGATGTGGTTTTGTGTTCTAAAACAACGCCTTTCGGGCCCACAAATGTGGCCCATTGTTGGCAGCCTTCCGGCTCTGATCACCAACCGTAAGCGCCTCCATGATTGGATTGCTGATAATCTAAGATCCACCGGTGAGGCGGCCACATACCAAACCTGCATCTTACCATTGCCTTTTGTGGCACACAAGCAAGGGCTTTTTACAGTTACCTGTAACCCACGCAATCTTGAGTACGTCCTTCGAACTCGTTTTGACAACTACCCAAAGGGTCCCATGTGGCAGTCTGCCTTCCACGATCTCCTCGGACAGGGAATATTCAACTCTGATGGTGAAACATGGCTTCTCCAGCGCAAAACAGCAGCACTTGAGTTCACCACACGGACATTGCGCCAAGCCATGGCAAGATGGGCCAACCGAGCCATCAAGAGCCGGCTCTGGTACATCTTGGCTGCGCACTGTGATGTGCCAGGTGCAAGTGTTGACCTCCAAGACCTTCTTCTCCGCCTTACCTTTGACAACATATGTGGCCTCACCTTCGGCAAAGACCCTGAGACATTGTCGCATGACCTTTCCGACAACCCTTTCGCATCAGCATTTGATTCTGCAACGGCAGCAACATTACAGCGGTTTCTGTACCCGACATTCCTATGGCGGATTAAGAAGGCCTTGGGAATGGGGAGTGAGAAAAGCCTCCAAAAAAGCCTAGAGGTGGTTGACCAATACATGACTGGGGCAATAGCTGAGCGCAAGGCAAGACCTTCAGATGATCTCTTGTCCCGGTTCATGAAGAAACGGGATGGCAATGGCAAGGCATTCCAAGATGACGTGCTCCAATGGATTGCTCTCAACTTTCTGCTCGCTGGCCGTGACACCTCGTCGGTAGCACTTAGCTGGTTCTTTTGGACTCTCATGCAGCGTGCAGATATAGAAAGAAAAGTGCTGCTTGAGATTGCCACAGTACTAAGGGAGACTCGAGGAGAGGATACTGCCAACTGGACAGAGGAGCCATTGGATTTTGATGAGCTGGAGCGCCTTGTTTACCTTAAGGCTGCTCTTGCTGAGACGTTACGTCTCTATCCATCTGTGCCACAGGATGTGAAGTATGTCGTGGAGGATGATGTGCTACCAGACGGCACTGCCGTGCCGGCAGGTTCAGCCATTACCTATTCAATCTACTCAGTGGGGAGGATGGAGAGCATTTGGGGGAAGGACTGCATGGAATTCAAGCCGGAGCGTTGGCTGTCAGTAGAGGGTGACCGGTTTGAGCCGGTCAAGGATTCGTACCGGTTTGTGGCTTTCAATGGGGGACCTAGGACTTGCTTGGGCAAGGACTTGGCGTACCTCCAAATGAAATCAATTGCATCAGCCGTACTTCTCCGACATAAGGTGGTGCTCGTGCCGGGGCATAAGGTGCAGCAAAAGATGTCGCTCACACTCTTTATGAAGAACGGGTTACATGTGCACGTCAAACCAAGGAATCTCATGGATTATGTTAGTGCTCGTTTATCTATTGACACTGTGGATCCAGTCACAAATGGCACTGTCACAGCTTCTGCAGCTTAGTATTTATCAATTGCGATCGATGCTGCATAATTTAATATGGAAGGATTTGTTGAATCAAGGTCCAATGGTTCCGTTTGGAGTTTTAAGGGACTAAAAGTTTTGTGTTTTTGTCTATGCATGTAGTAGTATACTAGTATGTATTAAGTGCATGTTACAGGGCCTGGTTTTTAGTCTTCAATGTCTCGTTTCTGAAATTCATGTTAAAGTGAAATACAGATGATACTGCTGTGTTTTAAATTTGCTGAGACAATATTTCGTGTTAATTGTTTTCATAATATAAGTTCTTTTTATTTTATAGTTAGTAGTTTTATGTGTTATTTCATGCCCTCCAAAGATATATTAATTGTCCTTTTTCTCTGTTTTGGTTACTGTCCTTTTTCAATATTGGTTGCAACCAACTTTGGCTAACAAAATAATACAAAATAAAAATAAAAATAACAAAAGAATGGACATAAAAAAGCATGCATGGAAAGCAACTTTGACTAATTGTGCTTTTTCTTTGTTTTGGTTACTGTCCTTTTTCAATATTGGTTGCAACTAACTTTGGCTAACAAAATAAAACAAAATAAAAATAAAAATAACAAAAGAATGGACATAAAAAAGCATGCATGGAAAGCAACTTTGACAAAATTAATATAGACTCATGCAACTTTTGGAATATATGTAGAAAGAGATAAATTAATTGATAAGGAAATTTTTTTAATGTCTCTCTCTCTCTCACGCATCCAAGCTTACTCTTTCATTTTTTTTGAGGAAAAATCAAGCTTACTCTTTCATGATATAAAGATTTATAAAATTTCAGAATATTAATTAGGTCTTAGTGCATGATAGGATGAGGACCAAGTGTCATCATAATTTGAAAACTGTGGTTAATTACTACTATGTAGCTATTTTCAATATTTATGCTGTGCAATTAAAATATCTGCTTAATTATTCTGGACATGTAGGTCAATTTGTTTTTTAGCATTACTAAGATGTATTTCCATGCACCATTTTGCCCTCGATGGACCATATCGCTATAATGACATCTTTTATATAATATCTAAAACATCAAGTCAATTTCGGATTTTCTTTTCTTGATTTTTTTCATTTTTTTTTTTTGGCTAAAGACAGACAACAGATAAGCATTACTATTTCATTTATGTAGGAGCTACCTGCAAGACCTTTGATAGAAGCTTGTTTAACTTCAATGTATAAGCTAACATCATTTCCTCTGAAAGACAGCCTAACCAAAATAAAAATAATATATATAACTAAATTTGAGAACTCTTTTTAATACAATTGTTAGCCAGTGCTAACCTTAGAAAAAAAAAATTAAGAACTCTTTTGAAAAATTAGTGTTTATCACAAGAGGCTCAACAGCGGCTGATCGATAATGACATCACATGTTGCATTATTGACTTCAGCTGTAGAATCAAATTTAAATGACTTAGATTAGATTAAAAAAAAAACAAATCCCCTTTCTCTACAACATGAAATTATTATATTGTAATGTTTGATTTTGTGACGACGCATGTAACGCGAATAACCATTTTTACAAGCACACACTCAAATTAATAAAGAGTTAAATAAAAAATATAATTTTTTAGATAGTTTGAAAAGATATATCTAGACATTTTTTATAGGGTTGCCATGGTTCTCAATAAAAAAAAATATACAAATAATTGTCTAAATAGACAAAATAAAAAATTTGCGTTCCTTTATCGGTTAAGTGAAAGAAAAAATGACATTGTATGTTGGAGAAGCACAATTATATATATGCATTAATGTCATGATCTGTTCTTAATTTTTTGTACTTCTCAGAGCAAGATGTTTGTGTTTGTGAAATGCATGTCATGATTATTTGGTGTTTTTCAGAACGAGATGTCTGTGTTTCTGAGAATATCAAGTCCATGTGGTTGGAATGAGGAGGATTTCTGCACGCAAGTAATGCAACTAGGTGATTTGGCTGCTAGGACAACATAACCTATATCTACGCATAAAGTGTTTTTTATATTTAAAAAATACTTGATAGTTGAAAGGGTACATTTGTCCATTAATTTTTTAAAATAATTAAATAAAAAGTTAAATAAATAAAAGGGGATAGAAGAAATCCTCAAATTGCAAGACAGGTACAATACGAGATACCCAATGGCGCAGATGATGAGGTTTAGGGCAGTGGTCGACAAAAATAATCTGATAGATCTACCTCTCCAAGGTAGAATGTATACATGGGCTAGAGAAAGAGAAGGAGAGGCGCCAACATTTGTCAGACTCGACAGATTTCTCATGTCAGCAAATTGAGAGACAACATACCCAAATACGGTGCAAAGAGCGGGTTACAACCCGATATCAGATCATTGCCCGATAATATGCACAAGTTAGACAAAGTTTCCAACATCAAACATCTTCCGAATGGAGAACATGTGGCTCAAGATAGAAAAATTCAGAGAGTTGGTGCAGAGGGTGTGGGGACAACAAAACACGGCAAAAACAATAAAGGAGATGAGTGACAAGATAGCAAAACTAACAAAGGAGATTACAAATTGGAAAAAAGAATTTAAAAAAGAAACAAAGAAGCATAGGATGTTGTGTGCTGATTGTTTGACATGGATGGTGGAGGAGGCAGAGCATAGACCATTGACAGAGGTAGAGCAATTGTTGCAGAATCTGCTGCAAAAGAGACACAACCAAATAGTATTGCAGGAGGAGGCGAAATGTAAGCAAAGGGCTAAAAGAGCGTGGGTGGAAATGGGAGACAAAAACACTAGATATTTTCATCAAATGGCAACAATGAGGAAGATAAAAAATTGGATTGATGTTGTTATGGATGGAGAGACAAGTGTGCTCGAGCATAATCAGAAGTATAAGATATTTTTTCAGCATTTCGTGAAACTCATGGGAGCAGCTTGCAACCATAGTATGCAATTTGACTATCACACACTGTATCAACCACAGACTGAAAAATAAGAATATTTGGCGCACCAGATAACAGAGGAGGAACTGCAAAGTGCAATTTAGGGTATGCCAACAAACAAAGCCCCGGGACCGGATGGATATACGGGAGAATTCTACAAGACTTTCAGCCACATCCTCATGCCTGATCTCATCCGGGCATATAACACCATGATTCAGACGCAACACAATACAATGTGGCCCATGGATGATTCCTACATAACCTTAATGCCAAAAAAAGAAGGGGCATTGACTGCAAACGATTATAGGCCACTAAGTCTGATAAATTCAGTACAAAAACTCTTGTCTAAAATTATGGCAAATAGGCTTCAAAAGGAAATAAATGAATTGGTGGATGCAAGTCAAACTGGATTCCTACAGGAAGACACATCAATGAAGGATTTCTATATGCACATGAGTTAATAACAATGGCAACAAAGCAAAATAAAAAGGTGGGACTCTTTAAGGCCGATATTTACAAGGCTTTTAATACGGTATTATGGCAATTCGTAGAACAAGTGCTCATGACAAAAGGATTTCCACAGATATGGATTGGGTGGATAAATGGATCTGTATTGAACGGATCAACAAGGGTATTGGTCAATTCAGTCGTGAGAAAGAAAATAAGACTAAAAAAAAGAGTACGATAGGGAGACCTGTTATCCCCTTATCTATTCATCTTGGCAACTTGGACACAGAAGTTGGTGCAATTGGGATTATTGAAAATGCCCTTCCAAGATTGCAACCATATCCTAATTGCCACATTCAAGAGAGAGAACTGATCGAGCATGTCCAACATTGAAAATGTACCACATCATGACCATGCATGTCCATGTGCGAGCAAGCCTATGGAGGCTGCATTTGGCACCATTTTAAGAAAGTAATTCAGAATAGATCTGTCTTATTAATTATAGTCATATCCTAATTACCACATTCAAGAGAGAGAACCGATCGAGCCAGTGACGCTTAATTTGGAGCTAGTTCACGTGGGTTGAGTGCATATGTGATAGATAGGGGTCAAGTAAAGCTAAGTCCAAATAATGGTTAAAAACAAGCATTAATTTCTCACCATCACCTCACGCATTTCCCTTTTCGTTGAAGTTTGGACTGTCTATAAGTACCCCCAATCACCTCATCACGCCACAATCTCACAATAGAGTAGTGGTTTCATCAGCTCAACTAATTAATTAAGGCCTTTAGAAGCCCAACCAAAATACAATCGACAGACCATGAGACGTATTGTGAGAGGCGCAATATCAGATCTGCAATCTTCTGACTTTATTTGAATATTGTCATTCACCCGCGAGTTTTGATTCCGTTCAAGCCGGTATAAACATCAGCACACTCCTCTGAAATTTCTCCGTCGGAAACACCTACCATAAAGTTTCCCTCATAGCCAATACAACGATTGATCTAACATTTATGTTGTGATCAGTCGTGTCAGAACTGCTCCGTAGAATCAAATATTGTTATCTACAACCGCAATAACTTGCACACCTTCAACAACTATACCTGTGAGGGATCAATGACGGAGTGGCTGACTTCACGGTACACGACATGCTCCAATTAGTGAGTATTGTAGCCAGGAATCCTTTGAGGTTATAATGGCATAACTATGGGTACAAATGTACCGTGAAGTCAGGCACTCTGTTGTCCACCCCTCGCATGTGTAGTTGTTGAAGGTGTCTGAATTACTGCTATTGTAGACAATAATATTTGATTCTACACAGTAGATCTGACACAGCTGACACAAACATAAATGCCATATTGATTGTAGTATCGGCTATGAGAGAAACCTTCTGGCGAGTATTTTCGACGGAGAAATTTAGGAGTGCGCCGATGCTAATATCGGCTTGAGTGGATCAAAACTCGCAGGTGGACGATGATATCCAAATATATATCGTAAGTGGATGACAATATCCAAATGATCAATACATGATTTGAATGTAAGTTTATTTTCTGAAATATATTTTTGTATTAAATATTAGTTAAAATGTTTTGTTTCAATATCAGAATTTTATTTATATTGTATTTATCCGTTATTCGAGCCTAATTTGATTCATTGGTGCAGGAATCCTTGGAGGTTAAACTAAGTCTAATTGACCCCAAAATCGTCCTTCAATATCATCTTGATGTTAAACTAAGTCTAATTGAGGGATAACAACATGATTTGCAAAAAAAAAAAATAATGAATTAAGTTGAAATTGAGTATTAGGGGCAATATAGTCGTTTATTCCAAATATGACTGTTTAGCCCTTATATATGATAGACCAAACAATTAACATTACCACGAATCTATTTACTTTGATCATCAATCATTGTTCTAAGTCTAAATGTATTTATTGGTAGACAAATGTTTCCAATCTTTTAATGATATTTTTAGTTTCCTTCTCCAGAGGTTAGTTCAATCAAAATGCCATATTATTAGAGACTCAGGTCCCATATTACAATTAGTTTGATGGTGATCAAATTGGCAACTGAAAGCAAACAAACTAACAGCCTTTCACATGTGATTGCATATTTATCAACTCATAACTGTAATTTCTAAGTTTGGTTTTCCTGTAAGCATGTATTTGTTCTCAGTTTTCACCTTTTTAACACCAGCACTTGATAACATGACCTAATAACAGTCACTCGCAAAAGCATCACCGACTCAACCGTAAACACCGGCAATGTCAGTTTTTGGTTGGTTTTCATGTGAGGATTACATGCACTAAATGACCAAATAACCTGAACTGAAAAATTCCAAAATTACCTGTGATAATTATTTTGATAAGATATCCAATATCTAAACTGCATTTTCATCTCTTTCTTCCTACAAATTTGGTTTCTAATATTTTTATATTTGGTCGCCAATTGGTTGAATTTCACTACCAAATTACAGTACAAATTCATATCGAGGGCAGCTGAAGCAAATAAGACACGCACATGTGAGAAGCCTAGGCTGAAGTTGTATCAGCTCCTTAAAAATGTATATTTTATTTCTCAGTTACAAGCTCCATTGATATTAATTTTTAGAAGGAGACATCAGCTCAACTTGATTTGGTGTCTTATCTCTTACTATTGGTTTGTATGTAGAAGATAAAGTCTGCCCGGTAGTATCTAACTATCTATCATGTTTTTTCTGAGCCAGGTTTAATATTGGGCATCAAATTGGGGCCTTCTGGGCCGAAATTCGGCCCGTTGAACACCTCATTTCACAGCCCGTTTGAGCACCTCTTAGTTACGACTCTCTCTCCGTTTGAGTCTAGCCCGTCTGAACAATTAACCCTCTCTCTCCGCCACCTCTCTCGTTTGGGTAGATCGATCTAACGGTCTCTCTCAACTCTCAGTCCGATCTTCGCTTACAGGAGTCCCACCATTCATCCTAGAGGCGCGCCACCTTCCTGAGCGCCTCTCTCCTCTCTCCCAGACGACCTTGGCGCCGACCCCTCTCCCCGACTCTTTCTCTGCTCCTCTCCATTCTTGGTAAGCGCTCCCTTCCTCCCTCTCCCTTGTTCTCTCTGATTCGGTTGAATGCAATCAATTTTTGAGGAGTCAAACTGGGACTTTAACAAAAAAAAATTAATGTGCTTGATTATATTCCCTGACAAATCATTATACTTTTCATTTTAGAATGAATATTTGCTGATTATTTTTTTTCTGGATAGCATTTCTTTTATCTATTAAGTTGTCTGAATTTTATTTAAGAGTATTTTTTTTTTTGCGAAAAAGCAACAAATCTGCAAAACAACTCATTATTGATGTTGGGTATCCTAGAAGGGGTGAAATCAACATGGAGAACATGATAGGGTGAAATTTTAAGATGTGACATAATTTTCTAATTATTTTGAAAATAAAGAATATTTTTACAATTATTTGAGTAAAGGTATACTTGCACAAGCAAAAGCAGTATTATGTCTTTTGTTTGAGTATACACACAGAGCATGAATTGATTGCTACCCAATTAAGCATAAGTTTTTGCACAAGCTAAAAAGGTTATTGTTTATCTCTGCAAAAGTTTGGTTTATTGATTGCAGCCCAATTAAGCATGTGATTTTGCAACAAAAATTATAATTTGTGATACTTAAATGCAAGTGCTTTGAGTTAGGCACTCTTTAAATGCAAGTGCTTTAATATGCAGTTTTCTCTGAGATCGGACAGTATTTTGATGTTTGCTTAAGTAGGTTTTAATTACTTCAGTTAATCAATTACACAACCTGTCTGGACTTGAATCTGAGGTGGCAATCCTGGATTTAGTTAGAAGACTACGTAGTTAAAACAAATTAATTAAATGATGATTGATTATTATTACTCAGTGAAGACTGGTACCATTAGTTTTCATACTGTCAGGTAAGTACTGGTATAGTTTCTGTTCCTTACTGGTATGGATTTCAAATAATATATACAGTTTTCTCTGAGGTTTGAAGTGTTTTAGTTACAGTTTCCTGACACCTTATGCATCAAATCTAGTAGCTTGGTAGACCTCATTATTCTCCCTTTTTTTTTTATTTCTTTCTGTTTTTGTTCTTTTAATTAAGGTTTGGGCCCAGGCTTAACTTTGACAGGGAAATTAAATTATGAGAAAAAAGAAAAAACCAGTGCCAATTGTTTCTCAACCAGCATATTTTGATTAATGAAATTTAAACATTTTTTTTTCTGGTTTTGAATTCTACGTCATGACTCCTGTTGGGTTTCATTTCTAGCCTACCCCAACTTGTTTGGGACTAAAGACTTGGTTGTTGTTGTTGAATTCTACGTCATCTTAGCTGACAGATGATGTACTATTTATCTTACTATTCATGATTATTTAGTCAATATACTTTATTATTCAATCGAAATGCTTAGAGTCTGCAGTGTTTGTGTTTTATGGTTCAATTTAGTTGGACGGGCTTTTCTGAACTGATCTTATGGTGAACAGGCTGAGTCTGAACCGGGCTCAATATTGAACATGAATTGGATGGGCTGAGCTCAGGCTTACTCTTCTTAAATCCGGGCCGAGTTCAAACGGGCTTTGCAGACTTCATAAATTGAGCCGGGCCGAGTTTGGACTCAAACCCGCCCATTAGCAGGCCTAGCTGGCCTGGCCTTGGGCTTCAATCTGGGTTTGACTTTTTTTCCCTCCAGTCACTGAATCATATCTGGGCCTTCTGTGCCGTATTATTGGGCTGGGCTGGTTCGATTCATAGCCCTTATATTAGCAGGCCTACTGTACATCCGTTGATTCAAGCTCCAGCCTACAACCTGAGACCATGCAAAGACTCCTGTCAGTAAATGCTTTCATAAAATGCAATTTTCTTTAGAAAAAAATGCTATTTCAACCATTCAGCTTTTATTCTATTTGTTTGAGTGGAATTTTCTTAGTCAATGCAGATGGCGAGCTGCTTTCCAATCAAGTTACATATACTATTCCTGCAACACCCTACTTAAGGTTAGAAACTATTATTCAATTTCGTCTCTCTGCATTATGTTTCCCACTTGTCACCAATCTTTCTGATTATTTGTTGAGTTGTCTTGGTTAGATGGGGGTCAATGCATTTGAGAACAGAGAACACTCAACACATGCTCTGGCCAATTCTACTGGTACTTCACTAAATCCATAATTCTCTAAGTCAAAGGATCTAACATTTGAATGAATTTTGTTAAAATTAACTATCATGTGATTTATTGTTGTAGGCCATTATAGTAGTGGATGGATGGGAAGTTTGGCTAGCAGAACTGCACAGCAAAAAATTGTAAATGCACTGCGTGGTGGTGAGAGGGAGCGTGCTTCTACAATGCTTTCAGAGATAGCTCTGAATAATTCTCTAAGTGCTGGCGATTTTTCCTATATTCTTGAATATTGTGCGAAAGCTCCTGATCCAATGGTAATGTTAATTTCAACAAATGTAGAATACCTGTTTATTCTTTAATTTGTTGATGGAGTTTGTTATTGATTGTAGTTTGTATTGGAGACATGGCAAACAATGGAAAAGAAATCAATAGATTTTAACAAAGGAATTTGCAGATATATTGTTCAAGCACTTTCTAAAGGTGGATACACAAAGGAGGTACCCCATTTCCCTCCACTACCTTCATTATTTTTCCTCTGTTAGTTGTTCTACAAGGTTATAATTATAACTAGCCAATATCTCTAGCACATAACATTTCTGTATGATAGAGTAGTAGAAAAACTCATTGATTGTACTCTCTTTTTGTTGTAGGCGCTTGATTGGTTGACACTCCTCGAGGAAAGCAACTGTACTGGCAATACTCTGCCAATTTTCAATGTTTTCTTAAGTGCCTCACATGGAACCAAAAAACTGGGAGCTGTCAAAAACTGTTTGGATAAAATGGACTCCCAATTTATCGGCAAGTCTGAAATTACATACTGGGAACTTCTCAAGGTTTGACCCCAAAAAATCTAGCAGTAAATAATTGAAGCTCATTCTTATTTTTATGCTTTCTTTCTTCTTAGATTTTACTTATAAATTTTTTTAAGGTTAGGGGACGAATTGCCCACTAATAATTTGTTAATTAAAGAAAAGTTTACAAACTAGTCATAAATTAAAGCAGCATAGAACAATAGTAAGTCGCAAATTCTCCCCCTGGACCTAATCTTTGGTACGGTAACTGTCCTCTAACTGAACCTGTACTACTGGTGTACTTCAAGAGCTGTATCATGGATCAGTATTGATGCAGTTCTGTTCTTGTGGGAGAATTGTCTCGCATTCCCACAGTGCCCAGCACCCTGCAACCCAGATTGTGTCCCATAGATTGATCATTATTTGCGACAAGTCTCTCCTGTTAAACCCCGAATGTCTATGGTGTCCAGGTTGTTTACTGACAAGGAAAGGTTGAAGTGCGTCAGGATCCCTCTATAGAAACGTTGTGAGTAAGGGTACAGCCATAGGATATGACCCCTAGTCTCGTGCTGAATCGCATGGCAGAGCTTACCTTCGGGTGCGATGTTGCAACCCCTCTTATTCAGTATCTATCGTGTCAGAATTCTATTGGGAGGGGATTTCAATTTCCAGAGAGTTCGGTGATAGATGCATTCCATATCTCTGTGGTGAATGAGAGCATACACAGATGCACTTGTGAATTGTCCATGTTATGTCCAATGCCACACGGGTTGTATTCCCTCATTGTCAGGTACTATAGAGCACGAGTAGAAGGCTGCCAGTTTCCCTAGGGTTTTGAGGAAGAATGAGTTACCATAGCCATTTAGTCAATTGTGCATCATTTTGGGCTTGGAAGTTGATAATTCCCATTCCTCCATTTTCCTTGAGTGTACTTTTCCCAGTGGACAAGGCAATTTATCCCTTTGCATGATTCATTTCCTTTCCACGGGAAATTCCTTCGCAATCTTTCGATGGGTTTGATCACCCACTTGGGTAGCTTCATTGCTTGCATGTAGTGGAGAGGCATGGCCAAAAGAACAGATTTGACTAGTGTGACTCTTCCACTAAATGACAGGAAGTTAGCTTTCCACCCTGGTAGCTTCCGCTGAACCGCTGAAATTAATGGCTGGCAGTCTATTTTTCTCAGTTTCCGCAGCGTGAGGGGAAATCCAAGGTAGTTCCGGGGCAGTTCGGAGGGTTATAATTTGTGTTGAGTTGTACTTGTAATTTGACGCCCATAAATGAGCCTGAAATGTGGGCCTTGGTTTGAAAGCACAGCCTGAAACATATGGGGTGTTTTTAAACCCGATCTTTCGTGGATTGCAATTTCAGAAACTTAATTTCTGCTTTAGTAAGATGGAAGATTTATTCTTTCAAATACAAAAAATTGTGGTTTTAGTAGACCGACAGTGAGGTCCACTACCAGTGTGTCTCTGTACTTGTACTAGTGAGATCCTGTATCACTGTATCTGCTCGTATGCAGATAGTCAGATGTAATTGCCTTGTTAACTGCTGAAGTTGTGGTAATTTTATTTTAGTATATGATGTAATCTTGCCAGTACATATGTGGGGTATTGTAAACATCTAGATGCATACGTATATGTTACTGTAAATTTACTGGTTCATTTTGATTAGCATCTGCTTTGGTGCTTTCTTTTCTATAATTGATAGTAAATTGGGAATTCAGCTTGCAGTTTCACAGAAGAATCTTCTCGCGGTAAATGAAATATGGATGGATTGCACCAAGTACTACACACCAAGTATAGTAATACTGAGAAAATTTATATGGTCTTTCACAAAGCTGGGTGACTTAGATGCAGCACATAACATTTTGCAACACATGGTGAAAGTTGCAGCAACTCACAAGGGGGCACCTATTAGGGTTTCTCCTAAACAGAGGTACCAATCACCAAGGCTGGATATTCCCATACCGGCATTGATTGAGTTGCCAGATTTGATGTTATTACCTGGCCAAAAATCTGAGTTGGGAGAAGAGTTGACTGTATGTCAGGATTCTGATAGAAGTAAATTTGACCTGAGATTGGAGAGAGCATCTTATCCAGTTAAATGTTTCCTGAGATGGGCTTTTAATGATATTTTGTATGCTTGTGCATGGTTCCGAAATTGTGACTTAGCTGATAAGCTGTTTGTACAGGTACATAATACATGGGTTTCAATTTATTACACTTTTGCAGGTTTGGTCTTTACTACTTTGGGAGTTGTTTTAACGGTACCTTTTTTCTTAGATGCATGATCTTGGGTTGAGACCATCGCAACATACTTACAGTGGCTTAATTAAGTCTGTTATTACTGGAAAGGGTGTTACACATGCCATGGATTTGGTACTTTTTTTCATGCTATTTGCATTATTTTCTTCCATGTTCAAACAGTTTACATGCTTTGAGGTATAATAATAGTGGTCTTTCAGATTAAAACAATGGAGGATAAGGGATTGCAGCTTCACAGTGATACACTTGCATCTATTTCTGTTGGTTATAGCAAAATACTGGAGCTAGATTTAGCTGAGTTTTTTCTTGATAGAGTATCTGATAAATATCCGTACTTAAAGCGACGATCCTTTAATGCCTTACTTGCTGCATGTGACATCATGGTAACAATATCTGAATTTATTGCTTTCATGTATAGTCACTTCAATAAGAATTAACAAAATCCCTGAACATCTTTATTTTGTGTTGAAAATTTACCTTGCAGGATGAACCTGATAGAGCGATCCGTATATTAGCCCAAATGAGGAAGTCTAATGTGAAATTGAGCAATAGGACTTATGCACTCATGTTTTCTATATTTGGAAATGTGAATGCACCATATGAGGAGGGAAACATGCTATCCCATGCGGAGGTTTCTAGAAGGATCAGTATTATAGAGAGTGACATGTCTAAGAATGAGATTCAACATACCTTTCTTACCTTGAAGAACCTGGTAAGCTTCTTTCTTCTTATCTTGATTAAAGGTTCTCATATTTGATGATACTTGACTGCATATTTACTTTGTTTTGTGATATAACATGTGATCTTACCATTTTTATAGATAAGAGCTCTAGGAGCTGAGGGTATGATAGATGAGATGTTAAAATACTTAAATTTGGCTGAGAGCAGATTATCACGCTTAAGCCTTACACGAAAGAGTGACTTCTACAACATTGTATTGGACTCGCTAGTTAAGGCCGGCCAAGTATGTCTCTTTCTCTCTATATACCTTGCTCTATGTTGCATATGCTTAAGAACTCCAAGGGTCTGATTGCAAATTGAGCAAAATAAAGAGCTGTCTACAACTAATTTTTCCTTTTTTGATTGTTTGAATGGCAGATTCACTCCGCTATAAGGGTATTCAACACTATGAGGTTGTATGGGATACCGGCAAACACGGCCATCTATAATATCATGATAGAGTGTTGCAGTTTATTGACTTGCAGTAATTTTGCATGGGCATTGGTCTCTTTGATGTACCAAGATGGTTTCATACCTCAGATTTTCACTTATACCGCCCTCATAAAGGTATGGCAATATGTTTTGTTCATATATGCAGGAAAACGATTGCAAGCTTTTCATTTTTGTTTTTTGTTTTTGTTTTTATATCTTTTCAATTCTTCTTCAGATCAGAGTAGCTGACAAAGGTACTTTATTGTGGTGAATGTTAATTGCTAAAATGCCTACCAATCCCTGACAGAACCAGTACTAAATATTATATTCCTAATATTTGACTTTTCCTTCTTTTTTTCTTTTGTATTAAGCTTGTCTGTGCATAATTGCATAACAATGGTGAGATCAGCCCACTCTGTATCCTAAATTCAGTGTTCAAGTTTGTCAGGGGCCTCTAAAATTGCAGCTCATGTTCCTCCAAAGCACTGAAACCTCAATTATTTTTCTTTTCTTTGCTTTGATTAGGTACTATTGTTGGAAGAAGATTTTGACAGTGTACTTCAACTCATGGAACTAATAGGAGTTGAAGGAATTCAACCTGACATTGAGCTTTATAACACAATACTTACAGGAGCTTCTGCAAAAGTAGGTGTCCATTAATGGTTGCATTAATATATTTAGTACAGCGTCAGTCCAGTTAATTCCAGAGCAGTCTGAATTTACTATAATTATTTCTTCATTTTTTGTTCTTTAGATCACTGTTGTTTTTGTTTTCTTGGTTGCTTCGTAGTTGTTGAGAAGTCATGGTAAAATGAACCTTAGTTGCACAATTTGAATAGGTCTTCGTCAGGTTAATAAAAGCTTGATTACAAATTTGTTATTAAATAGGGATGAATTGGGATAAATTGAGTTTAATCAAACCTAGGTTAATCAGTAGACATACCAGTTGACCCCTTACTGGCATGTGCCTACCAAAATGGAATGTCGATCTAGCTTATATTTTATTAGCTTTTCAGTCCATGATCTGAGTCTCTGTTCCTTTGATTGATAGGGTCGAATTCATGTTGTAGAGCATATGATTGAACAGATGCACAGAGATAGAATTCCTCCAGATCCAACTACTATCTCTTACACACTCTCCACCTATGTATATGCTGGATTGCACACCACTGCTATTGAGGCATTGCAGGTGCTGAGTATGCGAATGATCTCTCTGGAACCTTCCGTGTTACAAGAATATAGAGAATTTTACGAGGAACTTGTGATTAGTGAAGACCCAAATGCTGAAGCGAAGATAATGATGTTGTTTAAAAAATCTGAAGAGCATCTCGGATTGGCTCTGTTAAATCTTAGATTTTGTGCCATTATTGGGTCTTCACCTATTTCTTGGTTGCCTGACGAGAGTCTCTGGGCAAGAAGGCTTTCTTCTTCTTATGAAAGCATAAGGGCAAATGGTCTAAAAAATAGTTACCCTCACACCCAACAAGGGAAGGCAAAAAGAAAGGAAAAGTGAAAGAAGAGAAAGACAAGTGCCAATTTTGTAGTAGAGAGCTTCTAATGAACCTTAGTTGCACAAAAGCTTGGGTAGCATTTTTGTGATTAATGAGTTGTGTAAATAACAAGCTCTCAATTTTGTAGTAGAGGGCTTCTAGTGACTTAAAAGAGGTCTCACAATAATTGTCAAAGCACACCGTTTGTAAAAGGTTTGCTCAGTAGATTATATTCTTTTTAATAAATAAAACAGCAAATAGTGGTAGGATTTTTAGTTGAAGAATGGCAAGTTTTGCAGTGGTGGTACGGCGGAAATTTTTGTAATACATGTTAGAATTATACTTGTAGTGTCTTGATATATTTATTTATTTATTTTGAAATAGTGGGGTTACCACTGGTTTCATTACCCAACTAATGATATTTAAAATTAATTTTACAAGCTGGCTGTCGGCACTCGGCACCGTATTTACAATTTTACAAGCTTATAAACTAAGAAGAAATCAACAAAATACATCAACATGTGAACCGACCGCATAGCTATCACAGAACAAAAGTCTGAGTGTCTTGATTTGTTATTTTAAAAAAAAAAAATTCGGACTTCGTATGGAAGAAAAAATATTTATTGAATTAAAAATTAGAAATGTATAATGAGGATTTTTTCATAAAAAACATTTATATCAAATCAAATTTGGACTCAAATATTGTCCAAAATATTAAAAACGTATAATGATAGCAAGATTAGCTAAACAATAATTTATATATTTAATTGATTAAGGAAAAAGAATGATATGCAAAAAAAATTTAACCTATAATTCTTCCTTAGCTTTGAACGGGTAGTGATATTAACGGTGCTGTTTTGACTCAGCGCAACATACAAAAAATTTGGACTTTCCTCAAGCTTTTTCTTAGTGGAATATTGCTACCCAGGCCTTTTCTAATATTTCATTTTCTGTTTGGATAGCCTCCCAGTTTGGGAATAGCAGTTCTATTCTATTCCTCGTAATCCAAACATATTAATGTCCCAAATCTGAAACGCGCAGAAGCCAATTTTACAGAAAGTACGTAAACTTGCATTTGAACCAAATTTGATCTAATATATTTGAAATAGCATGAATTTGATATTGTTTACGTTGTTAGAAATTTTAAATCCTATTAATTTTATTTGCATAAATAGTGTGATTTACATGCTATAGAAACACTTGAGCAATGTTTAGAAAGAAAATTTTATATGATATGTACGAATTAATGTGCATTAGATTCCTGTACTCGTAAAAAATAATATCTGAATGGATACTGAATCGACCTTATTAGGACTTAGTGTTATATTTAATATGCAGCGTATGTAGTTTCTTCAACAACATATAAAGAACCAAAGTTCATCTAATATATATATATATATCTATATTTGCATCTAATATACCTGATACATATTGGCAGAAACAATTTTAACCATCCTGGAGTTTCTTTATTCATAGAACTGTATGTGTGGCACAAATTGAAAAATCTATTAACAGGCTGTTCGGATATAAATACACCTCAACAATATTTTAATTAGTGCGATTCAAATTTTTATAGAAATAGACAAAATACTTAAAAGCATGCTTGTCAACACATGTGATTATAAATTTGTTCTTACCAACAATCCCATAAAAAAATACTATTATATGTCACGTGTAGTAAATCCAGTTTAGCAGAACATAAATGAATCTAATCTCTTTGAGTTAGCATGAATCAAGTATATAACTCATGTTGTTTTAAACTTGTCAAAGTTGTGATACAATCTTTTGTTATAAAGCAATAGAAGGTGGTCACAGATAATACATTATAAGAAGAAAAATCATTTAGAAAAAAAAAAATGAGAGACATAAGACCCTTCAATCCAAGCACACAGAGAAAAACGAAAAGAGATAATGCATGGAAATTGGTGTAGAATATCTCTGTCTCGCTCTGTCGTGTAGAAAGCAAATGAATTATAATTGTGAATTTAAAGGAAGCGAATAGGGTGGAAAATGTTTCAAATGTTTTGGAAACATGTTTCTAAAATTTTGAAAGGTAAAATGTAACTCGTTCTCATAAGATCTATGTTAATTTGACATCTCGAAGAAGCCTAGCTGCCATGGCCCCACACCTCCTAATCTCCCAGTCATCAAGCTTCCCATTTTCTGGTACCAAGTCTTTCAATTCAACAAGGGTACTGGGTTCTGCATTTTGAGTCTCTTTGCAATCACAAGTTTCTCTCTCCTCATTTTTATTAATCGCTTCGTAGGGTTCAATATTGCACTTTGGACGAGCCTTCAATTCCATCATGTACAATTGTATGCTTGGATGTTGGTACTTGATATCCATCTGTCTCATGAAAATAACAAAATTTGAAATAACAAAAAGGGGAAAGAAGTGTTTGCTTTTAGGTTTTTTAAAATTTACTGTACAAAATTTTTCATCTACTCAAAACTTTTTAAAGGTTTAATTACGCAAAGGTTCTCCAAAACTTGTTAATTTCGAAGTTCCAGATTTCTCCCTCAAAGCTCAAATATATGATATCTGCCTCAATATTTCCTAACTTAGTCTCACATTTTGAATCTAACCAGAAGGCTCACATTTTATTTCTGGCTCTAGTTGGAGATGTACATTTACCAGCATTAAAATTTCCTGATTTAAGAAAAAAAGCAAAAGAACGAAATCAACTGATACCTTCGATTTTGGGATGGTTCTGACTATGAAATGGTTCTTCATCATTTCTATCATTTGTTCATGCACTGTCGTACAGCGGATTTCATGACCTATCTGAAATTGACGTCATTTATACAGAAATGTCATATCTGCCCTACTAAAACAAAAAAACAGGATATGTTCTCCAACAAAACAAGAATTTATCATGTACCACTAGAAATGTATGTAACACCACTCATAACTCATTTTACAAGGGGGACATAATGAAGAAGCGGTACTTTGGCGGCATTGCAATGCAAATAAGAAGCCACACACAACAAGGTCATTTTTCATGTTTCGTTAGGGTATTTAGGGTAAATCTCAGTTTTCAGGGGAATAAATAAATGTGTTCCTCATGACAATGTTCCTAGAAGAGTTAAGATTTAAGAAATGAACTTACAAGTACAATTGTACTGGGACCAGATAAAGCCAAAATAGTTTCAATTAGTGGCTCCAATAGATGTTCGGCATAAACCTTGAACAAGATAAAGTATAAGTGTAGTGAATACAAAATATATGAAAAATGGATGTTCTCATTTGTGTAGTGTTTCAAAATATTAACTCAAATTTTGACATTTGAAGAACTAAAATGGTGCTTACTGCTCAGTAAAGGACCTAAAATGTTGTTTATTATATTATTTGGATGGCCTAATATAACTTCATTACCAAAAAACAAAAGCAAAAGAAATGATATTAACAATAAATTTAGTTCAATAAATAACCTAGTAACTTATAGCTGATGTGGTCCAGTAACTTAACGGAATTAATGCCAACAATTATGAAATAAATACAATTAAAAATTGACAAACAAATAGTATCAAGAATACATACAACATCGGTTCCAATGATGTAATCAAAAGGGGGTCCCACAGCCTCAATTTGGGTTTTATTGCCCCAATCCAGCTCAGCAACTGAAACTGAGCCAAAAGTACCTACACAGCATGCACAATCGCAAATTTGTTCAACTTCCAGTCCCAAACTACATGAATTTTAGCTTCTACACAAAAAATTAGTAGTACCAAACATTGGTACCATTTCAGTAGTCCAGTACCACTGCATCAAATATCAAGTGGATCATGAAACCAAGCCTTAATCACACATTTGAGGGATTAACATGTGTTAATTGAGTTAAATTTGGGCTTAATTGCAAACTGGGGAAACCAATACCTTACAAGACCAGTAAGTACCTGAATCAGAATTACTCTGAGAAATCCAAGATTTGTTTCGATCAACATTTCTTGTAAGCAAAGGAAGAACCTCCAACTGATCGGTTAATGTCACATCACAACCTAACAATGCCATTCCTGAAATAATGCGTCTAATATAAGGATGAAAAGAAAGAACAATTAAGGAACTTCTTTTTTTGGTGTGGGGGTGGGTTTGGATGGGCTTCATAAAGAAATAAAGGAATATGTATGTTATAGAAACTTGGTACATGAAAGATGGGTGTTACTAGTGTTTTGTGCTTTGAGGGATGCTTTTCAGGATTTCATGATTTTTGGGTTCTCTAGGGTAGGGGTGTAAACGGTCGGATACGGATCGGATAATGGTCATACCGTATCCTTATCCGTTATAATTTTTCGGATACGGATACGAATACGGATAGTCCCGGATACGGATACGGATCGGATATTAAACGGATACGGATACGGATCGGATATCGGACGGATACGAATACGGATATGAATATAATTCGGATAATTAAAAATAAATTACTTCTACTTCTTCAACAAAATTACATATCGATGCTATGCGACCTAAATATACAAGTAATCAATCATAAGTATATATGCATAAGTAGTAGTTTAATAAATCAATTTACTAAACAAAAAAAGCCATAATTTATGTACACAAATTATACAAATTAGTTGATTTATTGATTGCCATTAATTAATCCTTTGTCCAGTTATTGGTTATCATAATCAATCCTTAGTTTGATCAAAGCAATCCGAGCGAAGAGATTTAGAACATAGAAGTTTTCAGATAATTAGAATATGAGATTTGCGTGCGGGACTTGAACGGTAGCAAATGAAAAGCATTGTTGAAGCTTGTAAAAGAAGTTAAATAAAATATATTAAATCTAAGAGTCAAAGTCAGTAAGAAAGTAGAAAGGGCCAAGACAATCAAAATAGAGAGAATAGAAATCAATATCGAAAGTTTAATGTAACAGGCCGTTTAGGCCCAGTTGAAATTTATGGGATCCGGATATCCGAATTAAATAAGTTGTCGGATACGGATAATTATCCGTATCCGGATCCGTATCCGATTCAATATCCAGAACCGTATCCGCATCCGTATCCGGTAAAAAATTATCCGAATCCGGATCCGTATCCGAAAATATCCGTATCCGAATATCCGAATCCGGAATTTTTCGGATTCGGATCCGGATGAATGCGGATAATATCCGATCCGTTTACACCCCTACTCTAGGGTTTTAGAGTGGTTTAGGGAAATTCATTAATATGCGAGCAAATAAAAAAAGGACCAGATAGAGAGTAAATTGAAAACAAGAATAGTTTCAAAAACTAAATGATACTTCTATTTTATAAACGAAATATGAAAAGGAAAAATAAACAATATATCTGCTTTGGATTATAAGGTTTTAGGGTAAAGTGAAGACATATCGCATATTATTATAAGTTCATCATAAAGGTTACTCAGTAAAACTTAGAAAAAAAAAATATAAAAAAATGATGATAAATCTGGAAAAATTACCAAGCCCTGCTAGACCGCAACCTGCTCCAAGTTCAATCACACGTTTGCCTTTCATCTTGGCCGGGCTAAATCTCCCTTTTCTGCTGTTCTTCTCCTGAAATTAGTTTAAAACAGATAATTCAAATGTTTTTAGCAATTTATAAGGTAGTACTTTCTTTAAATATATGCATAAAAGCTCAGAAGGGCAATAAAGTTCATATACATACTTTAATTGGTTCTGGTGCAATGCAATCCATTCATTCCATGCACAAACCATTAGTTTCAAAATTGGTCATTTAAAGAGATACACCAAACACTACGCACTCATATGGACCCTACCAGTATATTAACATCAAAAGAAGGATAAAAACATCAACTTTAGTTTTTTGTATACGTTTTATTTTCTATTTGTATGAAATATAAAGAGAGATTGAGATTTTACAGAAGTCTTAAAAGCGAAACTAATTACCAAGTATTTTACAAGAACCATTGATGCATCCCATACTGTCATTCCAAGATGTTTTGAGTTTGGATCCTGAAAAAATAAAGCTCCAAATTGTTAGAGACTGGTAAAGTATCTGCTGGTACAAAAAAATAGTTTCTGTAGGACTGAGAGTTTCATGATCTATTGCCTAATCAGTTGTCAAATTGACTAACTAAAAGTGAATAAACTCAAAAGTAATTATTTACGCGGCAATACAAAAGAATAAAAAAAAAAACATAAAAAGGTTAGTTTCTGCAAAACGTGCAATATGATTAGAACTAAAAAAAAATTATATGATTTGTGGTTCACCATTCACCAATCGTAATACTTGATCTAGAAGGTATCTACAAGATTACCTGAGAAATATGAAGCCCATGTCCAAAAGCTTCGATTGCAATAGCAGATGTGCTAGGGGAATTCAACCTGTAGAATAATTAAAACAAAAAAAAAGGATAGATTAGAAGGAAAAAAAAAATATAAAACTAAAAAAGATAACACAGTGCCTTCACTGTAAAGACTATCGCAGATACCTGTCGGGATCCATAGTTTGGAATTTGGACTGCTACTGCAGAGAAATCGGTGGGATTGGTATATATAGACTCGAGTTATCGAGTAGACGGGAAAGGAATCAGTGGCAGCCGACGCTTCGGAGCCGTTCGATCCGCATCAAGATTCACGTAGGTAGATTTGGGATTCGCGTGAATCAAGTGCACACTAATCTTGATACAGATTGAACGGCTCCGACCGAACCACCCCATTCTGACGGGAAAAATAGAAAGTAAAAGAGGAGAGATTATAAGATGTAAAACGAGTTTAATGTTAACGGGCCGTTTCGTAGGACACTTCTCTCCGAGCATCGGAGTTATAGTGTTAACCACGGCCCGTAAAAAGTATTATACGAATAAAATATAACCATCTGACTTATTCTTACTCATAGTCTAACATTGATGTCAATATTTTTTTTATTCTTGCATTTTTTGTTTTTGCCAATTTTATTATAAGGACAAATGAAGGGAAATAAAGAAAACAAAGAATAAAGCCATTAACCTTAAAGAAAAAAACAGAGAGAGAAATTTAAATTCTCTTTTCCTTTAATTGTTATTTTTCAATTTAGAAGGTAAATTCTCCTTCTCACATTTTCTCTCCCTTTTCTTGCCTTCTCTTCTTTTTCTCTCTAATTCTAATTCAGAAGGCACTCACTCATAAATGAATGCTAGCAAAATTAGCACATGTTAGTGTATTGATTAAACCCGGACGGGTCGACCCGGACCGAGTAAACCCGTGATCCGAACCCAGACTGATCCAAACCCGACCCTAAAATCCGGACCGGACCGTCCTAGCGGGTGGGTCGGGTTTCACTAGGATCGGATCCGATTTTCTGGACCAAACCCGCCTATACCCTACCAGCTTGAACCCGCCTACCCGAATCCGATCCGGACCGGACCGCCCGAACCCGACCCAAACCCGAGTCTAACCCGAGTCTAACCCGGGCCGGGATTGCATCAAGCTCACCATACAAATATTTTGCATGAATTTCATTTCTCTTATAGCTAGACATTTGTTATCTGAAAAAGTAATATAGTTTCCCTTATGTAGTTTTTGTATACATAGTTACATACCATCAAATCAAATGAAAAGCAAGAATAATACCACGCATTATGTGAGAACTGAAATAAGCTTTGTAAAAACAAGGATTCAATAACATGCATTTGAGAACAAAACATAATCACTTGGTAGAATTCAAAATGCACATAAACTTTAATTGCACTAAAATTAGCAATACAATTTCGAGATTAAAGTTCCATTTTCTACGCTTCTAAAATAACAATTATATTTGTTTAACAACCAACATTTGATCTAATGGTTAATTCCATGTGGAAGATGTTCAAAATCCGAATTGACAATTATTTATGAATATTAATGATTGGATAACTTAACTCCGAGTTCCTGCTAAAAAATATATATATCTCCTTTGTTCATACATAATATTCAACTTGTGAAATACTACCTGAAATCAGATAAATAAAAGACTCATAAAATCCTGTATGGGCAAAATTTAAATATGACCTCACAAATTAACAACATGAATTTTATTTTAAAAAAAATATTTTGTTGCATAGGTGCAAAATCCTGCTGGTCTTGTACTTAATTACGTTTCACCTTGTTGTGCTATGGTCGAGCTATCTCCCGATATTTTTATTTCTACCCCAACCGTCCGTGGGCTGGGCGGTCCTATTTCCACTACCATGATCTGACCGCCCAGTAGCTGGGCGGTCCGCTATAAAACCCCTATAAAAGGGGTTTTTCTCTCTCCAGATGAGCACAGTATTTATTCCTCCAATTCAAAAAATTTCCAGAACCGAATGAGAGAATTTTGAGGCGATTTTGAGGTATGGACAGTAACAGTGGAGGTAAGAAAGCGAGCAACCGAGATCGTGGCGTAGCGAGAGGAGGGTCAATTAGTGATCGAGGTAAAATTGAGGGAAATAAGTACAAGTGTCAAATATGTCGTGTTTTTTTTATTTGTGAGACATGTAAGCTGGAGGAATGGAAGAGACGACATATTCCGTATGAAATTTCAGACGATGACTTTGTGGAAAACCCCTACGGCTTTGGTTTGAAAAAGAAGAAAGTTGATCCAGAGCCTTCAGCATCGGAAGATAAGTTTGTTCCGTGTACTGGTAAGGCTACCACTTCGTCTGCTGTGACTGATCCAGATCAGGCAAACTCTGATGATGACTTTGTGCCATGCACTTTCAAGGCTCGTTGTAAGAAGTAGATTTTTTAGGAATTTATGTTGTAGAATTTTAGGAATTTATGTCGTAGACTTTATTTCATTAGTTTTGTGTTTGTTTACATTGTTATTAGTTTTTGTATACGTAATTAAGTAATAAAAATAACAAAAATGAAGCATATAAAATAATCGAGGCAAATAATCCATTGCATAGTTCACAAACTACCAATTAGAATAGTTCACAATATACATCTAAAATAGTTCATAACTAGAGTTAACAAAACTTGGTAATCAGCGACGACGACCGAACAAACTCAAAATACGACGTCTGGGTCTGGGTTCAGCTGGTTGTGCGGCACTACCGGTTCCTGGGCTTTCATGACTGCGGTGGCTACTACCGGTAGCATCAGCAACAACTCTAGCATTTTCTCTTTCGTTGGCTTCGTTAATGGCATCTGCATTGCATTCCAGTTGAAATAAAATCAAAATAAAATATAAGTAAACAAATAAAATATAAGTAAATAAATAAAATTAACCGTACCTGCTCGCTGCCTGTCAGTTGTTGAACGGCGGGCCTGATGTCCCATTCGCCTACCTTCCATCTCGTCCATGGTCATTACTTGACGCTTGTGGGGTCTTCTTCCTTTTCTGATCCACCCGCTTGCGGGACAGACTTTATCACCAACATAGGGTGGCCACTGATACTGGTTGGGATAAGAATGGAAAGATGCACCCCAAGTACTCGCAAGGTAATCGGTCCGGTACATGTCAGCGACATAATCATCCTCAGAGAAGTTTCTCTCTTGGCACACCGCCATAACATGAGAACAAGGTAGGTGGGCCAACTGGATTCCTTGGCAAGTGCATGTTACAGTATTGTCAGGTGCAAAAATAACAACATACTTGAACATCCTTTTCACAAACTCCATAGTCCCATCCGGTCTACGGCCGGTTGGAGCAAACTCATATGGACAGTGCACTTCGAATTCCAATTGGTTATCCCCGTACGGGACAACTCTCATAGCTGCACCTTTCTCCCTATGTTTCCTTAGTTTTCCCTCCACCCTTGTTGAAAACGTTTGATTCCTGGACAGTAATTCAGAAAATATAAGTCAACAAATAAAAATATACATACCTGGACAGTAATTCGAGGGCTTTAACACGCCGTGCAACAAACCATGCATTTAACTTGTAGAAGGTGTCCTCCACAATTGCTGCCACGGGCAACTGCCGGCTCTGCTTGAAAACAACATTCAAGGACTCAGACCCATTTGTGGTCATAATTCCCCATCGGAAACCTCCATCACGGGCTTGCAATATCTTCTCATATGCTGGTGGCTCAGCCAGATCGGCGGGATTATTTTTTCCCACCTTGAGTAAGTACAAATTTGCCTTTGGACAGTACTGCAAATAAAAATCATATGAGAAAACGTTTGATTAAATAATTCAGAAAATATAAGTCAACAAATAATTCATATATACATACCTTGGCAAAATCTTTGAACATCTCTTCCACCCTTCTCGGCTTCTTCTTCTTGCAACCAATTCTGAATGTATCTGCAACCCATTTTCCAGATCCGCAGTTCTTGTGTAGGTTGTCTGTAACATGTTGCATACACAGCCTGTGCACACAATCGCCGTTCGCTGTCGAACCCGAAATCTGGGCGATCAAAAACATATTTGATTCCTTTGTGCTGGTCTGATATGACACAAAAGAACCGGTCACCAATCACTTGTCTTCTTAAGAACCTCATAAAAAATCCCCAGTTTTCCCCGTTCTCCTTCTCAACAATTGCAAAGGCCAAAGGCAACAACTGGTTTTCAACATCATATGCACATGCGATCAGCAGTCTCCCGTCGTAACAGCCAGACAGGAAGCATGCATCTACACTGATGACCGGTCTAATGTATGGCACAGCTTGAATACATGGACCGAACGCCCATGCTATGGCCTTGAATTGCAACGCGTTCTCGACATCCCGTACGCCTATATTCCAACATTCAAAGATAGTGCCGGGATTTGTACTTGCTATGGCCTGCAGTAATGGTGCAAGCAAGTTGTATAACCCATGCCAGCTACCGAACATTCGGCAAATCGCAAGTTCACGCCCTCTCCACAACCTGTTGTATTTTGGGACGACATGCTTGTAAACCCGTCTGACAGCTCTACCGACCTCCTTAAGGCTCATCGATGGGTCATCCTTAACGTCATTCTCAATTACATCGGCAATAAGTGAAGCCGTAAGATTTGCATGGTCTTTCCTTGATGACGCAGCCTTGCATGTGTGAGGTGGTTCACACTTCTTAATAATCCATGCCTCGCCATTACCCACAGGGGTTGCATATAGACGGAAGTGGCAATGCACTCCGTCGGCACAAACAATTACCAACCTTCTTCGGTCCCTTTTTTCAATTATGCACTCCCAGTTGCCATGAACATGGACCTCATGTATTTTCTTCACAAGTTCATCTATGTTGGTGTAAACCTGCTGCGGAGCAAGCTCTTGACTGTACCTGACACGCGGCCCAAAAAATGAGATGTCTGCCTCTTCAAAAGCAGTGGTATCGTTGAATGTGGGGCACTGATGCCTATCTGTCCGACCTCTAATCGGAAATCTGTCTTCCTTAGGTAAATAATCTCCATCACCTTCTGACAGGTGATCAGAATTCCAATCCCCTTCCCATTCGTCACCTGTTTCCAAATTTCTTTGTGGTACGGCATCGAGCTCAGCATCAAGGTCAAGTCTCTCCGGGTAGCAACGGGTGACACTAAAGGTATTGATGGTGGTACAGATGGAAATCTGGGTTGGATTGGAGTTTCAGGAGGAGGTGGTGGTGGTGGTAGATCGGTGGTAAAATCAGGTACATAATTCTCATAAACAGGTGATACGGGCGGTTCATAACTCGAGTGGCGGGGGTTGTCATACCTCAAGGGGCGGGGGTTGTCATAACTGTAGTGGCGGGAGTTGTCATAACTAGAGTGGCGGGGGTTGTCATACCCCGAGTGCTCATGACCCGGGTTGTCATAACCCGAGTGCTCATAACTCGAGCTGTCCTAACTCGAGTGACGCGAGTTGTCATAACCCGAGTGATCATAATCTCTATTTTTCCTAGATGTTCCAACCCCGGGTTTACGCTGAACTCTCCTGGAATATAAGTCCATTACCATTACCCCCTGTGACTCAAAAGTGTTGTAAACACTCCTCCATAACGACTCATCTATTATTGGATACCGGGTATAGTAAGGTCTACCACCTCTTACTGTGTTGATCCGGGTAGCTAAATCTATATCACACCGGTTAGGGTTCACACCGATCTTTTCATACACAATACCCTTCAGTTCAACAAATGAGGTATTTTCATTTACCTCGAAGCCGTATGCTGCTTCCTTAGTGTCTTGTGCTCCCTCCGCACCCCGGGTAAACTTCCCGCCCACATACAGTGCAACCAACATATTTTCGTGCTGGAATTACTGTTCTGGAAATACTGTGCTGGAATTACTGTGCTGGAATTACTGTGCTGGACTTACTGTGCTGAAATTACTGTGCTAGAATTACTGTGCTGGAATTACTGTGCTCAATCGCCTTAAAATCGCCTCAAAATCGCCTCAAAATTCTCTCATTCGGTTCTGGAAATTTTTTAGATTGGAGGAATGAATACTGTGCTCATCTGGAGAGAGAAAAACCTCTTTTATAAGGGTTTTATAGCGGACCGCCCAGCTGCTGGGCGGTCAGATCATGTTAGTGGACCGCTGATAAGTCTCAATTATATATACCTTCGGTCGAGGTTTTACCTCCTAAACTATACCAAAACCTTTGTATTATAGTCTAGTTCAGTATAGAATGCACCGTAGAACCATGTTACTGCCTTTCCTTCATCTTATTTGCAGGAATCGAGCAAAAAGGAGCAAAACAGCATTTTGTGCGGGCCGCACTGATTTATCCGAGAGTTTTGCGGGCTCTCGTGTGGGCCGCATGGAATTTGTAAAGGCCGCACGACCCCTTTTCCTTAGCCGTTTTTGCAGACAAAAACCAACTTTTGTGCGGGCCGCATCGATTTAACCGAAAGTTTTGCGACCGAGCGTGCGGGCCGCATGAAGGCCGCACGATTCCTTATGCCTTAGCCGATTTTCTAGCCGACTTCCAGTTTGTGCGACCCGCACGAAATTTGTGAAGGTCGCAGGAAGGCCGCACCAATGCCATTAATGCCTTAATTCATGATATCTTCTCAGATTTGCTGCCTGATTTTGGGAGATTGTTTTCCCATGCAAGAAAATAGCTATATATGGGCAGGGAGGCAGCAGGAGAAGGCATTCTTCATCTTAGGTTTAATTTCCACATCTCTCTACACATTTTCTCTCTTCTCCTCGTGATCAAAGGCGATTAAGAGCAAGGTTTGAAGGATTCTCGAGCAAGCAAAAGTGAAGATCAAGGGCAGCGAGCGAAGAGATTGGTGTAGTCTATTCTCTTACTTGTTTTACTTTGTTTTCATCATGATTTCTCTTGTAACTTTCTTGGTTGTTAACTCACCCATGAGAGGCTAGATTTCCTCTCTAGGGGCTTAGGCTAAAAACATGAATTTGTGTTGAATCTATGTTTACTTGGATTAATTTCTTTATGATGATTGTTTGCATGTTTGTCTATTCTTGTTGATTTTACAATTCATGTGCTTGTATGATTTGATTGCTTGTTAATTTCCCGCTTGAGTCTAATCAACTTAAGATGCTAGGAGTTATAATTAATGGTACCAAATTGTATACATGAATTACCTTAGGATTAAGATTAGAAATGACCAAATCTATTTCTTAGTTCGGAACCACAATAATAAAGGTTAAATTGAGGTGAAGGACTTAATCGTGAAGCCTTATATTTGATTGGGACACCTAGAATTGAACCAAATATCGTATGAAGGACTTAACCGTGAAGTATTGGTATTTAGGGATAAACTAGGCTAATCTGTGCTTATGGTCTAGATAGCTAGGGTGAAGGACTTAATCGTGAAGTCCGAATTATCTAGACACGTCATTAATTCACGAAAGTGACCATTTTTGATATTTATGTTTAGAAACCCCATAATTGCAAACATGAGTTTAGAATACCAAGTAAATGTAGATTTGACCAAAGGATTGTAGGCCGATAGCCCCTAGACTCTTATCCATTTGAATTACAAACTCCTTTTTATTTGTTTGTTTAAAATTGTCTTGCTTTGATTTCAACTCTCAATCGGGTATTGAACCCAAAAACCAATTTTACAACAAACCCCCCCTTTTACTTTATTTGCACTATTTTAGAGTTAATTGATTTAGTAGAAAGTAATATCTCACGTTATCTTTGGATCGATACCCATAATTACTACAAGGATAGATTGTGCGCTTGCAATTCAATCTAACTTTGCGTATTTAGGGTTTTATAAATTTAAAGCAGAAGTGTACGAAATAGACCAATTATTCCTATACCCAAAATACACAACAAGCTTTTGGCGCCGTTGCCGGGGATAACGGATAGATATTAATTTTTACTTTAAAAATTAATTCTAGAATTTTCTTTTATTTTTATTTTTATTTTTGTCTCTTTGAGACTCACGATTTTCTTCTCTCTTTTCGCAGCTTTGAACGCTGGCGCCTACCACTAGGAGCCAGAGTCAGAAGGACAAGGCGAGTTCATCAAACATGGCCGAACATCCGGTTTATGGTATGCCCTTGGATGGTGACGATGAGAACGGATCTCACGCCAATGTTGACAATGATCCTCCTCACGAGAACCCATTCCACGGAGCATATGAAAGAGGCAACCCTCCACCGCCTAATCCGAACGACCGCCGTCCTATGCGGGAGTTCATGAACCATCAAGACCCTCACCAACGCTTTGGCTATGTGGCACATGGGGGAACCAACCCCGATCTCAAACCCACTGTAATTCACTTGTTAGGTCAAAACCAGTTTGGTGGTGCATTAAATGAGGACCCTCACCAACACTTGGCAATGTTTGAAGAACATTGTGGTACATTTGCACCAAGGGGACCCCAACTTGATGCCTTGAAATTGAATTGTTTTCACCTTTCTCTTAGGGATGAGGCTAGGACTTGGTTAAGATTGTTAAACCCTAGGGTAACACAAACTTGGCCCGAAGTCCAAAAATTGTTTTTAGGCAAGTACTTTCCGCCTTCTAAAACCCAACACTTTAGAGCAAAAATCACCACTTTCAAACAAGGGGATGATGAATCATTAAGCGAAGCTTGGGATAGATGGCAAGAACTCTTGCGTTTGTGTCCTAACCATGGTATTGATGTGTGGCTATTGTTTCAGTTTTTCTATGCAGGTTGCACATACGCGACTAAATCTCAACTGAATGCAGCTGCCGGTGGAAACCTAGCCAACAAGGATTCTGTAGAAGCCATGGAGATGATAGAGGACATGGCTATAAGTCAACGCGAATGGACTGCTGGAAGAGACGTGAAGAGAAGCAACGCACCTGCTGGTATGCTGAAGGTAGATGAGGTGACTGCTTTGAATGCAAAGGTAGAATCTCTCCAAAACCAAGTGAAGAAGATGCAGCAGGTAAAATCTGTAGTTCAAAACTCACCATGTGGTATTTGTGGAGGTGTGGACCATCTCACGATGGGATGTCAATACTCCACGGAAGGTAATGATACGGTTGAACAAGTTCATGGGTTGTTTTACAATGAAGGTGACAAAAGAAATGGCTCATACAACGAAAACAACTCTAACACTTATAACCATGCCACGAGGTACAACCATCCTAATTTTAGGTGGAGAAATGACAATGAAAATCCAAACCCGAATGCGGTACCAAACCAAGGAAATAGCAACCATTACCAAAATCACAATTCAAACCAAGGTAATGGTAACCAATATCAAAACCGCCAAGGTCAAGGTCCACCATTGTCTAGGTTAGAGAAAATGATGGAAGAGTTCATGCTCTCTCAAAAGGAAACTAATCTTAGCAACAACAAAAAGTTTGATGACATTTCAGATTCTCTTAGAACTGTGAACAACAGGATGGACTTGATGCAAAATCAATCTAGGTTGCTTGAAGCCCAAGTGGCTCAACAAGCCGCTTCTGCCGCACGCACTCCAGGCATGCTTCCCGGAAAAACTGAGCACAATCCGAGGGAACATGCGAATGCGGTAACTCTCCGAAGTGGCACACAATACGACGGACCAAAAATGCCGGAAGAGGAACCGCCCAAACAATCGACCGCCGCACCTCAAACAACAGAAGCGAGATCTTCTGCGGCCTCAACTCCACCTTCTGCACCCTCTTCTGCGACCTCAAGGCCAGCTCCCCAGATTTGCACAGATTTTCCTCTAGACCCACCGGTTTTCAAAGATCGCCAAAATTCGGGTAATTCTGATCCGAAAAAGGTAAAACCTTCTGATTATGTCCCTCCTCTCAGGTTTGTTCCCTTTCCTCAACGGTTGGTTAAGACCAAAATGGACCAACAATTTACCAAATTCATGGATCATTTGAAGAAAATGAATATCACCATTCCTTTTACGGAAGCCATTACTCAAATGCCATCCTACGCAAAAATTTTGAAAGAACTGTTGTCCAACAAAAGAAAATTGGAAGAGGTAGAGACTGTGGCATTAAATGCGGAATGTAGTGCACTTGTTTTGAACCAACAAATTAAATTGCCCCTTAAACTGAAGGATCCGGGCAGTTTTACCATTCCGTGCAAAATTTGTGATACCACATTTAATCGATGTTTGCTAGATCTTGGTGCTAGTGTCTGTTTGATGCCCAAGTCGGTCTATGATAGACTAGGTCTAGCGGAATTGAAGCAAACTCGAATGTCCCTCCAATTAGCGGACAGATCTGTAAGATACCCTTCTGGAATTGCCGAGAATGTCATTGTCCAAATTGGGAAGTTTTATGTGCCTGTTGATTTTGTTGTTGTAGAAATGGAAGAAGATCCTCACACCCCCCTCTTATTTGGGCGTGATTTTCTAAGTACGGCAGGTACAAATATTGATGTCACAGGTGGAAAGATTTCTTTCTCGATTGGTGATGAGAAAGTGGAATTTAATGTTTTCAAATCTATGCAATTTCCTTCTAATGACAATGATACGATTTGCAGGATTGATGTCTTAGATACCATAATTGCTGCTCAAATTGTTAAGGAAACAGATGGTGGACAGCTGTAAGAAAATCTAGACGAAATCCTAGAGAAAAAGGAAGCCGAGACAGCTAATAATGATGACAGCGGAGATTTGTGCGGGCCGCATGAACTCGTCCAGGCGCAACCAACCAATCCGTGCGGGCCGCACGAAATTCTGTGCGGGCCGCATGAAAATGTCCGAGAGCAGACTTTGCCTTTGTACGGGCCGCACGAAATTATGTGCGGGCCGCACCAACCCGCAGAAACCTCTAACACAATCGATTTGACCTCTTCTTCTCCTCCCAAACCACCAAAACTTGAATTGAAACCTTTACCCCCCACTCTTCGATACGAATACCTTGGACCCGATGAGACATTTCCAGTTATTGTTAATTCTACCCTAAACGAGGATGAGACAACCCGACTTCTCCATGAACTTAGACTACACAAGAAGGCGATAGGGTACACCATTGATGATCTAACCGGGATCAATCCAAACCTTTGCATGCACCGCATCTTGATGGAGGATGGCCAAAACCTTCGATCGAAGCCCAAAGAAGGCTCAACCCTAATCTCAAAGAGGTGGTCAAGAAAGAAATCCTCAAACTCCTCAATGCCGGCATCATCTACCCGATATCCAACTCAAAGTGGGTAAGTCCGGTTCATGTGGTCTCGAAAAAGAGTGGAACAACAGTGACTAAAGGTAAGAATGGTGAATTGATACCAACAAGGGTGGTCACCGGATGGAGAATGTGCATAGATTATCGCAAGCTCAACAATGCAACACGAAAAGATCATTTTCCTTTACCTTTCATCGATCAAATGCTTGAAAGACTTGCTAATCATTCTCATTTTTGTTATTTAGATGGTTATAGCGGTTTCTTCCAAATACCAATCCATCATGCTGCCCAAGAGAAGACCACGTTTACTTGCCCCTTCGGTACTTTCGCGTATCGAAGGATGCCGTTCGGTTTGTGTAACGCTCTCGCTACTTTCCAAAGAGCCATGATGGCTATTTTTTCTGATTTGCTTGAAAATTCTATGGAAGTCTTTATGGACGATTTTTCTGTTTATGGCACTAATTTTGATGAATGTTTGTCTAACTTGACCAAAGTTTTAGAAAGGTGCGAAAATGTCAATTTGGTTCTAAATTGGGAGAAGTGCCACTTCATGGTGCAACAAGGAGTAGTGCTTGGACATGTCGTTTCATCACGAGGCCTAGAGGTTGACAAGGCCAAGGTGGAAGTAATTGAGAAATTGACAAATCCAACAACTGTGAAGGATGTGCGAAGCTTCTTGGGACATGCGGGATTTTACCGCCATTTTATTAAAGATTTTTCAAAAATTTGTAAACTTTTAACAAACTTGACTATGAAAGATGCGGAATTTGTTTTTGATGAAAATTGTGTTGATGCTTTTTGTAGGATCAAAAATGCGCTAATATCGGCTCCCATTCTTCAACCACCAAATTGGGACTTGCCGTTCGAGATCATGTGTGATGCTAGTGACTATGCGGTTGGAGCCGTGTTGGGTCAAAGAATCGACAACAAACCTCACGCCATATACTATGCAAGCAAGGTCTTGGACGAGGCGCAATTGAACTACACTACCACCGAAAAGGAACTCTTAGCCGTGATATTTTCCATCAACAAATTTCGGCCTTATTTGGTGGGGTCAAAAGTGATTGTCTATATGGATCATGCCGCCATCCGCTATCTTCTCTCCAAGAAGGATGCCAAGCCACGCCTTATCCGATGGATCCTACTTTTTCAAGAGTTTGACCTAGAAATCCGAGATAAGAAAGGTACCAAAAACTCCGTGGCGGATCACTTGTCCCGACTCAAAACCATGCCTACCAAAGATGACCTTCCTATTGATGATTCATTTGGGGACGAAAGACTTTATGCCATTTCCACCTCCAAAATGCCATGGTATGCCGATTTTGTCAACTTTCTTGCATGTGGTGTCTCACCGCCGGACCTAACCTACCAACAAAGGAAAAAATTCATGTCGGATGTGAAGCATTACTATTGGGACGACCCTCTATTGTTCAAATTGGGGGTTGATGGGATTCATCGGCGATGTGTGCCGAAAGAAGAGTATGAACCAATTCTCGCATGTTGCCATTCTTCCGCTTATGGTGGTCATGCATCCATGAATAAAACCGCGGCAAAAGTCCTACAAGCCGGATTTTATTGGCCCACCCTCTTCAAAGACGCAAAAGAGTTTGTTCTTCGATGCGACAAGTGCCAACGAACCAACAACATTTCCCGAAAACATGAGATGCCTCTTAATGGGATACTCGAAGTTGAGTTGTTCGATGTTTGGGGAATCGACTTTATGGGACCCTTCCCTTCCTCTTGCAACAACAAGTACATTCTCGTAGCCGTCGACTATGTCTCCAAATGGGTCGAGGCCATAGCAAGCCCAACCGCCGACTCCGCTGTGGTAAGAAAACTCTTTCAGAAAACTATCTTTCCTAGGTTTGGTGTGCCACGAGTGGTGATCAGCGATGGCGGTTCTCATTTCATCAACCGCCAATTCGATAACCTCTTGTTCAAGTATGGAGTCAAGCACAAGGTGGCCACACCGTATCACCCTCAAACAAGTGGCCAAGTCGAGGTTTCGAATTGGAAAATCAAAAGTATTTTGCAAAAGGTGGTGAATTCGACTCACAAAGATTGGTCTCTCAAGCTTGATGAAGCGCTTTGGGCTTATCGCACGGCCTACAAAACTCCCATAGGTATGACCCCTTTTAAATTTGTTTATGGAAAACCGTGCCACTTGCCGGTTGAATTGGAACACAAAGCTTATTGGGCCATCAAGGCGCTCAATTTGGACATGAAAGCCGCCGATGAAAAGCGAATCCTTGATCTTCACGAGTTGGAGGAGTTACGCCTCAATGCTTACGAGAATGCCAAATTATACAAGGAGAAAACCAAGCGTTGGCATGACAAACACATTGTGAGAAGACACTTCCAGGTAGGTGACACTGTTCTCTTATTTAATTCCCGTCTTCGATTATTCCCTGGTAAATTGAAATCTAGGTGGAACGGCCCATATCAAGTTCAAATAGTCTATGATCATGGAGCCGTTGAAATTTGGAGCGAGAAGACCGGCTCATTCAAGGTGAATGGACAGCGGCTCAATCATTTCTACCAACATAAGGCCATTGGCGACAAGGAGGTCATGCACCTCACCGATCCACCTTCTACGAATTGAGAATGGAAGGAGTCGAGCTTTCGACTTAAAATTAAGCGCTTCTTGGGAGGCAACCCAAGTTTTTCTCACTCTTACCTTTTATTTTCACTTCTTCAATTTTTGTTTTTACTTTGCAAGACTTGTTTCATGCATTTTAAATTTTACTTGATTTTTGGGGAATTTTTCAGGATTTTTGGAAGACGTTTTTCGCAGCACTTTGTGCGGGCCGCATCGATTTACCCGAGAGTTGTGCGGCCTACTGTGCGGGGTTCACTAATTTTTGTGCGGGTCGCACAAATTCAAGCTTGGGGGATCGACGCATGTCCGTTTGAAAAAAAAAAAAATTAGGACTCTTAATTTCTGCGGGCCGCACGGAGCGAACAGGTGCCTCATTAATTAGGCGCGATTTTTGGAAACCCTTTCTCTCCTTTAACCCGTCCCTCTGTCTTTCCTTTCTCTCCCACTCTTTCTATTTTACTCCAAACCCTATCTCTCCCTCTCTAAAGCCTCCATCTCTCTCTCCTTTGAAGACCCTTCGAGCACACCACCACGCCGACCTCCTCTTCCCTTCTCTCTGCCGCTACTCTCCTACTCTCAAGCGGCCGCCACCCCTTCTCCTCCTCCTTCTCCTTGAACCGGTGTCTCTCCACCTCTACACCGATTCTTCACGTCTTCACATGGATCTACCTCTCAAAATCAAGGTTAGATCTCCTCTTTTCTTGTTTTTCTAATTCTTTTCTTTATTTTGTGGATTTCTAGTTAGTTTTTGCGAGATCTACTACAATTTGGGGCCAACTTGACATTTTTAGCAAAAACAGAGGATTTTGGGTTTTACATCCTTTGTGCGGGTCACTGTGCGAGCTTCTCAGGCCGCACAAATTTTTGTCGTTTTCTTTCAATTTCTGGGGGTTTTTCTAGTTTCAGATCTGACATTTTCGCGGCCAACTTTTCTCTCACCTGTTTGTACGGGCCGCACAAAATTTAACCTAGGCCGCACAAAATCTTGAACAGGCCGCACAAACCTCTGTTGCACCAAAATCTTGCAATTTTTGTTTCAATTTTTATTTTCGTGTTTGTGTGACTACACCTTGGTACCGTGTAGACCACACCATTCTCTCTTTTTCTCTCACTTCAACAGAATGCCTCCACGGATAAACCCTAAAAGGCGCAAGGAGACTAGTGAGCCCGGCTCAACAAGCGCCCCCGACACGGACAAACCCCATCCTTTGCAAGGCTATTTCAATGGCTTCGAGTCCGACCCTCTCAGCGACGAGCACCAAGAACGCCTCGACCATCTCTGCTACCACCGCACCGTTGTCGCCTCTCGATGGATTGACACCCCCGACTCTTCACGAGCTCGGCCTCCATGACACCGTTCACATGCTCACCGAGCGCATCGGCTTGTGGGACTTCCTTAGCACCCCATGCCCAACCTTCAAAGGACTTACTCTCGAGTTCCTTGGCACCGTGGAGTTCAGCCGCGCCACCAACATCATCAGCTTCCAACTCGGCGGGCAAAAATTCAACATCACCTCCACCGAACTCATGGAGATTCTCAACCTCCCCACCACTAATGTCTCTCGCATGAATGACACTTGCACCTTCCAAGGAGTCATGAATGAATCCCGCTTCAAGGGCTTCATCATCGACCCCAACACCGGTCTCAACCCTCAACGGGTCCGCCTCATCAAGCACCCCGCTCTCCGTTACATTCAGCGAGTTTTGGCGCTCACACTTTTTGGTAGAGGTGAGACAAGTTCTTGTTTTCAAAAAACTGAGAATTTCTATCTTTATTGTATGTTGCGCAGGAATATGGATGAGATGTCGCTTCAACCAAATCTTGGCTACTATCTCGCTAAGCACCTTCATGCCGTAGCCACCGAGCACCGCCCAAATGGTAAAATTTCTTGTGGTGGTGTGATCACCAAGATTGCTCGAGCTCTCCGAGTCAATGTCCCTGACGACCCGGTGAGCCCCCCTTACACCCTCGATATCCCAGGTCTCTCGCACATGCTGCTCATTGTGCGCTCTCCCAACCAAGACTATTGGATAAGTGACGGCCCCGGCAATTATGGCTACCGCTTACCTCTCACCACAGTCCTTGACCCTCGGCGGCGTGCCACATGGAGCCTCACTGACGAGCCCGTTCTCTTCCACCCCGACGCTCCACCACCACCACCTCCCGCAGCTGACCAAGGTGTGCCCAACCAAGCCGCGCCGGCCGGTCCTTCTAATCAAGCCATCATGGATTATATGGTAGGAATGAACGAAGACTGGTCCGCCTCTCTCCAATTGGTCAATGATCGACTCAACCACCTTCAGTTCACCGTCAACTCATACGACGCACCGATCCTCCAAGCCGAGGAGGATGCCCACATGGCAAGGTGGTATGCTCAACAAGCCTTCGAGCGTTCCGGTGGAGAAACCACCGAAGACCCGCCCACACCACCACGCGAGCGCTCCCGCTGTCAAGAAGCGCAACGAGAAGACTCTTTTCCACCCAGACATGCCTCCACACCTCGTCAATACCCGGTTGGTACCTTCTCACCTTCCGGGCCATCCTCTACACCGCAGTGAGGCGCCCCCGCCTCTTCTCTCGCCTTCGACTCGTCCACCATCTTATGAGTTCCTTTTTCTTCTTTTTCCCTTTTTGTGTGAATGATTGCATTAGGGACAATGCTTTGTTTAAGCTTGGGGGGGATTGAAAGAAAATTTGTATCTGCATTTAGGTCATGTTAAATTTTTCGTAATTTGCATTTTAGGTGATAAGTTTGTGTGATTGCTTGATTTAGGAACTAGTTTGAAAATTTTTGGAAATAGTTTGGATGACTTTGAACAATTTGAACTAGCTTCATAATTGCTAAACGAATTTCATAAGATGAGATGTTTGCGAATTTTGGAAAAATGAAAACTTGAGTTTGTGCGAAAAAGCATTTTGAAACCTAGGTATGCCTTTCTAATTGGGAAGTTGGGATTTTAATGATGGAAAGATTATAATATCCATATGTATGAACGAATATGTTTGGATGTGTGTATTCATGGTATTATTGCAACACTAAGAAATTGAAGAAGGTTTAAATGTTGAAAATTTACTTCGGATTCCGCTTGCCTATGTTACGGCGATATGACGTACTTAAGGTTATGAATCCTTGACACTTTGTTCCGCTAGTTTGCCCGATAAAATGGCCGAGTTTACATCACAAATGTGAGTTCATGTCATGGAAGGGTTAAACCAAGAACATGCAAAGCACTTTTGAATCAAAACGGTTGGGTATGGTTAACTACTTATAACTAGCCGGTTTTGTATTGAGGATAAAGATCATAGTGTCACAAGTAGCAACGAAAAGAAATGAAATAATCAATGTATGCATGGTACCAACACACGTAATTTATAACTTTCTAGCCCAAGTTAGTTCCAAGCTTGGGGGGGGCAAAAAGGAAAATCACCACAAAACGAGGGCATATTTTTGGTCGAAAAGTGAAATGATTAGTTTTTACAAATGCAAAAAGCGTCTTAGAATGAGAAATTTGATTTGTTGATTGGTGATGCGAATTAGAGTTGATCAAGGAAATTCCAAAATTATTGTCCAAAAAGATTCTCGGGTTCTTAAGGATAGCAAGTTCATACAAAATTTTTCGCATTTAGGGTTGTACTTGGAATTTGGTTAGTTTAGAAACCGGGCACACACCTAAGTTTGGATTTTTGCTTGAGGGCAAGCAAGGGTTAAGCTTGGGGGATTTTGATAAGTCTCAATTATATATACCTTCGGTCGAGGTTTTACCTCCTAAACTATACCAAAACCTTTGTATTATAGTCTAGTTCAGTATAGAATGCACCGTAGAACCATGTTACTGCCTTTCCTTCATCTTATTTGCAGGAATCGAGCAAAAAGGAGCAAAACAGCATTTTGTGCGGGCCGCACTGATTTATCCGAGAGTTTTGCGGGCTCTCGTGCGGGCCGCAGGGAATTTGTAAAGGCCGCACGACCCCTTTTCCTTAGCCATTTTTGCAGACGAAAACCAACTTTTGTGCGGGCCGCATCGATTTAATCGAAAGTTTTGCGACCGACCGTGCGGGCCGCATGAAGGCCGCACGATTCCTCATGCCTTAGCCGATTTTCTAGCCGACTTCCAGTTTGTGCGACCCGCACGGAATTTGTGAAGGTCGCAGGAAGGCCGCACCAATGCCATTAATGCCTTAATTCATGATATCTTCTCAGATTTGCTGCCTGATTTTGGGAGATTGTTTCCCCATGCACGAAAATAGCTATATATGGGCAGGGAGGCAGCAGGAGAAGGCATTCTTCATCTTAGGTTTAATTTCCACATCTCTCTACACATTTTCTCTCTTCTCCTCGTGATCAAAGGCGATTAAGAGCAAGGTTTGAAGGATTCTCGAGCAAGCAAAAGTGAAGATCAAGGGCAGCGAGCGAAGAGATTGGTGTAGTCTATTCTCTTACTTGTTTTACTTTGTTTTCATCATGATTTCTCTTGTAACTTTCTTGGTTGTTAACTCACCCATGAGATGCTAGATTTCCTCTCTAGGGGCTTAGGCTAAAAACATGAATTTGTGTTGAATCTATGTTTACTTGGATTAATTTCTTTATGATGATTGTTTGCATGTTTGTCTATTCTTGTTGATTTTACAATTCATGTGCTTGTATGATTTGATTGCTTGTTAATTTCCCGCTTGAGTCTAATCAACTTAAGATGCTAGGAGTTATAATTAATGGTACCAAATTGTATACATGAATTACCTTAGGATTAAGATTAGAAATGACCAAATCTATTTCTTAGTTCGGAACCACAATAATAAAGGTTAAATTGAGGTGAAGGACTTAATCGTGAAGCCTTATATTTGATTGGGACACCTAGAATTGAACCAAATATCGTATGAAGGACTTAACCGTGAAGTATTGGTATTTAGGGATAAACTAGGCTAATATGTGCTTATGGTCTAGATAGCTAGGGTGAAGGACTTAATCGTGAAGTCCGAATTATCTAGACACGTCATTAATTCACAAAAGTGACCATTTTTGATATTTATGTTTAGAAACCCCATAATTGCAAACATGAGTTTAGAATACCAAGTAAATGTAGATTTGACCAAAGGATTGTAGGCCGATAGCCCCTAGACTCTTATCCATTTGAATTACAAACTCCTTTTTATTTGTTTGTTTAAAATTGTCTTGCTTTGATTTCAACTCTCAATCGGGTATTGAACCCAAAAACCAATTTTACAACAAACCCCCCCCTTTTACTTTATTTGCACTATTTTAGAGTTAATTGATTTAGTAGAAAGTAATATCTCACGTTATCTTTGGATCGATACCCATAATTACTACAAGGATAGATTGTGCGCTTGCAATTCAATCTAACTTTGCGTATTTAGGGTTTTATAAATTTAAAGCAGAAGTGTACGAAATAGACCAATTATTCATATACCCAAAATACACAACAACCGCCCAGTGGCTGGGCGGTCAGGTGGGGAAATAGGACCGCCCAGCCCACGGGCGGTTGGGGTAGAAATAAAAATAACTTTGGAGTGGGAGCAGATTTGATAATTTGTTTTTTTTTTGGGATTTTAATAAAAATATCGGAGCTATCTCCTCCTACTCAGTATGAACCTCTTTTATATATAGATGTTAACAATTAATATATACATTTATTTTTAAATTTGAAAATGATTGAGTCAGGTTCTCAAGGTTTTTTTTTTATGCATACAATATCTTATTCAAAAATAGGTGAATGAGAAGCTTGATGCAATCCCTATTTGGATGGTGAGCTTTTCAACAGTGTGTTGGACTAGCCAATTTTTAAAACTATTATTACATTCATTTTGTTTTGTATTTTGAAAAGTTTGTAATTTAGTGATTGATACTTATGATGGCTGGGACTATATATAACAGTCATGATCAAAGGTGTTAATAGCGTTTATCGCGTTATAGCAGAATGGTTAAAAAAACGACACTATTGCCATATTGTGCCGCTAACAAAACGGCTAAAAAAACAACGCTATTGCCATATTGTGCCTCTTTGTGTTTTTTTTTCCTCTCCTTTTCCCTTCAAATTTTTAAATTATTTTTTTAATATTCTACTTCTTACATCGTTGTATAATTCTAAGATACGACTCTGAATCTTTACGAAAAAAAAACTGAGAAAGAAGGAACTGTGTTTACTTTTTAGAAACTAGTCCTAGACAAGTAATACATGCACAATAAATATGGATTAGAAGACAAAACTGAAAAATAGTGGGTATAGAATAGAAAGAACATGAAATTAAATTTATGTAAAGAAGTAGCGTTCGACAGGATCGATATGTATTGTTAAATTTATCCATAGCATGAAATCGAAACTGGAAAATACTGACTCGGCCCGACAAAGGACCGGGCTGAGCAAATGTTGCAATAATTTTCAGAAAGGCCCTAACGTTTTGGAAATAATAAAGATACATGGAGTATAAAAACATGACTCTAAGAGTTGTAAAATATAAGACGAGACATATTGAACAAATTCTACCGAAACTTTTATTTATATCATTTAGAAAAAAAAGTTAAACCAAATAATCACGATTGCATAAAAATTTCATTGTCATCACGTTCGCAATTGTAAACTGCAGATAGAAGAAACTGTGGATATATATTTTTTTTCCAACAGTCAGAATACTATTTTTCTTTTTTCTTTTTGTTTTTGTCAGGACGCATGTTTCAAAAAACGAGATGACACATTTTTATCTGATAATTTCAGGATTTTGAATAGGCTGCCTACCCTTCACCGTTGAAAAAAATAGAAATATATCCGCAGTTTGAAACTGCAGACACACAATTTTTATCCGCAGTTTGAAACTACGGCTGTGTTAAAAACAAAATTTTGATCAAATTATGATTTTTCGGTTTATTTTTTTTAAATGGTAAATAAAATATAATATTTTTGGCAAATTTTGATTTAGCCACAAGTAAAATCAGTGTTTTTATATAGCTAATTAATGTACGTCACGCTTATCAGATATGGTGGTATAATTTTGTGTACTAAAATTTCTTTTTTTCTGTTGAAAACAGGACATCGAATACGTCTCCAAATCTAAAACTCATGCAAAATATTTTATCACAAGCATCTAAAATATTATTTATATACTAGTGATATGCATCACATTGTTTGGGTATTACAATTTTTATTTCAAATTAAGAATTTCTCAAACATATATAGAAAGGACTTTACAGACCGGATTATTTGTTTTCATTGAAAATGTAGATAGTCTTTGTTGAAATTAATACGGGTTGTTTGAGAGATTAATATGATGAAAATAGTTTTTCTTATTGAATCACTTTTTCACTCTATGTTACAAGCTTTATAGCCAGAAGATATAACGGTCCTAAAACTATGTCCGTACATATTTGTAACTGTACAGTTCCTAAACAAAAAAAAGAAAAAATAAATTGAAGTTCCTGTACAGTACAGTGAGCTCTTTATGTTTCTAAACTAGGCGATGATGGAGAATACCCTCACGGGTCTGAGCCTATGATTATTTTCTTTCAACCTTTATTTCTCAACACTCCCCCTCAAGCTAGGATTATAGAGATCATATAATCCTAGCTTGCATGAAATATTTTCGAAAACCTTGGAGCTTAATCCCTTCGTGAGTATGTCCGCCAATTGATCTTCACTCTTGACAAATGGAGTTTTTATTTCTTTAGCTTGAATTTTTTCTCGAATGTAGTGGCAATCCACTTCAATATGTTTGGTTCGCTCGTGGAAGATTGGATTTGCTGCAATGTGTCTTGCCGCTTGATTGTCACAAAACATTTTCATCGGTTCTTCAATCTTGACATTCAAGTCGGTTAGCACTTGCTTAATCCACGTCAATTCACTTGCGGTTGATGCCATGGCACGATACTCTGCCTCTGCACTTGACCGCGCTACAACACTTTGCTTCTTGCTCTTCCATGTGACTAAATTTCCGCCTACAAATGTGCAAAAGCCGGTCGTCAATTTTCTATCGAAACTTCCGGCCCAATCTGCATCGGAATAGCCACATATTGCATTAGTGTCATTTTTCCTCATCCAAATTCCCTTTCCGGGAGAACCTTTTAGGTACCTTAATATTCTATCAATGGCATCTAAGTGAGGTGATCTCGGTGCATGCATAAACTTGCTAATTTGGCTTACGGCAAAGGAAAGATCCGGTCTAGTTACGGTTAAATAAATCAACTTTCCTACAAGTCTTTGAAATTGATTTATATTACTCAATGGTTCTCCATCTTCGGTATTGAGTTTTATATTTGTATCAATTGGTGTGATGGCTGGTTTACAACCTATTTTACCAGTTTCTTTGAGTAAATCAAGAACATATTTTCTTTGAGATATAAATAGCCCTTTTGACGAATGGGCAATTTCTATCCCAAGAAAATACTTTAATTTACCCAAGTCTTTTATCTCAAATTTTTGTTTTAGGTTTCTTTTTACACCTTCAATTTCAATTTGGTTATCTCCGGTTATGATTATGTCATCGACATAAACTAAAACCACGGTGGTACCATTTGCATTGTGCCTAGTAAACAAGGATGAGTCGGACAAACTCATCTTGAAATTACAAGATAATAAAAAATGATTAAGCTTGCCATACCATGCCCTTGGAGATTGTTTTAATCCATAGATCGATTTCTTTAACCTACAAACGAGGTTAGAAATCTCTTCTTTTTTGTGACCGGGAGGTAGTGACATATAGACTTCTTCCTCAAGGGTCCCTTGAAGAAATGAATTTTTTACATCCATTTGGTGTAAAATTCAATTTTTATTAACCGCAATGGAAAAAAGAATTCTTACGGTATTCATTTTGGCCACGGGTGCAAAGGTTTCGTGATAGTCAATACCTTGGGTTTGGGTATAACCTTTAGCCACTAACCTAGCTTTGTAACGTTCAATGGTGCCATCACTATTATATTTAATTTTGTACACCCATTTACATCCAACCGGTTTTTTATTTTTTGGTAAATAACATAATTCCCAAGTTTGATTTTTTACTAAAGCATGAAGCTCTTCTTCCATTGCTTTGCACCATTTTGGATCCAATTTTGCTATTTCATAGTTGGTTGGTTCTTCCATTTTTGATAAAGAATTCAAGAATGCATAGTGATCATGAGAAATATTGTTATAAGAAACATAATTTTGTATGGGATATTGTACCGAATATGTGACAAAATCCCTTAATCTCGTGGAAGGTTGAGTTTGTCGACTCGATCTTCTCAAGGATCTTTCTTCCTCTTGAGTTCCTTCATGATTTTCATTTTCTTCGGTCTCTTCCAATGGTTGTTCATTCCCTTCAAGTCCTTGATTACCTATCTCAACATTATTTTCAAGAAGAACTTCTCTTCTTTCTAGATTAGTAACACAAGGTAAGACAAACTCGTTTGACAATAATTGATCTTCTTCAATTTTGTCATAAAACGATTCATTCTCAAAAAATGTTACATCTCTTGAGATGTAAAGTTTTCTTGTTTTGGGATCATAGCACTTATATCCTTTCTTTTCGAGAGAGTAACCAAAAAAATATGTTTTTATTGAGGTGAAATCTAATTTATCTACTCTATTTTTATGAACAAAACAAGTGCAACCAAAAATTTTCAAATGATCAAGATTAGCCTTTTTTCTATATAATATTTCAAAAGGACTTCTAAAATCTAATATGGCACTAGGTAACCTATTTATTAAATAGGTTGCGGTGAGAACGGCTTCCGACCAAAAAATCTTTGGAATATTATTTTGAAATAGAAGTGTTCTTGTCATCTCAAGTAGATGACGATTTTTTCTTTCGGAAATACCATTTTATTGGGGGTATAGATGCAAGAAGTTTGATGAATGATACCTTTTTGTTTTACAAAATTTAGAAAATTTTGATTTATAAACTCCGTCCCATTATCCGTTCTAAAGGTTTTGATTTTTTTGTCAAATTGAGTTTCTACAAAATTTACAAATGTTTGAAAATGCGAGAAAACTTCACTTTTAGTTTTCATCAAATATATATATCCAAGTTGTTCTTGAAAAATCATCAATAAATATAACATAATATCTAAAACCATTGTAAGAGGTTATGGGGGCGGGTCCCCAAACATCGGAATGTACTAACTCAAAAATTCCATTACTCTTAGTATTTGAATTACAAAAAAGAAGTTTTGCATGCTTAGCAAGTTTACAAACTTCACATTCGCTACAATTAATATTAGTAAAATTAAACAAGTGTTTAAGTATCTTGTCGGAAGGATGTCCCACCCGCTTGTGCCAAAGTTTACTTAAATCTTCATTTTTCCTAGTATTGAAAATAGTCTTGTTGCTATCCAAAAAATATAATTCATTTTCTAAAAAACCTTCACCAATATTCTCCTTGGTGAATAGATCCTGAAAAATAACATTTTTATCTTTAAAAACAATCTCACAATTTAATTCTTTAGCAAGTTTGCTAATAGATAATAGATTTACAGAACAATTCTCAACATAAAAAATATCTTGAAGAAATTTTTTAGAAAGAATGCTAATCATGCTCCATCCTTTAATTTTAATTTTTTCATTGTTAGCAACCGTAAAATATTGTTCACCATTGATTTTGCAATAATTTTTTAGCAAATTTTGGTTTCCGGTCATATGGTCGGTAGCACCGGAGTCAAGAACCCATTTGGTACAATTTTGAGGAGAATTTTTGGTTGATAGACCCACAGTTAAACAGCTGTTTTTAATATCTGGTTTCTGAAATTGCTTACTGTCTACCATTTTTCCTGTGATTTTGTTAAACACAGATTTTTCTGGGCTGACATATTTAAATAGAGTTTGAGTTGGACCTTGGCCCGATTTTTGGCCCAGTAGAGCAGCCAACATGGATTCAAGTCGATCAAGTCGGTTGGTTTCACTCTGACTCGATCCAGCCACATCTGTTGCGCTGTCTGATCTCTCCCTTTCTTCTCCGCTCGTTTCTTCCTTTGCTGAGATAAGCCCCCTTCTCTCCCCCTGGCAAGTAGCAAAATATATTGATGCTTTGAAAAACAATGTTAATGACTTATTCAAGCTACAATCTGGAATGCTCCTTTTTTCTTGTTCACCTCAATTAACGACTTATTTAAGCTACGATCGATTATTGATGCTTTCAAAGGAGCTTAAAATCAGTCCTCAATTTCTCGATCACATAGATTTCTACCACTTGCGTCTACAAGCTCACGATGCTCAACAATCTTGATGCCCATTACATAAATCTAAACATAACATTTTTTCTAAACTAAGATTACAAACTTATAGACAATAGTTTTTTTGCTTAATTTCTTATAATGAAACCTGTAGATTAAAAGATAATCATATCCTCTGATTGAACTCTCCTCGCTAACCCATTAGACTTTTGTTTTTGGAGATCAAACAAAAACTATAGTAAACAATTTTATCCCCAAATTTTCATTTGTCGTTAAATATAAATAAAAATAAAAATATACACTTTTAGTTAGTTTAAATTTCCAATTTATAAAGAAGAATCAAAATATTTTTAGAGAGCATTAAGTTGTAAGATTTACTGAACTATCATGAAAATGGATATGTTATTCTCAAGGCATCACTAGTTTACTAACAAAGCAAGCACAACTTTTATGACATCTTCCACAACGGCTTTGTACTGTGAATGGAATCAAAGAACAAGTACCATGAGGGATTTAAGCACATTGAATCTATATAATTGTTGAGTGGCCCCAGAAACTTTATCTCCAACACAATACATATACAAGTAATTAGCGAAGGGAAGGAAAAAGGACACGACACAAGTATTTTTCTTAAACACAGCAGGGAAGAGAAAAGGAAAGGAGAAGGGGAAGGGCATAATTGACATATTTTAATTTTAAAATGAGTTTTAATGGAAAAGGTGATCAAATGGATAATTGTGAGTTTTTAAAATTTAGAAGGGTAAATATGATATTATGAAGTTTAGAGGGGAAAATACATAATTTTGAAGTTTTTGAGGGTATACATGAAATTCTCTCTATTTTAAAAATATGTATTTCTATTTAAAAACTTGCTGACTCGTTTGTTCATTTTATACTAAAATAAAATAATGTGTGGGTAATATCAAGATACCCTTCTAATTTATTTTTTAATTAGTGACAAATAATCAAATAATCTTTTGTTGGTATATTAATAATGTTACTAAAATTTTCAATCACTTGTTTAACATTATTAATATTAAATCTAATTACAATTAAAATACATTACATTTAGGGCCACACCAAATAATCTGATACAACAGTTTATTTATTTATTTAGAGCCACATCAAATAATCTTGTTTTTTCTTTTTCTTGTTGTTATTTTGCATCGATTTCTATTAAATTTAAATGATATCATAAATAGCTTGGTAATTTGTTGAGATATCAAATTTGAACTATACGAAAACAAGACTTTGTTATTTTACATGGTGATTACCACATATAAATAACCAACTCGTTAACAATTTAAAACAATAAAAAATACACCTCCATCATTCATGGCTCTTTGAAAAAAAAAAAGATTAGCTCGGAGTTAATGCGAAAATTCCCATAGGAATAATATCTTGTTTGATATTCTCATGTGTTCTTCCCTCGATAAAATTTGACAACCGAACGCATCAGCGACCAGCGAAACAAAATTCTGTTTTTATAAAAATCTCATGAAACTCATGCCATTCCAAACAGTCCCTTATTTCTTCATGCGCTGAAAATTTTCCAGTTACCATCTTAATATTTTAAACTTTTAATTTTATGAGCGGCTTTTTAATATTTATTCTACCATCCACGCACTCTGAGGGCCTGTTCGGCTGCCATTGTGCTCGTGAGAAAAAAAAAATTCACTCAAAGAAAATATTTTGTTTTCTCACGCATTCAGTGTTCGCCATTCAAATTGGACTCAAATTCAAGCCCATTTCCGTTTCTACCTGGCAGCCGAACAGTCCCTGATGGTGAGACAGCCTAGGCACCGAACTGTCTCATGATTCGTGAGTAGTACCGTAAATGTTAGAAATAAAAATATAAAAAAATCACTGATAAGATTAAACTTTTAAAATATACCCGTCACTATGTATTATCCGTTAAAGTGTTTTAGGAGTCTGTTATGTTATATACTTATCTGGATCGCTTTGTCATTTTATTCAAACGTCTAAGCATGGTTATATTATTTTATATACTTCTCAGCTTTGAATATATATTAATAATTTTTTAAATTAAATTTAACCTAACTCATAATTGAATTAAAAATATATTACTTTACATCTTATTTCTAATCTCCTACCATTTTACAGCATCTCTCTTATACTTTGTTGTTTGCATGAGTCTTATAATAATTACACGAGTCTCTTGTATTGAATTATATACAGCAAAAAATTAACAGGGAACAAGACCCCTTTTACGCCTCCAGTGGAGAAATCCAAAATCACTTGTCTATTTACTCCGAATATTTTTATGTTCTATCCTGATAAAAATTTGAATTAATTGTCAGAGATGCCCAACAAAGCCTCGCCTCTCACAAAGCAATTGGAAATATTAGAAGTTAGAACCCTTTCATTTAATTTACTTTTTATTAACAAAATTTACTATTAAATAAAAATAAAATGGAAGCTTGTTGGAGACACCTAGTATAATCCACACTGAGTGAGATTCATTTCTCGGGTACACATAGCATAGACTTAGTGAATTTTGCTGATTGAACCCTCTCGCTTTCCTTCCTCCTTTCCGTGCTACTTCCGAATTCGGATGCATAACATAACAACTTTACCAGAACCTAAAACAGGCAACTTCAACGGGCTCCCAAGCGCAATCTTCAGAGAAGAGTTACAACTGCAGCTGACATTAGATTGTACCAGGTTTACTCTGGAAGGAGAACAGGTCTGAACTTCAAAGGCATTCCGACTGATGATTTCATGAGGGATAGGGACATAACTCATCGGATTGATCGCAGGTTTTTCAATACTGGTACCTAGTTAGAGGGATACAATAGCACTTTCATTTGATAGTTTAATCAATGTACTTTGTTCTGGTTAGAGGGGATCATAGAAGTTCAATAGCGCTACAAGTACTGGTAATTTGTTCTTGTTTTTCAGTTTTTACTTTTTTTTTTGTTTGTATTTCATGTAGTCCCCAGGGGCAGTACTCTTTACTTCAATTAAAGAGTAATTTGCATTTTAGTTCTTTTCTAAGGGCAATCAAGTCTTGTAAACTTAAAAAAATAGATCGATTATAGGATGGTAAATTACGAGACATTAATCAATAAATCAATTTATTCAATCAATTACTGTTTTAATAGAGCTTGATCCCTACTTAAAGAAAACAACGTAATGGGTCCTTTATATAAACAACCTTACAATCATACAAAAAAGGAAAAACAGTTCAACAAATTGTGAATCGTTCTCAGCAACTATCACTATCATAATTCTTAACAAAATATCTTCTAATCATTGGACAAGAACTTTCTACAAAAGAAATGTACAAGTTCTTAATTTGTGTAGCTTAGGGGACCTAAAACTCCTATACCCCTATATAAGAACTAATCCCCAAGTGCTAGAATCTAAATTATTTTCATTTACTCAAACTGCTATACCGGCTATTGTCCGCTATAAAGAATATTGTTTAAAATTAACATTGCTACTCCCTGCAATATTTTAGTTTTAACAAAGACTATGCGTGTGTGCTGGTACTGCCAAAGTACCTTGTGCAATCCACATTGAAAAACCAGCGATTGTCGGTTTCATCTTTTTGAAGAACAGCAAAAAAGTAGCTTAATTGCTTAAGAAAGCTTTTCATCCATTACCCTCAGATCCTCTTGCGCCAGCATTTCCTGACTCCCTATCTGTTGCACCTTATTGAAAATAATTAGTTTTGCAAATTACTATGCACTCTATGTTCGACTAGGAAGTTTAGGTTATAGTTACTAGTCTGTATAACCAGCTAAAGATGCACACAGTGTAACTCGCGGAAAGAATAATGGAACTGCTCTGGCTTGGCAGCATGCTTATGATTTGAGCCAGGTTTGTCAGAGATTTCATGTATACACAATGGACCCTATTTTTGGTTTCATTGTCCATCTTGATTTTCAGTTTTCAAGTTTAATCAGGGCATAGTTAAGTCTTCAGAAAATCTGATTAATTTTGTTACTCTATCGATTGCAGTAGACCGAGTAATTGTATACTTGTTTGTTTGTTTCAAGTCTTATAGAGTTATAATTCAATAATGAGTTTTCTAAGTCTAAGTTCGAGTCAATTTGTTGTATTTCATTGATCGACTGGTAAGATGCTGATCACTTAGTACAGTTCAGATGACAGTATGTGTTAGCAAGTTCACACTGGTACTCTGGTAATGTTGTTGAATTGGTTTTGACCTAACCATGTTTTACTTTGGTTAAATTGGCTTGGCTTTTGTTTTTTATTTGGTTTGGCTTGATTAATAAGCTCAATGAATTTGCTTTTTTCTTTGGCTTGAACCAACAAAGTAAACTGAAATATCACTAAACATTATATATTAGGGTCTGCCTAGCTCTCCCCCGTGAACAATCCCTCATTTCATCCCCCAACTAACTAACTACTTTAGTTAGAATTTATAACTGTCAAAAGTATTTTAGGAATTTGCAGAAGTATTCATATGTAGCACAACTAGTATTCACCCATCTATATGAATGTATTCACATTTGTAATAGAAACATATTTGGATATATTACAACAATAAGTATTCACATCTGCAGAAGTATTCACCCATCTATATGAATGTATTCACATTTATAACTGTCAGTGTATTTTAGGAATTTGCAGAAGTATTCACATGTAGCACAACTAGTATTCATCCATCTATATGAAGGTATTCACTTTGCAATAGAAACATATTTGGATATATTACAACAATAAAGTAGGGGACAAACAACACGTGTGGGGAACCGCACAACTGTCAGAGCATTAATTATGTGGGGGACCGCACAACTGTCAGAGCATTAATTTCTAACTAACTTTCAAAATTCAAAATTTGCAAAAAAAGTATTCATCTGTAACACAACTAGCATTCATCCATCTATATAAATGTATTCATCCTTGCAATATAAGCATATTTGGACACATCAATCACCTATCTTTGACACGTTTTTAGAGGTGGGTTTTTTTTTCTCCGTTCAATCTAACCAATATTTCTGACGATCTGTGAGGAATTTTGCAAATCTAAAACCACCAATGTATTTTAAATAATTTTCTCTTTCAAATGAGATCCATGATGACATACTTTTGAGTTGTCCGTTGCACAAGTATTCACACCTCGTCATGCAAGTATTCATCCCGCATTAAGCAAGTATTCATCCTCATCTTGTCATGCAAGTTGCACAATAATTTAAAGTATTTATGCCTAAGATATTAAGTATTCATCCATAAACGTTGAAGTATTCATCTCTAAAACATTAAGTATTCATCCATATGTTAGAATTTTGAAAAGGTAGTTAGTTAGAAAAGGTAGTTGGAATTTTGAAAGTTAGTTAGAAAATGTAGTTAGTTAGTTGGGGGATGAAATGGGGGATGGATAGATGGGGGAACATATAATTACCCTATATATTAATCTTGTAATATTGCAAAAAAAAAAAAAAATCATGAACTATCAAATGGTCATCAGGCATGTATATTATCAGCAAATTAATCGTCAATATCATAGGTTACATACTGGTTCAGTTTATTATACCAATGCAATAAATTGAAATTTGGTTTGCCTGGTCTTGGTTTTGGTTCAGCTTATAGAATCATTCAGTTCAGTTTTACTTTATAAAATTTTTGAGAAACCGTGAAATTTTTTTGAGGACCGAACCGATTGATTGAACACTCTTCACTGCCACAGAATGAAAATCCATCATTTTTACATACCCAGATCCTCATCATAATCTTCATTTCTTAGTGTGAAGAAAGGTGTGAGATAGTTCTGGTCTAGTGATCTGAGAGAGGGAGTGCTGAAAATAGAATATCAAAATATCATTAATGGAAAAAGCAACTAACACAGAAAAAAAAAAAAATCTGAAAAGTAGAATTTGGAGCACTAGCAAACCTCTTTCTTAGCTGGTCGAATTTTTTCCTGAACTTGCTAGCTGAAGGAGGAGTTTCGTCATTATCCGAGTTTGTGTGGACTGTTAGGCAAATGTTATCCTCCAGAACCTTCTAAAATTCATAATTTACGCGCTTTAGCACTTTTTCTTTATGAAATGGGTACTAGATTTTAGTAAAATATATTACGGTTCTGTGTTTACATCAAACGTGCGGTTATGGCCATCTCCCACAACTTTTAAAGCCTCAAGCATAATTCCTGTTGAACCTCCAATCAAGAGCACCTGATGATAAGGAAAATTAAAAAAAAATATATATATATATATATATAGAGATTGGCTAATGTGCTAACGTTATAACTTCGGCCGAAGTTATAACGAGTTGTTTATTAGTTTTTAAAATCCAAACAACCGATCCGAACCGTTCAACTTTTTCTAAATATTGAAATGTGCTTGGAGACCAAATTTTACATTTTTTGGAATTTTTTTACTATTTATTAAGCCACTTTGAAAATCGCAGATCTGCTGTGAATAGTAAAAAACAGCAAAATTTTCTGGACCACCGGATCAGTATTTTCAAAGTGGCTTAATAAATAGTAAAAAAATTCCAAAAAATGTAAAATTTGGTCTCCAAGCACATTTCAATATAGAGAACATGTTGAACGGTTCGGATCGGTTGTTTGAATTTTGAAATTGCAAAAACGACTCGTTATAACTTCGGCCGAAGTTATAACGTTAGCACATTAGCCAATCTCTATATATATATATATATATATAGAGATAGACTAATGTCATAACGTTATAACTTCGGCCGAAGTTATAACGAGTCATTTATTAGTTTTTAAAATCCAAACAACCGATCCGAACCGTTCAACTTTTTCTAAATATTGAAATGTGCTTGGAGACCAAATTTTACATTTTTTGGAATTTTTTTACTATTTATTAAACCACTTTGAAAATCGCAGATCTGCTGTGAATAGTAAAAAACAGCAAAATTTTCTGGACCACCGGATCAGTATTTTCAAAGTGGCTTAATAAATAGTAAAAAAATTCCAAAAAATGTAAAATTTGGTCTCCAAGCACATTTCAATATAGAGAACATGTTGAACGGTTCGGATCGGTTGTTTGGATTTTGAAATTGTAAAAACGACTCGTTATAACTTCGGCTGAAGTTATAACGTTATGACATTAGTCTATCTATATATATATATATATAAATGAATGACCATAAAATCCACAATTGTAAAATCTTGCACGCTGCATCCATTTATTATTTTGATTGTATCTAAATATTTTAAAAGAAAGCAGAAACAGCCTGACAGTTAGTATGATGATAGCAGTTGTGGCCGTTAAAATTGTCTGGCCGTGTCCTTCGGGAAGATCATGCACAGACCGAAGAGCTAGTGCAAAAGCCATTGCCCCTCTAAGTCCTGTATCAACAAAACCAAATTTTATTCAAGAACACTATTTTAAGAGGAGCAAGCTTACATTATCTAGAACTGGAGTAAGCCTTGCTCCATTGTAATTGCACTTTTTCATTGTTTATTTAACCAAGTTACCAAATAGATCACAATTTATAAGAATAACATAAATTTGGCATACCACTGTACCAGAGTGCCTTCTGATATTGCGGAGAAATCTTCCGATGTGGTGGTCGAGAGAAGTTAACCAAATAAGCACAGCAGTATACATTTGCAGCCCTTAAAACAAATTATCATTCTTAGTAGAGATACAAAAAGTTTTAATCAATCAAATGCAGAGATAAGCATTCTATAACATACCTAGCAATTAAGATGAACAGCTGCAAATTAAAGATTTCAAGTTAAGGAAATATGGAAGACTGATTTGATTAAGATAGACAATTAATAATAATAACATAATTGATCAAGGATACAATTGAGAAGAAGATAAACCCAACATGCGACCAGCTATGCCTTTCCAGTGATATATCAAAACCCATATATATGAACCTATATGTAATTTACAAAGTCAGTATTAGGTTAGGATCTGCATTTATTCACAATCAAATTAATCGCTATTTACTTACACAAATGTCTCTGCTAATGATGAAAGAAGGTGGAAGAAAGCAGTAACAAATCGCTGTGAGTTCTCTGACAAATTCAGGACTGTGTACCGTTTCATTATCTGAGAAGATAGATGCTAAACGCTATCATTTGCAAAACTTGAAGGAAAAGGTAAATGATATAACACAAAAAAAAAAATAATACTCACAATTCCAGTGAAGAGTATGGAGACTATGCCTGAAAGTCCAAGGCCTTCAGCTAGCATGTATCTGAAAATATAATTCATGTTTAAATACTGTGAAAAATCTTAGAAATTAGTGGAAAAGCTGCAAGAATTGGTGAAGCGTACTTACGAGAAATAAGGGAAAAGGACAAAGAGACAACTCTCCAGATTATAAAGGCTGAGAAATTAAAACAACACACGTAATAAACAAAGGTAACAGAAACAATAAATCAACCATAATAATATTATGAATTGGTGGGATTTTTTTAATCTTTCTTTTTTTCTCATTGTTTTTTTCCTCTCATTCTTTCCTCTTCTTGTAAATACTATGCCCCCTTTGTTCTCCTTTTGTTTGATTAATTAAATCATAATAGACAACTGAGAACTACTTCAAATATTAATAATAAAAAAAATCAACCATAGTAAGAAAGCATTTAGCTATATTGTAGTTGAGTTTGTAATCTAAAGAATTGAATGAACTTACTTCTCCACATCCAGTCCTGCATACTTGAAAAGGTGCTAACAAGTTAAGGCATTGCAATTTTGATTATTTATTTCCAGCAGGGAATATTTCACAATTCATGCTTATTATTGCCAACAGGTGCTAACAACTTATATATATTCCTTTTATAATCACAGTATCAAACTAAAAACTAATATATGGTCACAGAATATCTCCTGCATGGATGTATTTCAATAACAAAAATATTAATTTTCGAGTACTATCGGTAAATTATATTTTAAAATTAAAATGTTCCTAAGCACTTCAAGAGGATATGACACCAGATGTGAGTCCAACACCAACACCTGAAAAAAAACAGATTCAATTTTAGTAAAAAAAAAAAAAAAGAAGACATTCAGGAATTTAATTCTAGCAAACGCTTTTCTTCTTTAGAAATTAATTTGAAATTGATGCTTAAGCACAGTTTGCTCATTGACCTGAGTACCTGAAGACAATGATCCAACAAATGTCCCTAAAAACTCCAATATTAAACGAAAAAAGTTCCCTGAAGTATGATTGATGCTTACAGATGCCATAGTCCTGAATTAACAAAATATTAATTAATTACATAGAAGGCATGAACAAATTTACAAAGGGTTAATTTTATATCAGAGACAAGTGATCGTTGCATTTCTGACCTGTACAAGGAAATTGCCATCTTCATTATTGAACCAAAGGCCATGAAAAGAAACAAATTATCACTCAAGTCATTTTGCTATAGGTAAATAATAATGGCAACTGCATGCAAATTTTTAAGAATATGTAACATACAGCATCGTTTAAAACAGATTCCCCAAAAACCAAAGCATATAGGTTGACATCACATCCAAGTTCCTACAATCACAAAACAAAGAAGAATACAAGGTAACTATTAAATGCAATTAATAGTTTGTTTTGAAGCTGTGATCTATGGCAGAACTGCATGCTTATTCTAGATGTTAATGAATGAAGAGTATGTTAGAATTTTTCAAGAAAAATATTAGAACTTAGAAGAACCTGAAATATGGATAGCACGGTCACAGGATCAGTTGCTGATATGAGAGCTCCAAACATGAGGCACTCAACTAGAGGCAGTCTATACATGAGAAAGGTTAAACCTCCGAGGAACCTATAGAGAATTGGAATCATACATTAGTGTCAAAATAATAATCTTCAAAATAAATGAGCACAGAGGCAATGTAAATTCATGCTGTGGAGTTTCTTACACCAACAGACCAGTCACAATAGAGGCAATGAAGGTGCCTAGAATAGCAAAAGTGATAATGGCACCGAAATTTGCGAAAAATGGATTCTGCAAAACATATACAGCAAATAATTAAGTACATATCAGAAAAGCTAGATATGATTGATGCGTCTTTAACGGAAAAAAAATGTGAAGACTAACCGGTGCTAGGCTAAATCCCGACTGAGTAGATAGAAGCCCAGTTAAGTTAAACAATTTACAGAAAAATGAAATAGGAGTAAATCTTTATTAGAAAATGAAGATCATTAATTTAGAAAAAGGATATAATATGATTGGAGGTAACAAGAAGAGAAAGAAGAACTCCTCATGAAAGTTGAACCATTCCCTTAAAGTAAGAATATATAACTTGTTCAGTGTCAGATAAGACAAAAGAAATTAAGAAGAAAAAAAAAATGAATGAAATATGTTTTATCATGCAAATTCGCTTCCAATATTGACCTGATATTGCTCCCCCGGTTAGATATATTCGCAAGTCCACCAACAGTTAATCCTGTTATTGCAGGAAAAAAAAAAAAAAAATCAGTACAAGTAATTAAACATCTATTTACCAGGGAATTGTAAAGTACTTATATGAAGACAGAATTTCTGACGCCCATCCATGTAAAGATATGTTATTTGAGTACCTAAATTGGTAGAATCCTCAAATGTTGAAAACCAGAATTCATAGAAAATAGTTAGCTCTCTTTAAATTAAGAATGTCCTTGACATCATATTTATACCATGGAGTGATTATATATAGTTGGAGCATGCTCAATAAATCTAGAGATCTCTTATGTTACAGAATTCCTAATTCCAAGGTTCCTCTCCCATTTCAAGTACTCTAGGGAAGGGACCTCTCTTATTTTGTATGGAAAATATCTGAATTCTTAGAAATCAAACTAAAACAATACAGAAAACAAAATCAAAAGTGAAGTTGTCATTGCACCAATTATCAGGGATGCACTGGCCTCAGGTAGGCAGTAAATCTTCTTGCGACGGAGCACATAACCGAGTACAAATGCCAGCACAAGCATAGAGATCTGAAGTAAGATCCCAGCCCCAGCCGCTTGCTGTTCCCTGCCTGGTGGCGCCTCCATTGTTACTGTTTCATTTGCACTATCCATTTCAATCTATCACTGATCTCTCTCTTTCAACTCAATTAACCAGTAACTCACTCGAGCTAAATTAAGGTTCGTGCACTTCAGAACAAATGTATCCATTCATGTATTACCTTTTGATTGCATCAAGAACTTGATGTGTTCGACAGAAAGTCGAATATCACTGTTTGTCTTTACTTCTTTATTTAGAAAACTGTATCCTTGTTAGATAATCAGGAAAACATCTATTATTGTCATACAATTTTTAATGGTCTCAAATCTTTTACTTGATTTAAGTAACGTGACATTTGTTTTACCTTTTCATATTGTTAATTAGAGCCATGGCCAACTTTTAGTGAAAAGAATGAGAACATATTTTTGTAGAGGTCACAAATGCTTTTGTTGTGATATATGTTTGTACTACGTACAGTACTTGGGTAACATACGAATATGTTTATCAAAATTGCATTTAGAGCTCGAAATTAGTTGCATCTTTTTTTTTTATATAAAGAAAATAGATCACTTGACAATTTTGACATTAAATTAAAAAATTAAATTAAATTGAAATTTCAGTATTGTTTCATCCCATATAATATGTATAAAATTTTAAGTAATTTGAAGTACGATGAAATATATCTCAAATTTTATTATTTTTATAGACATGATATATGAAAAATATAGTTCATATCTATAATGATGAATTTACAATTTAAACTTTATTTTTAAAAGTTGTTTTTAATATAAAAATTATCAAGTAACCCAACTTTTATAAATGCCCATACAAATCCGTAGCAAGTTGTTTTTAAATCCAATAAAAAAAAATGGTATTCTTTATGTCCGTATGCACAAAACACGGTGTTAAATGTCTAGTTAGAACTATATTTATTAGATATAAATCAGGATCTAGGATCCAACTTTCAATTTTAATTCAGTAAGCCTTCAGAAAAGGGACGGAATTTGTTGTATAGATTCTACTCGATCAACATAAAGTGGGTTCACACATCGATAACCCTGTAGACTGTAGCGGTCCAATTACCTTTAAGCCCAAGTAAATATGCCTTATCGCTTTAGGCCGCATTCATCACTTCCTTCTCTCAAAATTCTGGGCTTCAACCTCAAATTGCTGAGGTCAATTTGGGTCCGATGCCCATCGGACTCAAAATGAGATCGATGGATTCGATGACCGTCCGATCTGTTTAAATTCGCGTCCGCAACTTTCGCGTCTGCTTTAAAATTAGTGCGCACGATCATAAAGCAGATCGGACGGTCACGAAACCCATCCGACCCAAATTTGAGTCCGATGGGCATCTGACCCAACCTGCTACCAAATTGCTGCTTGGGAAAAAGAAACCAAGTGACTATTATCCTCTCCAGTTTTACCCACTACCCAGCCTAGGACATGTCCGATTTGCGGGGTCCATAACGGGAGGAGAAAACGAATCAAGGGAATAGTCCGATCATCGCTGCTTCATGTTGTGAGAGCAGTAGAAGAGGGTCCGGATCCCCTAAAGTAACCCAATCTTTGAGTTTTGGATCGAGACCGTTCGATTCGAATTCGTCGCTCGAGATCGTCTCGCGAATCGAATTTGTCGTCGGGATGTGTGCGCTCACTTCGGAGATGGATTTTCGCGGATTCGAATTGGACGGTCTCGATCCAAAACTCAAAGATTAGTTACTTCACTGGATCCGAATTGCTATTCCCTGATTACCTGATTGCTGAATCCGCATGGAAAGTTATCATTTTCCTCTTTTGAATCAGCAGTGACGTCATATTCGATTTTTTATTGGCTTATTTTTTTCTCTTTACCGCCAATTGGTTACGGTCGGCGTTATAAGATCAGCGACTCTGAGAATATTATTTCTACCTCGTTTACTTAAAGATACCAGCGCGCCTTGTGTATGTTTGTTAGGAGCATTATATTTCCTCGGCTGAGTTCAACTCGACGATTGAGGTATCTATTAATTAGGATAGTATCGCTCTAACTTTTGTTTTATATCTAGACATTTATTGTTGATTTCCCGATGAGTTTTCAGTTCCTCAAATTGGTTCTGCTTTTAATTTTCTGACAAACAATAATTAAGATGTTAGGTTTAGCAAATTGAAATTGATTACGTTCTTCAGTTTCCATCCAATTGGAAGGATGGAAAGGGAGATGGTTTCTAGGTCAATTTAGGGTAGAAGCTCTAATTATTTATGTTTTAATCAGGAAAACTAAGGGTAAAGCTCTAATCCTATATTATTCATTTAGAAAAGCTATTAATTTCTACCTTTTAATTGTGTTGCCAAAATTTACCATACTATTAAATGTTTCTAGGGCACCGGGCTTCAAGTTAGCACAATTGAAATTTGAAGTTTTACCTTCTAATTGTCTGTAACACTCACAGATTTTCATTGATTTTGTCATTTTTATCAGTTAATAGGCAGTAGAAGCATTCTCTACATCTTCATTTAACCAAATGAAGGAACATAAAATCGCTAAGGTTTCAGTAATATGGAGGGGCAAGCAACTTAATGTAGAAATAGATCAGAGTTGCAATGTTAAAGAGTTTGGTCAGATTCTTCAAGATTTAACAAATGTGAAACCAGATACACTCAAGCTTCTAGTGCCCCAGTCTGAAAAGAAAAGTTCAAAGCTGGTTGCACCATTTTCTGACGTTAACTCAAGCTTAAGCTTGCAAGATGCTGGCATTATTCAGGTGGTCATTCGTTTTCACCATCTTAAAATAGCTACTTGGGGTTGTTTGATTATAGTTGTATTGAGATTGATGTTTCTGTTCTTATTTTTATTGTGTTATTCAAGGTTGAACTTCAGTTCTGTTTTACTTGAGTTCATGCAATTTGATATGTCAGTATGATACATTTGCGCGCAAGGATTGTAGAGGCATGCTTGATGCTTGTCTTGATGAGCTAAATGTTATGCTACTTCTGTTGTTATAGGGAAAATCAATCAGAATGATGGGTGTCTTGGAAGATGAAATCGAAGAAGTGTCAGAAAATAACAAGAGAACTGATATGCGAATAATTGGGTTTGATGAGGAAGAAAAGCGGCTCAAGCAACGCTCTTCTAATCGAATACAAACTTCACTTAAATTACCACAGGGTCCATATATCTTTTGTGATTTTCGCACACTTCATCTACCTGGTATTGAGGTAAGATTTCTATATTACCTAAGCTTTTCTTTGGATGAAGCTTTGTGAATGTCTTTTTGAAATTGCCTTTTGTAAACTTAATAGTTAATATTAAAGCCCTTCTTTCTTTTTTCAACATCTTCTAATGATCTTTAGTTAAATCCTCCACCATCCGAGGCATTGAAAAGAATGCACATGCTTGCATGCGATCCTGGAATCATTGCTATCATGAACAAGGTGAGATCATCGAGTCATATTAAGGTTTTTTTTTTTATTTAAAATTGCTTTTAAAATGAGTGAGAAAAATTATCTTTAATGATGCCCTAATACTGTTCCATTTGCTACCTTTTTCAGCATGAATGGAGAGTTGGGATAATGACTGAAATGGCACCAGTGGGCTATGTTGGTGTCAGTCCAAAGTGTATTTTGGGTTTCAATAAGGTCAGTGGAGAGACTAAAAGCATATTTTTTAGTAACAAAAGAATACCATCTGGTGATCTGAAAATTTGAGCTATATAACAAAGAGTTGTTAACTTGTTATATATTATTATGCAGAACCAAGGGGAGGAGATTTCTCTTCGTCTTAGAACAGATGACCTGAAAGGATTTAGGAAGTATGAAGTCATCAAGAAAACCTTGATACATGAATTGGTAGGTCTTTTGGTGGGATTTCAGATTCTTCTCCAATAAAGTTTAGATGTTCAGCTTGATGACCATCATTGTTATGTGAATATGTTAGGCACACATGGTGCACTCTGAACATGACGTAAACTTCTTTGCTCTTAATAAGCAGGTATTGACTCCAAACTTCTTTGTACTCAATGTGTAGAACTTCTATTTACTGTAAACCCCACCTATCCCCCAATACAAAAATAGTAGAGTAGATAACATAAATGGTCTTTAAAATATCACTCATTACTCATTGTGGTCCTTAAAAGTTTCAAAACTGCTATTTTGGTCCTTGAAGTTCTCATTGTGTACCTAATCGGTCCTACCTACAAAATTTTTTTTTTTTTTTTTGTCTATTTCAGTGTCATTTTAGCATTGCAAACAAGGTTGTAGTCATAAAACAATGCAGATGCCATTTTAGCATCGCAAATAATGTTGATGTAGCTGCAGAAACGATGTAGATGACATGGAAACTAATATTATTTTTTACATATCACATATCAGTTTAGTGGATACTAGAAACAAGGTTGTAGTCATAAAAACAATGCATGTGCCATTTTAGCATCGCAGATAATGTTGATGTAGTCACTGAAGCAATGTAGATCACATGGAAACTAATATTATTTTTTACATCATCACATATCAGTTTAGTGGATATAGACACGTGTCTGTCACTATAAATTAATTAAAATTTATATGATATGCATCCTTACCTCGGATATTATCATAGATGTTAATGTGGAATTCCATCTCATTTTTAACTGGTAATGGCAGTAGGACCGATTTGGTAAATTTGACGATCAATATGATACTTTTGAAACTTTGAGGGCCTGAGAAACAAGGAATATATTACTGTGAACAATAAGATTATATAAATCAATAATATTTGTACATTGAAAGGGAAAAAAATGATTCCAACATTCACACTCAGAATAGGAGTTATTTTCAAAGGTCAGAATGTCAGGAAGTTCAAATTTTGATTAAAGTTCTTTGGTGATTTACTGGAGACGGTGACGATGGTAGGTTTTGGAGCTCAATTAATCTGGACATCATCTTTTGTTATATGATTTTGCTATGCTGGGACACTGTCTACATCATAACAGTAGTAGTAACTTTTAAAAAGCTTTTGGAACAGTAAGTTCTCTCTTTGTTCATTTTTGCTTTTCCAAATGTAGTTGACTGAAGAAGCTGCTAGTCTAGACTGGACAAGATCAAAAGGCCATACATTAAATGGCGGCAAAAACTTCAATTCATATGACGAAGAAGAGTTCTCTGATGCACCAGCTGAACCCATTTTTGCTAATATTCTTGGAGGAGAAGTAAATTCATCTGCAAGCCCACGTGCATCATCAGTTGCTGCTGCCTACCAGCGTTTTGTTAACATATCTGCTGGTAACCCTGACCAAGCTGGTCTTAGAAATGAACCGGACCCAGATGAAAAGACCTCTGAATCAACTAGATCCATAGGACCTGTTACTGAGGAGTTAGAAAGGATGGTGACAGCCAGTGAACCTGATCCTGACGAGACTCTTACTGAAATGAACTTGACAATGCCTAATAACTCTGACAGAACCTCTGACAGAAGTACTGATAACTCTGAAAAAATAATTGTACCACCTACCGAAGATGATTTGACAATTAAAGAGGTAATAATGGAGGAACTGAATTTTGATGAGAAGAACCTCATGGAACCTGACCCAGATGAGTCTACAGCACTGGTCAAGTACCAAATGGAAATGGATCAGGAGAGCCACACAGAACTGCACTCGAGTTCCGAGCCTGATCCGGACGACAGAATTGATAGTTTAAAGAGTGAAGACATACAGAGAATAGAAGAGCCGGTGGCTGAAATATGCTTACGCCTTCAAAAAGCAATTCAGATGTTACAATCTGAGGTAAATCCTGTTGAAGTGCCAGCAGTACTGCAAACACTTTCAAAAATCATCAGGTCAGTTGTTTGTTGATATTTTCTTTTCATGTGCTATCTTGAGTATATGTGTGGATTTATAACTCTCTTTTGTATTTTTGCAGGAACGTGATTGAACATCCAAATGAGGTCAAGTTCAGGAAACTGCGGAAGGTCTTTTCTTCTCACTCTAGTATAGAATAGTAATACCCAGGGTGTACCCAGAGCATGTTTATCCAGTGTATATAGCATATGATAGTTAATTTTACAGAAATGATTAATATTTGAGTTTAATATATTGTATCATTGTTTTTTCATTTTTGGTTGAGGGTTCTACTAGATTTTAGTGTCTGCAATTTCAAAGGATTTTTGGGCATTTATACCATATTTGCAGTATGCTTCTTACCAAACTTGAGAACCATCTTGGATCATAGTTATCAACCCGGTGGATACATTTCTGCCTGCTAATCTTTAATAGCATGACGTCTTATTAAACATTACCTGCGCTAAACTTGCAGGCTAATCCTCACTTCCAAAGAAATGTGGCTAATTTCACAGGTTTGGATTTTTACTTTTGACTCTTTTTATTTACTTTTCTGTATTAAGAATCAAGGCCTGACCTGATTTGGTTGAAACAGCTGCGATGGAGGTGCTAAAAATGGTTGGATTTACTGAGGATGCTATAGCAGATGAAGTTGGCCGATTGGAGACTTACATGGTGTTGAAAAGAAACGATCCTGGTTTGCTGTGGCTTGCCAAGTCTTTTCTTGAGGTGTCCATGGCTTGAATGTATAGGTCCAATAGCTTGTATTTTTTTTTTCCTTTATTTGGGTTCTTGTCTCAGGTTTGTTGTATGTTGTATAATTGCTGATGGGAGTTTTAACTTTGTACAGTTGAGGTATAGAAATGGCAGTCAAATAACGTTATATTCCGTCTAAAAAGGTTTTGCTCATTAGGCATTGTACATATTGGAACCTCTTTTCGTGTGTTGCTGAGTGGGAGCAGGCAGTGACTAAGCCTCGTAGGAATGAGTGGGTCTGAAATTTCCTAACATTACCTAGTAGCCGACATTTTTATTAATATCCAAAGTTTAATAGAAATTATTAATTATACCCAGAACTCAACTCAATTTCGATATATACCCAAGCCGGCCATTTTCTGGCCGGCTATGTTCCCTCCCTAAGCCGGCCATTTTATGGCCGGCCATGTACCTTTTTTTTTTTTTTTTTTTTTAGAGAGAGAGAGACACTATGATGATCAAAATATTGAACTCTAATTCTGAAAATTTGAAATTTTTGTTTAAATTATTTGTTATATTACTTCTTTGAGAAGGGGATCAAATTACAACAATTTTTTTTTTATTTTCAAAGTCCAAATCGTCGATCCAAACCGTTCAACATGATTTCCACAATAAACTATGCTTGCAGATCAAATTTTACATTTTTTTGAATTTGTTTACTATTTATTAAGTATTTTACAAAAAATATTCATATTCAGACCATTGAATTTTGTACCCATCTTAATAAATAGTAAAAAAATTCAAAAAAATGTAAAATTTGATCTGCAAGCACATTTTATTTAGATAATCATGTTGAACGGTTTGGATCGACGATTTGGACTTTGAAAATGAAAAAAAAATAGTTGTTGTAACTTGATCCCTCCTCTACTTTTGATGTATAATTAGCATATTTATACTAAAATACGCTAGAATACTTGAAATTATGTTGAATTACACTATATTACAATAAATTATGTTCAATTATACTAAATTACGTTAAATTACAACAACTTCGCTAATTATTCTGAAATACAGTAAAAAAAACACTAAACTACACAAAATTACGCTATAGTAGACTGATTTTGCTCATCTTTCATGAATCATAAAAAATAGTAAAAAAATTCCAAAAATAGTAAAAATTGGTAATCTGCAAGTTCATTATGTAACTAATTTACTGAGCTACTTGGATTGAATGATAGAAATGAAAATCTTAATCGAAAACTTCAACTCAAGTTTTGAGGCTCTTCTCTTTGTTTTTTGGTGATTCTGAATTTCAGAATCCGGCATAGCTAGCACAAACGCATGCGCATTTTCGCAAGCTTTCCAAAAAGTGGTCATTTGCTGAAATCGGACACTCGAGCGCCGTTTTATGACCGTTTGAAGTTTCATCGTTGTTTTTCTCATTTTCAGTGAAGATATCGTTCCTATTCATATCGTTTTTTAGCGTAATTTACCATATTTTAACGTAATTTGATGTAATTTAACGTAATTTAACATAATTTAGTGTTATTCAACATAATTTCAATTAATCTATCGTATTTTAGTATAAATATGCTAATTATACATCAAAGAAGTAATATAACAAATAATTTAAACAAAAATTTATCGTATTTCAGAGTTAGATTTCAATATTTTGATCTTCATAGTGTCTCTCTAAAAAAAAAAAAAAAAAAAAAAGGTACATGGCCGGCCATAAAATGGCCGGCTTAGGGAGGGGAACATAGCCGGCCAGAAAATGGCCGGCTTGGGTATATATCGAAATTGAGTTGAGTTCTGGGTATAATTAATAATTTCTATTAAACTTTGGATATTAATAAAAATGTCGGACCTAGTAGTAGCACATAGAATTGTTTTTTACTTTTTCCTTTTCTCATCAATTATGAACAGTCCCCCGCCAGTGTGTGTGGTAGACCGGTGGTAATGTTTTTTTGTAAACAAAAGCAGAAAACCTACCAATGATTTCATTAAATTAAATAAAATAAAAATAGAGTACAGAAGAGGACAATTGGAGGAGGCCGAGGGAGTTCATGGCTGACAATGTCCGAAACTAGTTGTCATGACCCATGCTAGGGAGTCGTGAGAGGCAAGGATACGAAACGAAGCTAACCGAGCAATTGGGGGAGGGGGATGGCCCCTGTGATGGAGATGACACCCAAATGTGTCTACTATACTGAATTTTGAATGTGCAGTCTTTTACAGAAAAAAAGATTATATCTTAGAAAATTTTACAGGTGCGGTTGACGATGATGGTTATTTGTAAGCTTCCATGATTCTTAAGCTTGTTTTCCCTATTCTCTCTTGTACACGAGAAAATTTAAAATACTAGACTGAATATTTATAAAATAATTATGCAACAGATGCATGATAGCAAGACCAATCTTGCGATCCAATATTTTTGCACAACGAATTAAAGAAAGTATATTTTTTTTTTGCCAAACGGCCCGTAGGCATTACATAAGCGATATATGATGGTATATGTAGTTCATGCGTGTACAAAGAATCAGCATCCATATCCCACTGCAAACACAAACCCTTAATCCCACTACAGAAAAAAGTATCATTTTGTAACTTCTGTTCACGTCTCATCTACAGGTCACCTGTTTTTCCCATGGTCGATCCTGAAATGCGATCTAACGCTGGCCTCTTTCAGGGCCCATATTGAAATTGCCTCAAGTCCTTTTGCTAAATAATAATTCTGGCCCGGCCCGACTAGTCTCACCCATTTTTATTCCGCCCGTCCCGCTATTCCTGGCAGTCCACTCTCTCGCTATCCAGGGATTCTCCAATAATCATTCTTAATTTACGGAATTTGCCACTTAAAACCTACGAACTAGGGCGTTTAGAGAAACAGGAATAGAGAGCGAGGAATCGGATGCTAAGCTGAGCAACCTAGTCGTAGAACGTTTCTTGCACTTCTCCGAATTCAATTCTCGCCAATTCCGTGTTTTATTTGAACGGAATTTTGTCCGACTCCCTAAAATCCGCCTAGAAAGGTTTCTCCAATTCTATGCTCAATTCCGATCAGGAAATTATTCAAATGCGAATAGTCTCTCTTATTCATTGGACTGAAGGACAGTGGCGAAGGCAGTGTACACGGGGTCCGGATCCTCTAATCTTTGGATTTTGATTCATTGGACTGAAGGACAGTGGCGAAGGCAGTGTACAAGGGGTCCGGATCCTTTAATTTTTGGATTTTGAATTGAGACCGTCCGATTCGAATTAGTCATCAGAATGTGTGCGCTCACTTCGTAGATAGATTTTCACAGATTCAGATGGACGGTCTCGATTCAAAACTCAAAGATTAGGTTACTCCATTGGATCCAAATTCGTGTACACCAAGGGCTAGGCACTTGTATCCCTGGAATTTTTTTTTTGGACCGGGCTTTTTTATTGATTTGCCTATCGGCTTGCCTACCCCAGAGCCCAGAACCGAAGGCACATAACCCAGACTCCCAGAGCCCGGATCAATAAAAAAAAAAAATTTGAATCAACCCTCCGCTAGCAGAGACCCTGGCCGTCAGAGCTCTGAGCGCGATACTACGCGAGAAAAGAACAAAATAAAGGAGGACCGTCGCCTCCGCCGCGCCTGCGCGAAGAAGAAGGATCGACGTGCCGTCTCTTCGTTGCCCGTTACGGTGTTACCGCTGATCGCCGCGCCGCTGTGCCCGTCTGTTCCCATCTCCGCGGCTCCGCCTGTACTGCTGTTCGTAAATTGAATAGGTTTGAACTTTGAACTTTGATTGAATAGGTTTGAACTTCGGTAAATTACAATTTACTAGTACTGAAGTACTAGATTGAATAGATTGAATTACAATTTAGATATCCAGAATGAAGACTGAAAGAGAGAATTAGAAACCACAAAAACGAATCTGTGCATTCAAACAGTGGCAACTATCCATAATGAATTAATTACATAGAATTGTTTCAATTGTTTAAATGAGGACTTATCAATTTTTAAACTCAAATAATTATGGCTTTAAGAGAATTTTGATAGGTTCTCAATTGTTTGAATTATTTAAATTGCTTGAATAGCTTGAATTGTTTAAATGAGAACTAAGCTCATTTTCTTATGCATTTCAGAAAAAGAATGCATTTGGTATTTAATAGCACAGTGCCATTGGTACAGTACAAGTAATTATCAGTTGTCTTTTAAATTATGTATAATGGCATATGAAAAATTTTGATGGCACAGTGCCAATGGTACCATTTCTATTTTTCCAATATTTGAAATGCTTGCTATTTTTTTTAATTGTGTCTTGAATCCAAACCCGAACCCGTCAGTTTATTCGAACCCGAATCCTGTTTTTGCCTACCTCTGGCTCAAATTCTAGCTTCGCCGCTGCTGAAGGAGACTTAGTTCCTATCAACGGATAATAGAAGGCATGTTTCCTTTATCTTTACTGTTCTACCTCCTTTTTGCTTTTTGTGTTTAAGATCGTGTTTTATCCAGTTCAAAATGTTCTTATGGCCATAGTTGAACTAGTATTATTAATGGTAATATACTCATCCATGCTATGTTCAGGATTTCCCATTCAAATTTGGCTTACATTGGGGTTGAAGAATCCCCAGGCAGTACGTGCTACAATTTCTTTCCGAAAAGTGGTCATTTGCTGAAATCGGACACTCGAGCGCCGTTTTATGACCGTTTGAAGTTTCATCGTTGTTTTTCTCCTTTTCAGTGAAGATATCGTTCCTATTCATATCGTTTTTTAGCGTAATTTACCGTATTTTAACGTAATTTAATGTAATTTAACGTAATTTAACATAATTTAGTGTTATTCAACATAATTTCAATTAATCTATCGTATTTTAGTATAAATATGCTAATTATACATCAAAGAAGTAATATAACAAATAATTTAAACAAAAATTTATCGTATTTCAGAGTTAGATTTCAATATTTTGATCTTCATAGTGTCTCTCTAAAAAAAAAAAAAAAAAAAAGGTACATGGCCGGCCATAAAATGGCCGGCTTGGGTATATATCGAAATTGAGTTGAGTTCTGGGTATAATTAATAATTTCTATTAAACTTTGGATATTAATAAAAATGTCGGACCTAGTAGTAGCACATAGAATTGTTTTTTACTTTTTCCTTTTCTCATCAATTATGAACAGTCCCCCGCCAGTGTGTGTGGTAGACCGGTGGTAATGTTTTTTTGTAAACAAAAGCAGAAAACCTACCAATGATTTCATTAAATTAAATAAAATAAAAATAGAGTACAGAAGAGGACAATTGGAGGAGGCCGAGGGAGTTCATGGCTGACAATGTCCGAAACTAGTTGTCATGACCCATGCTAGGGAGTCGTGAGAGGCAAGGATACGAAACGAAGCTAACCGAGCAATTGGGGGAGGGGGATGGCCCCTGTGATGGAGATGACACCCAAATGTGTCTACTATACTGAATTTTGAATGTGCAGTCTTTTACAGAAAAAAAGATTATATCTTAGAAAATTTTACAGGTGCGGTTGACGATGATGGTTATTTGTAAGCTTCCATGATTCTTAAGCTTGTTTTCCCTATTCTCTCTTGTACACGAGAAAATTTAAAATACTAGACTGAATATTTATAAAATAATTATGCAACAGATGCATGATAGCAAGACCAATCTTGCGATCCAATATTTTTGCACAACGAATTAAAGAAAGTATATTTTTTTTTTGCCAAACGGCCCGTAGGCATTACATAAGCGATATATGATGGTATATGTAGTTCATGCGTGTACAAAGAATCAGCATCCATATCCCACTGCAAACACAAACCCTTAATCCCACTACAGAAAAAAGTATCATTTTGTAACTTCTGTTCACGTCTCATCTACAGGTCACCTGTTTTTCCCATGGTCGATCCTGAAATGCGATCTAACGCTGGCCTCTTTCAGGGCCCATATTGAAATTGCCTCAAGTCCTTTTGCTAAATAATAATTCTGGCCCGGCCCGACTAGTCTCACCCATTTTTATTCCGCCCGTCCCGCTATTCCTGGCAGTCCACTCTCTCGCTATCCAGGGATTCTCCAATAATCATTCTTAATTTACGGAATTTGCCACTTAAAACCTACGAACTAGGGCGTTTAGAGAAACAGGAATAGAGAGCGAGGAATCGGATGCTAAGCTGAGCAACCTAGTCGTAGAACGTTTCTTGCACTTCTCCGAATTCAATTCTCGCCAATTCCGTGTTTTATTTGAACGGAATTTTGTCCGACTCCCTAAAATCCGCCTAGAAAGGTTTCTCCAATTCTATGCTCAATTCCGATCAGGAAATTATTCAAATGCGAATAGTCTCTCTTATTCATTGGACTGAAGGACAGTGGCGAAGGCAGTGTACACGGGGTCCGGATCCTCTAATCTTTGGATTTTGATTCATTGGACTGAAGGACAGTGGCGAAGGCAGTGTACACGGGGTCCGGATCCTTTAATTTTTGGATTTTGAATTGAGACCGTCCGATTCGAATTAGTCATCAGAATGTGTGCGCTCACTTCGTAGATAGATTTTCACAGATTCAGATGGACGGTCTCGATTCAAAACTCAAAGATTAGGTTACTCCATTGGATCCAAATTCGTGTACACCAAGGGCTAGGCACTTGTATCCCTGGAATTTTTTTTTTTGGACCGGGCTTTTTTATTGATTTGCCTATCGGCTTGCCTACCCCAGAGCCCAGAACCCAAGGCACATAACCCAGACTCCCAGAGCCCGGATCAATAAAAAAAAAAAATTTTTGAATCAACCCTCCGCTAGCAGAGAGCCTGGCCGTCAGAGCTCTGAGCGCGATACTACGCGAGAAAAGAACAAAATAAAGAAGGAGGACCGTCGCCTCCGCCGCGCCTGCGCGAAGAAGAAGGATCGACGTGCCGTCTCTTCGTTGCCCGTTACGGTGTTACCGCTGATCGCCGCGCCACTGTGCCCGTCTGTTCCCATCTCCGCGGCTCCGCCTGTACTGCTGTTCGTAAATTGAATAGGTTTGAACTTTGAACTTTGATTGAATAGGTTTGAACTTCGGTAAATTACAATTTACTAGTACTGAAGTACTAGATTGAATAGATTGAATTACAATTTAGATATCCAGAATGAAGACTGAAAGAGAGAATTAGAAACCACAAAAACGAATCTGTGCATTCAAACAGTGGCAACTATCCAGAATGAATTAATTACATAGAATTGCTTCAATTGTTTAAATAAGGACTAATCAATTTTTAAACTCAATTAATTATGGCTTTAAGAGAATTTTGGTAGGTTCTGAATTGTTTGAATTGTTTAAATTGCTTGAATAGTTTGAATTGTTTAAATGAGGACTAAGCTCATTTTCTTATGCATTTCAGAAAAAGAATGCATTTGGTATTTAATAGCACAGTGCCATTGGTACAGTACAAGTAATTATCAGTTGTCTTTTAAATTATGTATAATGGCATATGAAAAATTTTGATGGCACAGTGCCAATGGTACCATTTCTATTTTTCCAATATTTGAAATGCTTGCTATTTTTTTTAATTGTGTCTTGAATCCAAACCCGAACCCGTCAGTTTATTCGAACCCGAATCCTGTTTTTGCCTACCTCTGGCTCAAATTCTAGCTTCGCCGCTGCTGAAGGAGACTTAGTTCCTATCAACGGATAATAGAAGGCATGTTTCCTTTATCTTTACTGTTCTACCTCCTTTTTGCTTTTTGTGTTTAAGATCGTGTTTTATCCAGTTCAAAATGTTCTTATGGCCATAGTTGAACTAGTATTATTAATGGTAATATACTCATCCATGCTATGTTCAGGATTTCCCATTCAAATTTGGCTTACATTGGGGTTGAAGAATCCCCAGGCAGTACGTGCTACAATTTCTTTCCGAAAAGTGGTCATTTGCTGAAATCGGACACTCGAGCGCCGTTTTATGACCGTTTGAAGTTTCATCGTTGTTTTTCTCCTTTTCAGTGAAGATATCGTTCCTATTCATATCGTTTTTTAGCGTAATTTACCGTATTTTAACGTAATTTAATGTAATTTAACGTAATTTAACATAATTTAGTGTTATTCAACATAATTTCAATTAATCTATCGTATTTTAGTATAAATATGCTAATTATACATCAAAGAAGTAATATAACAAATAATTTAAACAAAAATTTATCGTATTTCAGAGTTAGATTTCAATATTTTGATCTTCATAGTGTCTCTCTAAAAAAAAAAAAAAAAAAAAGGTACATGGCCGGCCATAAAATGGCCGGCTTGGGTATATATCGAAATTGAGTTGAGTTCTGGGTATAATTAATAATTTCTATTAAACTTTGGATATTAATAAAAATGTCGGACCTAGTAGTAGCACATAGAATTGTTTTTTACTTTTTCCTTTTCTCATCAATTATGAACAGTCCCCCGCCAGTGTGTGTGGTAGACCGGTGGTAATGTTTTTTTGTAAACAAAAGCAGAAAACCTACCAATGATTTCATTAAATTAAATAAAATAAAAATAGAGTACAGAAGAGGACAATTGGAGGAGGCCGAGGGAGTTCATGGCTGACAATGTCCGAAACTAGTTGTCATGACCCATGCTAGGGAGTCGTGAGAGGCAAGGATACGAAACGAAGCTAACCGAGCAATTGGGGGAGGGGGATGGCCCCTGTGATGGAGATGACACCCAAATGTGTCTACTATACTGAATTTTGAATGTGCAGTCTTTTACAGAAAAAAAGATTATATCTTAGAAAATTTTACAGGTGCGGTTGACGATGATGGTTATTTGTAAGCTTCCATGATTCTTAAGCTTGTTTTCCCTATTCTCTCTTGTACACGAGAAAATTTAAAATACTAGACTGAATATTTATAAAATAATTATGCAACAGATGCATGATAGCAAGACCAATCTTGCGATCCAATATTTTTGCACAACGAATTAAAGAAAGTATATTTTTTTTTTGCCAAACGGCCCGTAGGCATTACATAAGCGATATATGATGGTATATGTAGTTCATGCGTGTACAAAGAATCAGCATCCATATCCCACTGCAAACACAAACCCTTAATCCCACTACAGAAAAAAGTATCATTTTGTAACTTCTGTTCACGTCTCATCTACAGGTCACCTGTTTTTCCCATGGTCGATCCTGAAATGCGATCTAACGCTGGCCTCTTTCAGGGCCCATATTGAAATTGCCTCAAGTCCTTTTGCTAAATAATAATTCTGGCCCGGCCCGACTAGTCTCACCCATTTTTATTCCGCCCGTCCCGCTATTCCTGGCAGTCCACTCTCTCGCTATCCAGGGATTCTCCAATAATCATTCTTAATTTACGGAATTTGCCACTTAAAACCTACGAACTAGGGCGTTTAGAGAAACAGGAATAGAGAGCGAGGAATCGGATGCTAAGCTGAGCAACCTAGTCGTAGAACGTTTCTTGCACTTCTCCGAATTCAATTCTCGCCAATTCCGTGTTTTATTTGAACGAAATTTTGTCCGACTCCCTAAAATCCGCCTAGAAAGGTTTCTCCAATTCTATGCTCAATTCCGATCAGGAAATTATTCAAATGCGAATAGTCTCTCTTATTCATTGGACTGAAGGACAGTGGCGAAGGCAGTGTACACGGGGTCCGGATCCTCTAATCTTTGGATTTTGATTCATTGGACTGAAGGACAGTGGCGAAGGCAGTGTACACGGGGTCCGGATCCTCTAATTTTTGGATTTTGAATTGAGACCGTCCGATTCGAATTAGTCGTCAGAATGTGTGCGCTCACTTCGTAGATAGATTTTCACAGATTCAGATGGACGGTCTCGATTCAAAACTCAAAGATTAGGTTACTCCATTGGATCCAAATTCGTGTACACCAAGGGCTAGGCACTTGTATCCCTATGAAACATATCCGTGCTAGATCACAACTGGTCAGTAGCATTTAAATTTTAAACCATCCAAATACTAAATACTGGTCATACATCGTCTAGGTTGTCTGCTCTGCTGTAGGAATTTATTTTAATCAAAATAAATATTTTGTTTTTGGTATTTATGAAAATTATCTGAACTTATTTTCCGTATCAAAATTCACATGACGCAACTTACAAATACGTTGTAAACTTTTCAAGACACATCCAGTTATTAAATTGAAATCACCTCGTTCCAGAAACTTATCTCATTGTTGATAAAGTAGGAAATAAATCTGCTGTGATTAGAATAACAGGTTCTTGTTATTCCGATTCGAGCTATTCAACTTTGTTGAAATTCATATATGAATTTTTTTTTTCATTGAGATTTATGGATGAATTTTTTTTCATTGAGATAAATGCATAAATTTTTTTAAATAATTGGGATCAGAATAACGGAACTTGTTATTTCATTGGAATAACAATAGATTTATTTCCGATAAAGTGGGTTGAACTGTTGAAGCACCAACTTTTTTGATATATATAAAAAATTTAAATTTTTTTGAATTAATTTAGTATAAAATCAAACAATAAAAACAAATATAAGTGAATATTAACACATTCAGTTTGTTTGACAAGAACGAATCAAATGGTAAAAATTAAACAAGTTGGTATCTCGAGTTGGCAAGCTAATATTTTAAATACTAATATACAAATTGTTAACAATGTATGAGTAAGCTAATATTTAATGAGTAAAGATAAAATATGCTTAAAACTAATTTTAAGTGAGTATGAATGTGAAAATGTTTCCACCTAACCTGTACTGTATCCATTGACACCCTTAGTGGATGCCTTTGCAAACAGGTGGACCCACGTGCCCAAGTTCACGAGTTAGCATCCTCTGGTACGAAATTAATTGTAATTGTAAAGTTGCTATAAAATTTGAATTAAATATTTTAGAAAAGAAGAATTCAAATGCTTTCATGTCTTTATTTTTTATGTTTTTTATATAAAAAATTTATAAATTTATATATAAAATAAAATAATTAGATCTGATCAATTTAAATTTTCAACATGTGCATTAAAATTTATTGCAATTAGATTTTGTTTTTATGTGAACTAGTAAATTGAATAACCAATGCTATAAATTATTCACCGAGAATAATTGAAGAAGAGCGGACTCTGGGCAGCCGCTAACATAACTTTTAGATCCTTTTTTTAGGAAAGGAAAACAATTGAAATAATGCGAACTTTTTAGTGGAGAAATTATGTGTATATTTTTGCAAGCTTTTAATAATAACAAAAAAAATTAAGATTTCATAATGTTTTGGATATAATTGAAATTTAATTTTGGATGGAATGTTTTGGATCAAGTCCGGTTATATAATTGTTTTCTACTTGTTTTGAGCTATTTTATCAAGTGCCTGTCACTTGCAATATCATATGGAATACAGGGAGTCCAGCCGAGTAAAATTTTATATGAGTCTGCCTTAGATTCACGAGGTTTTTCTTAAGATTCGTACCAGATTAAAACAGATGATTCAGATCTCACTCTACACCCTACGGCATCTCAATGGATCCGAATTCGATTTTGCCGAAGTTAACAACCTAGGCTCGTATTCCGTACAAAGAAGAATAGAAACCGAAATAAACAGCTGTTTTAATTCAAACTTGTAACATTCAATATCAGTGGCAATTAAGAGTGACTCCAATAATTCAATCTCAAAATCTTCATATTAGTTTTTTAAATTCAAATGAAAAATAAAAAAATGACATAAAAAAATAAACTCACCAACAAGTTTCCCCATCTCTTTATTCTATACAAAATAAATTCGGAATTTTTTTAAAAACTTGATCGATTGTGTAAATAAATCAAAATTAACAATTCAAATTAATTATTTGAAAACCCAATCTCACCGATTTATGAAATCAAGGCGACTGAGCTCAAACTAGTTTTACATTACAATTATTGAAAAATTGCTCTCTTTTCACTGGGAGAAAGATTATTTTTTATTTTTTTCTTATACTTTTTATCCGAAGGACATGAATATAGGGGTGTAAACGGATACGGATATCCGGACGGATATCCGCTCCGAATCCGCATATAATCCGTATCCGGATTTAAACGGATACGGATAATTATCAATTACCCACAGAAGATGCGGATACGGATACGGATATGGTTTTAAATTTTGATATCCGTTTACTATCCGTATCCGTATCCGTTTCCGTAACATGTGAGATTTTAAATTATTTTGCCTTCAAGGAGATTTGAACCCATGACATGTGAGGTGAAAGTCTAAGCAACCAAGATACAAACCACTACACCACACTATCTTTTGTTACTACTTCTTTATTTTGTTTATTTTGTTTATTTTGTTCTATATTCGTATTCGAATCCGTATCCGTAAATTATCCGCTCCGTATCCGTATCCGTTTAAGGCGGATATGGTTTTAAATTTTGATATCCGTTTACTATCCGTATCCGTATCCGTATCCGCTCATCGAAAGGCGGATACGGATTTGGTATTAGCATTATCCGCTCCGAATCCGCTCCGTTTACACCCCTACATGAATACGTTTCATTTTCACCTCTCCTTCGGATCCTCAACCAGAGCTCTAAAACCCTAAATCCAGCGTCTCCAATGGCGTTCTCTCCAACTCTCTACACCACCACCATCACACCACTACCTTCTCTCTCATTGCCACGCGCTTCGTCCTCTCTCTCCGTCTCCGTACCATACTCGACTGCTCACTCCTGTACCAGACCCCGCGCCACGCCACCTGGCTATCTCTCGGTAATACACAGAGCAGTGGTGGAGGAAGAAGAGTACCGCAAGGCGCGCGCTGAGGTAAACCGAAAAGGGACGGAATTGGAAGGATTGTCGGTTGAGGGGTTCTCAATTGGCGGTATGGAGACTTGTATTGTTTTACCGACCTTCAACTCGGTGTTTGATATGGGCCGATGTCCTTCCCGGGCTGTGCATCAAGATTTCCTCTTCATCACACATGCACACCTCGACCACATAGTGAGTTCTTGTTCTGAGATCTATGCATTTTTCGTTAAATTTGACTTTATTATTTCCGTGGAGAAGTTTTAATGCAGCGTTGCATTTGTTGAGTCAATTTGGTACTTCTATTTAATTTCAAGGGTTCTCTTCCTATGTACTTGGCGACACGCGGGCTGTACAGTTTGAAGCCTCCAACTGTGTTTGTGCCACCGTGTATTAAGAAGGATGTGGAGAGACTTTTAGAAGTTCATCATACAATGAGCAATGTAGAACTTAATGTTGATTTGGTCGCACTTGATGCGGGTATGTATGATTCCTTAATTTTTGTTTTGTTTTTTGAAATGTACTCTTGTTCTATTATGTTGTCTTTATTAATTGGTATTGGATTAATGGTGGTATGGTGTGCTGTAATCTCAGGAGAGACGTATGAAATTCGTAATGATCTTGTTGCAAGACCATTCAAGACTCATCATGTTATTCCTAGCCAGGTAACATTAAGAAAATAATTCGTCTGAATTTCTCTTAATTTTGTCTAATATTGATAGCCGAAGAGGTGTCAATAACATGAATCTAATTTTATCCCAGGGATATGTCATTTATTCTTTGAGAAAGAAGCTAAAGAAGAAGTATGCTCACTTGAACGGCAGTCAAATTAAAAAGCTAAAGAACTCAGGTGTTGAGGTAAGTAGTATTTTTGCTGTCATGTTATTGACTTGTTACTACAATTCTATAGTTGCAGCCTTCAAGGGTTTAAGTTTTAAGAAACCTTCATTCTGACTAAACATTTTTAACTCATAGATCACAGACATGATATTAGTTCCAGAAGTTGCATTTACTGGAGACACGACATCTGATTTTATTCTGGACCCAAGAAATTCAGATGCTTTAAGAGCTAAAGTGCTAATAACTGAGGTAACAGTCTACTGCTCGGTGTAAATACAGGTGGTACCAGTTAATACAAAAGCAGGATTTTATAATAAATGCCAACTTGTTGACAGGCGACCTTCTTAGATGAAGAGATTGATGTGGAACATGCAAAGAAGCATGGTCACATGCATATTTCTGAGGTAACTTGATAATCGTCTTTGTTATGGTTTACCACACATTTGTTATAATCGAAATATTTAATTACTAGGGCCATTCTAATGGTTAAAAGTGGCTTTTCAATGAATGCATTATGTTTCTTTTTTTTGGAGATTATGGAGCATGCTAAATGGTTCAGGAACGAGGCAATCTTACTAACCCATTTTTCCTCCCGCTATACTGTTGAGGTAAATTACTTGCACATCATTATTCCATTAACGGATAATAGAAGTCAATCTTACGAAGGCAATCTTACGAACCCGAATCCGATTTTTGCCTACCCCTGGCTCAAATCCTAGCTTCGCCCATGCTGAAGGAGACTTAGTTCCTATCAACGGATAATAGAAGTCATGTTTCCTTTATCTTTACTGTTCTGCCTCCTTTTTGCTTTTTGCGATTTTGTGTTTAAGATCGTGTTTTATCCAGTTCAAAATGTTCCTATGGCCATAGTTGAACTAGTATTATTAATGGTTATATACTCATCCATGCTATGTTCAGGATTTCCCATTCAAATTTGGCTTACATTGGGGTTGAAGAGTCCCCAGGCAGTATATGCTACAATTTCTTTGCAAAATTGTTTTTTTTTTTCTTTTGTAATTTTTGAAATCCACTTAGTTTATAAGGAGTTCCTCTTAAAGTAGAGTTGAGTTTACCTAGCATGTACTTGTTCTGAGGTTTTTGTTCTTTTAAACAGCAAGTTTCAGGTTTATATATTTGGTATCAAATGGAGGCTGCAACTCTTCGTTTTGGCTCCACTTGTTCTATGAATCAGAAAAAGGCATTCCAATTTTCTGAAAAGCTCCTGAAAGCCAGATTGCCTTTTCCACCTAATTGTCTCATCCAGAAAGAGAATTTGAATTCTAATAAGATATATGCTGTGAGGCCATCCCAAGTTAATAGGAGAATTGTGAAAGTTAGGTGTTCCTCTTTGGAACCTAAAGACACGTCAAGAGGTGTCAATTTGGGAACGGATATTAGGAGAAAAAAGCTTGCTATTTTTGTCTCTGGTGGGGGTTCTAATTTTAGATCAATACATGAGGCTTCGATTCAAGGGTTGATTCATGGTGATGTAACTGTCCTTGTCACAGATAAACCAGGTTATTTTGTTTCTGGACCAACTATTATTTTTTCATTACAAAATAAGTGCAAATTGAATTTCATTATGCAACTTTCAGTGTTGAAAATTACTTGAGATTACACATACTTTGGGAAAAAATACTTAACAAAATCTATTCAGCTTTTGTGTATAAAACCAAAAAATTGGTCTGAATTCTTCAGATCAACCTAAATGAATATGTGCCCATGAATCTATAGAAATTGTGAGCCTCTCATGTCTGAACCCATACCTAGTTGAATTAAGAGTGGTTTATATGAACTGAATTTGTCTCATGCGGCTTTGATCTTTTTAGTGTTGAGTTGTTGGTCGATTGTGGTCATGTTGATAATTTGACACATTTGTTATGGATCATGTATTGCTTAACTCATTTGACAAACATTAAGGTTGTTAAATTATGTTCGAGAAACAAAAGAGATTTTACTCTTGATAGGAGTAAAATAGAGGAAGCATTGTTGTAGAAGATTATGTGTTCCCTATGGAATTTGTTTACATTTTATGAACCTCAAATAGCTAGCATTCGATTGATAATACCTTTAGAAAGAAAATAATAAAAAGAAAACAAAGAAAGAAAAATGAAAACAAATCTTATAAGTAACATTTGCGCTGGTTTATGGTATCTTGCAAATGGTGTTATAGGTGATAACTATTTCCTTTCCAGGTTGTGGTGGTGTAGAGTATGCCAGAAATAATGGTATTCCAGTTATTGTTTTTCCCAAATCTAAATCGGCTCCTGATGGACTGTCAACCGAAGAACTTCTAATTATTTTAAGGTTTGTTTTTGTTATCTCGTCTTCGTTAACAAGATGAAAGCATTGATCTATCTAATTTTGTTACCTATGATATGAAACAGGAACTTTGAAATAGACTTTGTACTTTTGGCTGGATACTTGAAACTTATACCAGTGGAATTGGTACATGCCTATCCAAAATATGTATTGAACATTCATCCATCCCTTCTTCCTGCATTTGGAGGTAAGGGGTATTATGGCCTAAAAGTGCATAAAGCTGTCATTGCCTCTGGAGCTAGGTAATGTTCGTTGTTACGCAATTGTGTTTTCAATTGTTATTAACTTAGCAATGGCTTCTTTTGAGCATATAACTTTAAAAGCAAAAGAGTGAATTTGCTGGAATCAATTTTCTCCCATCCATTGTTTCAAATTGCTAAAAGAGAAAATGCAAAGTCTAAGCATCCATCTAAAATTGCTGGGGTCCATATACCTTTTTTTCTACTAAGAATATACCACAGTGGTTCTAAAACAATCAGTAATTACTACAATTTTCAATCACTTGGGGATGTGACTTCAAATGTAGCAAGCAAGGATCCAGTTTTCCACTATGTCATTTGATTTAGATCCAGTTCTCTACTATGTCAATGAATCTGTTATCAACTTATTTTTTTAAGTTTTGTAATCATTTTCCAGATATTCTGGCCCGACTGTACACTTTGTAGATGAGCACTATGACATGGGTCGAACCCTTGCCCAGCGAGTCGTACCTGTGTTAGCCAGTGATAGTCCAGAAGTGCTATCTGCTAGAGTTCTTCATGAGGTAGCACCCAAGTGTTTTAAATACTTGAATAGAGAATTATCATTTTGGTGTGAGATGACTAAAATGCTGCCCTAGACTTCCAGTTTTAATTATGTATGTTTGTATTGTTTTGTTGGATTAAAGTTTATGCAAGGAATAGTAAATGAAAGTGGGGGCTTATTTGGTATTTTCTGAAAATAAATTATGATGTGTTAAAAGTGATACCACCAATGAAACAACTTGCTGGTCCATATTCCAGAATTTGGATTGCTGAGTAATTTTAAGAAAGTTTTTATTTTTGTGGCATTGGCCTTTCATAATAGCAGCTACTTTTGTTTATCTGCTAACATGAGATTCAAAATTTCAGGAGCATCAGGTTTATGTAGAGGCTGTGGCAGCTCTATGCGAAGATCGAATTTTTTGGAGGGAGGATGGGGTCCCTTTGATCCGTAGTAGGTCAAATCCAGGTGAATTTAGCTAATAATTTATTACAATTAATTACTTGTGAATTTAACCAATATATAAATAAAATATTGAGATTATCTCGTGCCAATTTTGCTCAAAGGCATGGGTTTCGTATTGTTGGTCTTAGAGACTATTTGTTTTATATAATACTTGGAAGCTTAATTACTTTTCTTCATAATTACAGTGAGTTTGATAATGCATTCCTCTATTTTTGTTGGAGGACATTGCTGCTATGATCGTGTACGAATAACTCAACTTGAAAAAAATGTCGAAATATCATGTTTCCATCTGGCAGAGCGTCCATTTTGTCAGCAGCTCTCTGTGATCTTCCCTCATGAGATGCCTTGGTTGAATGTAAAGCAAAATAATAGTAAGCAAAACTCACTACGAGTTTAGCAATTGTGTATATTATTTTCTGTTGGGAAACCGGTAGGGCTGTAAACGGATGTGGATATCCGGGTGGATATCCTCTCCGAATCTGCATATAATCCGTATCCGGATCTAAACAGATACGGATACGGATAATTATCAATTATCCACAGAAGATCCGGATACGGATACGGATAGTAAAACCTAAACGGAGCAGATATCCGGATTATCCAGAACCACTACACCACACTATCTTTTGTTACTAATTTTTTATTTTGTTTATATATTATATCAATAGAATAAATATTTTATATCTCCCACCTTTCCAATATTAATGTGTCCATCAACTTATAATTATTCATTTATTTTCATATTTAAATTTTATTAATTATTAATTATATTTTTTAGTTCATATAACTCAATATCCGACAATTACCGTTCTATATTCGTATTCGAATCCGTATCCGTAAATTATCCGCTCCGTATCCGTATCCGTTTAAGGCAGATATGGTTTTAAATTTTAATATTCGTTTACCATCTGTATCCGAATCCGCTCATTGAAAGGCGGATACGGATTTGTGTGTGAATTCATCTCTATTTGTTTCGTTGGCTGGGAAGATTGACAAAATTGTTTAACAATAATAGTATGCCTCTACTGACATCTATACAAACTGTCAGAACTTTTCGGGTCGGTGTACTAGCACCACGAACTTGCAGCTTCTTGTAAGTTTCGGAATTCCTCTCTTTTTCTTTCTCACTGATTATGGAAGGATAGTTGCAGTTTGCACTAATATTTTAATAAAGCCCATGACCATGAGTCCATTTTCTGATAACTGAAAATTTCATATACAACATGAAGAATGTGAAAAAGCGAATTTCAAAAAATAAACCAATCCACTACATATTTCACCCTCATATCAAAAGCCGACATTTTTATTAATATCCAAAGTTAATTACAAATTAATTATTATACCCACGTTTTTCAACTTTTGTCAAAAATGTCCAAACCGGTCATAAAATTGCTGGTTTTCTCTCCCCAGAAGCTGACTATTTTATGACCGGTTTCCTCTTTTTTTTTTAGGGACACTATGAAGAGTAAAATAATGAAATCTAATACTGAAAATTTGAATTTTTTATTTAAATTATTTGTTAGATTACTTCTTTTGATACATAATTAGCATATTTATAATAAAATACACTAAATTACTTGAAATTATGTTTAATTACACTATATTAAGTTAAATTACACTAAGTTAAATTATATTACGCTAAAATACGGTAAATTACGCTAAATTACATATGAATAGGGACGATATCTTCACTGAGAAGGCGAAAAACGACAACGAAACTTCAAACGGCCATAAAAAGGCGCTCGAGTGTCCGATTTCAGCAAATGACCACTTTTCGGAAAGCTTGCGAAAAAATGCATGCATCAATGCTTGTTATGTCGGATTTCAAAATTTAGAATTGCCAAAAAACAAAGGGAAGAGCCTCAAAACTTGAGTTGAAGTTTCCGATTAAGATTTTCACTTCTCTTATTCAATCTAAGTAGCTCAGTAAAATAGTTACATAATGAACTTGTAGAATACCAATTTTTACTATTTTCAGAATTTTTTTACTATTTTTTATGATTCATGAAAGATGACACAAAAATCGGTCTACTTTAGCGTAATTTTGCGTAGTTTAGCGTAGTTTAGCGTAATTTACCGTATTTCAGTATAATTAGCGAAGTTATTGTAATTTAGCGTAATTCAACATAATTTATTGTAATAGTGTAGTTCAACATAATTTCAAGTAATCTAGTTTATTTTAGAATAAATATTATAATTATAAATCAAAAGAAGTAATCTAACAAATAATTTAAACAATAAATTCGAATTTTCAGTGTTAGATTTCATTATCTTGCTCTTCATAGTGTCTAAAAAACAAGAAGAGGAAACCGGACATTTTAGTTTGGACATTTTTGGCAAAAGTCGGGAAACGTGGGTATAATAATTAATTTTTAATTAACTTTAGATATTAATAAAAATGTCGGTATCAAAAGTGTCAAATATAGTATGTTAATTTAGGATGACTTAATTCATATTTAATTTTAACTCGTATGGTTGACTTTTAGGACATATTTCTAACATTTGTATATTATTTTATTGTTCCATTTGTGCTTGGTCATGTATAATGCCAAATATTAATATGCAAATAACCCAAAAATTCAAGGTGCTTTACTGCTTTTTAGCCTTTGATAGATGAAAATTTTGGATGTTTATCACAAATTCGAAAAGGGCTAAATCGGTAGCTTTTCTTTCCTTATGCGGAGGAAGTCCTGTGACCTTTGGGCTTTTTATGACAATATGGGCCTTAATGCACCTGGTGTATGATTTAAATTTGTACCCAAGATACGGATTTACCCAGCAGCTCTACCTATATAAAAACCAAATCCGCCTATCCCCAATACCTAGGGTTTTCGTTTTTCTGGTCTCAGATCTTGCTCCGCCTACCTTTTTCATCCCTCAAAACCAGGGAAGAGTTTATTAAACTCAAAATGCATCTTATTTTTTGTTGAATCTTCTTGAAATATTAGTAAATATTAGTGCTACATTGTACCAAGATTTTGGGTTATCGACAAACCCTGGTCTTGAAATTGCCATATTTGGCTGTAGCAATAGAAACAAATTTGGGGAAGAAAATCTGGTCGGATTGGTACTTGTTTGCAATTGTCAACCCGCTTACCGTTCTTCCCATATTATATCTAGTTTTCTTCGCAAGCTGAGCGCATATTTATTATCTTGTAGTTCAAGTTGTTTAAAATCGGCACTGTGTTTTGGTTACTGATGGCGAGAGGGAGGAGAAGAGAAGGATGGTGCATGTGTTAGCCATTTTTAGAAAACCTTCTCGCATATCAAAGGCTCTTGGTTTCTCCTTTTATCGATATTTCTTTCTTTTGTTTGATTTGTTGAAAGGAATAACTTAGCTTGAGCATCTTCCAGGCAAGCTGCGTTCTTTATAACAGGTTGCGTCAAACGATGCTTACATGATTTATGTTTTAATTTTCTGATATTTTTGGTAGAAATTGTTCAATGTTTTTCCCAGATGATAATAGTAATAAAGGGTCGTCTAATCTTGTTAGATTTAAGCCGAAGCATTCTGGAGGATCGAAATATAACTAAATAGCATGGTGTTGTTGACATCCAGATCCAGATGTCAACAAATAAATAAGAATGGCGAATTGTAAACGAAATTTTACAAAATGCAAAACTATTATTTCCAGGAAATTCTCTACGTCAAGTCATCAATCAACTATGAGTAGTTGAGTACTATAGCACAATTATCAGAAGAAGAAGAAAGATATACATTTGGAAAATACTAAATATATTTCAATCAATTTAAGTACTATTGACAGGGAAGCATTGTAGAGAGTTGAAATAAATAAAATGAACTCTCCAATGATCCAATACACATGCCTTTACACTGAACTCAAAACACATTTTCCTTATTACAAACCAAGCTCTTTTCACCTCAGTAACTTTGAATTGTACAACAAAACTGGATTTGGCACATAATTAACGAGTAAAGCTCATTGAAAGCATCATGTCCTTCTCCAAGCTAAAATTTCTGGTCATATCTCCAGTGCTACTACCTTCAATTGAAGTGTTCAAACTTTGGCCCTCATCCAATCTCTTGCTACTCCAAGTGTGTATAATGTGCTTCTTGGATCCCCGCAAAGCTTCGAGTTTCATTTCGACTTGTTTCATCGTAGGCCTTTCATCTCTTTTTAACCTCAAGCACATCTCACTGAGTTCAACAACCTCTATCAATTCTTCTTTTGGAGCTGCCTCCACCATTTGCGGATCTAAAATCTTGACGAGTTGGTTATCTTTAATTAGAGAGATGAAATGTGGAATAAGGCTTTCTCCATTTTGTGACCTTGATGAAGAGGTCGGTCTCTCTCTTGTTAGTAGTTCCACAAGGATCACACCAAAACTATACACATCACTCTTTTCTGTTAATCGACCTGAATAGTAGTACTCTGGGTCTAGATATCCATATGTTCCTTGAATTGCTGTTGATATAGCTGTTTGATCAAGTAGAACGGATCTTGATGTTCCAAAGTCTGATAATTTTGCTGTTAGACCGTCATCTAGGAGTACATTGGCTGACTTGATATCTCTGTGAAATATAGATAAGGAAGCAGCTGAAATTGACACTACCGTGTAACTACTACGGATAAGTCCACCAGAAGTGATACATTTTTCCTTTTTCTTTGACTGATATAATTTTGCAATTGATTAAGTAACATTTTTTTTTCTACTAGCTTACAAATATGTTTGCCAATTATTTTTTTTCAATTATTTTGTCTACCCTTTTGATTATTTCAAACCGTTAATTCAATTTATGATCTATCACCTCCTTTTCGCCTATTTTATATGTTGTTATTAAATTTTTTTTTTTCAAAAATGGACTATAATTTGGAAGTAATAAATGCATTAAAATTTAAATATTATTCATATTGCTTTACATTTGTTCGGCAATCGGCAATGCAGATAAAAGAATTTCCTGTAAAAGTTGTGTTGTGTTGAGCTTAGTCGGCAAAATCATGAGAATAATATTCTATTTTTATGATTAGTTCCTTCTTCGTAGTATGAAAATTGGTACGACCTTAGTCCGAAATGATTCTTCCTTTCTTTCGAGAAAGGTAATATAATATCAAAAACAATATTTTGAATCCCTTTGTTCATGTTTGGTTGTTTAATGATGATTAAATGGTTTACTCTATGTTATTTTACATATTTTATATCTCAAACGATTTTAACTCGTGGTTTAAATTAATCCGACTAGAGAAGTAAGATGTTGGAAAATAAATCTCTGCCTATAACAATGAGCTCTACAGGTGGAGTAAGTGTCGAGTAAATTAATCCATTTGAAGAGATGAAGTAACTTATTTCACCTTACTCCTCTTCTTTTACTTCTCATTTAATTACTTAAGCGTGGAGTAAGAAATTTGTTTCACCTTACTCCATGACCAAACAAAGCCTTTAGGTCTAACTAGTTTCGGCTTATATTTCACAAAATCTAGCTTGGGCTCTATATTGGACCAAAATAGCCCATTTACGCCAGGCGCTTTTGTTGAGTAGTTTTGTAATAATTTGATACCTGGATCAACTACAAGATTATTTCCCTTTGCAATCATTTTACCTACTACTAGTTGGATCGGTACAAGATGGCCAAAACTGCATGATGCAATAAAAGTATGGAACCTGAAGCTGCCTCCACTTGTATCTCTGGAGTCGCTGGGACTGGGTCCCATTGTTCGGAGAAACAGCCGGCAAACACGGCCACCTCTACTGAGAAAACTATTTGTTTTACGAGGAATTAAACTTTTAACTGCTGTGAAGATGGGTTTACAGCTGGATTAAGCCCGGCCCATCTAAGGCCCGGTTAGAGAATAACAAGTCTGCTCTAGTATTTTTTTTTTAATTTCAATTTTCTCCTTAAATTCACAAGTTTCTTATTTCTAGAGATTCTTTTCGATACTTTTGGTATGATCATTGGACACGTATATCTGTTCTATATTTTAATATTTAAATTCACATATTTCATATTTATAAAGATGCTTTCCGTTGCTTTTGGCATGACACATTACATGCTTATCAAAATGACTTATTTCTATTGTTAAGCTAGAAATATTCATTTCTACATTTTTAAAATTAGATAAAAAAAATATAATGTTATAAATTAAGAAATGAAGCATAACATGATTTTTTTTTCATGTTAGATATTAGAGAAAATCACATAATTCTTACTTATAAAGATGAAACTGATTTTTTTTATTTAATTTTTAGGTATGGATTAATCGCATTATTACTCTTTAAGTTTTATAAAAAAATAGGGAAATTGAACTTATCATAATTTACATTCTCTGTAATTTAGTATGTAAATTTTGTAAGAAAATTCAAAGAAATGAATTATTAATAATTTTTTTTTGGACCGGACTTTTTTTTATTGATGTGCCTATCGGCTTGCCTACCCCAGAGCCCAGAACCCAAGGCACATAACCCAGACTCCCAGAGCCCGGATCAATAAAAAAAAAAAAATTTGAATCAACCCTCCGCTAGCAGAGAGCCTGGCCGTCAGAGCTCTGAGCGCGATACTACGCGAGAAAAGAACAAAATAAAAAAAGGAGGACCGTCGCCTCCGCCGCGCCTGCACAGATAAACCAGGTTATTTTGTTTCTGGACCAACTATATTTCATTACAAAATAAGTGCAAATTGAATTTCATTATGCAACTTTCAGTGTTGAAAATTACTTGAGATTAGACATACTTTGGGAAAAAATACTTAACAAAATCTATTCAGCTTTTGTGTATAAAACCAAAAAATTGGTCTGATATCTTCAGATCAACCTAAATGAATATGTGCCCATGAATCTATTGAAATTGTGAGCCTCTCATGTCTGAACCCATACCTAGTTGAATTAAGAGTGGTTTATATGAACTGAATTTGTCTCATGCGGCTTTGATCTTTTTAGTGTTGAGTTGTTGGTCGATTGTGACCATGTTGATAATTTGACACATTTGTTATGGATCATGTATTGCTTAACTCATTTGACAAACATTAAGGTTGTTAAATTATGTTCGAGAAACAAAAGAGATTTTACTCTTGATAGGAGTAAAATAGAGGAAGCATTGTTGTAGAAGATTATGTGTTCCCTATGGAATTTGTTTACATTTTATGAACCTCAAATAGCTAGCATTCGATTGATAATACCTTTAGAAAGAAAATAATAAAAAGAAAACAAAGAAAGAAAAATGAAAACAAATCTTATAAGTAACATTTGCGCTGGTTTATGGTATCTTGCAAATGGTGTTATAGGTGATAACTATTTCCTTTCCAGGTTGTGGTGGTGTAGAGTATGCCAGAAATAATGGTATTCCAGTTATTGTTTTTCCCAAATCTAAATCGGCTCCTGATGGACTATCAACTGAAGAACTTCTAATTATTTTAAGGTTTGTTTTTGTTTTTCATCATTGATCTATCTAATTTTGTTACCTATGATATGAAACAGGAACTTTGAAATAGACTTTGTTCTTTTGGCTGGATACTTGAAACTTATACCAGTGGAATTGGTACAGGCCTATCCAAAATCTATATTGAACATTCATCCGTCCCTTCTTCCTGCATTTGGAGGTAAGGGGTATTATGGCCTAAAAGTGCATAAAGCTGTCATTGCCTCTGGAGCTAGGTAATGTTCGTTGATATGCTATTGTGTTTTCAACTGTTATTAACTTAACAATGGCCTCTTTTGAGCATATAACTTTTAAAGCAAAAGAGTGAATTTGTTGGAATCAATTTTCTTCCATCCATTGTTTCATATTGCTAAAAGAGCAAATGCAAAGTGTAAGCATCCATCTAAAATTACTTGTGTCCTTACACTTTTTTTTTCTATTAAGAATATACCAGAGTGGTTCTAGAACAAGCAATCATGACTACAATTTTCAATCACTTGGGAATGTAACTTCAATTGTATGTAGCAAGCAAGGATTCAGATTTTTACTATGTTAGTTTGATTTAGATCCAGTTCTCTATTATGTCAGTTGAATTTATTATCAACTCGTTCTTTAAGTTTTGTAATCGTTTTCCAGATATTCTGGTCCAACTGTACACTTTGTAGATGAGCACTATGACACGGGTCGGACCCTTGCCCAGCGAGTTGTACCTGTGTTAGCCAATGATACTCCAGAAGAGCTAGCTGCTAGAGTTCTTCATGAGGTAGCATCTAAGTGTTTTAAATTCTTGAATAGAGAGCAATTTTGTGTGAGATGACTAAATGCCTCTAGACTTCCAGTTTTAATTATGTATGTTTGTATTGTTTTGTTGGATTAAAGTTTATGCAAGGAATAGTAAATGAAAGTGGGGGCTTATTTGGTATTTTCTGAAAATAAATTATGATGTGTTAAAAGTGATACCACCAATGAAACAACTTGCTGGTCCATATTCCAGAATTTGGATTGCTGAGTAATTTTAAGAAAGTTTTTATTTTTGTGGCATTGGCCCTTCATAATAGCAGCTACTTTTGTTTATCTGCTAACATGAGATTCAAAATTTCAGGAGCATCAGGTTTATGTAGAGGTTGTGGCAGCTCTATGAGAAGATCGAATTTTTTGGAGGGAGGATGGGGTCCCTTTGATCCGTAGTAGGTCAAATCCAGATGAATTTAGCTAATAATTTATTACAATTAATTACTTGTGAATTTAACCAATATATAAATAAAATATTGAGATTATCTCGTGCCAATTTTGCTCAAAGGCATGGGTTTCGTATTGTTGGTCTTAGAGACTATTTGTTTTATATAATACTTGGAAGCTTAGTTACTTTTCTTCATAATTACAGTGAGTTTGATAATGCATTCCTCTATTTTTGTTGGAGGACATTGCTGCTATGATCGTGTACGAATAACTCAACTTGAAAAAAATGTCAAAATGTCATGTTTCCATCTGGCAGAGCGTCCATTTTGTCTGCAGCTCTCTGTCATCTTCCCTCATGAGATGCCTTGGTTGAATGTAAAGCAAAATAATAGTAAGCAAAACTCACTACGAGTTTAGCAATTGTGTATATTATTTTCTGTTGGGAAACCGGTAGGGCTGTAAACGGATGCGGATATTCGGGCGGATATCCGCTCCGAATCTGCATATAATCCGTATCCGGATCTAAACAGATACGGATACGGATAATTATCAATTATCCACAGAAGATCCGGATACGGATACGGATAGTAAAACCTAAACAGAGCAGATATCTGGATTATCCAGAACCACTAAACCACACTATCTTTTGTTACTACTTCTTTATTTTGTTTATATATTATATCAATAGAATAAATATTTTATATCTCCCACCTTTCCAATATTAATGTCTCCATCAACTTATAATTATTCATTTATTTTTATATTTAAATTTTATTAATTATTAATTATATTTTAAAGTTCATATAACTCAATATCCGACAATTACCATTCTATATTCGTATTCGAATCCGTATCCGTAAATTATCCGCTCCGTATCCGTTTAAGGTAGATATGGTTTTAAATTTTAATATTCGTTTACTATCTGTATCTTTATCCGAATCCGCTCATTGAAAGGCGGATACGGATTTGGTATTAGCATTATCGATCCGCTCCGAATCCGCTCCGTTTACACCCCTAGAAACCGGATAGGTTTTAGGATTTTAATTTTTTTTAAATTTAATTTTTCCATTTGAATCAAAATTCATGTGTAAATTAGATTTAAGATATAATTTATTACTAAAAGCGTAGAGAAGCAGCACAGCGGAAGAATGTTTCGTGTCTAATGACGATTTGTGTGTGAATTCATCTCTATTGTCTCGTTGGCCGGGAAGATTGTCAAAATTGTTTAACAATAATGGAAATTTTTTATTGGTAGTAATTAATAGAAAAGAATATAGACAAACAGTAAGAGTACCGTAATATTTATATTGATAGTAAGATCGGTAGGAATTTTACCGATCTTAAAAATAAAAAAGTTTAGACCGGTAAGAATTTTACCGATCTAAACCAGTTTTTGTCTTTTTTCCTTTTAATTTTTTCTAGTAAAAAATATATATATTTTTACAAAAATAGATAAAGTATCTTAAAATTTAGATATATAAAAACATTTCATCTATTTTTTGAAAAACTTTTCATATTTTACTAGAAATCAAATATAAGAATTCTCTCCATCTATACATCAACTTAAAAAAAATTAAGATTAGTAGAATTCCTACTGATCTTACTACCAATATAAATATTAATGTAATATTACCATTTGTCTCTCTTATTTTCTGTTAATTACTACCAATAAAAAATTTCCAACAATAATAGTGTGCCTCTACTGACATCGGTACGAACTGTCGGAACTTTTCGGGTCAGTGTACTAGCACCACGAACTTGCAGCTTCTTGTAAGTTTCAGAATTCCTCTCTTTTTCTTTCTCACTGATTATGGAAGGATAGTTGCAGTTTGCACTAATATTTTAATAAAGCCCTCAAGTCCATTTTCTGATAACTGAAAATTTCATAAACAACATGAAGAATGTGAAAAAAAGTGAATTTCAAAAAATAAATCAATCCACTACATATTTCACCCTCATATCAAAAGTGTCAAATATAGCATGTTAATTTAGAATGACTTAATTCATATTTATTTTAACTCGTATGATTGAATTTTAGGACATATTTCTAACATTTGAATATTATTTTATTGTTCCATATGTGCTTGGTCATGTATAATGCCAAATATTAATATGCAAATAACCCAAAAATTCAAGGTGATTTACTGCTTTTAGCCTTTGATAGATGAAATTTTGGATGTTTATCATAAATTCGAAAAGGGCTAAATCGGTAGCTTTTCTTTCCTTCTGTCGGGGAAGTCTTGTGACCTTTGGGCTTTTTATGACAATATGGGCCTTCCAATGCACCTGGTGTATGATTTAAATTTGTACCCAAGATACGGATTTACCCAGCAGCTCTACGAATCAATATCCTCGACGGTACCGTAAAAGATTCTGTTTTACAATTAGCTATTTACGGTTTGAGATTAACTCTCAGCCGGTTTGGGATTCGGGCTGATTGAGGGGGCAGTATTATTAGGTTTTTAGATTCGTGCCAAGTTAAAATGAACGGTCCAGATCAAGTAATTGTAAAAGATTCCCTATTACGGTACCGTCGGTGATATGAATTCGCAGCTCTACCTATATAAAAACCAACTCCGCCTATCCCCAATACCTAGGGTTTTCGTTTTTCTGGTCTCAGATCTTGCTCCGCCTTCCTTTTTCATCCCTCAAAACCAGGGAAGAGTTTTATTAAAATCAAAATGCATCTTATTTTTTGTTGAATCTTCTTGAAATATTAGTAAATATTAGTGCTACATGATCTCTCTCATTGGACTGAAGGACAGTGGCGAAGGCAGTGTACACCAGGGGTAGGCCTGGGCGAAGGAGGACCGTCGCCTCCGCCGCGCCTGCGCGAAGAAGAAGGATCGTCGTGCCGTCTCTGCTTGCCTGTTACGGTGTTACCGCTGATCGCCGCGCCGCCTGTGCCTGTCTGTTCCCATCTCCGCGGCTCCGCCTGTGCCAGCCCGCCTGTACTGCTGTTCGGTAAATTGAATAGGTTTGAACTTTGAACTTTGATTGAATAGGTTTGAACTTCGGTAAATTACAATTTACAAGTACTGAAGTACTAGATTGAATAGATTGAATTACAATAGATATCCAGAATGAAGACTGAAAGAGAGAATTAGAAACCACAAAAATGAATATGTGCATTCAAACAGTGGCAACTATCCAGAATGAATTAATTACATAGAATTGCTTCAATTGTTTAAATAAGGACTAATCAATTTTTAAACTCAATTAATTATGGCTTTAAGAGAATTTTGATAGGTTCTGAATTGTTTGAATTGTTTAAATTGCTTGAATAGCTTGAATTGTTTAAATGAGGACTAAGCTCATTTTCTTGTGCATTTCAAAAAAAGATTGCATTTGGTGTTTGATAGCACAGTGCCATAGGTACGGTACAAGTAATTATCAGTTGTCTTTTAAATTATTTATAATGGCATATGAAAATTTTTGATGGCACAGTGCCAATGGTACCATTTCTATTTTTACAATATTTGAAATGCTTGCTATTTTTTTGAATTGTGTCTTGAATCCGAACCCGAACCCGTCAGTTAATTCGAACCCGAATCCGATTTTTGCCTACCCCTGGCTCAAATCCTAGCTTCGCCCCTGCTGAAGGAGACTTAGTTCCTATCAACGGATAATAGAAGTCATGTTTCCTTTATCTTTACTGTTCTGCCTCCTTTTTGCTTTTTGCGATTTTGTGTTTAAGATCGTGTTTTATCCAGTTCAAAATGTTCCTATGGCCATAGTTGAACTAGTATTATTAATGGTTATATACTCATCCATGCTATGTTCAGGATTTCCCATTCAAATTTGGCTTGCATTGTAGTTGAAGAGTCCCCAGGCAGTCTGTGCTGCAATTTCTTTGCAAAATAGTTTTTTTTTTTCATTTTTAAATCCACTTAATTTTGAAGGAGTTCCTTTTAAACGAGAGTTGAGATTACCTTACCTGTTCTTGTTCTGAGGTTTTTGTTCTTTTACACAGCAAGTTTCAGGTTTATATATTTGGTATCAAATGGAGGCTGCAACTCTTCGTTTTGGCTCCACTTGTTCTCTGAATCAGAAAAATGCATTCCAATTTTCTGAAAAGCTCCTGAAAGCCAGATTGCCTTTTCCACCTAATTGTCTCATCCAGAAAGAGAATTTGAATTCTAATAAGATATATGCTGTGAGGCCATCCCAAGTTAATAGGAGAATTGTGAAAGTTAGGTGTTCCTCTTTGGAACCTAAAGACACGTCAAGAGGTGTCAATTTGGGAACGGATATTAGGAGAAAAAAGCTTGCTATTTTTGTCTCTGGTGGGGGTTCTAATTTTAGATCAATACATGAGGCTTCGATTCAAGGGTTGATTCATGGTGATGTAACTGTCCTTGTCACAGATAAACCAGGTTATTTTGTTTCTGGACCAACTATTATTTTTTCATTACAAAATAAGTGCAAATTGAATTTCATTATGCAACTTTCAGTGTTGAAAATTACTTGAGATTAGACATACTTTGGGAAAAAATACTTAACAAAATCTATTCAGCTTTTGTGTATAAAACAAAAAATTGGTCTGAATTCTTCAGATCAACCTAAATGAATTTGTGCCCATGAATCTATTGAAATTGTGGGCCTCTCATGTCTGAACCCATACCTAGTTGAATTAAGAGTGGTTTATATGAACTGAATTTGTCTCATGCGGCTTTGATCTTTTTAGTGTTGAGTTGTTGGTCGATTGTGACCATGTTGATAATTTGACACATTTGTTATGGATCATGTATTGCTTAACTCATTTGACAAACATTAAGGTTGTTAAATTATGTTCGAGAAACAAAAGAGATTTTACTCTTGATAGGAGTAAAATAGAGGAAGCATTGTTGTAGAAGATTATGTGTTCCCTTTGGAATTTGTTTACATTTTATGAACCTCAAATAGCTAGCATTCGATTGATAATACCTTTAGAAAGAAAATAATAAAAAGAAAACAAAGAAAGAAAAATGAAAACAAATCTTATAAGTAACATTTGCGCTGGTTTATGGTATCTTGCAAATGGTGTTATAGGTGATAACTATTTCCTTTCTAGGTTGTGGTGGTGTAGAGTATGCCAGAAATAATGGTATTCTAGTTATTGTTTTTCCCAAATCTAAATCGGCTCCTGATGGACTATCAACCGAAGAACTTCTAATTATTTTAAGGTTTGTTTTTGTTATCTCGTCTTCGTTAACAAGATGAAAGCATTGATCTATCTAATTTTGTTACCTATGATATGAAACAGGAACTTTGAAATAGACTTTGTACTTTTGGCTGGATACTTGAAACTTATACCAGTGGAATTGGTACAGGCCTATCCAAAATCTGTATTGAACATTCATCCATCCCTTCTTCCTGCATTTGGAGGTAAGGGGTATTATGGCCTAAAAGTGCATAAAGCTGTCATTGCCTCTGGAGCTAGGTAATGTTCGTTGTTACGCAATTGTGTTTTCAATTGTTATTAACTTAGCAATGGCCTCTTTTGAGCATATAACTTTAAAAGCAAAAGAGTGAATTTGCTGGAATCAATTTTCTCCCATCCATTGTTTCAAATTGCTAAAAGAGAAAATGCAAAGTCTAAGCATCCATCTAAAATTGCTGGGGTCCATATACCTTTTTTTCTACTAAGAATATACCACAGTGGTTCTAAAACAATCAGTAATTACTACAATTTTCAATCACTTGGGGATGTGACTTCAAATGTAGCAAGCAAGGATCCAGTTTTCCACTATGTCATTTGATTTAGATCCAGTTCTCTACTATGTCAATGAATCTGTTATCAACTTGTTTTTTTAAGTTTTGTAATCATTTTCCAGATATTCTGGCCCGACTGTACACTTTGTAGATGAGCACTATGACATGGGTCGAACACTTGCCCAGCGAGTCGTACCTGTGTTAGCCAGTGATTCTCCAGAAGTGCTATCTGCTAGAGTTCTTCATGAGGTAGCACGCAAGTGTTTTAAATACTTGAATAGAGAATTATCATTTTGGTGTGAGATGACTAAAATGCTGCCCTAGACTTCCAGTTTTAATTATGTATGTTTGTATTGTTTTGTTGGATTAAAGTTTATGCAAGGAATAGTAAATGAAAGTGGGGGCTTATTTGGTATTTTCTGAAAATAAATTATGATGTGTTAAAAGTGATACCACCAATGAAACAACTTGCTGGTCCATATTCCAGAATTTGGATTGCTGAGTAATTTTAAGAAAGTTTTTATTTTTGTGGCATTGGCCCTTTATAATAGCAGCTACTTTTGTTTATCTGCTAACATGAGATTCAAAATTTCAGGAGCATCAGGTTTATGTAGAGGCTGTGGCAGCTCTATGCGAAGTTCGAATTTTTTGGAGGGAGGATGGGGTCCCTTTGATCCGTAGTAGGTCAAATCCAGATGAATTTAGCTAATAATTTATTACAATTAATTACTTGTGCAGGGTTTTTGAAAAAACCCTTTTTCTTTGTCGCCTCTGGGTTCCGATTATTCCTTTTGGGTCGGAGATGAGGATAAAGCATCCAGCATTTATCTTGAGTGTGCCCGTCTCTCTTACAGTGAGAGCACCTATCGATCCCCCCTTTCTTCCTTTGTTGAGGTGCTGGGCTGAGAAGGCATGAGCTTCCGGCTTTGGGTTCAAATCGGCGGTTCTCATTGCAACTCGCCTAGTTGCCTCTTGCAGGATGCGGGCTGTGACATCGTCAAATGTCAATTTTTCAGTGGAGAGAAGAATCTGAGCTCTAACAGCTTCATAGCTAGAGTCGAGGGCTGCCAGAAAGGTGTATACTTTGTCCATTTCTTCTCTTTCTTGGAGCACCGTCAGGTCAGTGGTTGGTGGTCTATATAATTTGAGTTCTTCATATTTGGCTATTATATGCCCGATTAATTCGGGTATATCTCTTGACTCTTGTGTGATTTTGGCTATTTCATTCTTGAGTTGGAAAATTTGGGAATGGCTTTTTTGATCGCTGTATTGTTTTTCAATTGCTTGCCACAGCTCAGTTGCTGTTTCGCAAGTCCAGAAAGAGGTTGACAGTTGTGGTTCAATGGAATTTGTGATTAATGTCATTGCTTGACTATCAATCATATCCCACTCCTCTTGAGCATCAGTGCATTCTTTGGGTTTCTTTTTGTTGCCATTGACATACCCGAGTAGACCTTTTGCTCTGAGAGTAACTCTGGCTGCTTTGGCCCATGGTATGTAGTTTTTTCCATTCAGAGGCATGTTGGTTAATTTTTGGGATGAGTTGAAATCAGCATAATGCCTTTGTATTGTGTTGGTTTGATTTTGAATTTGCGGAATTGGATCTGATATATCAGTTGCCATTTTGACAGTAATTTTTCAAGTTTGGCTGATTGGAGATTTATGCGGAAGCTTTTCTTTGGATCAGAGGTGCTCTGATACCATGTTGAAATTAATACGGGTTGTTTGAGAGATTAATATGATGAAAATAGTTTTTCTTATTGAATCACTTTTTCACTCTATGTTACAAGCTTTATAGCCAGAAGATATAACGGTCCTAAAACTATGTCCGTACATATTTGTAACGGTACAGTTCCTAAACAGAAAAAAGAAAAAATAAATTGAAGTTCCTGTACAGTACAGTGAGCTCTTTATTTTTCTAAACTAGGCGATGATGGAGAATACCCTCACGGGTCTGAGCCTATGATTATTTTCTTTCAACCTTTATTTCTCAACAGTCTTGAAGAAATTTATTTGAAAGGAGTGTCCAAACAAACTTTTATGCAAATAAATCATATGATTGATATAAGAATCCATAAAAATTTTAGGAGAAATTAACAAAAATAAAAGAAACAATAATAATATGTGATTGATATAAGAATCCATAAAATTTTTGTGTTATATGCTGATTGTTATATTTATAATATTATACAAATATGAACTTTTCATATGTCAAACCTTTGTTGAACAGACTGAAATTAATGCAAATATTTTTATTTTTTTCTCAATGATTCCGAATTTCTTAATTTACTAATGAATACCTTTCGGTTTGCTGAAATTATACTTATATGTTTATTTACAACTAATTGAGTAGGAGGAAAGTAAAAATAAAAAATAAAAAAATCGGCTTTGTATCAGGCTTTTGGTACAATGGTTATTGGTTATTCCCAAAAGAGTTGCAAGTTATGAGCTTCTCTAACTAATTTGGTCTTCGGCACCTTGAAATGTCATTAGTCTGCCTAATTTTGATGAAATATATTTTTCAGATTTATATCTGTGCATATTTAGACGTGTCATTGAAAATTCGGTGTTACATTTAAGCGCTATAAATAGTCTTTACAATAAAGACCCTTTCGAAATTATATATACAATAATATAAATTCAATATATATAGATATCACATTGTACCCTCTTCCCTCCATTTATAACTGCAATAAAAGTGGGCATTACAGTCTTACAGGTCTGTGTCTTTAATTACGGTCTACGGTTTACTAATTTTCTGAGACAACTATGCTTTTCCTATTTTTATTTAAACATTTAGAAAAAATAGCAAAAATATCTAATCTGAGTTAACATATATATATATATATGGGGCTGGCTACTATGCTTATAACTCATTTTTGCGTTTCCAATGTTCAAATGATCGATCCGACCGTTCATCTTGTTCTCTATATTAATATGTGCTTGGAGACTAAATTTTACATTTTTCTGAATTTTTTTAATATTTATTAAGCCACTTTGAAAATTGCTGATCTGGGTGAACAGTAAAAACAGTGTTTCCAAAATTCTGGACCATATGATCAGCAATTTTCAAAGTGGCTTAATAAATAGTAAAAAAATTCAGAAAAATGTAAAATTTGGTCTCCAAGTACATATTAATATGGAGAACAAGATGAACGGTCGGATCGACCATTTGAACATTGGAAACGCAAAAATAAACATTTAAGTATATGTGGGCATATGCTTATATAAGCATAATAGCCAAGCGCATATATATATATATATATCATATCTAAATAAGGGCAAAAAAAAAAAGTTGGAAGATATAATGATAATTTTAGCCAAGCAAAAAAAGCATAATGCATTATTATATTGGAAGCTGATATGAGTACCCGCAGTTGAGTACCCGCATTATACCCGCATTATACCCGCACATAAACTATCATAACTGTTTTTGGGAACCGCACCTAAACTGTCATAACTGTTTTGGGGACCTAAACTGTCAAAACTGTAATTTTATTTTACAAGTATTAATAGTAACATTGTGAAGTATTTATACCTATACAAGACAAGTATTTATATCTATACAATGAACTACATATATGATATATGAATTGGGGACCATTACACTGTCAAAACTGGGGACCATTACTTTTACACGTTTTTCAAGGTGGTTTTTTTTTTCTCCGTTCAATCTAACCAATTTTTGGGACGATCTATGAGGAATTTTGCAAATCTAAAACCACGAACGTGTTCTATTTTTTTTTTCTCTTTCAAATGAGATCCATGATGACATACTTTTACACGTTTTTCAAAGTATCAAATATTCAAATATGAAAAGTATTCATACAAAATAGAAAGTATTCATACCTAATATATCAAGTATTTATACTTAAGATATCAAGTATTTACCGAAAAAAACTGGACTCATCTTTTACACGTTTTTCAAGGTGATTTAATGATTGACAAAGTTAGTTGGGAAAGGAATCAAGTGCGGGTATAATGCGGGTACTCAACTGCGGGTACCAAAATCTTTATTCTATTATATTTTAGTTCGGAAGACCAAATTAAATGTTATTAAATATATAAATTATAAGATTCATATAAAAGTACCTAGAAATTATCGAAAGTAAAATCTCCCAAACAGTTACTTGCATCAAAACCAAAACTGCCTCGATGTGTTCTTTGTTGCTCCTATCTCTCATCTTCCTCTTGGTTTTGAACACTACTCCCTGCTCGGCATGCCACATCATTAATATCAATTCCACCACCACCCTCCAATTTTCAAGTCTTGTATGGGATCCGACCGCACAACACTTTGTTGCCGGATCAGCCATAGGCCCCACTATTTATGCCATCTCTGATGAAGGCACTGTAAAGTGCCTCCTTTCAGAACCTTTTTACAATAGCAGTGGTGTCTCAGTCACTGCTCTTGCTGTTGATCAGATACGTCTTCGGCTGATTGTTGCCTTCTCAAAGCCTTCATCTGTCATTGCTTATGATTTGAAATCATACTGGAGAATTTATGCAGTGCCTTTGCCGGAGTTGGATGGCGCTCTATAAAAGACTGGCACTTTTCGCGAGGATAAAAAATGACTTTTCGCGACGGAGTACCGTCATAAACGTGCTTTTTATATTCGCGACGGAGTCCCGTCATAAATGCGTTTTTATCCTCGCGAAAAGTGCCAGTCTTTTGTGGTCGCGCGTCGTGGTGGATTTAGAGAGTGGGGAGGTGTTTGTTAGCAGCGCCAGGAGAGGGGTTGTGTTGAAGGTGGGGCTCCAAAGAGATAGCATGAAAGTAATTTCAGAATTTAAAATTTCCGGTGATAAGGGACTCGGTGGGATTGTGTATCTTAGTCATGGATACATCATTGTTCTCCAGGTATGCAATAGACTATAGAGTTTGTCACAAATATATGCTTGCCAAAATTAAAATTTACCAATCCAATAGGGTGCATAAGAATGTTGGTAATCTTTTCTATTTATCTGAATCTCTCATATTAATTTTAATTTATATTTTTCTCTAATATTTTCGATCATATATATTAGCTCTTTATTGTAAGGGATTTTTTTGGTTAAGTTATTGCTTAACCACACATCACCCTCACACCCAGGCTATATGTTTACTTAGGTAATTTTGCAAAAATTGAGTTCATGCAAATTTTTTGATTGCCAGAAAAGTTGCCAAATGTAGAAGAGAAAGTTATGGTTTGGAAACTCAGTCGATTCCGAGTCAAATCGGTATCGGTCGTGTCCGATCCGAGTTTCACCCGAGTCTCGCGTCCACGTGAGTTTTCCAGCAAAACTCGGTTGAACAGTATTTGACTCGGCTAAGTTATTCTATTTTCAGGCCGAGTCAGGCTGAGTTAGGCCGAGTTTCACCCGGATTAGCCGAGTTTTCCCGACTTTTCGCGGTTGGACAAATTTTGTACAGAAAACTGCTAAATTGAGTTGAATGAAATAATCAACCAAATTTCTACTTAGTATCTTGCTTTTAGAGCAAAATTACACCGTTTTGGTAGTTCAATCGAACTAATTTTGCATTTTGCTTAGTTAATCGAAGGAATTTGGGGCAGAAAAATAGATGCGACAAGCTACTCTGAAAGAAAGAAAGGAGGAGAAGCTTAAAGCATTACAAAATTTTGAATAGACATGGTGTAGGAAGGGTTTATTGTTTTGCTTTGAAAATATAACTTGGTTCTTTGTGAACTATGTCCATACAAGTTATCAAGTAGACAAGGGTCATGTGCTGAACATAATATTACACCACACATAATATTACTTGTTTCGTTGTTTGACTAAGAACATTTCCCAAACAAATTTTTGTTTAGTATATCAATCGATTTTATGACTATACAAGTAAAATAATTTAGTATCTCCGAAATATTTTATATTATTCTTATCATCATTTATATCTATTTCAATAATTCTAAGATTTAATTTATGCACTATACTTTGTTTTTTTTAATAAATCATCAATAAAAATAATTTATTTTTTACATTACTCTTGTTTTAACATAATTTTTTACCAATTTTTCTACAATTAAGATTCAGGCAAAAATATCCGAGTTTTCGATCTGATTCAGCCGATTCCGACCGATTTATCCGATTCCATTTTCACGACCAAGTGACCGATTCCGATTCCGATTCCAATTTTCAGAACCACGAGAGAAACATGATTTCTAGTTAGGTTAGAATTTTCGAATCGCCCTCATCTAATTGGATGAATAAAATCGATCGTCAAGATTTATTTTTTCCTTCCTTATCCTTTTAGCCAGAACAACAGAAAAAATTATCAACACACAAGTTCCAAATTTATATATATATATTTCTCCCATTACAGAAAACAACAGGAAAGATCTTGAAAGTGGATACAAAAGACGGCACAGTGAAAGAGGTATTACCTAGAGATAGCTCAATACCGCTGGCACCATCAGGCCACGCCATTGTATTGCAAACTGAGAAATCAATAGCTGTTGCTACAAATCAGAATCTTCTCATAATAGAAAGTGATGACAATAGCTGGGCACGAGGGGCTGCTATTAAAGACAAGATGATGATGGAGGAGGGGGAAATGGTTGTGGCAGTAGCAATACGAGAAGGAGAGAATGTCTATGTGTTGTTGAACTCACAGAAGAGATACATGATAAAGGAGGCAGTTTGGGAAGAGTCTATTCCGGGATATGTTTATGTTTTGGGCGGCTCCTGTATTGGTATTCTTCTCCTTTATTTATTGTGGGAAACCTTGAACGATAAAAATCCAGCTAATACTCCATATGGTCATGTGTACTATTCAGAAAAGGTCATAGCCAGCTTAAACAAGCAGCGCTAATTGCATACATAGTTAGTCATTAAGTTTTATTTTTATTGGTGTTTTGTATGTCTTAATTATTTGTATGGACTGACCCTTTTTTAACCCACTCAAAAGAGATTTGCACATCCATACAGTTGATCATCTGTACGGCACTACTACAGCAAAGACAACTATACATGATTCTGCAGTCGTGTCCGCACACATCGTGTATGAAAATATCGATCGATATACTGTGAGTACCCTTCCCCAGTAGTGAACATTAGGGATTTTGAAGCCGTACAGTTACGGAACCGTGTCTATATAGATAACATACACGACTTTTACAATAGAACCATGTTAGATCTCTAAAAAAATACTGAAACAAGTCATACACAGTTAGTAACCGTGTATAATAACAAAGATTATATACACAGTTTCTACAATATATCATGATATATTAAAACGCACATGTTCGGTTATAAATTTAGGTCATGTACGTTCGCATGCATCAAAATTTGCGTGGTTGATATTATTGGCATCAAACAGTTAAAATTAATTTAATTAGAAAATTTTGTTCTTAGAGAGGGTATGAAAGTAATTTTCTGCAATATATATATACACACGTGAAGATTTGATTCTCAAAACTAATGTAGAAAACATGTTGAACCATTCAACCCCAAGCATTCCTTAACTTTTAATATCATCATATAATTTGTTAGATAACTTAATTCATTTCCAAATATCAAAACTAAATATCCTTAAGTTTTCAATATTATCATTAATTAATTGAACGACTGAAATTAATTTAAATATTTTTTTAATAAAAAATTGGTATATTAAATTAGTAAAAATCATGGAAAACGAACTTGTATTTGATAAATAAAAATATTAATTAGCAATAACTTAATATTCACACTCCAAGTAGGTGGTTTAGGCATAGATGCGATGCAACCCGTGGCATATACACAATTTCATAAATTTATTGGAAACCATCATACTAAAATATTCTTAAACTAAAAAATATATATAATGATGTCTCTAATTACCCAAATGTTCAAATATATTTAATCCTCGGATAACCATTTTAAGGAAGAGGAGAGTTCAAATGTCTCTATTTTTTTTTTTTTTTTGCCTACATCATATCTTCATTTTTAAAACTTTAATAACACTAAATTTAAAACTTAAAATCCAAAATAAAATCATTAAATATGATTTACATCATTTTATCTATGCACGTATAATTTCTAGACATTGATTTTTCAACTTATTAATTAATATAAAAACAAAATCAAAATATAATAATATTTTATGAGCACACAAAGAAAATAACATAGATTACATATAATGGTTTTATTTTGATGTTTATGATTTACGTTTTAAAAATGAAAACATTAGAGGCAATATTTGTGGTTCACCAATCGTAAAACTTTATCTAGAAGGTATTTTTTACAACATTACCTGAGAAATATGAAGCCCATGTCCAAAAGCTTCGATTGCAATAGCAGATGTGCTAGGAGAATTCAACCTGTAGAAGAAATTAAAACAGCAGAAAAGAAGGAGAGATTAGAAGGAAGTAAATATAAAACTAAAACAGATATCACAGTGCCTCCACTGTAAAGACTATCGGAGATACCTATCGGGACCCATACTTTGGACTGCCTAGAAGGGAAATCGGTGGGATTCGGGATATTTAGACTCGGAGTAGACAGGAAAGGAATGGGGGGCAGTTTGATGTCAGCTGTTCGATTCGCATCAAGATTCACGCGGATAGCTTTGAGATGCATGTGGATCAAGTGACCACGAACTTTGATTCGGATCGAACGGCTACGACAGACTGTCCCTACTCCGACAAGGAAAAAAGAAAGTAAAAGAGGAGAAAATAGAGATTATATAAAATATAAAACGAGCTTAATGTTAACGGGCCGTTTTTATAGTAGGCTTCTCTCGGATTGAACATTCCTAACTACGACCCGTTAATTATATGAATAGAACTATCGAGCTTATTTTTACTGATAGTCAGAGGCGTAGTAATCATGATCAATGTTTTTAAATGCGATATGCAGGAGGTCACTACATACCGCATATACGGTATGCGATTGTATATGCGGATTTAAATATGAACTTATATATATGAAAGACAAATTTAAAAAGTGGAAAGGCAACTTATAACCTGATGGAGCCTCGTGTTCGAAAAAAAAAACTCCTGGAAAACCATACAGAGTGAGATAGTTCAATTTTTTTTATATATATTTAGATTTATAGTTTGGACTTATGTGATATTGTGTTGTGTTATATAATACGATATTAGACTAGTTATATTATGTTATGTTACATTATGGTATGCTATGGTCATGTACTTTGGACTTATTATGTTATTTTTATGTAATTTAGACTTTTTATGTGATGCTTGCAACTAATTCAAATAACTTGTTATGAGATGTATTTTTATGTGATGTGATGTTATGTTCTGTTCAAATTCATGAGGTCACAACTAATTGTAGTTTGTATTAGTTTTTAGAATTATATGTTTGTAGCTCTCATTTATCTTTTTCTTTATTCTTATTGAATAATTAAACTATCTAGTTAATTATATTGTTGTAACAAATAATAACAATCTAATGTTCTATCTGTGTTTTGTTATATTATATATCTCATCGGAAATAACATTGTTGAATCTATTCTTTCAAAGACAAATAGTTCATAAATTTAATTAGAACTAGACCTTCATTTCTCCATAAAAGAAACCATAAACTGCAAATTAAAATACCATAAATCCAAAAAAAAGAAAAAAAAAAAACTATCTCCACTCCGTATGGCGTCCTTGGGGTGTTTTTTTTTTTTTTCAGAATGGTGGCTCCATCTAATATGGTGTCCCGTCTGAACGTCATGCCGAATAGTTGCCTTCCATTATTAAAATTTGCATGAACCCATTAACATATGAATTGAATACTAAATATGTGTGTTAATTCGTCTACTCATGTAGATATATAATACTAAAAATATAATATGAATGTTATCCACAAATTTTACTACCATGCATGTTATGGGTAATGTTTAAAAAAAATTGATCAGACAAAAAGTCGATCTCACTCGTCTACATCTTATTCAAAATGAATGAGGCAGTGATTAATTAGAAGTTTCATTCAATCTCTGAAGTTATCAATTTGCAAGAAATTAGTCTTATTATTTTCAACGGAGAAAAACAGAGAAATATATACATTAGTAAACATCTCATAATTATCTTTATGATGAGATCTATTTAAAATATTATTTTTAATTAATTCATGTCGAGACAAACATTGATGCTAGGTTTAATTTAACCTGTTATGTCAGGATAATGACATTAGTATTTATATCACCTGTATTGCTTTTTTGTTATATCCATAATAATTGCTCTCTAAAATAACGTAGAGATAAATTACCTATTTTTCTTTCTATGGTGTTGAAGTTGAGAGTAACTTTGTACCAATTAAAAATTGAAGACGTTAAATAAAATGATACTTCTTGAATAAGGACCAAAGTAGCAATTGAGCGATATTTCAAAGTGTAATTCTAATGAAGCCGAAATTTTTATTGATAGTAAATAAAAAAAAAATGAAGACAACTGCTTGGTATTAAGGTATTAAGTGATAGAGCTCCCTATCCAAGAAAAAAAAAATCATCCTAGGAACGCCATACGGGGCGGAGATATATAGTTAATTTTTTCTTTTAGATTTATAGTTTGGACTTGTACATGTTATGTTGTATTATGCTACGTTATGTTAATGTATTTCGGATTAGTTATGTTAGGATATGTTATTCTATGCTATTAGTCATGAACTTTGAACTTGTTATGCTATTTTTATGTAATTCAGACTTTTTTATGTTACGCTTGTAACTAATTCAGATAATTTGTTTTGTGATGGTATTTTTTATATGCTGGTATTTTATATTCAAATTCATGAACCAACAACTAATTTTAATTTGTATTAGTTTTTAGAATTATATGTTTGTAGCTTCCATTTTTTTTTATTCTTCTTGAATAATTAAACTATGTAGTTAATTATATTGTTGCAGTAAATAATAACAATCTAATGTTGTACTTGTGTTTTGTTATATAATATAGCTTATCGGAAATATCATTATTGAATCTATTATGTCAAAGACAAATAGTTAAGAAATTTGAAACTAAACCTTCATTTTTTTTAAAAGAACTAGTATAACTGCAAAATTAAAATATCATAAATCTAAAAAAAGAAAAGAAAAAAAAAACTATCTCTACTCCGTATGGCGTCTCTGGAGTGAATTTTTTTTTGGTTGTGGGCTTCATCTGGTATCCATATGGATGTCACATCGAGTAGTTGTCTTCTAATTTTTAAAATTAATTTGCATAAATCCTTCCTATTTTATATATTTTTTTCTATTTACTATAAATAAAAATTTCAGCAAATTTATAAATAATATACGTAGTATATGAATTGATTACTAAAAATGTGTTAATTCGTCTACTCATGTAGATAATACTAAAAATAGTATGAATGTTATTACAAATTTTATTACTATGTTATGGATAATGTTAAAAAAAAATTGATCAAACAAAAAGTCACTCGTGTATGTCTTCAAAATGACTGTAGATAGTAGTTTTGTATAAACTAAATGATATCAAATTAACAAACCGACCTTAGCTCAGTTGGTAGAGCGGAGGACTGTAGTCGTAGCAGATATCCTTAGGTCGCTGGTTCGAATCCGGCAGGTCGGATTTCTTTTTTTTTTTAATTATCTTTTTTTAGGACTGTAGTCGTAGCAGATATCCTTAGGTCGCTCGTTCGAATCCGGCAGGTCGGAGTTTTTTTTTTTTTTTTATGTGCTGTGATCGATTTTCTTTTTTGGTTTCCTTCGTTTTATTATTATTGTTTTGTTACATTTAATATTTTGTTTTGAAAAGAGTCATGTTCACATTTATATTAATTGAAGATAGGTTTTGTTACACAAGGGTGGTAACCACCAAAATAAAATGAAAAACATTACTCAAAACATTAGAGCTTAAAATTTGACAGAAATAGAAATAAAAGTCAAACGAAAAATAAAGAAAGAAAATGAAAGAAAAAAAATAGCAAAATCTGAGCATACTCCAAGTAGGAATCCTGCTGGTACGCATGTCAGTATGTTGCCTTCTCACTACTGGTGCGCTGGTACCAGCCACTCATTCTCCCTCACTTTTCATGGAATGTTGTTGTCTAGTCTACAAATGTTTTCATGCGTGTCCTTGCTTCATAAAACTGTATTTGTCAAAGCACTTCATTCTTGAGTTCCTGGATGCTATTGATGTTGTCTGTGAACGATATTGCACAACACTCGCGCCATATTATGAACTGTGTGATTAATCTCATAGACTTATGTTGCACTGGGGTTCTTGTGCTTATCAAGAGTTGTATTCTTGATGCACCAGCAGTCGCTAAAGTCATCCTCTCTAGTATCACTCTTGCCATCTCTTCATGCAAAGCTGTAGCAAAGGTGCAATGGTTGAATATATGACACCTTGTTTCATGATCTGCCTTGCATAAGACACATCTACTAACTAATTGAAAACCTCTCTTCTTGAGGTTATCAATTGTCAACAATCTATTCCTAAGTAGCAAACATCCAAATACTTTCATTCGTGGTGGTGCTCTTAATTTCCAAATTCGATGTATCGAGCTTTTTATTCTAGGTCCGTCTTTCAACCTTTGATATGCGCTTCTCACCGTGTATATCTCTGTATCTGACCATCGCCATTCTATTCCATCATCTTGCACTTGCATTAATGTGACATGTGCAAGCTTATGTTTCAAGGTTTCTAATTCCTCACTTGCCTTTTCTGATAACCGATGTGTGAATAGTTCCATTATTGTGTTGGTTCGTGAAGCTTCCGCCAGGGTGATGTTGGGGTCCTGAGCATGTGTGTATAGGTTTTGTAATTCAAACATTAATATTCCATTACCCCAATTGTGGTGTTAAAGAGAGATTTTCTACCCATTACCTGATTTGTAGTTGAAGGACATGCAATAAAATTGTGTAAACTCCTTTGATTCCTTTGTGAATATAGGTGCGTTTGGCAACAATGTTTGCAACATTAAACAGTGTTGCAGAGGCGGTTTCCACAATGCTTTTTCTGGCCTTCCCCATTGCCAAACCAATTTGATTATTAGTGCTTGATTAAATGCCTCCAAATCTATGAGTCCAAGCCCTCCAAAATCCTTCGGTGAACATACTATTCTCCAATTAACCAAACTCATTTTCTTTGATTCAGCTGACACCCCATGCCATAGGAATGTTCTCTGTATCTTATCCATCTTGCTAATTACCCATTTAGGTAACTTTAGACATGTCATGTAATATATTGGTATTAACGTTAGTACTGCATTTATCAGTATTATCCTACCTGCAATGGAGAGATGCTTGGTGGCCCATTCCGCGAGACGCTTGTTCATTTTTTGGATCAAAGATAAGTATGTTGATTTCGGCAGACTCTTGTTTGATAATGGAAGTCCTAAGTATGTAAAGGGAAACTCACCTAATTTACAACCAAGGACATTTGCCATTTCTTGCTTATCATCTTGAGCTCCCATGGAAATCACTAATTCTGACTTAGTCAAATTGACCGATAACCCTTATACGCTTTGAAAGACCGTGAACATAATCTGCAGGGCTTGTAGTTGTTGGGTTTCCGGCTTCACAAAAAATAACGCATCATCCGCATATAGCAAACAAGGTGTCATTTCTTGAAAAGGTATTCGCAATGCTTGTATGTTTGTGAGTTTTTGTGCATAACAAGCTATAAAATATATTTCTAGAATGAACATAAGCGGGAAGAGAGGGTCTCCCTGTCTAACCCCTCGCTTTAACACAATCTTTTTTCCAAGAAAGCCGTTTATCATGATTTGCAAGGAGCCTGCGAGAACCAATTTATCTGTCCAGGATAGCCATTCTCCGAACCACGACAGAAATAAGCTAGACGACTACAATTGAGTTATAAGTTTCAATTCATTTTCTAAATTACATGTCCAAGAAAATACATTCACATTAAATTTCATAATTTTTGAATTTATTTGAACAATACCAACAATTTATCCGAATACATAAATTGTCCTACTATATATATCTTGCTCCATAATCTAAAACGAAAAGTCCGACGTATTAAACGAGAAAAAAAAATGTGAATTTAGTCCGCGTTAAAGAATGAGATGAAGTGTCCAATTTTCTACATCAAAACACGTGTTTAGGAGAAAGATGTCTCCAGTACCTTTCAACTGGCTTCTCCAGTTTTCTGAAAAAGCTCCATTTAAGCAAAATAACTGATAAGACATCACACCAAGCAGTCAAGAACTGTTTTTTTCATATAAAAATTGATTTTGTAGTATCGATTCACAGATAAATGACAACATATATATTTTGCAAAAATTTAACATCATTTCGAAAAAAAAATTAAAAAAGTTTCTGAAACAATTTCATTATTTGTATAACAAGAAGTAATAATTCACAAGATATCATCTTATTAATGATGAATTAATTTCTAGTAGAATTTAGTCATCTAATTATTCATGAACATATTCAACAAACGATGTTTGGTCTCGCGCGCTCTCTGTCAATGTTTTGTAGGATAAATTGCTCTGTTATATATTAACATATCATCCTGAAAAGGGAAAAAAAAGAGATGAAAATTAATCCATTAGATAGATAAAATCCAAATGATCGATTATTGACAGGACTAAGTATTTCCAGACACTAAAAATGAAATTGAATAGCAGACGATTATAAAATCATCATTCATATAACATAAAGTAAATTTTCAAAAAGTTTAAGTACCTTAATTATGTCTATCAAATGTTTCATCCTTCACTGATCCAAACACCAATGTGATACTATTTTTTTACCATACTAATTAATAATTTAAATTCTAAAAAGTAATTAATAACTTACTAGTATCGTGCCCGTGCGTTGCAACGGGAACATATTATAAGAGAACAAAAAATATCTCATAAAAAAATAACATATTTAAAAAAAAAATAGACCAATGAAAATAATAACTATTCAACAATATCCATGAATGATGCATTGTTTCTGAATATGTCTAACAGTTTCTAAAAAGTATTCTGAAAGCGCCGGGCATAAGACAAATGCATTTACTGTTTCATCACAAAACCCTAAAATCTGGTACTGTAAGGCTGGTACCATCATCAATTTTTGTAGTTGGAAAACAACTTTCAGTTTGTAAGTTTCATTGTTACAACAAAACAAATGTTATGAGTAAATGAAACCATAAACCTAATCAGCTTTGATGAGAACATGTCAGAATTAAATAATTGATTAAGAAAATAAACAATCACACAAAATAACACTAAATTTCAGGGAATTTTCACAAAACCCTAAAATCTGGTATGGTACACAGGTACCAGCATCATTTTTTGAGTTCAGATCAGTACCGTCTGATATGCTTTAGCACGAATAGTAATGAGGCCCAACGTATTCCACCTCGGGCCAGATTGGCCCGGATTCTGATCGGACAGTCTGGATCTAAACTCAAAATTTGAGCTACTTTAGAGGATCCGGACTCTCAAAAACCCAAAATTGAAAATGAAGTTATTACATATACCCATTTCATACCCACCATTTTCATTACAAAATCCCTAATTGTATCGGACAATTACCATTGATATAGCAATAGAAAGGTTGGCAGAAATCAACATTTCACAAATTAATTAAAGGGTGAGCAGGATATTTCTGCTAGAGAGAAGTAAGAGCAGAGAGGGAAGTAAGAATGTCATTTTGAATTACATCGGTAATTTTACCAGAGAGAATAGTAAGGTGACGACTGGAGAAGGTCATCGACAATAGACCTGAGGTTCTTAGAGGGCTCCCCCAAATGCTCACTTCCTCTGGAGGGATATGTGCCCTATCGCAAGTAGTCTTGCCATTGATTCATACATCACAAACCTCCAATGGAAGAATTGACTTTGTCCCTGTTAAATTAAACAGAGATAAAAACAAAGATAATAAAAAAGAACTAAAGAAAAGGAACTTGCAATGTACTTTTACAAGCATGGTCTTCTCAATAAACCAAATTCTGATTTCAGATATTGCAATTGAAGTTAACAAGACTGTTTACAAACTTGATATTAAAAAAAAATTACGCTGACAAGATTGATTTTGTCTTCTGCTGGATAAATTAGTCGCTAATTACAACTAATTAATAAATTTATTAAAAAAAGAGGCATATCAGCGTACATGTACAATCTTGTAAGTAAAAAGAGAATGTATCATCCTATGAGAGAATATTATTCAAAAATTAAATCAAATTATCGGTGTAGCTAAATCTTTGGAAAAAAAAAAAACATCAAAGGAAATCAGCAAGATGCATGACCATCCTTGAACCTAAGATAGTCAACTCCTAGAAATTCTACACCATATTAAGACTTCTAGATACTTGTGATTGGTTTCTTATTTCCATCCTGTGCATTCTCATCTACAGTTTTAAGTCGTACAAAACTAACACAAATTCGGTGACTCTCGCAATCATCAAGTGATTTGAAAAATTAAACAATTTAATGCACGAAAATATAGCACACAAATCAACAATTCAATGAATATTTATCAAAATCATGTCAAACGCATCTGTAACCCTCTTTCTTGTTCGATGTCATATATTTTATTTCAGGGGATCAAAAACGGCAGTCGCTATATTCCCTTTTCTATCAATAGAACCTTAAAAAATATCCAATTATTTGTGTTCCTTTTTCATTTAATTAGAGATAAAAAGTAAGAAGAGCAATTTGTTTCTACCAAAAGATGTTCCCTTCTGAAAATTTCTTGAATCACCATCCAATAGCAGAATTGATCAAGGAGATTTTATACCTCACAGTACCAAGAGCTAAAATATTCTAAAGAAATCCCAGATAACATGGTTATGTGTCAGAAACTGGAATGGAATTGGGGCTAATTAATTCTAATTTTGACTTGGTCCAAGGAGGAGAAATTAAACTCGTTTTTGTTTGATTTCTCGTGTTCCTCTTCTCTATTATACTGATCTGAGGTTGAGAACGCGACATTATGAAAGTTCTTATCCTGTGAATACTAATTTGACCCCCTCCAGCTCGCTCCCCCTCCAAAAACAAAACCCAAATTGCATAATTAAAGCTCTACCGCATAAGAACAACAAATCCAATAAACAAGATTATCTAAACGAACTTCAACAGAACCATCATACCTCGCCCTGGCGAGAGTTGATGTGATTGAGCCACTGCAAGAGGCATTGCTGGTGCACGCCCTTTATGCTCCTGCTACAGGTGCATGGGTACCTTAACGGGTTATCAACATCTCCTGGATTCCGACAAACATCACCTTCTTCGTCCTCCTCCACTTCCGACTCCTCATTTACCTCTGTATCTTCGGAAAAGAGATACGACGTCGTACCATGGTGGCGCTGGATGGAGGGTTAGGGTTTTCGGCTGGAGAGTTAGAGGCGGCGCAAACCCTAGGCAACCGCCTCCACCAGAGTCAGGGAGAGAGGAGGAGAGAAAGAGCGCTAATCAGCTTCATGGTTTCGTCATTCCTCATCTCTCCTTCTCGCTCTCTCTCTCTTTCTTTCTTGTGATATATTAAAAAGGAGGCGCGAGAAATCCTTTCGCTTCCTTCGTCCCCTCGCTTCCGATCAGTTATGCCACAGAGAAAAAGTCGCTAGATGCAGTTTTTTTAATTTTAATTGTAACTTATCGTGTGGTCGTCCGTATAGCGAGTATGTTTTCAACTAAATTTAGACTTCTATACATAAAAAATATGCATTTAATCAAAAGAAGACAGATTATGTGATTGGATGGCTGATATTGAATCCGAAAATTTATTTTTTAATCTCAGCCGTTGGCGGATTAGGACACCCAACGTGCTTAATAATGCAATGGAGATGTGCACCAAATTTTCATTAAGACCTCTAGGAAAAAAAAAATAAAGGCTTCCAGCTGGTATGGATGCAATTTCTCAGTGTGACAAAAAAAAGATAACGCTCTTACCAAGTAAATTAAAATAAAACACTTTAACTAACACCATTACACCGAGTGATACCTTCATTTCAGCAAGAAATTATTTGAATTATTGATTGATGATTTATTATTTCCCTAGTCCCAACAAAAGTCATAATTTTTACCATAGCAAGTAATTATTAGATTATAGAAGGTCATAACTTGCGTTTATCAACTCGTTTTGCTTAATTCATATAGGTTTTTCTTGCATAGGCACCATATTAAACTGAAGAAACTTATACCAAGCTGGTCCGGTATTAATACATTATCAGAGACTCCGCCTCTGTTTAGTAGGGACAGACAGCTGTCCACCCCTGAATTTTATTTTTATTTATATTACTAATTACTATTTAATTGTTGCTCCACTCTAATTTTCATTTTGTCAAACTCTGATCCAACAACAACCCATAATTTTATTTTCATTTAGAAATTATGTGTACTTTTTTTATATGAAAAAAAATACAATTTGTTAAAACTTTTAATATTTTAGTTGAATTTTATTTTTTTTGAATTTTTCCTTTCATATTTGGCTTAAATTCTGACTACGCCACTGTACATTATCAGTGGAAACTTAATTTTTTTTAAAATACATATCATTTTAAAAATCTTCCAAAATAATGCTTAGATTAATAATAAAATTAAAAAATGTTGATTCATACAGTTTATAAATACATGTAATTGTCGGTATGTTGCTCATATTTGAAAATCTTCCAAAAATGGCATACAGTGTCAAATGCAAAGATCCAATCTGCTCAAACAAAATGACCGATCAAACCAGACTAGTTGAGGGTAATTGTGTAATTGTCCCTCACCAGCTGGCTTCATCAGAAATTTTCTTTTATTCTGGTTAGGCTTGATCAGAATTTTGGCGTTTTCTACTGTTATACCGTACTGTGGCCCACTAACTTCTTCCATCAGAATCTTCTTTGGGTCCCACCAAAAAAATATGCATTTGCCATAAAATCACTTCCAAATAGACGTAGAACTATTTTTACAAGTCTACAACCCTTAACATCATACCAGGTCATTAACTTGTAGAAAGGCGTAAAACAAAGAAGTGAGAGTTTCTTAGAGACGTGGATAATATTGTGATGTCACCAATATGGACATGCTATTGTATGTGTATGCGGAAGTGGCGGAGAACATAGAATAAAGCTTCCTTTTAATTCTAAGAGAAAGCCACCTCGTCAAGAAGTAGAAAGCCGTGAAAGAATGACGTGGTGTTTGGTCGTATTAAGTGACATGGCTACGGATATCCGCGCCTCTATATATATCTGCACGCCCGGGCTTCTCCTTTTGAACACTACTCTCTCTTGCAATTGCTTATAGAACAGGTGATTTCCATCGGATTTTAACAGGGTGGAAGGGAGGGAACGAGGGAGACACAGAGGCATTGCATGGGAAAGGTGATTTCCATCAGATCTGAAACTTTCTTTAATTTATACGTATTCTAAAATCTGTTGGATCTCTCTCTTCTAAGATCAAACACATGCAAGCTCTGTACATTTAACTCCGTAATTGCTTACAGAAGAAGAAGAATGGAGGCGGAGGGGGAGGCGGCGCCGCAGGTGGTGGAGGCCAGGGAGGAGGAGGCTCCAACACTTCTCCATCTTCTCCTGCTCCTGGCAACACTAAAGATGCTAACACAGATCCTAACACTCTCTCGGGGGCTGAGGTTACTACAGGTAAAGGTGGGAAAGGAGGTGGCAAGGAGGGAGGTGCGTTTGTGACGGCGGTGCTGAAGGTGGATTTTCACTGTGACGGGTGTGCAGGCCAGATCCGACGGTCGTTTAAAGGCTGTAAAGGTCTCTCTCTCTTAAGTGACAAACACGGTTAGAAATTCTAGTATGTGCACTTTTTAAGGGGGCTTCAAAACATTTAAATGCTTGTTTCTAAATTCTAAAGTCTAAACATCGATCTAAGGGGGCATAGAAATTCTAGTGTGTGTTTATATTTATAATATGTATTATTCTGTATTTCCATTCAATATGAGAGTTATTTTATTAGTTGGTGACCTTGTTGCGATTTCTCAGTACTTATAAATTATAATCACAATTTCCAAATCCTTTATGATAAATCGCTGTATATAATGCTCCTTTACTTATAAACTTCTGATTTAGTTCTCGTTACCTATCAATTTCCTAGCGATGAGAAAAATGTATATTAAAAATGGTACTTTTTAGCATAGGTGTGCTGTTGTGGAACAAGTATCCTCTCCATTACTGTAAAAGATTCTCTTCACTTTACGGTTTGAGATTAACTCTCAGCCGCTTTGAGATTCGGGCTAGCGCAGGGGCCAGTATTATTGGTCTTTGAGATTCGTGCCAAGTTGAAAAGAACGGTTCAGATCCAATAATTGTAAAAGATTCCCTATTACGGTACCGGGGAGGATGTGAATTCGCTGTTGTGCCTGTTGTTTGAGCACAAAAGAACAAAGAAAACGAGAATACTGATACCTCTGACATTAGTCGGCTAGTTCAGAAAAGAACTGTGCATAAAAAACAAAACCTTATGTCCTTTTATTATCTGATAGAGTGACAGTTTATCGCTTCACCATGCTCTCTGATATCTGGTAGTGTGCGAAAAGCACCATTGCTGTCATTCCATTATTATCTGGTAGTTAATTATCACTCTAAGAACAGTACTAATCAGTCGTGCCTTCTGTCTCTTTTTTTTTTTTCTTAGGAGTTGAAGGTGTTAAAATGGACCGCGGTGCAAACAAAGTCACGGTGGTGGGGACCATGGACCCTTGGAAGCTTCGAGAGAGAATTCAGAAGAAAACCAAGAAAAAAGTCGAACTTCTCTCTCCAGCAAAGAAGAAAGATGGCGGTGGCGACAAACAAGAGGCTGAAAAGGATGATAAGAAAGGCGATAATAAACAGGTATAATTTGTTTCCATAGGATCTCTTTTTAGTTCAATATTGAAGTAATTCTTCATTTATTTGGAGCTGACCCTGTTTATTTTTTGTATTTTTTTTTAGGTTTTGGTGGTTAACACAGTTGCAGTGAAGGTGGAGCTTCATTGTGATGGGTGTATCCAACGCATCAGAGGTGTCCTCATGAAGATTAAAGGTTCTTCCAACTTCATATTTACATCAATTATCTGATTATATTTTTGTTCTAATTTTTTCATTCTTTTAATTTGGGTAATTAATTTATTCTTTGCAAAATAGATACACATTTATGCTATTTCTGAAAAATGCTTCAAATTGGACAGAAACATAATATATATAAATTTGCAAATAACACGGCATTTCTTTTTGTAAGTAAAATGTAGTACATTTTATTCCCGTAAATTGTGCCACAGTTGTCAGTTAAGGCGGCCAAGCAATTTTTATCCTGACAACCTTCTTTATATTTTTTTCCCTCAAAAAAAAAAAATATATTTTATTGTATAACCGAAAATGAAAAAAAAAAAGTCAATCTGAGTTTATTTGGTTTTTTTTTTCTCTAGGTGTAGAGCAAGTGGCGATTGATCGACAGAAGAACCAAATAACAGTAAAAGGCACGATGCAGACAAAAGGGTTTGTAGAGTTATTGTCAAAGAAGATCCAAAGGCACGTGGAAGTGGTGGGCCAGAAAGAGAAGGAGAAAGAGAAGCAGAAGGAGAAAGAAAATGAGGTGAAAAAGGAGGAGAAGAGTTGCGTTGGACAGATGACGTGTCATGCTGACATGGGCTGGTGTCACTGCGACAAGTGTGGGTACCACGTGTACATGGTACCTGCACCACAACTCTTCAGTGACGATAACCCCAATGCATGTGCGGTAATGTGATTTTTGAGAGATGTATGTGTGCTTCTTTGTTTGGGAGAATTGGGATAAATTTTGCATTTTCAACCTTTTTTTTATTTTGCTCAATTTTGGAAAATTTTGTTACAGAGCACTAACTTGCAGTGCGGTAATGTGATTTTTGAGTGGGAATCGGTGTGGGTCCGATGCCCATCGGACCTAGTTTGGTTCCGAGGGCAGCATCCACCGTATATTCAATCAAACTCTGATCTAACGGTTTGGCGATAATCTAAACGGATTTGATATATTATGACTCTTAAACCCGTTAACCCTACTAACTCCGACTTGCCTCCTCTCTCTCTCGCTCTTTCCCAGTTCCCACGCAAGCCGTTGCCTCCTCTCCCTCTTTCCCACGCCGCGTCGGTTCGAGAGCTTTAAGAGGGGGTGGCAGCGGCTGCGGGCCGGTCCGGCGAACAAGCCTCCGACCATCTTTGTTCTTGCCGATTGCTCCATCCCTATTGTAGGGTCCTTTTTTACCGATCTTCTCCGACGAACAAGCAAGCTTCACAGCAGAGAGAGAGAGAGAGAGAGAGAGAGAGAGGATGCAGAGGTCTTCGAGCCTAGAGCATTTCTAGCGGGTCGAAGCTGGACGATCTGCCGATGTGGGACCCACAGTCAGAAAATATCGAAGTAGGAGGTTGTGCAGGACAGCTTCGCCGCGTCCCTTGTTCACCTTGTACCGGTTGCTATCATTCTCTGCGCCATCTTTCTCTAGTTTTTCTCCTACTGGTACGGTTTGTTAAACTCTTGATTTTGATTAATCCATACTAGGCTTAAACAATTTAGTAACTGGATTAGGTGTAGCTATGTTGATTGGAAGTTGTCCGTTGATTGGAACAAATTCTCAGCTGTGCCTTGGGGTTTATGCGACATAGGTGCTCAGGCTGTCACACACCCTACTCTCATCAGGAAATAACCTCTTGCCGCCATAAGTACCAAATTTTTTTCTTTATCGTTCTATTTTTGTTTGATTTGAAGCTAATAGGGCTTAATTGGGGGTGAAGACATATCCGATTGCTTTGTAGCTGAATTAATTTACATTTACTAGAACTTGATCAATCTAATTGTCAGATTATATCTAGTTTATGTATTCAGTGACTTCATTAGTATACAATGTTTACAAGTCATAAGTATTCCCTTTCATCTTTGTTTTGTATAGGAGTCAATAAGATTAGGAATTTGGTTCATCTCCTTTTGTATTTGTTGTATCTAATCTGCATTTGATTTTCTAATCTGATTTTTGGGATTTGATTACAGGGCTGGAACCTTTGATTTATAGATACATTATAGTAAAAAATTTTGTTTGATGTTTCTTTTCTAGGTTATTTTCAAAAATATTGGGAGGCATCTATAGATTCCCTCTCAGTCCTACATGCTTAGAAGTTACCAGAAAAGAAATTTATCTAGAAATTTTGATTTAGTGAGAATTTGCTTTGGTACAGCTAATTACAATTTTAAAAGATTGTTATTTTTTTTTCAGGATGGAGAAGGCTCAGCATCGCTAGCATGTTTGGATTCACTTTTGTGGGGTCCATTGGTTATTACAGTGCATCTTCTTCTCTGTAACTTGTCATTTAGCTTCTTTATCAAATATTTACAGTCAACTAGGAGAGAGATTCACCTGTAAGTTTCCACAGGTTTTCGCAGATGGACAACACTTGGAAGGAGCCGTGGAGGTGAAGTGAATGCACGAGGGGGGCAAGCTTGGAAGGCTTTGGGAAGTTGTGAATCATTGCCGGTTAAAAAAGGGGGCCCCGGCCAGGAGCTATGCAGCAGTTGCGGCCTGCGGGGTATGAAATTTGTGTCGTGCGAAACATGCTCGGGTAGTTGTAAAGTGTTTGTTTCGGAGGATGGAGAAGAAGAGAATGGTGGTTTTGTGATATGCAAAGATTGCAATGAAAATGGGTTTAATCAGATGCCTTCTTTGTTGCTTATTATGTACAGTGATTTTTCTTTTTTTATTGCAAGTAATTTTCCTTTTTTTATTGCTAAACAATTATTCTCATATGCATCTTATTTATGCAAGTAATTTTCCTTTTTTATTCCTGAACAATTATTCTCATATGCATCTTATTTATGCAAGTAATTTTCCTTTTTTTATTCCTGTGCAATATATTTATGCCTCATATGCATCTTAGAGCAATAAAGCAACAAATATAAATGAATAATTATTCTGAATCAAATCTGTTTACATGCTCTTAGAGCAATAAAAGAAGTTCACAAATAAATACATGACTTCTATATCTTAATAAAATACATAACTTCTACAACTTAACACAACTTCAACACTACTGTAAAGATTACAACACGCCAACATTTATACAAGTACCTATAACAGTATACAATAATACAAGGCATCTATATCTAATTTCAGTTAAGCGCCATGGTTAATAATAAACAGTCACAACCTTTAGAAATCTTGAGACACCAGTAATTTACTGGTACCTGCATCAGTACCATCTGCATCAACAAAGGCATTGATTCTTCATTTTTCTTTCCATATCTCAAGTCCTGTCCAATCATAATGGGCCCAATAATTAGCAAGATTTTCAAATTTACCAGCAAAATATAGTCACCAGCAAAATAAATAAATATCAGAAGTAGGAAAGAAAAAAAAAAAAAAAACAATTAGTGATGTAAGATCTCTGTTTAAGCCTAATCCAATTAACATAGCTACCAAAGCACAGCTGAGAATTTGTTTCAATCGACGGACGACTTCCAATCAACATAGCTACACCTAATCCAATTACAAAATTGTTTAGGCCTAGTATTGAATAATAAAAATCAAGATTTTAACAAATCGTACCAGTAGGAAAAGAACTAGAGAAAGATGGCGACTGGTACGAGGTGAACAAGGGACGCGGCGAAGCTGTCCTGCACAACCTCCTACTTCGATGTCTCTGACTGTGGGTCCCACGTCGGCAGATCGTCCAGTTTCGACCCGCTAGAAATGCTCACTAGGCTCGAAGACCTCTGCATCCTCTCTCTCTTTCTCTCTCTCTGCTGTGAAGCTTGCTTGTTCGCCGGAGAAGATCGGTAAAAAAGAACCCTACAATAGGGATGGCAAAATGAAGAGAACAAAAGAGGTGAATTAAATGGAGCAATCAGCCAGAACAAAGATGGTCGGAGGCTTGTTCGCCGGACCGCCCTGCAGCCGCTACCACCCTCTCTTGAAGCTCTCGAACGAGGGGAGGAGGTCGATGCAGCGTGGGAAAGAGGGAGAGAGAGGAGGCGAGTCGGAGTTTGTAGGATTAACGGGTTTAAGAGTCAGAATATATCAAATCCATTTTAGATTATCGCCAAACCATTAGATTAGAGTTTGACTGAAAATACGGTGGATGCTGCCCATCGGAAAACTAGGTCCGATGGGCATCGGACCCACACCGATTCCGAGTGGGAGGGAAAATGTATGTGTGCTTCTTTGTTTGGGATTGGAATAAATTTTGCATTTTCAATCTTTCTTATTTTGCTCAATTTTGGAAAAATTAATTACTGAGCACTAACTTGCAGTTTTGAGAGAAGAAAGAAAAGATTTGGATATATATAGAAAACAAGAAACCGTTTTGTTCTTACTTAGCTTCCGGACTGGACTGTTTTCGTTGCTGGAACTATTAATCAAAGTATATTAATATTCTCTGTAGTTTTGTGGAATGTGGAAGTTGTTTATATGGTTTATAATTATTTCTTTCGATGTCAGAGGGTGAAAAATATGTGACTTTGTTTGTGGTTCCAAAAAGTTGCATGCCAAGTAACAGTAATTTCTTTGCCACCTAACTGAGCTTGATTTATGTTAATCAGACGGCTTATATTTTTCACATTATTATTTTCTCATTTAAAAGTACTCCATTTTTACAAGGTGCAACAAAACACTTAATCTGATTTATTTTATGTATTTCTTTTTTAAAAAGATGTATTGTCCGTTTCATTAAATAAACTTTTAGAGAGTCTTTTACTCTCTTTTTTATGTATTCCTCTACGTAAATTCTCCACGAGTTGTCGTGCCATTTTTATTATACATAATTTTATCATTTAAAAATATTTATTTGTATTCAATGTTAGTTGAATATAAAATTTTAAACAAATTTTCTTATTTTAAAATTTAACTTTATAAATATATATTTTATTTTTCATTCCGGAGCAAAGCTTGAAAAGTAATCATAGTTTATTATAAGAAGAGGTCGAATGCGGTACGAAAAATAATTAGCAAAATATATTTCTAATGAAGCAGACATAATATTTGATTTATATAAACATTCATTAATAATTTAATATAGATGATCGACTATAAATTTTTTTTTTAAAAGGTAAAAAATACACATGAAATTTGTAACTTGTGGTTTAGCAACCCATAGGGGGGTCGGACCAACACAGTGTATTTATTTAGGGATATTAAAAAATCAAAATTCGTGTTTGGTTGAGTCCCTTAGATGTTATTTCATCATCCTTTCATGGCTGCTTGAAATGATATGGGGTTATATTACCAAATAAGGCAATATAATGTAAAGTTAATCAAGATGAAATTGGAGAGTACAATATATACCAGGACCAAAATACCCCCACTCTTATCGTTCGCCTGTCCCTTTTGGTCTATAGCCTTAACCGTTCCGTGCTTGCCCTAGAACAGGGCATTTCTTCGTTCGGCACAGGAATAGGCGTATATCATCAAAATCGTTAAAGACACGACAATTTTAAGGAAGAGAGAATATATGTAATGTCATGTATAGAAGTATAATGCTAATTATAACATATGGGAGATAAAAGTGGATACTAATTGGTGGCCTTTGGAATAATAACAAAATTAGATGGGGGTTATATATTAAGAATCTAATTAGTCAGAGACGTCTAAAGATATTTAAAGAAATAGCTACATAAACTCAACACATCTTTATAATAATTGAGTTATAAAAAATATATTAAATTTAGACTTATTATAATTGGCATTTCTCTTTAATTCCACTAAATTAAATTTAGATAGATTGTATTTATCATTTATCATTTATCAATTATATATATATACACACTAAAAATTTATACAATTTGTACGATATATCTCCCTCTTCGATCTACATCGTGATAAATTTTAGAGAAGATAACTCCGAGACTCTCATATTCTATTTCAGGTAATTGAATGGGGCTTGTGGTGGGTTTCTCTTCCCATTTGTTATTTTTTTCAAACAATACTTTTTACTTGTGAATACAATTCAATCGATTGAATATACTGAAATATATATAATTGAATTTAGTGAGTTGATTTGACTATCCCTTTTTTTTTTTAGAACCATGAAAGGTTTAATTATATTGGATGTAGAGCTTTTATTTTAATTGGAGTTTAATTAATTACCTCTTGCATTACTGAATCTTTTTTTTTTAAAAGCTTGTATTACCCAATCTCAATTTGGGATAAGAAGGTTATTTTCTTGAAATTTTAGCCCAGATATCATATGAATGTTAAGGTGTTTGAGAAATGGTCTGAATGACTGAGGGGCCTATATATACTTTTCCATCGTGATTCTCGACTCAGATCTTTTTAGTTATTTCTCCTATTTTATTTCCTAGCAAACTGTGCTAGAAGTAATCAATTTGTCGATTATTGTTCTTAATTTAATTAGAGTTGAATTCCTGATTTGCACAATCCCCTGTCATACCTTCCTATCCGAGAAGAAAAATTGCTATATATATTAGTTTGGTCTATTGTTTATACTTCAAATGGTACTACTTTTTTTTGTTGTACTTGTGTATTAGCTTGAGATAACTTATGTGAATGATTTTTGTTTTTCGTGCATTTGAATAGAGAGATCGATCGTGCATGTAAAGTATTTGGGAGAATTTGACATCACTTGTGAATAATGGAGGGTAGAGATTTAGCCTGGGACAAAATTAGCGGTTTGCCTGACCCACTTCTTACTCACATCCTCTCCTTTTTACCTACCGAAGAGGCTGTGCGCACATGTATATTGTCCAAACGATGGATAAAGGTTTGGGTTTCTTTGCCTGTTCTCGTTTTTTATGATCATAAATGCAAACAAGATAAGCTAACAAAAGAAGAGTTCCAAAAACGTGAAGATAAGTTTCTAAGATTCTTTCGTGGAATCATTTTGAATCGAGAAAACTTAACCCTGGATACATTCAAACTGACATGGTGGTGTAATGTGAGGGACACTCTACTTCATATATTTGAATGTCTTTGCTGTGCAATTGAGTGTAGACCCCGCATATTATCGATCCATATCGATATCAATACTAAGACACTTCCCGACTTGACAAATTCAATTTTCACATGTACGTCAGTAGAGGAGATGTCATTGTGGCTTCATACTGGCTATCTGCTTTATGAAGATAGTTTCATTAAACCGGGACCAATCAACCTCCCTTCCCTACAAAAATTGGAGCTTTGTTACCTGAATTTGAATAATGATACAATGAGAATGCTTATATCCGGATGTCCTGTAATGGAAGAATTAGTTTTGATACATTGCATATTGGAACGGGGTATGATTTCTTCTAAGGTGCTGAAGAATTTGGTACTGAAGTATTGCTATCATTGTGGGCCAATGGAGATTTCTTGTCCTGGAGTTGTGTCTATGACCATTAAATCTATAAATACAGAAGGGATTACATTGAAGAATATGTCATCTCTTGCCACAACTGACATCTTATGTGCAGGTGTGTTTTTATCTCTTGCCAGAATTAATCAGCAAGACTTGAGGCTTCTCGGTGGCCTTTCAAATGTCACAAGCCTAAAGCTATATTCAAGATGTCCTCACGTTCTGGTATTCTCCATTTTAGATATCTAGTATTGTCAAGTATAAGTCTTGACTATATCACTGGAAACATCAACTAATTATCAAAAATAATAAAAATCATTATTAATTGATTAGTTAGTGTGTCAATAAGAAAAAGATAAAGGAAGGGACTAAACCGACTTATTCTTATATGAATGCTTTTGAGCAATTTCGTAGAATGATAAATAGAAGGAAAAATTCTTCAACCATACTAGGCTATATCTTTAGTGTACCAGATATTAGAATATTTCTTTTACTTTGATGCAATGATTGATAACAAGTTGTGTTAAAGTAGCAATTTTATTTATTGAATAATATGTCCAATTGAAAATTCATATTCCTCCTTTTAATAATTTTTTCTTTTATACTATGTAGTATTTGTTGCACGCGGATATTTCAAATTGTCCGGTCTTAAAAAACTTAAAGAACTTAGATCTTGGATTAATAAAAATCAATGGTAACTGGAATTGGGTGGCCTGTCTCCTCCAACATTCATCCAATCTGAAGGACCTCACTTTGCACTTCTTTCGAGTATTTTATCTCTCTTTCTCTCGTGATTTCCTAGTTATAACTTATAAGTCAGTATGATGATTGATATTCAACTAGTGTTGTTAAATATAAGAAGAGTCTGAATTCCCAATTTGATTAATGAAGGGAACAATGACTGGTACAATTAATCTTGTAAGATGGTTATGTTTCAATACCATAATTACAAGATTTTGATAATGAACATATATAAGTGATGCCAAACCATTATAAAAATTATGTTGTCCTTTTAGTTATTTTTGTTGTTACTGTCTTCTGATTTTGTGAGTGTCTGAATGTTATGTGTTAACTGGCCGGGCCTAGATAGGGTATTAAGGCTCTAACTCACTCCCACAACGTACTAAAACCAGTCAAGACAAATAGTAGCATTGAGGAAAAAAAATTATTATACTATATGCCATAGAGAGATACAAAATGAATGGAGCAAAGCACTCTATTTCTTGTAAACTCAAATAGGTTACAGATTCAGTTAATGTTATCTGCCATCTGATTAGTGAACTCTCACTTTTTACCACCTAAGCCGAGTGAAGATGCTGCAAAAGAAGCGTTTCAAGGAGATATTTCATTCCAAAATAAGTACCTTGAAGCAGTGAAGATAAGCTGTCCGGAGAAGAATGTTAAGTTGGCGGGAGAGCTGGTTCACACTTCGGGTGAACTTGCAAAGACAACAGCAAAGTTCATTCTCTTGTAAGATTGTCATTTCCTGTCACATTGTTTGACATGTTTGGCTATTGATTTTGTTGACTAACTAGTCACTAGATGCTCAGTACATGTTGTTAGCTTTGTTTCCTGAATATTTATCTTTACATCAGAACCGTTGAAAAAGTAATTTTTTTTTTTTTACTTTGTTCAGTGCACTTAATAAGAGTGTTGCTTGTATGTTAAATTGTAGTTTCTTTTGTGTTATTAATTTCTATCTTGTCTTGTTTTGATGTTGGATTTCAATTCTTATTTTGCATTCTTCGGTGGCTAAAGAGACATGTCCATGTCTACTTTTTCAGCCCAATGAGAAAATACCTATAAACTAAATAGTCTTATTAGTCGGCTCCATTTGTACATGTGAATTGTTCAAACATATCAACAAACTAACAATCAGCTTTGAATCAACTCATGAAGCACCGAACTTGTACTCTGATCGGAATAACAATCATAGAAAATAGAATTCAGTAGAAAAGAAACGATTAGAATAGACTTGGAATTGAATTTTACAGATAAGTATATTTCAATTCAATCATAAAAACAATGATTTTGTACCTATCTAAAAAATAATAAACAATTTCCAAAAAATATAATATTTAGTCTCCAAGCATATTTTAATATGGAGATCATGTTAAGCGGTCCGGATCGACTATTTGGACTTTGAAAACAGAGATAAGGATGTGAGGCACGAATTAATGAAGCATGAAAGACACGAGGCATTTGAACTGTACTCACATTGTATATAGTACCATAGTCTCACTCATTACCTATTGGGTTATCGACATATAAATTACCCAAACACTTCCAAAAGGGATGATGATAATTAACACAATAAAACTTTTTATTAACACAATAAACTTTTTACTTGTATGGACAAAGAACAGTAAAAAAGGAGCTAAATAAATAAACTGATTCTGGGCCAGGCCATCATTCGTAGGGCACGATTCTGGTACCACAACACCCAGCAAAGAGACGCCAGGATAAGTCTTAGAGTGGGGATGGCCATCTGATCAAATTCGGCCAATACACGATTGGAGCCGTCCAATTCACATCAAGATTAGTGCGAACTAAATCCGTACGAATTTAAATTTTCCATTGTGAAATTTGATGTGGATCGGACGGCTCTAACCTGACATCAGATCCAATTTGGTATGCCCATCGGACTGCCCCCTATTCCTCTCGAGCAAAGACAAACCCCCTTTTTTGTTCTACACTACGCAAGGAACTAAGGCTCATTTTATACAAGGTGTGCTTTCAAGCAAGCACAGGGTGATGTTCTACACTAGAAAAAAAAAAAATTCTGAGAAAAGGGGAAAAAAGAATGACATAATAAGAGAAAAGAATGACACTAGCAACCCCCTTTTTCAGCTATTATTTTTCTTTTGAAAAAAAAGGGGAAAAAAGAAAGAGAAAAGAATGACATAATAAACCTATAAACAAAGAAGACTATAGAATACGAGGGGTATGAAAGCATTATCGAGTTGAGCTGTATATGCCTCCAATAAGCCGCTCAGTGTCACTGCTATCAGCAATGACCCCCAATGCTACATTATTAAACCATAGAGAACAGTTAATGAAAATTGAAGGCAAAAGAGTTAAAACCTAACTTCATCCAAACATACTATAGGTTCTACACATATTTCCCCCATAGAAAATTTATACCTACACGGCTACACTAGAAAGAAAGAAGGAAAAGAAAGATAAACCTGAGAGAGAATATATCCACTGGAAGCAAGAAGAGGGAGGAGTATATAACAAGCCACCCACACAGAGGTTATTCCAGCTGCTGTCCCTTCTACTGTTTTCTCTGTTTTCATTTTTTTTTAAACATGTTCAAGTTTAGATTTATTCTAATGATAATACAGTAAACTTGAGTGATAATAAAAGATGGAAAATAGATATATCTATTACTGACTTCCTGCTTTGCTCCATCTCAGAACCCCATACTTGTGACCTACCATTGATGCCTGTTTAATTAAAAACATAAAATATTCTTATTCAAGGATTACTAAATTGCAAGGTTTGTACTTTGTAACTGTGCTGCATTTGGCGGTATGGTTAACATAGTAAAATTATTACATGACCGTCAACCACTGATGCCTGCTTAATATAAAATCACAAAATACTCTAGATCAAATGATTACTGAATTGCAAGGTTTGGACTTAGTAAATGCACTGCGTGTGACAGTACTGCAAATGCACTACATGTACCTCATGAGCAAGAGGTAACATGTCCATGTTGGCTGTCACTGAAAATATAAGGATACCAGTGGAAATGGTGCATGCACATCCGGGGTATTTTTTCGTGACAATGACTGAAAAAGTACATAACTAGGGAAAGGCATCATGATAAAATTATAGAAAATGGTACAAACCATTGTATCACCAATCCCTAAGCTGAGAATACCAGCAAATGGAGCCAGAGGCCGGTCGTTAAACCCTGATGACATCCATTTGGGAAGTGCACAACCCAACAACAGAGAAAAATGACTGAAAATTAAAAAGGGGAAAATAGAGTATTAAATATGAAATTTTGTAAAGATGAAAAATTTATCATGACCCTGTGAAAATGGGAAAAAAAAAAAAAAACTAAGCACGGAACTTTCACATATACTACTACAAAGCACTGAACATGAAATATTATTTACATCCACTGGAAATGGAAGAAATATACATGATGCTCGGAAATTTTTCTAGGTTGTATGAGGAACTTATAAAATTCCAAGAGCATAAATACTTTTTTTAAATTTAGCAGAGCACAGATTTTTCAATATTAAAACACAGCTCCAAAATAACTCAAGGGTCAATTTTTTGTTTGACCTTGACAATCTCAAACTTGCATATAAGCATGGAAACATGAGAGTATTCTTTAATCCCTCCTCTCTCCCCATTTATTCAATAGACTCATAGGAGGTTGAAAGGTATAGTAATTCTTAGTAGAAGAGAAACATGCTATATTTAATTCCTTTATTACATAATACATATTCAACTTAACGATGCACTTCTAATTTTCAGCAGGAGATGATTCATATTCCCATGTTTTAATTAATATAAATCAATACCTTTACTAAACAAAATATTTAATAAGTAGAGGGCACATGCCTGACAATAAGAACATCTGAATCCCGGTGGTCGGTGAAAGCATTCATAAATTGGTGCACCATTTTACCCAGAGGCCATATTTCCCACACCTATAAAATATACCAACCGTAAATACATGACACTTCTTTAATGAAACTTCGAACTTCTAATATTATGCTCATAAAGATCCAAAGGTTTCAGTAAATGCATACCCGAATCATTTCTAATAATAAGAAAACCATCAAAGCTGTACCAAATGCCAGATCCAAGAAAGACGGCTGCAAAAAACAGACATATAAATAAATAATATTTTTGGCGTAGAGGTTAATATCATTAGAGTAAAACAAGGATACTTTTCATTGGGTGGAAATCCAACCCAATATCTTGTGCAGATAACACCAACCAAGGGAGCTCAAATTGAACTTATAATAATCAATGATGGATATTCATTTTTTTTATTGAAGAACAGATTATGAAACAACAACATTCAATTACACTATATGAGTAGGGATCAAATGCCTCATGTCTTCATGTCTTTCATGCCTCATTCATGCCAAAGTCCACGCAGTCGATCTGAACCGTTCAACATGATGTCCATATTAAAATGTGCTTGGAGACCATATTATTAATTTTGGAAGTTTTTACTTTTTTTTAGATAGGTACAAAATCACAGTTTTTCAGAAAATTCTGACCATCCAAAAACAGTGATTTTGTATCTATCTAAAAAATAGTAAAAAAATTCCAAAAACTATAACATTTGGTCTCCAAGTATATTTTAATATGGAGATCATGTTGAGCAGTCCGGATCGACTGTTTGGACATTGAAAAAGGAGATAAGGACGTGAGGCACGAATGAGGCATGAAAGACACGAGGCATTTGAACCCTGCTCACATTATATATAGCTGACTGCAATAATTCTAATCGGGTTATGGAGGACAGTCAACTTAGATAATTTTCGGTGTTAATTGCTAATAAGATAAACATTTGCTTACACCAGGAACCTTTAAAAGAATAGTTAGTGACAAAGTACCTGAAAAATGAGAGCGGGTACAAACATTAGGACAGCAACAAGGTGGTAATACTTTCTGAGAAGTATTCTCTCTGTTTTACTTTGTTTTGATATTTTGTAAAACCGCAAAACAGAGATGCATATAACGCATATCCAGTATGAACATAAAGCTAGCCGTTCAAGCGGACTTGTAAACACAAAATTTAATACCCTGTTAAACAGAAAAAAAAATTATTTCAGGTACACTACTGCTATCAAAATTAAAGTATACAGATATGAATATGATGAATATCGTATATTGATAACATGGCAAAAAAGTAGAAGCCGAATCTATGTTCTCAACTGTACACACCCATACGAATTTCACACCAACATTAAAAGATCCAGCTAAATTAGAAAAACCTAACTAATTAACACTCATATTGCAATTAAGCAAAAAGCAACCAAATCTAGCGTCACTTCATAATAATACCAAAAGTCCAAGGAAAGGAAAAAGAATGAAGGACCAGGAAGGTCGACAGACCAGTACAGGTAGTCAGGAATTACGACTACAGATAAATGACTGGTACTGTACAGTAATTTAGATTAATCTTACAAGGATGCTCACCATAACAGCGGGTGCACACCAAAATTGTGAACAAAATTCATCCAAGCAGGCATTAAGAATGCTAACATCACAATAGTGGAAGTATAAAATAAGATTGTGCTTTCAATTTTTCTTGGTGTGCTCGTATTTCTGTAATAACCCCATATCTGAAGGGTCAATTTGAAAAAAAATGGCACAAGAAAAAGTCCGAGCAGTTCTCCCTGAAATTAAAGAGACAAATATTGTACATAGAAAAAGTTAGGTAGAGCAATTCATTTGCAACATTTACTGTCATGTTTTCAAATTGTTCAAGCTCTGAGGTATGGTAAGAGCTGAAGTTAAAAGAATTGCTAGTATAAGATAGATAATGATAATTAAAAAATAGAACCTGAATAACTGTGAGTATTTCAGTATGAGTTCTGTTTGAAAGATAATAGGATTTCGAGGATACAGACAATATGCTCAGCTGCACAAATTTGTATATTCAAGTTAGCTTTAATAATACAGCAATACGAGTTATGAGATCTAGACCTGTACTAGTAACATAAAACCAAAAGATACTGTATGTACCTTAGCAAGAGTATGAGTTAACATATCCCCAAAGCAGAGAACCATGCCAGCTGAAACCAGCAGCGCCTCACCTAGAATCGGCAAAAATGCTCAAATCAGTGATTTTTCAAACTGACCAAAATATTAGAAGTACCTCAATAAATTTTCCAATTTTCATAACACAAGTAGCAGGACCAAATGATCTAGGCTGACATGCATTAGACCAAGGTCATAATTGACATACATGCTTTTGTGCTTCTTTTTTAATATTTTATTCTTTGTCATCTGATTAACACAAGTGTGTTATTTGTCAGGTGACAGGTAAGAGTTATTCACAATAATCATATTACGTATTGGAAAATAGAAAAGAAACTAAAGGTATAAAACTATAAACCTCAAGTAAAAGTACCAATTGATGCGCAGGAAGGAAACTTTTGCAATATATGCTGGATAAGAACTGCAGTAGCTGCTCCGTGAGATATCAAATACCACATGTTTGAACCAAACCAACCTAATAACAAGCATAAAAATTAGGGTTTTGGGCCAAATCTTTTTATCTTAGCTGCATCTTATGATCTTATCACCATATACAGAAAGTAGGCTTCCGGCCTACTTCAAATTATCATCATTCATTCATATTTTTTCATGGCTTCATTTGCCAGAACCAAGATATCAGGCCTGGTACCATAGTTCTGACAACAGGTGTCATGATAATTTTTTGGAAAAATATTTATTTAAACAGTGCATCTTACCTGCATTTGTCTTCGATTTAAAGCAGAAATAGCATGTGACCATGTAAAGCAGTACACAGAGGTATGTACAAGACATTTCTCTAGTAAATAATGAAAATGGAGAGCCCCAGTTTTTGCGAGAAGTAGCTTGAAGATACAAGAAGAAAACAAGTACACCTAAGCAGCATGCAGACACTGTCCAATATTGCATCTCCAAATATGCACGCTCTGCTAATGGAAAAATCAATTTAGTTTCCGAAGAAAGGGAAACTGTATAAGCAATTTTTAAAAGTTTCAATAAAATGGAATATAGCAAATCAGACTATTTTGTTATACTCACAGAATAGCCAGCAGTACGGACAACTATATAATATTGATTGGTTCAATGAACTTAGTGTAAATAGCACGTAAATTTTCTGGGAATTAAACAAAAATAAGCATGTGTGTTTGCAAAATAACATGCACCCTGCAAAGCAACAAATTACGAAAAACACCCTGCAGCCAACAAAATTGTAACACAAAGAAACCAACCATGATTATGATAACATTTATTTCCAAAACACAATTTTGATTAAATAGATCTTAGCAATCTCAGGTTGCACAACAGATACAACTATAGATATTCATACACAATTTCATGGGACTGATTGTAATTATGCATGAAAAATCATATTTTCAAGTATTTATAAAAAGTGCTTACCTTCAACTCCGTTTTCATGAATTGATAATACTCTTGATATCTGAATAAGCCGTGAAAGCATCACACTGGGCAGTGTGCTTGCACCAAGAAGAATCCCAGATGAAGCACCAGGCCTGCAACATGTATCAGACAAGGGTTACATTAAATATTTTAGATGTGATATCATATTGTTTAGGTCTGAATTGAGAGATGTTACTTAATTGAAAACATTTGCGTGATTTCTATCTAGCAAACCCTAGACAAGATCTAAATTAACAGATCTTTACTTAATTGGGGAACATATTCTTCCCAAATCCACAGTAGCAGATTACTGACCTCAAATTCAAAACATGAAAGAAATGTCGAGAAGCAAAATTGGACCAGTTAAGTTATTACCGACTAATTTTCATCTCAATCCAGCCTCTGTTTTTTTTTTTTAATAATAACCATCCATAGGCGAGCAATTCCCAAATTGAAGCAACGCATGTGAAATTAAAGGCGTTACCAACCTGGTTTTGAAGCGCTGAAGAGAAACATTGGAACTTTCCACCGAGATCTCAACAAAAAGTGCTGCGAGAGAAAGGAGGCAGAGAGCGGAGGCGTGGAGAAAGAGAGAGGAAGGAACGGAGAGAGCCACGCGAAAGACGAAGAGGAGCACGACGGCCCTCTCGCCGGAGCAGAGCTCTTTGTGGGCCCCACCAGCCATGGGCGGCGCAGCAGCGCAGGAGAGGAATGGGGAAGGTTGGGTTTGGCGGGAGGGAGGGAGGGAAGGAGCCAAAAAGGAACAGCGACCGAGTCGCGTGTACCGGTGTGTGTACGCAAAACTATGGGTATACCGGTTTGGTTTATTCTATTGTGTTTTTTTTTTGAAATCTTGGTAGAGGCTACCAAGTGATGGTTTATTCTATTGTGGGAAAATTATAATACCTAAGGTTATTACTAAGGTAACAGAATATTTCTGTTTGGATCTTGACCGTTAGATCAGTATCCACACGAATATTAAAGGAACCCCGTGCATTTCACCTTGGGCCGGATTAGCCTGGATTCTGATCATATGGTTCAGGTCTAAACAGAATATTCTGTTACCTCAAAGGATATGGACTCATTGTCGGGGGCCGGTGAGATGTGAAGTTCGTTTGAATCGCGCGTTTTTTGGGGACAAGTATCCTCTCCAATACTGAAAATGATTCCCTTCACTTTACGGTTTCAGATTAACTATCAGCCGCTTTGAGAGTCGTGTAAAGTTAAAAAGAACGGTCCAGATCCAGTCAATGTAAAAGATTCTCTATTACGGTACCGGGGAGGATGTGAATTCGTTTTTTGGTCCGCTGCTGAGTGACGACTGGGAGGAGCAGTTGACTCAGGACTAGTTCGGCACCAGCGTACAGAGTTCGTTGATGGTTCGCAGATCTTAACCATCCATTCCATATTGGACAGTCCAGATATGCACTGCTAGACCAGTTGCTCCTTCCTTTCTGTACAACTGCGGGGAGAAATGTTAAAACGGGAGCATCAGCAGCCGGATGGGTAGGGGTGTCAATGGTACCTTTTTAGCCGTTTACCCGATCCGAATCGTATTCGATAAGACGGGTATGGGTAAAGTTTTCTTTTCGTTAGCTTATTGGATATGAATATGGGTAAGAATCTTTTTTCGTTAACTAAATAGGTAAAGGTATGGGTAATGACTATTTCGTATCTGTTACCTTATAGGGTAATTATGAAATCTAAAATTATTTATATTCAATTCAATTTTTAGTGCACGTAGATTTATTCTTCTATTTCAATGTTCTAAATTGCGTCTTTCTATTCTAGCGCACTAGGTTTCTATCTTTGATATATTTTTCATTCCCTCTTCGTTTTCTTGTCTTTTTACTCAATCGTAAGAATGAAATGTAAATATTCTTTAAGAATCTGGCTCACATAGTCACATTTTCAGTTTAGTTTTCACGGTGACTATGACTCAATTTCATTTTCAATTAATTTCAAATTTTGCAATAAAAAAATATAATTAGTGAAAAAACAATTTAGATAGTTATCTTATGTAATGAGTAAAATATAATTTGTAAAACATAATGAGTTTTGATCTTTTGTTCGTAAAATACAATAAAATTAATTATTATATTAGTATTATCCGTTATTCGTCCGCTATCATTTCGTTACCCGATAATATTAACGGGTAAGGGTAGGGTAGGGTAAGATTAATTTTTAATGGGTAAGGATAGGGTATGGATAAGATCAATTTTAATGGGTATGGGTATGAAAATGTCTCCACCAGATCCGTACCGTACCCATTGACACCCCTGCGGATGGGAAATGACGATCTCTTTTCAAATCTGCGTACTTATTTTTAATGAAATATTTCAACGACCGCTAATACTTCTTAAAAAAAAAAAATTTAAAATTTGATCTTCTATAGCCACAATATAATCACTCTCCATGTAGCGTGTCATTATGTGGCGGTTTGGTCTACCTAAGTCTTATTAAGTTATTAACAATTTTGAGAGTGTGTTTATACTGTGACAGGTCGTTGTTGCCTATATGGCGGGTCATTATGTAGTTATTTGATCATTTTGATATCGCTAATTGATTTACTCTTTTGCTGTGCATGATGTATTGTCATATTGGCATCGTGGTTTGCCAAAGAATGACGGCGTTGGGTTTTTTTTTTATTTTCTTTGCATTTCAGATTTATCTCTTTCTTTCTTTCTTTTTCCTTTTGTTTGCTTGTATTTTAATGTTTTTTTTTCTTGTTCCTCACTACTTGTAATCTTTTAGTTGGATTAATAAAATTTTAATAGACAAAAACTACGACTTAAAAAGGAAATTGATAATATGCCACTAAAATTATGTCTTAATTAGTTCATTTAACTGATCAAGTTGTTAAATTATTTAATTAACGTTTGAACTTGATTTTCTTCTGAATTAATACATAAAATATGTTACATATATTTTGTGTTTCAACGTAGAGATTTTTTTCTACATATTTTGGTTTATACTTAAATATAACAAAATTGACACCTCAGTCAAATTAAGTCCTTGTTCAGGTTGATCCTTAAAAATATAATAATAACACCTTATTTGCTCAAGGTAAACATTTCAACTATCACAATATTTGAATATTATCGAAGAGGAACCATGTAGAATAACATCAATGGTTGGCCAGTCGCCAGCGTTAGGTGACTAATTTTGTCCAACAACAGTAAACAAATCATAAAAAAAAAATGCATTTACATCGTCTGTTTTTAACAATTATCATGAAAGATTATCTAATTTAAGAGACAAAATTGAACCTAATTTATTTACTTATGAATGGCATATCTAGATCTGACCTATTGGAACTAGAGAGATTAATTTATTGTTAATTATGAATTATATGATCATATTCATGTCTGGATACATTCACCGCATCTTGATAATAACTAGCTAGTAAATGGTTCAAGTATCCAAACATAATCTTTTTTAAAATAAGATATGGGTCTCTAATTTTATATTTTATTGATAGATTAAAAAGAAGATACAATCAAAAGAATAAAAAAAATATTAAATTGCTCAATGAGTATTGAGCAGAAAAAAATTACACCTCTTGTAATAATTCATCAACCAACTCAAAAATAAAATAAAAATTCTTGAAAAAAATTTGATTGCATCTCTTCCTCTCTATCCATAATATGAATATAGAAATCTAAACACTCTTCGTAACCGCATAGGATACTCTTAGCTATCATTTAGCTAGATTAAATTTCCAAATTCTTCAAGCTGAACCGTGCCAAAAAAAAATCTGTGTATTATATCCATCTCAACAATTATCCATGAAGGCAGCATAAATGATGTCATGAAGAAAATTAAAATTGCAGATAAAAATACAGTTTAGTAACACCAAGCCAGTTGTTTATCACTTGTACAAAATGCATGTGATGCATGATATTCGTCACATAATGGTCGTGTTATACATGCCGAGGACATGAACCTAACCGAGCTTATCTTGCTATTTTAATTTTTATAGAGGGGAGGATTTGCTTTCGATTTTTAATTTTGAAAGTTATTTTACTGGAACACGATTTTGTTGTCTCTACTACTATTATTTATCACGGGGCATTGATCTAAAATAAACGCACTAATTTATTTGGAAAAAAGGAAGTAAAAGAATCAATTAGGTCTTCAAAATGACCTTCAACCAGGCCAGGATTATATAAAGCCCATTAATTCTAAACGGGTTTGGTCTGAGCCCGCTTCAGCCTAAGAACCCGAAAATCTGCGAGGCATTTTATTCTCTCCCCTTATCAGCTCAGGCGCGAACTGTGCACCAAAAAGAGGCACGAGCTGCACTTGCAATGGAGCTAGTTTCTTTCGTTTCTTCTCACGGTAATCTTATCGTTTCTTGCAACTATTTTCTAATGCCACAAGCGATAAATTGCACGGAATTTAGAAATGCTTAGTCACTGGTCTAGTAGAATATGTAATTCATGGTGTATGCCCTCATTTTCACAATATTTTACTTTTTGTTAATATTTAACAAGTGAAAATTTGGAATTAGTAGTTTGTTCGGCAAAGTAGTAGAATAAAGGAAAAGTGAGAAAATGTGAAATTTGGAATAGAGGAGGGACCTAATTGTAAAAAGTTCAAACTCAGTTCCACTTTCCCAATTCCTCTCAATTATTTTCTCTTGTTCAGCTGGAATAGATGATCTATTCCAAATTTCCTACTCCTTCCCAACCGAACAGGCCCAAAATCAAGGGATTAGCATCTACCTTTTAATCATCTTTTTTTATTTTAACTTAAATCAATGAAAAAATTAAAATTCCCCTACTGTTATACTGATCCAAATTATCCCTGACGAGTTATCGTTTCAGTGTCCAATCTCAGGTCTCCAACCCCAAATTATCCACCATCTGCACACCATTGTAGCTCAACATCGTGTAGCATCAGGAGGAAGAAAAGTAACGTGCAATTTGCTTTACCTGAAACTGCAGCTTCCATCCTGGTCGCTTCTGTAGCTGTAGGTGCAGCAGCAACCCTTCTTGCAAAGAGGCTCAAACCTTCAGAAACTGCCACTGTACACGTTTCATCTAGCTACTCAAATTATTGTTACCCTTTTTACAGCAGCTAAAGGCATAAACATACTGATCACAGAAAAAAGAAAAAAATAAAGACAACTAAGAAGATCAATTTTGAACCTTGGCTGGTACAGTATCGATATCCAGTACAGTGATTCTTTTGTTATCTCTATATCATGTTTGTAATATAAATTCAACCTTTTGTTTTGAAATAGACAGAAGCCTTGAAGGATTGTGACGAATGTGGCGGTTCAGGCCTTTGCTCAGAGTGTAATGGAGAAGGATATATTTTCAAGAAAATTTCAGAGGAGAGTGCACGAAAGGCCAGAACTGCTTCAAAGAGTGCAGCCACCCGGTACACAGCTGGGTAAGCTTATCATTTCTGTCCTGCCATCCATACTAAATTAGTTTGTTATCTTTTCTGTTATAACACGAGATTTCAGTTTGTCTTTCTTTATTTTTCTTATTCTGTTCTGATATTAATTTTTCTTATTCTGTTCTGATATTAATTTTCACTCTTCAGGGTGAATTGGAGATAGATAAGGTAAATGAAGACTAAATCGGTTGTGAATGGATAATTGGTCATGTTAGGGTCAGTTCAGGCAAATTGCACACAAATTGGGATTAATTTGTGATCAGTTGCAAAATCCTGTTGCAAAAATGGTACCATTTTTGGTTTAAAAAAAGAAGAAGTTAATTTAGCTCAGTCTTGTGCATAAATATAAGTTTGATCTGTACTGTTCAGTAAAATTGAAAGCTTGTTGACTTGTCAACACTTACAATTCCTACAAGACCTGACAGTTGTGTCTCAGCACGTGACTTGTGAAATACTAACTTTGGTACATTTCTGAGTGTGTGTATCTTTAGTTGAACTTCAAGTTGAGCAACTAAAAAGAAATCCAAATAAATGTTATATATAGTAACTTAACTGAATTGCTAGACAAATTTTAAAGGAAAAAAAAACCTAATATTATTCAGGCTCCCAACAAAGTGGACTTACTGCTTCAAGTGTTCTTCAGCTCGGTCTTGTAGAACATGTGGCGGCTCTGGTCAAGTTAAACTGTAAAGCATTATCTTATAATTTCGACACATTTTCATGTGCTACCCTGCAAACCCTCAAAACATTGCTTGTAAATTATATGAATTCTGGGCCTTTTGGATCCTTCTCTTGCTTCATTGGATGCCAACATTAGGCCTCTGCCCCAACTTATTATAGTGTACCTAAATGGTGGAGAAGAGATTTTTTGGTATTTTTGAAGAAACCAGGAGAGGCTGACTATAGGTGATATAGTTTAGCATGGCATATTTTGTGGTTGTAGCTGGGATAATATTTGAAGCTTCCTATTATGTTTTGGAGATGTGTAATTTTATTTCTGAAAGAATTATTTCATCTGTTTTCTTGGGTGCCTTTGAAAGTTTTTAAAATGTTCTAAATATTTTATCTCTGTTTTGCTAGTGCCATCAAGTGATAATTGGTCTGGAACATCTGAGATCTTTTACTTGATAAATGGTTTTAGAGGTGGCAATTGGACATGACGGTTGGGTTTGGGTCAGTTTGATTTTGGATGATAGTCAGGTCTTGGATCGTCACTGATTGGGTTGGTTAATATTGGGTCATTCCAGAGTCTCAGGTTGGATTGGGTTGGGTTTCAATTCGTCTTGCTTGGGTTCATTCTTTAGTCATGGGTCAAGTCAAGTCAAACATCGGATCATCTTGCTTCGGATTATTTTCAAGTTTCGGGTCGGACTAGTTGAGGTTAAGATCGGATTGGATTGAGTCAGATCATTTTAGGTCGTTGAGACAAGTTCCGGTGAGCTTAAGTTCGGGTTGTCTCAAGTTTGAGTCATTAATTTTTCGGATTTCAATCATGTTTTGGGTCGGATTGGGTAAGTTCTTTGTTTGGGTTAGGTTTTGCTACCAGTAGGTTTGATGCAGGAATTACCAATTTACTATAGTGAATAAACTTATCCATTTGTTGGTACATGTGTTTTAACAGCCTGTCTGGATCAGTATGGTCTGGTAGGATAAGCTTTAGATCAAGTTGAGCCCTTTTCTGGGATTACATTGATGTTTCCAACATATAGTACATTTATTTTGCAGAGACTTGAATCTGCTTCATGCTTTACATGCGGAATATAAATTTTGTAATCATGGTGCAGTTGTTAGATATTTCGATTTTGGAGGAATTTCATGTACACCCCTCAAAAATAACAAAATTATATATGTATTACCCTCACAAATTTTATAATATCATATTTACCCTTCTAAATTTTAAAAACTCATAAATATATCTAATTTATTGATTTCTCTATTAAAACTCATTTTAAATTTATGAATACTCATTTTACTCTTTATTAAAAAAAAAATGTAGTATGTATAAGAAAATGTTCCAATGGTTCATTCCTCTACTTGTGATGCGTACACAGTCATATTCAGATGTATGTTTGTGTGTGCGTCACAAGTAAGAAGATGAATTATTTGCTCTCAAATCTGATCAATTAGAAGGCTAAATATTTCTCGTAACAAACAACATATTTTTAATTTTTTTTAATAAAGACTAAAATGAGAATATAAATTAAAATGAGTTTTAATAGAGAAGTCAATAAATTTGATATATTGTGAGTTTTTGAAGTTTCGAATGACAAATATCATTGATATTATGAACTTTAGAGGGGGAATATAATTTTGTGATTTTTTAGGGGTATACATGAAATCCCCCTAAATTTTACATATGATAACTACTGACTTAGAGCCTGTTCGGCAACATGGGAATTTTGTAGGAATGAGAATTTTAATTTGTCAAAACCAAAGTTATTTAACCCATGGGAAATTTTAGAATATAGGTGTTCGGCAAATGCATGAGAAATTTGTTAGGATGTTGGTTTGTTTCTTTTTATAGAAGATGTAATACTACAATTAAACAATATTAAGTGTATTAATACTAATCTCTGATTATGATCAATATAATTATATATATCAGATTCTAAAATTAGCTTAATCTTTTAAAATTAAGTGTTGCTAGTTTAATTATGCTTGTTTAATAATTTCTTGTATTATTAAATTGTGCTTGTCTAATTAATTTTAGCTTTTGTATTATTAAATTGTGTTTGTGTAATCGAGTGCTTGATTGTGCAAGTTAATTTTAGTTAAATTAATTAAACGAGCATTGATGAGTAATCCTTCTTTTAATTAATTAAACATGTTAACTATATATTTTAATTATTAATGAGCAAAATATACTGTATCTCAATTTTAAACAACTTTCAACTTTCAATGGTCAACAATTAATTACAAAATCAATAAATCTTTCAATTGTTTTTTATTCTTCACAAGAGCCACGATATACGGGAAAAAAACGGAGCTCCCACTGATTGTATTTTTCCCATAAAAAACTGAAGAAGATAAGGGAAATAAACCTATATGAAATTTGAAATAGGAAATTTAAAGATCAACAGTATTGTAACTATTGTTTCAATTTTTACCTTATTGATGTGAAGCAGTTTTTTTATTCAATTAGTATTTTTAATTATTTTTTGGATATAGATTTTGAAAATTAAAAACTAATGACTAATTTAGCTAATAACAAAAGTATAGATGCATATGGAGTAAAAAATTTTGAAAAATAAATTTTATCCAACTTTCTATTACAAAACAAGTTTTTATGTAGTACCCGATTAGTTAATGGGTTTGAACCCGATTGACTATTTGAATCCGATTAGTGCCCTACCCTGACTGAAATCCTGGATCCGCCCCTGCTCACGGTGGTTTATATTTTATAGCTGGCAAGTGATACCCGAGTTTAGTGACTAAATGCATAGACGCGCTGCTCGTGCGCCATAGAGAATCCAGATTCATATATTATTCAAAACAATTTAATTCGCGATGTCCAGGGCTTATTTTATTTCATTTACATGGAACGTGCTACTACATATACGTCGGCACTCTTATACAGACTAATAGTTGGATTTTACGTACATGTGTGCATGGTATCTGGCGGCTGGTGCATGCATGATCTGTCACATGCCATGCCATGGCTCACATAAATTGATCGTCTAATTCCCTTGGAACAGAATAAGCAGTTTAGCATTGTGATCTGGTATCAGTTCTTTAAGAACAATTAAATTGAAAGGGACGCTCCAATTTAATGGATTTGGTATCAGTTCTTTAGGGTAGAACGTCTATTTGAAATCGAATTTGTCATTAGATTTAGTATCAGTTCTCAAAGGCCACTTAAGAAGAGCACAATTTTATGTCACTAGTCACCACCAATGATTTCTACCTTCAGGTGCCCTTCAAAAAAATACTGAAAAAGGAACCTGAATTTTACATGTTTATAAATATTATATTTGTGAGCATGAAATCCGAACAACAGTAAAAAGTACTTTCTAACCTGAAGTTAAAAATTGCAGAGATAGAGTTAGTTGTCTTCATTCTAGAGCTGGATCACTGTGAGTGGTTCCCTCTAGAGAGTAGAGACTGTACCACCTCATCTCTCAAAAAAAAGACTGTACCACCTCACATGCATGCAACCAAAAAGAAAAGCAACTCCTGCATTTGTACACTCTCTCCTCCAATCACCAAATAGGTAGATTTTAAAGAACGTATCTCATTGGCAAACTTCCAGTAACGGTACAGATTTTTTGGAACAGCAAAACCTGTGGCAAATGTTAAAGTTGCAGCCTTATGCTACTTCTGAGATCTGATATTGAAAGTTTATTACTGGTCAGGGAAAAGTTGGGGTTAATTCAGATATTTACTTTATCTAGCCGTTGAAGTTTGCATTCATTCTTTTCTTACATTAGATGAGTATACATGTGATGTACTTGAAAAAGCCATCTCTTAACAGTGAGTTCTATAAACTATGGAAAGCTCTATCCTCCATATGGTATCATCAGATGCCTCTCCATCAGGAGTGCAGGGACAAAATTAGAAAAAAAATGATTGGAGGGGAGGGGTTAAATGTAAAATTCATAATGTGTGGCCACTGAAATTTGAATTCAAGTCTCCACAACCACAAAATGTAACTCTAACCACTAAGCTATAAACACACATTTAACATTTTATAATTAAGGGGGTTGAAGTATATAAAAGCTTAAAAAAGAAAATTTAATTAAATTTCAATATATATAATTAAAAAAATTAAAATTATGGAGGTAGCGAGGCATATATCCCTCGCTTAGCTGCCCATGCAGAAGTGGAGTTCAAAATCTAAGTACAAGCAATCCGATTGTTTTCTCAGGACTTGTCATGTTGCTAATTTTCAAAAACAAATTATCTTACTTTCAAGTGAGAGTATTCAGTATTGATGTTATCCTTATATTACAAGGTGTGAAAGAATATCCAATTAAAAGCATTAACCAATTATTAACGTACTTTGACTTCAAAAGAAAAATATAACAATAACTAGGTCACAAGTATAGATAATTAAAAACACAAAATTAAAAAGAAGGAAGAAAAAATAATTAAAGAGGTAATAATAACTAAGTTAAAATTGGAGTTGTTTTAAAAAAAATCTTGACATGTTAGCATATGCCCTTTGTTTGGTAATTAATAAATGTATGTACAAATAGAGACGGATCTACAACTTTGGCAAGAGGTGCTTATTAGCTACTCTTATGATTTATTTAATCATGTATATTGAAATTGAATTGAATATTTTTCTAAGTTTTTTATATCATTCCCTCGTAAAATGCTAAATATGTCATTGTAGCTTAGTAGTTCGAATTTCTTTTTTTGATGGGAGGTGGCAAGTTGCCATCCTACGTTTTTGCATTGATAAAAAAGTTATTTACAAAGGAGTGCTCAATAATTACATATACACAAATGTTAAAGCTCTTAACTAGTGGAACGAATCCCATTCAGTCAGCAGTGGTTAATCCACTGTGTGACTTCATTCAAGGTTTCGCGAACTAAAAGTGTAACACCTTTCTCTTTTTGGTTGAAGATTCTATTGTTCCTCTCTCGCCATAGCGCCCATAGTCCCGAAGCCCATGCCGTCTTCCAAATTCTTGCCTGATCCGTAGTGAGGTTTGCTGGGTGAGCATTCCATAGGCGACTGTGGTGATTGACTGTGTTCGGAATAGGGCCAAGACTGAGGGCAGGAAATAATGACACCCAATACTCCGCTGAGTATGTACATCTCCAGAAGATATGTTTCCCTGTTTCCTCTATCCGCGATCCTCCGCATAAAGCGCAACCCTCTGGTGCGATGCATCCTCTTCTCCTTAGCATTGCTTGCGTCAGGAGTCTGTTTTGTAGTAGAACCCAGAGGAAGACCCGAACCTTTGGTGGGGTCTTTGCTTTCCAAACTTTGCTGGTATGTCTGCATGAGATACCCCTATTATGCATCAGATGATATGCTGAGGAGGTGGAGAATGTCCCCGATGCATTTAAGTTCCATGTCACCACATTCGTGTACTGCTCGACCGTAGTGGAAACTCTGTATAACGGTTTGAGGTATTTCAACTTCCTTAGAAAGAATGATTGATGGGCATCTTCGCCCACTTGTTCGAAATGATCGATTCCGTAGAGCAGTCTGAGAACCCCCGCCCAATTTCTCTCTCTTTTTGTATGCATGATCCAGATCCACTTTGCGAGGAGTGCTTCGTTCTGAGTTTGAAGGTGTGTGATTCCCAACCCACCATTCACCTTCAATGCACAAGTTCTTTCCCAGTTAACCAAGCAATTGATTGGCTTGCATGCATTATTTCCTTTCCATAGGAAATTTCTCCTTATTCGGTCCACCCGCTTGAAGACCCATTTCGGAATCCTGAGGGCCTGCATGTAGTGCAGTGGCACCGCCGATACTTAATAGTCGGACTCCAAAAGACAGGAGTTTGGACTTACAGCTTGCCACCCTATTTTCGACTGTCGCGATAAGGGGGCAAGTAGTCAATTATGTTTATAGTAGTTCGAATTTCACTTTGTGACTGTGAAGATTTGAGTTCAAATGTCACTCCTACACGTTACGCATTTACTTTTCAGCCCCTAATCTAAATTTTCTAGTTCCGGCTCGTGTATACGAAACAATATATATACATAGAACAGCAATTTGTGTCATTATAATTAGTTTTTCTTATCAGCTATTATTTAACTTCGTGTAAAATATAAGTACCACAGAGCTTGACTGCATGAAGAGATGCAAAGGCTTTAATAGTGACTGACAACAAGTGACAAGGATCAAAGCATGCATGAGAGGTGCAGCGATTTGATTCACCTTCTGATCATATTGATTCCCTTTTTCTTTACTTCTGCTCTTTCAACTGTTTTCATGAAAATCAATCAGGTGACCTTGATTCTTGAGAAGTGTGGAGAAGCAACTCTGTAGATGTCTGCCTGTTGAAACTGACAACTTTAAGGTACACTTGGCAGCAAAACTCAGGTATATATTGTTGAAAGATATGTTTACTTGTGATGATCACATAAATGTTAGAGTGAGGCTACGTTACGGTACTACTATATGCATAGAGCATATTGGATCATAGTAAAATTGTAAACTTTAATCTACAAGTGTATTTTCACGGGGAGATTCATATTAACTGTTTCAACTTTGAAGATAAAGATATTGATCTATAGCAAGGACCAATATGTGCTATGCATAGTGTTGTGGCCTCGCTATAACATTTAGGTGACACTATATGTAATACATACCAATATGCGTTATGCATATATAGTACCATAGTCTTACTCTAAATGATAATTAATGTATACAAAATTTATTACAAAATTTAATGAAAGCATAATAATAATTAATCACCCAAATATAGTGCATCGATCTCATGCACATATATATAATTAAACAAGTGAATTTTATTCGCTTGAAGCCAAATTAAATGGTACACACACAACACACTGAGAAAAGGTTCATATTTTTTTCTAGCAATGGTGATTCTCAAGGGCGGATTCAGAGCTGATTTTTCTATATAATTTAGAGTAAAATGTTATGGGTATTGTAAAATTGATTCAAACACAATATGAAAATTTTATATTATTGACTCCCTAATATGTTTTTGATCCACATAACTTGAAATTAAGTATGACTCCGCCTCTGATGATCCTTGAACAAATTTGTTTTAAAAGCAGGATCGACCGGACTTCATGCATCGATCACCATGCACACATTCTGTTATAGGTTGACTATAATTTTCAAATCGAAGATTTTTATGAGAGACTAACAAATATGCAGTGCCATTATCTCTCTCTCTGAAATCTACACATTGGTGCTTGTATATATGAATGCTGGTCATTATTTTTACATTACCTGGAGAAAAGAAAGGGGAGACATCGATCACTGCTCGAAAAATATATAGTTTCGAGAATAATACCAAAGGGATAAAACCCCCACATTCATGTAGACATAATAATAACTAATAAGATATATATAGTGCTGTATGGATTGAATAATAACTAGTCATTGGTCACTTCTTTTTACCATTCTACAGTTATACCGTACATGGTTGATGTTACAGATGTTATCTAGTACATGGTAGTTTCTCGCACTTGTACATCTAGTGTTATGCTCCGTCTCCATCAGTACATTGTATTGTATATGTAAGAAAACATGCACATTATAATTTTTATACAGCATATATACACATATGTATTTTATATCATCTAAACATTCCAAAAACACGAACCCAATTAATGTACATTAATTTGACAGTTAAAAAAAAAAACATTCAGATTGACATAAAACTGTATAAACAATGCATAAAGTTCAAATGAAGTTGCATAATATACAAACAAATTGGTACTAATTAATATATATTAGCTTCACACTTCCTTAGATCATGATTCACACTTTTCAGGTTAGAAAAGAATCTTAATTAATTTGAAAGTTGAGTTTTACTATAGTTTTTTTTTTTTTTGTAAATATATTGTGGATCTATTTGCCCTTTATGAAATCAATGTTTTAGATTTCTGTATGAAAAATCAACGGCTGTGATATTGGAGAATAAATTGAATGATATAAGAAATTTTATAAAGAAAAACATCATGTAAGAATTTCTTTTTGTAAAGTTACATTTACCTAATATATATGAGGTAGAACTCATATATACACATGAAGGAGAAGATCATAATATAATGTTCTTCAGATACAAATAAATGTGCCTAGCTAGCTATGGGTTGATGACTTGATGGTAAGAAAGTATAACCTTCCTAGGAGATGCACACAAATAGAGCTACTGTTTGACACATGATCATGAGTAGGTAAAAATATGCATATCTTTCACAGAGATTGTATGGTGGCACTGATATGTCACAGAAAGAGCAAAAAATATGTACTGAGAAAGAGTTGGTCCCCTTGGCAATAATAACTGCAATTTGTACCTCCTGTTAACTTGGTCCACTTGCAACTACTAGTGGCCTGGACGTGGTGACAAGGCCTCCCTGCTGCTCCACTGCGTCATATTCACAAAAAGGAAAGAGCATATGTTTTTTTCACTGAAAAGTGAGATCACAAAAGTGCTAGCTATTGGTCTATTACCAAATATATATATATATATATATATATATAATCTGGCTAATATGCTACGCGTATATAAGGGCCTCTCCGTGCTACGGCTTACTTTTTGAGTTTTCAAAATCCTAACGGTCGATCCAAACCGTTCAACATGATCTCCATATGAATATGTACTTGCAAACCAAATTTTACATTTTTTAGAATTTTTTTTCTATTTATTAAGCCACTTTGAAAATCGCTGATCCAATGGTCCAGCAGATTTTACTGTTGTGTACAAATTAGTGTTTTTTCAAAGTGGCTTAATAAATAGTAAAAAAATTCTAAAAAATGTAAAATTTGGTTTGCAAGTACATATTTATATGGAGATCATGTTGAACGGTTCGGATCGACCGTTAGGATTTTAAAACTCAAAAAGTGAGCCGTAGCACGGAGGGGCCTTATATACGCGTAGCACCGTAGCACTGTCCTATATATATATATATATATATATATATATATATATATATAGAGAGAGAGAGAGAGAGAGAGAGAGATGTCTATGGTGAGTTGCGAAGTAAGAGACTTGTTTTGCTTCACGCTTATATTTCCGTTTTCAAAGTCCAAACTGCTGATCCAAACCGCTCAACATGATCTCCATATTGAAATGTGCTTGGAGACCAAATTTTACATTTTTTGGGAATTTTTTACTATTTTTTTGGATGGGTAGAAAATCGGTGTTTTTGGATGGAATCTGGATCATAAAAAAAAAGTGATTTTAAAAAATTCTTAAAAAATACTAAACAATTTCCAAAAAATGTAAAATTTGATCTCCTAGTATATTTCAATATGTAGATCATGTTGAGCGGTTCGGGTCGGCTGTTTGAACTTTCCAATATATAAAATATGGACGTGAAGTAAAACAAACATCTTACTTCGCAACTCACCATTGCCCATCTCATATATATATATAGAATTGAGCTATGCTACTACATGGAGTAAAACGCGTTGGTGCTCCACGCCGCTATATTTTCATTTTGAAAATCCAAACGACCGATCCGAACCGCTCAACATGATCTCCATATTGAAATGTGCTTGGAGACCAAATTTTACATTTTTTAGAATTTTTTTACTATTTATTAAGCCACTTTGAAAATCACTGATCCGGCAGTCCAGAATTTTTTACTGTTTTTCACTGTTCACCCGGATTTTCAGATTTTCAAAGTGGCTTAATAAATAGTAAAAAAATTCTAAAAAATGTAAAATTTGGTCTCCAAGCACATTTCAATATGGAGATCATGTTGAGCGGTTCGGATCGGTCGTTTGGACTTTCAAAATAAAAATACGGCGTGAAGTACAAACGCGTTTTACTCCATGTAGTAGCATAGCTCATCTATATATATATATATATATATATGAGGAGGGATCAAGTTACAACAAATTTGAGTTACAACAATTATTTTCTACATTTTGAAATTCCAAATCGTCGATCCAAACCGTTCAACATGATCTCCACAATAAAATGTGCTTACAGATCAAATTTTACATTTTTTTAATTTTTTTACTATTTATTAAGATGGGTACAAAATTCAATGGTCTGAATTTGACTAGTTTTTGTAAAATACTTAATAAATAGTTCAAAAGTTCAAAAACATATAAAATTTGATCTGGAAGCACATTTTATTGTGGAGATCATGTTGAACGGGTTGGATCGACGATTTGGAATTTCAAAATGTAAAAAATGATTGTTGTAACTTTGTTATAACTTGATTCCTCCTATATATATACACACACACACACACACACACACACACACACTGCTACAAAAAACACATTCACTATCGCCCCTTCACCATCGGGTGTCCTTCCGCACGGATGGTGTATGTATCCAGTGGCAGCACTATAATTACTTTGAACTTTTTACCGACTATTCTGTCTAACCAACTGATGGCATTAATGTAACCAGTCAGTATTGAGTGACTATTCGACATCGGTTTGGCTTAACGGACAATGGCACTGAGGGGTGACTTTTACCATATGTGTGTTACATGATCCATTGGTGCTACTACAAAGCAATAAGAACTCGTTACCATATTGGATCGATGGCACATATTCTCAGGGGCAACGCTGTAAATAATTGGAACCTCAGTTTTAGTATACACTATCTGCTATATATATTGGACCGATGGTGGTGATTTTATATATATATATATATGTTCCAAGTACACCCTAGGTCGATTATCCCTAACCCTTTGTATCCCTAAAGTACAGTAGCTCACTGCGAAAATCGACGGACTAAGAAGCTAGCATTTCCTCTCCTGGCATCATTTGTATGCTAGGTCACTTTTCTCTCCTTTATTTTATGTTTAGTTTAATCGTTATTTTGAATGGTTTCTTAAATTAGGGAATAATTTAAACTAGGGTTTAGTTATTTATTGTTATTTTTCTTTCCGTATAAGCAAAATGAGTAGTCAAAATAGTAGTTACTCATCAGATCCTTATTGCAATAGATGTCTTAAGCCGAGTGTTGTGATGCTTTCGATGATCCCACAGAATCTGGGAAGGAAATTTTATAGATGTCCACAATACAATAAATGGATGGGCTGGTGCGACAAGGCTGCCAATTTAAGTAACGTAAGTTTAAGTTTTCATATGCAACCTAGCAGACAAGTTGCAAGATATCGGAATGAGACAGAAGTAGTATCCTCGATTCTCAAGAAACAACTAGTAGTATTAATTGTACTTTGTGTGTTGATGCTTGTGGTATATTTTTTAATTGTTGGGTTGTTGCTTCATATGAAGTAGCTAGTGAGTTACTTAATTTGTACATAGTGAGATGAGTCACAAGCTGTCCAACAACATGCAAAACATGTTTCGAAAATTAAATCATATTTGAAACCCAAGTTTTCGGCAGTGTAGGTAAGGTACGTGACAGTGCATTGTTGTTTAATCTCTTACACAAACCCCCTTGAATTAAGTTGTGGTTTGTGAAAGAGTTTAAACAACAATGTAAGTCCACTGTCACAGTGTTCATTTCTACACTGCCTTAAGCTTGGGTTTCAAACATGATTTAATTTTCAGAACATGCATGTTTTGCAAGTTGTTAGACATGCAGCTTATGACGAATTTTATTTTCTTTTGATTTTCACTATATTTCATATTTGACACTTTACAAGAACATGTTTTTCTTTGGTTAGGTTCCAAAAAAATGGGTCAAACGTACTAACTTTCAACTAATAAAACATGTTCTTAATTAAATCATGTTTTGAACCCAAGTTTTTGGCGGTGTATGAATGGCATGTGACAGTGCATTGTTGTTTAATTTCTTACACAAACCCCCCTTTGAATAAGATGTGGTTTGCGAATGAATTTAAATAACAACGTAAGTCCACTATAACATGTCCATTTCTACACCACCAAAAACTTGGGACCAAAAACACGATTAAATATTCAGAAAATGTTTTATTAGTTGAAAATTAATTAGGATGAGGGCTTTTATCTAACAATGGGTTTCACAGATATCCGTGATCTTATGACTTATAACGAGATCGACGTCTCTATTATCCAAGTTTGGATAATGTGAGTATTTATTAGTATAAACAGATATAATAATGTTGACTTATAATGAGATCTCCTTTATTTTATTCTGACACTGACTATTTTCAGGTATTGCATGAAGCTAGTTACTGAATTAGGTGTCCAAAATACACCTGACATTGGTTTCCTGGACCCCAGACTGCTCAGCTCCACATACATAGACCACAGTAATGAACAATCCCTTTCGTACTTGGCCGATACCTTGCTAAAGTTTCAGGATAAGCGTCTTGTATTCTTACCATGCCACCAAGCTGGGTAAGCTGCTAATTGTACTCATGTTTATTGTCTTTTTTTAACAAGTTTGTATTGATTTACTATTTTATTACTTATATTGTAGAGCACCTTGGAGGCTTCTCGTTATCATCCGAAAACATAATGTTGCCTACTTGCTGGACTCGGTGCCAAATCATGACGATAACTTAGATGTTGTTCCTCTATTACGGAAGTAAGCAAAATACATATAATTTAAAATAAAAAATACTAAATTGGCCTACTTCTAGGTACCATATACTGACCTTTAATAATTCTAGGGCTTTTAAGTCATACATAAACCGGGGAGGTCGGCACATGCCGGGGAAAAGAGCACTGGAGGTCAGAATGTTTCAGGTAAGAAATATTTTAATCGAGTATTTCATTGCGACTTATTTCAAGTTCCAATTGCACTACTAATTAGATTTTGTTTTAAATAATACATATTTGATCAGAGCCCCACGCAAAGCAATTCATGGGAGTCCGGGTTTTATGTAATGAAGAACATGGAGATGCTCATAAAAAGTTATGCACGTTCTTTTCCAAAGGTTTGTCAATCACTTATTTCTATCATGCTTTCATATTAAGTTCTTATATATGTTATTTATGTTTTGATTTATTCATGCAGTGTCGTCTGTCCAGAATGCCATACAAAGAAAACGCATTGCATGACATCCGTATCCAATGGTGTAAGTTCTTCTTGGAAATAGTTTAATTACTGTGCAAGTACTTGTCTGTGTTGTAAAACATTTGTTGTTTTCTGTTTTTTGCAGTCAGACAATTTGGTGTTGGTTTTAATAATGTGGTTTAAAACAGTTGTTAGTTTTATGGTACAATGACATATTGCTCTATATATTGTTGTATGTGTGATATTGCTAGCTTGTTGGTTTATAATTGTTGTCTAATTTATATATTGCTTGTTGCATGGATTAATTAATATATATGTTGGATAACTTGTGTATGTATATGTTGTTGATGCCTATATTAATTGTTAGTTAAAATATGAGTATATAATGCATGCATGTTTATTGTTGCTTTGCTGGTTTTTAAAAATGACTAGCAAATATATGGAGGCTAACCCCTAATTAATTAATACAAGAATTAATAATGAAACATAATAATTATATATACATCACAATCGGCTCAAAAATTAATGACCGATGGCAAACTAGGACCTGCCAACGCCAACTCAAACAAAACAAATGGTGTAAGACACTTTTGTAATCGGCTATTAAAATCCAACAGACAACGTTAATTACATTTTTCGTCGGTTGCAAAAAGAAACAAATGGCGTTGGGTATACTAACACCGTCCATTTGATCAATGCGTTGCCGTTGCCATATCGATTAATGTCATCTGTTTTGAGCCGATGGCATATGGGTATACATTTCCTTTCGGGGCGATAGGCATCGGTTCGGAAACCGATAGCGGATAGCGATTTTGCCCGACGGCAAAGTGTTTTTTTGTAGTAGTGACACATATATATTGTTGGAATTAATGTACCTTTATAGTGTCAAACTTAATTATCTCCATTCTAGTATGACAACCAAACCCTACTTGAATCAGGCTAATTCAAAATTCAAAAGAATTAAGGGTTTGGTGAAGAGTACGTAGTGTTTAGGTGGTCCCTTTGTGTTGAATGCGCCTGCTATGGCATATCATAAATGTTTACTTTAAATTAACTGATCACTTCATAATTAAAGCAAAATGCGATTTACAAGACAGCTGAACTAGAACTCTGTCGAAGCAGTAATCCCCAATTAAACCCCATTTGGCATACACAGGTCTCTTATTTATTGCTTTATTTACTCCATCCACATCTCATTAACTCCTGTAACTAGGCTCTTGCTGTACCTCAATAAAATTTTGAGTTTCACAGGGGGATAATTAACATATTATAATAAATGAAAATGGAGCAAATTTTCCTCTGTAAATTGACTATGATGCTTCTGTCAGATGCACTATACTGAACAAGAGAATAAGATATGGTGGAAGGATTTCCATATCAACTTTTGAAGTAAGATATTTATTTCCTCCTCAAAAGTCATTTTAAATTAGTTTTCCAATTTTTCTTTTTCAAACCTTCTTGCATTTTAAAACAGTGCCCTAACTGTTGATTTATTATCAGCTAACTGAGAAAAGATCAATGTGTTAAAGAATTACATGTTTTATGGAACTGTACATAATTACTATATTTACTAGATTTCCAAAAGGACATCCAATCAAAACCAAACAATTAGTGTGGATCGATCAAATGAGTACGCGAGCAACTGATCATACCAGAAAGCATATATTAGATGTACTATATTTAAAGTAGTAAACATCTATTTTGAGTCAGATGAATGTATACCTTGTTTGGATGGAGAGTAGAGGAAGGGAAAAAATGGAAAGAAAAGAAATTTTTTTCTCGAATCGTGTTAATTGGTTGATAAAATTATGTCGGAGGTGAAGGGTACAGGAGTTGAAAGGTTTACCCTTACATGATTATAATTAATATAATCGATTTTCCTCCCAATTTGGAGTGTAACGGATGAAAAGAAATTTTGTTGCAAATATTTTCAGAAAAAATGACACAAATATTCAACCCTATATCTTAACAATACCATTTCTCATTAACCTCCTAAATTTTAATTAACCAAACAAAAAATAAGATGGAAAAGAAAGTTAAATTTATTTTTCATCATTAATCATTCAAATATAAAAAGGTTAAATATGTTAATCTTCATTTCTATTCCAACATTTAAGAAATTACCGAGGACTCAATTTTGTTTTGGAATGGAATATAATCAAAGAAACCTCTCTGATTAAGCTATCTTTTTTATGGTAATTATATCCTACATGTTACGACTTATGTTCATGTTTGGTTAGTATATAGTCTTAGTGTCAATTATATTATATATTATACCTTATTCTTATTTGATTGTGCAAGTGAGAGAATAATAAAATAATAGAATTTATAGTATTTAGGATTGTCAATGCTACAATCATGTAGGTATTATTTTCTTATTATCCACCCATGTAAACGAAAAGTATACAATTATTTCAGGTTGCAATGTATCATTTCATCAAACTTGAGAAAATGTAGTTGTGCTAGTAGAGTGTCCAATTCTTTCAGGTTGGAATCTAGTTCAAACCTCACCACCAGATATTTTTATTTTTACCCATAAATTGAATTTTTTTTTCATTCCTTCACACATAGAACCTATTATTACTTATACACACATAACATAAGTTATTCAGATTGGGACAAGTCAACTTGTATACCTTCCTAAGATGGCTCTGAAAATTTAGATCCATACCCAATTAGTTTAACCATTGGGTATCGGATCATACGAGTCGGGATGGGTCGATCGGGTAGAAATTGACACTCCCAATATTATTATATGTGCAAACATATATTTAACGATAATAATAATGGCAACATGATAATGGAGATGGTGATGACAACTACGAGGACAACGACTACAAGAGCAATATGACAACAATGGCGATGACGATGATGATTATGATGATGATGATGATGTCAATTACAATAACAATAATATATAATGATATATAATAGTGATTCATGCTTGATGATGATGATGATGATGATTTTGGATTGATATGGTTCAGCTAGAGCATAATTTGAGGATTAAATATTATATATGTTGGGGTGACATCATGGACGGATCTCATTGTATTGAAAAGGTGGCTAAGCCACCCCAATGATTTTAAAATTTTAGTTATGTATATATATTGAAATATAATTAAATTTTATTTTTTTATAATTTTTTATATAGTCCAGCCCCCCTCAATAATAATCAAATGTTTACTTGTAGTTAGTGGTTCGAGCTCTATTTTGTAGTTGAAATGTCTTGAGTTCAAATTCCACTCACCACATTATGCATTTTAATTTTCAGCCCCCTTTAAAAAATTCTAGTTCCGCCCCTGGGTGACATTATGCCCCATTAATTATATTCTTTTATCCTCGCTTATCTATGATTGAGTTATTAATATTTGAAATAAGTGATAAAATAATCTGATCTATGTATGGGTTTTTATAGGACTAAGATACTTTATCAATGAAATTAAAAGACATACTTTTGAAGAATCTACGACTTAATTAAAAATCTGGAAAGATACTTTGTTCTCAACATTCTAATAAATACATAATTAGGCCTAATTAGTATATGGACTCCTGAGTCCCAATGTGCCTCCATCAGATATTCATAGTATACACATATTCCATTATTAGAACATCTGTAGAAAGAATATAAGTTTGATGCGTAATGCTTCCATCTTGTTGAGAATAAAGATAGTGAGAGGGATAAAATAGAAAAAGGGCAAAATTGTAAATAGAAAAACTAATAGGCATCTTTATTGCATAAGTAGGATATAAATACCCATATATATCAGAGAAACAATAAGCTGGCTGATCTCTCAAATATTAAGGAAGCATGTAGCGGATAGGAATATATAAATACCCATATCAGAGAAATTGTAAAACAATATATTCATAACAGGGAAATAACAATAGAAGAGATATCCTCATATTTATAAAGAAAATCTCAATATTCAAAACTTTACACATCTTCTCCAATTCCATCTAGTAAATAAACAGAAAAAATTGAACACAAATGAAAATGCACTGCATATATGAGGGTAAAGATTTTAACACAGCAATTTTGGCTTCATGCAGCGCACGGAGTATAAAATCAAAACAGTCCTGCATATGGTCGTTCGTACGTTCCATGAAGCCAAAACTACTCTGTTAAAATATTTACCCATATTTTTCTCTTAACAAACAAGATAAATATGCAATAAGAATCTGTGCATATGATAGAAGACTTATCTAACTTTCTTCATGGAATTAAAAATACAAGAAATTAATTTTAGAATTGGTAACATTCTGTCAAGAAAATTAAAGGTTCTCTCATGAAATTGGAATAAGAAAATTGCTGTACAGTTTGTAATGTTGGAAAGGTTTTAATTTGTGATTGCTTTCAGTAGCCATAAAATACAAGAATTTGTTCATTAATGAATTGTAATCAGCCTATTTTACCCCCATTTCAGTTATTCTCGCACAATTTAATATAATAAATATTAAAAAAATGGAAAATTTAGACTTAACTATGTATGCTTTTTGTTTAGCTTATCCCAAAGAAGCCAACAATAAAATTTAAAAGCCAACAAAAAAAAATTCACTATTTTGTTTCCTTACGCATTTACTTTTGTTGTTTAATTTGTTAACTTTCCTTATGAAGAATAATATTCTTGTTCATATTCCATTTATGAAGAAAAAAAAGTAAAAGCATGCAAGAAAATTGAATTAAATAATAAAATCCAAATTAGAAAGAAATATTACAAAACAACCCAGTAATATCAAATTTATCAAATAAACGATAAAAAAATTTAAGTTCGGAGGATCAAAAACAGAAGTGCAATGACGGCTCTTAATTAATTATCACACTAAAAAGTTGGAGAACATTAATTACCGAAATTTATAGAAGTCAAAAAGGCACTTCGATTCTTGCAAAATTATAATTATGTGAGATTACAGAAGCTATATAAAAAAAAAATATTACTTATTTAGATAATAAAAGATAAACCAAGCTGCCAAAAGAGGTATATATACTTCTAGCAGTATAATTAATGCTGTAATATAGCTATGTTGATAGCTAAATTTATATTATGCCAAATATTATCATGTATTCTAGGTACAATATAAACTACTATCCATTGGTATTTTCCAGAAACTGATTATAAGAATATCATCTAATTTCGCAGGATACAAGAAACAAAATATATAGGAGGCCTCACAAATGTCTAAACAAATTTAATCTATATATATGGAATAACCATGACGCATAAGTTTCAAAGAAAAAAATAGCGAGAAATAAATACATAAATTAATACATCAAATCAAAATAAGTAATTGAAAAGGGGGAACTGTTAAGGAGATTCAAAGTCAAGGCATATATACCTCAGTGGATACTAAAAAGGGTAAATGAGTGGATTTAGTTCTTAATTTTTTTAGCAAAAAAACAATAAGCTGGCTCTCTCAAATATTAAGGAAGCATGTAGCGGATAGGAATTACGAGAAAAATAAAATAACAACAAAACAACAACAGTAATAATGATAATAAATAATAATAGTAATAAAATCATATCCTTTACATATGAAGTAAAATATCCAATTTCAAATTCGTTCCTCTCTTTACAAAAAAAATGAACATAATAAATGGAGAATATAGGAATTTCTTCTTTTTCTGAAATAAAAGGGGGAAAATATGACTTCATTTGACTCATATATAACTGGAGAACAATGGGAAGATGGAGAAGAATAAGATAGGAATTAATTACCTGATAACAAGCTGACATCTGAAGACCATAATTAAATAGCACTGGCCTGCTTGTAATTTCTGAAGTCTCTCTAAAAAATAATAAATAGTCAGAACATTTGCCGATGCAGCATCATCAAGATTCTCATACCATAACCCAATATAAATCATATAACCAGTAAGAAAATATGAAATTAGATTTATGTGAATCTTGAAGGTGCTGCACCCGCAAACTCTGACTGATATCGACCAGCGAGCGACCGAGCGAGTGAGAATAGATCAGAGAGAGATAGGTCTGGTTCCTCTAGCTAGGATTATCTACTTATAAAAGAGATAAAGAGAGAGAGAGAGAGAGAGAGAGGAAAACAGGCAGATAAGTAAAAGGAGAAAAAAATAAGATGCTTTATTTCTGATTCATGAAGTAGAAAGTAAAAAGTATATATATAGAAACTAGGTCGGATCCTTTATTTGTGATTCATTCATGCTTAGAAAAACAATACCGTACCGAGGAAAAGCACACAAAAATATTTTGGGATGGAGGTGGGGGGTCATAGGTAGAAGGAGGAGAGGATAGAATCGAGCACATAAAAAAAAAAGAGGGGGAGGGGGAAGAGAGAGGGAGATTTAGTTGCACCGTCGCGTAAAATGTGAAAGGCAAAAGATGGGAATAATTAATGATTAGGTTTTAGATCTTGGAATAATGGGATATATATATATATATAACACGAGTAGAACTAGGGTGCTCCTAAGCTCACCAAGCCCTTCGTGAGCGCGACTCTAAAATCTATCGAATTGACTTCAAACGATATTTTCAAACCGTTAGATGTTCAATCTATATTAAAATGTACTTGGAGACCAAATTTTACATTTTTTGGAATTTTTTTACTATTTATTAAGATGGTTTGAAAATCGCTGTTTTCCAATGGTGCCGAATTTTAATAAAAACAGCGATTTTCAAACCATCTTAATAAATAGTAAAAAAATTCCAAAAAATGTAAAATTTGGTCTCCAAGTACATTTTAATATAGATTGAACATCTAACGGTTTGAAAATGTCGTTTGAAGTCAATTCGATAGGTTTTAGAGTCGCGCTCACAAAGGGCTTGGTGAGCTTAGGAGCACCCTAGTTCTACTCTATATAACACTATCAATTTTTTTATTTTTTAGGTGATATTTTTTTTCTCTCTTTTTTTATGTCTATTCACAGTTCACCACGGATAAAATATTAGTGGCAATGTTTTGAATTCAGTACATAGTGGCAATGTTATATATATATATATATATAGAGTATGGCTAATGTGCTTTCTCTAGAACTTCGGCCTCGTGCTTCTGGGGACATATCTTAGTGTTTGATGTTCAAACAACAAATTTAAACCGTTAGATGTTCAATCTATATTAAAATGTACTTGGAGACCAAATTTTACATTTTTTGGAATTTTTTACTATTTATTAAGCCACTTTGAAAATTCCAGATCATATGGTCCAGACTGTTTTTACTGTTCACCGGATCTGGAATTTTCAAAGTGGCATAATAAATAGTAAAAAAATTCCAAAAAATTTAAAATTTGGTCTCCAAGTACAGTTTAATATAGATTGAACATCAAACGGTTTGAATTTGTTGTTTGAACATCAAACACTAAGATATGCCCCCGGAAGCACGAAGCCGAAGTTCTAGAGGAAGCACATTAGCCATACTCTATATATATATATATAGGAGTTGGCTACGGTGCTACATGTAGCATAGAGGGCCTCCGTGCAACGGCTCAATATTTGAGTTTTCAAAATTCTAACGGTCGATTCGAACCGTTCAACATGATCTCTATATGAATATGTACTTGCAAACCAAATTTTACATTTTTTAGAATTTTTTTACTATTTTTTTAGATAGGTAGAAAATCACTTGATCTGAATGGTACAGAATTTTCAGATCAAGTGATTTTCTACCTATCTAAAAAAATAGTAAAAAAATTCTAAAAAATGTAAAATTTGGTTTGCAAGTACATATTCATATGGAGATCATGTTGAACGGTTCGGATCGATCGTTAGGATTTTGAAAACTCAAATATTGAGCCGTTGCACGGAGGCCCTCTATGCTACATGTAGCATATTAGCCAGATTCTATATATATAGGAGTTGGCTACGGTGCTATGCATAGCATAAAGGGCCTCCGTGCTACGGCTCAATATTTGAGTTTTCAAAATTCAAACAGTTGATCCGAACCGTTCAACATGATCTCCATATGAATATGTACTTGCAAACCAAATTCTAAAAAATGTAAAATTTGGTTTGCAAGTACATATTCATATAGAGATCATGTTGAACTGTTCGAATCGACCACTAGGATTTTGAAAACTCAAACGTTGAGCCGTAGCACGAAGGCCCTATATGCTATTGCGTAGCATATTAGCAATTTCCTATATATATATATATATATATATATATATATATATAGAGTGGCTAATATCAAAACGTTTGCACCAAGCCTCTCGTGCAACCAAGTTGTTTTCGGGTTTTCAAAGTCCAAACGGTCGACCCGAACCGTTAGATGTTCAATCTATATTAAAATATGCTTGGAGACCAAATTTTACATTTTTTGGAATTTTTTTGCTATTTATTAAGCCACTTTGAAAATTGCTGATCCGGGTGAACAGTAAAAACAGTGCAACTAAATTCTGGACCATGTGATCAGCAATTTTCAAAGTGGCTTAATAAGTAGCAAAAAAATTCCAAAAAATGTAAAATTTGGTTTCCAAGCAGATTTTAATATAGAGATCACATCTAACGGCTCGGATCGACCGTTTGGACTTTGAAAATCCGAAAACGACTTGGTTGCACGAGAAGGCTTGGTGCAAACGTTTTAATATTAGCCTCTCTATATATATATATATATATATATATATTTATATATGAGTGAGGCTACGGTGCTATGCATAGCACGGATCGGGTCCGTGCTACGGTTCAAAATTTGACTTTTCAAAATCCTAACGGTCGATCCGAACCGTTCAACATGATTATAAAATGAATATGTACTTGCAAACCAAATTTTACATTTTTTCGAATTTGTTTACTATTTTTTTAGATAGGCTATTTTTGGATGGTCCAGAATGTTCAGATCAAGTGATTTTCGAAAAAATAGTAAACAAATTCGAAAAAATGTAAAATTTGGTTTGCAAGTACATATTCATTTTATAATCATGTTGAACAGTTCGGATCGACCGTTAGAATTTTAAAAGTCAAATTTTAAGCCGTAGCACGGACCCAAACGGTACTATGCATAGCACCGTAGCCTCACTCTTTATATATATATAAGAGTGAGCCTATGGTGCTATGCATAGCACGGATGGCTAGTGTACTACGGCTCAATATGGTACTTTTTAAAATCCTAACGGTCGATCCAACCATTCAATGTGATAACCATATGAATATGTACTTGCAAACTAAATTTTATATTTTTTCGAATTTTTTACTATTTTTTTAGATAGGTAGAATTTTGATGGTCCAGAATTTTCAGAAAACACTGATTTTTCTACCTATCTAAAAAAATAGTAAAAAAATTCGAAAAAATATAAAATTTAGTTTGCAAGTACATATTCATATGGTTATCACATTGAACGGTTGGATCGACCGTTAGGATTTTAAAAAGTACCATATTGAGCCGTAGTACACTAGCCATCCGTGCTATGCATAGCACCATAGCCTCACTCTATATATAATATATATATATTATTTATTATCTAAGCCGATATTTTTATTAATACCCAAAAAAAAAAAATTATCAAATCTGCTCCCGCCCCAAACTTATTTTTATTTCTACCCCAACCGCCCGTCCACTGGGCGGTCCAATTTCCTTAGCTGACCGCCCAGCAGCTGGGCGGTCCACTCTTCATACCTGACCGCCCAGCTGCTGGGCGGTCCGCTATTGTTATTTTTTTTTTTATGGCGGTTTTATGTTTTAATTTGTTTGAATGTTATATATTAAATTGTTGTAATGATTTGTTTGAATGTTTTATATTAAATTGTATGATATATATTTATTATTTGTTGACGATTATATTTTTATAATTGACGATTATTTTTATATGTTATGTAATTGTGTAGTTTTAATATAATTGATTAGTTTTATATTAGGTTTGTTAATGTTTAAATGTTTCTAAATGGTAATCTAAATAGTAAGTCTAAACAACAAAAGTAGGTAATCTAAATGGTAAGTCTAAACATGAAACATAACAGTCCAAACATGAAATATAATAATCCAAACATAAAATACTAGAAACCTATCAAACTAAAAAAAATATAAAAACCCTAACGGCGATGACGAGGGCGAGGTCCGGAGAGCTCCAACCTAGTAGGTGCATGGCGGTCCCTCTACGACGGCGGACGCCTCTGGGGAACCTCATCCACCTGCATGTCATCGTGTACGGCCTCGCGCGCCCATGGGTCCTCCCTCAGGTGTAATGCATGCTCCCCATGGATCACCGCCTGTGTACGCAACACCCACGGATCGGCCTCCCAAGTAGGAGGATACGTGGCCAGAGGCGGTGTGCCAAATATAGCAGAGGCAAAGCCATCTGCAATCTGTGCCCTACTCCCACAGTCCTCCACGATCGGTGCACTGTGTTGGAGCATTTGACATCCTATCGTTCTCCAACTTTTTCTCGCCATGCACACCAAGCTGTGTGCCACTCCTCTAATACCCGTCAAAATCTACACACATTGTATTTTCATTATTATTATTAGAAGACGAATAAATAACTACAATTTTTTAAGCATGTCAGTTTCATTTAAACATACTGAACGAGCATGGATCGGGCCGAAAGGCAAGTAAGTCCTAGATCCGTCACCCGTGAGTCTCCGTCGAAGAGCATCACCATAGTCCCCCTGTAGATAAATCGTCGGCATGCCCCATCTCTGGTACCAGACTAAATATCGCACTCTCCAAGGCCCGACCGGCATAGGGGCATCTGGAGCTGGAGGTGGGGTCCATAAGTGATCCTCCGGCCTTGCAGCACGCTGGTAATGCTCTCAGAAACGTCCCCGTCTAGTTCTGACCATACTACATTTCAATAAACAGAAGATTCTATCTTATAAATCCTGATTTATAAACCCTAACTTATAAACTCCATTTCTGTCAACCCTAAACCCTAATTTAACAATTCAACCCTAAACCCTAATTTAAACAATTCAACCCTAAACCCTAATTTAACAATTCAACCCGATTTTAACAATTCAACCCTAAACCCTAATTTATCAATTCAACCCTAAACCCTAATTTAACCATTCAACCCAAATTTAACAATTCAACCCTAATTTAACAAATTCAACCCTAAACCCAAATTTAACAATTCAACCCTAATTTATCAATTCAACCCTAAACCCAAATTTAACAATTCAACCCTAAACCCTAATTTAACCATTCAACCCTAAATTAACAATTCAACCCAAATTTAACAATTCAACCCTAAACCCTAATTTAACAATTCAACCCTAATTTAAACAATTCAACCCTAATTTAACAATTCAACCCTAAATCCTAATTTAACAATTCAACCCTAAACTTGGAAACCCTAATTTTGAACAATTCAATCGTGTCGGGAAAATCAACAACCCGCACACCCTAATTAACAATTCAATTCTACCAATCGTTCCAATGCCAATACAAGATACAAAATATAAATTAAAAAAATTATTTAGAAACTTACTCGAAAATAATCGGATTGTCGCGAGATGGCCGAAAATTAGGATTCGGGTGAGAGAGAGAGAGAGAGGAAGAGAGAGAGAGAGGAAGAGGGAAAGGAAGAGAGAGAGAGGGTGGCAGATTTGAAGAGAGAGAGGAAGAGAGGAAGAGAGAGAGAGGAAGAGAGGAAGAGAGGGAGAGAGGAAGAGAGGAGAGAGAGAGGGACTTTGGGAGGTTTCGGGCGGCGGGGCGGCGGCGAAGCGGGGCGGCGGGGAGGCAGAGAAGAAGAGAGAGAGAGATGGGCGGTTCAATGGGGGTCGGACCGCTTTAAAAAAAAAAAAAAGAGCGGACCGCCCAGCAGCTGGGCGGTCAGCTATGAAAAGTGGACCGCCCAGCTGCTGGGCGGTCAGGTGGGGAAATTGGACCGCCCAGTGGACGGGCGGTTGGGGTAGAAATAAAAATAAGTTTGGGGTGGGAGCAGATTTGATAATTTGTTTTTTTTTTGGGTATTAATAAAAATATCGGTTATCTAAGGGTTGTCCAAAACAACACTGTCTTTATTATTTGTGCGTTGCATGAAAACAAAACAGTATTGTCAGTATCTTAACCATTTACAACTTTCAGCAACGAAGTTTAGTTTATTATTTATTTTAATTAAAACCTAGGAAACAATTGTATTGTATGTCTTAAAAAAACAATTGTAAGCATGTAAGGCGAGAAACATAATATATCTAATAAGGATTATGACTTGTTAATAAGGGATTATCTTCACAACTTAAATTACATTTTCCAAAATAAGTAAAAAAAATTGAAAAGGAAAAATTATAATCATGTTATTAACCTTATAAATTGATATATATTCAATTTAAGTATCATCTAATATTCAATCAAATACCATTATACAAATATGCATTGTTAAAAGTATTAATTTTATTAATGAATCGTAAAACTTACATCAAAATTCCAGGTCCTATATATTGAAACTGTTGAATATAAAAATTACAATTCATCTATATATGGTCAAGAATCTCAACTCTTCCGGATCGATCCGACAATTAGTTATCCAAATAGCGTTATTGCCAATAGCCACAGCAACCAATTTTAGGTAACGATATTGACAGAGCAATTTTAGCTTGAGGCAGCGTAAGATTAATAGAGATAACAAAAAATATATATAATTAATGAGCTGGATATAGTCAAAATAGCTCTGTCAATATATATACCTAATTTGATGGGATGAAATTATCATCACAGCAATGATAATATTAGCAAAGTAATACCAGGCTAAATATCAAGCCAGAATCTAATTATGTTGACAGCTCATTGAAAAATGAATCATTTGTTGGGGGATTGAGATATTTGACGCTGATTTAAATTCAACATGTTAGACTCTTCTTGCTGTTGAATTTTCCTTCTTGATATTCGATTGGCAGGGATTTTCGTAAAGATGGCAAAACATGATTCGACTCAAAATCTCATTTCATTATATGCACTCGAATCTAATCTAATTCGACTTCTTTTTTCTCCAAAAATCAAATTATCCTGAACAATTTGAAATATGAAACGATCCCAACTCCCAAGACGTTGGACAACCTATAATGACCCAATTCAACAAGTTAATTTATTTTCTGTAATAATAATAGTATAAACACATATTGTAAATTTGTAATAATATAAACAGTTATTATAATAATAGTATAAATACATGTTGGAATAATATCAATACTTGATTCAAAAGTATATACAAGGACTAATCATCCATTTTTTAACATTTTAAATAATTATTTTATTATTATTTTATTAATATAAACACATATTGTAATAATATAAATATATGCTGCAATAATATAACAGGTGAATTTTTGCGTGGACCATGCAAAATAATGTCCTTTTTTGTAAAAATTTCGACAACCCGAAGCGCAGCCAATAACGAGGTAAAAATTACAAAACACCGAGTGTGTTTTTATTTTCCACAGAAGATCAATTCGCATTTCTAGGCACAACACATAGCCTCAACCCTCAAGGCATCGGATCCGCATCCTATCAGGTACCTGACTCAACACAATTCAAACGGACAGTCCAGATTTATTGTCAGCCGGTGCTTGTTCCGAATGGCGCAGGAGGCAGTATTATTTGTGCTTTGAGATTCACATCCCCTCAGGTTACCAGACTGAGTACAATTGAAACGGACGTCCCAAATTTATTCTCACTCGGTGCTTGTTCCGGATAGCGCAGGGGCAATATTATTTGGGCTTTGAGATTCGTGCCAAGTTAAAAAGAACAATTTTGGGCCGTCCGATTCAATTGTACACAGTCCGATAACCTGAGGGATGTGAATTCCAAGGGATCCTCCGAGAAATCTCAACTTTTGCGTTACCGACTTATATGGTGCCTATTCGGGGATAGCGCAGGACTAGTATTAGTTGTGCTTTGTGATTCGTGCAGAACGTATTTGAATGGTTGAGATTTTCCAAAAAAAAACACAAAGTTGAGATATCTCAGATGATAGCGTATGCTGACGTAGTGCATCCACGTCACCATGTCTTCTGTTATTTTATTTCATGTGATGATGTGAAGCCGAAAAACTGACTCACTACATGTATGTAAGATATGGCGTAATCTCATAAGATCTGTACTGCACTTGTCTGGTCGGCTGGTCCCGTGGGTAACAATAACAGCGACGGAAGGTACTTTTGGCTGGGAAGTTTCTTAATAGCCTTCTGATTTTGATATAAACGGTCCACATTACTTTTTTTAAAAGATAGTTGTTATATTGGCAGGTTACCCAACCATTACATATTTAAAATATAAAAATACGGTATAGTTGAGAGATATATTAACCCTACTTAATAACAACAATAGATATAGTTAATAGTTTTAATACATGAAGTAATGATGATAATGGCAATATAATATTAATAATAACATAATTATTACTGTATCCTCCAGCTTCCGACATTTTTATTAATATCCAAAGTTTAATACAAATTATTAATTATACCCAGACTCCCATCAATTATCGAAATATACCCAAGCCGGTCATTTTCTGGCCGGCTATGTTCCCTCCCTAAGCCGGCCAGAAAATGGCCGGCTTAGTACTTTTTTTTTTTTTTTTTAAAACCCCAAAAACTCTATAAAAGAGCATCCAGAGGCAGTCGCCTTCACACATCCCGAGGCAGTCTCCTTCAGGTAATAAAAAATTATTTTTTTATTATTATGTTTTATTTTATAGATTAATTAATTGTTTTCTATTTACTTAATTGTTTACTATTTACTTAATTGTATACTATTTACTTAATTGTTTACTATTTAGTTAATTGTTTACTATTTAGTTAATTGTTTACTATTTAGTTAATTGTATACTATTTACTTAATTGTATACTATTTAGTTAATTGTTTACTATTTAGTTAATTGTTTACTATTTAGTTAATTGTTTACTATTTAGTTAATTGTTTACTATTTACTTAATTGTTTACCATTTACTTAATTGTTTACCATTTACTTAATTGTTTACCATTTACTTAATTGTTGACCATTTACTTAATTGTTGACCATTTACTTAATTGTTTACTATTTAGTTAATTGTTTACTATTTAGTTAATTGTTTACTATTTAGTTAATTGTTTACTATTTACTTAATTGTTTACTATTTACTTAATTGTTTACTATTTACTTAATTGTTTACTATTTACTTAATTGTTTACCATTTACTTAATTGTTTACTATTTACTTAATTGTTTACTATTTACTTAATTGTTGACCATTTACTTAATTGTTTACTATTTACTTAATTGTTTACTATTTACTTAATTGTTTACTATTTAGTTAATTGTTTACTATTTACTTAATTGTTTAATATTTACTTAATTGTTTACTATTTACTTAATTGTTGACCATTTACTTAATAGTTTACCATTTAACCAATTGTTGACCATTTACTTAATTGTTGACCATTTACTTAATTGTTCACCATTTACTTAATTGTTCACCATTTACTTAATTGTTCACCAGTCAATTGTTTACTATTTAGTTACCTGACAATTGTTTACCATTTAGTAACCTGACAATTGTTTACCATTTTCTAAAATGTAGTTTATTTACCATGGCCTTTATTTCATTACACTATGGTGGGAAGATGCTTAATAGTGCACAAGGGGCGTATTACAACAAAGATGCAGCTCATTCATTGATGATTCCAGATGACATCTCACTTTTGGACCTGAAATCCATAGTTTACACACACACCGGTTACAACCCAGAAAGGTGTGACCTAGAATTGGCAACCCGATATTGCCATCCCTCCAGCGGAAAATTTATGGTTGCGAAACTGGTAGATGAGACTACGTGGAGAGGCATGTTTGGTCATTTGAGGCCGCTTAGTGGCCGGACTGATACGCACCCGTTCCCAGACCTCAATGATGTTTCTGAGTTTAGAGAAGCAGATATTGGTTATTATGGGCAACGGATTAAGTACAAAGGTGAGTTGTGTGCAAACCTATATTTTAAAACCAAAGAAGACCTAATGAAGAAGGTCAGAGAGCACCATATAACTAAGAATCAGGAGTTCAGATCTCAGAAAAGTGACAGGGATCGGGTTACTCTGTCGTGCAAGGACAAGAATTGCCGTTACGAGCTTAGGGCAAAGCCGACGGGATGTGGAGACGCATGGGTTATAACTAAGCAAGACAGGCCTCACACATGTAGGACTGAGAGTACGAGGGTCGACCACGAATGTCTGACGGCAGCACTCATTGCCGATGTCATTGAGAACGCCATTAAAAAGGACCCGTGTATGAGCATCCAGACGGTGGCAGACATTGTTTTGTCTGTGTATGACAAGGTGACACCTAAATACAACCGACTGTGGAGGGGCCGTGAGCTGGCAATAGCCCGGCAATTTGGGAGTTGGGAGATTTCATACAGCTTGCTGAGACCACTGTTGCTTGCAATTTGCCACAACAATCCCAACTCGATCCACCAATTTCTGACCAGCCCGGTACGGAATAAGGAAACAGGACTAATCATGCCAGGTGTTGCCCAGTTCAGAGCCGTAGCCTGGGTGTTTGGTCCATGCATTGCGGCGTTCCAGTACCTGAGACCAGTGATCAGCATCGATGCCTGCTTCTTGTCTGGGCGATACGAGGGGAGGCTTTTGATAGCTTGCGGCTACGATGCCGAGAACCAATTGTTGCCTATTGCATTTGCAATTGTACGTCAGGAGGATACTGAGAATTGGGGTTTTTTCTTACAGTGGTTGAGGAATGAAGTGCTCGGCCCGTGTAAATTTGTATGTGTCATATCGGACCAGCACAAGGGGATCAAAGCTGCATTGACAGCTGAATACGGATGGCCTCCCGAGCTCTTTGTGCACAGGTATTGTATGCAGCATGTTGCTGACAACTTAGTCACGAACTGTGGAGGAGACAGATGGTACGGATGGAGGTTCAGGGAAGGAGCAAAGAGGAAGAAGCCGAGAAGATTACAAGAGATGTTCCAAGATTTTGCTCATGTATGTCTAACTTATAACATTTCGTTTAATTATCTTATAAGAATTTTATGAAAATGAAATAACACCCATTTGTTTTTGTGCAGCAAAATCCGAAGTGCAATGCATATTTAAAGAGAGTGGGCAAAGTACGTCCTAATGATGTGATGGAGCCGTCCAATTATGAGAAAATTTTCCAAACCTGTGACGGAGGATACCGGTTTGGTATCATGACAACAAACGGCTCCGAGTCGCTCAACAATGTCTTCCGAACGAGTCGTAGATTGCCTGTTTGTGCCATTGTGGAGGATACGTTCTACACGTGCAACAGATGGTTTGTTCAGCGGCGTCAGCGAGCAATGGAATTACAGAAGATCAATGCGGCGTCAGCGGCGTCAGCGGCGTCAGCGAGCAATGGAATTACAGGTTCTGTCTGACCGGGTTTTGCAGAAGATCAGAAAACGTTGGGAGAAAGCTGGAAAAATGCGGGTGGTGCGTTACACGCAGGGCCAAGGTCATTACCAAGTTTCATCCCCAAATGAGTACGTTCCTTGCACCCGTAGCGACATGGGCAACATGGAACCCACTCACAGGGAGTTCATGTATATTGTGACGCGCGGTCCCGACAGACAAATGGAATGCACTTGCAGAGGTATCCAATTAACTTCTATTCCGTGCGCTCATGTCTTAGCTGTTTGCCGTGACCGAAACTGGCAAGAGGACGACTTTGTTGCAGACTGGTATAAAACACCCTATCTTGTGAGTACTTGGAGCCATGTGTTCAATCCAATTGGCAATATGGGAGACTGGCCTCCTAATGTTGGAGACAGAATCCTTCCGAGTAGTGGTTGGATTAGGAAGGGGAGGCGAAAACACACCCGTCATGTAATGACGATGGATGAAATGGAAGGTAGACGAAAGGGGCATCATCCTCGCCGTTCCACTTCCGATAGGCAATGAAGAGGTATGTAACATTCATCCAAAATTATTTTTCTTTTCAATTTATACCAACTTACTAAGTAACACATGCAAATGCAGAGGCAAGAATCGCAGCAAATACGGCAGAAAATGAGCGAGTAATGGCGTCGGGAAGTGGGTCCGGAGGGTCAACAATTAAGTAAATAGTAAACAATTAAGTAAATAGTAAACAATTAAGTAAATAGTAAACAATTAAGTAAATAGTAAATAATTAACTAAATAGTAAACAATTAACTAAATAGTAAACAATTAAGTAAATGGTCAACAATTAAGTAAATAGTAAACAATTAAGTAAATAGTAAACAATTAAGTAAATGGTCAACAATTAAGTAAATAGTAAACAATTAAGTAAATAGTAAACAATTAACTAAATAGTAAACAATTAACTAAATAGTAAACAATTAACTAAATAGTAAACAATTAACTAAATAGTATACAATTAACTAAATAGTATACAATTAACTAAATAGTAAACAATTAACTAAATAGTAAACAATTAACTAAATAGTAAACAATTAACTAAATAGTATACAATTAAGTAAATAGTAAACAATTAAGTAAATAGAAAACAATTAATTAATCTATAAAATAAAACATAATAATAAAAAAATAATAATAATAATAATAATAAAAATAATAAAAAATAAAAAAATTTATTACCTGAAGGAGACTGCCTCGGGATGTGTGAAGGCGACTGCCTCGGGATGCTCTTTTATAGAGTTTTTGGGGTTTTAAAAAAAAAAAAGTACTAAGCCGGTCATTTTCTGGCCGGCTTAGGGAGGGAACATAGCCGGCCAGAAAATGGCCGGCTTGGGTATATTTCGATAATTGATGGGAGTCTGGGTATAATTAATAATTTGTATTAAACTTTGGATATTAATAAAAATGTCGGCTCCAGCTTTATTTTTCCATTGTGAGAAATAAATATTTTATGATAAATTGACCATCTAACCCTACTTTTAAAAGCGAAAAATCCTGGGGAAATATAGAACTTCTCCTAGAAAACCTTGATTTTGAAATATTTAACGGCTCAACCCCGTATCAGAAAATGTTTAGAATTAGTTTCAAATATTGGAAACTTTTATTGTAGCCTTGGAAATATGAGAAAAAATAGTTTGTATTGTAATAATAAATAATAATGACCAAACACAGATCCAGTGTTGTAAATAACGGTATGCGTTCGTCGGACGGACAGGTACCACCAAGCGATTAATCGGAAATAATCGGAAATAATCAGTCATAATCGGAAATAATCAGTTATAATCGGGAATAATCGATCAATTAGTCGGAAAATGTGACAGTTTGATCACCGCCAACGACTAATCAGTCTAAACGGATGTTTTTACAACACTACGCAGATCCAATGCTAGTCTGCTAGATACTCTTTTGGGGTTTTTCTATCATTAATGCATTATTGCCTAGCTGGCTAGCTAGGTAGTAAAACAAAATTTTAAGGCCGTAAATGGCGCCATCTATTATCTATACCAAATTACCTCAAAACAGATCTGAAGACAATGGTACCAAAGTCACCTTCCTAAGATTCGATCCAAGAAACTTTTAGGAGGGACCAAAATGTGTCAAGATTTTTTCTGCTTCAATCCTATATTGCACAACTTTCATGTAAATATTTTTTCTTGTACCTTTTTCTTCATTTTTTTTTCTTGTAATTACTGACATCTCTGATGTCATCTTGAATGAAAATTGGAGGGAAGATCTTCATATTTTATCTCTGAAAAATTATATATTGCACTTTATCTCTAATAACTTGTTGTTTGTTCTCTGATAAGACAATATTAATTAATAACTCTAGCAAAGTATAGATGAAAGATAAATTATTCATATTCCTGTCTTGTTAATTTTTTTTTTTTTTTATTTATTTGGTTCAACTCAGGTTCATATAGAAACTTTTTGTGAACACATTTTGTTGGAACTGATAATTACCATATGAAGTCTTAGTAGCGAATCTATCTTAATTTCGTAATTATATGTCAACGGTAAAATATGCAAATCCAAAAATTTAGTGTTTGTGATCTTTTATTTGATTAGGAAGTTGCCAAATTATACGGTAAGTCCTAAATCAGAATCAAATCGTTGCTCTTTAAATTAATTTATTGATCTTGTACACGAAAATTTATGGGTGATGATACTTAACACACTATTTTTTTATTTGAACACAACAGCTTCAATTTTTTTAATTTTATAGACATTTTTAACCCTCCACACATATATCTTTCAACTGCTATTTTGATTTTCCGAAGATTATGAAATCTTCTAGCACAAAGACCATTTATTAGTTGCTATATATTCTTCATTATTAAATCTTTATCTAATTTGAATATATTTAGTGTAGTATAAGAAGTATAATGGTAAATTTTACTATATTATTATTTTGTTTAGCAAATTCAAGATGATTAATTTATTCGTATTGTTTTAAAGCATGGATAAATTCAAAGTAACACCAATTGAAAAAGAATAATTATTTGAGTACCCTCACTCCTGTACTCTCAAAATCCCCACACTTCATTTAGAGAAATTATATACCATGGTCCCCACTAATTATATGCTCCCACTAATTATTATTCTAAAAAGATATTATATGGTCCCCCTTCTCAGTCTCCGTACTCGTCCTCGCGTCAACTTTCATAGATATAAATACTTGGAAAATAAGATATTAACACTTGAAAAATAAGATATTAATACTTTGATGCGTAACTTGTTATGATAATCCCTTTTCCAGTCCCCCAATTGTACCCGCATCAACCTTCCTCTAATAAAGTAGTGGGGACCCTGTATCACCGCATCAACCTAATCAGTCATCCCTGCGTCAACCTTTCTCTAACAAAAATAGTTGACCACATAGGTATAAATACTTCAGTGCAAAGGTATAAATATAATACTTGCAATACTTGATATTAATACTTTCAGACATCTTCTAGTGTCATATTTAAAAAATAATTGCAAGTATAGAAATAAATACTTGCACTCCAAGGTATAAATACTTGTGTGGCGATGAGCCCAAAAGTACGTCATCATGGATATCATTTGAAAGAGAAAATTACGTAGAAAATATTCATGGTTTTAGATTAGCAAAATTCCTCACAGATTGTCAGAAATATAGACAAGATTGAACGGAGAAAAAAAAAATCCACCTCTAAAAACGTGTATGGTCCCCCCATGTAGTTTGAGTGGTCCCCCACATGTATTTATGGTGCAGGTAAGTTTGGGAGATTTGGTTGAGTTGATAATTATTTACTTAAAAATTGTTCACCTCATAGGTATAAATATTTTCGTGCATAGGTATAAATACTTCATTACATATGTATTAATACTTTAGAAAAAAAATTCAGTGCTAGAGTTTTTGCAGTCCCCCCAGATAGTTATGGTAGTTATGGTGTGGGTACAATATGGGTACTATAGCGTGGATACTATTATCAACTTCCATTGAAAAAATAACTGCAATAAAAGTATAAGATTATTATTGCAATGGAGTTTTTTTGTTTTAAAATAATGTTGAGAGAAGTTGTGGAATAGACTATTTTATTTATTAATTTATGTTGAGATAAAAAGTTGGTTAGTTCTAGTGTACACATTATTTATTTATTTTACTTAATTTTTATTACCTTGTAGCATTTATGTTTAGATTAATTTCTGAAAACTCTCCATTGTTTTTTTAATATGGTCATGTATTCTATTATTATGTAATTTACTAATAGATTTTAATCTTATTTCTAAAAATGAAGACAAATTATTAATTGCTATCATATACATATGGTTAAGATTACTTTTAGTCCAAATAAGAAATCACATAAGATACATGTTAATTTTAATGAACTAAATCAGTTAGAAAATAAAGATAAACAATTATGAATGAAAGGAGTTGTCGAAGAAAACAATTAAAGAATGGCCAAATTGCTTACAGATCATCAACCAATAAGATACAGGTTTATTTCTTCATATTATTTTCATAACTAGAGTTTTCACCTAATACATTTTCTTTTCAAAGAATAGAAATAATAAAACTAAAAACCCATTCTTTACATGAGGAAAAATTATTCGTTCAACCAACTTTTTTAGCTTATAATATTTTGTTTCAATACGAGTTTATTTTCAATTAATAGAGTTTTTAGTGTCTTTTTGTTGAACTACAGTAATTTATTTTGAATGTAGTTTGTACTTTTTTTTCCCAAAACTTAATAATATAAAATTGGTATGAACCATCTAATGCATATAAGTAACAATAAACAAATAAATAAAGTGACATATGATGCAAATCCAACTAAGTTGACTAAAGTTACTAAAAAAATAAGATTTTTTCCTCAATAAATGGTTGCTTAGTAAATTATTTTAGCTATACTTTTCAGTTTATAAAAAAAATCAAACATTCCCTGCAGGTTCTTGAAGATTTCATTAGGCATTTTATTTATGGAAATAAGATAAATAAGCAATGACCATCAATATAAAGAAAGTGTATTTTAAAAAAGATATGACATTTAGAGAGCAGTTAAGCAAGGGCCAATTTGTCCATACAAATAAAATATTTGAATTTGTTGTGTTAATAAAAACATTGCTTGTGTTAGTATCATCACCCAAATTTATTTTATGATACTCGATGTGAATGCATTAATGCTTGTGATGTTGAATGAGTGTCATGTTTAGATTCACTTGATGTTTGGATTTCACAACTAATTTCGAAAGGTCATGGTCCAAAACCTCAGAGGCAGAACTCGACTTTGAGTATGGAGAGACCTAACCGACTAAACATCATATGTTTAAAAAATATTTTAATAAAAACCAAAATCTATATAACACCAAATCATATGATTCTTTACTATTTGATTTCATAAAATACAATAAATAGCTAACACCAATAAAATGACATGTTTATCAAAATAAAATAAAACATAAATAACATATTCATATACATATTTTCTTAAAAAATCAAATTCTTTTAAACAATTTATATATGCATCATTAAATACACTTCTACGTATACATCCCTGTCAGTGTTTTATTCATAACCATTCTATCACACCAAAATTATACCATTTTGGTAAACTGTGGCATCTATCTAACATAATGAACATAATTTTCTGTAGCAGTGAAAGCAATAAAGAAAAAGACATGGTAGAATGAAAGCAACAGACCTACCAAGACAATCTCCCATCTTTTGAATGTTGTAAATATTATCATTTGAATGTTGTGAATATGGTATGTTATAACCTAAAATAGTAAACAGTGGAACAGGTCTAAATCCGCAGTTAGCCTAACATAGTAGCCACATCTTTTATATACTGTAAATATTATTGTAGTTATTATTTCCTAGAAAAAAACCGTACAATCCTTTTGTTAAAAAAATGTGTCTAATTCGACTTTCCTGTATGATTCTCTCCTATATTACTTCTACCTTATAAAACATCTAACTTTTGTTGAAATTGAATGTGCAACTTTTATCCTAATGTAATTAAACTATGACTTTTGTACTATATTACTCGTCTTACATACTCATTCAAATTCTTACATAATATTCATTTAGCCTTGACCGTTGCCGAAGTAACAAGAGGCGCGCTGCTAGTGAAATGTAATGCTCATGACAAAATTAGATAAATGCACATGACTACAGGCAACACGATTTATATACAGGCAAATACCACAGAAAATATGACTCAACCAAACACCTATACATGCTCTAAATTAACTTTCTGAGTGAGTCTATGCTACTATGCATAGCACGGACTAGTCCGTACTACGGAGTCATATTTTCATTTTGAAAATTCTAATGGTCGATCTGAACCGTTGAACGTGATCCCCACATGAATATGTACTTGCAGACTAAATTTTATATTTTTTTCAATTTTTTTTTTTACTATATTTTAAGATAGGTAGAAAATCACTTGATCTGAAAATTCTGGACTATCAAAAAACTGTGATTTCTACCTATCTAAAAAAATAGTAAAAAAATTCTAAAAAATATAAAATTTAGTCTATTCTCAAATGGAAATCATGTTGAACGGTTCGGATCGACTATTATAATTTTAAAATGAAAATATTGATCCGTAGTACGGACCAATCCTATGCAGCATAGTACCATAGACTCACTCTAACTTTCTCTCATCATCATGTCACCAACCACTGAGAAGATAATATTATAATCATGTTTGAGATTTAAGGTTCGATGAGTACAGGTGAAAGGGTAGGGAATAAGTAATTTATTCCTGAATGATTAGTGATTACACCAATCACAATCCTTTAATTTTCTAGTCAACAGTTTAAATAATTCAATTGAAAAGGATCAACAGTTTGTGAAAAAATATTTGTTAATTTATGATGCACACTCTTCGAAATCTAGTTTAATGTTTTCTTTTATCATTGCCCTTGAACTTCTAATTATTTTGTGAGAACTGATAAATTCAACAATTTGTGCTCCCACCTCTTATTAACTTCCAATTATAATCACCTCCCAACATATTTATATAACAGTTATATCTCTGTAATTTTAAAATTATTTTTATAAAGTTTGTTCAAGAATTTTAATATTGTCATTTCTAGAACAACGAAAATCACTTATACTAATAGGGCGAGTCATAATAAATTCAGATTCTGTTTCAAATATAGAGAGTTCACTTTAAAACTTGTGTAGTATTAGGGCGTGCTCGGCCATCATTAGATTATACAGGATGAGATTTCATGGGTACATATATCATATGAGATATCCACAAATTAATTTATGGAAACCCGTATTCATGAGTATACACATGAATAATCGTGGAATGTGTTGAAAAGAGTGTTCGGTTGTATTATGAGAATAGTTGTGAGAAATTATAATTTGCATTGAAAATATGCATATTTATTCAAATTTATTTTTGTTACATGCTTATCAATTTTATAAAACATAATTACTTTGTATATTACAAGTATTCTAGTTTTATTTATTAGATTTAGAGTTATAAAATATAAGCATAACTAACATTATCAGTTATTCTATCAAAATTATGTATTAACCAAATTTGCTGACTTGGTGCCACACCAATTATGTAATAATGTGGGGTGAACTATATAATTTTTTTAAGAAAAATTATAAATTTATTAAATTTTAATATTCATGGTTAAAAAAAATTAAATTATGAGAGTGGCTAAGCATTTGTATAGATTTGCCCCTGCGTACAATAAATTTTATTGTGATTCACTGGTATTGGCTCCTCAATAAGTGGCTAGTGCTAAAAGGTCCTGTAACTGAACTTTCCTTTGGAATGAAGTGCCTAAGGGCTTTAATAAAAAAAGAAAAAATTATTGTGATTCACTGGCAATTCAAAAAAAGAAGCCCCAAATGTGTGTATACCTGACTTCTGTCAAATTTGCAAGAATTAATTTATTAATACTAAAAGAAAGTATAGCTAAAAATGACAATTAAATTAATATGAACAAAAATACAATTGATGCTGATTCACAAATGCATTCATCATATACAATGAGAGAGGCAAAGAACAGAGAACAAAAATTCCCATCAATTTACATTAGTTGGAAAGAAAAAAAAAATGAGAAATACATTTCATCCCATTCTATACAAAAACGACATCCGAACAGACCAAGAAAAATTATTTCTGTGTCCAAAATCTCATTTTTATTTTTTTTCTTTTCTTGGAATACTTGACAGAGACTGTCAAGAGTGTTCAAAATCTCATTCATTCTCACAAGATTTTGATCATCCGAACAAGCTCTTGTATTGAACGATTCATATCTAACTGATAAATTGATGCGAACAAACGAACGAGCAAGAACTCTCAGCTAACCGAGATAAAAATTGTATTAAATGGTTGTGGTCAAATCTGATGAGCAATCTCCTTTTATTATTGGTTAATGGTTATGACAGTATACATCTTTGGTGGCAGAGGCATCGAAATTCGCACTTGGCAGTGGCACATGTCAATGATATAACTAAGTTTTCTCAAAAAAAAAATGATATAACTAATTAGTTCTGACATCCATATCTTATAAGATCTTTTGGATCAAGAACCTAATACGTGTGCAGTACAGTACTAGAGGAGGTATTTACTAATGTCAATAATACTTTATTAATTTGTTGCTTGCTTGGCCGACATTTTTATTAATATCCAAAGTTTAATACAAATTATTAATTATGCCCAGAGTTTCAAACTTTCGCTAAAAATACCCAAACCGGCCAGAAAATGGCCGGTTTACTCCCCCCGTAAGCCGGCCATTTTCTGGCCGGCTTACTCCCCCCTAAACCGGCCAGAAAATGGCCGGTTTAGTCTTTTTTTTTTTTTTTTTTAGAGACACTATGAAGAGAAAAATAATGAAATCTAACACTGAAAATTTGAATTTTGTGTTTAAATTATTTGTTAGATTACTTCTTTTGATTTATAATTAGCATATTTATACTAAAATACACTAGATTACTTGAAATTATGTTGAATTACACTATATTACAATAAATTATGTTGAATTACACTAAATTACGCTAAATTACAATAACTTCGCTAATTATGCTGAAATACGGTAAATTACACTAAAATAGACCGATTCTGTGCCATCTTTCATGAATCATAAAAAATAGTAAAAAAATTCCGAAAATAGTAAAAACTGGTATTCTACAAGTTCATTGTGTAACTAATTTACTGAGCTACTTGGATTGAATAATAGAAATGAAAATCTTAATCGGAAACTTCAACTCAAGTTTTGAGGCTCTTCCCTTTGTTTTTTGACGATTCTGAATTTTGGAATCCAGCATTGCTGGCACGGACGCATGCGTATTTTCGCAAGCTTTCCGAAAAGTGGTCATTTGCTGAAATCGGACACTTGAGCGCCGTTTTATGACCGTTTGAAGTTTCGTCGTCGTTTTTCACCTTTTCAGTAAAGATATCGTCTCTATTTATATGTAATTTACCGTATTTTAGCGTAATGTAATGTAATGTAGTGTAATTTAACTTAAAATAGTGTAATTCAACATAATTTCAAGTAATCTAGTGTATTTTAGTATAAATATACTAATTATAAATCAAAAGAAGTAATCTAACAAATAATTGAAACACAAAATTCAAATTTTCAGTGTTAGATTTCATTATTTTTCTTTTCATAGTGTCTCTAAAAAAAAAAAAAAAAAAAAGACTAAACCGGCCATTTTCTGGCCGGTTTAGGGGGGAGTAAGCCGGCCAGAAAATGGCCGGCTTACGGGGGGAGTAAACCGGCCATTTTCTGGCCGGTTTGGGTATTTTTAGCGAAAGTTTGGAACTCTGGGCATAATTAATAATTTGTATTAAACTTTGGATATTAATAAAAATGTCGGCTTGCTTGGCTCTAGACACATTGGAAAGTCGCAAGACAATTATATGATCATAACAGAAAAGTTCTAAAGATATGATAATAATGAGGAGGGTTCAAATACCTTCATTTTTTATGCCTTCATTTTAAAATTTTAATAACTCAAAATTTAAAACTTAAATGTCAAAATAAAACCGTTAGATATGATCAACATCATTCTCTCAATGCACTTGTAAAAAATTATGATATTTCAATTTTGTTTTGGTTGTCATCAAGAGCTTGTAAAAAACATACTAATAGGGGTAATTTCTAGACGTTGATTTTTGAACTTATTGATTCACATAAAAACAAAATCGTAATGTGATAATTTTTTGTGAACACATAGATAAAATGATGTAGATCATATTTAACGGTTTTATTTTGACTTTTAAGTTTTAAATTTTGAGTTATTAAAGTTTTTAAAAATAGAGGCATAGTAGAGGCACAAAAAATGGAGGCATTTGAACCCTCCTCGATAATAATTCATTATAAATTAAGTTATTAAATTTATTAATGCTTCAATGCAGGAACTTATTTTTATATGTAGGTCGGCATGCCCCTCGATTGCAGCGATTTTTTTTTTTTAAAGAAAAGTCAACTTTACTCATGAAAAACAACACTTAATATCCGTGAAATGTTGACATCGATCTAATTTATTTTTTGGTTAATGATTTATACGAAATATGTATTAGGAACCAAGAAAGCACACAACCAGTTTCCAGCTCATTGAAACCGATATATTTAAATAATAAACAAGGATTTTTTATCCTAATTAATTATATACTGGAAGTGATTTAAACATAATAGTCAGGACTTCAAAATTAAAAAGGAAAATTAATTATCAATAAATTTCACACCTGGTAAATCATTAATTCCCACCAAAAATTAATTTCAAAAAATTGTAAATTACTAGAGTTAGGCAAGCGTTTCGCTACAAGTATTTTTTTAGATTTGATTTAGAGAAAGCTACGTTTGCAGTCAAACATTACGAATTAATGATATTTATACTTTTCATATCAATCTTAATATCATGTATTCAGCCAAAAAAAATTCTGATATTAGTTATCTGCAAATTAAAGAATGTTTTTAAACTACATATTAGAACATTTTCTTAATAAAACAATTAAGATTGTTGGAGAAGAAAAATGTATCAAGTAAAGGAACTATTTTAACGGCTATATGGTGAATATATAGCACCAAGCATCATACTGTTCTTGTCCTGCAATATAGAGGAACTATGTTTATGCTTTAATACCTGACAAATTATTGAAGTATAATAGTAGAGTTAATTTCTAATATATCCTTTTTTTTTTAAGTTCTTCAATTTCTTATTTATCTCTATACTTTTTATTATATCTAATATATCCCTCAATTATTTTTTCTTTTTTATTTGTTGACAAAATTAATTATTCATAACCAAATTAATGAGTCATCTAAATCTATTATTTTTCAATAATATCCTCATTTTTATTCTATGTCTCCTTCAATTATTATTATTTCGCTCCATCTTTAGCACCTAGCACCTCTAGATATTTAGTTTTAACATCAAAACAAGACATGAGGCACACCTCGAGGAATTTCTTCAAGGCAGGAGAACCCAGCCAACATAAGCATGATGAGCCTGATCGCCCGTCAGTTGTATCTAGTCAGCGAGCTCCAAAGGATACGGTGTGCTGAGGACCGACTTGCATCTAGGTAGGCGACCATGTAAGAGGACATTGTTGACAAGTTCCTCTTTCCAATTGTTTTTATTTAAGGGTAGTTGCTTTAAATGCTACTAACAATTTTATTGATAAAAAAACGTATTACAACAAGTTAAATGACCCTCTTTCCTAAATTTAAACTCTAATATTCTCATAATCATCTAAACTACACTAATTATCTAATCTTATAAAAAAACGTAATACAACGTGTCAAATGACCCTCCTTCCTAAATTTAAACTCTATTATTCTCGTAAAATCATCTAAACTACTCTCTTTCCAATTGTTAGGGAGAGGTTATAACAACTGACAAGAACAACAAAGCACCTCCATCTAACTTGCTTTCATGTTAAAACTAAAGAGCTAGCACCAGCGGCCGAAATTTTTATTTATACCATTTTAAGAAAATAAATTAATAAAATAACCATCGTTTTTGGTCAATTCTAATTCTAGCACGGCCGCACCGGCATTCTGCGGACCCATTTGAGCGGGGCCGCAGAATACCGGAGCGGACCCCCATAAGGGGCCGCAGCATGGTTCTGCGGACCCCCTTTTTTTTCTTTTTCTTTTCTGTTGTTTTACCGAGGCACCCCAGGGGTCAAAGCTCAAAATTAAAAATTGTTTTTCTAAATTTGATTTTTAGGGATGCGTGCAGTGAGGTTTGAAACTGAACTAAAAAAAAAAAAAAAAAAGGGGGTCCGCAGAACCATTCTGCGGCCCCATATGGGGGTCCGCTCCGGTATTCTGCGGCCCCGCTCAAATGGGTCCGCAGAATGCCGGTGCGGCCGTGCTAGAATTAGAATTGACCAAAAACGATGGTTATTTTATTAATTTATTTTCTTAAAATGGTATAAATAAAAATAACGGCACCAGCGGTGCTAGGTGTTACTGATGGAGCGAGAAAAAAATGAAGGAGAGATAATAAAATAAGGGTACTATTGAAAATAATTCATTTAAATGACTCATTAACTATAAAAAAAAATTGTAGGCAAATAAGAAAGAAAATAAAAAGTTAAAGATATATTAGATATAATAAAAAGTAAAAGGATAAATAAGAAACTGAAGAGGTAAAGAACTCGGTACGCAAGAAATTAACTCAATTAATTGTGATAATGTTTTATTCATTATTTTTGTCACAAAGACTTAGCTACTATACTGATATTTTATCTCTCAATTATTAGGCTATGTACTGGTAAATGTTTTATTCATTATTATTGCCACCAAAGACGTAGCTATTATACTGATATTTTTCTCTCTCAATTATTAGGGTAAATAAAAATGAAGTTTCTCTTACGTGGATCTCGCAGTCACTCAATCATGAATTGGCTTTCATTAGATGTCACTTAAATTTCCGTTCAATTATCATATTGTCTCTTATAGAAAATATTTAATGATCAAATTCTTATTGGAGCTCTAATTTTGGAGTATATGTCTACTTGCTTGTACCCAACCGCATTTGTCCGATTTTAAATAACGAAGATTTAACTGATCCAAATGGGGTCATTTTCTCTACTTTAATTTAAATTGCAAGCTAAAGACAAATAAAATTTTCAAAAATTAGCCTTTGAATTTGTACTTGGTCATAAAGTTTACCAGTGAAGTAGAATCCTGTATTTTTTTTTATATTATTTGGCATTGATTTGTGAAAAAATAAAAAATAAAGCCATATAAAGAAACAAAATATATTTTCTCATGAATTATCATTACAAATAATTAACTTAATATATTATAGTTGAATATATAGAATAATTTGAACGATTAGTTTATAATTTGTGCAATTTCTATTTAAAACGAAAATATCAATTGACTTTGGATGAAAATTGAAGTTCAGCAAGTAAATAGAATAAATTAAAACTGAGTGATTAAAAATGCATAGAGGAAAGAAAAGTTGAAAATGACCTTCCCTGATGCAAAATGAATTTTAACTTATCATATGTAATAAATTGGGTAAATTTGTAAGTTTTTGAAATTTAGAAGGATAAATATGAAATACATAAATTTAAGGTTCTTGAAGGGTATACATGAAATTTCCCCTTATATTAATAGCTTCTTTCGGTGGTCAGATTTATTCAACACAATACAAGTGGAATGAAGGAACAATACCTCGGATCAAGCTACAAGAACTAGCATCAATATAAGATTACTATATATTTTACATAATAAAGCGATCAAAAATAACCACGCACACCCGAAAATCTGAATAAGAACGAAATAATGCAGACTAGCTATACAATTCATCTATTTTGATTAAAAAAAATGATCCTACCCAGAGATTTAACAAGCTAAGAGTCGATGAAATGCAAGTACCAGGCCTTTTGTAAGTGCATCAGTCTGACGAAACTGGAAATTGAGTTCCGTCCCTGAGATGGCCCATGGATGTTGGGCAAAACCATTTTAATATATTCGGGCCAAGGACCTGTTTGTCAATAAAAAGACATAATTTTGCATAAATAAATCATCCGTTAGTTTTACAGATCTAATTTTTACGTTTTTGATGGCTGACATTCGAAGGAGAGTAATGTTATCAGGGTTCTCTTAATTTCTTTTTCTAAAAAGAAACACATTCTTTTGAGAGTCGACATTTGAGAGCCTTTGTGACTAGCTCAGGACACCATACCACACAAAAGAGTGGTACCATAATAAACTGTTTAAATCATTAGACTAAAATTTTAAGGTAGAATTTGTACCTGACTTATGTTATTACATATGCCGATATCAAATCGATGCCTATACTTCTGGCCACTTTTTTTCGCAAGCCACTTATCTCTTAAAAACGCACGAAACTGACAAAGGTAAGGAAACCGCAACAACAAATTATGAGTACCAGAAAAATATTAGATGATCAACAAAGCAGAGAGAGGGTAAGAGAGAGATGAACCTCAATTGTAGTCATGTTCTTAGTCAATAGATAGATATGCCAACCTAACAGAGTGCTCATGGTCAAGCTCAAGAAAAATAGGAAGCAACCTGATAGAACCTGCCCAATATATATGTGTTAGTAAATTCATTCTTTTGTGAATATTAAGTACTATCTAGTATTAAAAAGTACCAACCCATATAACGACCTCATACCACTTCATGATAGTTTAATACAAATTTATGAGCCAGTAATTACAGATCAAAAAAAGAGTATGCTTACATAGAAGAGTGCAGTAGAGCGCACACTAAAATCATGATTTGTCTGAAACAGGTCACAGAAATATATCACCTGATCACAGAGAAGGATAAATTTTAAAATAGGCAATCCATGAGCGAGTGAAAATAAAACAAAAAAATCACTTGTAAGCTTACTGTTGAGTATAAGGATCCAATAGCTGCATGCAAAATGAAGATCAAAAAAGGTTTGTAATTTGAGTATCCCACACAGTTGTTCATCCACAAACAATGATGATCCTGGAAAAAAGTATAATGTTTTATATTTTATATAAGTGTTAAAATAAAGGGATAGAAGGGATGTGATACACGGGTACTGGATACGGCAATCTTGGTATATATGTATTTTCCATTTACAATTGGTGGTCAGTACAGTACCTGCTAGGGGTGTTCATTGGGTCCGGTTTATTTGGTATTCAACCGGACCAAAAAGGTTTAGATTAAATGGTTCGGTTTTTCGGTTTAAATGGATCGGTTCGGTTGAATTTTTTAATTACTTGGGTTTTCTATATTTGGTTCGGTTTAGATTTTTCAAAACCGAAAAGACCGAACCGACTGAACTCTATATGGTTCAAATCCATGCTTTATATATAATGTATGTAATATCAACAACTTATATTTTGGTTTGGATATTTTAGAACATGTACATATTTTGTATGGAATTGAACAATGTATGTAATGTCAACACTCAACAACTTGTATATATAGTTCATATTTATTTCTATGATTATTAAATATATTTATATATGTATTGAGTTTTGACCTTTTAAACTTTAATCTATCTTATTTCGGTTCAAGCAAACAAACCGAAATTTACTTTGGTTATTTTGGTTCGGTTTTCTTCGGTTGACAAGTTTAATTTGGTTGGTACGGTTATATTTTTTAAATCCGAATAAAATTTTGGTTTGACTATTTTAATTCGGTTTTAACCGACCCGACCCAATGAACACCCCTACTACCAGCTGTGCCCTATATGCCAATTGATAAAAGGCCATGTACACTAAACTAATTCTCTCTTATCAGGCAGGCACTACAAGGACAAATTTCTACACCAAACTTATTCTCTCTATTATCATTTTCTTCAAAAAATCATCCTACCATTTTTAAAACGCATCTCTTACAAACCCTGCAATGGTGGGAGCGAGGAGGCTTATATGCATCACACTTCTCACAGGATCTTGACTTCGTGCCCTGTCAAGTATATACCAGTGAGATCAATTTAATTTACATGTACTCTATTCACAGTGAAAGGCTGATTTGCATAATAACTACAAATATTAGTGCAAATTTGGTACTTGCATGATCTTGACATCAGTTCTGAAATTGAGTAGAACTAGGGTGTTCTTAAGCTCACCAAGCCCCTTAGTGAGTTTAGTTCCAAAACCTAGAATGATGCGTTTACATGTAAAATTCATAAATTTTCGAAATAGTTTAGTATATAGTCAAGTGGTCAAGAAAAAGAAGGTTTATAAGTTCATTTTAATACATTCATTTTTCATCATCTTTTGACCACTTGAGTTAATACTAAATTAACTCGAAAATTTATAAATTTTGCATGTCAACGCATCACTCGTGAAGTAGCTCAGTTTCAACGGTTTGGATTCATCGTTTGAAGTCAAACCGGTAGATTTTGGAGGCTCACCAAGAGGCTTGAGCTTAAGAACACCCTAGTTCTACTCCTCTTAAATTATATAAATTCGAATTTGTCATTTTTCAGCAAATCAAGCCCCAAAGGTCTCTGGTGATTTGGGTTAAAAACATGTAATATACAACTTTCCGGTTTCAGCTTTCTCAAGGATTCCCTTATAATTTTAGGTACAGAAGTACAGTTTGGAATGGAAACCATTTTTTATTTCCTTTTGTTTCATTGTTATTTTTGTTCAATTGAACTGCAAAGGTTACTAGGTTAATTTTGGCTAAGTTAAGTATTTATCAATGCATAATTGCATAACAGAGGGTCAATGAACACAATAGTCCAATCGAGGCTTGGTTGGGATGAGTTGGGCAAAATTTTAACAATTGTTACTACTCTGATGAGACTGTACTGGTAACTAACACCTGAAATTCACATACTTGTCGAAAAGTTTGCATATAATCTGGGTTTTAATTGCTTGAATCTCAATATTTTGCTTAAAATTCATGCATTTTATAAACAAGCTATTGTTGAAATGCCAGGTCTTGTAACATTGCTCCTTCAAACTTGACCAACTTTTTTTTTTTTTTTAAAGGAAGGCTGGGATAGCCATTTTCATTGCTGAAAATTTTAATTACAAACTTTGGCCTGAACCTCAAAATCCTGAATCATGGCACAACTGCCTAATTGCTAAGAAAACTTTCTATATTCCTTTGCTACCTAAATAAAAGCAACTTTCTTTTAACTAAAACACTCAGTACTGGTACCACTATGTTGTACCAGTATAGTGACGTATGCAACTCTTATTACATTCAAACTTCTGTAACCATGCACAAATTTTCAAAATTGACCAAATTTTGAACACAGACGGGACTACCAGACAAACTCTGAAAGCATGGTCCTGTATGGTGGCATAAAAAGTAGTATAAATCTAGAATCCTATTACCTCCTTCTGCGGATTCTCTGCATCAGGTCCATAGTTGACGGGCACAGAACCCGGATCCGATATTGCGGCAACACAGAAGGAGAAAGAGCACATAAAGGTAATCCATGTAAATACGCCGGCATGCAGGAGGCCTCGATCGGACTGGACCCCTCCGGCGATCCAGTGGTCTATGAACACAAACACGGTCGCGTAGTAATCGAATCCCATCGCTACAACCACCGCCAGTACCGGAAGAAACTGGAGGATTCCATTGCCTCCGCCTCCTTTCCTTTTCTTCCTACCCATTCTCCCTCTCTCTCTCTCTCTCGCTCCCCCTTCGGACGGGAGAGCTCAGAGCTGGAAAATCTGCGCGCAGGCGAGAAGGATAGCCGGGTAGGTAAGAAATGACATTAGATCTCACCGACAGGTAGGACCCACCTGGTATTTCTATGTTACGACCTTTCAGGGACAGTGGTGTTGCAACCACCCTAGTGCAGGGTCCGGATCCCTAAGTAACTCAATTTTTGGGTTTTGGATCGAGACCGTCCGATTCGAATCTGTCGTTGGGGATGGTCTCGAGATTCGAATCTATTGTTGGGATGTGTGCGCTCACTTCGGACTGGATGATCTCGGATTCGAATCGAACGGTCCTGATCTAAAACCCAAACATTGAATTACTTCACCGGATCTCGATTCGTCCTGCACTCCTGCTACGCAAACCTACAAAATTTTGAGGTAAATTATTGGCGGTGATAAATAAAAAATAATAAATTTGGGCTCATTATATACATTTCATTATATAATATACACTCTAAAAAATTAAAATGACTCGATTATTTCATTCTTCATTCTCATATATTTTATTTTTATTTTCAAAGCTCAAATGATTTGATCTGAAACGACCAACATAATCTCAGTATTAAAATGTGCTTGGAAATTAAATTTTATATTTTTTTAAATCTTTTTTAAAATCACATTGAAAAATTTAGATCGATTATTTAAATTTTATAAACAAATTATTAATCCATAGCACGAACAAATATGTATGAGTGAGCCTATGGTGCTATGCATAGCAATGATGGCTAGTGTACTACGGCTCAATATGGTACATTTTAAAATCATAACGGTCGATCCAACCGTTCAATGTGATAATCATATGAATATGTACTTGCAAACTAAATTTTATATTTTTTCGAATTTTTTTACTATTTTTTTAGATAGGTAGAAAAATCAGTGTTTTCTGAAAATTCTGGACCATCAAAATTCTACCTATCTAAAAAAATAGTAAAAAAATTCGAAAAAATATAAAATTTAGTTTGCAAGTACATATTTATATGGTTATCACATTGAACGGTTGGATCGACCGTTAGGATTTTAAAAAGTACCATATTGAGCCGTAGTACACTAGCCATTCTTGCTATGCATAGCACCATAGGCTCACTCAATATGTATTATGCTGCTATGCATAGAACATAGCCTCACTCCTATATGAAATACAAATTAAAGCTTCGGCTTCATATTTTGTTGGTTATTTCTCCAAATCCACGTAGGTGTTTTAATTAAGTCCAGATAGACTAACACTGTCAAAACATCACCATACCTGATACCTACCTGTAAAATGTGTGCTGCCTTCTGGTGGCAATGCCTACAAAATTATGAGGTCAATTTGGGTCCGATGCCCATCGGACTCAAAGTGAGTTCGATGGGTTCGATGACCGTGCGATTTGCTTTAAAATTCGCACCCGCAACTTTCACGTATGCTTTAAAATTCGTGCGCATGAATCTTGAAGTGGATCGGATGGTCCCGAAACCCATCGGACCCAAGCAGCTCTCCAAAATTATAGATTCAATAGGAAAAAATTAAGCTGCCGGCCCGCCGTACAGCAATTTAGACCGCCAGTTACAAATCGACGCACATTATTCACCAATATCAGTTTGTTTGTTTATTTGCTTATTGTATTTTCTAAATTTTCTTAAAAAAATTCAGTTTGTTTAGCAATAAGTTTTCCATTTTGTTTATATTTTTCAAATTTTTGGCTTCTCTAAAACTTTTTGCGTATTATTTTTATTTTTAAATCATTTGAATTTATGCATTTTGTGTCAGTGCTAACTTTTTAATCTTCGTGTTATTTGTATCTTTTATGCATGATATAAAATATAAAAGTTTTTCTTAATTAAAAATATTTCGAGTTTTTAACTGTTTTTATTATATGTTTATTAGAGTAATTTTTAGTTAAGGTTCTTACACATTTCTTTTAAATTATTTTTCAGATCTTGTTATTTTAATGTAATATTTTATTGATTATACATATTATTGATACCTTTATTGTTTGTATTTAATGTCAAAGGTACGTTATTTTACGGAAAGGTCTTATTTTTATAATAAAAATAAGTGCCGCTATGGTACTATGCATAGCGTATATTATTCCGTACTATGAATTAATATTTTCATTTTCAAAGTTTAAACAATTAATTTGAACCGTTCAACATGATCTCCATATAAAATTGTACTTACGGACTAAAATTTATATTTTTAAGAATTATCTTCCTATTTTTTATATAGATAGAAAATCACTAGTTTTGAATGGTCAAGAATCTTTAAATCAAGTGATTTCTACCAATCTAAAAAAAATAGTAAAAAGAATTTAAAAAATATAAAATTTGATATACAAATAAATTTTCATATGAAAATCATGTTTAAAAATTTAATCTATAATAAAGATCAATATACACTATGCATGCTGTCATTGCGCCACTCAATAAAAATACCAATTAACTAAATCCAGCGTGCATAGTTACATTTGTTACCAACTAAATCCAGCAGAAGCAGGAGTTGGGTTCATATACGAAACAAATTCGTTACTTTGACTGGCAATATATACAGAAAATTTACCCAGAGAAAAGGGGAGCACAAATAAGCACGACAGCACGCCAAACCAGACCATTAACACTTCGCAATGTCCGACTCTCTAGTGGCCGTTAAAACTCCCCGGCTTCTCCATTTCCGACCGTACTTCTCCATCTCCAGTTCTCCTCCCTACTCTCCCTCTCATCTCCTCAAATCCAGCACTTCCTCCTTGCGATTCTATAATGTCTCGATCCGCTCGTCCGGAGCTTCGAGAAAGCATCCCTCCGTTTCCGCGATAGCGCAGGGCGAACTGGAGGAGCCCAGTTCGATTCAGCTCGTGCAGATCACGTGCGAACAGCAGTTCGATGAGGTCCTTGCTGAGGCAGAGAAGCTCAAGGAATCTGTTATCATACTATGGTTTGATCCCTCTTCCCTCTCTCTTTAATTTTATGATTAAGTTTTATTGCAATATATATATGCTTGGATCGAGGATATTTGGTTCATTAGTCTTTAGTCTCTACACAAATACCAGTCAAGCCGTAATTGGCTAACTTGCTGTAGTGTCGGCCGGTTTTGTACCACGCGGTAACCTTTATGAACACAACAACAAGTTTAAAGGTTCAAATTCCTTCTTTTATATTTTTGGGTAAATTTCGCTGGAGGTCAATAAACTTTGTCCTTTGTCACGAATTGATCACTCAACTTTGATTTGTCCCTCCATAGCCACTGAACTTTTATTTTGTCCCAATCAAGTTACCCTATAACTTTTCCATCCAAAATATTAACGGAATATAACTTTTCCGTTAGTATTTTGGACGGAATGAGCATATTCCGTTAAATTTTTGGACGGAATGAGCATATTCCGTTATAATTTGGATGGAAAAGTTATAGGGTGACTTGATTGGGACAAAATAAAAGTTCAGTGGCTATGGAGGGGCAAATCAAAGTTGAGTGACCAATTCGTGACAAAGGACAAAGTTTAGTGACCTCCAGCGAAATTTACCCTATATTTTTTATTAACTATTGGATGATACTGAGTCTTGATTAGATTTTGAGCTTGTTTTGCTTGATGTTCAGTTGTAGAAACTATTAAATGATGTGTGTTGGTAGTTCTAATTGTTTTGATGTAATTCAGTAGTTGTTTTTTATGTTATCCAGTAGACATTGTAACTGTGGTACCATTTTGAATTTTTGATGCCAGCACAGTACTTTTGATTTCAAAATCGGCTGGTGTTACTCACTTTAATAATAATAAAAAAATTAGTACTATCATTTTTTTTTTGTATAGGATGGCGTATTGGTGCAGAAAGTGTATATACTTGAAACCAAAGTTGGAGAAATTGGCAGCTGAGTACTATCCAAGGTAAGAGAAATTGACTTAGTATTCTTTCATTTTCACCGTTATTCTGGTCTGATGTACACACTGTCAGAGCCTTGCTTGATTAAGCAGCTCACTTATCTGAGAAATTTGTTGAACTATTCTTGGTTAACATCCAGTTAGAACAGGGGCGTACCTAGGAATTTGGTCAGGGGTAGGCAAAAAATAAGTTGGGCTGGGAAAAAATATCAGATCCAACAAGGGGTAGGAAAACTTGTTCACCTAGGTAGACAATAGCCCAAAAATACATGGGCTAAATTTTTATTCGAAATCCAGGGGTAGGCAACCAGGCCTATTTGGGTCCGACCCTGAGTTAGAACTAATCCAGGTGTAATTGAAAATTTGATATGCAGAGTTCGGTTCTACTGTATTGATGTCAACTCAGTTCCACAGAGCCTTGTGAACCGTGCCGGAGTAAAAGTAAGTCAAAGCATTTGCTCAGTATATTTCAATATGGTTAACAGCAATTAATGGTCGAGCATAGTTGTCTTTGATTATAAATATCAGTACAGGTGTTTTGTCTGATCAGTCTATATTGTACAAATATTATATGTCAACTCAAATCTCAATTAGAAGGCTCCAATTTCAGTAGCTGGATTTGAGCATAGTTGTCTTCAATTATAATACCATTTTAAAACTTTCTCCTTGCCACTTTTATTTGTTTATCTATTTAATTATTCATTTTATTTTGCCAATGTCCACCAATCTTTATTTCCTGGCTGCAAGGACAATTTTATCCCTTTTTTTTTCTGCTAAGCTTTAGTGGGTCATAAGAAAAGGTTTGAAGAGCAACCTGCTACTATTACAGCTTAAAATAATTTTCTTTGCTTCTACGGTTCATTATAATAAACATTTGTTATTTTTGCTACGATTTTTTTAAGCAATATAAGAGTGCTGACTTTTTCTCCATTTTTCATTTTATATTTTATGGATTCGGTGCACAACATGACCAGAAGATGCCCACAATACAGGTAAGCTTCTTCATTTTGTACTGATACTGTAACATATATTAGGTTCTTGTCCAAATCAAAACAAAGGATTGCCCAGTACTTTCCCACTACTACAAGTTGGAAGATAATCATCATAGAGTGTGTACATTTAAAACTCCAATTCTGAACCTGCTTTTGTTTTAACTTGGGCTTCTCTGTATAATGTAAAATGTTCTAAACTAAATATCGGCAAAGCAAAACTTTATTGATTTCCTGACATTCAGCCTTTTTTATCCATATGCTGCAAACACAAAGAGCATTGCTGTTATCTACAAATATGGTAAAACATTAGGTGCATTTTGTAAATAAAAGATTTATGTCATTGCTTTTCTTGGCTTTCTGATAAATTGATTTGTACTTTTTAGCTATGGCACGAGAGAAAGATGCAAGGGGAGGTGATTGGTGGTCATACTGCATGGTTGGTCATCGAGGATATTAGAAGGATGATCGATAATGAAGAGATCTAAATAAACATTGATTTTATCATAGGAACAGGTATATAACAAAAGGAAGATACCGCCCTCATTCTTTTTTTTTAATAAGATCGAGAATTGACCTGTTAAGGAGAGAGCAGCAGAGAGGTAAATTTTGACATTTCTTGAAGAACAATATAAGACTTGGAAGATATTTTCCATGTATGTAGCCTTGTAGAGGTAATTGAGATGCTTTCTATGTGCACAATCATGTTTCATAATTTGCGGAGACAGAAAAATTAGAGATTTTGTAGGGGGTACAAATGAAATTATCCCTTGAATTTTGACCAATAGCTCTACCACTAACATGTCTTCTTGGTATTTGCTGGTTTTCCCTTTGATTTTGTATTTCAATTTTGCATCTTATTTGGTAGAGTTGCTCAAGTTACTTATGAAACCTTGCCTGGTTACTTGGTTCTTGATTCCCTATAATTATGAGTTGATTCATTTATCTTCACTCAAGTATGAATTTTGCCTTAATTTCATTTTTCGGTGTGACATGTTGATCTCTAATCTATTGCAGTTTATGTGTTTTTTTTTTGAAAGGTTGGTAGTGGCTACCAACTATAGACAGTTTATGTGTTTAACTGTGTAATTAGTCACAGGCATGGTGATTGCAATTGCAATAGGAGAATTACTCTTTTGACAGTACTCAGTAGAGATGTTAAGACATGTTACTAACTGACTGTGGTGGGTCTCTCACTAGTCACTACTTGGTCAATAGAGAACTATGCACAGCTCCTTATTGACATAAAACATGTATTTATTTCTCTACTAGTATCAATATTAGAAAAGCATAGCATTTTACAAAACTAAAAGTGCTTGCTTTCAAAAGGGGGCAAGCTTTGGGCTCAAAAAATTCAGCTCATACATATATGGGTTCCCATTCCAACGATCTTAGTGTTCGGAAATTGTAAATAATTATCATTTGCCCTCTAATTCAATGCAAATTTAAAAAGTACCTACCTATATAAATCATGTGATGTTTGCAAATTCAGGTTTGAAATCGCCGAGCCAAGATGCCATATCAAGAGTCAATTTCAGAATTTTGCTAATTTAACCGTGAGTTATCTGCTCAATAGAAGGACACCTAAAATCATTGAAGTGGAAGAATTTATGTAGATTTAAGATGTACAATTTTTATTAATTTACTAGTTTATTTGTTTTAATTGAAATAACTAGCTATTAGAAAAACTGGAGAGAACCACTGACCTGGCGTCAACAATTGGTTGTTGGCAGATGACAAGAAAATTAGCAAAAAAAAAAATGCACTTGACAATCTATATAAAGTAAAGACACTTTTGATGCTATAGGATAGTAATAAATATTTTCAAGAACTAGATAATTCAAACTTAATTTAATTTATGGATTTAGCATTATATCGTGAATATTAAGAACATTGGTAGCTAATTGTAGATATGTTATCTTATGAATATATTGGTGGAGTTATTTTATTTTTTATTATATGTCTAGATGATTTTTATTCCGTCTGAATAGCTGTATAAAACTTGATAAACCTTAGTGATTCCTTGAACATTTTGATCCGCTCATTAATTTGATATGCAGGTTAATTTACTAATTTAGAAAATTATTTTTTCATGAAATTGTTTATCTCAAATATCTTTACAAGCTGTGTTGTTTTCAGTTCAATAAACCAAAAATACAACAATCTCACATTTGTTTGGCTGTGGCAAGTGAAAAAACAAAAAGAAAAGTATATCATGTAATCATGGGGTATTTTTCCATTAAAAGAATATAAATAATGAAGATGATATTATGATATCAACTGACCATCATAATCTCCGTCACAACAATAACAGTATCATGCATCAGCAACAACAAATCTTGATGAGTGAGGCTATGGTGCTATGCATAGCACCAATTGGGTCCGTACTACGGCTCAAAATTTGACTTTTCAAAATTCTAACGGTCGATCCGAACCGTTCAACATGATTATAAAATGAATATGTACTTGCAAACCAAATTTTACATTTTTTCGAATTTTTTTACTATTTTTTCGACAATCACTTGATCTGAACATTCTGGACCATCCAAAAACAGCCTATCTAAAAAAATAGTAAAAAAATTCGAAAAAATGTAAAATTTGATTTTCAAGTACATATTCGTTTTATAATCATGTTGAACGGTTCGGATCGACCGTTATAATTTTAAAAAATCAAATTTTGAGCTGTAGCACGGACCCAATCCGTGCTATGCATAGCACCATAGCCTCACTCAATCTTGATTGCCCTTTTTTTTTACTTTATAATTTTTTTAGAAAAATATTATAATAATTATTTGAATGAGTCGATACTGTTATCTTGGTATTCCAGGGCTATGTTTGGATGCACTAAGAATAGCACTTCAGAGCTATTCTTACTAGGGCAAGAGAATAGGGGGCTTTCTCTAACCATACATACCATACTGACTAAAGGGAAGGAAATAGCATTGCTATTCGGAACAAGGACAATCCAAATGAGAAACAGAGCTATTCGGAATAGAGAGAATATGACTATTCTCTATTCTTACAAAAACATGAAATAGCATTTGTTGTATTAATACTAATCTAATATTTAAACTAATATTATATTACATTTAATATTTAAATTAATATTATATTACATTTAATATTTAAATTAATATTATATTGTATTATATTTAATCTAATATTATATTATATTTAATCTAATATTTTATTTAATACTAATCTAATATTTAAAATAATATTATATTACATTTAATATTTAAATTAATATTATATTATATTTACTCTAATATTTTATTTAATACTAATCTAATATTTAAAATAATATTATATTACATTTAATAATTAAATTAAAATTATATTGTATTATATTTAAACTAATATTATATTACATTTAATCTAATATTTTATTTAATACTAATCTAATATTTAAAATAATATTATATTACATTTAATATTTAAACTAATATTACATTACATTTAATCTAATATTTTATTTAATACTAATATAATATTTAAATTAATATTATATTACATTTAACATTTAACCTAATATTATATTATATTTAATATTTAAACTAATATTATATTATATTTAATATAATATTTTATTTAATACTAATCTAATATTTAAAATAATATTATATTACATTTAATATTTAAATTAATATTATATTGTATTATATTTAATCTAACACATAAATTATTACTTTATTCATTCCCTCCAAACTCTATTCTAAATATGCAATCCAAACAACTTTTTCACTATTCCGAATAGCTTGAGTTAGCACTGTTCTTAAACAGTAGCTATTCTTATTTACTATTCTAAACAGTAGCTATTCTAGCTATTCTAGAGTTCATCCAAACGTACCCGAAAGAATAAGAATAACAAGAACAATAAAATCTGGCTTAGAAGAAAATCAATCAGATTTTGTCACATTGTAATATTGTATGGAGCAGGGAAGTGAATCCTGTAATACCTTGTATATTTGTATATCATCAGTAGCCATTGACATTTTATGTAGTACTTAAAATGAGAAGTTCTTATCCACGGTCGCGTGGTTCACGTCGTACACGTTGCGCATTGCTAAATTAATGGGCACGATTTCTACACGGATCTCGAAAACAAATCCAAGTAGAGAGATCCGCCAGATTTGTGATGCTTACTTGTAACCGCATGGTGAAGGATCTCAACCGACTGAACCGAGTTAAAATCCAACTTAGATTCAATGACCAACGGCCCAGATTTGCTCCTGTGTGCCCCCCGCCGTGCACCTTCCGTATTTGATTCAACCATCAACACCGTCACGCAAAAGCAGCTATGGGCAATCTTTGGTAAGCATCAGCGTGGCGTGCTAACGGGCTATATTGAATTCACATGTATAAGATGTCTTTAAATTTTGAGTTGACACCTGGAAAAATCGAACCGTATAATTTTTTTTACTCGACGAATAAAACAACAATTAATATTGTTCCTGCATTCTGTATAAACATCGAATTCAATATGATCTGGATTTAGATAAATTATAATTTTCAGTTATTTCAGAGGATAAGGATTCGAACAATTGAGAACACTATTTTAATTCACGCAGCGCACATACAGTGTAATTAAAAACATAAAATATCATATAACTAATATGTTGCATGAAATAAAAAAATAACGATATCAATATCGAGTCCGGCTACTATAACACTAGTGTCATTCCAAACTAAATAACACCACATCTTAAACCATTGGATCTACTTTAATATTCGTGCACAAGATAGGGTTGGAATGACACTAGTGTCTTGCACGAATATTAAAATAGATCCAATAGTTTAAGATGTGGTGTTATTTAGTTTGGAATGACACTAGTGTTATAGTAGCCGAACTCATCAATATCTTTACTCCTAACACGCATTATATCATGTCTATTTGTCCTTGCCCTTGCCGACCTTTCTTCCTCCTCGATCCATAAATAATACTAAATATCCTTGACAAAATATAAACGACTTAACATTTTATTATTTTTAACAACCATAAAAAGGTATTTAGATTTGACAAAATATAAACGACTTAACAGTTTATTATCCTTAACAACCATAAACTGACGTTATAAACGTAATTTATATACCATACGTGTTGTCTATAAATTTGATAAATTTTAATAAGCCTTGTGATCTATCTATTGATATGAATTTTTATATATTTTGCCAGAGGATATTAAATAAAATAAAATATGATTAAATAGTCCTCTATCTGTAAGTATTACATTTCTTGATTTTCAATGTATTGCAATGTTGACAAAAAAATTCCAATTCGTTTCTTTGCGTAAGACATGTTTAAGTTTCAGTTAAACCGTAGACGTAGAAAAATTAGATCAGCCCAAAATGAAATAAGCCTGACTTCTTTCCTGTGAAGCCCAAAATGAAATCAGTGACTATCTTTTTTTTCTTTCCCTCTCTTTCTTAACAATTATTTATACTTTTATTCTATCTCGCATTTGATACTCTAATTGTAATTAGAGCTGAATTAGAATTCATAATTATGGTTGTAGAATTGCACTAGTAATTTTATTTTGTGAATTAGTTAATTTTTTTAATTATGGATGAATTTGTTTATGACCGAATCTTGATATCAAACTTTATTTGCAGTTTTGTTGGATGTATATTAACTACTTTGTGTGTTTTCATTTAGTAACTGATTGAATATATTTTTTAATATCTGCGAAGAATTGTTGGTACGAGTTAAAAATACCAGCACGATAACTCGTAAAAGTACTGCATCTAATTATGATGTGTTGCATTAATCAAAATTCTATATTAACATACCTGCATCTAATTATGATATTCCATAGTATATATTTTCTAATTATGATGTATATTAACTATTTTATTTATTGTTTATTTTTTTTCTAATTATGTAACGTCATTATCAATAAGGTTATTCTATTTTAAAATAAGAATTGTAATTAGGTATTGCTTGCAAAGGAGACAAACTCAATTCTATTACTTATTCTTAGAATTCAATCAAATAAAACCTAACTTCAGCTATAATTTAATTTTAGATATTAATCAAATATATATAACCGAACTTAGTTGAAAAAATTAGCTTAAATTTTCTTAATTTGAGTAGGTCTCAATCAAACAAAATCCTACATATATATTGCAATTCGGGTTGCTGAAACTTGACGGTCTTTGACATTTGGTGAACGTGGAGCAGGTAAAATTTTATCCCGAAGAAAATCTCTTTCCAACCTTTGTCCTCTTTCTTCTAGCGCCACCACCTTCCCTCTTTGCAATCTCCATCTTTACCCCCAAAACAAAACCCTAATTCCTCTAATTAAATAGAAACCCAGCTGCGATTTTGCAATCTCATGTCTTATTTGCTCTAGCGGATTGTACTTTTGCTTTAAAGGTTTGAGAATATTGCAATATTTATTTATATCGTCTGACTAGTCCTCTGACTAGTCCCTAATGCTATCTATGTAGCGTTATTTCCACTAACTTCTTCTTGTTGGTTATTTTGTTTGGATTTCTTGTATTAGGGTTTAAGAGATGGCTACTCCAATCGTACCGGGCGCGAATTTTGACGACCTCGAGAGGGACCTCGAGGCGCTGCTCCGAGAACAGAACAGCAACAAATCGTTAGCGTTCGATCTCGATCTGGATGATCTGAACATGTATCGAAGTGGGAGTGCGCCTCCTACCGTGGAAGGTTCCAGAGCCGCCTTTGGCAACATGTTGAACCAACGCACCAATCTTGATGAAGGGGATGACGAAGAGCTCATGCGATCACACCCAGCATATCTCTCCTACTACTATTCAAACGAGAACATAAACCCTAGGTTGCCTACTCCAAATGTTTCTAAAGAGGAGTGGAGAGCTTCACATAGATTACATGCAGCTGCAGGTGGGGGACCTGTTAGTGGCATCTCTGCTGGCACTGGTACTGGCACTGGCACTGGCACTGGCACACATATGTATGGTGGAATTGGAGATAGGAGAAGCAGTGTTAGTAACAGAGAGAATAGTTCACTCTTTTCTGCACAACCTGGAATTGGGTCAAACCGGGTAATGGGGGTACAGGATGTCGGGTCGGTTGGGTCAAGAAGGAAGAGCTTTGCAGATGCTGTACAGGTTCGCTGAATTTGTTTATTACTTTGATTTGATATGATTTGATTGGATTTAATTTTTTTTAGCTTAAACCTTTCTTTATGGGTATTGATAGGAGGTGGTTAGAAATCTATTCTGATAGCTTTTGGTGTTTACCAAATTTGACCAAGAAGTTACTATGACTAACTAAATATTTGGTCTTGAGTGTATATTTAGCAGTTTAGTGATGATTTGAATTGAACATTTTTCTTAATTTAAATCACCTTTAATATTAAAAAATAAACACATCTAATACTGTATATATAAAGTTAAGGTGGAAGAGGTATTAACTGTGTCAGGCAATGAAACTAAACCTTTGTAGTGCTCCCTAATCATGAAAATTAATGTGAGTGTAGACAATTTTATAATCTAGTTGGTGGGTAAAGGAGCATTCTCTTCTTAAGTTCTGATTTGAGAACATGATACTACCTTGTTGGGTTCTGTGAGTGTGTACTATTCTACTATCTATACTGCGTCCATCTATTCTTGTGCGTAACGTGCAAGAAAGTAACCGTATGACTAATTTGTTTTTTAATAATTTAAAGCGGAAGCTTACAATTTGTATTCATGCTACTTATACAATGTTGTTAATTTCTTGTGCGTAACATGCAAGAAAGTGCAAGAAAGTAACTGTATGACTAATTTGTTTTTTATTAATTCAAAGCGGAAGCATACAATTTGTATTCATGCCACTTATACAGTGTTGTTAATTTCGTGTCTGGCACCTCATTGGTTATCTCAGTATCCTAATTTTTGTCGTATCTGATGTTTTTTTCAATAGAAAGTCTCCTTCTATTTTTGTATGTACTCGCCTCAGACTTCCTATATAACACTTTAATCATTTCATCTAGTACACCTGCATTATTTTTCTTTTTGGGACATTGAGAGGATTTGCTTTTATTGGTAGACTGTTCTATTAGCACTTTGAGATCCAGCTGCTTTTTGTTTCTCTAACACAGTTCCGTTTTTCAGGTAAACTTGACCCTACCTTCCGTAACCGGGCATCATTCCCTTTCCAGGTCCGAACAGCTGAATGATTTGCAACCCGGTCCCACTTCCCCTACCCTCGCGAGGGTCCGCAGTCTTGGTGCATCTGCTGCGCACTCTGTCACTGGTTCAGGCCTCTCCCGGAACGGCACTCCCGAACCGCAACTGATACGTAGGACCCCCAGTCCCCTCCTCCCTCCTGTAGGTGTGAGAATGAGCAACACTGAAGGTGGGTCCCATGACTTGTCAGGTGAGATTTTGTCAGCTATGGCTAACATGAAGGTTGGGTATGGAGGCAGTGACGAGGACCTATTGAGGAGTTCCCATCTGGGATCATCTGTGGATGCTTACAGGAGAATGTCTTCTCGTGGATCCGGTGTAGCGAATGGGGTAGGGGTCCACCAGTTCCCCAATGGGGATCATTCAGGTCTCGAGTTACCAGGACTTGGCTTGACAGGAAGGAACAGTGATTATGCTGCTCAGTTGTTGACTAGTCAACTTGGCTCAGGTTATCTCTCTCACACACACACACACATGCGTATGCGACCATATCAAGGTCTTAATTGGTTCTCCTAGACAAAGCTACCCGTATCTCTCCTTAATAAATGTCCCAAATTTTAATCCATTAATCCTTGTGTATTGTGCAATTCATTCCGAGTGAAGCATACTTAGTTTAGATGGCAGGTGAACGACAAGTCAATGCTTTGTAATTGTATAATAAAAATTTCATTTATGGTTATTGGCAGTAATTTGGCACCGTTGTAGCCAATTTACTCTTTTTCGTATTGTTTATGCTAATTTCCTTGCATAGGAACTAAACACAAGATTACTCTTCATACTCTGCATTTTTTCCTCAGGTGGGGTTGAAGGAGAATACCTAAAACTCACAAGAAACCAAGCTGGATCGGGCTACAATACACCAATGGTTGATTCGGGCTACAGCCTATATCCTCCTCATACACCCACTGAGTCTGCATTGAATGCCTCTCCAAGTGCTGACCCTTACATGTCCAGAAACTACCTGGGCTCTTCCCAAATCAACCTCCTCACCCCAGAATACCAAAAAGCATACATCAGTGCCTTAATCGCACAACAGAAGCAACAGTACAATTCAGGAACACCATATCTTACCAAATCTTATAGCAGCTTGAATCAGGATTTCTATGGAGGCATGCCATATACTGAAAGCCAAGTGTCGGGACCCTTTGCGAGTTCTCTGACAGCTCAGTCCCGTGCAAGGCAGAGTGAGAGGCTGACACGTGCAGCCTCTTTGAGGTCTTTCGGCTCTGATCATAGTGGTTTTATGGATGACAGTGGTTATGTGTTGTCTCTGTTGGAGGATTTCAAGAGCAGTAAGACCAAGTTTGAGTTGTCAGATATTGTTGGCCATGTGGTTGAGTTCAGGTAAGGTTGATATATCCATCATGCTTGTTCAAAATCATAGAAAGCCACCTGGTTATTCAAAATGCATTTTTAATCTCCCATCAAAAAGATTGAATTGTCATATTTCTATATTAAAATTCTTCCATACTCTCTCTTGAATGAAAAGTGAGTGAAAAAGTGTACCAGTTTAGCTGTTATTGTATTTAATGCCAGAATATCTGGGACGAGATTTTACTTGCATCACAACTTATTTTTTCTTATGTGATGCAGCTCTGATCAGTATGGCAGTCGGTTTATACAACAGAAGCTAGAGACAGCTACAGAGGATGAGAAAAACAAGATATTCCCAGAGATTCTCCCTAATGCTCGTGCTTTGATGACTGATGTATTTGGAAATTATGTCATACAAAAGGTTAGCAAATATTTTCTTTAATGAATAACCTTTGATGGGATACATTAATTGCATGGAAGCAACAACTGTTTTTCTAGAGTGAAGTCCAAAGCTTTGCCTTCAAATTTTTCGCGATTGTACCCCCTTTCTGCCTCCAACAGGAGAGATTATTTTGACAGTTCCTCTCTCCTACGGCACAAAATCTCTTTTTTTAGAGCTAACAATTTAATTGCCTTGGATGAACGATGATATATTTCATTTTTTGATCTGGCAGTTCTTTGAGTATGGAACGCCAAAACAGAGAAAGCTACTAGCTACTCATCTCAAGGGACATGTTTTACAGCTAAGCCTACAGATGTATGGCTGTAGAGTTATTCAAAAGGTTTGCTTTTGTCTTTGATTGTTCTCCTTCAATAGCACTATTACTTGTACCACCTTCTTGTTAGTTAATATTATTATAAGCCGCAGGCACATAGATTCTCGGGAACCTACACACTTGTTGGTGATGCATTCCTAAGGGAAATATGGTGAAAATATGTTGATATTTAAATTAAGTTTGGATAGATGCCAAAATTGTTTGTTGATAGTGAAAGTAAATATGTATTTTTGTTTATCTGGTTCTAATATAAAGCGAGCTGTAATTTTTTGTTTACATTAATGTTCCCTTGAAATGTCTTTAGTAGCTGGTAACAGTTGCGAAAAAGAGTGATCTAAAATGAATACCATGCTAAGTCATGAGTAATAGTAACAAAAGGCGCTATAACAATACAGGCATTAGAGGTGGTAGATATTGATCAGCAAACACAGATGGTGCAGGAGCTGGACGGGTCAATAATGCGATGTGTCAGGGACCAGAACGGGAACCATGTGATACAGAAATGCATAGAGTGTGTCCCCCAAAACCAGATTAACTTTATCATCTCCTCTTTTTTCGGCCATGTTGTTGAACTCTCTATGCACCCCTATGGTTGCCGTGTCATTCAGGTATGCCCCCTTCCACTCCTCTCACTTCAAAAAATATTTTTGACGAAGCAGTTTTGCTGTTGTATTTGGTACTTGTGATCTAATTCCTAGTTCGACAAAATAGAAAAACTTATCCAGTGGAATTCAAAAAAATAAAGGAATGGATTTAAGAGTTGTAGTAACAGCTCCTTGTTTTTTCTCTCATAGAAAGAGAGATAGTAAGCTTAGGTTAAATAGAAAATATTTAAGATCACAATAATGGATAATTATGTATCTTGATAATACATTTGGATATCTTTTTTTTCATAAAAAAGAAAAGACTTTGTATGTGAGATTTATCCTTGAGGCTTTCCACAAGGAATTCTATCTAGTATTAATCACTTCCTATTTTGTATTGGTTTATCTATAGCCTTATATTAGTTATTAGAAAGATTATTGTTGATAGAAATAAAATAAAATATATCCTAAAATATATACTATAGAAATATAGTAACATATTTTTTTATAAATATATAAAAATACAAATTTTCTTTCTTTAGAAAAAAAAGCACAAGAATTTTTACTGGTAGTTTGCTTGTCAGTCTGGTGTGAGTATGCACTGGTCTCTTTTAAGTACACATGTGATATGGATGTTTGTAGTTTCAAAGCACCTTCTTTTTTGTGTTCATGCCATTGCTAGAGAAATTCAATCGGATAGCAAATCCCTCTTCAACTTTAGGAACATTCTTTATTGTCGTGCCTGCTGTTTCATAATTATGTTTCAATATGTAGTACTATTATTGGTTGTTGGTAGTCAGGTTACTCCGATACAGTTCTGTAATTTGGTTGCAGTGCTGTAAATACAGTTCCAGTGCAAGATATTTTAATCCTGCTTTAAGTTGGTTCTTTTAACACCATAATGCTTTGCAGAGGGTGTTGGAGTACTGTAATGACCCAGAAACACAGAGTATTATGATGACAGAGATACTGCCATCTGTTTGTTCATTGGCCCTGGATCAATATGGAAATTATGTCATTCAGGTATTATCTTTCTTTGCCAATTTTTGCCTCTTTTATGCAAGTTGTTCCATATTACACTGTAAACCCTGTATAGATGTCCAATCTTATAAATTGAGAGTACATGTGTCCCTTCTAAAAATGAGGGTGAAGAAGCTGATTTGCAACTGAAACGTCTTTGTTGTGTGTGTATATTAGCATGTGTTGCAACATGGGAAACCTGAGGAGCGTTCCACAATAATCAAGGAACTAGCGGGACAGATTGTGAAAATGAGCCAGCACAAATTCGCGTCAAATGTGGTGGAGAAGTGCTTGACTTTTGGCACAGATGATGAGCGCCAGATTCTGATTGATGAAATCTTAGGCACCACCGATGAAAATGAGCCTTTGCAGGTACTTGCGATATATTAAATTTCAGTACAATATACTCTTGATCAAGATATTTGATCTATTGATTATAGTATTTTACCACCACATCCTTTTGGGATGATTAGAAGAAAACTGTCCTAATTATTTTTAAAATTCAAAATTTTCAGGTGATGATGAAAGACCAGTTTGGAAACTATGTGGTGCAGAAGGTGATGGAGACATGTGATGAACAAAATCGAGAGCTGATTATATCGCGCATCAAAGTGCACCTGAATGCTCTAAAGAGGTACACTTATGGAAAGCACATTGTGGCCCGTGTTGAGAAGCTTCTTGCTGCTGGAGGTAACATTATTATGAGATGCACCATTGTTTTTTTCTTTTTCTAAAGTAGGTGATAATTTCATTGAACACCTTTCTTCAGCTCCTGCAAAATGGACGCCTGCTCTTATTATGTTCATTAATTGTTCCTATGAATATATCATTCGTATTACTTTTTGGGTGAAGGGTAGAATGTTTTTGGCATATTTGAATAAAATTGGAGATTGGTCAAAGGACATTTGATTTCTTAAGGGGGGCATGATGACTTGTGTGCTTCTATTTATTTTTTGGGGGGTTGACAAAGGGGTTTTTTTCCATGATTTGTTGAATCAACTTGGATGTTCTAATCTTCAAGTGGCACATGACGTTCTGAATTTTCTTTAGTAGATTGCTCATATTTTTTTTTATTCAGAGCTGATAAGAAGGAAGTTTCATGTTTTTCCATTCCTATTTTACTTTGTTGGTTTTTTTATCCTGCTGATTTTTTTTTTTTTTTTGAATGCAGAGAGGGTCTCAGCTGCTCAGTGAGAAAGATGGTACTAGAAGTATAACAGCATTGTACAGACAGATAGTAAGAGAGGTTACAAGCTTATCCCATGCTCATTTATTTCAGTGTATAATTTGGAGATGTTGAGCTAATCTCAGGCCTTAGTGTAAATAAAGGATCTAGAGGGGTTTCTCCATAAATAAGAATATTTTCGCCTATTTTCCTATATGTAAATGTTGTACTTCTTTCCATTTTTAATTCGGAAGGCTCTTTGTTGTCATAGGCGAATTGAGGGAAAAGCAGTAAAATCTTAGGCTAGAGGTGGTTTTTAAAAGCAAAGGCATTTGTAAATTTTCAGCCTCTGTTTTGCAATGCTTTAATGGGTCAAATATAACTTGTAAAGCTAAGAATTTGTGTTTAGTGACATTTTAATGGCCGTAGCATAATTGTAATTTCTTTCTTTTAGCTTTCCTTTGTGCATGTTTTTCAGAGAATAGTAGTTGCCCTGTTTTTCTTTTCTTGTCAGTTCGAAATTTGGGTTGGAACCCCTATTCATTTGAATTTTTTTATAGAGAGAAAAGTGCTTGAATTCATATTATAAATTTAGAAATCAAACGTGGGGGAAGTTCTTGAAAAGATCAAAAGATGATTAACTCAACATACCAGTAAAGAGTTCAGAATAGGTATTTATTGCTGTTAGTAACTTTGATTGTGCTATGGACCAAATATTCTTTAGCCACTTGAAAAAAGGCAAAGATTGTTTTTTTTTTAATATTTGAGCATCTCAAATCATCTTTGGTGATAGGCATTGGTTTCTAACTCCCGACTTTCCTTGTGCTAAGAATAAAATATTTGCTATAACAAACTATTATTAAAACGTCGTCGCCCGCACTTTATTTTAAATTTTTCAATGAAGGGATAAAATATGCTGCTCTCATCTCCATAGAACACATTTTTAGGCGGAGGCATGTTGTAGGGGGAAACAGCCCAGTCAAAGTCTAGTCGAGAGAACGTGAAATGATAAAACGAATGCACGGCCGTTGAAATTGAAGCAGCGTTGGAATGCGAATTGTGCGATTGGATTTGGACCCCACGTTAGCTTAGGCTTTAAGCGGCATTGAAAAAGACTAATGAAAAAGGAAAGATAAATAAGAACCAATCAAATGATCACGGTGGGCCCATGGTTCCTGCTTTCTCGGTCCTCTTGGATTAAATTAGTATTTATAGTTATCAATATCGAACTTATTATTGATTAAGAGTAGGGTTAAAAGACTAAATTTTATATTTCTTTATAAATTTTTTTCTTTATCTAGATAGATACTCACTATATGTTACTAAAATGCTAAAGCAAAGCGCTTTGCTAGTTAAACCAAATTGCTCCTCATCCCATTATCAGGCCTTCGTCTATAATTTTTGAAAACAAATTTTTGTTCACCTAGACCCTCACCGTGAGATCAGGGAGAGGCACATGGCTGTCTATGATTAAAAAAAATTCTAAAATATGTTCTTTTGTCATTTTCTTTTAGAAAAAAAATTATAAAAATATATATGTATTTAAAATAATTATACAATATGTTCTATCTTGAAAATTTAACTCATCTGTCTCATTTCCGGCCGATATTTTTATTAAAACCCCCAAAAAAAAAACAAATTATCAAATCTGCTCCCACTCCAAAGTTATAATTATTTCTACCATAACCGCCCGTGGGCTGGGCGGTCCACTTTTCCCACCAGACCGCCCAACGTCCGGGCGGTCCACTTTTCAAACCTGACGGCCCAGGGGCTGGGCGGTCCACTATGAATTTTTTTTTTTTATAGGCGGTCCGCTGGGAGCAGACCGCTCCCCATCTCTCTCTCTTTCGTCTCTGCCTCCTGTGTCGCCGCCCCGCCGCGTCGCTGCCCGAACCACCACCACAGCCGAAGTCTCTCTCTCTCTCCCTCTCTTCCTCTCTCTCTAGAGCTCTCTCTCTATCTCTCTCTCTCCCTCTCTTCCTCTCTCTCTCTTCCTCTCTCTCTCTAGAGCTTCCTCTCTCTCTCTCTTCTGCCATTCTCTCTCTCTTCCTCCCTCTTCCTCTCCCTCTTCCTCTCTCTCTCTCTTCCTCTCTCTCTCACCCGAACCCTAATTTCGGCCATATCGACGACAGTCCGATTATTTTCGGGTAAGTTTCTAAATAATTTTTTTAATTTATATTTTGTATCTTGTATTGGCATTGGAACGATTGGTAGAATTGAATTGTTAATTATCGTGTCCGGGTTGTTGATTTTCCCGAAACGATTGAATTGTTCAAAATTAGGGTTTCCGGTATTAGAGTTTGTAGTTTAGGGATTTAGGGTTGACAAAACTGAAGTTTATAAATTAGGGTTGAATTGTTAATTATCGTGTGCGGAGTGTTTATTTTCCTGTCGCGATTTAATTGTTAAATTAGGGTTGAATTGTTAAATTAGGGTTTATGATTGAATTGTTTAAATTAGGGTTGAATTGTTAAATTAGGATTTAGGGTTGAATTGTTTAAATTATGTTGAATTGTTAAATTAGGTTTGAATTGTTAAATTAGGGTTTAGGGTTGAATTGTTAATTTAGGGTTTAGGGGTTAAATTAGGATTTAGGGGTTAAATTAGGGTTTAGGGATCAAATTAGGGTTTAGGGTTGAATTGTTAGATTATTGTTGAATTGTTAAATTAGGGTTTAGGGTTGAATTGTTAGATTATTGTTGAATTGTTAAATTAGGGTTTAGGGTTAAATTATTTAAATTATGTTGAATTGTTAAATTAGGGTTTAGGGTTGAATTGTTAATTTAGGGTTTACGGTTTAAGGTTGAATTGTTAGATTATGGTTGAATTCCTAAATTAGGGTTTAGGGTTGACAGAATTGGAGTTTATAAGTTAGGGTTTATAAATCAGGATTTATAAGATAAAATCTTCTGTTTATTGAAATGTAGTATGGTCAGAACTAGACGGGGACGTGCATGGGATGCCCCTCTGGAGACGGGGGAGAGTTCACATGATCACGATGCTGAGGCATCCGGTGCAGCGGCATCCGGTGCAGAGGCATCCGGTGCAGAGGCATCCGGTGCAGAGGCATCCGGTGCAGAGACGTCCGGTGCAGATGCTCCCTTTGGAGATCATCCCCCTCACCATCCTGACACATTTAGTCCTCTTCTGTGGACCCCACATGTCAGGCACCGTGTCTCACTTGCATCTATGGAGGTACGTTGGTTTTGTATTCCTAATTTAAATAGCATTATTTAATTAGACGTTTATATTGAAATAATTGTAAAATGCAGGACACAACGATGATGACAGTGAGGCATCGCACCCCCTGAGTTACCATACGTCCGTCACCCGTTGATGGAGCAGTGCATCATTCATCTCGGGTTGTATCAATTGGCCACCATGCCTCACTGTGGTATTGACCAGGGCCTCGTTTGCGGTCTAGTGGAGAGATGGCGACCGGAGACGCATACATTTCACCTTCCGGTTGGGGAGATGACAGTCACACTAGGTGACGTCAGCGCCTTGTGGGGTTTACGGATAGACGGCGACCCCATCGGTGGTGTCTCAGACCATCCAGACCTGATGCACATGATACCGGATCTGCTGGGGGCCGCTCCGTCGGACTTGCAAAAGAAGAAGAAGAAGAAAGGAGAGGAGGAGGAGGAGTACCGGTATTCACAGTACTGCATCAGTCTTGCGGCGCTCCGCAGTTACTTCCACCGGCGTAGGATCACCCGCGAGACACGTGACGAGCAGACCGTTCTGAGGTAAACACAAACAGTTACAAATTAAAATATGTTATGGATTCAACAAAAAATGTAGTTATTTATGACTCTAATTTATATTGCAGGTAAGTGAGGGCGTTTGTCATGGATTTATGTGGCAGCGTCATGTTTGTCGATTCCAGCGGTGACGCAGTCCCGATTATGTTCCTCTCTCTGCTGAGGGACATTCAGCGGCCGTCGAAGTGGAATTGGGGTGGAGCCGTGCTCGCCCACTTATACCGAGGCTTGTGTCATGCTTGTCTGGTAAGTTTGTACAAATATTTTAATTTTTTTATTATATATATTAGGGTTCCATATTTACCAGAAATGCATCGCATGTTCAAAATTTAGGCGACGAACAAGCAGATTGCCGGACCGCTTCTTCTACTCCAGCAGTGGTCCTGGTCACATATACCGGTGTGTCGGCCTGTTCCTCCAGCTCAGGCGGGGTTATGGATGGGAGATGACCCCGAGAGACATCCGGGGTACGGTGCCATATGGGGTACTCCCCACACATACGAGGACACGGGCAGGGGAAGGACCGTGGGGATTTCGTATGTCCGGGGCCAGCTCCAGATGCTTCACGAGGCGAGCATCACCTGGTACCCCTATCGTCTGTTCTACGATCGGGGCCTTCTGTGCCCGCTGACATTAGAGCAGAGACACCTCTCATTTTATCGGGGGCCGTGCGTATGCTTCTGGATAGTTGAGTATCACTATCCTGATCGAGTGCCCCGTCAGTTTGGCTTGGATGCCTATGTCCCTGATTTTCCAGAGTTGGGCGAGCAGCAGACCACCCAGCTGCACAGGTAACTACCCACTGCCTTATCCTTTGTCTAATTAATTTATATTTATATTGCAGCACTAATTAATTTATATTGCAACACTAAACACAACAAGCCCAAAGTCGACTGGAGCACGCGTTTCTGGGAGCATTACCAGCGTGCTGCATCACCCCATTTGCACTTATGGACCCCACCTCCAGCAGGAGATGCCCCTACGCCGGTCGGGCCTTGGAGATTGCGATATATAGTCTGGTACCAGAGATGGGGCATGCCGACGGTTTATCTACAGGGGGACTATGGTGATGCTCTTCGACGGAGACTCACGGGTGACAGATCTAGGACTTACTTGCCTTTCGGCCCGATTCATGCTCGTTCGGTATGTTTAAATGAAACTGACATGCTTCAAAAATTGTAGTTATTTATTCATCTTCTAATAATAATAATGAAAATACATTGTGTGCAGATTTTGACCGCTATTAGAGGAGTGGCACACAGCTTAGTGTGCATGGCGAGAAAAAGTTGGAGAGCGATAGGATGTCAAATGCTCCAACACAGTGCACCGATCGTGGAGGACTCTGGCTGGGACGGGCGCCTCGTTGGTATGTTGCACGATGCTGGGGAGGACATCAATTGGCGCGAGATACATGCCCCACCACCAGATCCGGAGCAGCCTGGAGACCCTATCTACGCTGCGGAGATGCCGCCATCTCCTGCAGGTAATAATATGTCATACAAATGATCATTATTAAGTGTATCTCTAAAAGATCATTCTTATTAATTTATCTTCATTTATGCAGATGATGACTCGGGTTGGGCGATCCACCAATGGGTGTTGAACAACAACGCGTGGAACGCGTACTACAACGAGCATGGAGTTCCAGTGCAGCATACCGAGGTAGCAAAAGTTCATTATTTAATTAATTTACTCGTTACTTATATGTCCCTAATTTAACATTGTTTACCTGCAGGATGGAGCTGCCGCCGTGGACGCCGCCGTTTTCTCATTGGATGAGCTCACTGGAGATGAGGACGGATGGGAGCCAGCTAGCTCCCACCGACCGCAGTACATGGAGCCCAGACAGCACGACGGCGATGCCAGTGGGAGTGGGGCACAGACTGCAGATGGCTTTGCCGCTGCTATATTTGGCACACCGCCTCCGGCCACGTATCCTCCTACTTGGGAGGCCGATCCGTGGGTGTTGCGTACACATGCGGGGGTCCATGGAGAGCATGCATTACACCTGGGGGGGACCCATGGGCGCACGAGGCCGTACACGATGACATGCAGGTGGATGAGGTTCACCAGGGACGTCCGCCGTCGCAGAGGGTGCGCCGTGCACCTAATAGGTTGAGCATCTCCGGACCGCGCCCTCGTCATCGCCGTTAGGGTTTTTTTTTTTTTTTTAGTTTGATAGGTTTCTAGTATTTTAGTTTGGATTATTATATTTCATGTTTGGACTGTTATGTTTCATGTTTAGACTTACCATTTAGATTACCTACTTTTATTGTTTAGACTTACTATTTAGATTACCATTTAGAACATTTAAACATTAACAAACTTAATATAAAACTAATCAATTATATTAAAACTACACAATTACATAACATATAAAAATATCGTCAATTATAAAAATATAATCGTCAACAAATAATAAATATATATCATACAATTTAATATAAAACATTCAAACAAATCATTACAACAATTTAATATAAAACATTTAAACAAATCATTACAACAATTTAATATAAAACATTCAAAAATCATTACAACAATTTAATATAAAACATTCAAAAATCATTACAACAATTTAATATAAAAACATTCAAACAAATAATTACAACAATTTAATATAAAACATTCAAACAAATTAAAACATAAAACCTTATAAAAAAAAAAATTCATAGTGGACCGCCCAGCCCCTGGGCGGTCAGGTTTGAAAAGTGGACCGCCCGGACGCTGGGCTGTCTGGTGGGAAAAGTGGACCGCCCAGCCCACGGGCGGTTAGGGTAGAAATAATTATAACTTTGGAGTGGGAGCAGATTTGATAATTTGTTTTTTTTTGGGGGTTTTAATAAAAATATCGGCATTTCCGGGTTCCGCCTCTATATTCTGAATTAGCAAAATTGACACAAAATGTAGAGAAGGAATCAATTGCTTCTTTTCCCCAATTAGAAGTTACTGGCTTTTCCCCAATTAGTCCTTTCTAATTATCTGTTGATTGGGAAATGGGAAGTGTTCACAGTTGTTCAGTCTATAACTCTATATTACCCCTGAAAGTACCAGTATTTGAAATATAAATATTGGTAATTTTCTATTATTGAGTCATCTTTCAAAAATCCTTAAAAATAATAAATAAGAACTGTTATATAATTAGTATATATTAGTGAGTCCGGCTAACACACTTCCTCTATTATTTCAACAATATGCTTCCGGCTTCCAAATTCTATCTAATTGGCTTCAAACGACAAATTCAAGCCATTCAAACCGATCTCCTTAATGAGAGTTTCGTTTTCATATAAAAAAAAATTAATTTCGAATTTATTTACTATCAAGTCAAGCGGTCAAATATTTTAATTAAATAGTGCATTAAAATGTGCATAAAAACCTTCATATTTTGACTGCTTGACTTGATAGTAAATAAAATCAAAAATCAAACTTTTTAATATGGAAACAAAGTTCTCATTAAGGAGATCGGTTTGGATTTACGATTTGATAGATTTTGGAGACCGAAAGCATATTGTTGAAATATTAGAGGAAGCGCGTTAGCCGAACTCTATACTAGTATTCTATATAAGATTTTGATATAAACATTTTATTGAGCTACTTGAATTGACTCGTTCGAACATGAAAAATTGAAAATACTTGATTTAAATCACTTGTACATCACATGATATATTTTCATTAGTACATTAGCATAACTCCGAAAAATTATATTTAATGAAAGCAGTTCTAATATGGTGTTTTATAAAAGTTCATATATTTTCTTTCAATTTGGGATACTAAAAAGCCAAATAAAAATCGTTTGCTGAATTAGGTAATATGGATTTGTAATCAGCACCGCGGAATTAAATTCTAATGTTCGGTTGATATTCGATAAGTACTTTTAAGCAAGCATCAAAATATTCGTACGGACCCTAATCACAGCACTAACCCTCTCTCTTGTATATATTAACAAATTTTCTAGATAGTCTTATAATTTTTTTGAAATTGATTCGTCTATAAAAACTTTTTGAGTAAAGTTGGAGGTTGAATCTTCATCTCTAACACAGAGATCCGTGCATTTGTCATTCAATTATTTTTTTAGATAAAAATGAAAGGCAAGCATCTCACATTTAAATATATGATCCGTATTTTGAACTGCGACCGTAACATTGCCATTAACTACTAGAGTAAAGTCTGATTTGTAATATGTCTATAAGTTTGTTTTTAATCAGTATGCTTAAACATATCACATGTACCTTCTTACGTTAAAATAGTTTGTATAAAAACAAATAATAAGTATTTGTATAAAAACAAATACTTTATCCAGGATTTTTTTTTTCAACTTTGAGCTACTTTTTGAATTTTAACTTTTAAAATGCTACAAATAAAAAATTTGTTCCAAAGTAGTTAATAAGTATATGGGAATCATGTCCTTGTGTGATAAAATATTAACTGAGGGATCTTATATCAAGATAACGAGATTTGCATCGAGTCCACATCGTCTGTATTAACTCAAAAGAGTATATTTTGAGTTAACGCATCTCGGCCGTCTAATTTTAAACGGAACCAATCCGGCCACAGCCTATAATTCAAGGGCCTTTTAATATTAATGTAGATCTAGTGTGCACAAATCTTAAAGTGAATCGGACGGTCCAAATACATTAACTCAAAAGATACTTTTTTGAGTTAATGCAGAGGATACGAATTCATTTGAAGGTCCGGGAAGATATGGTATAGTCCTACAGGGCAAATCAAATTTAAATGAGTTTTAAAGACAAACACATTGTCCAATCCACATATATGGATTAGTCAAAATTCAAATTCGTATTCAAATTCGACCACAAGATAATCCAATAACAAACGAACAGTTTATAGGACTATTCTCGCATGAGTAATGGAGGAACGGATTAAAAGAAATTTCTCACATGTTGGATACTAAATAATTTCTACTTGTACATATTCAAATCATAAATTAAATCCAGATATTTTTCTCTCTAAATTTAGATTCAAGTGTGTCCTTCAAATTCGTAGGTATATTTGAATTGCGACAATAAATTTAATAGTACTGTTTTTATTCATTTGAAATTTAAATGCTTCATGACATGTTAAAAATAGTGCCGAGTTAGCGTAAGTTTGTTAATTTAGACATCTTGACTGAATAAAATATTCAACGCTTTTGAAATTAATTAACACTCTTTTAAATTATATAATTCAAATAATATTAATATTATTTTTTATAGCACTAATTAGTATTAGTCCACCTTTTTTCGCATTCTAACAATATTTTTTTTTACTATTCACTATTGAATTGCGCAATTATATCATCTATTTCAAACTAAAAGTTTCAATTCACATTTTTCACATGCTATGTTTATTCCCCAACTGTCTAATACCATCTAATCAGAACCAATTATTGTGCCAGAGATTGTAAGCTAAAACATCTTACAAAACTCAATTAGAATAATTACGAGGCATAAACACAAAAGGCGAAAGATCTTAAGAAAAATATTTTACAGGAATTTGTTTGTTGATAAAGTTTTCTTAATGCATGCGATAAGAAATTTCAAGAATCTTATCTCAAGAATTGCACGCAAAGTAAAAGATGATAAGAGATTCAAATATACGTAACACTCTACGGATAGGAGTGCGTGTCCCCTCAGCTATTGGAGGGGTGCAATAAATGAATAGACGGTTCAGATTAATTTTAACTGGATCAAACTCAATTTGGTGTTTATAGAAATTATAGGAGATCTGCTTTGAGATTCATACCAAGTTAAAAGAACGGCCTAGATTTACTTATTGCACCTCAGGTACTTCGGATCCAAATTCTACGGATAGAGTACGAAAGCAATGAAAGCATAATTTTATTTTTAAAAATTATATAAAGATAATATAAATTATTAGATGAATTGCATTTATTCTTCAATTTCACAGTAGGAACCAGTGTTGTAACAAATGATCATTTAGTCCGACTAATTGGCTGATTAGTTGTTGGTAGTGATCAAGCTGTTACGAACCATTCGTTGTTCGTTTATACGGCCAATTAGTTGATCATTTTTTTTTCTGCATTTATTTGTTATATGTATTATACTTTACTTTGTCTTATATGAGCTTTCTAAATGATAATTTCATAAAATCTTATTAATTAACAATGAAACTTACAAAAATTTATTTGATAAGTTTGATAAGTTAAATTAATCATTTTTAATAATTACAAGTATGTGCACATAATTTTAATGGAAAGACAAAATTATCTGTAAAATTTTGATTAATCGGCCACATACTGATTAATCATTTAACGGTACTCCGTCGGTCCGACGAGCGCATACCGTTATTTACAACACTAGTAGTTTTACCTAAAAGAACAAGAAAATAAATTCAGTTTTTTCTACAAAATCAACATATGAATGCAATTCATTTAATACCTTATATTATTTTTATATATTTTTATAAATAAAAATTCTGCAAGAAAAGAGAGATATTTTGAGGAAGAAATTAAAATGCTTTTGATAATGAGCATCACATATATTAAGAAAGTTCATAAATATAGCGCTAAACTTTATTTAATATTTTTAAGCTAACATTTTGGTTACTCTATCTTGATTTTCTAAAGAGAGCATATTCAATTTTTAATATGTTTTTGGTAGATAATTAATTTTTATTCGACATGCCGCTTGAATATGCTATTATTTTTCATTGTGTAGAATGCTTTTTTTTGGTCGATCCAAAAAAAAAAATACGCCAGATCCAGCCACTAATTTTTAGTATATTTTTGACGATGTCAATTATAAAATAATCTGAAGCATTCTTTCATTTTGGGTGATCCAGATATATCCAGTCTAGAATAATAACAAAAAAGAAGGCCTAATTTAAAATTTCCTCATATTTATAGTAGACTTAAAATAACTAGATCATATCGATTGATCGACTCCTCTCAACGTCGTATATCACCTAAGGTAACATAATATTTCTGTTTGGATCCAGACCGTTCGAATCTACACGAATATTAGAGGTGCCCTATGCGTTTCACTTCGGATCGGATTGACCTGAGCTCCGATCGACGGTCATAATATAAACATAAAAATTCTGTTACTTCAGAGGATATGGATTTTCAATAAATTGTTAAAATTAGCACGATTCTGAATCCTTCATCTACGATCAGACGGTCATAATTTACGATCTCTACTTTTCGTTATAAACCGCGCATTGGAGTGGATCTGCCAGGATCTCTGCATTTCGTTATAATATCAAGAGTCACTTAAATAGTGCGAAGGGTAGAAAGGAGAAAAAAGACAGAGAGAGAGGAGAGGTGTCGAACGAGAGAGAGAAAAACCAAAGAGACGCCATGTGTAAGCCATTGGCGACCGCGGCGTGTCCTTCGTGACCTCTCCGCCTGGCACTTCCATGGCGCCTTCCAATCCCATAAAAACCCTTACCCCCACCCGTCTCCTCCCATCCCACATTGCGTTTTCTTCCTTGTGAATTTGAGATTTGGGATCGGCAATGGCGATGGATGGGGGAGCGGGAGCGAAACTTTTGTACATTGTGGTGGATGACGTGTCCGATGAGAATGGAACCGGGTTTAGGTACACACGATCGGTGCTCCAGAGCACGCTTCAGTTCATGGGTTGCAAAGCCAGACATGCTTTCAAGGTTCAACCTTTTTTTTTGCTCTTATTTTCGTTTTGTGGGTTTTTTTGTTTCATGTATGATGTGACCTTTGTGTGTGCGGCGAAATTGGTTCGTTGATTGGTTGAGGAAGGGTCGCTTTCAGTTTGGGGAATTTTGCACTCTGAAAGGGATTTTATTGTCTTCTCTTTGCTTCTTCGTTCTTTTTGTTTCCCAAGTTAATTTTCAACGGCAACGAAAGTACAAACTTTGTACAGTGGCTATGAAATCCGAATTTCCTGGAAAGCGATGCAAGTTGCATTCGTAACTTCGAATAATTGTTTCTATGAACAACTTGTGGCATTAAAACAAAGTAAAAGAGAGAGAGAGAGAAATTGAATGAATTGCATTTTCTTCCTTTTCTGAAAGATCAATGGAGAACAGAAGGGCAGCAAATAGAAAAAAAACTACCTTTTTCTTATTTAATTTTCATAAATATTGTAATGTTGAAAGGACATAATTCCTTTCAGAACCTTTCTACTTGATCTATTTCATAGACTCTGCAAAATTGCATGACTCTATGCAAATTTAGAAAACATTCATTGGCAGGCCAAAATTAGTTTTAACAGATTGCAGGTACTTTGAGATATCAAATTACCCTTTTCTTCCCATTTAAGTATTTTATATCACACTTATTTTAATTAAAATTTCAAAAGTAACATCTAATAGTTTAAAAGTATAAATTTGATTTACTTTGCTTTCGGAAACCAGTTGGTCAATTATGCACCTCTTTATGGTCCAAATATGTCTTTCATGCCATCCCCCCCCCCCCTCTCTTGTTTTATTGAATTCCAGATTAGCCGAAGGGTATTTGAAGTGGTACGGGCAAAGGGTACAGAAGCTGAAGCCAATGGAAAACAAATTGCAAGAGAGTGTGCTGAATCGAGTTGTTCGGCAATACCATTTGAGTTATATAAGAGACAGACCACAGTTGTTGTCTCGAGAGATGATTTCATAAATGTAGTGTGTGATGCTCTAACATTATACAAGTATGTGGGCCCCAACCAACAAGCTGATTTGATTCTAGCTTGCAGGTAAGAAAATATAAACCAAGCTTTTAATTTATAGGAAACTCTTTATTTGGTGTTGACTGTTAAAATGTCCAAAAGCCAATCAGCTAAAAACATTATTATGCATAATAGCAGATATATAATTTTTGAAATGCTGAAAATTATTTAATCATACTGTTTGGCAGGATCCGGGAGAGGAAAGAGTCGGTGACAATTCTTCTCTGTGGAACAAGCGGTTGTGGTAAATCCACACTGTCTGCTTTACTGGTACCATTGCTTCCAACCATTGATAACTTGCTTCGAATTTTTACAAAAAAAAAAACCCTGACTTTTGCCCTTTTATTTTACCCAAAGGGAAGTAGATTAGGAATCACTAATGTGGTATCAACGGACTCGATAAGACACATGATGCGAAGCTTCGTAGACGAGAAGAAAAACCCACTCCTATATGCTTCAACTTACCATGCAGGAGATTGTCTTGACCCAGTGGCAGTGGCACAAGCAAAAGCCAAGAGAAAGGCAAAGAAGCAGAGAGAGGAGTCAGTTTCATTTTCAGGGGAGAAATCGGAGGCTCGTTTTATGGAGACAATTAGTGCAAAGCAGATGGCAATCGAAGGTTACAAAGCACAATCTGAGATGGTAATTGACAGCCTTGATCGGCTTATCACCTCTTGGGAAGAGAGGAAAGAATCAGTAGTTGTCGAAGGGGTCCATTTAAGTCTTAACTTTGTGGTGAGTGCCAAGTTGGTTAAAATTTGCACTTCATGCTTTTTGCAAATATGGTTTTCACAACTTGAGAATGTACATAATAGTTGGTTTATTGTCCCTAATTAGTTAAGCCAGTGTCCTTAATATCAGTGATCTCAGATGATACCAGTATACCTATTAAATTGTTGTACTATGCTTCGGCTTCGACCTTCACTGACACACTATTGGGTTGAATGTTGACTTGTGGGTTTGTAAATTCTATGAAAGTACCTTGTGGGACTCCAAGCTTTCTCCATTTCACCAGATGCGAAGATGTCAAACCTTGAGAATATCATAGTCTGCTTAAGGATTGCAAGGAACTTAAATTTTACCTTTTACAGGATAGATAATTAGTTCACCTCTGCTTTCTCATCAACTCTTTTATTTTATTTTTTCTAGATGGGCCTGATGAAGAAGCACCCGTCAATTATCCCCTTCATGCTGTACATTACAAATGAAGGCAAGCACATGGAGCGCTTTGCAGTGCGTGCAAAATATATGACGCTCGACCCGGCCAAAAACAAGTACATCAAGTACATACGGAATATCCGGTCAATACAGGAGTACTTGTGCCACCGTGCCGACAAGTACCTCGTGCCCAAAATTAATAACACCAATGTCGACCGCAGTGTGGCAGCCATCCATGCCACCGTCTTCTCCTGCCTACGTAGACGCGAGACCGGGGAGTCTCTTTACGACCCAAATACAAAAACAGTGCCCTTGTTAAACGAGGAGTATAAGAGCATTTACAAGGCTAATTCTGTAACTTCTAAAGGGTTTGTTCAGCTTATAAGGGGAAGGGGGTCAGATAGAAACCTCATGGCCTTGTTGTATGATGATGGGTCGGTAGCAAAGGCCTGGCCGGTCGGATATGGTTTTGACATGGATGCAAACCCAATGTATGGACAGTTGCAGATCAGCACGGCAGAGCCTGTTAATCTTCAATTTGGGAACTTTGGGTTGAGTGCATGGCCAAGTGACGAGGCAGGCTCAAGTTATGCAGGAAGTGTGGATGGTTCAAGAGCCGAGGGCACGGGGACTATGTCTTCATGCTGCAGCTCTCCTAAGGTGTCGGAAGGATACTCCAAAGAGGTAGAGAAAAAATATGTTATGTTTGTTTTGTGCTTACAATGATGAGCCAAATAGGAACCTTAAAAGGAATGTGCCTATTTTGAGATGAGGAGCATAATGTTCTGATATAGTTTCTATTCTTGAAAGTTTGAACAATTAACTTTTTACCATTTTAGATGTCGTCAAGACCACAGCTAATTGATAGGTGGTTTTGAGCATGTAATGTATACATGGGATTAAAGCCATTCTGTCAGTGTATGTCAGTTCTGGAGGTAATGACTTTGACATCTTTGTGGTATGTAATGCTGCATACATGGAAATATGCTTCCAATTAATGGCTACGAGTGTAGTTGCGGAGTTTCTGTAAAGACCTGAGTCTAAGCTCCTATTACCTTTGGAGATTATTTTCCTATTCAAGTAAATCTGAGGTAATCTCTTCTGATTTCTCCTTTGTAGGTAATGGATGAATTCTCAGTCTCGGGAAGTGAAGAAGAAGCTGATGTTTTTCAAGATGACACTGATGGGGACCTAAGTGACGGGTTTGGTATTGACCAGGACCTGAATGAGGTACCTTCTCTCTCTCTCTCTTGAAAGATTCAATCTCCAAGTCCAAATGAATCACAGGCAACTAGATAAGCTGCAAGAAATGAGAAAGCAATTATTGGTATATACCTGTACCTAATCTTCTGATGTGATATTTGCTGGTACACAGGCAGGTGTAGGCCTATGTCTTGTTTTTTTTGCTAAGATAAACCCCCAAATAAAGAAAATAGGGAAGGAATAGATGCTTTATTATAGAGCTTCCTTAGTGCATTTAATGAATTGTTTTATAATAATATCAGTCTGACATTGCACCGAATGTTGTTGTACTTATCTATAGATGGAAGGCTCAGTGGATGAACACTCCACTAAATCTGATGAGGAGTATGATGACCTGGCATTGCTGGATGGCCATGGCTGCTATGAAGATGATGTAGAAATCCAAAATCTAACCCAGACTAACTCGCTACAATCCACCAAGTGTGATTTTAATAGCAAGGTGGAGAGCTTTATAGAGAAATATGAAAGGAACCTTGACCTCGCATAAGAAATATGTTTTGGTCAATTATCTCGTTCGTATTATGTAGTGTCTGATTTTCTTTTCTGTACACAATAATTTACTATTTGGAGGGGTTTCCTCATACGGAGGGTAAAAATAAATTGTGTAATTATAAATGTAGTGGGGTTTATAGAGGTGTATCTAAATATGTTTACCAGCAGATGTGTGTGTGTTTTTTTTTTTATCTTTGATTAAAAGAGGATCGCCTGTTCTCTGGATCCAAGTGCCTTGTAACCAATAATGAGTCTGAGATAGCCCCTGAAATTTTATCATTTATTTCTGGGTTATATAATATGTATAATTTTCCTTTTAAATAAGACTGTTCCTTATATGTATTTCATGCGTTAGTGAAGCCTAGATGGAATAACGCCGTTTTCATATATCCTGACAAAGCTTTATAAGAAATTTCAGAATCAATGACAGAGAAATTAATATTTGACTAAACCTTTTTTAATGCAAACTTGGCTTTCAAAAAAACAAAAATAAAAAATATTTGACTAAACCTGATGCGGTCCAGTATTAGATATTCTTCCAGTCCCAACCTGAATCAAGAGTTCTTTCTCTCAGGCGGTCCCGCTCATTAAAACTACAGTGTTGGTTCCTTCTATCAGTAAGCTGCTCTCCTCTGTCTCTCTCTATCTTCGCTTTGAATTCATATCATCTAAGGTAACAATATATTTTCGATTAGATCCAGACCATCTGATCAAAATCTGCAAGAATATTAAAAAGATTCTGTGCATTCCACTTCGGATTGAATTGATTCTGATTTTAATCGAACGGGCAGAACCTAAACAGAATTATTCTGTTACTCAGCCCACTTAACTCCGTTGTCTTCTCTTTTTTTTATTTGACCAAATCAACTCCTGTCATAGCTAACATCATTCGATAAGAATGGTTTTTGAAGGAATAATATGAAAACATTAAAAAATGGATAATAATTTTTTTTTATTATATAGATCACATACAAGTAACGATTCTAATAAAATCAAATCCAACCAGCGATATATTGAATACATCACGTTACGTTACAAATAGACACGCTATGAAATACATCATAATTAAAAGCTTTGCACTTTTGGGATATATGCAAAATAAACATATAAATAACTGTTCATTTTTAATTATTTTGGGCTTGTCAACTTATGTACAAAACTCAAAAAACCTTTTTTCTTTTTCATAAACCCTAGGTAGGTTCATTCTCTCTACGCAGCCAGCAGCCGCCATTTTTCCTTGCCTCTTTTTTCATAATCCTGTTAATTTTGAGCTTCCATTAAAAATTTACCAAAACTTTTGAAGAAGCATTCCAATTTCATCCCCGTCATTCAAAAAGAAGACTACAATTGCACACAGAGGTTTGTCCCAATCCCTTAGATTACACTTCAGTTAATTTTTCTGTGTATTCGTCTTGGTGGTGGCGATAATTGAGAGATTCTCCATTGTAAGATTAAATTAGGAATTTTAATATAAAAGTGTCAATATCCTGTTCGATGAATTTCAACATAGGAATTTAAGCCTCTAACTTCTCTTTTTTCCTAAAGAAACTGTTCCAATTACATACCCAACATAGGAATTTAAGCTTGCAATAGTTATGATTATTGCTCATAGTACAAATATCTGAGTTCAATAACTTGGATTAGAAAAATGAGAATTTAGATGTGCGTCTGTGCGGGTGTATGTATTCCCAATCAGTTTCTTAGAGATGAACATATATAACTTTGTTTGTTAGGCTTGTCTTGTTCGTACTTGCACAAATGTGGATGTATTTATATATATGTATACACTAAACTTGGAGTGCTTATATGAAAAAGGTAAATTATGTAATTTTTGTGAGTACTTGGATGATTTTGGATTCATGACTACACATCCAAAACCCGAGTCAATGAATTTTTTTATGGTTTTTTATCCGCCCAAAACCTGTACATTTAGAATCCTAGGAATATTATGTTTGTGATGGCATGAAAGGAAATGCATGTAAAAAATTACTATACTTGCCTTATTCTTTTGTCTAATATAACCATATAGCGCTAATAGTTTTTGCGAAACAGCTACTTTAAAAGTTAAAACTAATATGGTGCTAAGATTAATCATGCACAGGAGAAAAAAGTAAAAAATTTAAACGAATATGTATGTTATGGTCCTTTGAAAAAGCACATTTTTCATGCCATTTAATTATTCTGTATATTTCCATTTCTATCTTAACTGATTCCTAGTCAAACCATGCTTGCTTTAAAGAATTTGCATTGGGAATGCAGTCAAATAATAGATAGTGGTATTTCATTAAAAAATAGAAATTGGAAGAAAGATTCTAAGGATTCGATATTATGAAATATCTATTCAATTTCACATAATTGACATATTATCGTAGCTTCCGCTATGTATCCCGCAAATATCTTTTGCACTATCATTAAAAGAAATACATCATAACACTATTTACATTTTAGCAACTTTAACTTAGTAATGGCAAATTGTTCGTTTTCTTTCTTAATATATTTTCTTCCTTTTTTTGTATGTTTCAGTAATTTTTTTTAAAAAGTTCAAAAGTTTAGAATCCTTTTTTGGCTTGCTGCTAATTATTTTACACTTCCCTTCTATGAGCGAAAAGCAGAAAACAGTTCTGTTCTTTTCTGATTGCTTTCTGAGGCAAATATAAAGTGGTGATAAAATAAAGACCATTAGGTTAATATGAATATTATGTTGTACTGAATATTACTTGGCTTTGGATATACCATTCAATCATCTTGAATGGTTTCATTTTAGTCTTTCCAATGTGTATTACGGAGAATGCACATTCATAGATTGTTCATGTAAATATAAGTAATAATGTACATGTTTTGCACATATATAGATTGTTCATGTATACAAACATAGAAGTAAAAATGTGCATGTTTTTGCATTTATAGATTGTTCAGGTATACAAATATAGAAGTAACCCATACTTTACGGTTGCTGTAAATTATTACTGAATGCATGTATTATCTTATGGTTAATAATAGTATAATGCAGACATATCCATGATGATGAATTCTAAATATAAATGATAGAAATGGAAGTCTAAAATTGCTCGTGTTATTGTGTCTATACAAATTATTTGTCTTTAACTCCAGGAGTCCTCCAGTAGTAACTGAATAATGCATAAAAGACTAAACAAGCTACTTTTCCTTTTTCCTACAGAGAGTTGGCAAAAGCATTTTTCTCGATTATGACCCAGAATTAATGAAATATTTCGCGAAGTGTAGCATCGTCAAGCTTCAGCATGGGTGGTCTAGGAAATGAGGTTGAGGTAAGAATTAATGAAATATTTCGAATTTAAGCGCCAACTCTGTTGGTATCGGTCATTGTTTTATTGGTAGGCCTACTCTCATCTTGAAGGCAATTAATCATTTTTAGTGCTAATTTTAGATCTAATTTATGGTGTTTGTAAAGCTCTTGTCTTTTATTTAAACTATGTTTTTCCATTGGATGAATATGTATATAGAATTCGAATTATGTAGTTTTTCAAAACTATAGACAGTTATTTATATAGGTGTCTCTAAAGAATGGAGGGGATGAATGAGCATCTTGACTTAGTTTTGTTCTTGTTGGTATCTAACCGAATTCTTAAATCATATATAAACTTAAATACCAATCGTGCTTAAATCATATTACTATATATGTACAACGATATGAAAATAAAAATAAAATAAAGGGAGAACATGCAGATACGATAACTAAGTTTTAAAAAAAAAAATTGATGAGATTGCAAATGTTTTAAACGTTGGAGAAAGTCTAGTACTAACAATCAAAGAGAGGAAATAAATATGAAGAATATCAGCATAAGTGTTACTAATTCACTTAGGACATGCAAAATTTATAAGAATTGAATAGTTTGGGTTTAGGTTTCATGACATCAATTTATTCATTCAGTTGAAAAAACCCGTGGACTATTTTAGAATATGAGTATCCGTGAGAACCTTAAAAAAAATGGTCTAAACGGTTGATTAGTTGGTGGTGGTGATCCAACCGTTACGAATAGTCCTGTCGGAGTAGTGTTTGCGTATGTATTTATCCATTATATGCACTATATTTTGCCTTGTTTTGTTTGGATCTTTTCTAATGGCAATTTCATAAAACTTCATTAATTAACAAGCAAATTAAGTTAAAATAAGTTTATTTGATAAGTTTGATGAGTTAAATTAATTATTTTTAATAAAATATGAGCATATACACATAACTTTAATGAAAATGCAGAATTGTTCGTAAAATTCCGATTGACTGCATACCGATTAATCACTTGATAGTACTCCGTCTGTCCAACGAGTACATACCGTTATTTACAACACTGTTCGTGAGTAGATTTTTTTCCATTTTATAATTAAAATTTTTGTGGAAGATCGATGTCACATTAAAATCAAACATTGTTAAAACGGCTCTAATAATTCCAGTAAAATTTATTGCTAAAATGGTCTTTTTCCCCTTTATAATTAAAATAATTAAAGGTCAATGTTCTTGATCGTGTTTTTTGTATCTAGCTTTTGATTTGAAGATATTAAAATGTTTCTAACCAATATAATCAACAAAATCAGAATACAACCCAGTATAACTTACGGTGATCATATATAATTCCTGGATCAAATAGTTAGATTAAATGAAAGCATAGATAGAAATGCGATATCAGCCCTAAGAGTTTAAAGAAGATCCATAATCTGAAAGCCTAGAGAATAGTACCTAACATAGTGCACCACAATTATTTCCATGATAGACTTACGAGATTTAAGCAAATCCATAATCTGAAAGCATAGAGAGAAATGCCTAACAAAGTCCATTGTAATTTAGTACTATGGTAAACAAATTTTGGCATAGTACTTGCAAACCAGCAATCTGAAAAAAAAAAAAAAAAAAAAAACAGTAATCTCAAATTAAACAAGGCATTGAGAATACGTTGAATTCACGTCCACTCAGAAATTGTGAGGTTTACTGATGAATTGTTTTGAAAAAAAAATCAGAACCGCCTTTACTACACATTTATATGTGTATATTATTTTTTGAAAGGGCTACAAGCATTTAGGGAAAAACTATCCATAAGTTATTGGTAATTGTAGACGCCGAACGAACCTTTAGTGCGTTACAAGGTCACATTGGTGCACTAGCTGTTCATTTTGAGCTGCATTTGTCAATCTCATGAACTTTTTTTTTTTTTATAGTTATTGGTAAATAATTGTGATTAATTGTCATTTCGTATATTCCTTGATAACTAATCTACAGTTTGTTAGTGGAATAACCGTGCTAAGTAAACATACGGTATTTTATTGTAGTAATGGTCCTTTCACTGCTCGGGAATCGAATGAAGTCACCACGTGCTCTTTGAATGGATGGTTTTGGTCGATCAACAAAGATGACATATTTTGGAATATGTCATCTTTGAATTTATAGAATATATAGAATAAATCATACTTAAAAAACTTTGAATTTTGGGGAGCTAGATAAATGAACATGTAAATAACTGTTCTTTTTTAACTATTTTGGACTTTGCAACAAAAAATTTTGGACTTGTCATTTTAACCGGCCTGTACAAAACTCTAAATTTTGCTATTTGTTTTTCTAAACCCTAACTAGGTTCACTGACTTCATTCTCTCTCTAGGCTAGAAATGGCAGAAAAGCCCACCGTCTTAGAGGCCAGTTCGTATTCATCCGGCCCGGATGTTAACCTAGAGACAGGCCAGATCAGGTTTGGGCTTATATTAAAGCCCGCATGCAGACTGTAGGCTGTTGGGCCTCTCTTTGAAACGAAAACACGCAGCCCCTAGGGTTTTATCCGATCCTTCCGGACCATCTCTCTTTCGCTCGCTCTCAGTCTCCGTCTCTCTTTCATTTCTCTTTCCGCCTCCGCCAGTGGCCAGAACGCCACTCCTCCTACGCCAGGCTGACTTGCGGGCCCCCTCTTCCTCCTCTCCAATTCCGCCACTCCCGCTACGACAGATTGCCAATCCTCCTTTCCGCCTCCGCCAGATCGCCACTCCCCCCCTACGACCACAGCCCGTCTCCGCGCCGGTGGAACCAGGTATTCTCCCTCCCTCCCTTCCTCCTAGGTTTTTAGCTGCACAGTTCTCAATTTTGCTAAACTTGGTGCTAATTTTGACCAAGTCTCGAATTAAGTTTATCTAGCATAGTTCATGAATTGCATTTAAAATTGAAAGCGTCAACTATAGATTTAATTTTAAGTTTTCAATTACAGTGACAAAATAGTATATGGTTAATATATATTTTGGCTATCTAGCTAATTTTGGCTAAGTCTTGAATTATTCCTGATATCACAAAATAGTATATGGTTACTATAGATTTTAATTTTAAGTTGTCAATTACAGTGACAATTTTAAGTTGCTTGGTTAATATAGATTTTTAGTTTCAATAGTTTACAAGTTGTGCATATAATTTTAAGTGCTTGGCTAAGAGGGTTACACATAGGTTGTCATGTCACCAATCCCAGCCTTATCAGACTAAGTAAGTAACTAACACTTATATCGGCTATTATTTGCCATGTCAATACACTTATACAGCTATCCTCAAATCATTTGACTAGCAATTAGATATGTTACACTATTCTTTTTTCCTAAAGAAACTATAAAATTGTGAAAAAATTTGACTTCTCATACCTAGGCATGATGAAATTTGGCCTGTGAAACTTTGGGTTTGCATCCTTATAAGTTTGGTGTTCTGGCATTTGGCACAATTACTGAAATTGAGTTACTTCATGAATGGATGAAAACATGAAACGTCAATACTTGAGTAGACTTCAGCTTGCTCAATTTCGGTAATTGTGCCAAATGCCAGAACACCAAACTCATAAGGATGCAAACCCAAAGTTTCACAAGCGAAAATTTCATCATTCCTAGACATGAAATGCCAATACTTGAGTAAACTTTAGCTTGCAATAGTTATGATTATTGCTCATAGTGCAACTATCTTAGTTCAATAACTTCGATTAGAAAAATGAGAATTGACATCATAACTTGTGCTTCTGTGCATGTGTATGTATTCTCAATCAGTTTCTTAGAGATAAACTTAATTTTGCCTGTTAGGCCTGTCTTGTTCATACTTGCACAAATGTGGATGCATTTTTATACAAGTATCCACATAAGTGCTTACATGAAAAGGTTATACTATGTAATCTTTTGTGAGTACTTGCATGCATTTGGATTCATGACTACCCATCCAAAACCCGAGTCAATGAAAACCTTCATGGTTTTTGTGATGACATGAAGGAAATGCATGTATAAATTTACTTTACAATATGCCTTATTCTTTTGTCAAATATAACCATATATTGCTCATACTTTTTGCGAAACCTTGTGTCAGTTAGTTTAAGAGTCAACCTAATATGGTGCTAAGATTAATCATCCACAAGAGAAAAGTAAAGTAAAGTCAAAATTTTAAACAAATATGAATGTTATGGTCCTTTGAAGAAACACATTTTTCATGCCATCTGTACAGTTCAGTTTGTTTCTTAATTAATTCCAAGTCATACCATGCTTGTTTTTAAAGTATTTGCATTGGGAAGGCAATCAAGTAATAGATAGTGGTGTCATCGGATTCCATTAAAACATTTAGAAATTGCAAGGTTCTAAGGATTCAATATTATGAAATATCTACTCCATTTCACATAATTGATATATTATCATAGCTTCCGCTATGTATCCCGCAAATATCTTTTGCGTGGTCATTTAAAGAAATACATCATAACACTATTTGCATTTTAGCAACTCTTAATTAGTAATGGCAAATTGTTGTTTTCTTTCTTAATATATTTTCTTCCTTTTTTGTATGTTTCAGTAATTTTTTTTAAAAAGTTCAAAAGTGGAGAATCCATTTTTGGCTTGCTACTAATTATCTTACACTTCCCTTCTATGAGCGAAAAGCAGAAAACAGTTCTGTTATTTTCTGATTGCTTTCTGATAAAGTGATAAAATAAAGACCATTAGGTTAATATGAATATTATGTTCTACTGAATATTACTTGGCTTTGGATGTACCATTCAATCATCTTGAATAGTTTCATTTTAGTCATTCCAATGTATATTAAGGAGAATGCACATTCATAGATTGTTCAAGAATACAAATATATAAGTAAAACTGTACATGTTTTTGCACATATATAGATTGTTCATGTATACAAATATAGAAGTAAAAATGTGCATGTTTTTGCATGTTTAGATTATTCAGGTATACAAATATAGAAGTAACCCATACTTACGGTTGCTGTAAATTGTTACTGAATGCATGTATTATCTTATGGTTAATAATAGTATAATGCCGACATATGAATGATGATGAATTCTGAATATAAATGATAGAAATGGTAATCGTGTCCACACAAACTATTTAACTCCAGGAGTCCTCCAGTAGTAACTGAATAATGCATTGACTAAACAAGTTACTTTTCCTTTTTCCTACAGAGAGTTGGCAAAAGCATTTTTCTCAGTTATGATCCAGAATTAATGAAATATTTCACGAAGTGTAGCATGGTCAAGCTTCGACATGGGTGGTCTAGGAAATGAGGTTGAGGTAAGTTTTATATATTCTGTTTACTAATATTTGCTATGAATGTGGTTGTAGCCTTGACTTTATGATTATGATTGGGTTTCATTTCTAGCCTACCTCAACTTGTTTGGGACTAGAGGCTTAGTTGTTGTTGTTGTAATGTGGTTGTAGCACTCTTGTGAGTGTGCAAAAATATCATTTCAGTGTTTTTCTTTATAACCATGAAAGAGTAAGGGGGTGAAAAAAAAATTATTATTCACCAAATCACATCATATGCTTACTCTTGTTATGATGAATACTCTTTGTAAAATACTTGACTGTTTTTTTGTTTTTGTTTTTACCTAGTGTGAAGATATGAGGAACCCAAAAAATGTAGTAGCCGTTATTCTAGGCGGTGGTGTTGGGATCCTTTTTTTCCCTGTACTCAAATAAGGGCTAAACCTGCTCTAAGTTTCCTTAGATTGAAATAATGTACTATACATATAACAAAGTACCCTACAATTATTTTTTGTCATATTACGTTTTATGAGACACTTATAATTCCCTATGCGACAGGTGCCCATGAGTACCTTCATTTTTTGCATGTGCATGAGAGGCACCAGGCCTCCAAGTGCTTGGTAGCTGAACACGTGATGCAGCGATGTACACGTGGCAGCAAATGAAGTGTATTTCGACTACTACTATGGTACAGTCATGCCTTCAAGAGGAAAGAGACGGTGTGCAAGAAATGTTGATGATGGTAGTACTTGTATGGATGTAAAAGAGGATAAGATGGACAAAAAAGATCCGGTTCAAATAGCAAGGAAGAAATCAAAATTGGTGCAAAGAGAGCAAGGAGTAGGAGAAGGTGGAGATCTCAAATCACTCAACCGTGAGCCCGGGGAAATGTACAGTCTTTCTAGAAGCAAAACAAGTGTTAATCATCTCACTGCTTCAATGAGTATTTAGGTGTTCAGAAAAAAATGTCTTGTTGAACCTTCTGAGGTATGTCATTTTCTTCATTTGCCTCTTTTCTTCATTTACCAGTTTACCACCCCAATTTGTTACCACTTAATAACTTTCCCTAGTGGTCAATGAAGCTCAAATTAAGCCATGGTCATACTCAACATGAACCTTTTGTGAATCAATCAATAATTTACTTTTTTTTTATTAAAAAAAATCTTTTGTCTAATGTATAACCTCAATATACCATTTAACTTTATACCAATCATGTCAAGAATACTAAAAAGGCTCGATGAATTGGGTAGAGTTGATAACGGAGGCAATGGGGACATATTCAAACAAAAACATATTTTATTGTGCGGTCATTCGGTAAAAAAAAATAAAGTGTATTTCAAGATATTAAAGCTGCAAATTCTTTTTCATTTATTTTTCAGGGTGTCCAGGACGCGAATAGAAATTCTGACGGATTTTACATAAGAGATGATATAATAATTATCCCAAAGAACTCGACCAATGGGATGATTATATAACTACTGTTTGTCTCCCTTTTGTAAAAAATAAACCAACTTGTGAATATAAAGAGATGAGTTATAGTAAGAGTTTCTTTACTAAAATAATGAGTACAAGTTTAAAAGAGTTATTTTTCTCTCCTCAATCGTCTCCTACAACCCAAGTAAAGAAGACCATTGCTCATCAGACTCAAATGCCATCTTCTCTAATGAATCACTATTGTTTCCAGGCTAGAGTAATGCTAATAATTTTTTCAAAGCGAATCGGACTAGAATTGTAACCTTTTATATCATTTACATTTCCGAACATCATTTGGAAAGTTAATAAACTTAAATACTTAATGCTCAGCTTCAAAAAGATAAGAATAAAATGATCTAACTTACGATTATGTCATGCAACATTTGTTTTTCATTTCTCAAGTTTTGGCTGCTCAATAATCACACAATACACTTTACATGCAGAATAAGGATCAAGTCCTTGATTGTTATTTTATTAGAGGTTAAATAAATAGTTTAGGTTTTGAACTAAAACCTGTGTTACAAAAACTCTTAAAATAGACATAAGATGTACGAGTCATTAGAAAAAAAGAAGAGAAAACGAAATAATAAAAACTGGATAATAATGGTTAACTTTGTTTGCCATTTTTTTCACTACTTGGATAATAATCAGTAATGAAATATCAAATTCTGTGTGAGAAGTGCATGATAAAAAATTATTTCTAGTGAGACCATTTAAGGTACAAAGCTTATTTCTTCTCCAAGAAAATTAATGTGCAAACCGAGCTAGAATCATGTCAATCATCTACTAGACTTATATACTAGCATCGTTTCCACGGACAGTGAATAGGTTTGTATTTTTTATCAATAGTTATATCACTGTTTGCTTGCCAAATAATCTTTGCAAGAGGTCGACCATGACTTGGGCTAATTTGTTCAGCCTATCTTATCAAGTACTCACAAACGCTGGTAAATTTTAACTTATGTAAAAAGGTGCAAAGTGGGACATCTAAATAGGATATTAGACCAGCATATAATAAATAGGACATCTAAATGGTGGCATTTTGATATTATTTATGGGTTTTTCAAGGATCAACTCTTATTCATAAATAGGAAAAAAAAAAAAAATACCGCAAAGTGAGTATCAAGCTCATGGCAACCAAAATGGATAAATACAAGACATAAGTTAACAAGTCTTGAATCATCATTATGCATGGCGATCTGTTACACGTTACTTATTACCAAAATGCCACCATTTCTTCTTCTTCTTTGTTTCCCACAAAGGTAGCTCTGCATCATAGCACAGACTATATCATAACACAGTCACACTATCATTGATCAAATCGTATGAGCTTGATTAATACAATTAAGCAAATTTACAGTAACTATCAGTCAGTTCCAGTATCTAACTATATATTCTGGTAGTACGACACCATTATGACATGAAATGTACAGTACTAAAATGAGAGTTTGCAAAATTACTGACCATTTGGGGTGACAAAATGCAGGTTCCACAACAATAAAATATACTAGGATAATCAAGAAAAAAGAAGCAGAAAATCGTACCTTTTCGAAAAGAGAGAAAGAGAGAGAAAAAAAGAGGTCAAGGAAGTGAATGTACCTACTCACCTCCTTTGGGATAAATCGAGTTGTAATGCACCTCCGCCCAAAAGCTTAAAAATATCACTGCACAGCAATAAAATGCACAAACTCAATTTAATCTTCCACGCAAACTATGAGCACCCAAAGGTGCATACAGGATTTCTCCTTCTAATTGGAAGTAGGGTTGAAAAGGATGGAATATATTATATTCTACCTCGTTTCGACTTCTCAACTTTAGGAAGAATTTCTATGTAGCATGTATCCTTGAAAGATGTTATCACGAATATTTTTACACCGTACTGCGTTGCAAGACAGAGTACCAGTCAGGATAATCAAACCAGAAAAAAAAAAAAGTGAAGGAAAATGCGCATTTTAACATGTCCCTACAGACCCTAGAAATATCAAGTGCATAAAACATGAAATATCATGCATACTGTCGAAACATGGGAAACACCACATATCCTCTTCTACTAATTACCTTTTCTAAAAAATCTTAAACTACCCTTATCTTTCATATAATTGAAGCAAAGCAAGTGCAATAGAGGGGCAGTTTGGAGATCTTTTGTACAAAATTGAAAAGGAAGCTTGTATATCTATCCTGCATTTAAATTCTTTACAAGGGTAATCTGTGATGTTTAAATTCTACCGTGTCTTTATATCATTTTAAGGCGCACGGAAAATATAAGGGAAAGGAAACAAAGCCATACCGTGTCAGCAGCAGCTTGCAAAGTAACATGATCGCCCCATTGTCCACTTCTGTTTTTACAATATGTAATATTAATATTAAATAAATTAAATTGCAAGCTATTAAAATTCTCTTGATGAAAACCAAAAAGCAATTAACCATACTCTGACAGCTTCTCTAAATAGTCATTGTAAGGCATCGGTACATATCCCTCGTACATCTCACGGTGTGATTCAAGCTGCATTATATTAAAGAAATTTTAATTTGAGATCCTTAATTTTTAAATCTTTGAATTGTCATTTTTTTTTTGTATTTATTTGTTTGCCCTCTATTGAGATTTGAGTGAAGTCACGGAAATTTAAAAAGCAAGGATGAAGCGTAAAGCACAAGTCAAAATGGTAGAAAGAAAAGTTAAAATTTACCTGACTGACAATCTGCTGCCTTACAAATTGGTGGTGCTCAGGGCTCCGGTAAAATTGATCTGACAGTGCTCTAAACTGTAATAAAATAGGAAATATCAGCTGTTGACTTTTGCAAAGTTGAAGAAGAATTCACATGCGAAGCTTTATATGTTAGTAAGATATTAAATAATACAACTGGAAGGAATATTGCAGCACAGACATTAAATCAACGATTGAATATCCTGACTCAACCAGCAAATCCAAAAACCAAAAGAAAATGCCAAAAGCAACAAAATACTAACCTGACAATTACCATCTCCTTGCACCTTTCTCTCAACTACGTCATACAACTGCAACCTACATAACATATAAAGATATTTGTAGAAGTACTAAAGCACCTTGTATACAAAGTTACAAGGATTGATTTGACCAATTTTCTGCTCCAATAAGGACAACTAGCTGAGAAAAAGGAGTGGTCTAAATACTGAATTCTAAATATTTTAAGGTTTACAATATATTTTAATGATTAGAATGGTTCACAATATATTCTGTGGTAACAACATAACTGTGTATTTTTTCCTAAATTACAATATTAAAACAAATAAAAAAATGAAAATAAATAAATGGACCAGTATAATTGAGTAGTAATTACATTTTGAGTCCCCCACAATTGTTCAACTAAACCACCACCACTGAGTCACTGACAATCATATTAATTGCGCACAAAAATCTATATGGTAGGTTGACAAAATTCTTGTGCTGCTATTTACACTGGAGAATTTCTGAACTACAAAAAAACCCCGGTTTTGTCAAATTGAAATGACCAAAACCTGTTCTATATTAATCTTTTGTTTACTTTTTGAGGTCAGAAGAAAAGTGTTAATTTGTAGGTAATATAGCAAAGTAAAAAGTTATATGGAAAAAGAAATCTAGTTTTGGAGAGTGATAGACATAGTGCAGAATTTTTTAAAAACTTGATGACAATTTCAAAGATTTCAAATGTGTATTATTGTAGCAAGAACGATAAGTAAAGAAAAATGCACCCAAGTAGATCCTACAAGAACCGGCATTTCATAATCATTTACTGAATTACTACCATGATGCTAAAACAAAAATAAATTAAAAGGGCTGTGATAGAACTGGAGAAAAGGCAAAGTTTATTTCTTTTTGAGGTTATATCATCTTCCATAATATCTATAAGGGTACCTGGAACTGGAATCTTACTAGTAAATCCTGCAAGATTTACCCGAGCAATAGACAATTATCAGTATTATCTCACACTATAAAATCAGTTAATAAGCCTTTTGATCCCAGTGCGGGTCCTATTTGATTCTACAACTAAGAGGGGGATGGTTTATGGGATCTAGCATAGAAAAATAAACTAAAAAAACATGCTTACAATATATCCAATAAAACCTGGCACATTTAAAATGCACAATAAAACCTGGCACCTTTCTGTTAGTCTCTCATGGTCAGTAGTGGCCTCGTCATAAGAAGGAATCGCTCCGTTTATCCTAGGTACATGCTGCACATTAAAAAGTTGAAATGATATTACCTCCAAGGAAAATGCACAATAAAACAAGAAAAATAAGAATATGCAGTACACTATATTACAACATGCATACTGTGCTAGCATAAATACAGAATTTTACAACAAGTTAACAGAAGCTTGTTCATTCCATGATAGAAATTTCAGATTTATTTGGGCCATATATGACATATATTGAAACACTAAATCTGACATATATTAGGTAGCCACTTGTGAAAATTCTTCTTTGTATAGACAACAGATTTGTTGATATGACATATCAGCCAAAAAAATCTAGAAAGGATCCCTCGAACTACCACTTTCCTTAAAACATCTCTAACTTGAACAAAACATATCTACAGGGTTGGTTTGAAGTTCCAAAATAGTGCATGCAGGACACTAGTAACCTACTATGCATTTTCTGCTTTAGTTTAAATATATACTGCATCTAAAATTGAAACCAAAAGCTACAGATTAGAAATATTATTAATATGAAAATCGACCAAATGATAGAATGAACTCACACGAATAGGAACCATTTGGTACAATCTTTTCTCCATTTCATCATCAATTTCAGAGTAATTTGACAGATCCATCCACTCTTCTCCTGCACCTGAATTTTGACCTGGACTTGAACTTGAGCTAGAGGGGCCTGCATCGCCATCATTTCCTACATTGTATTAAAATTATAAATAGAGAAAACAATTAGCAAAGGTTAAGTAGGAAAAAAAATAAAGAACAAAGAAAGCAAATAAATCCAATTGTGAAATAAGATGAACTTATAACATACTGGACTTGAACTTGAGGAACATTTATGGAAAATAACACCCAATAGGAGTTAAAATTGCTTCTATAACATGATACCTAGTTGGTCTAGAAAATTGAGCTGATAGAGAAGGCACCTAATATTTTGGGCGAAAACTTATTAGATAATGCTTTCCAGGTATAGAATTATCCAAATCTGAGGCGATACTAAACTTTTCAATAGTTGTATCATTTTGGCTCTTCTGAATATTGAATCCAAAATAAGTATGATAAAAAAAAGTCGCATCTAAAAAACTATTTCAAGTGTTGTTTTGAAATAAGAAATATACAAAAAAGCCTTTTTCTAAAAAACTACTTATTTCATTGTTTCAACAATTAAATAATGATAAAAAAATACTTTTGGAGAGAAACATTAAATTTGCATTAGTGTTTCACATGCAAGTTTTATATTTTTACCATCAAAGCTTGTATGAATATACAGCTGCAATCCATCCTTATTTCCAAGTTAGAACTCCAAGGATAAAAACATTAAAACATTAATTGCTAAAAGCTGGAGAATGCATATGTTTTAATTTACATTAGAGAACTTTTAATGGAATGGTCCACAGATCTAAGAATAATTACCAGAAGAATATACCTGAGCTGTAAACTCTCATAGCAGAGGCAGAGAAATCATGTGGGTCGAAAGAACCCTGCAAGTACCTTTCATCTGAATGTGATGATCTAGCTACCTCTGCAACATTTTTCATATGATTCTTTGTTATGACATCTCAAATTCCAGAAAGTTCTCTTTTGCTTGGATTGGGGTTTTGTAATATTCCTAATTTGAGTAATATTCCATCTTAGAGTGATAATTTGAGGCACCAAAGTTACCTTCATTCGAATATAGAACATCACAGTAGTTGAAATCATTTTGGGGCGGGTTCAGATCCCCATAGTAGCTGGTGTTTGAAAAGGGATCATGAAACAAGTCATAGCCCCAAAATACATGTTGATCCTTATCGTACATGCTTCTTGGCAATCCTTGCATGGCAAAAAATAAATAAATAAAAACATAATTTCACCAGGAAAAACTACACAATTGATCAAACCTATTTAAACTCTTTAAATTGGCATGTGAAAAAAATGATATAAGATGAAGGCAAGTCCTAGACTCCTGATCAAAGGTGAAATGCCAACATAAATAAATGAACATGCATATGTTTCAATCAGCTTTCTTCCATGGTAATCTATGTACACAAAAAATTATCCTGATTAACATAAAAAATTACCATGCAGTCCTATAACAGTAAAGTGCGACTAATTGATCAAACCTATCTAATCTGCACTGAGAGATAATAAAAAATTGGGATTTATTTTCTCCTTTCAGCTCCAGCCTAATTGTCTACGAAGAACAGCAACCAACAAAAATATGAGAACCCCCCAAAACTCATTTTTGTTTTTTTAGTTCTCTTTCTCAAAAGAAAATCAAACAACAACGATTGATATGATCTCACGCTAACATCCAATAAATAAAACCTCTATTTTCATTCTCTGTTTAATAGAAAAAAAGCTCTCTTCAAATTAGGAGCAAATTTGCCAAATTGCATAATTTCCAATGGAAGTATCTCCAATGAAATAAGATACTAATCGCTAAATTCGTGATATGAGAAGTTAATGGAATTATTATATATTCAAAAATTCCAAGGACAACGGAACAAATCTAAAAATATAACATCTCTTGCTACTTATTGTTAATAAAAACTAAATTTGTTGGGCAAGAAGCTATGACTGAAACATTTCAAAAAAAAAAAAAAAATTCTATCAGTAAATAAAACAATTTAAAACAATAATATACCTTCCTTCCATACTATTACAGTAAAAATTGACATATATTAGGATGCACAGAATGCTTGAAATAGTAATATATTGATATCAGAAATGATGAAAATACTTATCACAGCTCAATTCCAGATATTGATCTAATTCGTCGACCTTCAAAATTTAATAACGAATTATAAGCAATCTGGTGCAATCAGTGCTCCAATCAAAGATTACCAAACAAAGGTGTATTACTATCAGCACAAGTGAAGAAATAAAATCGAAAATTTCAATAATACTTACGATAGACGCAATTCGAATAGAGGTAAGATAAAATTTAACACTTCCAATGTCACGTGCAATCTCCGCGAGGCAACAAGAGAGGAAGAAAAAGAGAGAGCGGGGAGTGAGATTAAATAGAGATGGCCTTGGTTTGAGAGAGGAGAAGAACCAAATAGACGCTAGAAAATAAAATTCTAGATCCTCTGTTGGTAAATTTGTACATGTTAGTGTGGCAAGTCAGTTAGCGAACTCCAATTTGTCTTTTGCTTTCTGTAAACCTGTAACCTGTAAGCCTGTAAAACAATAACAAAAGGCATGTTATAAATCGATAGGGAGAAACTAAAGGAGTGAGGACGGTCCGATTCCCAGTCCAATGAGCATCCAGATTCGTGTGCTACTGATCTTTACGAATCATATAGTCGTTTGCGCGAATCTTGATGCATATTGGACGGATTTGATCGGGCATCAGACCGAATTTGGTCCGACTCCCATCGGACCGCCCCTGATAAACGCGAAAATCATTCTCTGTTCAGTATTCAGGCAACGCGCATACTGGACCGTGGACCCCACCAGTAAGTCACTTTTACTGAAAGTTTAGGCTTACTGGTAAATGCGAGTAATTAGTACTGCAGAGTGGCGAGACAGTCACGCAGAAGGAAAGATGCCTTGTCAGATATACCCTTCTCATTTTGTAAATTTACATAGTTCGTATTCTAGAGTTAATTTTGCCATTTAACAAAATTATTATCACAAGTACTTATTTTTTTGTTAATATCAGGTACTGCTCAGCAACTTTTCTAATTTGATTATCTGTATTGATATATTTGCGTTTTAGTTCACATACAAGTTGAGGGGAAGCAGCCGTTCCAATTTATATTAATTATTTATATAAACTGCATTTGGGATACATTATGCATTCCGGATAGAATTTGCCTCTGTTTAGACTTAAAAAAGTCTATGGAAGTTCTAATTTGCGTTGTTTTAATTCTAAGATCTTATTTTGATAAATTTCAAAAAATAAAATATATTTAAATCCAGTTGGAATATAACATGTGCATAAAGAGCATGAGTATAAGATTATCGAACGTAAAAACCATCAAATTGGTTTTATACAATTAATTTAAGGAAGCTGATATGAGTACCTACAATTGAGTACCCGCACCTAAACTGCCATAACTGTTTGTGGAGACCGCAACCGTTCCAAAACTGTAATTTTGTTTTACAAATATTAATAGTAACATTGTGAAGTATTTATATCTATACAATGAACTACATATATGATATATGAATTTTCCTTAAATAACTGTACCCGCACCTTTTTTTAAAAAATCCTCGCATCGTACCCGCATTAGGGGACCATACAACCGTTCCAAAACTGTAATTTTGTTTTACAAATATGAATAGTAACATTGTAAAGTATTTATATCTATATAATGAACTACATATATGATATATGAAATTTTCTTAAATAACCGTACCCGCACTTTTTTTTTTAAAATCCTCGTGTCGTACCCGCATTAGGGGACCACACAACCGTTCCAAAACTATAATTTTGTTTTACAAATATGAATAGTAACAATGTAAAGTATTTATATTTATACAAGACAAGTATTTATATCTATACAATGAACTACATATATGATATATGAATTTTCCTTAAACGTACCCGTAACTTTTTTTGAAAAATCCTCGCGTCGTACCCGCATTAGGGACCACACAACCGTTCCAAAACTGTAATTTTGTTTTACAAATATTAATAGTAACATTGTGAAGTATATAGCTCAAACAAGATAAGTATTTATATCTATACAATGAACTACATATATGATATATGAATTTTCCTTAAATAACCGTACCTGCACCTTTTCTTGAAAAATTCTCGCGTCGTACCCGCATTAGGGGACCACTCAAATATTTTTTACATATGACACTGGATGACGTTTGAAAATATTAATATCAAGTACTGTAAGTATTTAAACCTCTGCACTAAAGTATTTTTACCTATGTGATCAACTATTTTTGTTAGAGGAAGGTTGACGTGGTGATGATTGGGTAATGTTGATGCGGTGATACAGGGTCCCCACTACTTCATTAGAGGAAGGTTGACGCGGATCATAGAGGAATGGTGTTGCTGGAATTTTAGAATAATAATTAGTGGGGACCATAGTACATTATTCCTCTAAGTGCGGGTACTGTAGCGCGGGTACTGTAGCGCGGGTACTAAAATAATTATTCTTAATTTAAACCGTTGATCTGATATATTCAACAAGCTAACAGTTTATGTTCTAGAATTTAAATATTTTTTCATTTATTTTGTTAATATCAAGATGTTGAAAATTATTTAAAAAAAAAGGTTGAATCGTCAAGTAGATCGAGATGAACACTTTAAGTTCATTGTTTGAAACAAATTTGACAATTTGTTAGATTAAAATGTGTAAATTTCATGGTAAGAAACTTGGGTTGACAACAGGTTGCAACTTAAACAACCGATATTTTTATTAAAACCCCCAAAAAAAAACAAATTATCAAATCTGCTCCCACTCCAAAGTTATAATTATTTCTACCCTAACCGCCCGTGGACTGGGCGGTCCACTTTTCCCACCAGACCGCCCAGTTACTGGGCGGTTCACTTTTGAAACTTGACCGCCCAGAGGCTGGGCGGTCTTCTATTGTTTTTTTTTTTTATAAGAGTTTTATGTTTTAATTTGTTTGAATGTTTTATATTAAATTGTTGTAATGATTTGTTTGAATGTTTCATATTAAATTGTATGATATATATTTATTATTTGTTGACGATTATATTTTTATAATTGACGATTATTTTTATATGTTATGTAATTGTCTAGCTTTAATATAATTGATTAGTTTTATATTAAGTTTTGTTAATGTTTAAATGTTTCTAATTAGTAATCGAAATGGTAAGTCTAAACAACAAAAGTAGTAATCGAAATGGTAAGTCTAAACAACAAAAGTAGTAATCGAAATGGTAAGTCTAAAAATGAAACATAACAGTCCAAACACGAAATATAATAATCCAAACTAAAATACTAGAAACTTATCAAACTAAAAAAAATATAAAACCCTAACGGCGACGACGAGGGCGAGGTCCGGAGAGGTCCAACCTCTCAGGTGCACGGTGCTCCCTCTGCGACGGCGGACGCCTCTGGTGAACCTCATCCACCTGCATGTCATCGTGTACGGCCTCGCGCGCCCATGGGTCCGCCCCCAGGTGTAATGCATGCTCCCCATGGATCCCCGCCTGTGTACGCAACACCCACGGATCGGCCTCCCAAGTAGGAGGATACGTGGCCGGAGGCGGTGTGCCAAATATAGCAGCGGCAAAACCATCTGCAGTTTGTGCCCCACTCCCACTGGCCTCGCCGTCGTGCTGTCTGGGCTCCATATACTGCGGTCGGTGGGAGCTAGCTGGCTCCCATCCGCCCTCATCTGGAGCTAGGTCATCCGAAGAGAAAACGGCGGCGGCAGCGGCGGCGGCGGCAGCTTCATCCTGCATTTTAAAAAATGTTAAATTAGAGACATAGAAGTAACGAGTAAATTAATTAAATAATGAACTTTTGCTACCTCGGTATGCTGCACTGGAACTCCATGCTCGTTGTAGTACGCGTTCCACGCGTTGTTGTTCAACACCCATTGGTGGATCGCCCAACCCGAGTCATCTTCTGCAGAAATGAAGATAAATTAATAAGAATGATCTTTTAGAGATACACTTAATAATGATCATTTGTATGACATATTATTACCTGCAGGAGGTGGCGTCATCTCCGCAGCGTAGATAGGGTCTCCAGGCTGCTCCGGATCTGGTGGTGGGGCCTTTATCTCGCGCCAATTGATGTCCTCTCCAGCATCGTGCAACATACCAACGAGGCGCCCGTCCCAGCCAGAGTCCTCCACGATCGGTGCACTGTGTTGGAGCATTTGACATCCTATCGTTCTCCAACTTTTTCTCGCCATGCACACCAAGCTGTGTGCCACTCCTCTAATAGCGGTCAAAATCTGCACACAATGTATTTTTATTATTATTATTGGAAGATGAATAAATAACTACAATTTTTGGAGCATGTCAGTTTCATTTAAACATACCGAACGAGTATGGATCGGGCCGAAAGGCAAGTAAGTCCTAGATCCGTCACCCGTGAGTCTCCGTCGAAGAGCATCACCATAGTCCCCCTGTAGATAAACCGTCGGCATGCCCCATCTCTGGTACCAGACTAAATATCGCAATCTCCAAGGCCCGACCGGCATAGGGGAATCTGGAGCTGGAGGCGGTGTCCATAAGTGAAACTGGGGTGATGCAGCACGCTGGTAATGCTCCAAGAAACGCGTGCTCCAGTCGACTTTGGGCTTGTTGTGTTTAGTGCTGCAATATAAATTAATTAGTAACGTGTATGGTTGAACAAGTAATAAAATAGACAAAGGATAAGGCAGTGGGTACTTACCTGTGCAGCTGGGTGGTCTGCTGCTCGCCCAACTCTGGAAAATCCGGGACATAGGCATCCAAGCCAAATTGACGGGGCACTCGATCAGGATAGTGATACTCAACTATCCAGAAGCATACGCATGGCCCCCGATAAAACGAGAGGTATCTCTGCTCTAATGTCAGCGGGCACAGAAGGCCCCGATCGTAGAACAGACGATAGGGGTACCAGGTGATGCTCGCCTCGTGAAGCATCTGGAGCTGACCCCGGACATATGAAATCCCCACGGTCCTCCCCCTGCCCGTGTCCTCGTATGTGTGGGGAGGAGCCCATATGGCACCGTACCCCGGACGTCTCTCGGGGTCATCTCCCATCCATAACCCATGCTGAGCTGGAGGAACAGGCCGACACACCGGTATGTGCGACCAGGACCACTGCTGGAGTAGAAGAAGCGGTCCGGCAATCTGCTTGTTCGTCGCCTAAATTTTGGAAATGCGATGCATTTCTGGTAAATATGGAACCCTAGTATATATAATAAAAAAATTAAAATATTTGTACAAACTTACCAGACAAGCATGACACAAGCCTCGGTATAAGTGGGCGAGCACGGCTCCACCCCAATTCCACTTCGACGGCCGCTGAATGTCCCTCAGCAGAGAGAGGAACATAATCGGGACTGCGTCACCGCTGGAATCGACAAACATGACGCTGCCACATAAATCCATGACAAACGCCCTCACGTACCTGCAATATAAATTAGAGTCATAAATAACTACATTTTTTGTTGAATCCATAACATATTTTAATTTGCAACTGTTTGTGTTTACCTCAGAACGGTCTGCTCGTCACGTGTCTCGCAGGTGATCCTACGCCGGTGGAAGTAACTGCGGAGCGCCGCAAGACTGATGCAGTACTGTGAATACCGGTACTCCTCCTCCTCTCCTTTCTTCTTCTTCTTCTTCTTTTGCAAGTCCGACGGAGCGGCCCCCAGCAGATCCGGTATCATGTGCATCAGGTCTGGATGGTCTGAGATACCACCGATGGGGTCGCCGTCTATTCGTAAACCCCACAAGGCACTGACGTCACCTAGTGTGACTGTCATCTCCCCAACCGGAAGGTGAAATGTATGTGTCTCCGGTCGCCATCTCTCCACCAGACCGCAAACGAGAGCCTGGTCAATATCACAGTGAGGCATGGTGGCCAACTGATACAACCCGAGACGCATAATGCACTGCTCCATCAACGGGTGACGGACGTATGGTATCTCGGGGGTGCGATGCCTCACTGTCATCATCGTCGTGTCCTGCATTTTACAATTATTTCAATATAAACGTCTAATTAAATAATGCTATTTAAATTAGAAATACAAAACCAACGTACCTCCATAGATGCAAGTGAGACACGGTGCCTGACATGTGGGGTCCACAGAACGCCTCTGCATCGGATGCCTCTGCACCGGATGCCGCTGCACCGGATGCCGCTGCACCGGATGCCGCTGCACCGGATGCCTCTGCATCGTGAACATGTGAACTCTCCCCCGTCTCCAGAGGGGCATCCCATGCACGTCCCCGTCTAGTTCTGACCATACTACATTTCAATAAACAGAAGATTCTATCTTATAAATCCTGATTTATAAACCCTAACTTATAAACTCCAATTCTGTCAACCCTAAATCCTAATTTAACAATTCAACCCTTATCTAACAATTCAACCCTAAACCCTAATTTAACCCCTAAACCCTAATTTAACCCCTTAACCCTAAATTAACAAATCAACACTAAACCCTAATTTAACAATTCAACCCTAATTTAACAATTCAACATAATTTAAACAATTCAACCCTAAATCCTAATTTAACAATTCAACCCTAATTTAAACAATTCAATCATAAATCCTAATTTAACAATTCAACCATAATTTAACAATTAAATCGCGACGGGAAAATCAACAACCCGCACACGATAATTAACAATTCAACCCTAATTTATAAACTTCAGTTTTGTCAACCCTAAACCCCTAAACTACAAACTCTAATTTTGGAAATCCTAATTTTGAACAATTCAATCGTGTCGGGAAAATCAACAACCCGCACAAGATAATTAACAATTCAATTCTACCAATCGTTCCAATGCCAATACAAGATACAAAATATAAATTCAAAAATTTATTTAAAAACTTACTCGAAAATAATCGGATTCTCGCCGAGATGGCCGAAAATTAGGGTTCGGTGAGAGAGAGAGAGAGAGAGAGAGAGAGAGAGAGAGAGAGAGAGAGAGGAAGAGGGAGAGGAAGAGAGAGAGAGAGAGAATGGCAGATTTGAAGAGAGGGAGAGAGGAAGAGAGGGAGAGAGGAAGAGAGAGAGAGAGGAAGAGAGGGAGAGAGAGAGAGGAAGAGAGGGAGAGAGGGAGAGAGGGAGAGAGGGAGAGAGAGAGAGGGCCGAGTGGGGTTCGGCTGGTTTCGGGCGGCGACGGGGGCGGCGACGCGGGCGGCGACGCGGGCGGCTGGGATGGAGGCAGAGAAGGAGATAGCGGTCTGCTGGGGGGCGGACCGCTTATAAAAAAAAAAAAAATTAATAGTGGACCGCCCAGCCCCTGGGCGGTCAGGTTTCAAAAGTAAACCGCCCGGCTGCTGGGCGGTCTGGTGGGAAAAGTGGACCGCCCAGTCCACGGACGGTTAGGGTAGAAATAAAAATAAAGTTGGGGTGGGAGCAGATTTGATAATTTGTTTTTTTTTTGGGGTTTTAATAAAAATATTGGCTTAAACAATCTAGTTATTTCAAATCATTCAAAAAATCTAGCTATTAAAATGTGTACCTCGATGGGAATAATAACTAAAATTTAGAAGGAATTGAGATTTTGATATATAGCACCAAAAAACTACCGCAGTGATTGACAAAATTGTGTTGAATTAATACTAAATCCATAAACTTTATATTTTCAAAATCTCATAGCTGGAAATCAAGATGGAAAATTATTTTTCCAGCTCGTAACGAGCACTTGTGTAAACTTAAAATGACTCCAATTTTGATGTCTTATTATATGCTTCTATTTTTACAACTTTAATAACTTTAAAATTAAAACAAAACCATTATATATGAGTCTGCCTCCTATAACATTAGTGTCATTTCAGCTTATATAACACCAACTTCAAAACCTATCAAATCGACTTCAAACGGTGAATTCAAACCGTTCAAAACCGATCTACTTCATTAATTGTGCGTTTACATGCAAAATTTATAATTTTTCGAATTTATTTAGTATCAAGTCAAGCGGTCAAATGTATGATTTTTTAGTTAATTTTAATACATTCATTTTTCAACATTTTTTACCGCTTGATTTGATACTAAAATAACTCAAAAATATAAAATTTTTGCACATAAACGCATCACTCATAAAGTAAACCGGTTTGAACGGTTTAGATTAGTCGTTTAAAGTCTATTCAATCGATTTTGGAGTTAGTGTCATATGACACCGATGTCGCCGGACTCATTATATATGCTATTATATAACATTTTCTTTATATACATGTAAAAAAAGAATCGACTTTATTTTGATTGATTAAAAAATAATAAAAATATAATAATGTGGATAATTTCTAGACTATAATTTTTAACTTATTGATTCATACAAAAGCAAAGCCAAAAAATAACAATATTTTATGTATATAAAAAAATAATATAAATCACATTTAACAGTTTTATTTTAACATATAAATTAAAAAATATTTTTTTTTTATTTCAATTAAAAAATATAGATAATTAAAAAACTTAAAAATAAAGATACAATGATTTCATCATGAAAATAAATATTTTGAATTCTCCAGCCTCGATCTCTCAAAAATAAGACTTTTTACCAAACTGTGCATGTTGATCAGACGGTTCAAATATTTTTCTACGTGGGGTCAGGTTAACGGTCGGATTCGGACTTCGTATTTGTAGTAATGTACTAGTAAGGAATCTTTTGCTTTGATTACATCATAAATGCCTATATAGGTTAAGTTGACCCGGTCAAATCTGCTTCGGCGCAGGTCCCGTAGAAAGCGAGGAATATGGACGAATCACGGCTTGACGCGTGGATCATTAATTAAAGCTGTCCTATTTGGCATCAGAGAGAATTAATTGTCGCAGAGTCTAGGTTTACGAACTTGCCTTGTTTTTCTTATACCATCAATTAAATGTTTTCCCTTATTGATTTTAGTTAAATTCTTTTCTAAAATAAAGAACCACGTGATGAAAATATATACAAGGATTTGTGTACAGCTGTACATTAAATTAGTGTTTTGCTTTCCTCCAAAATATTCTTATTTATCTCCTCAATAAGAGGAGGATTCAAATGCACTATAATTGTTGTGTTCCAATATGCTTTACATTATTTATCTCTATTTTCAAAGTCTGAACAGTTGATCCGAACCGTTCAACATGATCTTCATAATAAAATATGTTTGAAGACCAAATTTTATATTTTTTAGAATTTTTTTACTATTTGTTTAGATAGGTACAATATCACTTTATCGGATGGTCCAGAATCTCCTTAAAAAAGTGTTTTTGTACCTATTTAAAAAAATAGTAAAAAATTCTAAAAAAATATAAAATTTGGTATTCAAGCATATTTTATTATGAAGATCATGTTGAGCGGTTCAGATCGACTATTCGGACTTTAAAAATGGAGATAAAAGATGTGGAGCATATTGAAGCATAAAAATAATGGTGCATTTGAACCCTCCACTTATAATTTGTAAACCTAAATAAAATGTGTTAACTGTTACAATTTTTTCATAAGGATATAAATTATAATTTAAAAATTCCAGTTAACATGTGGAAAAAATTAAGTCATAAATAATCAAACTATAGAGCACTCCGCATCCAGTAAAATATTCTGAAATATTGAATTCAAGATTTACGCCTCATAAAAAAAATTCCGTCAATTTTATGAACGGTTTGGATCGAATTACCTAACCACTCTACGCAATATATTTAATTAACTCTACATAATCAGACCATACAGCACTCCATATCCAATAAAGTGTTTTGAATTGTTCGATTCAAATCTCAAATATGCTCGCCTCTTAAAAAAATTCCGTAAATTTTATCGAACGGTTCTGATCGTATTATCTAACCAGTAAGTGTTATTACTTCCACCATTGAGCCATCAAATCCATCATCCATAAAAAATTAAGGACATCCATAGTACCAATTTTTTTTTTTGGCAAACCGTATAGTACCGAAAATTAAATGGAACATAAAAGCATCAATTTGAAAATAAATAAAGTGGGTGAGATGAGACCCAGAAACTCAGGGATGACGCTAATGTGAGTCGGATACAGCTCAGTGGTTGCTAAACCGAAATTTTTATTAATAGAAAATAAAATAAATAAATATCGACATTGAAGAACGATTTGACGGAAATTAAAAATCTAACAAAGACGTTATGGTTCATAACGTCCAGTTAATCTGATCACTAATGATCTCTAATTAACAAAAAACACTGTAGCTGGACGTTATGGTCCATAACGTCCAGCTACAGTGTGTTTTTTTTTTTGCTTGCTTATTTGCTTCAGTTTGCGATTTTTTGAAAAAAAAAAAAATCACTGTAGCTGGACGTTATGGATCATAACGGCCTGGTTTTCTTTTTCTTTTTCAGCGCGTCCCTGACCGTTTGGACCATAACGGCCTGTATTTTTGTTACTAACGCAGATAGTTAGGTGCTAATCTGGCCGTGATGGTCCATAACGTCTTTATTAGATCTCGAATTTCCGCCAAATCGTTCTTCAATGTCGATATTTATTTATTTTATTTTCTATTAATAAAAATTTCGGGTTGCTAAATGCTAATAAGGGTTTCATTTAATCCGTTGTTTCAAGTATAGTTTGTGTATTTTTCTACGAGTGACGGTATGGTAATGTGTATATTACGGATTGATCCGTACTATGAATATATCATATATATCTCTATTTTAGAAGTTAATAGTTGATCCGAATCGTTACACATGATCTCCGTATGAAAATGTACTTGAGGATTAAATTTTACATTTTTTTAGAATTTTTTTTACTATTTTTAGATAACTAGAAAATCACCGCTTTTTTATGGTTCAAAATTTTTAGATCAAATAATTTTTTAACTATTTTAAAAATAGCAACACATTTGAAAAAATGTAAAAATTGGTCTTGGATTACATTTTTATATAAAGATTATATTAATTAACAGGTGCATATTAAATGCTTGAACTTCGAAAATAAATATATAAATTATTAGCACAAGTCGACCGTAATTATGCAAATCACCATAAAAAAAATAGTTAAGTATTTGCAAGAGGAATTATTAGAGGTTCAAACAGTCGATTTGAATCATTACACATGATCTCTGAATGAAAATGCACTTGAGGATTAAATTTTACATTCTTTTAGATTTTTTTACTACTTTTTAGATAACTAGAAAATCACTGTTTTTTATGGTTCAAAATTTTTAGATCAAATGATTTTTTATCTATTTTAAAAAATAGCAACAACATTTGAAAAAAATGTAAAAATTGGTCTTGGAGTACATTTTTATATAAAAATCGTATTAACATGTGCATATTAAATACTTGAACTTCAAAAATAAATATATGAACTAATATTACAAATTGATCCGTAATATGCATACTACCATAGCCTTGACTCTTTTCCTGTATTTTATAGAACAATTATTAAAAAAAATAGTTAAATGTTTGCGGATCAACCGTATTATGCATACTACCATAGCCTCTTAAAAAAATTAGTTAAAATTTGCGAGAACAACTATTTTGTTAGAAATAAATAATTTGGTATTAAAAATGCATAATCGCACTGTCATATGTTATGATTAATTGATTATACATTAAAATTAACTTGATAACTATCTACTTATACTTGTATAACACATACATCAAAGAAAACTAGTTATTAGACACATTTCGAAATAGACGCAAGATGAATACTTAAATGGGTGAAATTAAGACATTTTCTTGCATCTGAACGACAAAGAACAAATTATAATCAAGGTTTTCTTTAAGTTTATCAGTTATTTTTGTGATTTAAGTTCAAAATATATCGAAGTAATTTCGAAATCGTTGGAATTTGAAACTGTGTATTTACATACAAAATTTACAAAATTTCAAATTAATTTAGTATCAAGTTAAGCGGCATTTTTTTATTATAAGTTAATTATAATGTATTTATTTAGTATTGTTTTCAGTTAAATTCACTAAGGAGCTTGATAAGCTTATCAACATTCTAATTTTACTCATTCAAATATAAATATAATATTTGGATCATCAAAAAGAAATTCAACAATGGCACTATTTTAATTAGTGTGTAAGATTAGTGGAAGAAATGTACAAATCCAAATAGTGCAAAAAGAGTCTTTGGATAAAGCCTCATCCAAAGTCATGATCTGATTTGCATTGAGATTTGTGCAAATACATTTAAAGCTTAATAAATTTAAATGGTTTCTTGAATCTAAATATTTATATGAATTTTGATTCAGATTTTGACGGTTTAGGTTAGACTTTGGACAAAGTTGTTTGGACAAAACCCCCACCCTTAGGATTATAATTCATAAAATAATGCTAACTCACCATTCTTGCAAAATGTTGAATTAACAAAATAGTGATAATCTAAAGCTATTTCAAAAAGATAAAGTTATATTTAAATTGCCTTCAAATGAGAACAACAAAGTTATTTCCAAACCAGTGTTATTACTGTGCATCTAAATATATGCTATTCTCAACAGTCTTGGGTCATGGTGACCCGCTTTACACATACTACATACGATTGCCCGCAGAAATCGTAAGGAAAATGTAAGATTCCGATTTAGACAGCTATCTCGGTAGATGAACTTATTGGTCATTTTTTGGGAAATTTTATTGACAGCCATCAGTCTGGCCTCTGAGTCTGAGACTATTCCTTCAATTCTGGACCAGACAATGTCGAATTCAGATCCAGTGCAACGCCTGACCAGGTACAATGAGATCAGAGTCGTGAGTTGTAATCTGGCACGAATTTCAAAATGAATCTCCTATATTTCAAGGATCCGACTCTGCTGCAATTTTAAGAAAAATAGCAGCGAGTGCTCTCCATTTTTCTGTCTCTCTCTCCTCAAAAGAGGAGAGAGAGAAGAGAGAGAAAGAGACAATAGCAGGGATAGTAGGATTTTTTGGAGAGTAGCGGAGTCGGATTCATATTTCAAAGGTAATGGTTCAAATATTTTGTGTATTTTATGTCTTATTGTGTCTCATATCTTATATCTCAGTTTTCAAAGTTCAAACCGTCGATTCGAACCGCTTAACAGGATATTTATATTATAATATGCTTGTAGATCAAATTTTATAATTTTTGAATTTTTTTTACTATTTTTCTATATGGATACAAAATTACTATTTTATGGATGGTCCATAAATAGTGATATTGTACTTATCTTAAAAAAGAGTAAATAATTTTCAAAATATATAAAATAATTGTGTCCAAGCATATTTTTAATATGGATACCATGTATGCCTACGGGCCCGTTCTCTCAAAAAAAAAAATATAGATACCATGTTAAGAGGTTCGGATCGACAATTTGAACTTTGAAAAAAGAAAAATAGAATATAAGACACGATGAGACATGAAAGATACAAGATATTTGATATTTGAACCCTTCTCTATTTCAAATAGATACCTAATTAATTTTAACTCGGTCAGAAGTATTCTCTTCGGTCCGGTATCTGAGGGTACACTCACTTGACAATGTTTTAAATCTCGTTCTTTCATGATATTCATAACTGGTTTACAAAAATAACGTCTGAAGTGTTTATAAAAACTCAATAAAATTCACAGATTTGCATTAAATTAACTAGATACATCAAATTCAACTTATTCATAACAATCTATTAATGTGACAATGCCACAAAACCGTCTCTCCACTTTTCAATTGCTGTTGACCTAACACAATATTTACTTATTTAGTGATAACATAGTGTTTATGATCTGAAAAAAAAAAAAAATACAACTATAACAAATACCGCCACCGATTGAACAATTGACATATAATTATTTTTCCAGCTGCGGTTCCCACAACTTTGATTTTTAGCTGTATATTAAAAATTATTAATTGACCCGTCAAGATCTAATCTACACGTCAGCCCCAAAGAAAATGTATTTGGTTGTTTGTAAATTGCGAGTCGTTCTCCGAAAAGACGTAGTTCTATTTGTTGATTGCAACTGACAAGAGAAGAATGACCGAACCTTACTTGCATGGTCATTTTTATCTTCCATGTTTGTCATTCAATACATAAGAAGGAAACCCGGGCGGTCTAATGTTGGTTGGAACCGTTCGATCTGTATCAAGATTCGCATAGATCAAGTGTGTACGGATTTCGATGTGAAATGAACAGCTCCGATCGAGCAAAAGGGAAATGACCAAAGCTAACTTGAATGGTCATTTATCATCCATTCCCGTGATTCAATATATAAGAGAGAAACTGAGGCGGTTCAATACGGAACCGTTCGATCTGCATTAAGATTCGTACGAATCAAGTGTAAACGAAATTTGATGTGAATCGAATGACTTTGATTGGACAAGAGGGATATGACCAAAGCTAAATGGTCATTTATATATGTTTCATTTTTTTCATTCAATATACAACCGTGATTTTTATTAATACCCTCCAAAAAATAAAAAATTAGCAAATCTGTTCTCGATTTTTTTTAAAAAATACCTTGACCGCTCCATGATTGGACGGTCCAGTCTCCTTACCAAACCGCCCCACGTTTGGGCGGTCACCTATGCATACCAGACCGCCCCACTGTGAGGCGGTTTGGTGTTTTTTTTTTAATGCTGTGCCATTTTTTATTTTTGAAACTTACATGTCCAATTTTTATAATGATTTATAGTTATAATTTGTTATAATTGACGATTATACTTTTATTTGTTGTAATATTTTATTGTAGTTTTATTTGTTATAATTTTTATAATAATTTATATTTATATTATTATAATTGACGATTATAATTTTATTAAAAATGTTGTAATGTTTTATAATATGTATATATTTATTGTAGTTTTATTTGTTATAATTTTGTTTAATGTTATAAATTAGCTTTTTTCGACTAGATAAACAACAAAACTAAATAATTTAAATGACAAGTCTAAAACATAAAATCTAACAATTCAAACATGAAATATAACAATCCAAACATAAAATCCTACAAATCCAGCTAACTAAAAAACCTAAAGACGACGGCGTCGACCGGAGAGATCTTACCTAGGAGGTGGATGGCGGTCCCTGGGCGGCAACTGACGCCTCAAGTGAACCTCCTCCTCCTCCTCGTCATCCTGGAGACCGTCCACATCCATCTCTGACGCCGCACTGGCTGCCCAGGGATCCTCCTCCTGCAAAGATAACTGTGTACGGCGGATCCATGAGAGATCCTCCTGGATCACAGCCTGTGTACGCAACTCCCATGGATCGGCCTCCCAGGTAGAAGGATACGTGGCCAGAGGTGATGTGCCAAATATAGCAGAGGCAAATGCATCTGCAGCTTGCGCCCCACTCCCACTGGCCTCGTTGTCGTGCTGTCTAGTCTCTGCGTATCGTGGTCTATGGAGGCTCTGTACCTCATACCCGGTATCATCCAGTAAGATCGGTCATAGTGAACTCGGGGTATCTCGTGATCGTCATAGTGAATCCGGTCTCCAGAGTATCTCGTGATCGTCCCCGTCTAGATTTGGCCATACTATATTTGAAAATAGCCGGTTACTAAATTTATAACATATTTTTACAATTTACATTAATTAACAATTTCTAAATATGTAGAGAAATTTTTAAAACCCTAAAACCTAAAAAATAAAAAGCATAATTCACGTATTAAAACCCTAAACCCTAGTGCCCTAAAAAATACCCTAAACTCTAAAAAAGTAAATACCCTAAAAAAATATAAACAATTTTGGATAATTTCTATAGATGCTAAACAATTTCTAACAATTTATAAACAATTTTGGATGATTTCTATACATGCTAAACAATTTCTAACAATTTCTAAATAATTTTTGAAACCCTAAACCCTAAAATAAAAATGTGTCATGCATTAAAAATTATAAGCATAATGTATATTATGTCTATACCCTAAATAATAAAGCCTAAAAAATAAAAGGCTTAATTCATGTAAAATACCGTACATCAATTGCGTCGGGAATCAACAAACCGCACATGATATTTAACAATTCAATTTCTACAACTCCGTACGACCTAACCAATTCAAGAACCCTAAATCCTAAACCGTAAACCGTAAATCCTAAACCCTTAATTGCCCTAATCGCACAACAATCAAGCAACAAAGTAACATTTCAACATTCCAATGCCATCACAAGGCACAAAACTTAAAAAAAAAAAAAGGTGTGACGGCTTACCCGGAAATACCCGATCGGTGCTTCGTATAGGGAGGAGTTCGGCTCCAATACGACATTAAATTGAGGGGCAGTCCCTCACTAAAGATGTCACCTCATTTTAACCTATATTTTGGTGTTTTGTGTTTTATTTCTTATAGTTTTTATTCATCCTCTATATTTAATATGTATTGATTCTCTCTTTTAGGGTACTTCCTACTCAATATTCATACTCTATATTTAATATTTATATTATAACATTGGGCCTCCTCATACTCAATAACCCCATTTATTAGTTCCTATAGGTTTTGTATAATGTAGAATGCCAGTTTTTAAAAAATATGGATAATTAGATGTTCATAAAAGTGCCTTCTATTTTTTTAAATTAATTTTTGGATCATTCAAAAACAACAATTTTATACTTATCTAAAAAAATAATTTTTTTTGTCAAAATATATAAAATTTGATCTCCAAGTATATTTTAATATGGATATTATGTCCTTGGTAGCATCTACCAAACTTTAGAAAAAATGTGGATATTATGCTGAATGGTTCGGATCATCTGTTTGAATTTTAAAAACAGAGATAAGAACGTGAAACATGGGCATTTACCCTACTCATTTAAATATAGACAAAATAATAAATGATCGGGATTCATCCCATGTTTGGGGCTATTTTCTATTTTTTTTTTTTAAAGCTTGATAGTAGCTATCGAGTTATTGGGGCTGTTTTCTAAATAGCACTTTTACTAATTCCAATTTTGACACGCAATGGAAAAGATTGCCCTGTCTACCGGAAGCTATCAGTTGAAGTCACGATGACTGTAACCTTATCTGGATTTGTACTGGTGTTGCATTTTCCTATAGTTTGTAAGAATTTAAAACGAATTTAAATGGCCAAGGCTTTTTCTCTTCGTATTTGGTTTTGCTTTTTGCTAAAGCGACATTTATGGCTGCATCGAAAACATAGGATTGAGAAGTTCTCCTTTATTTGATTTAGTCTCTGAAATGGACGTGCCTTTATCAAAAAATGTTTTCTGGAAAAAAGAAGCATACAATCCAAAATTATTTTTTAGTGGCATGGTAAGTTTGTTGATGTTTATGATATGTTCATGTGACATATTATATATTATTTAATCATTTATTAAACATATGAAGGTTTTAATAAATTTAGTGTTTAGCTGTTTTTAAATAAACAAAATGGAAAATAATAATAATAATAATAACAGCAGCAGCAGCAACAACAGTAATAATATTTGACCAAGTAATATCAGATTATAATATGTGAGTCATGTCGGATTTTAATTAATATATACTTTTTTTAATCTGAACTAATATTATAAAATGTTCGATCAAAATTTAAATAATACCTAGAAAAATATCAATTTATCATTTTTGTGATCTTACTGATCAAGTTCTTTTTTCTTTTTGCACTGGCTTTTTATGAAATAGGTCTTATGTGAAAGTTATATATAAGACAGGAACTTGGCATTATTTTCAATACTGCTCCTAATGGACTTCCTTATCCGATGGGACCTTTGAATTTTTGATTTTGATGTGTCTGAATTGTCTCCTTCCATCATTTATTATTTATTTTTTCTTCCATTGATTTATCACCTAGTGACAAATGGTTGTTTGTTGGGTTGTGTTTGTATACGGACAAATCAAGAATAATTTTACGGTTTAAGTTAATATCGGATCAAATTAACCGGATTGACTATCTTGTGTCTTAGGTTAGCCCGTTTTCAGATTGCTTTAGATTAGTAGCCCGTTTTCAAATTGCTTTAGAATTTTAGGGGTGCAACAAATCATATATTAAACGAATATAAATATGAATCGGATATTAAACGGGTATATATAACTAAGGATATAATTTGAATCTCTAATTTATATATTGTAACAAAATTATCATATTATTCAACAAATTTTTTTTCTTATTAGAAAATAAAAATAACATAAAATATGAATGTAATTTAGATATTTAAAATAAAAATAACATAAAATATGAACGTAATTTAGATATTTGATCATTATAGTAAATCAAACTATTTTTCTCATATTAAACATATTGTGTCATTACAAAATATATACACGGTTAAACAAAAATTAATCATCAACATAATTATATTTTTTAAACAAAACATGCCAACGAAAAACATTATCTGTCTAAGCCTACATGATTCTAAAATAAACAAATATCTTAAAAATTTATACATACAAAATATCTGAAAAATTTAAACATACGGATATCCGAAAAAGTATATTCGGTTACATATACGAATAATAATTATCCGTATCCGTATCTATTTTTGAAACTAAAATGTATTCGTATATGTATCTGTATAAATTATATCTGTATTCAAATACAAATCTGGACACTGCAAAGCTTTTGAGATACTGTACGATTAGATACTATACTATTATATCCGGATCCGCATAATATCCGATCCGTTTGCACCCCTCACTTTAGATACTATACTATTAGTTCTTTCCTACGAGAATTCGAGGCTCAATTCAGCTTTTGAGATCGGCCTTGGTTTGCACTTTGCAGTACTACAATAACAAAATAAAATAAAAAGATGGTACGAAGTTGGTTTTGGTCAAAGATAGCCCGCTGGTACAACAACGCACGAACTGGAAAGAAAAATCGACTAAACAAATTGCAAAATGGTCCATGATCCATGTTGGCATGTTCATCCACAACAAAATAGGGTCTTATCCCTTCGATTAATAAATTGGGTTAGGACAATAAATTCAACTAGTACCATTGTACGATCCGACTAATATGAGTTGAATTGAATATTGCGTGACTTTTACGAGTAATGAACTAATCACGCAAACTTAGCAGCACATAAGTTAAAACCATAAATCAAAAGAAAAGTCGAAGCTATACCACTAAACTAAAAAGTTAAAACCATAAATTGTTTAGTGCCCTCGCCCACAGAAGTGTCAATCAGGAATAATGAGACGCGCTTTAATAAAAACAATTTAAATATGTACTTATATGTTGACCTCATACTTTAATCCTCGTACATAGGCTAAAACCACATATATATTTTCTTTATATATGCACTTTGTATTTGTACAATTATATATAGTAAATCACCTCCATGCACATCTGTATAGATACACATACATATATAATTAGTAAGGTTATCATGCTTTGGGAAGTAAAATGTCATTTTTACTTCTCGTTCATATCTTCATTTTCAAAGTTCACATATTCGATCAGAAAAATACAACATATTCTTCATATTAAAATGTACTTGGAGATCAAATTTTATAAAATTTTGGAACTTTTTTGCTATTTATTTTAGAATTTTTTAAAATTGTTGTTTTAAAGAATATTTTACTATTTTTTTACCATATTAAAACAACGATTTTAAAAAATTCTAAAAAATAGCAAAAAAGTTTCAAAAAATATAAAATTTGGTCTCCAAACACATTTTAATATGGAGAATATGTTAAACTTTTCAGATCGAATATTTGAACTTTAAAAATAAAGATATGAACGGAAAGTAAAGCAGACACTTTACTTCCAAAGCATGATAGCCATATAATATATTTATTAGATACAGTTAAGGGTGTGATAATAGGGTGGATAATTTATGATCTTGTAAAAATAGAATAGCATCCGAATTTTTTTACTATATATTATGAATGTTTTATTTATTCTTTTCTTGAGAGACACATATTTTGCATGCATATTATCTATCATGAGTATCAAATAGTACATACAAATTTGTTATTTCTTTTAGTTACAAAAGGGTTCAGATTTTTCATTTTTAATACTTTATATTAATGATTTAAAATCACCTGGTCGGTTTTAAACACATCTCTCTCACACGAAAAATAATATCTCAACTAAAAGAGTTAGACATTTTTAATACTTAATAACTTATCATTTATATATGAATTTAAGATCTGTATGTTATCCTAGCAAACTTTTAGCCACTCTATGAACTTTTGTTGTCAGGCTTGTCTGATGCCTGAAGAAATTGTAATATGTGCTTTGCTCTATTTTGTTATACTGGTACGATTAGTGTACCTCCACTATGTAAAAACTGAATATTAGTTTCATAATGAAATTGATGGGTTTACCCCACTTTTGTTAAAAGCAAAAAGATTTGTATGTTATTATATTTGTAAAAATATATAACATTTTCTCTGTGAGAATTCATTGGTAAATATCACACTATCACAGATAGTTCCTTTTTCTCAAGTGACCACAAAATACCACATTTTTTCATCATGAATATAAAGCAACAGCACGATAGGATGAAATGAAATAACATAGCCCAATTGGTGTACAAAACTTTCGGTTTCTATATATGCTAGTGGAATCTCAAAGTGGGGTCCCAAAAAAGGTGACTGTAAACTCAATGATAGCGACAATTTTCTATATAAATGCTGCATCAATAATCACCGCACATACAAATTTATAGGCAACGACTTGACTTTTTGATGTTTGTATCATCAATTAATAAAAATATTAACGATCCAGTATGAGCAATTGGGCATTTTATTATTCATCGAGTTAGCATCTCTTCAAAATGAGCATACTGGTACGGACCTGAAAATTATGGTCACAATTTACACATTTCATGGCTTTCTTCTGTATTCTGGTCAGACTGGTACTAAATTGCTTGCACAGAAAAGTTTGGTCTTTTGGTAATTGCATTTTCTTTGATACATTGAAGCTAAATTTCAGAATGAACAAAACTTTAGTTAAAAATGTTTGCACAGAAACAGGAACTAAACATTCAACAAAACAGATCAACCCATCTCCACTCTTATCATCAATCATATTTTACGTAGCACCTTTCCTGTGATTTCAACTTCTATTTTTCACAACCTAAAGAAAATCCACCAACTCGACTTTTCAAACATATAACACAGCACCTCTATGCCTCTTGCCTCTAATTTTCGCAAGTAAACGAAATCAAATTCAACACAAAATACAACATTTAACAACTCATACTTTACATTAAACCAACCACAAGCTTATTTATCAGCATGCTTCTACAATTTCCAGTTTCCAACCCCTCCAAACGATTTTACTATGACCACCCCCAAGTTTCCTCAAACTGTGAAATGGTCTCTTCCAATCAAATTCCTTCTTTGCCTCTCTCTCTTTTGACTCCGTCACCACCACATCACTACTCAAGAGTGGTGGTTGTGGGGGCCCAGTTTCAAATGTTTCAACTATCACACGTACCATTTCCAACACCTCACTCATCTTTGGTCGGGATTTCGGCAACCTGACAAGGCATTTATTTGCCACACTTGCAAGTTTTGCGGCGGCTTTTATATTATAATTGCCTTCAAGCCTTGGGTCGACAATAATTCGAAATCTTCGAATGTCTGAGATATAGGGTTTCACCCATTCTAGAAGCTTCTGTTGACCCTTCGGACGGTTCTTGTCTATAGGGCGCCGACCCGTTATGAGTTCATACAGAACCACTCCATAGCTCCATATGTCACTCTTCGCAGTTAATCGACCGGTTTGGATGTATTCAGGTGCTGCATACCCCAGTGTCCCAACGACCTATTTATAATAGGAAAAGGAAGTTACGAACTTTGTCTTTAATAAAAAAAAAAAATAAACTTACAAGGCTATGATTAGTGTTTATTAGTGTTTTGTTGGATCTAGGTATGAATAGACCAAATGATTGGTGGTACAGGAAATTGATGCTGTACCAGGAAGGTCTGGGACTCGTATGTACTGGGTATTACCAGTTGCCTCAGTTGCTTACCTGGGCTGACTGGTACAGTCATGCAGTAGTATGTGTGGCTAGTGGGAATTGAACCCAAGCTCTCTCCACAATAACTACATAAGCTCTTACCACTAGACTACAAGTGAACATGTGATAATTTATGAGAGGGGCTAGACTATATAAAATGTTCCAAAAAAATAAAATAAAATAAAATTTCAGTATATATAACTAAAATTTTAAAATTATAGGGGTGGCTTAGCCACCTTTTAAAATGGCTTTAGATCCGCCCGTGTGTGTGAGGACTATGATCTTGGTTGTTTACCAGAACTATAATATAGCATTCCATTGATTCATATCAGGGAGCAGCAGAGCCAAACACAGTTTACAATTGACTATCAATTATACCCTTCATTTTCTTTCTTTCTTTTGTGTGTGTGTGGTGGTGGGGGGGGGGGGGGGGGGGGGGGGGTTAACTCAAAGATCATGCTACAGTTTACAGGCATGTACTGCCACAATTGGAAACCAAACTAGTACCAAATAAAAGAAATAGGAAACTGGATGGGTATAATATAATTAAATATTCCAAAAAGAGACAAAAGGTGCTCACCGCCGTGGAAACATGGCTTAGACCTTCATCCGGTCCTTGCCTTGCGAGCCCAAAATCAGACAACTTTGCATTCCAATTCTCATCTATGAGAATATTTGACGTCTTCAAATCACGAAATATGATCTGAAATTTAACAATGGCTCATCTTTTAGCAAATACATGTATGATCTTATTTGTATCATTAGAATAAAATTTGCACTACTAGCTGTATGTTTGGTCTGAACTGACACAAGCCCATTGGATATTTTTCTTCTTCTTTTTCGTAATATTGAGAAATAACAAGGTACTTTCCATAAAACATCCATAAATATAAATGAAAATTTACTTGAAAATCCATCTCTTCATGCAAGTAGGTTAGGCCCTTGGCTGCATCCAAGGCTACACGCAGCCGCATCGGCCAAGAAAGGGTGGCATTAGCCCGAGCTGATAAGTGGTCATCTACGCTTCGGTTCGGCATATATTCATAAACCAACAGGCGTTGTATCCCTCTCTCGTCATCCTCTGCACAATACCCGATTAATTTTACTAAATTGGGGTGATCCACCACCCCTAACACATTAACCTCATTCAGCCATTCCTTGTGCCCCTGAAATTGATTTTTTGGATAACAATTATTTGGATTTGCGATCTCATGTTTAAATTAATTGGCAAAAATGATCTCTTTGTTCTATTTAGGCCATTGGCCAGGCTATCCGATGTTAATTCACTATGCCAGCTGGCCTTCCTATCCTAGCAGTGTAAAAAGTAACAAAAGCAGCAGCATGTGCCAAGTTGCACTTGAACCATGCAATTGTTAATAATTATTGACCTCTGTAAAATAATGAAACTGCTGGACTGCACCCATCAAATTCACATTCTCGCAGATCCTACCCCCCCCCCCACAACACACACACGTGCGAACCAAAATGTTGGATTCGTAAGTATCATCTTCTGAAAGACTGTATTGTATAATGATGCAAACAATTGAACAAAAGGTGGTAACACCATATGCAAATGGTATATTTCAAGCTGAAGAGGAACGACTGCAAGACATCAAGCAAAACAAGAGTGAGGCTATAGTACTATGCACAGCGCGGATTGGTCCGTACTGTTGGTTAATATCTTCGGTTTCAAAGTTCAAATAGTCAATCTAAACCATTCAACATGATCTACATATGAAAATGAACTTGCAGACTAAATTTTACATTATTTAAAATTTCCTTACTATTTTTTTAGATAAGTAGAAAATCAATACTTTTGAATGGTCTAAATTTTTATATCAAGTGATTGGCAACCTATCTAAAAATATAGTGAAAAATTATAAAATATATAAAATTTGATCTACAAGTACATTTCATATGGAGATTATGATGAACGGTTCAGATTGGTTGTTTGGACTTTTGAAAACAGAGGTATTGATCCATAGTATGGATCAATCCACGCTATGCATAGTACCATAGCCTCACTCTCAACACAATTCTCTAATAACAACAAATGACAACTAACAACAATACAGAAAGGGAACAGGAAACCTTGCCTGAAGTCCTTTGCGATTTAGCTGTTTGACAGCAACTTCAATTCGGGTTACCGGATCCTCGGAATTGCGGATTGTTCCCCGGTAGACGCACCCGAACCCACCTTCTCCAACCATGAATGATCGGCTGAAGTTCTTTGTTGCGGTCTTCAGTTCAGGAAATGTGAATACGCGCAGGTTGGTCGGTCTCTGGGAGAAGCTCGGGTACTGGGTACGGGCCAACGAACTTGCACTTGCATCGGATGCGGATACATCTCGGGAGTTGAAATCCGACCCAGATCGGAAGTCCCTGTCTGTGGACGTGGTGCTCACGGACCGCACTGATGCAGATTTTATAATCGCAGTTTCTTCTTTGTTCTCTCCATTTAGTAAGGGGATGCACCACCTCATGGTAGAAGCTTTTCTATTTCCAGAGTTTATATATGCCTACATTAATAAACTACATATGGATTAACTATTTTGCATTAATTAAAATTAATAAATGACATAATCAGCATGCAGGAGATGAACTTTTTCTTCAGCAAGGGAAAGTCGATCATAAAAGGCAATGCCTGTAATAATTGCATTTAGATATAACAATTACACATTTAAATAGAAATTGAATAAAATTGATCAGGTCCTTTTCCTTTATATATGTAAAAAAGCTAACCAATGTAATTGTTACAATTGAGACAAGATAACTACTAACTGCAAGGACTTTTTTTTTCTATAGGAATATCTGTGTTCTCTCCATTTAGAAAAGGGATGCACCACCTCAAGTTACTGGTTGTTTAATATACCTACGCGGAAAGGATTAATATAATGTTTACTTGTTTGCATTTAAAAAATATATTATGACATATTCAGCGTGAGGGCGAGATAAATGATTTGAGTTTTTGGTTTGTAGGAGATTGTAAGAAATGCTCCAAATGAACAGTACAATTATTGTACCAAGGAAATATTAGAACAGAGACAGCAACGCAACAATTGCTTTTACACAAATATTCCATCTTTGAAGCGAAAAATTGATACAAATCTTCTCGGCCCCTTTTCCTTTTAATTTGAACCACTTAACAGCAGCTTGTAAGATTTGAGCAAAGACAACCAACATAAAGTAATTTCAAACCTTCAATTAAGCAAAGAGAGCTCGAGGACAAAACAGTAGGCTGTTTTATTGCAAATATGCAACCTTCTCCTCAAATTCAAAAGCTGAGGACAAATAACAAATCCCCAAATAAAAGTAACAAATCAAACCCTGGAAGCATGAACTAAAGTTCTCAACAAAAGCAAGGAATGAACAATTCAACTAAAATTCATCAAAAAGTTAGGTAATGAAAGCTATCAATTTAGTAAGCAAATACCTCAGGTCAACTCACAGCTATCCCTGAGTCTCTCCCAGCTTCCAACTCACCACCGACTGTGAGATGTGCTCCAAAGAGAGAGAGAGAGAGATCAATGACACTTTCTCCTTCAAGCACAGGCCACACAGAGACAGAGAGAGAGAGAGAGAGAGAGAGAGAAATCAATGACCAGACCCTCAAGAGTCAAAGTTGGGTGCTGGTGTCCTTTCTTTGATTTCTTTTTTATTTTTATTTTCATTTAGAGAGCTGCTGACGCCAACAATGAAATCAGAATTCAATTTCACCCAAGGTAACAGAATATTTCTGTGCTGACCGCCCGATCAGATTCACACGAATATTAAAGCTTTCCCTGATGCCAGATTCTGATCGGACGGTTTGGAGCTAAACAGAAATATGCTGTTACCTCAGAGGACATGGACTCATGAATTTTAATTCAGGGAGAAAAAAATATTCATTCAGAATTTAGAATACTTTGTACTTGGACAAGAATACTGAATACAGGATCAAATTAAAAAAGAACATATTTTAAGTCACTGAATTTTAATCTATCATTCTTAAATCATTTTATCTTTCAAATTACTTTATTATCATTATCCAAAAAAATAAATTTCCTGGAGAACAATTGTCATTTAAGTGTATGTTTCTTTTTTATGGCATTGTATTAGTTTTTAGACCGAAAAGGTGACGGGACAATTTATTTGAGATGTATTAATTCATATATAAAAATGTTAGTGGCTTGAAAAGGAATAAACAAAAGTTCAATAACAAACTCGTGATATATGATATATCTATATTTGCAAAAAATATTACCCAATATATATCAAGAAAGAATAGTATATAAAGTGATGATTGGTGCGTGAGTTTTTATGATAAAGGTATTTCTCTTTATAAGTAGGAAATGTTTACTTTATTTATAAAAATTAGTTTCTAATTTTTAAACAAAGAAAAATATTCATAACAAATATGGATTATTATAACATTACTTTTATATCATTGTAATTTTATATTATAAAACTTTAATAAAATACCATGATCATCTAATGAAATGAATATGAATATGAATAATCCAACAAAAAATTAATTTATAAGAGCAATTTCTTTTATTTAACTATTATTTTATTTCTTATGACTCTCTTTTTTAAAAAGCAGCAGCAGCTTTTATCCTGATGTGCAAAGATGCTCACGGGTTATGTTTTATCTGCAGTACACCGAATAAAATTCTAAAATTAGCAGAGAATATTCCAGTACATTTTATTTCAATAATATACTGTATATTCTCATTCCATCAGTGATTGCGGTCGGACTTAATAAAAAACTGAGCCCTAGATATGAGGCGTAAATCATTTCATTGGAAGCAGTTTTTCTTTAGAAATTAAAAAATCAATTTATTGTTAGGAAATAGATTGATGATTTTTTTTTTTCCAAAAAATAATAAGGACCAAAATATTGATACGGTCACTTTTTTCCGAATTTTACGTGTTGTATTTGTGTAAATGTGTGACAAAAAAGTAGACCGAACTATTGATTCAAAATCATCGATATGTATTCTGACAAAATATTTTTTTAATTTCTAACAAAAACTGTATAACAATGTAATTGCTGAAATGTCTTACTGGTGAATTTATTGAACGAAGGACTCATTTAAACTTGTTTTTCTAAATCACTCACATAGTCACATGGAGGGGTCCTTAATTTTACCTTTTGTGATTACAGTTGGTTCTTTGTTTATTATTTTTATTCCTGTGTAAACAAGTTGTCTTCTTTGTTAGCTTTCATTTAATAAAGACACCGCTGCCCCCAAGTTAGCTTTTGTTTTTGGAGAGGGAGATGATGAAAAGACTTGAGAGAACTATTTCTATTTTATGTCCTCAGAACTGTTTTCATAAAAACTTTTTAGGATGTGTTTTAAATTAAAACATGATCGAATTGTACAATTTATGGTTACTTATTTAATAAATGTTGAAAATTTGAAAATTGAAAATTTAATTTTAAATCTAATGGCTAAATCAATATTATCAGTGTGAGAAGTTGTATGTTTAAAATTTGATTGAATTTTTTTAACGAATATTAAATTAAAAATTTTTGACTCTAATATTTACTCGGAAAATATTTTAATTGTCCAAAATTTTCTTTCCGTGGATTTGTGGGTAGTCCTTCAATTTTTCTCTTTCAATCTGTATTGTATTATGTCACTTGAGTTTCTTATATTGGAGCACGCTCTTAGAAAAGACAAACATAAGTAATTATTCTTTTTATGATCTAAATAAGCATTGATACAGTTAAAAAAATAGTCATTTAAGTTTTGAACCATATAAAAAAGTAATCATTCGACATAGTAGAACCGACCACCTTAGTTTTGAACCAGACAAACAAGGAATGCCATTTTTCATGGTCATAATAGTCACTTCTTGTTCTGTGTTATGAATTTTTTCTGTCATTATTGATTTCTTAAATTATACTTTTTTTTTGTTTGAGGTGATATGAATCATTACTACATGATATTGATTTCTTTTCAAATATAAATGTTTGTTTTATCTATTAATTACTTTTTTATAGGAGGTTGGAGTCAAGTCACCCAACTAATTAATATTCACAATAAATTCGTGTACGGATTTCGAACATGTAACCTCTCATATGGTCACAGAGAACATTATCGTTTGTCACTATATCAAAGAATGATTCTCTTGTTACTTGAACTTTTTTCTATCATAACTCAATCAATAATAAGAGAACAATTTATTTGAAAATTTGATTATCAGTAACCTTTAATTTTGCAGTAACATTTTATCATAACTCAATCAATAGTTAGAAAATATTATCCGAAATTTTAATTAATATTAAAAAAACAAAAAATTTAACAATCTGCATCCTTTTTCCATAAAATTCTAAATCTGCTCAAACCGAAGAATTATTCTTCGAATTCAGGCTTTCTTTTTGGAGAATAATTCTCCGGTTTTAGGCATTCTCTTTCCGTAGAATAATTTTTTGGAAAGACGGTTCCAGAAAATTATTTTCTGAATTTAGGCTTTTCTGACGAATTTTTTTTATTTCCTTGAATTTGTTTTTGAATTGTTTGTTTTTATAGTTATTTATTATTGCATATCAATTATTAAAAAATTCATATTTGTTTATTTGTTCGAAATTATTTATTCTATTTATATTTTTAATGTTTTAATTGTTTTGTTTTAATTATGTGAAATTTTATTTGGCAATTGTTTTTTATAAGAATATGTTGTCAAATGGGAAGTAACAATATTGAAATTCAAATTATGCCAACGTAAAAATTAGAATTAAAATTACTAAATAAAAACATGAAATGTCACTACAAATTAAAATTACAACAACATAAAAAATAAAATTACTAAATAAAAACTGGAATTGTCACTACTACAAATTTAAATTACAATAACATAAAAACTAAAAAACATCAATGTTGGCGTCTGTTTGAAGAAGATCCTCTTGCTGATCTTCTTGAGAAAGATGTTCCTGCTTCTGCTTGTCTTGCTACTTCATCTACATTACAAGTTAAACATATATAAATTAATTAGTACTTGTTAAAGAGAAAATCAATAAAATTAGTATATGTAAATAATTAAATTATGCATTTTACCTATTGTATTCCTATCAATGGTCTCATGATGAGCCTGATGTCCGAGTCTCCGACATTGCATACAGTCCATTTCCATCGGTATGCGGTTGTGCTGTCTCCTTCCCTTTTTGATCAATCTCCGCTCTGGGATGATCCTCGGACCGTTGTATCGAGGCCAGTCACATTGGTTGCCTTTGGCTATTAGTTGACATATTGATCCGGGCTTAAATTTCTAGATTTGGTCGACTACTGGTATACCCAACTCGTGAATATATCTCTCTCTGGAGATGGTCAAAGGTATGGTTCACATTTACTGGCAATGAGTATCTAGGGCGGATACTGTAATAAACACCGTCATCACAGTACTGGATTTCTCCGCCAACATACAGTTTCACACAGATCAATTTTAGTTTTGGTTAATGTAGATAACACACTACAATTTTAAAAATAATAACCCTATAAGTATTTCAACTATAAATTAACAAATTAAATAATTTACAATTAAAAAAATAAAAACTTAAAAAAAACCCAAAATGGCCGAATTTTTTTTTTTTCTCTTCCTCTTCCTCTGCTTTCTCTTTTCTTTCTCTTTTTTCTAATTTTTTTCTTCTCACTTCTTTCTCTCTCTTCTCCTCTGCCGAGATCCGGATTTTATAAAACAAAACTCTCTTTCCGGAAAATAATTTTTCAGAACCGCGGATCCGGAAAATTATTCTCCGGAAAGAGAATGCCTAAATCTGAAGAATTATTCTCCGGAAAGGCCTGAATCCGGAGAATAATTCTCCGGTTTTGATAGATTTGGAATTTTCTGGAAAATGGTGCAGATTGTTAATTTTTTTGTTTTTTTAATATTAATAAAAATCTTGGAAATATTTTCTTTGTCGCTAGATAAAAAATAATTCTTTTTACTCATGATATGCATTATTTATATAATGCATTGTACTGTTAATATTTGAGCCTATATTACCGAACAATAGAAAGGTCCACTCTTCTCTAACCATTATATTCAGATAATCACCCATTTAAATTTTAACCTCCCCACAAGTAATATTTTTCTAAAAAAATATGTAAATTTAATTATTAAGATATGCTTCATCAATTTTTATCAGAATCTTCAGAAAAAAAAAATCTCGACTACATCTTATTCGAAACCAAATCTGTTATATGCTCTCTTTTCAGAAAAAACAGAATATTTTTTCTCATCCTAACCATTTAAATATTTTTTAACAGTTCATGTTTGAAGATAAAATATACTTCTCTTCTATTCTCTTCAAAACTGTTAAATGTATTTAAACGGTTAGAGAAGGAAAATAGATACTTAAGAGAAACAACATATTCTCACCGTCTTATCCAACAATTACTGCAATAAGGAAATTAGGAAGTCTTAAATCCGCATTACGTTTTCCCGGATAATATTATTTTATATTTTCTTTCTAAATATATCTTTTATACCAATTTTTTGACTAACATTTCCGACCGAAAGCTGTGTTTTTTTTATTATTTGATTCCGGGAATCAATAGACGTACTTAAACGAACACAGCAAAGGCGAATTTTTACAGCTCTTTGACACCTATGCATCTGAGACAAAAACGATTGGATAGGAGAAGTCACTGACAGTGAGCTCACAAATTTGCGTGAATAATTGTAAATATTGGAAACTGGATTGAATTTGGCGTCAAGATTCAAAGATATATTTTATATATATTTTACTTTTTGCGGAATTTCAATACCAGTTTGACTGAGTCCCCTGCGTTTCAGGAACGCTAGCTGCTATTAACCTGGTAAAATATTTGTGCAAAGATTCTGAAGATGATCAAATTAATAACTATACCACATATATAATTTGACATACAAGTATACAACGAACGTAGACATATTTGAAAAAAAAATTAAGGCGAACGGGCAATATATATATATTTTTTTAAAAAGAGAGTGCGATATAGTTATATGGAGAAAAGGGTAGTTCTTTATTTTCAAAGGCAGTCAGAATGGGAATTTCTTATACCCGGTCTTTTGTGATGCAAACACGGTGAACTACTTAAAAAATTTAGTTTTTTTATATCCTGAGAATTAGAGTACTAAACTCACTAAGACTTTTAGTGAGATTAACTTCAAAAAATATTAAATTAGTTTGAAATGACAAATTTTCAAACTGTTTGTCTACTTCATGAGTAATGTATTTATATGTAAACTTTTAAATTATTTTAACTTTAAAATAAACACATTAAAATTAATCAGAGAAAAAAAATCTGACTCTCTCGGCGGGTTGGATCTCCCCAGGTTAAAGCTATTACCAATTTTCTGTAGCTATTCAATTATGCACGGATATAATATTTATATGTACTCTTTTACTAATACATAATTGAAGCAAATTTATCAAGGATAGGAGGAACGCAAGCTGCGTAACTGAAGCGGAGAGAAGTATGACACATGTGCATAGGATTATAGGAATTCAAAACCAGCGCAATATCTGATTGAGTACAATGAGATGTGAGTCATCAATTTTAATATGACACAAATCTCAAAACGGAGTCTCTATATCTAAATAGACATTGTATTATTTTTTATCCGACTGAAAGTATTGTACTCGGTCCGATTCCTGAGGAATGCAAACTCTGTGCATAGATCAAAAGAGACCAAAAGACCAATTTAAATACAAAGATAATTGAGAATCAGTCTTTGATTTAGTGGTTAAATACAATATTTTTTGTGTAAGAAGCCGCAAGTTTAATATTTGATTTAAAGATTTTTTATAGATATTAATAAATGAGTGACTTGATTCCCTTCTCTTGTTCAACACAGAGAGATATGTATCTGTGTGTGCGTGCGTATGGAGTTGGCTAGTATGTTATGAGTAGTTGATTCCTTCATATGCTATTGTATATCTGCCATCATATTAACTTTAAAAGTTGTGCAAGGATCAACGTTGATCATTCTATTGGAGAGAAAATTAAAAAATGAAGCGCTCTGTTAGAGGGTTAAGCACTGAACCCCTTCTTCTCTCCTTATCGTCTCCCTTTCAAATTCTCTCCCTATCACCTCTCTCTCTCTTGATCGATCCACCGATCAATAAACCGATCTGAGATCCGCCTCTGCGTTTTATTTGTCGCGCTTCCGATCAGACGCTTTCTCTCTCACTCTCGTGTCAGGAGCCGCGATATGGTTGAGAGAGAAAGCAAAAACTCCAACGTGGGAGAGGAAATGGGAGTGTCTGAGAGGGGATTTTAGACTAACGAAGGCTTGTTGAAACGCATTTTTTTTAGTCTCCGTTAAATTCATTTATGCCAACATATGATCCTTGCACGATTTTTAAAATTAATCTGATGGCAAAAAATACAATAACATATGAAGAAATCAACTATCCATAGCATGCTAGTTATGTATTAATATATATGTATATACAACCCCTAAACAGAACTTGACAATAACAAGTTAACTATCATATAAGAACCAAAGGCTATCCCCAAAAAAGGATTTTGGAACAACAGAAATTCAAACTATCTTAGACAAATTAATTTAATTCATGACTTAAATTATTAAATAAAATATAAAATAAAATAAACAACTTAGAGGCATCCTAAAACCAACCCACAGAAGCCCGAGCGATTGGCAAAGCCATAAACGCCTCATAAAAGCCTTAGCAGAAAATCTAACGGACAGGAACTAAGGTAAACCACATGTCTTTCTACAAAAACAAAATAGTAAACCACATGTTGAGGCTCTATTGCTTTACTATATTTACTATTTCTAATAATGCTAAAAGTCTCTGACTCTGTTAAGGTGGCAAGGTTTCAGTTAGAATCGGATATATATTTTTTTTAATGTCTCTATGTAGATAATGTTATAAATATATTAAGTTATGGATATTCATTTAATTGCATCAAAACTTCTCATTAAAGAAGTATGTTTTATCTCCCTCATTTATCAATTGAATTAAATTAGATGGCTTGTTATTTACATTTTCTATCTATAAATAGAGGATTGTAAGTTTGTATTATACACAAGAAAAACATATGAATAAAAGATAATCTTTATACATTCTCAATATCTTGTTTATTATTCTTTTGTTTTATTTTACAACACGTTATCAGCACGAATTGCTCGGAAGAAGTTGCAAAGTTATTCTGTAAGTAATTTATATAATTGATTATTATATCTTTCATTAATTTAAATTTCATTTGAATTATTTTATTATGTTTGTTTTAGTTTATAAGAATCATTCCTTGAAGTGAATGATGGAATAATAACCTGAAGTTATTATCAAACTAATTGTTTATCAAGAACCTGAAGTTCGTATTACTCGAATATAATAATAAGAATAATAACATTAAGTTATTATTATAATTGTTTAGAACCTGAAGTTCTATTTGAAATTTTAATATAAAATTAATATAATAACCAGTAGTTATTATAGGCCACTGGATGAATAATAACCTGAAGTTATTCCCAATTAAAACCTGAAGTTTTATTTGAAACATATAAAATCAATATAATAACCAGAAGTTATTACAAGTCACTAGATGAAAATATAACCCGAAGTTATTTCAAATTAAATTTTACAATTGCGCAGCCAAGTAATTTAATAACCAGAAGTTATTAAATAAATATTTATTATAACCTGAAGTTATATAATATTAACCTGAAGTTATTAATACATTTAAATTTATTTATGCAATTTACATATTCTTTTATTTATATTTATTTATCTCCTTTTTCATAACCTGAAGTTATGACATTAATAACCTGAAGTTATGGCATTAATAACCTGAAGTTATGATATTAATAATCTAAAATTATTAATACGTATCTATTTTGTAGTACATATGATAAATATCACAAAGTTTGAATTTATCTCCTTTTTCATTTATCATAACTCGAAGTTATGGTATTAATAACCTGAAGTTGTATTTTGTTATAAATACGTATTAATGAAAAATGAGAAAGGAAAACATCCTGAAGATGTTTGTTACATATGTGAGATGACAAATCATTGATTGCGTACCTGTCGTACGCCCAAGCACCTAGTGGAGCTTTATCAAGCCTCACTCAAGAAAAGGGGGAAAAATGTGGAAACTAACCTTACTGAAAATGATCCCGAAAATGAATGCCATATAGATACACACCTTGATGTATCAGATTTCTTCCATAATGTGGATGAAGAAATAAACACTTTTACTAAGAGAGAAAATATAATATAGAAGCTTATGTTTATGTTTAATAAAAGTTTAGATTACTTTTATATTTTTAGATGCAAACAAATGAATAAAGGTAGTTTATTTTAATTTATTCTTGCATTCTTTTAATTTAAAGAAAAATGGCTGACGCAGTGATAAGTAAAGAAGATCCATGTCTGGTAGACAGTGGAACAACTAATACCATATTGAAAGGTAAGAAATACTTTTCACAATTGCATCTTGGTGAGACTAATATCCACACTATATCTGGCATAACTAATTTAATTGAAGGCTCCGGAAGAGCTTGTATTTTGTTACCTGAAGGAACAAAATTAATAATAGATGATGCATTATATTCGAGTAGATCCAGAAGAAATCTACTAAGTTTTAAAGATATTCGAAAGAATGGTTTTCATATTGAAACTATGAATGAGAAAAATTGTGAATATCTTCATATCACATCTATTAAGAATGGCCAGAAAATTATAATAGAAAAGATGCAAGCAATGTCCTCTGGACTATATGGTACTTATGTAAGTGCAATAGAATCAAATATGGTTACTAACCCGAAGTTAGTTGATACTAACCAGAAGTTAGTTGATCCAAAGTTATTTACTTTGTAGCATGACAGATTGAGTCATCCAGAAAATATAATGATGAGGAGAATAATTGAAAGTGCAAATGGGCATCCCCTAAAGGACCTGAAGATCCTATTATCAAAAGAATTGACATGCGAATCATGCTCTCTTGGAAAACTAATTACTAGGCCATCTCCAAATAAAATTGGACCTGAAGCTCCTTCATTTTTAGAAAGAATTCAAGGAGATGTGGGCCTATTACACCTCCATGTGGACCATTTAGATATTTTATTGTGTTAATTGATGCATCAACACGCTGGTCACATGTGAGTTTGTTTGCAACAAGAAATGTTGCATTTGCTAAACTATTAGCACAAATTATCCAATTGAGAGCCAATTTCCCGGATTATCAAATTAAAAGAATTTGGCTTGATAATGCAGGAGAATTTATATCTTAAACTTTTAATGATTATTACATATCTATTGGAATTACGGTAGAACATCTAGTGGCTCATGTTCATACACAAAACGATCTAGCAGAATTGTTGATTAAAATGTTACAATTAATTGCTAGACCGTTACTTTTGAAATCTAGTCTATTGTCTTCTGCATGGGGACATGCCATATTACATGCTGCCGCACTAATTAGGTTAAGGCCAACTGTAGATCATAAGTATTCTCCGTTACAATTGGTCTCTGGAAGAGAACCAAATTTGTCCCATCTAAAGGTATTTGGTTGTGCAGTATATGTTCCAATTTCTCCTCCACAACGTACAAAAATGGGACCTCAAAGAAGGTTGGGAATTTATATTGGTTTTAACTCTCCTTCTATTATTAAATATTTAGAACCATTAATAGGAGATGTTTTTACAGCAAGATTTGCTGATTGTCATTTTAATGAATCAATATTCCCAAACTTAGGGGAAGAAAAACCAAAGCTGGATAAACAAGTAACTTGGAATTCATCGTTATCTTATCTTGACCCCCGAAGTGGTCAATGTGAACTCGAAGTTCAAAAGATTATAAATTTGCAAAGAATTGCAAATGAATTGCCTGATGCATTTACAGATACAAATAGAGTTACTAAATCGCATATTCCAGCTATAAACGCACCTGCTCGAATTGACATTACAAAAATATCTAATGAATCTAATGTGCGTAGAAAACGTGGAAGACCACTTGGTTCTAAGGATGTAAATCCACGTAAAAGAAAAGAGTAGAATAAAGCAGTTGGTCCAACCCCAGAAGAGGTTGATGGTAAAACTCCTGAAGAAATCAATAAAATCCCAGAAGAGGTTGGTAGTAGAACTCCTGAAGAAGTAAATAAAATTTCAGAAGAGATTAATGGTAAAACTCCTGAAGAAGTTGATAAAACCCTATAAGAGGTTGATCAAGTTCTAGAAGAAACATATATTAATGAAATCTTTGTATTCGCTACTTCAAGCGATGTTATAAACGAAGAAGACAATGTGCCAAAAACTCTGGAAGAGTGTAGATATAGAAATGATTGGCATAAATGGAAAGATGCCGTACAAGCTGAATTAAGTTCATTAGAAAAACGGCAAGTATTTGGACCTGTAGTCCAAACACCCAAAGATGTTAACCATGTAGGTTACAAATGGGTATTTGTTATAAAAAGAAATGAGAAAAATGAGATTGTGAGATATAAAGCAAGGCTAGTGGCGCAAGGCTTTACACAAATACCTGGAGTCGATTATGAAGAGACGTATTCACCTGTAGTAGATGCGATAACTCTCAGGTTTCTAATAAGTCTCACAGTCACAGAAAATCTAAAAATGCAACTTATGGATGTCGTAACAGCACATTTATATGGTTCACTTGACACTGACATATACATGAAAATCCTGAAGGATTGAAAATGCCTGAAGCATATAAGTCAAAACCTAGAGATATGTACTCTATAAAATTAAGAAGATCTTTATACGGACTAAAACAATCAGGTCGAATGTGGTACAATCGACTGAGTGAGTACCTTCTAAAAGAAGGATATAAAAATAATATAATTAGTTTGTGTGTTTTCATTAAAAAATAAAATCTAGGTTTTACAATCATTGTAGTATATGTTGATGATTTAAACATTATTGGATCTCCTGAAGAGATTGAGAATACTGCAAAATTGTTGAGAAATGAGTTTGAAATGAAAGACCTTGGTGTAACTAAATTTTGTCTCGGCCTGCAGATTGAGCATCTAAATAATGGAATATTTATCCATCAATCAAATTATGTTGAAAAAGTACTAAAGAGATTCAATATGGATAAAGCTCATCCTTTGAGCACACCAATGGTCGTACGATCGCTAAATGCAGAAAATGATCCTTTTCGCCCGCAAGAAAATAATGAAAAAGTGGTTGGTCCTGAAGTACCATACTTAAGTGCAATCGGGGCATTATTATATCTTGCAAATAATACAAGACCCGATATCGCATTTGCAGTAAATGTGTTAGCGAGGTATAGTTCCAAACCAACCAGAAGACATTGGAATGGAATTAAACACATATTTCGATATCTCTGCGGAACTAGAGATATGGGGTTATATTATCAAAATGATACAAAATCCAAATTAATTGGATATGCAGATGCGGGATATTTATCAGATCCACATAAAGCACGATCCCAAACGGAATATGTATTCACTTATTGTGGAGCTGCAATTTCATGGCGATCAACAAAACAAACTCTTACGGCAACATTATCAAATCATGCCGAGCTGATTGCCTTATACGAGGCGGTCGAGAATGCGTTTGGTTACGGTCAATGATTCAAAATATTCAAGAAGAATGCGGGCTTGAAAACATCAAGAAAAACCCTACTCTGCTGCATGAAGATAATGCAGCATGCATTACACAAATCAAAGAAGGATGTATCAAAGGAGACCGGACTAAACATATTGTGCCAAAGTTCTTTTCGACACATGACCTACAAAAAGAATGCGTAATCAATGTTTGCCAAGTCCGATCAATAGACAATTTGGCAGACCTATTCACAAAATCTTTGCCAATAAAGGTTTTTGAACAACTCACAAAGAAGATAGGTCTACATCGATTGAAGAATATTCAATGATATCTAAATGAGGGAAAGCGTTATACGCACTGTACTCTTTTTCCCTTAATCAAGTTTTTATCCCAATGGGTTTTTCTTGATAAGGTTTTTAATGAGGCAGTACATGGTTCTGAAGTACCGTGTTAATATTGATCCTGAAGTATCATATTAATAGCGTATAATGAATAATGAACATCCAAGGGGAAGTGTTATAAATATTAAGTTATGGATGTTCATTTAATTGCATCAAAACTTCTCATTAAAGAAGTATGTTTTATCTCCCTCATTTATCAATTGAATTAAATTAGATGGCTTGTTATTTACATTTTCTATCTATAAATAGAGGATTGTAAGTTTGTATTATACACAAGAAAAACATATGAATAAAAGATAGCCATCTTTATACAATCTCAATATCTTGTTTATTATTCTTTTGTTTTATTTTACAACAGATAAAGAATATTAGCTTCATTTTTTTTTAATTTTCTTATCGGAAAACTAAATAAATGTACCAGTCGGATGAGCTACTTATCTCCCTTGCTACAGCTCATCATCTCAAACAAATAAGAAACAATTTTAAAGAACCTAGATACAAATCAGGAAAGGTTCTTAGGAGGTCAATCAAAATTCTCTATGCCTTAAATTGATAATTGAATTTGATTAGATTCTCTTAAGAGTTTTTGCACTTTTGATTTGTAGGAATCATATTACTCCGCCACCTCTCTATTAGAAAAGGTCAACAGTATCCTAATCAAAATATTTATGTCAGTCTACTTGAGAAGAACTATGGTGTTCTTAAACTTACCAAGTTCTTTACTGAGCTTGACTTCAAATGACGAATCGAAACTGTTAAAACCGATTTATATTTATGATGCATTTATATGTAAAATTTATAAAATTTGGAATTAGTTTAATATAAAGTCACCTAGTTTAAAAATTCTAGAAATCACCTGAATTAGTTTAGTTTAGTATAAAGTCACCTGATTTATTGGTAGAAAATCACCTAATTTAAAAATTCTAAACCATCCGAAAATAATAATTTTCTACTTATTTTAAAAAATAGTTAAAAGAGTATAAAAAATGTATAATCTGGTTTCCAAGTACATTTTCATATGCATATCATGTCTAATGTTTAAATCAACTATTTGAACTTTGAAAATAGATATATGAATTCATAGTATATATATTACCATATCCTCACTCGGTTATAAATCATAGTTATTTTTAATGCAAAAATAACCGTAACGATATTCCATTAATCCTTCATGACAAAAACAGCAAAGGTTGATCAATAGAGAAATGATAAACTAAACTAATCGAATAAAAATACAAAAGAAGCTAAAAAATAGAAGAAATAAAAAGCTTTAAAAGAGGCATCAGAATTTTGGGTAAAAGAATTATTTTAATTGCGCCCCTGAAGTCGTTTCTGTATTTTTAAATTCAAAACTTATGTATCATATCAAAGTTGTACACAATACCAGTATTTCTAATAATATGTCATGTATCGTGTCGATATCAGTTTTTGAATTAGTGGTTGAAAGGAAATACTCTCTGCAGTTGCAGGTTCAAAATCTGATTATCTCTTCCTTCTACCTTACAAGTGATGCGTCTACATGCAAAAATTTAAAATTTAAAATTAATTTTGTATAGAGTCAAGTAATCAAAAGGCGTCCAAAAAAATAAATGCATTAAAATTAATTTATAAACCTTATAATTTTGACCACATGACTTTATACTAAATTAATTCCAAATTTTAAATTTTTCACATGTAGACACATCAATCATAAGGTTGAAGAATTTCAACGATTTGGATTCGTCGTTTGAAGTCAATTTAATAGATAATAGAGTTTGAGTTCACAAAGAAACTTTGAGAACTTAGGAACACCCTAGTTCTACTCTACATAATTGAAGCAAATGTATCACGTAGACAAATAATTTAAAGGACCAGTATATACATAATTGAAGCAAATGTATCAAGCATAGAATGAACCCAAGCTGCGCAACTGAAGCAGAGAGGAATAATAACAGAGAAGCATAACAAAACCAACCCACTGAATTCTTACAAAAAAAATGTAATGGATAAATACTCAGGAAAACCACATAAATACATTATACAGTTACATTAGATCAACAATAAATCACATGTTGAGGCTATCTAATTATGCTAATAGGTCTCTGTTAAGGTGGCAAGACTTCAGTTAGGATCGGATATATATATTTTTTAATCTCTATGTAGAATTGTAGATAAAGATTATTAGCTGAGTAGAACTAGGGTGAGCTGTGCTCACCAACGGTTTTGGTGAGCACACCTCCAAATAACGCATTTTCAAAGTTCAAATAGTCGATTCGAACCTTCTAACGTCTTCTTCATATTAATATGTGCTTGGAGACCAAATTTTACATTTTTTGGAAATTTTTTACTATTTTTTTAGAATTTTTGAAAATCATCAGCTTTTTATTAAATAAAAAAAAAATTCAAAAAAATTCAAAAAACACTGATTTTCAAAAATTCTAAAAAAATAGTAAAAAATTTCCAAAAAATGTAAAATTTGGTCTCCAAGCACATATTAATATGAATAACACGTTGGAAGGTTCGAATCGACTATTTGAACTTTGAAAATGCGTTATTTGGAGGTGTGCTCACCAAAACCGTTGGTGAGCACAGCTCACCCTAGTTCTACTCTTATTAGCTTCATTTTTTAATTTTCTTGTCGGATGAGCTAAAGGCACTTGTATATTTCCCTAGCTACAGCTCATCATCTCAAACAAATTAGAAACAAATTTAAGGAACCAAGATACAAATCAGGGAAGGTTCTTAGGCTGGGATATAAAAAGATTATAGACCAAGATAGACAATAATTAACTTTTTTAATATTAAATATGTATGTTAATTAAGTCCACCATTAACAATCAAATATTTTTTGACAATCACTCGTGTACATGAGCACCACTATTATATCTCAAGTAACTTAGAATATTAAAATTTCTTCGGAGGTCATTCAAAATTCTCTATGCCTTAAATCGATAATTCAATTTGATTAGATTCTCTAGAGTTTTTGAACTTTTTTTTTTTTGAAAACAAATGGGGTCCAGTCCTCATTTTCATTAACCATAGTTGGTTATAGTGGTTGGGTTTCTGAGAAGAAACCCGTTAGTTTTTGAACTTTTGATTTGTAGGAATCATATTACTCCTCCACCTCTCTATTAGAAAAGGTCAATAATATCCTAATTTTTTTTCCAATACTATTAACAAAATCCTCCATATCACCAAAACAAAAATTCAAATATTTATGTCCGTCTATTTGAGTAGAACTATGGTGTTTTAAACTTACCAAGTTATTTGATGAACTTGACTTTAAATTTTATTGGATTGACTTCAAATGACAGCTCCAAACCGTTAAAATTGATTATTTCATTTATGATGTATTTATATGTAAAATTTATAAATTTTTGAATTAGTTTAGTATAAAGTAAAGTAGTAAAAAAAAATTATAAAAAATGAATGTATTAAAATTATATTATAAATCTTCGTCTTTATCACTTGATTTTATACTAAATTAGTTCTAAATTTATAATCTCTGATGAGGGATTTTTACAGACATTGAAATTTAAAAGGTTAGATCTTGTCTTTCTTAAAAAAGAAAAAAGAAAAAAGAAAAAGAGAAACTCAGGAAAACCACTTAGCACAGTTATCGTAGATGAACAATAAACCACATGTTGTGGCTTTACTGTATTAACTGCATATTACATATTGACCTGTGCTATGAATTTATCACTCTAATTGCAAAATTCAAACAATTGATTTGAACAGTTAAAAAGGATTTCCATATAAAAATGTACTTGGATATCATTTTTTTCTTATTTTTTAGATAGAGCATAAATTATTACTTTTAGATGGTCCAAAATTTTAAAATAAGTGATTTCTTATCTATCTAAAATATAATAAAAATATTTTAAAAAATATAAAATTTGATTTGTAAGTATATTTTCATATGAAAATCATGTTAAATAGTTCAGATTAACTATTTCAACTTTAAAAACATAATTATAAATTCATAGTACATACTGTCTGTGTAATATAATATGCATATTACCATAGCCTCACATTATCTAATAATTAATGCTAAAAGACTGACTCTTTTAAGGTAGCAAGGCTTCAGTTAGGATCGGATATATAATTTTTTTAATGTCTCTATGTTGATAAGGTATAATAGCTTCATTTTTATAATTTTCTTATCGGAAAACTAAACAAATGGACCAGACGGATGAGCTAATTAATTATCTCCCTAGCTACAGCTCATCATCTCAAACAAATAAGAAACAATTTTAAGGAACCTAGATACAAATCAGGGAAGGTTCTTAGGCTGGGATATAGAAAGATTAAAGACGAAGATAGACATTAATTAACTTTTTAATATTAAACATATATCTTAAGTCCACCATTAACAATCAAATATTTTTTAACAATCACTCATGCATAGAGTGGAAAAAACGTGCCATGCCGTGCCGTGACCAAAATATCAAGGGGTGGTCACGGCACGCGAATGGTCACACCGTGCCTAAACGTGCCTTGATCATTGTGATTCGCGTGACCATTTAATCATAATTTAAATTAGTTTATTCAAGATTCACCATTAAATCAATATCTATTGGTCCTAATTACACGTGACTCGCGTGACTACGTGTCGTGCCGTGCCATGACTAAATCTTTCACGTGTCGTGCCGTGCCATGCCAAAGTTTCAAAAGATGAGCACGGCACGCGAATGGTCACGGCACGGGACACGCGAGTCACGACACGTAACTGACACGCGTGCCGTGCCGTTCCGTGACGGAGCCGGCTCCGCCGTGCCATTTTTCCGAGTGCACATGAGCACCGCTATTATATCTCAAGTACTTTAGAATATTAAAATTTCTTCGGAGATTCAAATTGCTCTATGCCTTAAATTGATAATTGAATTTGATTCTCTAGAGTTTTGACTTTTGATTTGTAGAAATCATATTACTCCGCCATCTCTCTATTAAAAAAATCAACAAAATTTTAACATTTTTTTTTTGCAATACCAATAACAAGAACTTTCGTGTCACCAAAACAAAAATACAAAAATTTATGTCAGCTAGCTTGAGTAGAACTAGGGTTTCTTAAGCTTATCAAGGAGCTAGCTTAATTCTAAATTTTATCGGTTTGACTTATCTAAATGGTTGAAATCAATCTACTTCATAAATGATGTGTTTATATATAAAATTTATGAATTTATGAATTAATATAATAAGTCAAGCGGTAAAAAATTTATGAAAAAATGAATATATAAAAAGTGGGCTATGGTACTATGCAAAGCGTGGATTGTTCCGTAATATGAAGTAATATCTTTGTTTTCAAAATTCAAATAGTCGATATGAACCGTTCAACATAATCTCCATATGAAAATGTACTTAAAGATTAAATTTTACATTTTTCTAATTTTTTTACTATTTTTTGTAGATAGACAAAAAATCACTACTTTTGGATGGTCTAGATTTTTGAGATCAACTGATTTTCTACCTATCTAAAAAACAGTAAAAAAATGTAAATTTTGATCAACAGATCTCTTCTCTCTTATTAATTATGTAGATGTCTTGATCCGCCAACGGTTGTGATTAAAAGATTAAAATTCGAATTGAATATCAACCCTTCGATCAAATAGTATGCTCTTTTTTTTATTCTATGTATTATTTTTATTTTTTTACGTGTAGAAATCTAAATTTATATAGATACATACTCGCCACACGTACTCGTCGACGTCTCTCCAGCGCTCTCTATCTCACATAATCTACATTTCCTCCTCTTTCTCTATTTTTTTTTGGAAAACTTTCCTGAACCCCTTATTTGATTGTCAGATACTCGATTTTCTGATTGGTTCCTAAACCCCCTTTAAGGAATTTATGGATTGATTGATAATTGATTGGTCATGTCTTCATTTCTTTCTATTTTTTTATATTATTTAAGAAATGTTGTTTGTCATTTAATGATCTCATTTAAGTAAACATGATTCAATTATCTATTTTAGGTACACAAACACGTATAAATTCTAGGGAGAGGAGAATAACCCTTATAACAATAACAAAAATCATAATATGACAACAGAATGTGATATAACATGACATCAAAAAATAAAACAACTTATTTTGATGATTTTTTATTTATCTTGTTTCCATGTTAAGCAACATAAAAAAATCTAGCATGTACCCGTAAAAAGAAAGCTTATAGGTATGTCATTAAATAATGGATTTTACATTTGTATGACAATATGTTAATCTATTTTTTATTATTAAATCATTATTCTTTTCAGTGGTCTATTTTTTTTATGAAAATATGTCATTTTGTATGATAATTTTTTTTGTTCTCTTATAATATGTCTTCGTTACAATGCATGGGAACGATACTAGTACATTTTTATATGAAGATCATGTTGAACAATTCATATCGACTATTTGGACTTTGAAAAAAGAGAATTAATTCGTCGTACAGACCAATTCGCGCTATGCATAGTACCATAGCCTCACTCACATATGAAAATTAACTTATAAGCCTTTTTTTTACCACTTGACTTTATACTAACTTAATTCAAAAATTTATAACATTTGTATGTAAATGCATCACTCGTGAAGTATTATCAATTTTAATGGTTTGAATTCGTTGTTCGAACCAATTCAATAAAACTTGAAGTTAAGTTCGTCAAGAACTTGATAAGCTTAAGAATACTCTAGTTCTACTAAGCGAACTTACCAAACTGTATAGTTCTAGTCCTGACAATAACAATGGTTGTAAGCTTAGTAACTCTTTGAAGAAACTATAAGAACTTAATGATCGATTTCTTCCGATATTCATATATTCTAATGGTTGCATTTGGTGGAATAATACTGAATTTCCTAAACAGTATAACCATAACACTATAAATGACATTTGGGGTTGCATTTGGTGGTGCATTTGAGCTTCACCTTCGGACCGATGTTTTCTTTTTGGGTTAAAGCCTGTTTAAGCCGATTAAGTCATTTGGATTAACTTATGTGCGCTACTTGATTTGATTGGGCTTGAAATAATTCTAAAGTAAATAAATAATACTTTTGCTTTTCAGAAATACATCTTTACCATTTTGAAAATGGGACCAAATCGAATTGTTGAAAATTTCGTCAAAAGATAGTCAAGGAAAGTTGTTGCACAACACAACGAAAAATAAAAGAAAAACAAAAATGATACCAAACAGCTTCTCCGCTTAGAAAGAGAAAATTTGTTATTAGTAATTTCTCAAGTAAATAACAGAAAACAGATGTTCAAAATGAAAATTTTAAAGACCAATATAGGAGTTATGACAGTTGAAGGTATCATAATAAAAAAATGAGCATTAATTTCATACGAGTAATTACTCTATCATATTTTTTTTTATAAAAGGCATTTAATGCCCGTTTCATTCAGAAACAAGTACTCTACATAAATTGGGTTGACAATTATTTTTGGGTGTAGATATATCACTGCACGTGCCACTATGAGTCTAGCAAAGGAAGATATTTCCATGCTATGTAAATGATAAAGTTACATTAGTTTATGAGTAAATTTACATACCATAGGTACATTTTTATGTGGACCACAGATAATAAACATGCACTTGGGAGTAAATCTATGAATAAAGTGCTGCAGAGATTCAATGTGCATGTAAATTACTTTTAGTTATCTGTATTTCTATTTATGAACTCATTCCTAATAGTAATCACAACCCTAAACCCTAAACTATGCATTAATGCATATATCGAGTTGTCTTAGACAACAGACTTATCGATATATTACATATATATAAACTTAATATAGTACAATGTACCTCACTAGTTACTTTTGTGGTGAGTGTTATTAAAACCGGACATCGATTGAAAGATATGAACTGGATTCATATCTAACAAAAACATTTTGAGTCATTAAGATTCAGTGCAATTGCCGGGTGTAATAATTAAGAATTTACAAAAGCAAGGCAACAGAAGCTGAATTAGAATTTGTACATATAGTAATATTTGTTATTAAGTTGACTATGCAAGTTTTAATGAAAAAAATAAGAAGAAGCAGACTCTGTCAGGTCTTGTGCAACCTTTCGTTTTTGCCCCCCAACAGGATTGCAATAGCACCTCAACAAAATTGAATTAGAATCAGACCGTTTGATCTGAATCATAGCTAATCCAAGCTATTCACAGGGTGATTTAAGATTCGTGCAAGGTATAATGTACAGGCCCAATTCAAACTTACCGTTTGAGGTACCTTAAATGATATGAGTTCTCCCCAAAATTACCTACTAAAACAATTCAACATCAGGTATCTAGACAAGTATCCCACCAAGTATACAAATTTCTACTTAAACCGTCCAACTGAAAAATAAAGATCATTCTCCTCAAAAAAAAAAAAAAAAGAATCATGAAGACTTGCCGGTACCAGTGAAATCGTCTAGTGTAAAATTCAGTGTATCGACCGAACCTTTCTTCACCTCTTCTCCTCTAAGAGCCAGGAAATCCTCAACACTGCCTGGTTCACCGAACCAACCAAGTCGATCGGCAATCAGGTGCAAGTTGTTGCACCCGGAACAACGCGCCACCACAATGCCCTTTTCATACGACTCGCGAGAAGCCGTCTTCATGGATCGAGTATCGCACACCTTGCATGTAAATATCATCGCCATGTCATGCCTTGCCGACATCTTCAAATTTGAAAATGCCTTGTACGTCACTTTTGGTTCTTCGGTTTCTGGGGATTTTGGGTTGTCTTGAAGTTCAGTTGCTGGTATTGTTGATTCAGCCTTTGTACTGGTAAGCCTAATGCCACCTGTCAGATGCGAAGAACACCATATGTTTATAATTAGCCTCGTATACAAACGAAGTAATATGAATCAAGAGTTGAGGATTCAGTACTGTTATGTAATTAATATTCTAGTATTTGAACTTGCTTTGGATTTGGAATTTATTTGAATTGGTAACTATTAATATCTCTTCTGATTTTATTTGACTGAATACATTGGAATTAATAGGATTTCATATGATCAATCTCTGGTCAATTCCTTGGTGCTGAGATACAGTGTAGCAAAAAAAAAAAAAGGAGAATTACTTGCAACTTTCACCTTTCAGTTAGGAGCACTTAATTTGCTTAATTTACTGCTTCAACCACGCATATTTCTGATACTAGACAGGAATTGTGTTATTCCTAATTCCAACAGTAGAGAAACTATGATACCAAATACCAGGCTAAGTTATCACCCAATACCTAAATACAACCAGATCGCAACGAAAAAATGATATAGAAAAAAAAAGGAAGATTAGGGATCAATAACAGAAAAAATAAGCAACATGAAAAGACAAAGCTCCGCACCAGTAGCGAATGAAGGTAGAGCGAAGCCAGTCCGGTTTAGGCCGAGAACCGAGCCGAACCGCCGCTGAAGTAAGAGACGAACCGCAGCCATGGCTTGATAAAGAAGAAACCAACAAAACGTCAGAACCTAGCAACTCACCGGCGAATAGAGCACGAATAGTAAATACCGACTCCGGATGAAGTAACTCAAATTTTCAGACCGTACGATCAGAATCCGGACAAATCCGGTCCGGAGTGGAATATATAGATCTCCATTAATATTCGTGTCAAAACAGATCTAACATCCGGATCTTAACTCAAAATTTGAGCTATTTAGATGAATTGAATTCGCAATTCCTTAACTGAATTAATTTTTTATCATTTAGAAAACGGAAATCTACGTGCTCAATCCTTTGTCAATTTATATTTTTAAATATTTATATATTCATTTAAAAAAATGAACTTTTTATAAACTATTTTATGTATTCATTTTTCATTTTTTTTACTACTTAACCTTGTACTATATAAATTCAAAACTTTCAAAATTTTGCATATACATGCATCACTCATGAAGTAGATGGATTTCAATAGTTTAGATTCGTCGTTTGAAACCAATCCAATAGATTTTTAGAGTTGTGCTCACCAATCCCTATGGGTAATAAATATTTATTGAGTGTATTATATCATTATGATAAATATTTATATTAATAAATATCAATAATAAAAATATTTATATTAATAAATATCAATAATAAAAATATTTAATTAAAAAGTTTAAACCGGTGCTTATATTTTTATAATAAATGTTTTATATTATTACAATATGTATTTACATATATAATTGAGTAGGATTCAAATGTCTCATATCATAAAAAAAAAACAATGATTTTGTATCTATCTTAAAAAAGTAATTTTTTTTTCATAAAATATAAAAGAGGAGGGAGCTAGTTACCACAATTTTGAGTTACTACAATCATTTTCTATATTTTTAAATTCCAAATCGTCGATCTAAACTATTCAACATAATCTCCGCAATAAGATGTGCTTCCAGATCAAATTTTACATTTCTTTGGAATTTTTTTTACTATTTATTAAGTATTTTACAAAAACTAGTCAAATTCAAACCATTAAATTTTGTACCCATCTTAATAAAGAGTATAAAAATTAAAAAAAATGTAAAATTTGATCTGGAAGCACATTTTATTGTGGAGATCATGTTGAATAGTTTGGATCGACAATTTGGAATTTGAAAATGTAGAAAATAGTTGTAGTAACTTTGTTGTAACTCAAATTGCGGTAACTAGATCCCTCCTCAATATAAAATTTGATATCCAAGCACATTGTAATATAGAGATCATGTTGAGCGGTTTGAATCGACTGTTTCGACTTTGAAACAGAAAAAAGGATGCAAGGCATGATTAAGGTATGAAAGACACGAGACATTTGAACACTGCTCATATTTATATTAGTGAAAGTGAATAATAATTTTTTTATAGGTTCGAAATCTGAATGAGAAGTTTTTTATGGACACTAAATTAAAGATAGAATGCTCAACCTCTGTCTTTTTATCTTAAAAAAAATAACTTTTCTGTGAGACTTAGACCGATGTTTATAATTTTAAACCAGATGCCTATACTTATTATGGTTGATGCTTATTATGATTGATGTTTATATTTTACAACAGATGTTTGTAGATGATAAAAAAAAAATTTGTAGAAAAACTTAACTGATGTTTATACTATTAATGAATATCTCAATTCATCAATCCATACAATATAAGAAGTAAATTATAAATTCAGAATTTTATTAAAAAGAAAAGAAAAGAAAGACATAAATGACATAATGTGCTAAACAAAAAGGCGGTAGGACGAATAAATTATTACTTAAAGCGGAAAGATGAAAAATCAGGAAACGCAAGAAAAGAAGAGGCTGGGTCAAACAAGAGATTAACTGACAAAGTACACAAGCGCATAAGATGAAATTAATATTTTCTCAAAAAAGAAATTAAGGAAGCGCAAAAAATACAATGTTCAATTATTCGACACCTTGGGCCTCAGTTTGAAATTGAAAAGGTAATTTGGGCCTAACCTCCGAAAATTACTTTTCGTTAAGCGAGCCTTGTGCTTTTCTACATAGATGCTGGATCCTTGTAGCATCATTCTTGTTTCCTAATTTTGTTGGGAATGTGAACCCGCTGTTCTTTTTTCTGAAAAAGCAGATTCCAAAAGAAGAATATCAAATCTGGAGTAGAACTAGGGTGTTCTTTGAGCTCACCAAGTCTATTTGTGAGCTTAACTCAAAAATCTATTGAATTGGTTTCAAGTAACGTATCTAAATCGTTGAAACCGATCTACTTCACGAGTGATGAGTTTTCATATCAAATTTATAAATTTTCAAACTAATTTAATATAAAGTCAAGCGGTGAAAAAATAATGAAAAATGAACACATTAAAATTAACTTATAAACCATCTTTTTTTTACCGCTTGATTTTATACTAAATTAGTTTGAAAATTTATAAATTTGACATGTAAACGCATCACTCGTGAAGTAGACCGATTTTAACGGTTTGGATGTATCATTTAAAACCAATTCAATAGGTTTTTGAATTAAGCTCACAAAGGGGCTTGGTGAGCTTAAGAACACCCTAGTTCTACTCTCAAATCTAAACTCAAAAGAAGAATATAAAATCTGAAATGTTAAAAATATTTAAACGGTTAAGATGGAAAACAAAAAACAAAAATATATTTTTCTAACAGAAGAGCAGCGAATTTTATTCCTTTTTTGCATTTGCAAATCACACCATATTTATATACTCGTATTTGTGAGAGTTTATATCTACTGCATAGTGGAATTCATATCACCTTAGGTAACATAATATTTATGTTTAGACCAGGATCGTTCGATCAAAATTCACACATAATATTACGTTATTTTAGACCCAATTGGTTCAGATTCTGATTAAACTATCCGGAATTTAAACAATAATAGATATGGTCCATATGGACTCTTGCATAGTGAGCTATGATAACAGATTCAGATTTAGTAGGTACTCGAGTAGAATGAGGAATCTCAGTTATCCAATTTAACTTGGCACAAATCTCAAAGACTCTCCTACATCTACCACTGATCCGTAAAATCGCTTAATTGAGATTACATACAGTGATGTAGTACTCCAGAGGATACGCTTCCTTATGACAGCGAGGATGGTATGATGGGTGAGTGTTATAAAATATAATAAGTAAAATCAATCATTGCTCTTTAAAATGTCTTCTCCTAATTTGGGATGTTAAAACTTAATCAGACGGTCTAAGTCGACTATAACAAGTCCTACCATGACTTCAGCGTTATAGTGATATTATATAGAGTCATTTTCTCCTCAAACCTCAAAATTTGTTGAAATTATATAGAGTTCACACATGACGTCCATTGAAATAAACTTTGTTCTCCTCAAACCTCAAAATGAATTGAAAGAAGGTTGTTTGGATCTTAAGTCTTAACAAGAATTAATTTAACAGGGGCTAATTTTCACTAGAATAAGGCGCAGATGATTTGATAGATTTGGTCAAAAACTATCAACTTTGTGACCAAATTAAAAATAATCTTTCTTTTGTTTGATTTCCTCAACACTGAAAACTGAGAACAAATCTTTTGTTCAAACAAGTCATTTTCGAAGGAGATTTGAAATAAACAAGATTCTTTTATGAATATTTAATCTTTATCTACAAAAATATATCATTCTAACGATTTTTTTTTATAATTAAAATATAATTATTAAGCCCCCACATTTTGTGACAGCAAAAATGCAAATCAGTTTTTTTGTAGGGAGCAAAATAAAAAGTATAGGGACATATTTTATGAGGTAGTTTCATTTAATTTAATCATATAGTTTCAAAGTCGTTCCTTTTTTTAGCAAGATTATATAATTATGAAAACGACGGAGCCACATTCTGCATTCATGTCGTTTTCTCCAAGTCTGAAAATGTCTCCTGTGATGAGCGATGTTGCCCTTCTAAATTTCTGACTAAATACTTTAATACACTAGTTCAAGTCAAAGACAAACATCTAATTAAAAATTGATCAATCCTCGCTTTAGCTGATATTGTACATAATGACTGGAGTGGGAGCAGTCGGATCCGCATTAAAATCCGTGTACATTTAATCTTAATACAAATTGAATAGCTCTTACTTGTCATCAAATCAAATTTGATCTAATGCTCATCAAACGGCTTCCGATTCCTAAATAATTACCTCGAAAAAAAAAAGATGCCATAAAATATCAGCCCACTTGGAAGCATATTTCTATATTAATACTTGTCTTGAGATTATGTTAAGCATGGAACTTCAAAATAGTTTTCTTTTATTGTTAAAGGATATGCAAAAAAGAAAAAAATCAAGAGCAATTAATGCCGATCAAAATAGTTTGTTCGTATGAATCTTGATACAAATTAAATAGTTCTGACTTGTTATCAAATCAAAATTTGATCTGATGCTATCGAACTGCTCCCAATTCCTAAGTAATTACCTACAAAAAGATGCCATCAAATATCAGCCCAGTTGAAAGCATATTTCAATAGTAATACTTGTCTTCAGATTATTTTAAGCATGAAACTTCATAATAGTTTTCTTTTATTCTTAAAGGATGTGATTTTTTTTAGAGCAATTAGCATAGCTAAAGTTCATTTTCTTAAAGAAACTGAAATATAGATGGAAAAAGAAGAAGAGAAATTAAAATGAAAGCACAAGAATAAGGGAAATTGTTGAGGTCCAATAAAAACAAGTCATTTTTTTCCAAAGAAAATAAGCAACAGGCATCTCCATCGGCTTTCCAATAGAATTGCAAAGTCCTACGTGTCGCTGAGCTGTCGCTTTCATTTCCGATTGCAGCGATATGCGCTAGTCTAATAAATTGAAAGTTTTCATGAAAGCGTCAATGAAAGCTTTCAACAAATTTACTGTGCCAAATAAATCATTTTTTATTTTTTATTTTCATCTCCTTCTCCACCTCACCATCTCTCCTTCCCACTTTTTGTTCCAATCAACGCAATTGGGCTGCCCTCCTTGGCCACTGACTGGGCTACCCCTCCTCGACCGCGAGTGGTAGTGCCTCCGTTGCCTATAAAGAATCCTTGCCTCACAAGCTTTATTTATGCTTTTCCTCTCTGTGCCGGTGGTATTTGATCTCCATGCGCACTCCAACCATAGTGATGGATTTCTCTCTATCTCGTTGAACAACTTTACAAACAAGGAGTAGTGCTTCCTTCTATTCTAATTTGATTTTTCTTTTTTTTTATGTGCTATTGTTTGGTAGCTTGATTGATGGGAAAGTTTCGGGTATCATTTTTACTACATTTTTGTGTTGTAAATTTTGTCATTGTAGAAATTGTTTGGATTTGAAAATTAAATTATAAATTTTTTTAGTTTATATATCGTTCTGAAAGGTCTGAGTCGAATCATGGTTGATGGAGAAATGATGGGGAATGGAACATTAACTATTACAATTGAAAGATGGAGATCAGAGTGTTGTCGCTGAAGGGGGTGGGAGAGAGAAGGTGGGATATGTAAGGGATTAGGAGCGCAAGAGGTCGGAATCGAAGAAAAACAGAGCAAAATTACTCTGACGGAGAAGAAAGCGATCGGCAAAAATAAAATAAAAGAAGAAATATCGTTAGTGCGGTAACAAAATGAAATTAGAATTAATTTCAACGATGTAACACTTGTACAATTAAGAGTAACTTAATTTCAAAGCAGCTATTTACAATTGCATTTTGCTATCATGAATGGAAATGCTCTAACATACTCTTGAAAACCATTCCAGAATTCCTGTGCTTCAGCTCATTAATTAATTAAATTGCATCATTTTATTGATTGCCAAGTCTTCCTTGTATTGTTCTCTTATGATACATTGAAAGCGAACTTATTTGACAAGCAGTAGTAATGCTTATCCTAACTCATGTAAATTGAGAAAAAGGTCTCGGTCTACAGATGTATTTCATCATTACATGTGTAATATATATTAAATTTGCTATAATCTATAATAGTTTTTCCCTGGACAAAGTAACCTACCTTAAAATTCATACTTAGTTAAGGTATGAAGTTAATCGTCAACCAAATTTGCTAATAATCCTCACGATGTTTCTTATATAAAGCTAAAAGCATCTTGAATTAAAAAATAAAGTACAGTATGGTCTTATTAAGTTATTATGCGCGGCGTGACTTTTAAATTTATATGGTATATAGTTTTTGTATGAGATTTTCAACAGATTTCTACGAATTTTGAATAAATTGTGCATGTCAGGTTGTGGAAGTACTGCGGCATGAAACATGATATATATCCATATATATGGGAGTTGGCTACGGTGCTATGCATAGCATAGAGCCATAGAGGGCCTCCGTGCTACGGCTCAATATTTGAGTTTTTAAAATCCTAACGGTCGATCCGAACAGTTCAACATGATCTCCATATGAATATGTACTTGCAAACCAAATTTTACATTTTTTAGAATTTTTTTACTATTTTTTTTAGATAGGTAGAAAAACACTTAATCTGAATGGTACAAAATTTTTAGATCAAGTGATTTTCTACATATCTAAAAGTAAAAAATTCTAAAAAATATAAAATTTGATTTGCAAGTACATATTCATATGGAGATCATGTTGAACGGTTCGGTCGATTGATTTTGAAAACTCAAATATTGAGCCGTAGCACGGAGGCCCTCTATGCTATGCATAGCATATTAGCAATTTTCATATATATATATATATATATATATATAAATAACTTGTGCAATTAATATCTTTTGATTATACATCAATAACAGATTTGTTTAAAATTTTAATTGTTTGGTAAATGATTAAATACGCACCAACTTCATTATTTTTTATAAGCATGGCACCCAACATATATAGATTATGCATAATCTGTTGTATTTGAATCTATAATTTTATAAGCATGGTACACATCATATATAGATTATGCATAAAATGTTGGATTTGAATCTAAAATTTTCTAAGAATGGTACATATCATAATTTTATGTATGGTGATTTTCAAGTTAGTAATTGTCAATAATTTCCTTGATTTTGGGCATTAAGTTAGTTGCGTTAGTGAATAACTGAAAATATTTTTTAAATTTCATTAAGTTTAGGTTAGACTTTATTTTAATGACTGAAAATGATTTGTTATTTAAAATGAGTTTTTGTAAATGACTTAATGGATAGTCTTTTTATATTAACAATCTAGGTTTAAAGACAGGTGGATGTAAGTGATGATCCAAATAATTTTTGTGTATTTTTATATTAACACTTGGGAGTCTTTTTGTGAACTCAACTCTAAAATTTATTAGATTGGTTTCAAATGACGAATTCAAATAGTTGAAATCCATCTACCTTACGAGTAATGCGTGTACATGTGATAATTTCAAATTTTCAAATTAATTTTGTATAGAGTCAAGCGGTAAAAAAACATTCAAAAAATGAATGCATTAAAATTAATTTATAAATCTTCTAATTTTGACCGCTTGATTTTATACTAAATTAATTCGAAAGTTTAAATTTTTCGCATGTACTTATATCAACCGTAACAGTAACGTAGATGAATTTCAATGTTCGAATTCATCATTTAAAACCAATCATATAAAGACTTGGTGAACTTAAGAACATCCTATTTCTACTCAACACTTGTCTATCTTCGTAGTGATTATTGCAGCCCATTTAAAGATTTTAATAGATCAGTTTTTAGCTGCATGTAATTCGTACTCTGCATGAAGCCAAACATATTATGCTAAAAACCTTATCCAGATTAGCCCCTTGCCAACATTCCTCTTTTATTTCATCATTCAGTCTTCTGATCAAATTTCCATTCTTCTTCTTTCTATTGACCGAATTCAAATCAGATAGGTACCTACTCCGTTAGATTAGATCTGAACCGTCGAATATAAATTTGCACGAATCATGAAGTAATTTCCTATATTTCGAATAAAATTTCAATTTGTTTTAGGGTAGGGTTACCAAATAGAATATTCACTCTTATTAGCCACGCCTCAAATTATCCCCTATATTCTATTGCACTATTTCCATAAAAATAGCGTGCTTATGAGGTACAGTTTAATTCCAAGCTTATTGGTTAACCAATCTGAGGCATTTGAAGGCTACATCGGAATACTCGAGAAAGGTTTTTATTAGTATTATATTTATGATCCAATCTTACGTTACCTTTCAGGATGAATTCTTATAATACTGAAAATTTTGTTTTTAAAAGGCTGATCAGTGAGCCCTTTCAAAAAAAGTATATACAATGAGACTTTCATCTCCCACACCACACGGGGGTAGATATATTGATAGAGCAGTTTTTACTTCATGCAGAGCACGAACAATAGAATCAAAACATCTTTGCATATAACTCGTCGCTGTATTAAGTAAAAACTGCTCCTTCAATATATTTAACCACGGTGGACAGCCCAACAAATAGTCTACGCTACCTGTCTTCGCACTAACCAAGGTCCTAAACCCGAAACAAATATGCTATTATTCTAATGAATAACAGGAACCTGTTATTCCGATTTCAACCGTTCAAATTTTTTTTTATGTAAATCTAAATAATTTCTTTTTCAGACATAAATCTCAACAAAAATGATAAATAACAGGTTCCTGTTATTCCATTGGAATAACAACAGATTTATTTCTCCTAAACCCACTCGTGAATCCCAATTACTATTTAATTAATTAATATTTAATCTGTACCACGCGACTATAGTCAAAATAAAAAAAGATCTACTTAACCAATGAATTACCATTTCAACCAGCAAGTCATAAATCATCACAGTCATCATCCCTTCCCTCACGGTTCCTCGCTCCAACCTCTCCTTTCCTTAGCGCTTGCTAGTGCAAGGCTATTCCTATTTTGATTTTCCTATTAGTGGCAAAGGAAGGCAAGTCTTTCCCCGTTCACACTCTTGCCTAAATTTCCAAAAAATCCACCTCATACTTCCACCTTTCCCCTCTTATCTCAAATGTAATGGTTACTCATTATAAATCCCTCCTCTCACATTCTCACATGTGCAAATCCAGATCCGCCACCATGGCGTCTACTCCCAAACCTCGCGCTTCTCGCTCTCTCCCCTCCACCCCCACCACCTCCTCCACTCCGTCGTTCAAATACAACCACCAATTCACTACTTCCTCTACTCCTCCTGCCACCGCCACCGGAACCAGCACCGCCTCCTCCGGCACTGTCTCCTCCTCCCTCTCCCTCTCCGCCACTCTCTCCTCTCTTCGCGATTCCTTTCCTTCCCTTGTTTCCTTCTCTGACCTCTCCACTGCCACCAACCACTTCCACTCGAATCGTCTGTCCAATACTTCCTGGCGCTGCTCTATTCTAAATCACGATGCTGTTGCATTCCAGCGCACGTTTCGTCATCCTCTCCATCTCCATTCTGACCCCACTGTGTTCGTCTCCAGTCATCTCTCCAATTTGGGCAAATCTCACCATGCCGCCTTGGCCCGCCTTCTTGGCGCCTCCATCGCTGGTGGTGGCGATCACATCTACCTCATCTATGAATTCGTTTCTGGTGCGTCCCTTTCTGACTGCCTTAGAAACCCTAAAAACCCTAGTTTCACACCACTCTCCACCTGGATGTCGCGCGTTCAAGTAGCTGCTGATCTATCTGACGGTCTAGAATACATCCATAGCCAAACAGGGACAATTCACAACCGGATGAAGAGCTCGGCAGTGATAATTAGTGATCCAGGTCTACGTGCCAAGATTTGCCACTTCGGCTCGGCTGATCTATCTGGAGAGCTGGAGGAGAGCAAGTCACCTAAAGGACGGAAAAGAATTGAAGGCACCAGAGGTTACATGGCCCCTGAGTTACTTTCTGGTGGAAGATTATCACAACAATCTGATGTATTTGCATTCGGGGTAGTACTATTAGAGCTGTTGTCCGGTGAAGAGCCGATGAAATTCAAGTTAAACAAGACTACCAAAGAGTACGAACGAACTTCTTTAATTGACACCGCAAATAATGCGGTAGAAGAAGGGATAGAAGGGGTGAGAAAATGGATGGATTGCAGGTTGCGAGATTCGTATCCGGTTGAGGCAGCCGAGAGGTTGATCTCGGTGGCATTGCAGTGTGTTCATGCGGACCCTGTGACACGGCCGGAGATGACGTGGGTTGCGGGGAAGGTGTCAAAGATATATCTTGAATCCAAGGGTTGGGCTGAACGGGTCCAGCCTCTCACTGATTTTTCTGTCTCAATTGCTCCACGGTGAGGTGAGGTGAGGTGAGTCTTATGGTACCGGGTCTCTGGATTGTGATATGTACCAAATTGACTATACTGTTCATTTGTCGACGACTGTAGAGTGATGAGCTCAGCGTATAATTTTGATGTAATCATAGACGTATGTAAGTTAGAAAAAAAAATTCTTGGTCTAACTAACATTAGATGATCATGGATGGCCCGGAACCTAATGTGAGATTCTCTATGTAAAATATCTTCCATGATGCTTTGTGGGTCCTGCGAAATTGATTGGAACCGAATATATCCTGGCATGATAGTATAAATTTCTTTCATGATTATAGAAGTACATATAGAAAATAGTAAAATTATTAGTTGATTAATTTGTTTATTGAGGTAGAAGAGGCGGTTGTGCACAGAATTCAATGTATGGGTTGTGAATATAATATAGCAATGTTAGGTTGGAATTTCTAATTTTTTTTATGTGGTGTATTTTTTTTTGGTGGAAAGCATTTTTATTTGCTTGATTGGAACCTTATTTGTATGTTAATATTGATCTTCCTTGTATGTTACGTAGTATTCAAATGTTCACATAAGACGCTGCTTGTATCGCAAATTTTGTTCATATCGTTTATTATAGAACATATTGGCACCTTTTCTTCTTGACGAGAAGGTGGCCTGTTCTTTAGTTTTCTTATTGGTTTGAACGTGTATAGATCAACCACTACATGTACAATGCTGCGTTAATAAATACAACTGCGTTTTGATTTGTTAAATTACAAAACCTTTTGTTTTGTTTCATAGTTAAAAGTATGGGTGAATTTCGCTGGAGGCCACTAAACTTTGTCATTTGTTACGAACCAGTGACTCAAGTTTGATTTGTTTTTTTTCAGTTATTCAACTTTGTCATTTGCCTCAATCAAATTACTCTATATTTTTCTGTTCAAAATTTTAACGAAATATTCTCATTATGTCCAAAATATTAATGGAATATACTCATTTAGTCAAAAATTCTGACGGAATGAGCATATTCCGTTAGCATTTTGGATGGAAAAATATAAAGTAACTAAAATGAAACAAATCAAATTTGAGTGACTAATTAATGACAAATGACAAAATTTAATGACCTCAAGCGAAATTTACCCTTAAAGTATATAACAACAGCAGAATTGTTCAACTTAAATTTGTATCTCAAAAACAAAATATCCTTCTACATAGTCATAACAGATATGGCGGGTTTGATTTGAATCGGACCGCTGAGATTGATTGTTGTAACTATCCTTCTAAATAGTCATAACAGATATGGCGAGTTTGATTTAAATCGGACCGCTAAGATTGATTGTTGTAACTATGACAGCTGTTGCTACTCTCAAACTGTCTGTCTGCCTTTTTTCGCGAAAAACTCTGTCCATGTTTGATTGTGAGTTAAATTATGATGAAATAAGTTGTTTATTTCGAGTTAAAATGTCATAAAATATTTTTGTTTGGATTGTGGAAAGTTATAATGGAATTTCTTAATTCTCATATTTTGTTTTACGCATTTGATAAATTACAAGCTTTTTAAATTAAAAAAATTATAGATGTTAGTTTATTCTTAATGCAAAAACAACGTGGAACAAGTTATGCCGGTCTAAATGATTTTTTGTTTCATACTATTCTATTAGACTTTATTTATATTTGACAGCATAAATGCAGAATAAGATACTTATTTCATGACTTATGTCACCACCAAACACGGACTTATATCCAACTGTCATAAAACTTTTCAATTGAAGCCTTATATCCAACTGTTAGTAGTACATCGTGTATATTTCACAGAAAAGTAGCTTTACAATTCAACTTATATATCCAACAAAAGAAAACAAAACAGATGTATATTTGAATTATATTTCTCATTTTTATGTTAAGAGTACCAATGAACTCATATTGGAATAATATGTCTCACGAGCCCTGTTTGTTTCTGTTAAACAATTTTTTTTTTGATAAAAGTGGGTGAACCCACCTGTTTCATTACAAACCATTAGTGAATCAATACAGATCACTAAGTCTAAGCATAGAATAACCTGCAATAATATAAAAGGTTGACTATACTAGAAAAACAATCTTAGTATACCAATAGACCTAAGCAAGATATAGTAAGAGGACTAAAGTCTGAATATTACAAAACGATCTAGCTAAGTAATATAACACACTAAACAGACTAATCATTGTTATTTTGAGAAGAGGATCCAGCAGATTCGGAGGAGGGCAGTAAACCAGCATCAACAACTCTGATTTCTTCTAAGTATCTAATATGTTCAGAGAGAGGTGAGCCCTCTATTCCAACTCTTGGATCCTCGTCCGATCCCCACTCCAGGGTATCGGTGTCGGACAGTATAATTAGGGAGCCTGCCTGGTTCAAAGAGATGACATCTATAGGAAAAATTAAAGACAGTTTAAAGAAAGAGTTATCATTCTTACATTTACATCAGTAAGAGGTTAATGCTATAATTTTGGAACCAATTGTATCAGGGTAGGGACTAGTAGGGGTAGGGACTGGTGGTTGGTTAAAACAAACATTGTTTCGGGCTAACCATTCGGTTAAACAAATTAATTTATACAAAAAATAGAGAAATAATCAAGAATTTTTTAATAAGAATTTGGAATATGTTAATGCAAAAAAAAAATTGTTCTTCCAAATATTAATACAAGAATTAATTATCTTACATTATAATATCATTCCTAGAGTGATTGGATGTAGATTTAAAATTCTAATGCAATCAACAACTTATTCTCTAAGAACCAATAAATTCACATCCTTTTCAATTCAAGATTCTTTAACTTGCAGGCACTGAAAATAAATTTGTCTAAGAAATAACTCACAATTTCGCATCATATATAATAAAATTTTGAATTTTTTGGTACAACACTTTTTAATAGAAAAAGATTGACATTAATTTCATTTATTTGATTATTTAAGTATTATATTTAAGAACCGATTTTGATTTTTTTTAATCAATGTAATAGATTTGATAGTGATTGTATTGAATTAAAACAGTAATTTGATAATGAAATGGAAATTGCAGGTAATTTATTGTATAAAATAGGAAATTGCGACGAAATTTGATAAGGGTTCAGAGTTTTGTATTCACAATAAAAATGAGAAGAAAGATCCAATTTTTTATTAATAGGGAAAAACTATATGAAATAGGAGTAGGATTTCGTGAAATCTCGAAATATAAGAAGAACGGGATAGTTTAAACCATCACGTCCAACTAATTCTATCCCTAACCACGCAAACTCGCTAATTTAAAAAAAAATCTTGGACTGGATGGACTATCTCATCCAGTACTGTTCATTTTTTGTTTTGAGTTTCATTTATATTGTTCTTCTGTAATGGTGTAAATTTGTTATTCGAGCAAAACCTCCAATAATAACTATTTAAATAATATGAATTTGATTCAAGCATAATCCAACGTGCTCGGTTTATCTCTGAGGCTCACACATAAATCACATGTAACTCACTAAAATTCAAATTGAAAACAAATCAACATCTGATTTAACTCATATCAAGATCAGTCCGATATGTTCTGATAAAATTCAAATCCGCATGATATAATTCATATATTCATTAAAAATTCAAGAGTATATTGAATTTGAAATTAATTAGTCTGATGATATCAGAACTCGATATTTATTTGAATATAAAAATAATTTAATATAGAAGAGGCGGCGTTTGCACAGTAAGTCAATGTATGAGCTGTGGATATAATATAGCATTGTTAGGTTGAGATTTCTAAATTTTTTATGTAGTGTATTTTTTTTTGTGGAAACCATTTTTCTTTGCTTGATTGGAACCTTCTTTGTGTGTTAATATATATTGAGCTTCCTACGTATGTTAAGCAGTATATAAATTTTGTTCATATAATTTTATTATGGAACATGTTGGCACTTTTTCTTCTTGACGAGAAAATGGTCTTTTACCTTACCTTATATATTCGTTAGTTTTCTTATTGGTTTGCACGTGTATAGATCAACCACTACATGTACAATTAATGCTATGTTAATAAATACAGCTGCGTTTTGATTTGTTAAACAAAACCTTTTGTTTAATTTCATAGTTAATTACAACAGCACGCGATCTGAACTGTTCGACTTGAATCTGTGTCTGATCTCAAAAACAAAATATCCTTCTAAAAAGTCATTAACAGATATATTGGCGCGTTTGATTTAAATCGGACCACTAAGATTGAGTGTTGTAACGATGATAGCTGTTGCCACTGTTTAATTCCGTGTCTGCCCTTTTTTCATGAAAATCTCTTGATAATAAATGCATTTCATGTTTTGTCAATGAATTTTTACCTCATTTGACCAGGAGATAAGAGGATTCCCCACCATACATTACTCCCCGTAGCTTTGTATTACTTTGTGAGTGTATATGAATTCATAATGACAGAAGGTGACAATACTTTCAGAAATGAAAGTTTTCTTATACATTAATCTGTATATAGTAGATTAATTATGAAATCGGTCTATTTTGTTCTAGGTATTCTAAAAGTACAAGCTGACAAATTAGTATTCAACAGGTGTAGTATAAGTTGAATTCTGTAGTATATTTTATACGGAAGGGATACATTGACATTCAGGTTTATTTTGAAATCCTAACAATTGATTAAATAATAAATAAAACCATAGATATGCTGTGTATCAAATTTGATGTCTTATATAAATTATTTGTCAGCAGCCAAGTACCGATAAATTTTAATTATTATTCCAAATTATTTTATGATTAATTAATTTTTTTTTTCAATTATACTAAATTTGATATACAAGATATTTTTCAATTATTGAGACCATTTAACCAATGCTCCGTTTCTCTTCAGAAATTTTATCAGAAATAACCACGAAATATATTAAATTCCAATACCATTAAAGTCGGCTCTCATATCTAAATGTATCAACTAGAATTTGCCTTTTGGAGTTATTTTAGATAAGAATTGAACTCCCAATTCCCAACTCATTTGGATCAGAGCAGTGGGCCTATTCACTCACATGCTAATGGGCAGGCCTTCGATTCAGACCCAGCCTGGTTCAGGAATTTGAACAGAATGTGCCAACCGAACTCAGCGCAAATTGGAGGAGGAAGAGCTCGGGCCCTGTCCGTTTCATCTAAAAGCCCGTTGTCCGAAGTTCGCTCAGCTTGATTGGTGACCGACCAGTAATAAAAAAGTGACGCGGAGATCCTAGCTATAAAAGGACAATTACCAATGATTTCATCTTCCTTTTTATGATTAGTAATTGAACTCCAAAAACTTGTGAAACTAGAATTATATATATTTTATTATTGCTTAAGCATCTATCAAGAGATATTATATATATTTTATTATTGCCTACGGGTCATGTAAGAAACCAAAAAAAAAAAAAAACTTGAATCCGATATATCAAGAGATATTATATAAATTTTATTATTGCTTAAGCATCTATACAAAAACAAAAAAAAGTTCAAGAGTGATTCTTAAATTTGTGGAATTAAGAACAATTATTAATGTCTTACCAAGAGACAATATTCCAAATTATAAACGATAATTATGTCTGCAAAAAATCTACTGCAAATTAATGGCTAACAAAGAAACACATTACATTTGTCTCACTAAAATTTTACACTTGAGAAAACCTCTAGAATATTATGATAATATAAAATCTTTTACATATTATGATAACCATAATCTGAGGATGATATAATGCAAAATCTGGGCCTCTAACAGCTTACAATCATGTCAAACATGTCATCCAAATAACATGTCAAACAGCTTACAATCACAACCAACTCCATAATAGTTCATGAGATTATTAGACATACCCCACAATAGTCACAACCAACTCCAAAGTGAATATTGTATCTTCATCTAGAAATCTACTCACAACAACTTTCATCTTAGATATACCGTCTCCTTGAGCTGCTAGTAGAGACCACAAGTGGAATCAAGTTTAATATTTTGCAAATAGCATTTAGAATTATAGACATACGAGATGAGCTGTCTATATTCTTGCGGAAAAAACCACAAAAATTACAATGCAAAGTCACAATATTTTGAGTCTTTATATTACAGAGAAATTTATTAAACTAATAACATCATTTCTCACACTCTCTTACAATTTATAGACATACTGAGATGCGCTGGCTTGGGCAGAGTTGATGCGGTTGACAACATATCTGACGAGCCTGATGTCTACGTCCCGTACACTAGTGACGAGGCGTTGTTTGCAGCCGTCCATGACGCTGAGACTGTCGGTCAGGCGTTCGACAGAGGTGACGAGTTGATGCGCCGAGCCGCACATCAGGCCATGGGATCTCAGGCTACTCAGGATGCCGAGGTATAATTGTAATTAAAATACATAACTGTGATTTTTTCCAAATTCCTTGATTATCTAATTTGTAAGTTACTACAGGGTGAGGAGGAGGAGCCGTTGGGGTTCAATATCTCCACAAATTTTGGCACAGAGGGAGATTGACTGTATTCTCCGGGTTACAGTCCGACTCAAACGGCACCTCTTGCCTATCAGCCAGGGTTTGTTCAGACAGAGCCCTTCCCGCAGTTCGCTGGACAGTCCTCACAGCAGGCATCATACCCTTCGCTCCATGATGACCCCATTGCCAGACAGGCGTATTATTCACGCAGCCTGAGTCTGGACAGACTACGGTTTTTGGTCTTGGAGTCCAGCAGACATCCGAGATTGAGGAGGTTCATGACGAGCCGGTTCAGTCTTTGGATGTCCAGGTGGATGACTCTACAGACTCAGCAGAGACTGACGAGACGCCACTCTTCAGGGGGGGTCGAGGGTTCAGGAAGAAGAAGACGATGATGGTATTTAGTCCTGATCCGTAGGCTTTGATTTCTCGTATTGTTAGATGTTTTGTCAGATACTTATTTGTTAGATATTGTAAGTTATTTATTTCGTTGCTTAGTTATTTATTTTTTTGTTTTGTTGTTATTTATTTATTTTGTTCATTATATCATTATCTCATCGTACACAAAAAAAGTTCCAAACAAACGACATATCTAAAATATTCCAAACGAACGACATTCTAAAATACGATACGACAAAAAAATATCAATTTAAACAACATTTGAAACTAAAACAAATAACAGATTTAAACAACATAAAAATATTTCTATAACAAAAAAACAAATAACAAATTTCAATTTTTTTTGAAAAAAAAATAGGGGACCTCTCCGGCATTGTGCGGACTCATTTCAGGGTCCGCTTCGGCATTGTGCGGCCTCTCTGAAATGGGTCCGCACAACACCGGTGCGGCCATAGTAAATTTCAAAATTTCAAAAAATGATGGTTTTTTAGTTTATTTTTTTTAAGCTGTGCTATAAATAAAAATTTCGGAATATTAGATACACAATGTGAAATGCACATTAATCTCCTGCTAATGTCGATATAGTGACAACAAAGAGAAGTTTACACGTCATCTCTATCCAAATTGGTCAAAACAAAATTCCATCACGTAATAAGTTCATATATCAGACACAAAACAAATTAAGCTCGTGTCTTTTGTTAAGTTGATTTCTTCTAATAACGGCGGATGCGGCGGTTCTGTTGTTAACTTGAGCCGAATGCTCATTAAACTTACCAATGACATAGCACACTACAACAAAATCAGTCTTGACCGGTAGGGTCGCCGGTCGCTGAAGATATTAAATTTTTTTTTTTATCCTAAATTAATTCGAAAGTATAAAATTTTTACATGTAGACGCATCACTTGTAAGATAGGCGGGTTTCAACGGTTTGAATTTGTCGTTTGAAGCCGATCGGATGGGTTTTAGACTTGAGTTCACCAAAGGACTTGGTGAATTTTTTTTTTTTAATGGTTGGCGGCAATTGCCGGCAACAGAATATATTGATAAAAAATAATTACAGAAATTGTTTTGTAAGGAGGCTACATGCCCTCATGTAGGCTAAGGCTCTCCCTATATAGTGAGAGAAATTTAAACGTCATGTCTATCCAAATTGGTCAACACAACAGTCTATCACGCAAGTTGTTCATATATCGCACACAACAAATTAAACTTGTGTCAGTGTCACTATCCAAACTTGCAGATCAGACCGACCAAATATATCTTGTTTCCACAAAAACCATAGACTTGCACTATAAATTCATACCAAAATCTCAGAATCCAAAATACCTAAGCTATGCCTATGGCTACCCTGTTTTCTGCATTGTTCCAGTATCTCCATGACCTTTCTTCTCTCTCAATCACTCATTACCTTCTCATTCTAGCCATTCCCATACTTCTCCTCATCTACACTCAAACAAGACCTTCAAACCCTAGTCACAGCCTGCCCCCATCCCCACCATGGCTACCTCTGCTCGGGCACCTACACCGCATCGGCAACTTCCCGCACCGCTCCTTGCACAATCTCTCCTCTCGTTATGGCCCCATCATGTATCTTCATCTTGGCAGCGTGCCCACTGTCGTTCTCTCCTCTGCTGCTGCCGTTGAAAAGTCAGTTCGTTTCCATGACATGGCACTTTCGAGCCGACCACACTTAGCTGTGGTGGATATTCTGTTGTATGGCTCTAGTGATGTTGCATTTTCACCTTACGGGGAATATTGGCGCCAGGCACGTCGTATATGTGTGTTGCATCTTCTCAGCACCAAAAGAGTTCAATCGTTTGGGTTTATACACCAACAGGAAGTGTCGTTGCTGATTGACAAAATTCGATTGAGTTCTTCTAATAGCAGCGGATGCGATTCTGTTGTTAACTTGAGTCAAATGCTCGTTAAACTTACCAATGACATAGTTTGCAGGTAGACTGCACTTTTTCAATAATCCAAAAGATAATTCTAGTGTAAATTCAATTTGTACAGTACATATATTTGATATTTTAAAAAAAATATTGTTCAAATAAAAAATAAAAAATGTAGATGTGCAGAAAATTTGGATCGATTCAAAAGACATTTAATCTTTGATCAAACAATTTAAATTTTTAACAGCAGAGTTTTAATAACTTTATGAAAATATGAGTTGGAGGTCAAGCCACCAACACATTTCAAACCTCTGTGTATTGAGTTTTAATAACTTTATAACGAATCAAATTTTAAATTGACTCAAACTTTATACAGAGCAACACTGGGACATAAGTTTTCAGATGATGGGTGGGATAAAACCTCCGGCCTTCTAAAGCAACTCCTTGTGCATCTCGGGACAACTCTAGTCGGGGAGAATGTGCCATGTTTGGGTTGGTTGGATTGGTTACTAGGATCGAAGAAGCGGATGAGAAAGACTGCTGAAGGGCTAGACAGTTTTCTTGAAAACGCAATAGACGAGCATGTGAAAGCAAAAGGAGATGATTTCAGAGATGGCAAGTATAGGGATCGGATGGAAGGAAGCGATTTGATTGATGTTTTGCTGAATGTTCAAGAGAATGATGAAGAAATTGGAGTCTCTTTGAGCAGGAATAATATCAAAGCTATCATTCTGGTATGTTCTCTCTTTTACAGGACCTTATTATTACCACTTATTGCTATCAAAATAGAGTGAACAGAGTTATTCTAATTCATCCCCTTAAAATGTTAGGATATAATTCATTTCTCCTTAAGTATAGATTAGCTCGTCTTGTTTACTGATGTTAACTTGCTTAATTTACACACCTTAATTTTAATTAATATATCCCCACCATATACAAAATACCCTATTAATTGAAGTAATGAGATAGATTAGTCCTGGGTACGTAGGTCATGGATTTTTCCAATGGACACAATTAAGAATTTGTCGATTGTAAGACCATATATATCATGATTCTTTTAATATCAATCATCGTTCTTTATGTTTTTTTTATTTGAACTCTTGAAGTAATTAAGACCTCAAATATATTGTACCATTTTTAGTCATGACGGTAAGAAAAAGAAACATGATAATCCATTCTCAACTATAATTTAGAGATGGTTCAATTCTGGCAGGATATGTTTCTTGCTGGCACAGATACAGTGTCTACAGCACTTGACTGGACAATGACCGAACTAATGAAAAACCCAAAGGAAATGAAAAATGTACAAGATGAAATAAGAAGCGTGATCGGAACGCATGGAAGGTTGACTGAAGAAACAATAGAAAAAATGACACACCTAAATGCTGCTATCAAAGAGACCTTCAGATTGCACCCTCCAGCTCCGTTACTCGTCCAAAGGGAGTCGACTAAAGATATCGACTTATTAGGTTATCGTATTCCTGCAAGGACCCGGTTCATCATCAATGCATGGGCAATCGGGCGGGACCCAAATACCTGGGAGAGAGCAGATGAGTTCATGCCAGAGAGATTCTTAGGAAGTAATGTTGATTACAATGGCCAGCATTTTGGATTGATTCCATTTGGTACAGGCAGAAGAGCTTGCCCGGGAATCAACTTCGCTATGGCAACCGTCAGTTTCGCTCTTGCGAGCTTATTGTACCACTTTGACTGGGATCTGCCTAATGGGATGAAAGGGAAGCCGTTGGATATGTCCGAAATTAACGGAATTACGCTACGTAGAAAATTGGATCTGATTCTGGAGGCAAGACCATATTCTGTATGAATTTAAGGTATAAATAAAAAGTTGTAAATTTTCTATTTTCTGTTCTTTGGAAAATAGAAAATCTATATTAGTTGTAAATTTTAAGTATAAATTTGCATATATAATTTATTTTTCTGTTTTACCATGAATAAAACAATTTGAAATGTGATAATAGTTCTTATTGCATCTTTATCTATTTTGGGGAGATACTTGGAAGTAATTTTCTTATTCTTGGAATCCAATTTTCTATTTTTCTATAGAGATCATGTTGAGCAGAATGGATTAACTAATTGGACTTTAAAAATAAAAATATACATCCATAGTAAAAACCAAAGTAATGCGCTATGCACAGTAACATAGCCTAACTCTCCGTCTGCCCTTTTTTTAATAAATACAGCTGGTAATAAAGAGTCCGGCTAGTATGACATCGGTGTCATATGACACCAACTCCAAAACTGATTGAATAGACTTTAAACGACTAATTCAAACCGTTCAAACTGATTTACTTTATGAGTGATGCGTTTACATGCAAATTTTTTATATTTTCGAGTTATTTTAGTATCAAATCAAGCGGTAAAAAATGTTGAAAAATGAATGTATTAAAATTAACTTAAAAACTCACACATTTGACCGCTTGACTTGATACTAAATAAATTCGAAAAATTATAATTTTTGCATGTAAACGCACAACTAATGAAGTAGATCGGTTTGAACGGTTTGGATTCATCATTTGAAGTCAATTTGATAGGTTTTGGAGTTGGTGTTATATAGGCTAAAATGACACTGATGTTATAGTAGCCAGACTCGGTAATAAATGCATTTCATGTTTATTAATGAATGTTTACCGCATTTGACTAGGGATCATAGGATTATCCACCATACAGTACTCCCCGTAGCTTTCTATTACTCCGAGTGTATATGATTCATAATGACAAAAGGTCACAATACTTTCAGAAATGAAAGTTTTCTTATTCATTAATCTGAACAGTAGATTATGAAATCGGTCTATTATTCTATTTTGTTCTAGGTATTCCAAAAGTACAAGCTGACAAATTAATATTCAACAGATTTAATTAATCACCCTATAAATTGACAAAAATATTATATATATATATATATATGAGTAAGGCTACGGTGCTTTGCAAAGTAAACAGTCCTCTTTACTTCGGGCCACTTTCTCAATTTGCAAAACTCAAACAACCGATCAGAACTGTTCAACATGTTCAAAATATTGAAATGTGTTTGGAGACCAAATTTTACATTTTTTGGAATTTTTTTACTATTTATTAAGCCACTTTGAAAAAGTCTGATCCGATAGTCCAGAAAATTTTACTGTTTTTTACTGTTTACCGTTGGATCAGCGATTTTCAAAGTGGCTTAATAAATAGTAAAAAAATTCCAAAAAATGTAAAATTTGGTCTCCAAGCACATTTCAATATTTAGAACATGTTGAACGGTTTGGATCGGTTGTTTGAGTTTTGCAAATTAAAAAAGTGGCCCGAAGTAAAGAGGGCTGTTTACTTTGCAAAGCACCGTAGCCTTACTCTATATATATATATGAGGAGGGTTCCAATGCACCCTCTTTTTGGTGCACCCTACTTGCACCCTCCCCTCATTCGGCCATTCAAAGTCTAAATCGTCGATCCAAACCGTTCAACATGATTATCTAAATAAAATGTGCTTGGAGACCAAATTTTATATTTTTTTGAATTTTTTTACTATTTATTAAGATGGGTACAAAATTCAATGGTCTAAGTATGGCTATTTTTTGTAATATACTTAATAAATAGTAAAAAAATTCAAAAAAATGTAAAATTTGGTCTCCAAGCACATTTTAATATGAAGAACACGTTGGAAGGTTCGAATCGACTATTTGAACTTTGAAAATGGCCGAATGAGGGGAGGGTGCAAGTAGGGTGCACCAAAAAGAGGGTGCATTGGAACCCTCCTCTATATATATATATATATATATATAGGACAGTGCTACGGTGCTACGCGTAGCATAGAGCCCTCCGTGCTACGGCTCACTTTTTGAGATTTCAAAATTCTAACGGTCGATCCGAACCATTCAACATGATCTCCATATGAATATGTACTTGCAAGCCAAATTTTACATTTTTTAGAATTTTTTTACTATTTATTAAGCTACTTTGAAAAAACACTAATTTGTACACAACAGTAAAATTTGCTGGACCATTGGATCAGCGATTTTCAAAGTGGCTTAATAAATAGTAAAAAAATTCTAAAAAATGTAAAATTTGGTTTGCAAGTACATATTCATATGGAGATCATGTTGAACGGTTCGGATCGACCGTTAGGATTTTGAAAACTCAAAAAGTGAGCCGTAGCACGGAGAGGCCCTTATATACGCGTAGCATATTAGCCAGATTCTATATATATATATATATATATATATATATATATATATATTTATATAGAGACCGGCTAATGTCATAATGTTAGAACTTCGGCCGAAGTTATAATGGGTCACTTTTTGCAATTTCAAAATCCAAACAACCCATCCGAACCGTTCAACATGTTCTCTATATTGAAATGTGCTTGGAGACCAAATTTTACATTTTTTGGAATTTTTTTGCTATTTATTAAGCCACTTTGAAAATTCTGATCCGGTGGTCCAGAAAATTTGGCTGTTTTTTTACTGTTCACCGTTGGATCAGAAACTTTCAAAGTGGCTTAATAAATAGCAAAAAAATTCCAAAAAATGTAAAATTTGGTCTCCAAGCACATTTCAATATAGAGAACATGTTGAACGGTTCGGATGGGTTGTTTGGATTTTGAAATTGCAAAAACGACCCGTTAGAACTTCGGCCGAAGTTCTAACGTTATTACATTAGCCAATCTCTCTCTATATATATATATATATATATGAGTTGGCTACGGTACGTGCTATGCATAGCATAGAGGGTCTCTGTGCTACGGCTCAATATTTGAGTTTTCAAAATTCTAACGGTCGATCCGAACGTTCGACATGATCTCCATATGAATATGTACTTGCAAATCCAATTTTACATTTTTTAGAATTTTTTTACTATTTTTTTAGATAAGTAGAAAAACACTTGATTTGAATGGTACAAAATTTTCAGATCAAGTGATTTTCTACCTATCTAAAAAAATAGTAAAAAAATTCTAAAAAATGTAAAATTTGGTTTGCAAGTACATATTCATATGGAGATCATGTTGAACAGTTCGGATTGACCGTTAGGATTTTGAAAACTCAAATATTGAGCCGTAGCACGGAGGCCCTCTATGCTATGCATAGCACCGTAGCCAACTCCTATATATATATATATGGAAATTGCTAATATGCTATGCATAGCATAGAGGGCCTCCGTGCTACGGCTCAATATTTGAGTTTTCAAAATCCTAACGGTCGATCCGAACCATTCAACATGATCTTCATATGAATATGTACTTGCAAACCAAATTTTACATTTTTTAGAGTTTTGTTTACTATTTTTTTCGATAGGTAGAAAAACACTTGATCTGAATGGTACATAATTTACATATTAAGTGATTTTCTACCTATCTAAAAAGTAGTAAAAAAATTCTAAAAAATGTAAAATTTGGGTTGCAAGTACATATTCATATGGAGATCATGTTGAACGGTTTGGATCGACCGTTAGGATTTTGAAAACTCAAATATTAAGCCGTAGCACGGAGGCCATCTATGTTATGCATAGCATATTAGCAATTTCCTATATATATATCTTCATGTTTAAGTCTAAATAGTCGATCCAAACCGTTCATCATGATCTCCATATGAAAATGTACTTGGAGGCCAAATTTTACATTTTTTTAATTTATTTACTATTTTTTTGAATAGGTAGAAAATCACTAATTTCGAATGATCCAGAATCTTTAAATTAAGTGATTTTGTATCTATTTAAAAGATAGTAAAAAATTTCTACAAAATGTAAAATTTGACATCCAAATATTTTCATATAAAGATCATATTAAGTAGAACGAATCGACTGTTTGAATTTTAACAATGAAAATATGTATTCATAATATACAAACCAAAGTGCATTATCAAACATGCTTCCGCTCGCTTGTTCCACTTTCGTTTCAGTCGCTGGGTCAAATGGGTATTGCATTATGCATAGCACCATAGCCTCACTCTCAATATAATATATACTATATATTTTTTTTGAAAGAAAATATGGGTCAAGTCCATATTTGATTCCATTGATAATGGTAAAAAGTTACAAGAGTTTTGTAATAAAATAAAATCCACAAAATTAAGTGGCTCAGACATCTGAACCTAGAAAAGAGAAAATTGCGGTATAGTAAAATTGAAAAATGGTAAATAGAAACTTAGAAAAGACACGAAAAAGTTAAGTGTAGCATTTCCATAGAGGTCCCGGATCTATCTCCGGACCGTACCAGTAAAGCTGCAGTACCAGCCAGCTTATGTCTCATGTCCTCCATTGTCTGTCGGTAGTGCGTGAGTTGCCTTGTCCGTGTACAGCTTGAGATAATCCCTTGCTTCATCCAGTAGTTGGTCCACTGTCTTATGTTTTTCTGAGAACGATCGGGCGCATCTTTCTCGCCATACAACAAAACTCATTATCAGTAAGACTGATTTCTGTTTGGTGTTGATCATTCCGACCCTGTTTTTATCCATTACTGCCACGATTGGTTTTGCCGGCCATCGCCATTCTGGTCTGGTACCGATTAGTCTGACATACAGCTCTGTTGTGTATGGGCAATCTTCAAAGAGGTGTCTTGTTGATTCGAGGGCAGCCTGACATAGAGTGCATCTACTAACGAGCGTCCATCCCTTCCTTTGAAGGTTATCGTGAGTGAGGATTTTATTTTGGACTGCCAACCATCCAAAAATCTGAAATCTAGGCGGGGCCGGTACTTGCCAAATGTTGGCAGCCTGCGATCTAATTCTTCCACCCGTTTTAAGCATTATGTAGGCTGTCTTGACCGTATATATGCCCGAGGTTGTCCATTTCCACGTAACACCATCTGCTGTGTTTCGGCTTAAGCTTACCCGCGCTAAGGCAGAGGCCAGCGCTGTCAATTCCTCTTGCGCTAAAACTGACAGATTTGGCCTGAAAAGCGATGATACGTCCGCTACTGCAGTTGCCTCCCGTACGACCGTGTCATTGTGTAGAGCATACGAGTATAGGTTAGGGAGCACCGTGCGTAGTACCCCTGTTCCCCAGTCATGGTCCCATAACCTGGCCGTGAAGCCATCCCCTAGCGTCCACCTGACGGAGAGGTTGAAGAACTGCCTGATTTCAGGCGGTATTGTCAGTAAAAGGGCAGCCGCGGGGATTCCTTGATGTGCAGATGTCGTCCGCTGCAATAGCGATTTCCATAGTGTTGTGTGCAGTGTGTACCATTCCCAGTGCCACTTCAGCAGCAAGGCGAAGTTAATTCTTAAATCCAGGATGACCAATCCTCCAATCGATTTTGGTTGACAAACGGATGCCCATTTGGCTAAGTTGTAGCCTCTCTGTTGGTCGGATGCACCATGCCATAGGAACCGACGCCGGATCTTATCAATTTCGCCAATGACCCATTGAGGAATTTTGAGGACCGACATAATGTAGGTTGGGACTGACAATAGAACCTAGTTTAGTAAGACGAGGCGACCGAACATGGATAGGTATCTGGCAGCCCAGCCCGTGAGTCTTGTGTGCAGTCTGTGAAGGAGTGGAAGGTATGCTGTTTTTGGGAGGCGCGTGTCGGATAGTGGAATGCCCAAATAGGTGAAGGGGAGAGAAGCAGTTTTGCAACCGAGAATTGCGAGGAATTGCTGCGTTTGTTGATGATCCCCGTTTGTCACTATGAATTCCGATTTCTGTAAGTTTATTGCCAGGCCAGAAACCTCCTGAAAGACCAGCAGGGCAATCTTTACTGCCCTTACCTGAGATGAATCCGGTTTGAGAAACAGTAAAGCATCATCCGCGTACAAAAGACATGGTCTCATCGAACCGTACGGCAGTATAAGTGCTCCCGTGCTTGCCAATTTCTCCAGATATCGAGCGAGGAAATCCATCGCGATGATAAATAGAGATGGGGAAATGGGGTCCCCTTGACGCACTCCCCGCTTGAGAGTTATTTTCCTTCCCAACAAACCATTTATCAGCACCTGTGAAGTCCCTGTGAAAACCGAGTTGCGGATCCATACAATCCATTCATCCGGGAATCTCAAGTTTCGCATGGCTAGCAACACGAAGTTCCAGCTTACCGTGTCAAAGGCTTTCCTGATATCCAATTTGAGCATTCCCAAAGGTATGTTATCTTTCTTTGCCAATTACAGGACATGTTGGGCATAAAGGTGACTATTTTTTTGAAATCCCGTCTGCGCGTCCGTAATTAGCTGCGACATGAAGGGCTGAAGACGATTTGCCAAAATTTTGGAATAATTTTTTTGGACTCCATGAAGCAGACTAATCGGCCTGTAGTCAATATATACTATATATTTTATTCATGAAGTCAAACTTGCATATAGTACTTGGAGAACCAATCTTTTGATCTTTAGCAGACTGCAAATTTGATTATTTTTTAAAACTCGAGTCCTAAACGTGTTAGATTTTAGTATCTGCCCTGTAGATCCATTATCAATCAAATCGAGTGGACCGGATGGCTTGCCTGCCGAATTCTACCAAGCCTTCTGGCCCATAGTCAAGAATGATGTCCTCGATCTAATTCATGATTTTGCTTCCAATCATAGATCCATTAAGAGTCTCAATAGGGCATCCATTACGCTGATTCCCAAGAAGCCTAACCCGGAGCATGTATCAGACTACAGGCCAATCAGTGTCATCAACACCATTGCGAAACTTATCACCAAAATCATGGCAAATAGGTTGCGCCCCCTCCTTCCGACACTGATAACTCCGAACCAGACGGCTTTTGTACAAGGGCGATCATTAATGGAATCCTTCCTGGCGGCGTGGGAATTTCTAAACTTCTGTTCAAAGAGGAAACTACCGGCAGTTTTATACAAGGTGGACTTTAAGAAAGCCTTTGATACCATTGACTGGTGTTTTCTTATGAATCTACTGATCGAAAGAGGATCCCCTCCCGGGACCTCCAAATCTTCAATCAAGGTTAATGGGTTATACATGAGATTTTTTGCTCATAAAAGAGGGTTACGCCAGGGAGACCCGTTATCGCCAATGCTTTTCATCCTTGTGGCCGACTCTCTCAACAGGTTTATTCATAACGTGTCCGGCACCCTACCACCGCATGTTTTCCTACCCCCTAAGACCATTCAGTATGTGGATGATACATTGATTATATGCGAAGCACATCCCGTTACTCTGAAGGTCATCAGCCACATTCTTAATATTTATTCTGAGCTCACGGGCCTAAGAATCAACAGACACAAGAGTTCATTTGTCCCCATTTCGATTCCTCCGGATCTGATTCAGACAATTCAGGCCATATTATCATCACCCTCGGCATCGCTACTGATCAGATACTTGGGGTTGCCCTTATCTATCAGGAAACCAAGCAAAATAGATTTTCAGCCAATGTTATCGGCAGTGCAAGGCAGGATCGAAGGGTGGACTGCTAATTTTTTATCTTATGGGGGTCGAGTAACACTGGTTAAAGCAGTGCTGTCGGCTATGCCACCGCATTACATGCAAGCATTTAAGGTCCCAGCGGGGATAATTAGACATGTGGACAAATTAAGAAGGAATTTTCTGTGGAAAGGCAAGGACGCCTGCAAGAGTATCAACTGCCTGATTAACTGGGAGAGGGTGTGCAGCCTCAAAATAAATGGAGGATTAGGGATTATTGATCTCAGGCAACAGAATGACGCTTTACTGGCAAAATGGCTTTGGAACATAGATAATAGCCCGAATGCACTCTGGCCATCCACACTACGCACGCTCCACGGGGTCAGCACTGCAGACCAATGTGCGGCTGTAGGTCCGAATGCATCCTTCTTCGTTAAAGACCTGGCCAAAATCCGTCACTTCTACTCGGTTTCACTGCGAGTGCAGAACAATGTTCAGATTTGGAGATGGACTGCACACGGCGGGTTCACCTACGCCTCAGCATACAAAGCAATGCATCACACAGGTGTCATATCTTCTACGCAAGGGATGCTTTAGAAAATGAAGGTACCTATGAAGGTCAAAATCTTCATCTGGTTGATGCTGGCAATCAAGATTCTAACGCAGGAAATATTGATAACGTGGGGGTGTGTAGTACAATTGGGTTGTAAACTGTGCACGACCGCCATCACAAAAACACGTAATCATATCATGTGGGACTGCCCGTACGCACGCAGTTTCTGGGCAGGACTCCTGGCACATCATAACGTGTCCTTTCAAACAAGGGAAAGTAACATAAAGGATGTATGGCTCAAAGGGCTGCAGGGGCGACCACCAAAGGATAGGGCACGGTGGCACATAATTTGGGCGGCAGGGGCTTGGGCCTTATGGCGAGAACGGAATAGGAGGGTCTTTTTCGACAAGCATAGAATCGTGCACCGCTTGATCAACGATACGGCACTTGAGATGTATCAGTGGATGAGCTCCTTCTCGGACACGGGAGTTAATTTTTAGGGTTTTTTGTAAAAAAAAATTAAATTTTTTTTTTTTAGATTAGGTCATGTGTAAATAACTTTTTTTTAATCAATATATTTGTTGGCGTTCTCGCCAACCATAAAAAAAAAAAAGATTCATTATCAATGTTTGTTCCAATTATTGAGAATTTGTGCTCAAATCTAAAATATCTACTCAGATTTCTCGTACAAATGTTATATCCATCATCAATGCAACAACTAGCAGATTACCTAATGATATAATTAAGCAGTTGCTGACCTCAGATAAAAATTTAACTGAAATGAGACAACCAAAATTTATTCTCCGTAATTAATTGCAACGTGCCATAAACCTCTCAGTCGTACGGTTCATGATTTTTAGACATCTTAAAATGCACACTTATCTAAATAAAAAAGGTCATCTATTGTATATAGAAAAACTAATATCACAAAATAACAATAACACCCGAAGCAATCTAAAAATATTTCATTGTTTTTTTTTTCTATACGGGTGATTTTCTATAACATATAGGTCGTGTTTAAAATTTTTAATTTACTAATTAATTGGTATTTGAATTTATCGATCTATCAAAATTTCAACTTAATTAGTTCTGATTGGACTATAACTTTTAAAATATTTATTGGAAAATTAAAAACTATTTTTCCAATGGAGAAACCATGTGTCTGAATGTGAAATCAGCATCAGACTAGATTTAAAAAAAAAATACTCACAAATTCACAACACCAAACCTTAAAAAATGAAAAAATTTAGAGCAATTACATTACCAATTTCCACTACCAAATTCAGAACAGAAATTCACAGCATCAAACCTTAAAAAAGAAATTCACACCACTAAGCACAACAAAAATTCAGAATACATATTCACAACACCACCACACTAAAACCATTTCAGTAAAGCACTTCTAATCAGTACAACCCTCTATTTATGTTATAAAATCTAACCCACTTGAGTCCTCACATATTAATACTTGTGCGATGCCCTACACCCTACGTGATCATATTTTCCATCGTCAAAGCATCTTAGAAAAAACTCGGTATTTATGTATATGGCATAGTTATAAAATGTTCTTTGATAAGGCGAAAAGATAATATAATATTCAGACAATGCAGTTTCTAGGTCATCCTCAGAAATGATATCGTTTCCTATGCACTAAAAAAATTCAAAGATCTGTATATAAGAATATGTTGTCATTACTGTGTGTTTCCATTGCTAAACCAATAAGACATAATGGATAGATGGGTTAATAGAAGAATTACCCAAAACACAACTCTACAGAGTACTATGTACTCATTTGTATTGTTATCCTCTAAACATGGTGGCAGAGTTTCTGGTGGTGTAAAAAAATTTAGAAATTCACAAATAAATTGTAACTAATCAAACTTCTATGTAATCATCTAAACACATTATAATCATCAATTTCCTCCATTATCAAATCTGAAATAAATAAAAATTAATAAAAATTATGTTTCATTTATACAAAACAACAAACAATTGAAACAAACTTTCAGTAGAATAGGTATTTTTTATTTACATATAAAGTAATGCTTACTTAAAAGTAAATACTTTGACAACTTCAAAACTTCTATTAATGTATTTCTGTTTCAAAAAATGCTATACTTTTGAAATGAATAATTAATCAACATTTGTGTCACAAATATAGTATTATCTAGCCACGGTGCATAATTCATGCTCTCTTATTTTATGTGAACATTAATATTCAAACTATCATTAACTTGACATGATCATCTCATCCATTTTGTGCCAGATATAATTAATATGATATGATGCTGGTAAGTATCATGTAAAATGTCACTGTTATCAACAATTCATTAATTTAGTCATTTAAATGTTGACGGCTTATGTTATTTAGCTTTTGATTAATAGACTAACAATAAAAAACTTATCAAGTTTAAAAAAGTTATTTAGCTTTTGTTTTAGTTAGCTTCACTTGAACCATTTTTTTTTTTGCCAATATAACTTATCCTCTTATATGTATCTCATCCCATTATTTTAGTTACACAAGAATAATATGAATAAATCTATAATGCTTGCAACTGCCAGCTATCTCTGACTGTTTGATATAATAGGTGTAAAATTACTTCACAATTGGGACAAGAAATCACAATTTGTCATAATAATTATGTATTACCTTACTAAGATATCTCATTTTATGAGCAAAAAGCCGACTATTACATGGCCATGAAGCAACTAAATAACAAATTCTGGTTAACATAATTATATATAATAACAAGAAGATATTTATAATTTTTTTGCTATAATTGAGTAAAAGTTTCACAATAGCACTTTATTCATGTTCCAGTCATGTTGTGTTGGTGGCCGGTTTGGTGATGATAAAATTGATGGATATCCATATTGAAAAGTGTTGAAATGCCCAATTTTTTGTATCTCCGTCATGTTTTTATTTTTTAAATTTTCTAATAATTAAATTTCTAAAATTTATTTGTAAAAATAAAACCATTAAATGTGATCGATATTATCTTCACTACACGAGCGCAAAAAAATATTACTTTTCGATTTTGATTTTATATGAATTAATAAGTTGAAAAATCACCATCCAAATCGATGTATTTTTGCAAACTCTTGATACTAATCAAAACAAAATTGAAAACAAAATCCAAATCAAAAGTTTTATTTTGACATTTAAGTTATTTTAAGACTAATAATGGAGGCACAGAAATTAAAGGCATTTGAATTTTCCTCATCCATAATTTTTATTTGAAATATGTGTGTAACTAATTTTAAAAGAATAATATTTTGTTCGAACTTTTGATGAAACAAAATATGCAATTCATAAAAATGCCCAGAAAATACTTTCAGATAATCACAGATAACTTATATTATAAAAATTTAGCGACTAGCAATTAATTAAGCACAAATATAGCAGCTTCCAGGCATCACAAGATACTGGGATCTACTTGTGACATCAACTCTGTGGCAAAACCTTCTTCCATGTCAGCACAACCTTTTCATCTTGGCCAAACCTTTTTGCTTCTATAATATTACAGCATTTTTGCTTTTAATTTATATATATGTTGCTATGCCTATATGTGTGCATACAATTTGTGAAACTATTTTAATTGGTACATGCATCATATGATCGGTTAGTGTATACAATTAATAATGTTTGTCTTTTTGCTATTATTCTTCTGTTGCTTCAAAATTTGACAGCATACTTTTTTTTTATAAACTGGATTTCCTGTACTCAGATATGGTAAAATAAATTGATTGCACAGTGGAAGGTCCTTTGCAAACAAATTATGTTGGGTACAATTGTCATTTGCTTGAAGTATAATACACAAACTAAATCGAAATTTTAAATATACCATTTTAAAAAAATGATAAACAGAAAAACCACGAATTATGTGAAATTCTATAGTTATCACGGACGCAATCTCAAGTTGCATTCAAATATTGGTGGATGTAACTTGAGGTTGCGTCCATTAAATCATATGTATATATATGGAATTCAACGCAGCGTGAAATAGTTTTTTTATTAATTTTCAAAAATAGAAGAACTAACTTATAATTTGAATATATTAGAAAGAACATCAAACAAAATAGATAAAGTATCTTATAATTTAGATGTACTATAAGCACCACGAAACAACTTCTGGATATCAAAAAAATTATCGTAGTCCTTCTAATATATTCAAATTATAAGTTACTCCTTCTATTTTTGAAAATTTATAAAGAATCTAAATTTCAATTCTGTCGAATGATGATGTCAAATAAAAAAAAATTGAAAATAGATAGAGTAACTTAAAATTTAAATTTACTAGGACCACAATAATTTTTTTAATACTCCGAAGTTGTTTTTGAATTGAGATCCAAAATTTTTTTTTTTTTCAGTAACACATCAAGAAATAATTAATTTATTTTACAGCCGCAAAAATCATGTCTGAAAAATATTTTGTACTACTTCTAGTATATTTAAATTATAAGATATTTTATCTATTTGTTTGATGTTCTTCTAATACATTTAAATTATAAGTTTCTACATTTATTTTGAAAATTAATAAAAAAACTTATTTAACGCTGCCGAATTTCATATACATTAATGGACGCAACCTCAAGTTGCGTTCACCAATATTTGAACACAACTTGAGGTTGCATCCGTAGTAACTATGGAATTCCACATAATTCATGATTTTTCTGTTTATCATATTTTTTCTTTTCAAATGGTGTATTTAAAAATTTTGGCAAACTAAATTGCGGCTTATATATAAGGGACAAAGGTTGTATAATCTTCCAAGTGTAAAATAATTAAAGCAAACCCTGCCCAGATTAGTAAACGTCATGCTAAACCAGTACGTTATGTCGATTCTCATGCGCACGTGTAAATAAATGGATTCCTTGTGGGTTCTGTTGTCATAAAAAACAGTATTTGCTTGAATTTAACTTTGTGGATTCCGTTGTCCTCAAAATATGTAGCATCAATTTCTCAAAACACAATCTTAACAACTTGAACAATCAACATTCTTACTCTAAAATATAAGGAATCATGTTATAAATTCAAATAAACGGCAACCATGTCAATTCAAAACAGAACCAAGAAATCATATACAAAAACGCTTGTTATTAACGGGAAAAAAACATCAGTTATTAAGCGTGTCTGCTTTTGGTTTGAGTTTAAGGGTTATTTCGAAATATATTTGTTGACGACACATATCAATCGAAATATATTTGTTGACGACACATATCAATTGAAATATATTTGTTGACGACCCATTTCAATTGAAAATATTGATGACATATTTCAATTTAAAATATTTGAAATATGGCGTGAATATATATTGGATTTCATTCCCTTGGACAAAGTAATGGCGTGGATTTAGTAGTATAGGGAATGAAATTTCTTGGACAGACATCATCATACCAAATGAAATCAGTAAGAACTGACAACTTACAGCATTAGTGTCATTAATCATGCACTGAGAATTTAGAATTTAAATGTCTCTTTTGATACTTCTCTTGTTTTTAATGTGTAGGCAACTTTACCTTTATTTTTTATTTCCAGTACTAGTAAATGTAAGCAGCGAATGCATATAAGTAAATGTACCAGTCAATGTGAGCAACTTGTTCTTTATGTTTTTTTTTCAACCATGTATCATGTAACAAGAGTATACTAAGTGTTTGTCCTTTATTTTTTTTATTTATTTATTCAATTGTTTGTTTCCTCGTGCCAACTTTCTGAACCAGTTTCTTCTTAGTCTGTGAAGATGTTGATTGTTTTGAACTTCACTTTAAATTTGCAGTAGGGCCAAACTGAAGGCAGATTTATAATAAAATGAACACGCAGATGTAGAAAAGGTTCCAAAATCGGTCAGATTTATAGTCAAACCAAACCAAGTATTACCACATACACTGGTATATACCAGTACAGTTCAAGACAATATTTTTACCGTACAAACCAAATGGGAAATGTCTTATGTCTTCTTAGATCAAATTTACTGTCTATGGCTTAGTTTAGCTTGATTTATGTTGCCAAGGAAGTTTATGAAAAAAAAAATTTCAATGTCAGATATAAAGCCCAACAACAGACCCGACTGGAATTATATCAATATTCACTGAACTTCACTTCCATAGAAAGACAAATTGAGCGCCATTTTTATTAAACTCCAACAAGAACACAAAATTGCCTTTTTCTTTTTAATGGATTACAACATGAACTCATAAAGAGCCAACAACAACAAATCAAAACACACTTAATTCACGTACTACAGAAACTAAGACAAAATCACCAAGCAAGATAGCTTTATTTTGTTTATTACCGACTGGTAGATATGTAACAGCAAGCGAAAAATAAATAAAGAACCAATAAATCACATTTCAAACAGAAATGAATAGAGAAGTAAACTTGAGACGTTCGACATAATAATATAGTAATTTTGATTGAACAACGTTATTGTCATAAAAAAATAATACTATACAACACATTGTCATACAGTGCATAGCACCAATTAACATACCACTGTCCTACATCTTAAAAATAAATTAATGTTTTTATGATTGAATTTCAGATAAGTAAAATCTAGGGCTTAGTGTTGAAGAGGTGGCAGCAGTATGTTAAGATGCATACCACACAACAAGGGTTGCACACTTGCACAGTAAATACTTGTTCTTAGAAGAGGACCTGATTGCTCTCAGATATCACGGGAAGACATTTCGTTTGCTTTTTGGATGCAAAACGAAAGAGGAGAACAGCAAGAGACGACAAAAAGATAAATTTGGTCAATTTTCTCAACGGGCCCGTTTTTTCCTTGGGCTACATCCCAAATAAGGGAATGGACTCTGCTAGAAAAAACAGGATTCTGTTTTTCAAATCTCAATCATTCAAAAAATTTCATTCACGTCTCGATAAAAAAAAAGTTTATTTTTATGTACAAATTTTAACGAATTTCAATGGTGAAATCGGAAAAGCAGAAACTTTTTTGTGCACAAATTTTAACGAATTTGAATGATGAAATCGGAAAAGCAGGACCTGCAGCAGAATCGGTGCTGCACCTCCAAATAGGAGGGGACGATTTTCGCTTTTGCGGAGCAGGTGATTTCCAAATTTTCACCTACCCTCTCCTTCGATCTCCCTTCCGTTACCCCATCATCTGGAGCGCAGCCTTAGGGTCATCTTATGAGCTGGTTCAAGATCGAGAATGATCTATTTCTATGACATACTTTCCATTGAAAGATTACTGGAAATTAAACATTCCTATCAAGTATCGACCTTTTCTTTTTTTCCCTGTCCATGTGGACTCAATAACATAATAATTTGCTCAAAGAAAATACATATCGATTTCCAAACAAAAAATGAACTAGGACACTCTTCACCATCGGTACAATACAATTTTGCCCTTTTTGAGTAAAAGACAACAAACAGTGAAATATTGAACTAACCTGAAAGATCTCACAAGTTAAACATTATATTAGATTGCAAGATTAGACTAAAGAACGATATTATACCATACTATAAAAGTAACAAGAGCCCTTTAACCAACCATCATACCATACCAAAATAAAGAAGAAAATACAGCATGAAATAAGGCACATCAACATGCTCATAAAAGCCCAAAGCCCACACCTTAATCAACTTCCTCAATCTTGGGACCAGCACCACTGGGGCCGCTTGAGGCCGGCCCATCCTCATCCATAGCTGCACCAGGTGCACCACCCTGGTACATCTTAGCAATTATCGGATTGCAGATGCTCTCCAGCTCCTTCATCTTGTCTTCAAACTCCTCTGTCTCAGCCAGCTGGTTGCCATCAAGCCAACTGATAGCCTGATCAATTGCTTCCTCAATCTTCTTTTTGTCATCAGCTGGTAGCTTTGAAGAGATCTTGTCATCTTTGATTGTGTTCCTCATGTTGTAAGCATAGTTCTCTAGAGCATTCTTCGCCTCCACCTTTTTCTTGAGCTCTTCGTCTTCTGCCTTGTACTTCTCAGCCTCTTGAACCATCTTCTCTATCTCCTCCTTGCTGAGTCGACCCTTATCATTGGTGATCGTAATCTTGTTCTTCTGGCCGGTGGTCTTATCCTCAGCCGATACATTCAATATACCATTGGCATCAATATCAAAGCACACATTGATTTGGGGCACGCCTCTCGGTGCCGGAGGTATGCCGGACAACTCGAATTTTCCAAGAAGGTTGTTGTCCTTAGTGCGGGCCCTTTCACCTTCATACACCTGGATCAGCACACCAGGCTGGTTGTCAGAGTAGGTGGAGAATACCTGCTCCTTTTTGGTGGGAATGGTGGTGTTACGGGGAATCAAAACGGTCATGACACCACCAGCTGTCTCAAGGCCAAGAGACAATGGGGTGACATCAAGCAGCAGCAAGTCCTGGACCTTCTCATTACCTTCACCACTCAAAATGGCAGCCTGAACAGCAGCACCATATGCCACAGCCTCATCAGGGTTGATACTCTTGCATAGCTCCTTGCCGTTAAAGAAATCTTGAAGAAGCTGCTGCACTTTTGGGATCCTAGTAGACCCACCGACAAGTACAACATCATCAACACTGCTCTTGTCCATCTTGGCATCTCTCAAGCACTTCTCAACCGGCTCCATGCACTTCCTGAAGAGATCCATGTTGAGTTCCTCAAACCGTGCCCGCGTGATTGTAGAATAGAAATCAATTCCCTCGTACAAAGAATCGATCTCAATGGTAGTCTGTGCAGTGGAAGAGAGGGTTCTCTTAGCTCTCTCACAAGCTGTTCTGAGACGCCTGAGAGCCCTGGGATTACCAGTAATATCCTTCTTGTTTTTGCGCTTGAACTCCTGCACAAAGTGGTTCACCATTCTGTTGTCGAAGTCTTCACCGCCTAAGTGAGTATCACCAGCCGTTGCCTTCACCTCGAAGATTCCCTCCTCTATGGTGAGCAGGGACACATCAAAGGTTCCACCACCAAGGTCGAAAATCAGAACATTTTTCTCTCCTGAACTGGTAGCTTTCTTGTCAAGGCCATACGCAATGGCAGCTGCAGTTGGTTCATTTATAATACGCATGACATTGAGGCCAGCAATTACACCAGCATCTTTTGTAGCTTGGCGTTGAGAATCATTGAAGTAGGCAGGAACTGTCACGACTGCATTTTTGATAGTGGAGCCAAGATAGGCCTCGGCAATCTCCTTCATTTTGATAAGGACCATAGAGGAAATTTCTTCGGCTGAAAACTGCTTCTCTTCACCTTTGTATTGGACCACAATCATGGGCTTATCTCCCGGACCAGGGATCACCTTGAATGGCCAGAGCTTCATGTCACTCTGGACTGATGGGTCAGAGAATCGACGCCCTATCAGACGCTTTGCATCTGCAATTTTACAAAACAGAGCAACAGGAAAGTTAGAATGTCTCTATAAATACATTGCGTTGGCATAAAGACTGATGCGAGGATGTATTAACCAATCAAGTACAATACAAGTACCACAGCACGCACTGTCATTAGACTTCAGAAAATATTTTTAAAACAGCATGATCATATAAATCCTAAGTGTTCCTCAATATTCAAAACCTACCCCACCCCACTCCCCCGAGAAAATAATAAGAATAACTAAGAACCATAAAAAAAAATAATAACTAAGGGTCTCATTTGTTCCATGTATTAGTGCACAAGTTACATTCTGTTCATAGAAAAGTACAACAAAAATTCAATAACAACATGCCAGTTACCATATTAATTTTTATTAGGCCATAAATTTTATTTTGAAGAAACTATCATACAAAATCAATTGGCTGTTTACTAAATTAGATTTGATTCAAGAGTGCTTCTGTGACGTTCCTGGTTCCAAGTGATTGCTACAAAACCATTATTTCCCCAAAATAAGTGACGGCTATCTCTAATTAACATCTTTGCAGAAATTAGGTGTTTCCCGCATTAAACTCTATACGAAAACATTAACAGGGCAATTTGGTAAACTATTAATTGCGACTTGCATGTTTTACTTTAAATAGTACAAGAAAATCATAATCTTAGCTTCCTATATTTGTTTTTAGCATGCAGCGACTACAGAAATGTATATTACTTAATAACAGCATACAGGCACAAATTCTGAACAGATAAGGAATGTAGAAGAGGAAAAACATGATTTTGAAAATTGAACTTACCGAAAACAGTGTTGGTAGGGTTCATGGCGACCTGATTCTTGGCTGCATCTCCGATCAGCCTCTCCGTGTCTGTAAATGCCACGTATGACGGAGTCGTACGGTTCCCTTGGTCATTCGCGATGATTTCGACCCGATCATGTTGCCACACACCAACGCACGAATAAGTGGTACCGAGGTCAATCCCGATGGCCGGACCTTCGCCCTTTCCCGCCATTATCGATCAAAACTAACAAATCAGAACAAATGTCGATGAAATTTCTATAATAGTAACAAACTAACAGACGAGATAGGTTTTTGAAGCTTTCTTTCTTTTCAAATCTAAGAATGAGAGATGGGTACCGAGAGGCTTTTAAGGGCTTATTTTTTAATTCGAGAAAGTTCGAAGTAGCGAGATCTGAACCGTCCAATGGAGAGAATCGGCGGTAGGTTATGGTTCGCGGGTAATCGAACAAGTTCTAGAACTATCCGTAGGTTCGAACAAGCTCGAGAACCAGGACCAGCCGACCAGTTACTTAGAATTCGGACCACCTCCGTCAAATTTAGACCGTTCTTTACATCTGATACGCATCTCAAAACATAACTCTTGTATTTACCATAGACATCTAATTTTTTTTTGGAAGAATTTCATATTTACCACTCAAAATTTGTAAAATTTTGTATTTATCATCCAAAATTCTAAAATTCTGTAAATACATATTTACCATCTAAAAATCTAATAACTCACATGTTTACTCAATATAACTTTAGTATATATATCAAATATACTCAAAACTCAAATTAATTATGTTTAATATTCTTAAAACTATAATTAATCAAGAATTAACTTAGCACCCTCTTTTTCTCCTTAGACCCTTTGAGTTCCCATCAGTTAAAAGACCCACACTATTTTTAACTGACTCAGTAACAAAACACAGATTCTCAAGCTTAGTTAGCATCGACTTCAGTACGAGTTGTTCTGTTGAAAAAGGTGGAGTGTCTACCTTGTTTTAGACGATTAAGTTGGAGTTGGAATCCTAATTCTGAGTATGTTGCCCCATTCTCTCCGAGTTTCAGCGAGAGAGACGAGATGAGGAGAAAGTTTCAGCGGGAACGAGAAAGTTACCCGAAAAAAAGTTGAGAGAAAAATATATGCGCAGAAGAGGAAGGGGCAAAGATGGAGAAGAGACTAAATAACTTATTAATTATATTTTATATAATATTAAACTTAATTAATCTCATTTTTTATATATTGGATAAATATATAAGTTATTAGATTTTTTAGATGAAAAATATGTAATTACAAAAATTTAGATAGTAAATATGAAATTCACCCTTTTTTTTGCCTTGACTGGAATTAAATTCAGATTGTCCATGTCTAGTTCTGACGGATTTTTTTATTAAATAATAAATAAAGTACCTTTATTTTATGATATTATAGATGTATTTTTAGTAATGTTATTAGAACCGGACCGGACATTGACTCAGTAAAGTTTTGGGTCACCGATTAACTGGTCGGACAAGTGGGTTAATCAGTTCAACCGTTGGCTTTTCAAAACTGTTGAGTTTGATATTGAGTTGTTATCTCTTACCTTATTGCAATGTCAATTACAGTAATATTATGTGCATAGAACTTAATTTTAACAAAATTCATTATAAAAATAATCCAAATTATACTATTATACTTTTTACCGATTTAAATTAGTGTACATCAGTGTTTTTTTTTTATAATTTACTATGTAAATCATTGAAACAACATTTTCTTTAATATTGTTATATTGATTGGCACACAATAGTATGTCAATTTCATATCTGATCTTGTCAGCATAATATTTAAAGCCAATATTCATATAATTCATTTTAAATACAATACAAGTATATGAACTTAAAAATAAATAGAAACTTTAATAGAGTTAAATTGTAAATTTTATTTTACAAAAAAAAAAATGTTACATGTTAATAATAAACATGTTTGAGAAAATACAATATATATTTTTGCAATAAAAAAGAAACTCGTACTTAATATAAAAACAAGAAGAATTAATACTTTATTTTTGTCATATATATAAACTAATTATTTACTCATCCATCTACGATAGATTTGGTATTAAAGTTTAAAAGGGTAAATTAATGGGCCCACTTTTTCTCAGAGTCTAATTGGACCATATGAGATATCTTCCTTGACCTTCAAAGTCATGGGTCCCACCGCTCAGATTTCTCTTCTTCTTAAATAAGAACACGTATAGGAGTTATATTGTGGAGAAGCAGGTATGGAGAAAGGCAGAACAAATGCGGTAAATGAAATTATAGAAAAGTTACAAAGTATAGACATATTAGTCTTGTTTTGCATCGGGAGGGATCTAAGGCTTAATTCATTTTAAATTTTTTAATTATGTATATTGAAATTTAATTAAATTTTATATAAAGCTTTTATATATTTTAGCTTTCCTTGTAAAATGATAAATGTGTATTTGTAATCTAGTGGTTAGAGTTTCCGATATTTTTATTAATATCCAAAGTTAATTACAAATTAATAAATATACTTATGTTAGCTGAGTTTTTTTTTAAATGCCCAAACCTGCAATTAAATGGCCAGTCTCTATTTTTTTTCAATATTTGTACACATACACGCCCGCATATATTTCAAAATAAAATTAATTGAAGCAACATATCGGAAAGTAACTTCCCTTGTAAAATTAATTTTTTTTTAGTAAACCTTGTAAAATTAATTTAATATTGAATATAAATGATTGTGTGCATCTAATGATTGTTAGTATTTGTCGGTCCAAAGGATACTACAATATTCAACAATATTAATTGAATGTAAAACTGTGGAAATAAGCACATGAGTATGACTATGATTATAATTATGATAATTATTATTATTGTTCTTCTTCTTATTATTATCATTATCATCAACATCATCATTATTATTACTATTATTACTACTACTATTATTATTATTATTATTATTATTATTATTATTATTATTATTATTATTTCGTATGTGAACCATTACATTATTATTCTTTGGGGAATTAAGAAGGACACATTAGTTGATGTTGATCCATTCATCCAGTTAAATAAATACGCACATGTATGTCCGAAATTTTTATTAATACCCTAACAAAAAAAGTTAGCAAAACAGATGAGTATATGTCATTAATCTTGACAGGAACTTAATCCCAATTAATATATACTTCATTGATGTTAAAAAAACCTCAATTTGAACTAAATAAAACCTCAATTGGGTAACCAGATATAATTTTCGATTACCAATAGTAAAAAAAAAATTGGGTAACCGGATATAATTTCCGGTTACCAAGAGGAAAAAAAAAAGAAATTGGGCAACCGGATATAAAAAAAAATTGGTAACCGAAATAGTTAAAATTATGGGGAAATTGGTTCCATGCCACCTCAAAATGCCGAATTTAGAAAAATGCCACCCTAAAATTTTGCTTTTGTTAAATGCCACCCCAAATCTCATTTATTAAGAAAAATGCCACAAATATCATATTAATGTATAATTTTAAATTAACAATTTACATAATAACTGAAATTACCAAAATAACCTTGATCCAAATTTGAAAACCCTTCCTCTCCTCTCCGCCCTTCCTCTCCTGTGATCCCTCCCCTCCTCTCTACCAATGGAGGATACTAGTGGGTAACCCTTGACTCTTTTATTCTTGGTTTTGCCTTGCGGCTCGAAGTTGTGTGCTATGTGAAGGCCTTTGTGCCTTACTTTCTTGACCTGTGGTTTTTGTACAGAGGGCTGTAGCCTTGTGCTTTTGCTTGCTTGTGGCTGTTGCTTTGACGTGCGACATGTGAGCCTTTTGTTGATCTGTGGCCTCTGTGCCTTCTTGCATAACATGTGGCTTGATGCCTTTTTGTTGATGATGGTTGGCTGCGACTGGGAGGAGAGGCTCGACGGAAGAGATGAAAGGGTGAGGGTATTTTTGGAATATACGAAAAAACTACTCAAAATATAATATATTCTGTTTATTTTTTATTACAAATGTATAATAATATGGTATTTGTGGCATTTTTCTTAATAAATGAGATTTGGGGTGGCATTTAACAAAAGCAAAATTTTGGGATGACATTTTTCTAAACTCAGCATTTTGAGGTGACATGAAACCAATTTCCCCTAAAATTATACATTAACCTTTCAGATTTAAATTTAATTTAATTTTTTTAAAATTTATTGTCGAGATTATCAAAATATTTTTTTGTGAAGTATTGTTAAATTTAACGAATAAATCATGTTAGGATTTTGCATAGCCCTATTATATATGAATATGTTTGTATGAACGAGAATCACAATAATTCATGAATAGTATGTTGCTATTCTAAGTAAATACATTTTAAATACATTTCTCTCTTCGAAATAAGTCGGGGTAACACTATTTCATTAATCCAACATTTGTACATAAGAATAATATATTAGCACTAGTCGAATTTAACAATATTTCAAATTATACTATTTCAAAGTCAAACAACACCAAATTAATACTCTTTTTGCACTAGTCCAATTAGCTATTATTATGTTACAAGTAGTTTACAGTGTCAGTGCAGCTTGAAAAACAAATAAATACATATATTTTTCATTTTAGAAACTGGGAAATTTTCTTTTGAAAATGTTGGAAAAAAGAGGTGGGTAGAGTGGGAAAAACGTGCCGTGCCGTGACTAACACGCCGTGACTTTGGTCTCATGTCGTGCCGTGCTGTGACCAAGTTAATTTTTCACGTGCCATGACCAAAATGTCAATGGGTGGTCACGGCAAGCGAATGGTCACGCCGTGCCTAAACGTGCCGTGACCATACGTGACTCGCGTGATCCACGTGATCATTTAATCATAATTTAGGTTAGTTTATTCAAAATTTACCATTAAATCAATATCTAATGGTCCTAATTACACGTGACTCGCATGACTACGTGTCGTGCCGTCCCGTGCCAAAGTTTCAAAAGATGAGCACGGCACGCGAATGGTCACGGCACGGAACACGCGAGTCACGGTACGTAAATGACATGCGTGCCGTACCGTTCCGTGACGGAGCCGGCTCCGCCGTGCCATTTTTTCCACTCTAGAGGTGGGTGCACAAGGCATTTGTATGTATTGTCAAAAAGAAATAAATGACTATTACAAAAAGAAAAAGAAAAAACTAAAAATAAATAACGAGATTTGACAGCGCGTGATTTGCAATTTTACACGCTACTTTTGAAATTACCAGGTAGGTGATAATCCATAATACTTTTTGATTGAGGCTATTGGTAATATACATGTTACAGATCGATTCATGCTATGCATTTACATCTCTATTTTTAAAATTCAAACAATCAACCCAAACTGTTAAACACGATATGCATGAAAATGTACTTACATAAACACGATATGCATGAAAATGTACTTACAGACTAAATTTTACATTTTTTGAAATATTTTTACTATTCTTTTAAATAGATAGAAAACTATTGTTTTCGAATGAGTTGAAATTTTCGAATCAACATTTTCTACCTATCTAAAAAATAATAAAAAAATCTAAAATTTAATTTTTAAGTACATTGTATAAAAATTATGTTCAACAGCTCATATCAATTATCTAAAATTTTAAAATAAAGATATGAACTCGTAGCACAAGTCATTGTGTAATATTACCGTAACTTCACTTGTACTCTTTCGCTAATCCAAAATCTCTTCATTCAAATAATTGAATAAATAGCTTGATAGATTTTTGGAAAAAAAAAATCGAACAAATCCTCAAATAATTTTCTTTGGAAAGAAATCGGTCGGATCCTGATTTCGTGGAAATTAAAGGGATTAATTTTCTTGTTGTTGAACTATTTTTCCCACGCGGTGTTCAGTGCCATTATTCCTAAATCCCACTTGAGTTAAAATTTCCACCCAAACAATCAAATTCCATTTAACATCACAAGAAAAAAAATCTCATCTTAGACCAAAGAAATTTCGCACTATGCTGCCTAGGGGTGGCAAAAAAGCTTGTAGCTCGTGGCTCGCTCGCTAACAGCTCGTTCGTTACTGGACCGAGCTGTTAACGAGCCAGCTCGCCACTAGCTCGGTCCAGAATTAACGAGTTCAAGCTAGGGCCTAGCTTGCTTGTCAGCTCGCGAGCTAGCTCGGCTAGCATCAATTTGTGAATTTGTATGATTTTGTGTGTATTTTATACTATCTAGCTCAGTCTAGCTCGATCCAAAAAGTTTGTAGAACTTATTTTCTTCTTAAAACAACATCCAACCAAACCCAGCGAGCCAGCTCGTCACGATTTCAAGCTGGACTTTTAGCTCGGGTGCCAAAGGTCCAGCTCGCTCGGTAAGAGCTCGGTCCAGAATTAACAAGCTGAGCTAGGGCCTAGCTCGGCCCGAGCCAGCTCGTTGACAGCCCTAATGCTGCCTCACCTCTATTTTCTCTCTCTCCAACAATTATCATACCATTGGTATACTAATTTTTGTTGTAAATAAAAATACTTTCTCCTACATGTTTTGTATGATTAATAAATTGAATAAATTAATTAAAGGTGAACTTGAAATATGAAAAAAATATCTTATTCATAGTATAATTTATAATAATTGATGAGATCTTCATAACAAAAAAATAATTATAATAACACATGAGATCTTTCTACACGAAAACTTCTACTATCTAAACGAAAAAAACAAAAATCAAAAGTACCGGTAAATTTTTTTTTTTAATGAATCCTAACTATATATAAAGTAATGTTAAAATAATAATTATTAGATTTTCTTTTGTAATGATCTATTTTTGGAAAATTTAACTATATCTATTTTCTTTCAAGAAAATTCACTAATATCTCGTTTCTATATAACTTCAATATTACAATTAAACATTTTGGTACCACTGTATCATGTTCATGTACCTTTTCATATTCATAATTTTTAAATTTTTTTTTTGTAGATTCTGATATCCATAAGATCTTATTCCACATAATTCTAGTATATCGGACACAACTTTACTAATAATAAAAATAATAATAAAGATTGACTATCTATCCAAAAGTCGTCTGTTTATGATTTATTGGCATCTTAAAAAGGCCAGACATGTAATGTTCTGTTTTGAAAACAAAATTTAAACCGTTGATCAGAAACTTTAAACATGATCTTCCTATGACAATGTATATGGAGACCAACTTTTACATCTTTTAAAATTTGTTTACAATTATTTAGGTTAATTAATTTTCTACCTCTCTAAAAAAATAATAAAAATATTTAAAAAAATGTAAAATTTGATTTTTTCAAATATATATTTATATAGATATTATGTTTAATAGTTCAGATCAATTAAATAAACTCTAAAAAATAAATATAAATTCATAATACAAAACTCTAAAAATATAAATATAAATTTATAATACGAGTCGATCTGTAAAGTAACATACATATTATTGTAGCCTCACTGCACATATTAATAACTAAATTCAACAATTATGATATCCCGATTTTCTCAATGGAAGAATTTTTGAAATTTTCATAACAACCCATTTGGAATGACAAATACAAGGAGACAACAGCGGATATGAACTTTTTGAATCTTACACTGTTACACACAGTAGCAATGTAAGAATAAGTCCAACCCAGAAGCAACACATTAACCTTTTCCCCTGTTTCTCTCCCACTATGTCTAATCCGTGCTCTAATAAGTCAATTCCATTTTCCTAACTTGAATCCTTTCCTAAAATTGTGAATCCCATTTCAAGCTGGACCCACTATAAACAGACAATCCTCTAGAATGGTTTTGCACATCTTGTCTCTGTATAAGAATATATAACAAGTGTATGACAGCCTGGACCCACATGCCTTTCTTATTGTAATGACGATGTAGCAACTCGCATGACAAAGTACAGTTTGCACGGCCGTAGAAAATCCGAATTTCAATTTCTTGAACCTCATATCTCTTCCTTTCCCTTCCCCAAAGGTTTATCACTGCTCTTAATCTTATCCCTCCTTTTAATTCCCCCCTGTTTAGCTGTTACTACACAGTGGAATAGCTTATTCCATCTCAAAGAATCATACCTTCTCTCTATTCCACCATGCCTATTGCCACTCTTCCAACTCTTCTCTTAACTATCATCGGCGTTTTCGCGGCCTTGATTCTTCTCGGAAGCTACTACATCTTTGTCATTAAGTGCTGTCTCAATTGGCAACGATCGTCGGAGACTACCAGCAGGTCCCGTCGCCGTTCGAGTGGGACCTACAGTCAGTCTCAGCTGCCTCTGCACCTTTCAGAACCTGTCGAACCGCACGGCCTAGACGAATCGATGATCAAATCGATACCAACTGTCGCATATCGAAAACCAAAGGAGCAGGGAGTTTTCCATGTATGTGCCGTGTGCATAACCGAATTTCATGAGGAAGAGAAGATAAGGCTTTTACCCAACTGTTTGCATTTTTTTCATGTGGATTGCATTGATACATGGTTGCGCAAAAATGCGAATTGCCCCTTGTGTAGGTCACCTAGCACAGTAGACCCTGCAGCCTCAGTTGCTGGAGGCCAGGAACTGGACCATGTTTTACCAGAATATATTAATACTCAAGTTGGGATAAATGTCGGAGAAGATGATGTCGTGCTAACACTACTCCAGCAGCTGGAGGTAAAAGGAGTTGCGGGGGTGATGAGAACATAGAACCGAGGACAGAGAAGCAGCTTGCTGTGATGCCTATAAGGAGGTCGTTTTCGGTGGATTCATCGGCCGATAGATGGCAGAATAAGGAGGTGGAAAAGATTTTGCAGCAAAACCCCCACTTTCATGTAACACCACTTGCAGGCAGTAGCAGGACTGTGCCTAAAGTAACTCTTCCAATGGATTTGCAATGGATAGTGAATACCCCTTCTTCTTGAGTTATTTGATTATTCTCATTACAGAGAAAAAAGAGAGCTTATCTTCTTGTTATTTTTTAATTTTTTTCTCCTATTAATTTTTGTTTGTAGTGTTTTATTTTATTTTTTACAAGAGATATATTTGGGTTGTGTTCGTGTCGTGTGTTCAGCTATTCAGTCTGTAGGCACACTTGTACCTTTTCTTTTCCTAAAAAAAAATACTTGTACCTTTTCTATTCTTGTCAGAATATTTAATCCTTTTGATTAGACATATCACACACATATCACACGTAGCAGTTGGGTACGGAACTTGCATATTTTTTCTTTTGAATTGACAAATATAATATAATTTGATCCGATGCGTATATCCGATATTTTTCAGAAATTAAAAAATTAAAATTTCTGGAAAGTAATGGACTCCTATTTGGTGTGTGCCGACATTTTTAGTAATATTCAAAGTTAATTAGAAATTAATATTTATGCTTAGAATTTCGGAGTTTCGTAAAATATGTCCAAACCGGCAACAAAATAGCCGGTTTTCTCTTCTCATAAGCCGGTCATTTTGTGGCCGACTTCCTCGACATTTTTAGTAATATTCAAAGTTAATTAGAAATTAATATTTATGCTTAGAATTTCGGAGTTTCGTCAAATATGCCCAAACCGGCAACAAAATGGCCGGTTTTCTCTTCCCCAGAAGCCGGTCATTTTGTGGCCGACTTCCTCTTTTTGTTTTTTTTAAAATAATGAAATCTAATACTGAAAATTCGAATTTTTTGTTTAAATTAGTTGTTGGATTACTTCTTTTGATTTATAATTACCATATTTATACTAAAATACACTAGATTACTTGAAATTATGTTGAATTACAATATATTACATTAAATTACGCTAAAATACGGTAAATTCTGATAAATTATTATGTGTCTTCATAGTGATGTATAATTAGAAACTATTTTTTATTTCTCTTTTCCTTTCATAGTGATTTATAATTAGAAACTATTTTTTTTAAGAGACACTATGAAGAGCAAAATAATAAAATATAATACTGAAAATTCGAATTTTTTATTTAAATTATTTGTTAGATTACTTCTTTTGATGTGTAATTAGCATATTTATACTAAAATACGCTAAATTACTTGAAATTATGTTGAATTACATTATATTACATAAAATTACGCAAAATTACATTACATTACGCTAAAATACGCTAAATTGCATATGAATATGGACAATATCTTCACTGAAAAAGCAAAAAACGACGACGAAACTTCAAACGGCCATAAAACGGTGCTCGAGTGTCCGATTTCAGCAAATGACCACTTTTTGGAAAGCTTGCGAAAATACGCATACGTCCATACCCACGATGCCGGATTTCAAAATTCAGAATTGCCAAAAAACAAAGGGAAGAGCCCAAAACTTGAGTTGAAGTTTCCGATTAAGATTTTCATTTCTATTATTCAATCCAAGTAGCTCAGTAGATTAGTTACATAATGAACTTGTAGAATACCAATTTTTACTATTTTTGGAATTTTTTTACTATTTTTTATGATTCACAAAATCAGTCTACTTTAGCGTAATTTTGCGTACTTTAGTGTAATTTTCCGCATTTTTATCAATTAGCGAAGTTATTGTAATTTAGTGTAATTTAGCGTATTTAGCGTAATTCAACATAATTTAGCGTAATTCAACATAATTTATTGTAATATAGTGTAATTCAACATAATTTCAAGTAATCTAGTGTATTTTAGTATAAATATGGTAATTATAAATCAAAAGAAGTAATCTAACAAAAAATTTGAATTTTCAGTGTTAGATTTCATTATTCTAAAAAAAAAAAAGAGGAAGCCGGCCACAAAATGGCTGGCTTCTGAGGAAGAGGAAACCGGCTATTTTGTGGCCGGTTTGGAAATATTTGGCGAAATCCAGAACTTCTGGTATAAATATTAATTTCTAATTAACTTTGGATATTAATAAAAATGTCGGTGATGTGTGCTACAAGTAAAAGATCTTCTTTGTTAATATTTACAAAGCAATGTTGGTTAAAAATGGAAGAAAATCTATATAAACACCCTATATATTGCTCTCTGGTCTTGCCTTCCTAATTCAGTCAGATCTCCATAGGCGGCTCTTTTGATATTTATCCTTTTTTATATTGCCGGCGAATTTTACAGCCTTCTGTATAGCGGGTACGTATTTAATAATTTTAAGACCCGCAGCACAAATTTTGATCGCATTAATTAAAAGGCTCCTGTATAGAGTCCGGCCCAACAAGAAACATCAGGCCCACTGCTGAATTAAAATTTAAGAATGAGCTTAGTTAGACTCACCTTAAATTTGAACCAGTAGATCAACCGCGTTCATGAGTGCGAGGCGGACTGAACCATGTGGTATGGTCTACGCTGCGCTCTCTGCACCGCGCACGGTTTGATTCCTGCCTATGCGCCAACTTCTATCGCAGTCAACGGTCCCGCTCCTAGTCAACTTTTTGTGACCAGTCCCTCGGATTTCTTGTTACGTCACCGCCTTATTTTTGGGTCCCATTCGTCAGTGGAAATACTACATTATCGCCACGTATTGTGCAATTTGTTGGTCTCGAGACTAAAATTTAATAGATCTATTGACCTTGACCTCTGGACTCCAAATAATTTCTAAAATCTCCTCAAAAAGGGATGATGATTATTACACGTATTTTGCTTTCAGACTAATCAAGAGAATTGTAATCTTTGGCAAACCTTGCCAAGATTCTAGGTCATAAATATTCATTTAGAAACTTTTTTTGTTCTGAATCGATGCTGGTAGGAATGTACAAACAACTAGTCCAATTTAAATAGTCCAATCGATCCGATCAACTCAACATGAAAAACGGTGAATTTAAATTATATTTAATTAGATACATATTGCATTTAATTAACACGGTAAACATACATTGTTTATGAATTAAAAAAAATATAACAGTTAAAATCCAATCCAACTACATAACACAAGTGAATTAGTATATTATTCTTTTTTTTAAAAGAGGTTTAAATTATATTTTGTATCAACATTATAAACATTTATGATTTTGCATCGTAGATGTTTATCTTTTATGTTGCCTTTATACAAATTTGTTTATTTATTAGTGCCTAACAAGTGAAGTTTCTATTGTTAGTCAAATTTTGTTTGGGTGGATTATATACATTGACGTAGTCAAAAAATTTATTAGGTAGGCAAAAAAATATTATTTTTTAAACTTTTTATTAAAATATTATCAGACGGATCAGTAAAATTGAGCATGAAATCAGAATCGAGAGAATTGGTATGAATTAGTCAAATTAGATCAGAAACTCAAATTATTTTTGAAAAATTATGTTAAGATAAAAAGTTAACGTGAAATATTTTTTAGAAAATAATGTAAAACATTAAAACATTAAAGTATTAAATTTTACTTTAAAGTATAGTCTATAAGACTATTCTTTTGAAATTTAATTCATTTTTAAACGTTGAACCTCAAAAAATAATATAATGCTTTACATTAAAATTCGACCTATTTATTTGTAAAATAATTTGATTCATTCTTTTGAAACAAAAAAATAACAGGTTCATCGTCGTCCCACTTTCAAACCCTTCTTTCTCTCTTCCTTTTGTTTTATTTTCAAAACAAATTGATGAAAAACTCTACAAATTTGTTGCCACTCGGCTGATTTTACCGAGAGCTGAGAGTATCATGGTAGGCAAAATCCAAATCCATGGCCAGGCATATTCTGAATTCAAATGAAATTGGTACGAATCCGATAATATTTTTTAAATTTCAGAGGCAGGCGACTACTTGCTCCTGGTTGGTTGTGGCTCCGCCACTGATTTTAAAGAATGTTATGGCATCAATATTATTATTTTGAGATTTTTATTAAAAACTTTATTTATATTATTTATTTATTGGGTTATTGTTTTATATAAATTACTTTTTGATAGGCCCATGTACTAGTGATCCTTAATAAACTTGAATCTAGCCCATGAAAATATTTGGGATTCAGACCCACAAAGGGCCAGCCCAAAATAAAGCAAAACAAGGCCTCTAATACAGGCTACGGCCCAAAAACAGCTCAGGACCCGGACCCCTTTCAGGAGGCCAGCCAGGGACCAAGAATAGTGAAGAAAATATTAGTTTCATGCAAGAGCAAATTTCAAAAATTTAACTCAAAGAAACCAACATAGATCTACTTATTTGACTAACGGTGAACCGTATTTAGCATTTTAACTTGTTTAATCTTTATACCTCAAATCTTGGTCTCTAAACCAAGAAGTAGGGACTTGAGATGTAGGGTTGTTGCCTCCTTGTCGAGCCTTCACTTCTCCAAGTCGGCCTCGAAATGACACCGCTTCTAACGCACGAAGCCTCTACGAGTATCCACCCGAGATTAAACGAAACTCTTGTTTTTCCCTTGCTAGAGGTAATCAACCAAGAATCTAACTTAACCTTAGCTTCTACCTCTTCAATCAACTATTAATTTTAGTATAGAAGTTGTGCTCAACACATGAGCAAAAATGGTGGAGACAAAATTGCAAAAACTCTTCTCTTTTTCACATTTTCTTACAAAAACGTTTTTTTATTTTTCTTACAAGAGAAGGAAGAAGAGAGAGATTAGAATGGTGGCTAGGGTTTGGAAAAAGGTGGGGTATTTATAATGTTAATTTAGGGTATGTTTTAATCATCTCAACCACAATAGATGGCTAGATTTAAACATGACAAAAGTAACTTTTACTTTTTCCATCCAATGTAGCTCTCCATTAGATGTACTTTTATCCCACTTTATTCCAAACCCACTTCATCAAATGGACTTCTCCATTTAATGTTAAATTGGGCTTGGGCCAATTTCTATTTATGCCATTTTCGTTTTTGCCATTTATGCCAACTTTTGGCTCACCCGACATTTGTTACGGTTAATTATATTTGCTTAATTTTGTTGAGAAATAAATTTGTATACCATGTCCAACATGTAATAAATTTATTCTAAGATCAAGTTAGTCATTTCCATGACACTTTTATTTGTTTCGTTTTTCTCTCTTGGGTGTGACATCGTAGGATCTATATCGTGTTGACAATAGAATCAAAACTTCTTTTAATTCTATAAATTATAAGCGGCACCTAGCAATATGCATTATAATTACTCAACAGATAAAGATGATATGAACCAATCAACATCACGATCCTAAAGCAATATTTAATTGCTTGTGTCAATTCACGTGTCACATGATATCGGGAATAAATCCAAGGCAGGAGAGTGTCATCCTTGCAAATTTATTATTTTCTTGATTCCAAGTAATTCAGTAAATAATGATCAAACTCATTGATCATAATTGCATGCATAATTTATTACTCCATTAAGGGGTCCGAAGATATCATCACTCACATATGAAATATGAGAGACACTGGTATTCTTGATAAATATCTTTTCCTCCGCACAAGACACACATATTGAGATATTATCTGTATAGCTGCCAGTTACGGTCAGCGTTGGATAACACCTACAGATACATGTATCTCATGTAGGAAAAATAATCATCTCATACCAAAGAATTCAAGACACAAATGAAACATTAATGACACTAACACAATCCATGTTATGTTTCATTCTTGGGTCATGTCCAATCCCCTGATCTCCATCAGGTATTTATGTGATTAAATTGGTAGCTCCTTACCATATGATCCGTAGAACATGATCATCATTTAATCCACATACTAATCTCGTACCGGTAAATAGTGTTCCTTTTTAATTACCAAGATTAGAGACATTTAGAGTATTCGTCATATTATTATTATAGAGTTCTACATTTCAAGTCCTCAACTCGAAAAATCCATAATGTTATTAAATACTCAAGGAACAAAATAATTATTTCATTTCATGAACAAAACATAGAATACATCCATAAATGGTTGGCTTCTATATCATAACACTAACAAATAGCTCGGGACTCGGACCTCTTCAAGGGGCCAGCCCGAGACCATGCCTCTCAGGCGAGCCGCTAATCGACAGGCTCGAAGACTGAGCCGGGACTCGGACCCCTTCAGGGGGCCAGCCCGAGATCAAACAAAGCAAGGCTCGAAGCCCAAAGGCCGAACGGCTGAAAGTGGGCCGGCATTAAAGCCTTACCGATCGGCTTAAAAACAACTTGGCAGTGAAGTCTAGCTGGGATATCAACTTCTCGTCACCGCCAATTATGCGAGTGTCACCGCCTATTATGCGGGCGCCCCAGTTACTATGCGGAACACCGTTACTGTCACTGACAGGATGCCGTAACAGTAAAATGCCCCCCTATTTAAGGCGCAGATCTTCCCAGAAAATGGGATCGCATTTATTACTAATCAGAGGTATCTGAAGGGTTAGAGCGCTGATACCTCACCACCTCCACGCGTGTTCACAGTCTCGGCCCGTTTGACTCGAAACGGGACGAGCCCAATTTTCAGGACCCAGTTCCCTTACGGCCTGCTCCCCCGGGACGGGACGTATCACTTTTAGCAATTAGTTATATTTTTTATATATATGATATTTTTTTGTCAGTAGAATACGCAAAATCTATGTAATCAATTATCTAAAGAAGTTACACGTTCAACGAATTTTAAGTTATGATGATTAATTATATATTAAAAATGTTATATCTCAACAACTATCAATTAAGTTAAAAATGTAGACAAAATCTGATAAACTTGATTCGTATGCATTTCTAATGCTGGATGGCTGGAGCAATCCCTATACAACAAAATTAAATAAGAGTTGGGTTACAATGTTTCATTGTTTTTGTACTCCATTTATGTCCCATATTCTTATTTTTATTTTTATAGTTCAAATAATTGATTCGAACCGTTGAACAAGATTTCTATAATAAAATGTGTTTAGAGATCAAATTTTAAATTTTTTGGAAATTTTTTACTAATTTTTAGATTAGTGCAAAATTAGAAGATTCTGGACTATTCAAAAACAATAATTTTGTACATATCTAAAAAAGTAGTAAAAAAAATCTATAAAATTGGGTCTCTAAGCACATTTTAATACGAAGATCATGTCGAGCGGTCCGGATCTACTGTTTGAAGTTTGAAAATGAAAATAAGGATGTGGAGGCCGTGGGAGCATGATTGGAACACAAAATTAATGGGGTATTTTAACCCTACTCATTGGTCCATAATCTTCTGATTTTGTACTCTATCTAAAAATTAGTAAAAACTTTCTGAAAATTATAAAATTTGGTCTATAAGCACATTTTAATACGAAGATCATGTTTAGCCGTCCAAATCGACTGTTTGAATTTTGAAAACGAAGATAAAAATGCTGAAGCATGATTGGGACACAAAAATAATATAGTATTTTAACCCTACTCGTTAATTAAATAGTTTTAACCGGATGTTAAAAATGAGGTATTAATAAAATAAAAAAATAGAATCCTTGCATATATTGTAGACAAAACGGAAATCACAAAACCCGGTAATTCCGTAAGATTAAAAAGGACAAATTAGAAAGCTTTTTAGGGTTTTAGACTGCAAAGTCTAAACACAAGTCAAACAATGACGTCTCAGGCGTCGTGCGTCTTTAATTCTTAACATCTCGCCGAATTCGTATTCTCTGCATTAACTCAAAAGGAATCTTTTGAGTTAGTGCTTCTCGACCATCCAATCTGTGTTAAGGTTTGTGCGGACTAGATCTGCACTATTATTAAAGGGTCTCATATGTTATAGACATAAATCGGATTGGACGGTTGAAATTCATTTAACTCAAAACATTCACTTTTGAGTTAACGCAGAGGATATGCATTCCATGTCGCCTGGGGTATGGAGTATGGACTGTGGCTGATGACTAGTAAAAAGCGAAAAAAATCAAAGAAAGAAACGCGTGAAAGCTATGTATCAATGTATGCCTCCACGACGAAAGTGACCTAGTCGCAGTAGCGGCACTATCAGACACGCTTCAAGTTCTTTCCATAATAAGTGGAATTCATATTACTTGAGCTACCTCAAAAATAGACACGCTTCAAGTTCTTTCCATAATTAGTGGAATTCATATTATTTGAGGTACCTATATGTTTTAGTTTAAATCTGGTCCATTTCGTGTACAATCCAAGTTTGTAAATTTTACACTAAACCCTTCTAAACCTGATCAGTTAATTTGAAAATGGGCTACTAATGGAACTTTTTCAGTTAGGTCCCTTTATACTTGAATGGACTTTGGGGATGCATAATTACAATTATATTACAATATGGAAAACCAAAATTTCCCTCCAAATACTTTTTTTCTTTGACTGATTAGGAAAAATAAAGTGCTAACTAAGCAAAACTTAGCTAAAAGGGGATGGATGGGTGATATAGCTTGCCCATTACTATAGCTGGACGTTATGGACCATAACGTCCAGCTACAGTGTTTTTTGTTAATTAGAGATCATTAGCGATCAGATTAACTGGACGTTATCGACCATAACGTTCAGTTACAGTGCCCTGGACGTTATGGACCATCACGTTTTTGCTACATCTCGAATTCCAGCAAAAACGTTCTTCAATGTCGATATTTTTTTATTTTATTTTCTATTAATAAAAATTTCGGTCTCTTCGTTACTTGCTCTTTTACATCTCAAATTTGGTTTTGGATTGCACGTTTTAACAACTTTCAGTTTAATTGTGTTCCAATTGATGACTAATGGTTTTTAGATGCATCCATTCCACTAAAGGATAGGATGTTTTATCGAACTTATTAGGGTTATCGTTCTTTGGACAATGTGGTTAGAGAGAAATTCTCTATGTTTTAACAAAACTGACAGATTCAATATTAAAGGTGATGCTTCCAAAATAATTTCTTTTAACTAGTTTTTGGTGCAAAACAAATAATGATAATTCTCTTTTTTAACTCTCTTTAATTTTGCCTCTTGATACAACCAATTTTCATATGAGGTATGTTTGGTTGGGTTGAGAATATGCTATTTTTGAGGTTAGGCTATTCGGAATAGCCTATTCGGTGTTTGGTTAATTTAGAATAGCTAGAATAGGAATTAAAACTTTTTGTCTTATTAGAATAGACTATTCCTAAAAATTTTGAGATTTGACTATTTTAATATGACAAACAATAGTTATTCTTGATTTGACTATTCTAACTATTCTAATTTTGCAACCAAAGGTAGAGGAGGAACAACAAGGGGAAGAGATAGGAGAGGCAGAGGCCTCCTCCCCCCCTCCTCCTTATGGGTCCAATAATATTATTTATAATAAGAAATTAATGATAAAGTAAACGCTCCATGTCTCCATGACAGTCTTCAAATCTTTATGCTCAGAATGATGCATCTGTTGTTTTACGTTATCTCTTCTTTACTGGTGTAAAATCATGTACGGAGCAAGTACAGGTCAAATTTCTCTCCTACAAATAAGCATTTGTTGTTTATGGGGAATGAGCAATATAAATTAGAAATCCCAGAGACTAATATACACATCAAATTGAAGAACAAAAAACCTTATTTTTACGGCAATAAATCTCCAATTAAGTTTGAAAACAACACTACTGTGATCAATTATCCTTCTCTAAACAAGGCCCTATTGAGAGAGAGGGAGAAAGATTTGGTACTATGTAACTTTTGTAACTATGGTAGCCTGGGGGAAAATGATACATGACAGTTTCATCCATATATTAGGTCTAGTGTCAAAATTAACAAGAAAATGGAAAATATCAACTGCAGCGAAGTAGACAATCATGGTTTTTCGAGGAGCTTGAATAGGTCATCAGCATTCTTTTCTGCTTTGATATTTGATGCATCATCATCATCATCATCATCATTGTCATCATAATCATGAACTTGTGGAGAAGCAGTGCTAGAAAGAGCACGGGAGGCCTTTTCCCTTAGCTCTTTGTAAAGCCGATTTGCTTCAGTAAGCTCCTCTAGTGCAACAGGTCCATGGCTCGACCATGCATCAATCACTTGCTTCTGAAAATTTATTGCAAGTGGATAGCTGCATAATAAAAAAAATGAAGAATTAAAACTGAGTTTAACACCGAAAAGAAGAATAGCAATGCTTCTATGAAATGTAGAAAGATAAAACCGGACAATTCAGAGGAAAACATACACAGATTTCACATAATCAAATATCAATTTTCTACACGATAAAATAAGCAAGAACAAAATGTACAATTATTTTCCTTTTACATGGTAAAATACCATCTTGCTACAGCCCCTTGCCCAGCAGCCTGTAAAGACTAAATTTGGAGCTTGATTTCCAAGTAAATATTACCCTTCTGTGCACAAATTAAGTCTCTGGAACCTATTAGGTTTGACCCAACAATTCAATTTTTCATCATATAATTTGGTTCGGTTTTGAACCAAGTGCCTAACCATGGTACTTGGGAAACTCAAATAATGTAATCCATACCAAATGATGGCATTAGAGATGGGGAAAAAGAGAGAGAGAGAGAGAGAATACCTTTCCATGGCACTATAGGCATTGGCAAGACTCTGACAGGTCCCAATAGTATCAGCATGGTGGGGCCCAAGGGAGACCTCCATTACATCCTTGGCCTGTGCGAACATCTGTGCGGCTGTCTGGGGACGTTCGAGCTCCATGTAAGCTGCACCCAGATTGTTGTAGATGTACCCCACCCCAAAATGCTTTGGGCCGAAGCTCTCCTTCATTCTCTCTACCGCACTCTCCAGGTATCCTACAGCCTCTGATACCTTACCTGGTATACAAAATTTAAAAATATGCATATTAGCTCCAGGAACCTTAAAAATTGACAAAGTTAATAAAAACATACACTGTTATTAATTGTTCGTTCCAATATCAATTCTAATATCAGAATGCGATTTTAATTTTAGCAACCTAAAACTAAATGGTACTTATCCAGGCTCCATTTATAAAATACCAAACTCGGGACAACAGGGCAATATAATGGTTAATTGTTAATTAAAACTGGATTTAGTTGGAAAGTGGGCAAGTGGGCTGCATAAATGCTTCAGCCCAGAACTTTTCTTCATCCTCTACTTCAATCTATAGTAATGGTACCCCTACTAACATGTAGCAGCAATCCTCAAAGTAATTTTAAGTTTGATGCCCAAAATTTTTTTTTATGCACAATACCATTTAAAATATGTCACAACTGTTCGATAAGTCCTAATTTATTTTAGTCACTCAACTTTATAACTTGGGAGAAACACAAAATTGATTTGAATACGCATTACTCAAATTAAAAATTTAAATCAAGTCCTGCACCTAATGAAATCAGCACTTGAATATGTGTATGTGTCGTTAAATTGTCAAGAAATTTCATCTCCTCGGTCTAAATAATTGGAAAATGCTACAGATATAAATTAAAATCATGGTAATTTACAAAACTAAATATGAATTTGGCACAGTACCCATAATTAGATTAAATTACCTGTGAGTAGCAGCAACCATCCGACCTTGGCCGAGACATTGCACTCGAGGTGTTGCTGACATGGCAATGTTTCAATTATTTCAAGACTCCTCTTCAGTATATTTATAGCCTTATCAAACTCATTTGAGTCTTCATATATAGATGCTATTTCTACATAGGCATCAGACACACTCTCCGGTGACTCATGCTCCTTCTCCTCAAGAATTTTTTGAGCAGCTTCTAGACATCTCTTTGATTCGGCAGAGGCATTTCCTTCGCTAGACAAGGCCTTGGCCATGGAGATATACACCACGGCACGGGTCTCACTACCCTCCTCAGTCTTGTCCACGGCGCTTCTTAGGGTTTGAATTGCCGCCTCATACTTCCCTAGAGAGATCTGAATATTAGCAGCATCGATTTCTGCACTGAGGAGGTCAGAGCCCATGCCCCACCTTTTTAACACCTTTTGTGATTGTTTGTTCTCTTCTAGTGCTTTATCGTGCTTCTCTAATCCGGTATAAATCACACCTAGTAACCTTCGGTCATGTGCCACCTCGACCGAATTTTGACCTAATTTTCCCCGATGAATCTCTAGTGCTTTTAAACAGAGAGGCAAGGCCTCCTTGAAATTTAACACAGCAGCATAAGCCTCAGCTAAATCCCGGTAACCTATACCCAATTCACGACTATTCGGTTCATACATTGATTCCTTGATCTCTAAACATTTCCTTAGGTTGATTAATGCCTCTTCTCGCCTTCCAATGGCAGTTTTTGTATTAGCTAACTGGAGATTTACAGCGTGACTCACTGGCCTTATGTCAAAACTTTCATTTCCATCCCTTTCCAGTGCCGAAATAATACGATTTGCCTGGTTAAAAAATCCCAAGCTATCATTGAACCGGTTCAGGTTGTAACAAGCCGACCCAACTAGGTGAAGTGCCATGGCAACTGAAATCGAGTTCTTTTCACCAATCTGAAGGATTTTAAGAGCTCTCATAGCAAAATCCAGAACTTGTTCATGGTCTTCGTACCCAATCGAGTCAAGGTGTTGACCTACCTTGAGGCAAGCGAGGCCGAGCATTTTGTCGAACGGGTCAAGTGTTGTCTCGAGTTCCTTGAAAGAGGATATAATCTCTTCGGTTGATGTGGCGTTCTCGAATCTCTCTTCTATGTTGGATTTCTCCTTGAGCTTTCTCTGTCGGGGGTTGAGAACTGGAGGTAGAGGGCTGGGATCGGAATGGAGAGAACGAGAGGGGCATTTTGGGAAGTGGGGAAGAGATGGGACTTGGGGACCGGGGGGTTTGAGGAGGGTTTTGGGAAAGAGCCTGGATTTGAGGATCGTGGAGAGGAAACCTGAAGCTCTTCTCATGGCGAAAAGAGGGGAGAAGGGCTTTGAGCATAAACCCTACTGAGAGATTCTTTACTGAACGAGACAGACGGTCTGAGAGGTCGGGACTTCGAAGACGTGCGTACGAATCTTGATGCGCATCAAATGATTGTCTGATCCGTATCAAGATTCGCTCGGTCAACTTTAAATCAACTGCGCACGCATGTTGATGAGAATCGGACGGCTTCGACCAGACATCGGATCGCCTCCTCTTTTGTGACTTTTGTGAGACAAATGAGGGCCATGATCTCAGGCCCAAAAAATTGCTTCGGCCAATCGTTTGAAGACTATTAATTTTTTGGGTTGGGCTCTAGACCCAACAAAACCTAATATTGTAATGTAACATTTTATTTAACAAAGGAACTTACAATAAACGGAGATACCAATTTCCCTTATTTACTTCATTATATGGCATTCTTGTTCTAGGTTAATAATTCATCTGTTCAATCAACTTCTTTGAGATCACTAATTCAGTTTTCACTTTTTTTTTTGAGAGAGATGATATATTCATTAGTTTTCTTTACATTGTATTTCTACTATTTGAGATACTAATTCAAGTCACTTTTAGTTTTGTATCATAGGAATGATTGAAAGAAGTAAACTTTCGACCTTTTTTTTTTTTCCAGAAATTGCATCACATTTAAAATTACATATATGCAGCCTTTGATCACATTTAATCGCCAAACTCCGCATCAATTCCATTTGAAAATGTTCCATATGTTTTGGAAAAGAGTAAGACTGTGGTAATATGCAATGTATTTGGAGATTAAATTTTACATTTTTCAAAATTTCTTATTATTTTTTTAGATTGGTAGAAAATCACTGCTTTTGGATGATTCAAACTTTTCAGATCAAGTTATTTTCTACCGATCTAAAATAATAGTAAAAAGTTTCTGAAAAATATAAAATTTGATCTTTAGATACATTTTATATGAAGACCATACTCAATAATTCATATCGACTATTTAAAATTAAAAAATTAAAAAAATGAAGATATGAATTTATAATATGTGATCCGTAATATACAAATTACCATATCTCACTTTTTTAGAATTCTTTTTTATTGATATGATAACAAACATTTATCCACAACTAAAGTCTATGTTCATGTTCCGCCTTCTTCGCCATTCTTCAGATCACCAGCTTAGAAATTTCAACTGTCTTGTGCCGATCTGATGATGTCTTCATCAGTTCTTCCTTTTGGGGGTTTCTCTCTGTATTTTGAACGGTCTTTGATTTGTATTTCTGGGGTCTATTTATTTTTTTATTAAATGAATGATACTTGGCCATTATTTATTTTTATTTATTTCAAAGTAAAACTTAGACCTTACTGAGAACCAACATTTGATCTAGTGGCAAAGGTAATGCTCTCCGTGTAGGCAAGAGCGGACGAAAGATTTCTGCCAGGAGGAGCAGAAATTGAGTTCAAATAGCTTATTGGGTTCAAACCTATTAACTAATTACAATCAACATAATTTTTTTTTTTTGCTTTCCACAATCAACATAATATAAAACAATAAAAGTAGTATACTCTTACATAATAAAAAAATAAAAAAATAATATCATTTTACATATTTAAAAACAACAAAGTTGGTCTAGATTTGTAAATTTCTATAATTTTTTTATAAAAACAACAAAATTTCTCATTAACAGTGCTTTTGAACTAATGACTTTCCAGTTTCAGAAAGAGGTAAAATAATTTCTAGAAAGAAGCAAAGTGGTACCGAATATGTATTTTTTCATTGAATTTCAAAATGCAACTGCCCCTCCGCCTGGCTCAAAAAGTTGGATGGCTTGCTTAAAAAAAAAAAACTTAGACCTTACTGATGCCAAAGTTAGGTATACACATGATTCGTCAAGTTAAGAATATAGGTATACTTCAATTGATGCCTTTTGTAACAGCAGCATGGCTTTATCATTGTAGTACATCATGACAGCCATTTCACCAAAGAAAGAGGGAATGAAAAAAGTTGAAAGCTACCTTCTACCAAGTAATGCGTAATTTCGGGAGTTCCTTTCCAACAAACGTTAACAGATTGAGATTTAAGTTAGTTTTTCATGCAATTTGCTAAAATAGAAAGCCCAAATTTACTTTTATTGTTCTGTTATAAAGATGCAATTTATAATTCCAAACCAATAACTATAATATTCAATAATATAAAAGTGAAGATTTTGCTATTATTGACTTGTTTCATTTATGAAACTTACAGTGTTCTCAATTAAATCGCCTATACCGAAGTACTTCACAATAAAGAATTAAAAATAAAATTAAAATCACTTAGGACTTATATCTTTCAGCCTACATACATAAATCTTTTTATACATATAATATACCGTTAGAGAAGCATGATTCAAATTGCTGCATCTCATTTTCCGGTAAAACCACTCCAATCTCGATTCCGCCCTTTCCATCCCGACTCTCCGCAAGTGAAACCGTCCCCGGTGTATGCCCGATTGACAGTAACTCCACTTTCGTGGGCCGGCCCCACCCGAAATCGACATCATAAACCCTATATCGCGGCGAACCACCGACTGACATTGGTCGGTTTGGTACAAGTGACAATATTTTTCTAAACCATCCTTCAGCCCCTTGTAGCACCCCTTCATCTAGCCCTTTTATTGCTTTTCCAATTGCCATAGCTGCTGTAAATACACCTCCCTGCAAATGCAGTTCCTGCAAGCTGGCCTCCACAAAGCACGGCCGCAGACAATTACCGAAATACCCTGCCGGGATCGGTGGTTGTAGCCGGTACCTACAGTCCACAGAGAATAACAAATGCGCACTTTTCTCTGTGATAATATTGTCAGTGATGGTTTCCTGGGATTTTATGAGGCAAACCCATGCGTATGCACATGCAACTGTAAAAGATGAACAATGCAACGGTGGGCCATCTGATTTGGCAATTAGGCCTTCTTTCAGTGCATCAATCTGCTCACGTGTTAACACAAATGTAGAAATCAACGGTCGAGATTGGTTGAGAGGAGAAGGACACTCCGACGCTGGAGGCGGCCCTTTTGACAGTATTTCCTTCATTTCAGATAGTGTCTTGGAGTAGAGATGATTTGGGTCGGATATTATTGCCCGATCAAATAATGGAGGAGGTAATCCAATTGCTTTAACGGGTTCAATCTGGCAAGAGGAAGCCCATGACTTGACAAAATGCATGAAGCTAGAATCATCACAGGCAACATGGTGCATAGAAACTCCAATGCAAATTCCTTTTCCTGGAAAGACAGTTACTTGAATTGCGGTAAGCGGGATTGTTCCATCATTTGCACGTGGAAGTTGCGGCACTAGCGAGTACAATTCGGTGAAATCTTTCATTTCATTTCCAGTAATCTTGTCAAAGTTTGATGAACTCTCGGCCAGAGAGAACGGAATAGTATTATTCGCGCAGAAGTAGAATTCAAATTGGTTGTCGGGTGACGTTTCCGGGCAGGGACGGACCAGGCCTGCTAACGGGTAGAATTGTTGAAGGGTTTCAGAAAGAGATGATTGTAAGGCGGGAATGTGAGTGGACTTGAAATCGACGGTCGAGATCGGGAGAGAGAAGAAGAAAAGCCGTTCGACCGGCCCGGTGAAGAGCCATGCCACGTCGAAGAAGGAAAGCTGTATAGACGACGAGTCCGGTACAGAGCCAGGTGGCTGGGAGACATGAAATTGATCAATGATTTTGGTTTTGGTTGATGAATTGGATGCCATGAATTACTTGTGTGTTTGAGGGAGGAATGGATCTTGGTACTGTGATTAAGAAATGGAAACAGATCTAGGGAAGAAGAGAGGGTTGAATAATTGCATGTTATAATGTATTTTTATGTAGTAGGGTTTGGTTGGACTTTGGATATTAGTTATGATTGGATTGGGATGGGGGTAGGAGAAGAGAATAGAAAGCCGTTAATGGTGGGGTTGGTTTGGTGAGCATAATGATTTTGCTTTTTCATTTGTTTTTAAATTAGGTTAAGTGGAAGGGTTAGATGGTTTTATGCTAATAATTTGGAGGTATATTTTAATGCATTTTGTACTCCTGCAATTTTTTAAGTTATTTATGAATCTGATGTTTAATTTGAGGAATATCTCATTTATTTTTCTTAAATTCAAGGTTAGCAAAATATGGAACTTAAATTCCTGGTTTGTTTATTCTTTTCCTCAAAAAATAAACATAAAAAAACCATGAATTTAAGTTCCATGTTAGTTGCTGTCAAACTAAGGTCGCTACAATAAGAAGAAACAACATGTCAAATCTTCATGGGCCTATTTACAGAAGACAAAACTATTTAAATTATGGGAAAGCCCCAATTGGCCTATTAGATACATTTCGGCTAAATCTTGATTTTAGGCCCAAATTGATAAAATGCTCCCGTCACCGAATTCCAAAATTATATGATTTGACATAGGCTGCAAAGAAACCTGTCCCTTGAATTTAATGCATCTTCAAATTGACGTGTAGTGTAGTGAAATTGACAGGAGCAAATCAGATGATCACCTGTACCTCATTTTTTTAGTTTGAATCCGTTCGTTATATACTAATATGAATCTTAAAGGTATTTAGTGCATTACAGGTTTGGACCGTATTGATTCAAATTCAGATCGGACGGTTTGAATTGAAACTGAAACGATGCATTACCTTAGAGGATCCGGACTCTCTTTTGTCTTGGGTCCATCTTTATTTTTTGTCCTATATTGGTATCCAGATTACGGGTGAGTAAATTGCTCATAATTTGTGACTCGTTCATAACTCGCTCGCTAAAAGCTCACTAATAACCCGCTCACTAAAAGCTCATTAATAACTCGCTCATTATCAACTCGCTTACAACTCACGCGTTAACTTAATGAGCCGAATATGAGCATACCCCAACTCGCACATAACTCGCTCATTAAAAATTTAGTTACATGAAATCATGCCACATCCAATACCCTTGAAATCCAAATAAATCACAAAAGTCGGTTTTGTCGCCCAAATAAATCACGAAATTGCTTTCTGATTTTTCTAGCATTTGTAAGCTAACAAATGACAAAAAGATACAACATGATTTAATAGTAAATTTCTGATTTTTCTTTCTGGTTGGTTGGCATGGTTTAACGATACTAAAATTTATTTGTTTTGTTAATTCAAGATTGACTAAATTTCTAACCAATTTATTTATTTTTGTTTAATAGTAAATTTCTATCATTGTTAAAGATGCATTTTTATTATTGTTTTGATAATGCAAATTTGCAGGTATGTGACAAGGAGATAACTGTGAGTATGTGACATGTAAGGCCGTGAGAACCGACAAGAAGATAGTTGTTTGATTTTGTTAAATTTGCTGATGGACAATTTTTTTGTTAAATTATGTAATGTTTAATTAGGTTAGATTATGACAATTTGTTAAATTCTATAAATGAAAATTAGTTTTTGAATGATGTATCTTAAACAAAAAACTCAAAACAAAATTCAAATTGCCTACAAACTTGATTTCTTAACGAGCAGCTTAATAAGCATGAGTCAACTCGAGCATTTAACGAGCCGAGCATGAGCACAACTGTCAACTCGGTATTGTCTTCTCAACTCGAGTCGACTCGCTCATTAAGCTCATGAGCTGAGCATGAGCATACCCCAACTCGCTCAAACTCGCTCATTAATCACCCCTAATCCAGATAGTTAGGATGAACTTCTTTTTGCGTACATGCCAAATCTTGTTGGGTTGTTCAGCAACAACGGATTAAGCCTCCTTAAGATTTAATCTGTTTTTTTTAGCTTCCTTAGTTGCTTAATTCTGCCGAACACCGATTCCTTAGCACGGATGAAGATCGCCTCCTTTAGCCTTATTTTGCCCGGATCTTAATCCTCTGCTCAGACCTTAAGTTATCTCTACACATTCCTTTAGTTTCCTTAGCTTTCACCCACGGATTAAGACAACCGAACATCGGTTTCTTAGCGCTCCTTAAGCTATTAATCCTCTACTCTTAATCCCTTGTTGCCGAATGACCCCGTTAGGAAAAAGAAATATATTTTGTAAATATATTGTGTTGATAAATTTTATGAAATATTAAAAAGGTCAAAATAAATTCAGTAATAATAAATTGACTTGACAGTTAGGATGATCATAAAAAATAATTTCTAATTTCTAATTTTGAAATCAATATTTGAAATGTAATCTATACTGTATTTAAAGAAAAAAAATATGGATTTGTAATTATAAATGTTTGTCAAATAATTTAAAATTTGCAACAATCTATATTATATCAAATGACACTCAGTATACAATCAATCTACAAAACAAATAATATATATTTTTTATACTTTTTATATATTAAAAAAATTATTTGATATGACAAATATTGTCTAAATGACAGATTAGCCCAGTGTTAATTATTTCTAATTCTAAAAAGAAAAAATCGGTGCGTTCTGTATATTCATTTATATATGCGTTTAATATGTTTATTATATATCTACTCTGATAGCGATTGCTTTGCATATTTAATAATATATTTAGTTTTAACATATTTTTCAGATGGGCAACTCCATTATTGAAATGACATCTTTTCGTTCTTTGACGATTAGACTATAAATTTTAATTTTAATGAATGCGAAGTGTGTTTATATTTTTTTAATGGATTATTATTTTTCCTTTTCGTTGATAAATTATAATTAATTTAATACAATTTAGTAAGCAAAAACCAATCACTTCAGACTTTGCTCCACAATATCTTCATTAAAGAAAATTTGAGTAAGGTCGAGAATTAAGCTACCTAACTATTTAATATTTATAAGATATTTTTTCATTCGGATTTCGAATCTGTAATCTCTTACATGTCTTCATTAAAAATAATGAAAGGAGTCGGAAGATAGCGAGAGCGTGACTACATCTGACAGATGTTGATTACTTGCTTGAAGCAGAACCGAAAATTTTGAGAAGTAGCGAAGAAAAGCTGTGTATATAAACTTAGCAAATTTGTTCACTCCAATTTTAAATGTAGAGGACGTGAATTCTCTCACGTCTCTCCTCTTTTTTTTTTCCCCGTCTCTTTCCATTAGTTGCACAACTGTTTGTGAAGCACATCTCCCACTCTAACTCATTTTGGCACTTTGGCATTGTGATCCATGAATTCCACCGACAGCACATCCCAACCTATTATTATTATTATTATTATTATTATCATGGGTCCGGCTAGTTGGATCAAGCAAACACGAGTTTAGTTTTAAATTAAAAAGTGTTGACCCAGTTAAACGGTTGAACCTCATCCATTACTGCCTCGAATTTGGTAGCTACCAGACCATAATTGCTTCGTTGTGTTTAAATACTAAGACCATGAGAAATTAAAGGGGGAATTTTAGTTATAATCTTTAAAAATCTTTAAATTAAGTATTCGTTCCTCTGAAATTTATAATATCGTATTTAACCCTTGTAAATTTCAAAAATTAACAAATTAGTTCAATATATTTTTTTATTATTAAAACTCATTTTAAATTTATAAAGATCTTATTTTATTCTTCATTAAAAAATAAAAATAAAATAAAAGTATGTAATCAATGTAAGAGAAATATTTAGTCTTCCAACTTGTCGGTTTTCGGAAGTAAATAATTTATTTCTCTACTTGTGACGCACATGATCCTTTACAGAAGCTTTATCAGCGCATCTCTTTATCTAAGGATCAAGTCCACGTGCATATGCGTCAGGGTTTTGAGAAGGAGCAGATGATTTTGTTAAGGAAAAATATATCATGATTCTTATAATTAATTCATATAATTAAAATCCTAACTAAATAGCAATCCTATTGAAAGAAATAGCTACTATAATTTGGAAGGAGCTGGGTTTTTGAAATTATATTAGCTATTAAACTATGTCGTGTTCAAAATTATTATATGGGACCGAGTCCCAGTTTTTGAAATCTTTTGTTTCAAAATTAAAATCCTAACTAAATAGCTAATATAATTTTTTTTGTTGATCTTCATCACTAGCATTAATTTCCTTTGACAAAACCAAGGTGCTGAAAACTGAGCATCCTAATTAAGTTGCCTAAATATAAACAATGTGAATTTTAGCGATGATTTAACTTCTTAAATTCTTATTTTAGTGGAGAAAATATTAGATTTAATATTATGATATGACTTGTGTGCTGATTGTTTTTTGTTGTTGAATATCCTTGACCTACAGTCTACACAAATTAATTGAAATATCATCTTTGCTGTAAACCCATGTGATAGATGACAAATGCTAACCGATGTAGATCCTCTATCTATATAATTTTAGCATAGTCATTTATTAATTGTTTTGATCTTGTATGTAAAAGGAATTCAAAATGTTTTAAATTTTGATGTGCATGCAGTGATCATAAGTTCAAAACAACAATCACGATTAACAATTCAAATTTGTTATTTAGACATTTAGTTGAAATGCTACTAGTGAAAATGTTGACATAGCAATTTAAAAAATGACAGAGGAGAGCGGGTCAATCAACCGCACTTTAATTAATAACTTTGTCGATGTTTGTGTAAATTTTAATAAAATATACTGTACATTTTTAATCTGATGTGCATTTGATCTTATCGATGGATGACTTTTAGCTTTATCACTGGACCTCTCCATTTCTTTCTTGGGGTGATAGAAAAAATGTATACTAATTGGTACCGATTGCTTTAACTAGATCTGCTTTTAGATTTCCTTTTTCTTTCTTAAATTGTGCTTTTCATTAATTTTTTTTTGTTCTATGATCAGTCATGTTATTATTAAGAAAGGTGCATTTTTGCGGGGCCACATCAATTAAGCTTTTGAGTATTACATTATTGCCGAAATTGCTCAACTTTTTTTTGTTACATCTAGTACTTTCTCTTTTCATTCAGCCAGGGGACCAAGTAGAAAGCAAAGTTGTACGAGTAAATATATTGACAGAACAGTTTTTGTTTCATGCGTTGCATGGATAATAGAGTCAAATCAATACTTCATATGACTCGTGCACTGTATGAAGGAAAAATTGCTTTATCAATATATTTATCAAGTTGTATTGCTCAAGCAATTGATACAAGAAATTTAATAATTTTGGTGAAGACTGATAACTGAACTTCTCAATATATCTCAAAGAGTGAGTCTATGGTACTATGCATAGCACGGATTGGTCCGTACTACGGATCAATATTTTCGTTTTCAAAATTCTAACAGTCGATCCGAACCGTTCAACATGATTTCCATATGAGAATATATACTTGGAGTAGAACTAGGGTGCTCTCGAGTTCACCAAGCCCTTGGTGAACTCAAGTCCAAAACTCATCGGATCGGCTTCAAATGACGAATCCGACCGTTGAAACCCGTCTACCTTACGAGTGATGCGTCTACATGCAAAAATTTTAAATTTTGAAATTAATTTTGCATAGAGTCAAGTGGTCAAAATTAGAAGGTTAATAAATTAATTTTAATGCATTCATTTTTTGACGTTTTTTGACCACTTGACTCTATGCAAAATTAATTTCAAAATTTAAATTTTTTGCATGTAGACGCATCACTAGTAAGGTACACGGGTTTCAACGGTTGGATTCGTCGTTTGAAGCCGATCCGATGAGTTTTGGACTTGAGTTCACCAAGGGCTTGGTGAACTCGAGAGCACCCTAGTTCTACTCTATATACTTGTGGGCTAAATTTTCTATTTTTTAGAATTTTTTTACTATTTTTTTAGATAGGTAGAAAATTACTGTTTTTGGATGGTCCAGAATTTTCAGATCAAGTGATTTTCTACCTATCTTAAAATATAGTAAAAAAATTGAAAAAATATAAAATTTAGTCTACAAGTACATATTCATGTGGGGATCACGTTAAACGGTTCGGACCGACCATTAGAATTTTCAAAATGAAAATATGACTCCGTAGTACGGACTAATCCGTGCTATGCATAGTACTATAGACTCAAAATATGTGCCAAATTTAAAATAAGGGGATCTTTTTAGACGCACAGAACAGAGAATGTGTTGCTTTGAGATTCGTGCTTTCAAAATCTGAACAGTCCGGAATTTTCCAAAATCAACTCAAATTTTGAGATATCTCAGGAGACGTGAATTCCAGTGACGCACGTGAAATTTTAAATAAATAGTGGGATTTAGAAGGAATTAATAATGTTACAAAATTAAAAAATTGGCCTAATTAGTTGATCAGGGGGCTAGCTAGCTGTTAAATAATTTATCGCATGTAATTAAAGATCTAACCTACAAATTAATTAATAAGCTATGTATGATAAAGTCATAACCTACAACGAAACCGCGTATCTAATTTGGTAGCGTTGCATAGGCCACATCCCAATGTTAATCCGCGTAGTCTCTTCAAATCCGCTACTAAGATTAACAGTGATTATTTATTTAAGTTGCTCTAATAAATACACGTTGAAGTTCTTTAAAGACATTTTTTTTTGCTAAAAAGGAAAAAAAAATATTTCATATAGGGGGATGATTTATTTTTCCATTGCATTATTTTGTGACACGGCGAGTTCAATGGTGTAGTCATCTGCAAAATTTTGTGAAAAAAATAAAATAAAATCAAGGTTTTTGAGCGCTGCATGTAAAATTTGATTATTTTTTTTTCTTTTGTTTACTGTTGGAGAAGGAAGGTGCGTCAAAAAAAAAATAGAAAGTGCACGTGAGGTTTAATGGGATAGTTAAATTTTTCTCCTCCTTTTTTTCTTTGAAGGTATGGAATTGGATCTATGATATTGCGACACAGAAGATCCAAGGCACTAGATATTTGGAAGGATTGATCAGAAAAGATCTCATAGCTGGCGCTATTAACTCTGATGGCTCTAATCAGGCATTAGAGGTATCAATGGGTACGGTACGGGTCGGGTGGATGCATTTTCATACCCATACCTATTAAAATTGATTTTACTCATACTCTATCCATACCCATTAAAAATTGACCTTACCCTACCCTACTCTTGCCCGTTAATATTATCGGATAACGAAACGATAGTTGATGAATAACGGATATTACTAATATTATAATTAGTTTTATTATATTTTACAAATTAAACATAAACACTCATTCATTTCACCCAATGTAATTACATTTCTAATAAAAAATAAAAATGAATGTGCAATCAATTCTAACTAAATTGTTTTTTTATAAAGGAAAAAAATTCAAACACACGAATACATATTTAGGTGGGTTGAAAATTGAATTGAATATATATTTAGATTTTATAATTATCCTATAGGGTAAAGGGTACGAAATAGTCATTACCCATACCCTTACCCATTTGGTTAACGAATTTTTTTTTTATCCATACCCATACCCAATAAGCAAACGAAAAATAAATCTTACCCATACCCGTCTTATCGAATACGATACGGGTCGGGTAAACGGCTAAAAAGGTACCATTGACACCCTAATAATTTGATTCTCCTATTTTCTTCTTTTTCTGGTCCTTGTTTCTTTCTTTCAAGATTATTACCAAATATTGTATAGGCTGTAGTTTCTTCTATTCTTAGCTCTCTGTGATCTATATATAGCTAGCAAAGCATGGATGTAAAACATAAGTTTAAAATGAAATACAATAAGGGAGGGAGGATTGAGGGAGTGTGGTGTTAGAATTTCTGTGATTGCTTGATTTCAACATATGATAAGTTTACAACCTTATCGTGTACTAATTACCAGTTAGCACCTGAGTCGACATTAAACTAATATATCGTTGAGGAATTAATTTACTTATGATAACTCTAGCCTACATGCAATTATTTACAATACATTTATTTGATATTTTTAAAATATTTTCTAAACTAAAAATTTATATTATAGTATACATTATTTAATGATGTTGAAGCATAAGCTTAGTTTTTAGAATTTTATAAAATATCTATATTCTAGAATGTCGTAAGAAAATATTTTGGAGTTAGAAATGTGTATGGAAATATCTAGAAGAAGTGGTCTAGAGTATTATTGAGAAATATCTAAAAAATAGATAAGAATAGGAGTAGGAAGTATCTAGATATTTTGTATGCATGAGGTGTATGAGAACAAAATCCGCTCTTCTTGGAGAAAATGAGAACCCTTCTCCCTCTCCTACTCTCTCTCTTTATCTATCCTTTCTTTCTCTCTCTCCTTCTCTTTTTTTCTCTCTATCTCTTTCTAAAAGGAGGACTTTCCTTTTCTTAAAGAAAATGAGCAGATTCACATCCAAATGTATAGGTCTAGAAGGTTCTTAGGAGTAGTATGATGTGCCATGTAATTGAGATGCAACAAGCAAATCAAGAAGAAAATAAAACAAACTTTTCAAAAACAATCTTGTCTCTCCTAACATACTACCTCAAACTCAACCACAAAAAAAAAAAAAAAAAATACAATTAGTACGTTATAATTTTCCAACAAAAGATAGGCATGCATTAAATTTAAATTAATGTAATTTTTTTTATTTAGAGAAAGATGGAGGTCTAATCTTTGAAATTCTATTTTCCACAAATGACTTAATTCCATTGAGTTAATACTCGAGTCTCCCACACATATAGCGTTGCCCTTTGTCACAAAATCAAAGGACGGTTCTTAAATCAATATAAACATTGTTTGATCATTCATCAAAAGTCATTAGCCACAATAAATTTTTTAAATTATGTGATAAAAAATTAAACAGTTTTCTAATTAGTCCAAATTTAATATACGTCCTATATATCTAATTAATAAAGAAATCTATTTTTTTTTATAATTAGATATTCAATAAATCTACCTCATAAAAGTTGGATATAGGCTTGAACTACATTTACCTTAAAACCATCCGATTTTTCAATCATTTTACATCTCTACTATATATATATGGAACCCCACCATCTAAATCAAATATTAATTGAACTACACTTAGCAAGTACTTTCTAAGATTAAGAGCTGTTCATCATGGTAAATGCCAAGGACTGGAGATCTCCAATCTCATTGTGACCAGCAAATCTCTTGTTACATTGTACTAATTGATTTGAGATAATTTCATCTTTTAATCCAGTTTCTTGCATCAGTGCTCCCTCATTCGTGTAATAATCCGTAGAATAATGAGGTCTCTTGGTGCAACCTGCTGGTACTGTCTTTTCACTGATATTCTGATTTCTCTGAGACGATTGCACTTCCAAAAGGCCATATGCTATTTGTGCCTTTGTTTGCATGACTTGTGCTTGCAGGATTGCCACCTAGTACAAACAAACGAATAAATTAAAGCTCAGAATTTAAATTGTTTAATCATTTTGAGATCAGCATATAATTACTTGGATATTACTTTATATGATTATCTGAATGTTTTAAACAAGTAGATCACCAAGGTCTACGTATAAAAATGCATCTTCCTGTTTCACTTATTTAAAAAGGGAACAAGATTCATTTTCTAATATTGTCTTTAAGCAAAAAAGCAACAACGATTAATTGTTTCTAATATTATGTAACATTATTAGTCGATTGAAATGTGCACATAGTTACATGCAATATTACATTTACATCAAATGTTGAAATGTGATGTATATCCTTTTGTTTTAATTTGTTATATGAATGGCTTATATCTGAAATCCTTAATAGTAGCATGATATTTTTTTACTAATAATTTGTATATATCCATGCCTGGCGGATTTCAATTCATAAATTAATCATAAACTGTCACAATTTGAGAAAATTAAACCTAATAGCGAGCGCGCGCGCACACACACACACACCTGCTGTTGCAGAGCGAAGATCTGGGCGACGCATCCGTAGACCGGGTCCTTGATCCTGGCCTGAGCCTCATATGCAATTGTGACCACAGCCTCGCACCTGTCAGCCACCGGCAGGTGCATCAAAAGCTTCGACACATTACTCGCACCAAACACCTTATGGATTGCCGCGAACCGCGCTGCACCTTGATCACAACTGAAGTACGGTGCAAAAACACAGTCCGGTACACACCGCCTTCGCAGGAACTTGCATGCACCGCACGGTGAACCGGTCCCGGTTGCCATGTTTTTGCTCATACAAGTTTGAACTGGTCATGTCAAAAGAGAAAGGTATATTGTATATATATATATTTGAAATGAAGGGACAATGAAGCGAGGGTGTATGGTTTGAAGGGAACAAGGGTATTGATGGAGAGTTGAATAAAGGGGAGCCGTGGTTGAAATATATTTTGAAGGTATGTGATTTGAATAATAAGGCGCTTTAACAGATAGTATAAAATAAGGAGATAGATTGAATGAGTGAGTTATGACAATGTATAAACTATAAAGTATGAATTATGCGCCGAACGCCGCACTAAGAGGTAGCTCGTTTTGTTATGCTACTGCTTTTTATTTATTTGTTGGGTATAGTTTAGGTTCCCGTCGCTTGTTGACGGTGATTTTTCTCTTATTATATTATATAGCACATAAAAACAAGCAATTACGAAAATCATGCAATTTTTTATATTTTAAATTGGACTTCATTGTTGTTGCAACTGTTTTTGAAATATTTGGAATTATACTTCATAACAAGAAATATGCATCTACTATGTGAACGAATGCTTAATATCGCATTTAAAAAATAATCGTCTTTCTCTTGCCCTGCTATATTAGGTGCGAGATTATTAAAATTGTCTGAGTTTTATTTATAAAAATTAGACATGTTGAACAAATAATTATTACATTGTTAAAACTGTTATCTCATATGCATTTTATTAGACATAATTAATTATTTAGTGTACATCTAACTTTTAATATATTTATTTAATATTTTGAAAAAATATTTAAATTAAAAAAATGAAAGTTTATAGGTGGAATTTTATATTGTTTAAAATTACACGTATATAAATTTAGAAGTTTCATGTTAAAAAAGCTGGACCCCAATGAACACCAGCTACTTTAAGTCTTCCTCTATAGTCTCCTAATTTCATTATTTTAAAGGAGTAGTTTCGGCCAATTCGTGCAACATCTTTTGTCCTTTAGTACATAATCTTTTGCTTCAAATAATTAATACTCAAACCTAATCTGTTAAGTTTAATTGACACCAACGCCATCTTAGTGTACGGCTGTATATATCATGTAGCCATGCATTATTCATGGGCTGCCAATTTATTTATTTTCCCGGCTGTCAGGGTATGCCATATTGCCAACAACTTCAAAAAAAAAAAAAATTTAACCTAATCTGTTAGAGAGTAGTAGCACTGCTACTGAGTACATATATACAATAATTCCGAAATCTCGTGCACCCAATTCCCCACAAATCCGGGTGTGGCTCCTCCCTCGTACACAAAATGTTTATATAAAGAATTTAAATTCTAGACTGTTATTATCAAATTGCAAGATTCAACTGGATATGGTTTTTTACCGTGTTCTAAATAGCACGCTATAGCATTTGTAGACCTTAAACGCTAAAATATGAGATAAAAGTACGCTATTTCAGCTACAACTGCTATAGCGGTAATAGCGGTCCGCTATTTGCTCTACATGCTACGCGCTATAGCGCACACTATGCTACATAGGCTTTTATTTAAAGGTCCAAATTGAAACTTTTTTTAAGAATCAATTTTTTTCAATATTTGGATTGCTTTAGCTTTTAAATAGAAAAAAAGATAAATAGTTTATGCCATGATGTTTAGGTTTTTTTTAATAGAAAAAAAATATATATGTTATTTTAAATGGAAAAAGATAGATAGTTTATGATATTATTAAAGATAGTTTGAATTTTGCATTACTTATCGCTATATGAGACTTTAGATAATGTTAATAATTAGTAGAAAAATATAATTTTTTAAATAAAAAACGCTATGTAGGATAGCTTTCGCTATAGCTACGCTATTCGCGATAGTTTTTTATTTAGCCATTCCGCGATGACGCGATAATCGTTATTTAGAACCTTGGTTTTTTAACTAGTGTCAATTAAGAGAAACTTTTTAAGAACTTTTTGAATGAAAGTTGAGAACTTATATAATTTAAAGGTATTTTCTAAATGTTTAAATAGCGTTTATTGCGTTATAGCAGAACGGTTAAAAAAACAGCGCTATGTCCATATAGCGCTGATAGCGCCATAACTTTTATGATCAGAAAAAACTATAGCGGCGGTATAGCATTGCTATTTAGAACTCCGGTATTTTTTGAAAATTTAGTGAAGTCAATTGAATTTACTCACAAATGCGCCATTAATTGCTCGGACTATTTTCAAGATACCTGAATTGAAGATATTATTAACCTTTGATTTTTCCTCTTTTAAATTAACACGCGGTGACGGAACAGGTACCTGAGGGTACAATTAGGAAAGAACAGTCTGAATTTAGTCTCAGCCGGGCCAAAGGAATTCAGTGCCTAATGGAGATATTGGGGGTATGTTTTAAGATTCGTGCCAGAGTTAAACAACGGTATCGATTTCCTAATTGTACCTCAGCTAATCTGAGGGGATACAGATTCACAGGGTAGAACTGTCAATTTTCTCCTCTTGACTCTCGTCAAAAGTTTTTGCAAACATCAACTAAGAGAGATGATTAATACAAGCACAGCATATCCTAAAAAGGGGTCTGCAATTGATACATAAAATGTTTTCATTTTACAAGCATTGCAGCAAATAGTCAATGATTTATCCATACAGCAACCCCCTAAGGATATTAACTAATTAAACAAAGAAAAAAGAAAAGACAATCTCAACCAAGCCACTGTTGGCAGCGGCGGTCCCCACCTCCACCGACAGCACGGCGGATGCTGATCTTCTGGTGGGCATACTTCTCCTGGAGCCACTCGAAGGCATTGACATCCAGCTTCCCAGTCACTGACTTACCCTGTCGCCTCCTTACCTGCTGCTCCTTTATTGACCCCCACAACTTCTCTATCGCCTCCCTCTGCCGCCTTGTGAACCTCTGCACATTGTCAAATGCATGCTTCACTAGTATGTCGATTGCTGTTTGTGTCCTGACATGAACAAGTTTTAGCGGCATTACCAAATAGGTGTTCTCCCTAGCTGAAATGTGTACGCAACATCTTGATACTGCAATTCTTTGGCCATTTACAATGCCAGGTTTATTGAAGACAAGCTGTACGATTTGATTACCAATGGTCAAGTGAATGCTGAGGTAAGTGTTGTGACTGCAGTGATGAATGGTGACAACAAATACTATACACTGTAACAGAACATACGACATACTGGTGCCCCCCCCACCACACATGAACCAACTGCTTGAAGCTCACGAAGTCCCCGAATGTAACAAAACACTCGACAATAACACTCAAACAAAGGAAAATTGGTCTTCCAATGTTCAACCAAGTACAATTAACATACCTAGCACAAATCTAATGAAAACCTGAATTTGATACAGATCATAATAGTATATTAAATGTATGACAACTATGTAAAAAGAAATCATGAAAAACTAACCATGGTATCCTGTATCGCTTGGCAGCAATTTCAAGGCATTTCAGTAATGCTTCTCTCTGTAATTTCATAAATCTCTTCAACTCATTTTCTTCCTCCTTTTTATTCAGATTGGAAACCTCTTTCACTCGTGATTTCTCATGTTTCTTTGATTCATTAGCAAACAAATTGTCCAATCCAAATGGATCAGCTAAAGCATTATCTTCTTCTTTAGTCTCTGTCCCTGTCCCACTTGCAGGGCTTTCAGTTGCAGTGAGTGATTCAGCTTCTTCTTTGTCATCGTCTGCAGTTGCCAGAGGGAGGTTTGATATAGCTTCTTTAATCTTGGTTACCGTCTTTGAGAACTGTGAGGTGAAATCAAGTAAATCACCATTAAATGGGTTCAAATATTTTTTTGTTCCATATAGCATATGAAGACGTGAAACATTATTATTAATTGACTTTCAATAGTATAGTGAACAGGAACCAAAGAGAAAGAAACATCAAATTTGATCTTCTGGCACAAGACTTGGCATTCTGGTGCATAACATCCTTTATGTTGAAATGCAGATGTGACATAACCAAAACAAAGACAGAAATGTACAAATACATTGGACATTATTTTCCTGAGTATTGACCTTCATCAAATATTTGGCAATGTTATATGGAGTTCACGACCACAGAATGGTTTTTAGTACCTCAAAGTAGCTTTAGCCTTGCAAAGTGTCAATGATCGGGCCTGTGAAAGGAACCAATTAAGAATCTCTACAAATACAACATTAAAACTTAATTTTGTTTTCCACTTGCCTGTATGTTACTTTTACTTTGTTTGAAAGTTAAGAAACCAATTTCGATTCATACCAACAGTTACCAATGGACTCATTCGACAGTCGGTACTGACAACCACTGATTGACTATTGCATATCATTCAATTTCAGTCTTTTACAAATATATTAATTCCAACAATAGCAACTTCAATATGAAATCATAAGAAAAGAAAAGTCTCAAATAAATTTGCACCTACCACAAAGCTGTCATCAGTATGGAGATCATTTGCTACAACAGCATGCAACGTCCAAATGACCAATTGATTCTTTTGTTTCTTGTTAAAATGCTGAAATACAAAAGGAAGCAAGAAAGTGATTAGCTCAATAGATGTCAGGAGAAGGCTATAGCAATTCACAAATCATATTCTGCAAGATAATTATTATGTGTAACAGGATTAATACAGCAAATGCATGGCATGTTGGTACTCCAGGAAATTCACAGCTTTGTCTAATTTTCTTAATTTTTGTTTCTTTTGATAGGTAGTTGGCTTGTTTCATTAGATCAAATTAGGCATTCTTCCAAGTTACTGATCCCAACTTTTGCAAAATATAAATATGTGGATGCTCTCTGTCCCCATTACATACAACCTAATATAATTATCTGGCCTGAGGGGTGTCACACCAGTAACCAGATTCATTCGCCAATAATCCAAACAGTCTAAACAAAAATTAGAAGAAAGAAAAGAATGAAAAGACAGTCCAACAAACACCAAACCTATGGTGTGACACAAGACAGATATCATTATTGGTCCTAACAGATACATTTTATAGTTAACATAGGCTTTATATACTTAGGCCAGATTATTTAAGTTTTCCTATTTGTTTCATGTATATCATATATTTGAAATTGGACAATTGCAATCAACTGTAATAATTGTTGCACCAAGATAGAAATTTTTTCCCCTGGATGTGCCAAGTTGAATAGCCCAGTTAAATACTCAATAAAATAATTCAGATGATAGTAAAAAAAAAAATGAAGTAAAAAACACTTGAAAACGTACCACAGCGCCTTCCTGAGCTGCAGTGAAAAGTTCATGATAATCAGCACGAACTGAGGGCTCATTACAGGTTGAAAAAGAATGCATGGCTGCCTCTAACAAAGTATAAAATTGATCACTCGTCCCTACCTTGACGCTACCCGCTTGGATCAGTTGCAATGCCAGCTTGGAGGCTTTACTGAACTTTGATGGGTTCTTTATGTGAGAAGCAATTTTTTGCATTGCCTCTATAACTTGAGTCTGAGAAGCATCAACACTTGTTCTGAATCTGAGTCGCTTACCAGATGCTGATTGACAGGATAAAAATGTTCAAGCAACACGAATGAGTTTGCATCTTATAAATTTAAAAAAAAAGTGTTATGGTTCAGAGATAAAAACAATAAAGAATTATAGATTTTTAAAAGGTGAACGAAGAAAATAACCATCAAAGGACTTCAAAATCAAAACGTGCTGTGTTGCAGATTTGTCATGTGGGATTGCCATTAGGTTACTGCTAAATCAGATGTTAGCCTTGGGGTTAACTTTGATATGAAGTCAACTATTGTTAGTAATCAAGTTTAACCTTGTTTAATTTCTTTTAGGGGTGTAATTGCACGATTAACAACTACTACTGGGCTAAATGAAATATACGGCTCCCTTGGGGCTCTATTTGCTCACAAGGTACTTTAATTTACTTGAAGTAATCAGTAGATAGTTTATCGAATGTTGCCAAGTACCAGCAGAGTACCTCTATTTTACACTAAAAGGTTCACATTTAGAGAGTATGTCACTGAAGTAACGAGTGGTTAGGTCCAGTAATCTATTTGCTCTAAGATGCTTTAATTTATTTCAGGTAATCAGTAGAATAGCTTCTTTGAATGTTGCTAAGTACCACCAGGGTACAACATAACTACTGATTCAACTTTTTGAACTATTGTTTTAGAAGATTTCTATGGGGTGGTCAAGCTGTGTAGCTTGACTTAACTGAGATTTCGATCTCCTTTTCTTGTAAATTAACTCTTGTTTCATGGAAATGAAATGGGCATCTTGGATGTCTTTTATCAAAAAAAAAAAAAGAAGATTTCTATGTTCATTCTTTGGTCAAAATGATAATAACTAAAAAAACCGAGGATTCCACGAGGTGTGCTACTGGACCTTAGTAGCATATTTGCACAACCAATTATGAATCAAGGAAAAAGGAGGTACCAGAACCTTCTTTATTCGCATCTGAAGGTGGATCCGCAAAAGAGGGTTTGCCTCGCTTGAGAGCACTCTTAGGAGCCAGAGCAGGAGGAGGTGCTGGACCTTCTTTGATCGAGTCGGGGGGAGGGGGCTGAGAGGAGGGTTTGCTCCGCTTGAGAGCGCTCTTCAGTGGGGGAGCTGGGGGAGGTGCTGGAGCTGACACTGGAGCAGGGGAATCTGACCTCCGGCGCTCCGGCGCCGATGGCGGAGGCAAGCCCGCGAACATGTCTTCCGCCATTCTCTCTCTCTCTCTCTCTCTCTCTCTCTCGTTTGGGTCAGTTGGAGACTTGGGGTTGGGTCGAGTCAAAGAAGGTTCAGTACGAAACGAAAGGAAGGTAACCAAAGAACGATCCGGACTGGCGACTCCTTAATGGGCCGGATCAGGGGCCCGGCCCATTTTTCTGAGGTTATTAGTTGGGCCTTCTTCAGCGAATCTCGGGAATTTTATTTGTGAGAATTAAATTATTTGAATATATGAGAAATCTCAAGAAATACCTAAACCCAAGAACCTAACCAAAGATATCCAAATCAAATCAAATTAAATCCAAATCCAAATCCAAATTAAATCTAATCTAATTAAATTGAATTAAACCCAAATCAAATTAGATCAAAATTAAATTAAAAATCAAACCTAAATTAAATCCAAATTAAAACAAATAAAATTCAAACCAAAATCAATCCAGATCAAACTCAAATTAAATTAAATCTAAATCTAACTCAAAATAAATTAATGAAAATGAAAATGAAAATAAAACTCAAACTAAATAATAAAAATAAAACTCAAACTAATCCTTGTAAATAATTAGAAAACTAAACGTGCAACATGGACAATTACGATAATCAACGTCCTATACGGTATATAAGATAGTTTCTCATATAATTTGATCTTTCATAGGGGCGCAAGTGATTTTTTTTTTAATAATAACGGAGCATTAACTTTTTTTCTCTCCTAAACATTTCCCTTTTCTTGTTCTTTTTTATTTTTCCTTTTGAAAGTTTGGAAGGTTAAATAGGTATATGATAAGAGGAAAATGAATAAAGTTGTAAATAATTTAAGAGAGTTCAAATATATTTTTTTGTCTGCATTATATATGTCTCAACACTTTAATTTTCTAATATTAAAATCTCAAAACTCATATGTCAAAATAAAATTGTTAGATGTAATATATGTTATTTTTTTACAAGCACATACAAAATTATCATTTGTCAATTTTATTTTTATATTAATCAATAAGTAAGAAAATTAACGTTCAGAAATTACTACATCAGTGTATGTTTTCCAAGTCTTGATACTATTCAAAATAAAGTTGAAATACCATAATATTTTACATGTGTCTATTGAAAATAAAGACATTTAAATTCTAAAATTTAAGTTATTAATTTTATAAATATTTAGATATAAGGGAGGTACTTAAACCCTCCTCTTAATTCAATTCAATTGAAATTTGATAAATTTATCTTTTATTAAATCAACCTCAGTGATAAAAGAAATTTCAAATCAACAATTAGAACTTTGAAAAGCACCATAACATATGTTTTGTGAGAAACACCATAACATGATTTGAAAAAAAAAAAATGGACTCATTCACTATTAGTATTACTGTGGCCATTTTCCTATTAAGACGGTGCTTCAGAATGCAATCATTAAAGGAAGAGAAGAAGTGACGAGATTAGATTTAATCGGATCAGTCCACCTGCTTCGTAGGAGGAAAATAAGAAAGAATATTGATACGTCCAAAGGGTATATATAAAAAGCTTTATCCTCAAATACACCTTCGATTTAGATTGCAAGTATACAATCCTACCGTGTAGTATATTATCGGGTATCGAACCACAAGGAGTAAGATAAATACTTAATTTTCAACTTTAGATGATAAATTTCAGAAAAGAAAGAAAGTAAAGTGCAATAAAGTAAATTTGGAGGGTTTGTACTAAAAATCCTAAGGTTGGGTTCAATACCCGAAGGAAGGAGTTTTTAAACAATTAAAAGTAAAAGAAAGAAAAGTCGGTTTGTTTTCAAGGTTAAGAGAATCTAGGGGTCTTTGGTCTACAATCCCTTGTTAACTCTATTTATTCGGTATTTGCTTAAATTCATGTATGATTTGATGAGGTTTCTAACCTAATATGTTATTAAGGGTCACTTTCATGAATTAATAACGTGTCTAAGTAATTCGGACTTCACGTTTAAGTCCTTCATCCTAGCTACCTAGACCATAAGCTCTTGTTAGTCTCTCCTCTCCTCAAATATTGGTATTTCACAATTAAGTCCATGATACCAATATCCGACTCGAATTGAGATGTCCTAATTAGGGTTTGACTTCACGGTTAGGTTCTTCACCAAATTCCTAACCTTAATTTCTATAGTTCCGGCTTAGATTAAATTGGTTAGAATCTTAATCTAAACCTAAGGTATTTGCATTCATAATTTGGTACTATCCTATTGATCCTAGTCAATTTTGGTTCTTTTGAAACCAAAACGAGATGCTACAATTCAAGTACTAATTATGTATTTAACACAAATTATTTAAATCACAGAAATTAACAATCAAATCCGATAAAACAATCATAATAAAAGCAAATAATCGAATAAAATAGAATTAAACAAGTTCATGCATATTGACCTAAACCCCTAGAGAGAGAACTACTCCCTCTTGGAGGGAAACATCGCAAAGTTTGGCAAAGAATAAAAGGAAATGAAATAAAGAATAGTTACACCCTTTGAATCTAGAACATCTATCTTGCCGAATCTTGCTCAGGAAACCCTTCTTCTCCTTGCTTGAAAGCTTTTCCTCCTTGGAACTTCGAGAATTTCTGCAGGATCTCCCTCTCTCAATTTGTGGAAAGATGGATATAATAATGGATGTGTAGAATAATGGATCATTTCTCATGTGGTCTCCTTAGCCTTATATAACATTTTCTGAACTTGGAGATCAAGTCATTTTATTTTCGGCGCCCACTAAGCCCACTAACTTCTATATTTCTAATTCTGTGATTAATAACTTGGAGACCAAGCTATTCTAATTTTGGCGCCCACTAAACCCACTAACTTTCCATATTTAGCAGTTTTTCAGGCTGGCGCGGCCATTGATGAGGCTGTACAGAATTATACATTCCGAATTTTGATTTGTTCCCTTCATGAAAGTTGTAGATCTCTTTGTCCTGGTTCCGTCAAGCTTTGAATCACTCAAATCGGAGTTCGTATGACGAATATATGGCCAAAATACGAACTATGTGTCGGTTGAGTGCGGGTGCACCCATCCGCACTGCGGGTGGTCTCACCCGCAGTGGGTCTAAATTTCCTTATTTAACTTTTCTGGATTTTCTGCGAATTCACATGAGTGCGGCTGGAACTGCGTATGGATGACCCGCACTGCGGGTGGATTCTGTGTTCTGAAGTTTCTGAAATTGGCTAAGTATTGAGTGCGGATCTCAGTGCGGCTCTCAGTGCGTCCGCATTACGCTCGGGAAAAATCCTGCGCAGAGCTGAGTCTCCAGTGCATCCGAACCCATCCGCAGTGCGTGTGGATGATCCGCACTGAGAGGTATTTTCATTGATTTGCATCATTTCCTGCATTGAAAAGCCAAATAACCGCAGTAACTTGATTCCAGGTGTATTTTAATCATTTTATATTCTAAACACAAGATATTTGAGGTTGTTTTATGATAAAATCAAGATCAAATGTATATATAATTTATCGTTATCAAAATCCCCCAAGCTTGAACCTTGCTTGTCCTCAAGCAACATCTAAACTTGGACTACAATTCGATCTCTTTGATACACCTTATATCAAGTATGTTTCTCAAGTGAAAAATTTGTATGATCTTGCCAAAAATTAAAACCTTCATGCAAACTTCCCAAATTTCAAGTTTAACCCTCGGATAATTATGACTCAACCCATAATTTGCTTACTCTAACTTTTATTTCCTTAAAGGTCTAGAAATTACAAACTTCGTCTACCCAAATTTATTAAAAGAAATGCCATCTTAAACGTGGAATTTTCAAATTCCCCCAAGCTTGAATCAAACTTAGGTTAGAAATTTTGCGGACTACGTGTGTTGATACATGCATATTCTCATTTTCGGTGTTGCTTTTGATTTTTCTCACTTTGAACACTTTTTCATGATTTTAGCACTATTTTCCCCATCCTCATTTAAGCACCGGTTAGTTACAAGTAGTTAACTGTACCCAACCGTTCTAATTCAAGGGTGCTTTGCATGCTCTTAGTCTAACCCTTCCACTAACACGAATGTCAATTTTATCGGGAGACTAGTGGAGCAAGAGTGCTAAGGACTCATAACCATAAGTACGTCATGAAGCCGTAACATAGGTCATTGGAGTCACCTTTTATTTTCCAAAATTTTCAATTTTCTACCCAATTTCTCAATATTTATGCACATATCATGAATACACACATCCCTAAATATTCTTTCATACTTATGGATATCCTAATCTTTTCAAATGTAAAATTTCCAAATCTAAATAGCATCTCTAATAAATTTGAATTTCTAATGCCACAATTTTATACACCTTTATTTCCACAAAGTTTTTCGCCAAATTACGTGATCATTTCAAATTATTCCAAGGGTTTTACAAAAAATTCGAAAAAATTGTGCATGAATACTCCTAATTATTGTCAATCACCCAAATTCATCAACAAAATGCATGACACAAAACTAGGTAAACATCTTAACAAGTCGGACTGGACCTTATTCAAGGTTAGGTAAAACCCTAGTTTTAAACAAAAAATTTAAACATGCCTAAACTAAATGCAAGATACAATTGTGAATTTCAGTTTTTCATTTAACCCTCCCCCCAGCTTAAACAAAACATTGTCCTCAATGTGTCAATTCATACTAGAAGAGGAAATTAAAAAGAAAAATAGAAACTCACAAGATATTGCTCGGTTTAACGTCGGGAGCTCGACTTGTTGAGGCTCAGTTTAAAGGTGGTGGATCATCGAGGGCAATTGCCTCCTTTTCGATGATCGGTTCATCTTGAATGAAATGTTTGAGCCGCTGTTCGTTGACCTTAAATGAACTCATTTTTTCGCTCCATATTTCGAAGGCACCATGGTTGAAAACTCGTGATACTCGATATGGTCCTTCTTGAAAACTTCTTCCGATATGTTTGTCGTGCCAATGCCTTGTCTTCTCTTCTTGGTTCAAGGCGGCATTGATTATGGTGGGATGTGTCTCATTTGAGCCAAGAGATTCGTACTTGAGGGTTGTTGGCAATGGTTTGAGTTCGACCTTCGGTGGCGTTGTGCATGTTGAAATGGCAAAAGCTGGGCTCTGCAAAGTTTCGTGCGGGTGGTTGTTTTCGTCATTTTGAGTTGTTTCTTTATCGATTTCTTCCGTAATTTCATCCGGTTGCTCTCCTTCCTTCATCCTATCTAAATGATCATCAATTATAGAGTCTAAAACATCTACCCTGCATATTGAATCATTATCATTAGATGGAAATTGGAGAGATTTAAAAACATTAAATTCAACCTTTTCATCACCTACACGGAAAGAAATCTTTCCATCACGCACATCTATGATTGCACCCGCTGTGGTTAGGAAATCACGTCCCAATAGAAGTGGAGTTTGTGTATCCTCTTCCATCTCCACCACAACAAAATCTACCGGTATGAAAAACTTACCAATTTTGACAATTGCATCCTCCATAATTCCTACCGGGTATCTAACGGATCTATCCGCTAATTGGAGTGACATTTTTGTTGGTTTCAATTCTCCTAGACCTAGCCTTTCATAAACTACTTTTGGCATTAAACATACACTAGCACCTAAATCACACAAGCAACTATTGAATTCGGTCTCCCCAATTTTGCATGGAATAGTAAAACTACCGGGGTCCTTAAGTTTGGGAGGTAGTTTGGTCAAGAAAAGTGCACTACATTGCACATTTAGGGAGATGGTTCCGACCTCTTCAAGTTTCTTTTTGTTTGACAACATTTCTTTGAGAAACTTGACATAGGTTGGCATTTGTGCAATTGCCTCGGTGAAAGGTATGGTCATGTTCAGTTTTTTCAATTGTTCAATGAATTTGGCATATTGTTGGTCTAGTTTGTTCTTTACCAACCGTTGTGGAAAAGATAGGAACCTAAGAGGAGGAACATACTTTTGAGGTTCAGAATTGTGTACCTTTGTTTGGTTAGAATTACCCGTTTTGTGATGCTTTTCCGGAGTTGTTGCAATTATTGGTGGATCAATTGGTGCAGCTGAAATCGGTTTAGATTGTGTGGATTGAGGGAGTTCTTGTGGTTGGATTGGTTCATCATATTCCTTGCCACTCCTCAAAGTCACAGCATTTGCATACTCTCGTGGATTGATGTCGGGTTTGCCCGGTAGTGTGCCTTGTTGACGAGACGACGAAGATGCTTGTTGTGCTATTTGTGTCTCTAGCATCTTCATTTTAGTTTCTAAGAACTCAAACTTTTTGTTGAAGTCGATGTTGGTGTTCCTTTGATAATCGATGTATTCTTCCATCATCTTTTCCAACTTGGAGAGTTGGGAGGTACCTTGGTAAGAGTTTTGGTTGGATCGGTATTGGTTGGAATTACCTTGGTATTGGTTGGAATTACCTTGGTATTGGTTGGAGTTGTCATTCTCGGTCTTCCATTTGAAGTTCGGATGGTTCCACCTTGTGTTAGGGTTGTAAGAATTGGAATTGAAATTGTCATTTTGCCTAACCTTATTGTAGATCGGGTCGTTCCTCTTATCACCTTGATTATAGAACATGGCGTTCACTTGTTCCACATCTTCTCCTTCCAAAAGGACTTGGCAATTGGCGGTGATATGAGTCGCCTCTCCACATATGCCACATGGAGCCTTCTTTGTCACGGCTTTTACGTTTTGTATTTGTGCCATTTGATGTTGCAAGGCCTCCATTTGCGCTCTCAAGGCGGTGACTTCATCGACTTTCATGATTCCTGGGGTGTTGGAGACTCGTCCACCTCTCTCGGCTGTCCACTCCCTTTGGTTGATCGCCATATCTTCAATCATTAGCATGGCTTGCTCGGGATCCATTTTGGACATGTTTCCACCTGCAGCAGAATTTAAGTGAGTTTTAGTGGCTATTGTACAACCTCCATAGAAAAATTGAAAGAGCAACCACATGTCAAGGCCATGGTTAGGGCACAAGCGTTGGAGCTCCGCCCATTGGTCCCATGCCTCGGTTAGAGACTCCCCCTCGGCTTGCTTGAACGTTGTGATCTTTGTCCGGAAATGTTGGGTCTTGGATGGAGAAAAATATTTTCCTAAAAATAGTCTCTCCATGTCGTCCCATGTGTTGATGTTGTCCCGGTTGACGGTCCTTAGCCACGTTCTTGCGTTGTCTCGGAGGGACAAGTGGAAGCATTTGAGTTTGAGGTTGTCTAGCTCGTCCCCTTCTCGGGCAAAAGTGCCGCAGTGTTCTTCGAAAACTGCCAAATGGGCGTGTGGATCTTCGTTGAGGGCTCCCCCGAATTGACTTTGGCCAAGTAGATGAATGAGAGAGGCCTTAATGTCTCGTGGCTCTTGGCCATGAGGAATGAAGCCGAAGCGGTGGCCGTGTTGATTGTTTCGGCCATTGTTGTTATGGTTCCCGTTACGAGGTGGGGTCATTCCTCGTACGCGGCTCGGATTGCTTCCTTGTCCTTCATGGACAGATTGCTCGTCCTCGTTGATGACTGGTGGTTCCATGCTTAGATGTTCTTCTTCGTCGTCGAAAATCGTCGGAAAAGGAGTATTTCCCGCGCTCATGGACCGCTGAAAAAGAACTTAGATTAGTTTCCAAAAAGTAAAAGAAAATCTGAAATAAATCGCTAAAGTAAAAACTTAATATTTAAACTATACTCCCCGGCAACGGCGCCAAAAACTTGATACGTCCAAAGGGTATATATAAAAAGCTTTATCCTCAAATACACCTTCGATTTAGATTGCAAGTATACAATCCTACCGTGTAGTATATTATCGGGTATCGAACCACAAGGAGTAAGATAAATACTTAATTTTCAACTTTAGATGATAAATTTCAGAAAAGAAAGAAAGTAAAGTGCAATAAAGTAAATTTGGGGGGTTTGTACTAAAAATCCTAAGGTTGGGTTCAATACCCGAAGGAAGGAGTTTTTAAACAATTAAAAGTAAAAGAAAGAAAAGTCGGTTTGTTTTCAAGGTTAAGAGAATCTAGGGGTCTTTGGTCTACAATCCCTTGTTAACTCTATTTATTCGGTATTTGCTTAAATTCATGTATGATTTGATGAGGTTTCTAACCTAATATGTTATTAAGGGTCACTTTCATGAATTAATAACGTGTCTAAGTAATTCGGACTTCACGTTTAAGTCCTTCATCCTAGCTACCTAGACCATAAGCTCTTGTTAGTCTCTCCTCTCCTCAAATATTGGTATTTCACAATTAAGTCCATGATACCAATATCCGACTCGAATTGAGATGTCCTAATTAGGGTTTGACTTCACGGTTAGGTTCTTCACCAAATTCCTAACCTTAATTTCTATAGTTCCGGCTTAGATTAAATTGGTTAGAATCTTAATCTAAACCTAAGGTATTTGCATTCATAATTTGGTACTATCCTATTGATCCTAGTCAATTTTGGTTCTTTTGAAACCAAAACGAGATGCTACAATTCAAGTACTAATTATGTATTTAACACAAATTATTTAAATCACAGAAATTAACAATCAAATCCGATAAAACAATCATAATAAAAGCAAATAATCGAATAAAATAGAATTAAACAAGTTCATGCATATTGACCTAAACCCCTAGAGAGAGAACTACTCCCTCTTGGAGGGAAACATCGCAAAGTTTGGCAAAGAATAAAAGGAAATGAAATAAAGAATAGTTACACCCTTTGAATCTAGAACATCTATCTTGCCGAATCTTGCTCAGGAAACCCTTCTTCTCCTTGCTTGAAAGCTTTTCCTCCTTGGAACTTCGAGAATTTCTGCAGGATCTCCCTCTCTCAATTTGTGGAAAGATGGATATAATAATGGATGTGTAGAATAATGGATCATTTCTCATGTGGTCTCCTTAGCCTTATATAACATTTTCTGAACTTGGAGATCAAGTCATTTTATTTTCGGCGCCCACTAAGCCCACTAACTTCTATATTTCTAATTCTGTGATTAATAACTTGGAGACCAAGCTATTCTAATTTTGGCGCCCACTAAACCCACTAACTTTCCATATTTAGCAGTTTTTCAGGCTGGCGCGGCCATTGATGAGGCTGTACAGAATTATACATTCCGAATTTTGATTTGTTCCCTTCATGAAAGTTGTAGATATCTTTGTCCTGGTTCCGTCAAGCTTTGAATCACTCAAATCGGAGTTCGTATGACGAATATATGGCCAAAATACGAACTGTGTGTCGGTTGAGTGCGGGTGCACCCATCCGCACTGCGGGTGGTCTCACCCGCAGTGGGTCTAAATTTCCTTATTTAACTTTTCTGGATTTTCTGCGAATTCACATGAGTGCGGCTGGAACTGCGTATGGATGACCCGCACTGCGGGTGGATTCTGTGTTCTGAAGTTTCTGAAATTGGCTAAGTATTGAGTGCGGATCTCAGTGCGGCTCTCAGTGCGTCCGCATTACGCTCGGGAAAAATCCTGCGCAGAGCTGAGTCTCCAGTGCATCCGAACCCATCCGCAGTGCGTGTGGATGATCCGCACTGAGAGGTATTTTCATTGATTTGCATCATTTCCTGCATTGAAAAGCCAAATAACCGCAGTAACTTGATTCCAGGTGTATTTTAATCATTTTATATTCTAAACACAAGATATTTGAGGTTGTTTTATGAAAAAATCAAGATCAAATGTATATATAATTTATCGTTATCAAATATATGAGAGAGAAAAGAAGGAGAGGTGTAGTGCGCTGTACAAATTTAACAGTGACTTTCGTCAATCTTAAATCGGAATGTAAAAAAAAAAAAAAGACTTTTACGGTAACCTTTCATTTTTCTTTCGTTCCTTCTCTTTTTGCAGTAGAGTTCTAAAACACAGTCTAAAGTTCAAAAACTAAATTTCCTCACATTATTCTCATATTAGAATGTTTGTCACTTTGGTCAGAGACCTGAACCATTACATGTAATTTGAAAGACTTATATAATTTCTTATAAACAATTAACTTTAACCAACCTCTCTAACATGCAGCAGTTAATTGTTGATCCACTATACCCTTAAAGAAGTCCACTAGGTGTGTATTGTTATCGTTTAGTCATAATTTAGCAGATCGATTGACCGAATTGACTAGAATGGTTTCCTTTTGGCTTTAGTGGCATCAAATAATACGAAATCTGACATCAACATCCAGTTGCTAAATAAATTCATCCTATGAAAAAGGCGGTAATATAAAATTCAACGGCTTGCTATTTAGTTCTTACGACATTAATTATATGTTGATGTTCAGAATAAATAAATAAAGGATACTAGAATATAAAATAAACATGACGCTATAAAATAAACTTGACGCTATGCATATGATAATTAATATGCATATTAGACTCATATATATATATGAACGCATTTTGTTATTTTTCAAAGTTCAAACAGTCGATGAGAATACAAATGATAAAAAAATTATAAAAAAAAATGTAAAATTTGATATGGAAGTACATTTTCATATGCATATCATGTTGAGAGATTTAGATCGACTGTTTGTACTTTAAAAGCGAATTTATGGAGTTCATCATCGGATTTCTTTGTATGCATATCACTATAGCCTCACTCAATAAACATTCTCTAAATTTGAAGTTCAAAAGCAATTAATTAAGTAGATAATTATAAAATTATCAGAAAGCTCGCATCCCTTGAGCAGTCACTATCTAAAAGTTAAAGTTGGATATGCAAGAACATCTTCATATGATGCATATCATATTGAGATGTTCAGATTGACTATTTGTACTACGAAAACGAATAAAAGTGTCCATAACATGGACTTCTTTGTAATATGCATATCACCACACCCTCTCACTCAATAAACATTCTCTAAATTTGAAATTCTAAAGCAATTAATTACCTAGTTAATTATAAAATTGTTAGAAAGCTCACATTTCTTAGCAAATCACTATCTATAATTTTTGATACGCAAATAGATTTTTATATGCTATGCCATCACGTTGAGCAGTTCAGAATAGTTGTTTGTCCTCTGAAAATAAATATATGTCTCCATAGCATGAACTTCTTTGTAATAGCATATCACCGTAGCAGCACTCTCTAAAATTGAAGTCTAAAGCAATTAATTAAGTAGTTAATTATAAAATTGTCGGAAAGTTCATCCATGTGCATCCCTTAGGAGCTGCTTGCTGCATAGTAAGAAAAGAATATAACAGGTCCTTTTAATCATGAAACTAATATTGGAGTTACAGTCTTATAGATGCCAGTTTTTTGGGATTCACATAGGAATTAGAGTTGCAAATAGTTGAACGTTATTTAATAAAGTACTAATAAGTATGTGATTTAGTTAAATTGATGAACCACTAACAATGTTTCAAACATTATATTTTTCTTTTCAATTACTGTAATTCATGTTTCAACTACACGAGTCCATAAAATTTCAAAGTAGGCCTGTGCCTAGCTAGTCTTAACTCTAAAAATATAAATATTGTTCATTATATTTTGTTCACTAAACGTACACAAAATCAATATATACAATTGTAAGGCAAATGTAAGGTTTGCCTAGGCTTGTCATTTTTTTTAAGTTAGCTAATACACCTGACAAAAATTATTATAAGTATGTTGAGTTTGATAAATTATTTTGAAATTTTTTTAAAGTTGTGGCTTTACAATTTCATTGAAATTAATAAAAAAATATATATATATTTACAATGAGTAAAATGACTATAATTTTTAGATCTACTTTTTTATTCTCATGAAATTCTCTAAACCACTCTTAATCACTCTAGTAACTTAATTCTCATCTCGCTCCATGACCGAATCAGCTTCTTTGACTGCCGCCGCGCTCCAACGACGACCGGTTCTATACTCACCGCTGTGCTCCAATTGAGATGTTAATCACATTTAATTAATTTGATCGCCATCTCGCTCCAAGACCGGATCCACTTCTTCAACTGCGCGCCATCGCGCTTTGACGACAACCAGATCTACTCACCGTCGCGCTCAAATCGAGATAGCGACTCTACGCTCCGAACTCCGACGATACCGCACTCTCAGTTTCGATTCCTCCACTCTCTCTCATTCTCCTCTTCGCTCAAGAAGATAGAACATCGAGAGAGAAAGAAAATGTTGTGTCGAAAAAGAGGACTACAAGAAGTGAAAAAGATGAAATTAGATGGAGGAAGGAAAGGGGGGGGGGGGGGGGAGGAGAAGGCGGTTGTCGCTAGGGTTTTTTTTTGTGGGGATTTTGTCAAAACGGCTTTAGACAAAGTCTCATCCAAAGTCTGACCTAAACTGTTCAATCTGCATAAAAATTCATACAAACATTTAGATTCAATGAGCGATTTAAATTTATTAAGTTTTAAATATGTTTGCACGAATCTCAATACAAATCGGATGTTTAAGTTTAACTTTGGATGAAACTTTATCCAAAGCCCTTTGAAACAAAACCCTATCCCTTCTTTTTTTTAATCTTGAATGCATGACTAATAATAAATACACATAGAGAGTGTCAAATTTAACTTTTTACATGGAAATTATGTGTTCCTAAATAAAAAAAAAAGAATATATAAATATTGTCACGAATTTTTAATAAGAATTTTTAATTTGAATTATGTCCTCTTATTTTCTTAATTTTATAAATAAGTGGTAAATCATTTTCAGTTGATTAGAATTGACACACAAGGATTTTTGTATCTATACAAATTGTCACAATTAACAGCGTTACAAAGTAACAGTCGCCTACAAACATATGCTTTAACGCTCCATTCATATATAGTTACCCATTCTGCCTAACTTTAACTTCAATATATAAATATTTCACACAAATTTAACTATATGATATGAAATTAGTTTTTTTTATTTCGTAAAATAAAGATAGGATCAAATCTCTCAATTTTAAATATTCACAAAAAAATTATATTTCGGATTTCAAATATATAACCTTCTAATGTGGATATTTATTTAACCGCTAGCTCTTGATATGAAATTAGTTGATAGATAATATTGTTAACATGCAGATGTTACAAAAAAAAAAATATGTTTTTACAATTTTAAAGATGGAGATGCTCTTAGAGTAACTCAAGTTTGCGTACATTTAATATCAATTAAAACTACCATAATAAGTAATATAAACTAAGAAAAATTAATTTATAAAAATATCTTCTTTATCATTTATATATATATGGTGTATTCAATACGACAAATTTCAAAATATGTCTAATTAATAATTATCCATCAAATGGTTGAAAAAGATTTAACGGACTGAGCATGCATTTAGCATCATTTGATGGATTTTTTTTTTAACTTTTGGTCTTAAAATTAATAAACACAATAACTAAAAGAGGAAAAAAATTACAATTTTAATTAATTTGTGATTTGAAAAACTTTAACGAGTTGTATAGCTCAAAACTATCAAAGGTATATATATATATGTCATTATGTCATAGAAAATAATGAATGCATGCAATAATTATCCTAAATATTAACTATACAAACTAAAAAATAATTATGCAAGTTGTGCGTACTTAGGGCTTTTTATTGTATGCTTTAGCAACAAGAATCTGTTATATATTATCCGTGAGGGTAAAAGTGTTTTTTACTGTTGGTATCGTCACATATACTTTTGTCGGTAATGACGATACTATCGGAAATAACAATTTCTGCCGACTTACTCTCGGTAATAGTCATTTTTTATCCTCACGCATAGCGGTAGATTCTTAATTCTGAAAAATGGATCGATTTAATTAGAGGAGTAAGAGTTGAGAATTAATTCAGATTAGGTCAGGCATACTTGATTATGTTAGATTAGATCTGAACAGTTCAATATAAGTTTGCACGAACTTCGAAGTGGACCGTCTATATTTTAAATAGGTCTGAATTTTTTTTAGTTCGGCTGAGACTTCGTTCTATCCCCTGCGGTATTGCAAGGGATACACGCTTAAGAACTGGAGCATGAGTTCAGAGGTTTGATGCTTGATGGTTCTGCTGTGGTGACAATTTCTTGGAAGTTTAACTAGCTTAGTCATGCTTACTTGGTCAATGTGAGGTATGCTGCTTTAATCAATGTGAAGTATTAGTTTAGTACTTTAATTAGTTAAAACTAAACTAATATGGTACTGGAGAAAATTTTAGGGAATGTTTTTTGGAGAGATGAATTATTGGGTAGATAGATGGATATAGTTCTTGGTACTTTGTGTGGGTACCTGTAGTATGTACTTGTCAGGATATATTTTTGTTTCAATGACAAGGACAGATCCGCCCACAACTTGTGAAAAAGAAAAAGAGTTTAATATTTGTTTCGTTTGTTTCAAGTCTTAACTACTCCACATTAGATGGGTTTCAAAGTCATTTTCCATAGATGAATTATTGTAAATTGGATACAAACATGATAGGTTAGAAACTTCTCATATAGGGTTGGGAGTTGGTCCGATGCTCTTTGGACCGATCTCGTGTCCAAATGATGTTTTAAATCGTTCAATTCAGCGACTTGACAGAGATGTGGAAAGAAATGCAATTTTATACTCCTCGTATAGAAGAGACAACTTTTATATATTTGTTAATTGTACTTCAGTACTTAAAATATTGGACATGTCCAGTGCATATATCTATTCAGCGACTATGCACAAAAACTCGCAGACATACAAGCTCTGAGAGTGTCTTTTCAAGAAATGACATCTTGTTTGTTATATGCGGATGATGCGTTATTTTTTGTGAAGCCGGAAGTCCAACAACTGCAAGCTCTGTAGATCATGCTAACAGTCTTTCAAAGCATATTCGGGCTATCGGTCAATCTGGCTAAATCGGAATTAGTGATATCCATGGGAGCTCGGGATGGTCAGCAAGCATTGGCAAATGTTCTTGGTTGTAAACTGGGTGAATTCCCCTTTACATACTTAGGACTTCCATTATCAAACACGAGGTTACCAAAATCAACATACTTACCTTTGATACAAAAAATGAACAAGCGTCTCGCGGGATAGGCCGCCAAGCATCTCTCCATTGCAGGTAGGATAATACTGATCAATGCAGTCCTAACATCAATACCGATATACTTCATGACATGTCTAAAGTTGCCCAAATGGGTAATTAGCAAGATGGACAAGATACGGAGAACATTCCTATATATGGCATGGGGTGTCAGCCGAATCAAAGAAAATGAGTCTGGTCAATTGGAAGGTGGTATGTTCACCGAAGGATTGGCAATGGGGAAGGCCAGAGAAAGCATTGTGGAAGCCGCCTATGCAATATTGTTTAATGCTGCAAACACTGTTACCAGATGCGCCCATATTCGCAAAGGAAGCCAAGGAATTTACTCAATTTTGTTGCATGTCCTTTGACTACAAACCGGGTAATGGGCAGAAAACTTCTCTTTGGCACCACAATTGGAACAAAGGAATATTAAGGTTTGAATTACCAAACCTATACACACATGCTCAGGACCCCAACATCACCCTGGCAGAAGCTTCACGAACCAACGCAATAAGGGAACTATTCACGCATAGGCTAACAGAAAAGGCAAACGAGGAATTAGAAATCTTGAAGCAGAATCTGGCACATGTCACATTAATGCAAGCGCAAGATGATGGAATAGAGTGGCGATGGTCAGATACAGGGATATACACGGTGAGAAGCGCATATCAAAGGTTGAAAAACGGACCTAGAATACGAAGCTCGATCCACCGAATTTGGAAATTAAGAGCACCACCACGAATGAAGGTATTTGGATGGTTGCTACTCAGGAATAGATTACTGACAATTGATAACCTCAAGCGGAGAGGTTTTCAATTAGTTAGTAGATGTGTCTTATGCAAGGCGGATCAAGAAACAAGGTGTCATTTATTCCACCACTGCCCCTTTGCTGCAGCTTTACATGCAGAGATGGCACGAGTCATACCAGAGAGGATGCCTCTAGCGATTGTTGGTGCATCAAGAATACAACTTTTGATAAGCGCAAGAATTCCAGTGCAACAGAAATCGACGCTACTAATCACACAATTCATAATATGGCGTGAGCGCTGTGCAAGAACGTTCACAAACAACACCAAGAGCATCGAGGAACTCCGGAACGAAGTGCTTTGGCAAATACAGTTTTATGAAGCAAGGACACGCACGATAGCAACAAATTAGATAATGAAACATTGGAGAACTAATAGCAAAAATCCATTGGGAAGGAGGAAGGATCGGTACCAGCGCCAATATACTGGCATCCGCAACAGTTACAAGTTTTGCTATCCCTTTTCTTTTTTCTGTAATTTTTTATTTGAAATCTTTTGAGCAATGTTTTTCATTTTAATTTGGAGGTTACCACCCTTGTGTAACGGAATTTTTTATTTAATATAAATGCGGGCATGACCCTCATTTTTCTTCAAAAAAAAAATTATTTGTGCTTCCATTGGATTTTAACTCAAGTTATACATTTATCTCTTCTGAAAATATTATCCTATCAATTTTTAACTCAAATTATATGTTTATCTTCTAAAAATATTATCTCATTGGATTTTTTTTTGTCAAAAAAATATTATCCTATCAATTTTATCTATATCTATAAGCATATTAAAAGTAAAAAAAAAACAATTTTCTAAGTAATAGATTATTTGAGTGTAGAAGTACTAAAAAATTGCTCTTATATTTGACTGAAATTTTTATTTATAGCACAGCTTAAAAAAAAAATAAACCAAAAAACTACCGTTTTTGGAAATTTTGAAATTTACCATGGCCGCACCGGTGTTGTGCGGACCCATTTCAGAGAGACTGCACAATGCTGGTGCGGACCCTGAAATGGGTCCGCACAATGCCGGAGCGGACCCAGGGCCGCATAATGCCGGAGCGATACCCCATTGTTAAAAACAATTTGAAATCTGTTATTTGTTTTTTTGTTATAGAAATGTTTTTATGTTGTTTAAGTTTTAGTTTGAAATGATGTTTAAATTGATATTTTTTTGTTGTATCGTATTTTAGAAATGTTGTTCGTTTGAAATATTTTAGATATGTCATTCGTTTGAAACTTTTTTTGCGTACGACGAGATAATGATATAATGAACAAAATAAATAAATAACAACAAAACAAATAAAATAGATAACAAAGCAACGAAATAAATAAGTGACAGTATCTAACAAATAAGTATCTGATAAAACATCTAACAATACTACAAATCAAAGCCTACGGATCAGGACTAAATACCGTCCTCGCCTTTTTCTTCCTGAACCCTCGATCCCGCCTGGAGAGTGGCGTCTCGTCAGTCTCTGCTGAGTCTGTAGAGTCCTCCATCTGGACATCCAAAGACTGAACTGGCTCGTCATGAACCTTCTCAATCTCGGATGTCTGTTGGATCTAGGAAGACGGTATATCTCTACTAGATGTCATGCTGTATTTGATAATTTTTGGTCAAATATGAGAATTTTGGTACAAGTCCAGTTTAATGTTGGTGCTCAAACAATTAATTTTGGTAAAATAAACCTAATTAAATTTTGGTACAAGTCTAATTTAACTAAAATAATTAATTTTGGTAAAATAAACCTATTTAATTTTTGGTACAAGTCCATTAATTTTGGTGCTAAAACAACTAATTTTAGTTAAATAAACTTATTTAATTTTTGGTACAAGTCTAGCTTAATTTTAGTGCTCAAACAATTAATATTTGATACAATTTTATTTAAATTTTGGTCATATTCTAATTCAAAAATCTAAATTAATATCTAATTCTAAACCCTAAATCTAAATTCTAAACCTAAATCCTAAATCTAATTACTACTCTAAACTAAAAAATAAAACTAGAAAAGAAGAAGAAAACTTACCCGAGGTCGAAGGGATTGAAACTTCTTTGAATTGATACAAAAAATGAAACTAGCGGACCCCTTATATAGCTTCCCACGGGTACGCTCCGGCATTGTGCGGACCCATTTCAGGGTCCGCACCGGCATTGTGCGGTCTCTCTGAAATGGGTCAGCACAACACCGGTGCGGCCATGGTAAATTTTGAAATTTCCAAAACCGATGGTTTTTTGGTTTATTTTTTTTTTTAAGTTGTGCTATAAATAAAAATTTCGGTATATTTGAACTAGACCTAGTTCAAAGGGTAAGTCCATCACTCCAAACAGTTGTCCATGTACTAGTAGAAAGTTCTGCCGCTACTGCAGCTCCTGCTTCTTCAGGGGGGACTCCGGGTTCTGTTTCGTCATATTAGAATGATTTTATGATTGTGATTTTCGTGAGAGTTCCTGTTAGCTAGTAATTCTTGTCATCAGCTCCTTTTTTCTGAGTCAACTAATTAAGACGATCGAGAACAAAAAACTTCAAAACCTGAATTATGTAGACTATAGAAGAAACTTTTGCTCATAATTTTTTTAATTAATTTTTCTGAGAATTTATAATTTCATTTAAAACGTTAACATTTAATTCCTTCTTTATTCACTAAAAAAACATTATCTAATTTTTCTTCCATCGATTTGAAAAAAATAAAGAAAGAAAATAAAACAACATCAATTCATAATTGTGATCCACGTCAATTACATACCTTTGAATATAGATATATTTTTTAACAAAACATATATGTAAAATAGAACAAATAACTAGGAAACGATAATATGTAACCAATAAGCTTGTTCAATAATTCAAATTAAGAATAAGAAGTCAATTGTTACTCGACAACCAATCAAGAGACAGCTTTAGCTATCATTAAAAAAAATCATAACTAATTAATATATGTTTTCCTACTGATTAATTTAGAATTAAAATAACATATAATGTTGAACAAATTTTAATTACTGAAAGAACAAGAAACAATTAAAAGCACAAGTTCCATATTTTTTTAAGGTTCACAAGTTAGATTTTTATTTCTTATCTTCATCTTTATATTTTTATTTATTTATTTTTAAAATAAAATTGTCACCAATTAACATATGAATTTTGCAATAAGAAAAAGGAGAATTTGAGAGGTAATAGATGCTTCCATTTGTTTAATGTGCAGTTTAGTGTTCAAACAAGAAATAAATAGTTGTCTTGTTTGATTTAAACAGCGTGAAAAGGCAATTTCCTATTATCACTTGTTCCCTCAATCGGACGATTAACGAGTGCTTTGGACGAGATTGTTGGGTAAGGCTGCTAGCATTTCAAAAATTTCACTAGCGATCTAGAGACGATCTTACTGTATACATGCAATTAATCACACGTAGTTTATGGATCATGTCACATACATGATCTAGCAGAGTGTTATAGTCATACCTCTCCAAACTAATGGAGCGTGAAATGGTTGCCTGCGCCTTAGTCTCCCTTGTTACAGTTTCCAAAACAGAAAACCGCAAGTTTCGCACACCACAGTGTTGATCAAGAATGAGAGGAGATCAATGCTAGTTGTTCGAATCTTCTCACCCTTGCGAATCCAAAAGCTAGCTCACTAATTCAAACACTTTGAATATATCTTGCTTAGCTAATCAACACAATCTTGCGACCTTCTAACAAATTCAAATCTCAACTTGCAAAAGAAGATACGAAGATATCAAGATCTAGATCAATCTCAAAGTAGAAGACAAAGCGAGAGAGAGATGAAGGCCGATCGGCCTAGTGAGGTAGCGACGGCGGCGTGCCCAACCGGCGGAGGGAGGAGGCCGAGGTTTCAATGGTTTGGCTTGAATGAAAGTGGAGGGATGACACACACACACACACACACACACACATATATATACTTTGACATTTACCACAATGCCCTCACTTAAATCAAAACGAGATAATATAATAAGAGGACATATTAGTAATATCATATATTAATGGTCCATTGGACCATTAGTCCATCCAACTTTCATTCCAAAGATTGCTTACTCTCTAAGCAACATTCCTCTCATATTGTTGACCTAGTCAACAGCTCAATTCAACTATCTTTTGGTCAAACCGTTTGACCAACGTTTGACCACGTTTGACCATGGTCAAACCTCCATTCAAATGAGCATATTTTTTGAACCGTAAGTTCAAATCGCGCATACCACATATCCACGCGCTCGTCTACTAATCCTCTATCCTTTGGTATAATCTAATTAACCAAACTAGAAGGTTTAGTAAACTTTAATATATGTTTAATCTAATTAAACATATACCCTCATATAATCAAATCATCCTTTGTATAACCATGCATGTACCCAATTGATTTGATTAGTCCTCATATCTCTTATAGTGTTGATCAATATAATGCCTACATTATTTGATTCACTGTGCATGTTGTTTCCAACATCTTAGCACGGTGTCATAAACTCGTATGACATCTCGACCAGGGACCTTGTAGGTGTGACCTGCTTGGATCTATATTACGTTGGCAACTGGAAAACTCTTTTCCAATTGATCAAGATTAGCGTCTAGCAACACTTCTTGACTACTCAATTATACAGACGATATGTAACCTGACAGTATCATTGATCCAATGTAGACAATGCCTGATCGCACTGCCCGTGTTGTTTCCAATATCTCATGATATCTAATGATGAACGCGAGATAAGATAATGTCATTCCCGCTGTGTCATCGATTATGTTTCTTGATCCTGAGTACTATATTATAATCCATGATTGAACTATTCAATCATGGTGTACACATATAATATAACTCTATCAAGGGGCCTAGAGACATCATAACTTACTCAGCATTCACCAGGATGCGAATAAGGGATATTTGTCCTATTGACATATGCGAACTTCTCAACATAACTTCTACACATAAAGAAGATGTCTTTATCGCTCCTTGTTACGATGAGCGATTAACACCAACAACTGATGTGCATACCTTAAGCAAGAAAATAAAATGTCTCAGACATAAGACAATAACATCACATGAACTATCAATGACATAACACATAATCTAGATAATGTTCATGTATGGTCAAATCCGACGACATATAACTCCTTATATGCATCTGTGATATTAAACCGGTACACTACCGCTTTGATCTGTGATAGCTGGATCAAATGTTTAATCATCACACTAGTCTCAGGTGTAATTAGTGTTATTTGCTAATTACCTTAACCATGGATACTTTAAAGTTCATTGCTTTTATTATTTGGTTGCTACACAATCTAACAATTAGATGAACCACAAGTAATGCAACTTAAGGCAACAAATTGACTGATAGTCAACCAATCATATGAACAAGAATTACAAACAAAATGTTTGCTCTAGGACACCCGACTCTATCAGAGATATTGTCCAAAGGACATCGGACCAACTCCTCACCCTCTCATATATTAACAAAAATAGGATTTTTGATTTATTGCATATTATTTCACAAATATGTTTTTTCAAAATAATGTAGATCATGTATTATGGAAGACAGTACCAATTTCTTTTAGTAAAAAGAAAGGTTCAAACTTTTTTTTTGCTTTTATAAATTTTGGCTGGTGTTAGATTTTAAACATGCGATCACTCGTGCGGAGAATTTTATCAATTATGATAGAAGTGGTTCAATAATTGCTATTCGATTAACATAGAGAAAAAATACTAGTATTTTTTATGTGCTTTATAACGAAAATATATTATAAGAGAACAAAAAAGATTTCACACAAAATTAACATATTTTGATTAAAAAAATTAGACAAAATGACAAATAACATTTCTAAATGACATATTAAATAACATCTACACGTAAATAACATTCTTAAAATAACATATTTTATTGAATGACGTATATATTTTTTGTTTAATCTTTTTGACATATTTTCATAAAAAAATCTCATACAAAATGATATATCAAATGACAAATAACATTCCTTAAAAAGAATATAAAAAATTGAAAAGAAATGAAGACATGATCAATCAATTATCAATCAATCTAAAAATTTCTTAAATGACCTTTAAAAAATGAAAATAAACCAGGACCAATAATAAAGATAGGACCAATAATAAAGATGATACAATTTGACGAGTACGTGTCTACATAAATTTAGACTTCTACACATAGAAAAACATAAAAAGATGCATAGAATCAAAAGATGGCAGACTATTTGATTGGAGGATTGATATTAAATCTGAAATTTCATCTTTTAATCACAACTGTTGACGGATCAGGACATCTATGTGCTTAATATAAGAAAATGGAGATATGAACTTTTTTCAACAACATGCGATTAGTAATAAATAGGGCCCGGGTTTTGAGTGATGAACTCGTTGGGGTGCGATACAAGTGGCATAAACCATTACTAATCGGTTAAAATATTTTTTGTTGCCTAAGAATCCTTCCATCAATAGATAAAAAAAGATCAAGTACAAATGTCTTGATATAAAAAAAAAAGTACAAATGTCTTGATTTATGATCAATTACTGTCAAATTATTCTGGAAATCCCCAAGCCGCTGGCTCTCATAAATAATCTCATAATTTTCTGTTGCTTTTAGTTTCCATGTTAAACAACCAACAATATACATTTAGTTGAACTGATCCATTAGACTTCATTAATTATTAGATCATTAATACTAATCCTATAGCTGAGCTATTTATATTGTATACTAGTATTGTGCCGTGCGTTGCAACGAAAAAATATTATAAAAGAATAATAAAAATTCATACAAAATGATATATTTTCTTAAAAAAAAATTAGACTAAACGACAAATAATATTTTTTAAATAACATATTAATTGACATCTACACATAAATAATTTTCCTTAAATGACATATTAAATGACATCTACACATAAATAACATTTCTTAAATGACATATATATATTTTTATTTTTTTGACATACTTTTATAAAAAAATCTCAAACAAAATCTCATAGTAAATGACAAATAACATTTATTAAATGATATAAAAAATAGAAAGAAATGAAGATATGACTAATCAATTTTCAATCAATTCAAAAATTTCTTAAATAACATTTAAAAGATAGAAAGAAATCATGACCAATAAAAAAGATGATACAATTTGCGTGTAAAAAGTACGTGTGGTGACTACGTATCTAAATTTAGACTTCTACACGAAAAAAAAACATAAAATAAATATATAAAATCAAAATATTTGATGGGGGCTGATAATCAATCCAAAATTTCATCTTTTAATCAAAATTGTTGATAAATTAAAACATCTACGTGCTTAATATAAGAATGAAGATATGAAGTAAAGATTTTAACATAGCAGTTTTGACTTCATGCAACACATATTATATAATCAAAATAACATGCATATAATTCGTGCAATTTTGACTTCATGCGGCGCACATATTATATAATCAAAATAACGTACATATAATTTATGCGCTGAATAAAGTCAAAATTCCTCTGTTAAATCTTTACCCTACATACGCAGGTGAGTGTATAAAAGTGTCCAAGTTACTTTGGAATATGTTAATTATTATCTCGTATAGGTGGATAATTTACTGCGTATCTAGGTGTGATCAGCTCTCAATATTGCGTAGGCGAATCTTTGATATTGTCTAGTGTCTAATAGAGAATAATGATAGTAGTTGATAACAAAATATAAACATAATAATAATGACTGAAAATTTAAATAGTTATCTTTTTTATGATTGAGCCAAATGGTGGTTAATCCAATAATGATACTATCGGATGACATTTTACGGACTTCCTTTCGAAAAAAATATCTATTATAAGTGAGTGGCTACTCTACTTACATAAGCATATGAGAGCATATGCTTATAAGTTATTTTTGCGTTTTCAATGTCTAAATGGTCAATCTGAAACGCTCAACATGTTCTCCATATTAATATGTGTTTGGAAACAAAATTTTACATTTTTTGGAATTTTATTACTATTTGTTTAGAATTTTTCAAAATAGCATTTTTCAGATTTTTTTTATTATTTTTTTTACCATATTAAACCACTGTTTTGAAAAATTCTAGAAAAATAGTAAAAAAATTCCAAAAAATGTAAAATTTCGTTTCCAAACATTTATTAATATGGAGAACATATTGAGCGCTTTAGATCGACCATTTGGATATTGAAAACGCAAAAATGACTTACAAGCATATGTCCTCATATGCTTATGTAAGTAGAGTAGCCAACCTCCTATTATAAAAAACACTAATTTTTAAAATTTATTTTTTTATATAGAAAATTATTTTGTATTTAATAATTTTAGCACAAATAAATATTTTTGTCGAACCTTCAATAGAACCCCCAGCTTCAAATATGATCTGCCCTGATAATATGAGTAGAACTAGGGTATTCTTAAACCCATAAGGTATTTTGGTAAGCTTAACTCCAAAAGCTATTTGATTAGCTTCAAATGACGAATTTAAATCATTGAAACCGATCTATTTCACGAGTGATGTGTTTACATGCAAAATTTATAAATTTAAATTACTTTAATATAAAGTCAAGCAGTCAAAATATATTAAAAAAATAAATACATTAATATTAATTAATGAATAATTTTATAAAAAAATTATTTTATCAATAACAAAAATTAACGAATAAACATTTTTTGAACCACTTTACTTTATACTAAATTAATTGAAAATTCATAAATTTGATGTATAAATGCATCACTCATGAAGTAGATTGGCTTCAATGCTTTGAATTTGTTATTTTCCGATAAATTTTGAAGTTAAACTCACCAAGGTGCTTGATGAGCCTAGGAATATCTTAGTTCTCCTCATAATAATTTCATGTTAGCACTAAGTTAAATTAATGAATTATAATTATATTTAGGAATATTATATTACATCCAAGTCCTCACTCTAAATACCTCCAACTTTTTGTGGCTAACTTTTCAAAACAAATTGAAAGATAATTAGCGTGTATTATGTATTTGTTAACTAAATAATTGTGCATTTTGTAATTGTTAACTGTCTTAGCTTGGAGAATTCAGAAAATATTAGAAGTTCAAGGTAATATATTGTTGATAACTATCAAAATATTTTGTAACAAATTTAGTCAATACAAGTAACGTACGTCCGTCAACAATTCGGTCTAAACTGAAATAAATATGTACTAAGCAATTAATAAGTATATCTAGGTTATATATATAATAAATTACTGTACATTATTTAATAATAGTGTTTATTAATTCTAAAATACGTGAAAAGATTATGGAGAATGTTTAGAAAGTAAGTTAATTTATTAGATAGTAATTAGGAGAATCAGTCTTTGGTCTAATGACAAAGACAATGCTCTCTGTGTGGGAGGTTGCAGGTTCGAAACTCGGACGAGACAATCATTTATGGATTTTTAATAATTGAATGACTTGACCTCCAATCTTTATAAAAAAAATTAATTATATAGTAATTAGGTATATATATTGACGTAAATTATATCATTATGATAAATTATATTATTATTTAAAAAAAAGTTGCATGTACGCATGATCTTCAATATCATATATAACACCAAAGTTGCTATATAATTGCCATGACCACTAATGTAATCAACTAAAATGAACGATTTAGAAATCGGGAATCTCCTTCCTCCTTGCTCCAGACAGGAAATATGTAAAACGAGGGGAGAAAGGCACCTTAAAAAATTTACCGAGTCTACATTATAATATTTGAGGGTTACACAATTTAAATAATTTGCATATAAAATTCATCTGTTCTTCCTTCTCCTCTTCAAACTTAATTAATATTCCGAAATAAAAGTCAATCAGATCCGGTCCTCCTCCCCTGTCCTTCCCTTATGTACCTTGAGCATCAGGCGTGGATTCAGGCGGATGTAAAAAGGAGGTATGGGAGTTAATTAACTTCATTTTTTTTTTTGTATTTATGTATAATTTTTCATATAATTTAAAATAAAATATTATGAAACTATTAAATTAATATAAAATAGTTTAAAAGTCTGACTTCACCTCTCAACCGCTCCAAAAGATAGACAAGATGCAAAGTCTTTGTCCGGAGCTAGGCTAAATTTTCACCCACACTTTCCATACATATATATTAATTGAGAGCGAACTTGATATTAAATAATTAGCTAAATTAATCTTCAATCTTTACTAAAAACTAAAAAGTAATAATTATTAATTAAATTTTTTTTAATAAAATTTCTATTTAAAATATGATAAAATATTAACTGAACTATTTTACTTTCACGTAACGTATAAATTATATATTTTGTATTTTAACTAATTATCCGTACGACTACAGCAAAGCTGTCAATATTTTTACGCCTTCAAACAGACTCCGGTCCACAGCAAAGAGTCAAAGACCATGCTCCCTCCAAAACCGTATTTCAAGTACATACAACTACAGGGACTGCAACATTATTTAATCCGGCCCCTGTATTCCTTTTTTAATTATCCTTCTCACTCCTTTCAAGTTTCTCTCTCTGAAAACCTAGTCTCCTTATTGGTCTGCTTCTTCTCCCTTTTCTCATTTCCCGAACCCCACTTGTCTACTCTTAAAGAGTACAAGAGAAAACCATTTTAATTTTCTTCCTAAATCCTATTCCAAGTACCAATTATACAAATCTCTACACTTTCCTCTTTCATTATTTTTATATCCGAGATTGATGAAAAAAGATGCTATTTTAGGTTTTTAGATTCTTCGCCTTCTGGTGAGGTACTCTTTATCTGATCTCTCTCTCTTGCTCTCGCTCTCGCTCTCTCGCTTGTGGCACAAACACACAATAGTACTTCTTCTCCAGTTCCCTTTTTGTTTTCTCGAAACCAAGAGTGTCACAAAAAAATTCTCTCGAAACCCCCTAATTAAGAAGTTCAAGAAGGTAGACCTAACAAAACAAACATCTGCCAAGCTGGCGAACCGGTGGTGGGCTGGACACTTGGGCTTAGCCGGGGCCTCAGAGTCCGGCTCTTCCTCTGGTGGAGGCATGAAGAATCCAACCCAATTAGAAACCCCTCAAAAGCCTGATTCCTCAAATGAACCGAACGACGATGATGAGTCAAAGGAAAACAGCGACAACACTGGGGAGCCCACAGAGGGTGCAGTCCTGGGTGGGAATCGTCGACCTCGTGGTCGACCCCCTGGATCAAAGAACAAACCAAAACCCCCAATTTTTGTGACGCGTGATAGCCCTAATGCTCTTAGGAGCCATGTAATGGAGGTTGCAGGAGGTGCAGACGTGGCGGAATCCATTGCCCAGTTTTCCAGACGTCGTCAGCGTGGTGTCTGTGTGCTCAGTGGTGCTGGGACTGTTGCCAATGTGGCGCTTCGCCAACCATCGGCTCCTGGTGCCGTTGTGGCTCTACACGGACGATTTGAAATTTTGTCTCTGACGGGGACATTTTTGCCAGGCCCAGCACCACCAGGGTCGACTGGTTTGACGGTGTATCTGGCTGGTGGTCAAGGACAAGTGGTCGGGGGAAGCGTTGTGGGTTCCCTGGTAGCAGCTGGTCCTGTAATGGTGATAGCTTCGACCTTTGCGAATGCTACTTATGAGAGATTACCATTAGAAGAGGAAGAGGAAGGAACGGGTCCTGGAGGGGTTGGTCAAGGGCCACTGGCAGCTGGGCCGGAGCAACTAATGGGTGCTGGAGGCGGCAACATCCCTGACCCTTCGGCACTGCCGATATATAACCTGCCCCACAATTTGATGCCGAATGGAGGTGGACAATTAGGGCATGATGCCTTCGCATGGGCGCATGGACGGCCGTCTTATTAGCTAGGGTTCAGAGGACGAGAAGAAACTAAGGAAGAAGTGTTGGAAGAGTTCACAATACAAATGGTGAGTTCATGGATACTGTTTTATTGAATTAAAATTGACGCATAATAAAATGTAGATGTCTTTTAGAAATGTGAGGTGAGGCTCATGTGGTTGGCTTTGGAATCCTAACAAAGGCGTAATCACAATGTTTTATGGTAGTACTGTACTAATAATGTTTAATTAGTGAAGTACAATTATGTTTCTGTTTCAAGGGGAGCTTATCTGTTTCTTCGTTTTTGGAGCTCTCTTCCTCTGTCGTCTCTTAATAAAATATAACTTATGGTTTCTGATTTGACGATTAGTTTAAACTTTCAACAAATTAGCTTCACTATGTTTGATTCTTCTCTTTCCCCCTCATTTCTTAATTTTGTCGGATTGTTAAATCGTTAGAAATATCTATTGCGAAATTCAGAAGTTTAAATTCCTTCCCCTTAACTCTTTATACATTATTTTGGTAGCATGAACTAATAAACAAAATTTTCGTGTGTAAAGCTTTCGGACGTTAGTGAAATTACATGCTCATGCATGATTATACACAGTAGCATGCATAAACGGGTTAAATTTTGGTGCAAATAAATAAAGCTCAGCACGCACAAAACTGAATGATCTATCTCTAGTTCATAACTATATATCTCTTATATACAGGAGTTGGCTACGGTGCTATGCATAGCATAGAGGGCCTCCGTGCTACGGCTCAATATTTGAGTTTTTAAAATCCTAACGGTCGATCCGAACCGTTCAACATAATCTCCATATCAATATGTACTTGCAAACCAAAATTTACATTTTTAAGAATTTTTTTACTATTTTTTTAGATAGGTGGAAAAACACTTGATCTGAATGGTTCAGAATTTTCAGATCAAGTGATTTTCTATCTATCTAAAAAAATTAATTAGTAAATAAATTCTAAAAAATATAAAATTTGGTTTGCAAGTATATATTCATATGGAGATCATATTGAACCGTTCGGATTGACCGTTAAGATTTTGAAAACTCAAATATTGAGCCGTAGCACGGAGGCCCTCTATGCTATGCATAGCATATTAGCAATTTCCCTTATATATATATTGCATGCATTAATTACACGCTCTTTTTTAAGTAGACAAACATTTTCCAATTAACATCCAAATTAAATTAATTAATAAGCCAAGAATTATTTAAAAAGGAATGTGTACATTAATCATTTTGTGAAACTGGGATCGATACAAGCATGATTCTGGACATATAATAGAAGTGATAATTTCATATTATTGCATGCTACTAAAAGAAAAAAGAAAAGAAAATGATTATATAGTAGCCTGCATTAATGAAAGTAGCTAGCAAGCTAGTACTTATGGTTATGGGTAACATATAATAGAAGTGATAATTAAACAAAAAAAATGAAAAATGAAATTATGGTGGGGAAAAATATAATGTTAATTTTGATATTAAAAAACGTTTGGTAGGTTTGTTTGTTGTAGAATTTCGTATGGTGTAGAATTTCATTTGTCAGGGATCAAGTATTCCTTCAAGTGTACTGAAGATGTGCATTAGTAACTCCGAAGGATATCTCCTTTAGTCTCCTTGATTAGAGAATTAATTACCTGATGTTAATTATCATATTTTTTTTGTTGGAAATAAAGAGTTATTAATAGTGTAATGGACTATGAATTAATGAAATCCTTTGGATCGTGAAGTATTATTAGTGACTTAAATAATGTCGCTACCAACACTAGTACAAAAAACGCTACTAACTACGGTAAAAAAAATGCACTTTTACATGGTTTTCGAACTGTGTCTATGAAAGTCGTGTACAATAGGGTCGCTAAATTTTACTCGGTTTTCGAACCGTGTATAATCTATATTTTTCGCCAAAAGTTATCATACACGGTTTTTAAAGTAAAACCGTGTATAAAAACACACATCCTACACGGTTTTTAATAATAAAAAAACTGTATAATTCAAGAACTTATAAAAAAAATCACATGAAACTCTAGATCTGAATACAAATTAAACCCTAGATCTAAATACCAAAACACTAAAGTAAATTTCAAATATAAACAACAATTACATCACTTATTATTAGTTACATGAATAACAATCTAACTAAAAAAATTGAATATATAACAAAAAACCCTAGATTTGAGACTTCATACATTTACATGAACAATTTCTAAGAAGAAGTATGGTAAAGGACAAAAAAAAATGAAAAATAGAAATGAAAAACTTAATCGGAAACTTCAACTCAAGTTTGAGGCTCTTCCCTTTTTTTTTTTTTTTACAATTCTAAATTTCAAAAAATGAGATAGTGGTCAGCAATGCATGCATCTTCACTAGTGGAAAAACACACATCAGGATCGGTTAAATACGCACATTAGGATCGGACCTAGAGCCGATCCTGTTTCAGCCGTTACAAATAGTCGATCTAAACTGTATCGGTTAAAGAACCGATCCAGATACCAACCATCTGGATCGGTTATTTATTAATAACCGATCCTAATTCTAACTATCAAGATCGGTCATTAAATTTTAGCTGATCCTAATTCTAACTTTCAAGAACGGACAATTATTCAACCGATCCTAATGTTGACTTACAAGATCGGTCAATTAATATATCCGGCACTAATTCATAACTATCAAGATCGGATTTTAAATATAACCGACCCTGATTGGTTTTTTTATTATTTTTATTTTTATTTTTTTTGTGAAACCAACATTTTGAATCTTGATATGATGCACTAATGATACCTATACAGTCTATTTAAATCCAAGAAGTGCAATGGTATATCTTGATAAACAGAAAGATGCCAAGATGATCCATTTCATTTACCAGTAAAGTAATACATGACTAGTTCTTAGTAATGACACAAGCCTAATAAAATACTAATTCCTAAACCCACTAAAAGCCCAGAGGGAAACTCTGACAGCATTACATGTTTGACTATTAACTAAACTTTGAGACTTCAAATGTGACTCCATTTTTCAATCTGCCTCCAGCTCTGGTACCACCACAAAATTACTTTATCCATCATCCAGCGCAGTCCCAAATGGCAAGCTCTGTAGGGATATCAAAGCCAAGTGTTAAAATGTTTATATAATCAAACATGTACCACAAGATAATTTTACCTTTGATCATTAAAAAATGTTAATAATGATAATGATAAAAAAATTCACTTTTCTTGAAGTATTTGAGGGCATAAATATAAAGGCTATGTTATAGAAGGAGATGCACACAAAATCTTACCTCATCCACACAAAGGAGAGATGGTTCCTTGGCCATTTCAAGTACTTGTTTAATTAAAGAAACCTTTCTCAGGAGATATAAGATAATGTTGGTCTTGAATAAATTAGACATAATTTAGTACTAGAAATGCAATTAACCTAACGTAATTTGCAGATGTTCATTGCAATTTAATTAACATTACACTAACTCTACCTTGAATTAACTCAATCTCCTCATTGCACTTATTCTCAATAATGCAATTTTGCCCAAATTTTGAATTTTTAACGACAAATATGCAACCATATTACCAGTATATGGCCGATTCCTGATGCCCAATGTGTCATCAGATCACCTAACAACCTAGCCACCATATAAACAACAACGGAGTCAAGGTCATGCAATAAAATGCCTTTGGAGAATGTATAGACATTAGATATGAAACATAGTAAAAATAATAAATGCTTGATATTTTCAAATATGAAAGGTTATAACCTTTTGACCACATAACTGGTTAGATTGCAGGATTAAAGAGCCAACAAATAAATGTAAAATCATCAACCTTCTCTTTTTTAGTTAATGCTTGGCAAAGCTTCGTCTCAAGAGCCCAGTATTGAATTCGCCTAGTATTGAATTCCTTTATAGTTCATCAATAATTCTACAGAATTAGAGAAGAAACATAGTAAAAATGTCAACTAAGAATTTAATAAACGAATTAATAATTTACTAATTAAGAAAGCAAATATGGTATAACATAACACCATAAATCATGGTATCTCTTGCAAATACTAAGAATTAGCATTCACATTATCGTAGGTCAGATGTACTTTCAGCCACTAGTACAAAAAGTGATATGTCAAGCTAGCCCAATTTTCACCGATAATCATCAATTTTCAACCTGCAAGCTTTTTATGTATGAGTAGAAAAGGTGATAGAGATCACATCTTTATTCTGATATATGAGTTCAATATTTTAATTTAATAATTTAGTGGAGGCATCTGTATATTCCTCATAAATATAGCTCCCAGGTTCTTGTGCTTTTCCAAGTGATTTGAAAGTCACATGCATTGCTTCATCTTTGTAAGGGAACTGGTGTTATAAAATAACTTCAAACCACCGTATATGAAAAAATGGTCATCAATCGCTTATAAGAACTGAATTAAAAAATGAAAAGAGAAACTAGATACCTTAGGAAAGGCTCGTAGATATCTTCATCAGAGAGGGATTTATCATGAAACAATCTCGCTCGGGGCAATAGTTGTTGCCATGGTTAGCACCTCTCAGTGGCATTCACTCGAGCAGTTGCTGTGCGCCTGCCTTTTTATAACAAAGAAACACACAATTAGGGTAGCATTCACTAGACGGATATAGAAACGATACAAATTAATTATCAGTATTATTGCAAAAATTAAAAACAAAAACAAATAAAAACAAATAAAGTTATTGATAGATACGTCAAGCAGTGTGTAAATTGATGAACAAACTAGATATAATATATAAACCCTAGTAACAAAAATTAGAAATAAATCTGATTGAAATGCCAATAATGAAGGAGAAACATGTCTCTATGTGTGTATGTATAGGTATCGGTCTAGTTGTTTCAGAAATAGATCAATTTACAAGTTAACACAGTTGTCTCAGAGGCATTCACTCGAACACCTTTCACTCACTTGAAAAAACAAAGGCACAATAAGAACTTCAACTAAGTCAAGATTCCACAAGAAGATATTTACTGGAACAAGAGAAATGCACAAAAACTAAACCATGGCAACTAAAATCAAAGAAATAAGTGAGATTTAACAGTCCCGCTACTTCAATTTTGGCGATTAGAAACTAAACTATACATCAACCAGTACCCAAGATGAACAGACTAGGCAAAATCATAAACCCTAGCTAGGAATTGAAAACTCACCTGTAGGAAATCCTGGTTTTTCTTAAATCTCGACCGTTCAAAGTTTGAGTGCTGGTGTTTGAGATCGGCGGAGTTGAGCATGAGGAATCGCGTGGGAGAGACAACATCGACAGTGGTGAAATGAGATCGGCGGAGGTGAGAGTGGCTGTGCGGGGGAGAGGGAACTTGAGGAAAAACCTAGCGGGATTTAGAAAAAAGAAAAGCGGTGAAATGAGGTGTTCTGGCGGCTGGGTGAAATGAGCTCTAGATCGGCTTTAAAAAAACTGAACAACATCAGGATCGGCTCAAACAATAACACCGATCCACCGATCCTGAGATGTGCATCGGTTCATTATTAACGGCCGATCCTAATAAGTCAAAATCAAGATCGGACTTAGTAATCAACCGATCCTGATATGTCCTAAACTATCAGGAACGATTGTTTATAAACGACCGTTCTTGATACCTACTTTCAAGATCGACCTATTCTATTTGTCCGATCCTAAAAGTATTAGTATCACATTTTCGAAAAATCCGATCCTGATGGGGCGATACTATTTGTACATTTTCTACTAGTGCTTCTCGCAAGTTTTCCGAAATTAAAATGGTCATTTGCTTAAATCGGATACTCGAGCGCCGTTTTATGGCCGTTTGAAGTTTCTTCATCGGAAATCGTCTTTTCGTTGAAGATATCACATCTCTTGCCTTATCCCTCGCTCTAGCCTTGCCTGCTTAGATTTACTTGACTTAGAGAATGCCATGTACAGCCTACAGGGAAGGGAAGAGATGTTTTAGAAAAAATAGAGAGAGATGCATTATAACATGAAGGCACGGATCGATAACGTGGATTATACAGTAAAATCGTGTAAGATTGTTCGAGCACCTCATATACACCCGTCCAAAAATACACTTCCGAACTTCCGAAAATGCCCTCCAACAATATTCATACACAGATTTTAATAAAAAACAGTGTACAATTTGACCATATTTCGGAGCAAATTTTCGGAACAATGTTTTTTTTCTTTGGACATGGATTTAGTGGAAATTTTGAGCAAACATGTATAATATGCAGTGTATGCTTTGCGTTTATGTACTAGTGCAATTTTTCAAAAAAAAAAAAACAATTAGCATTTACTAATTTTAGTGAAAAAAGCTCTAATTTAGTGAAACTTCCAACAAATCTTCCTGTTTTATGTTTTTATAACTTTTTACATAATTTGTTTTTGTTTAGTGTTATAGTGCCAATTATATATTGTAAAGACATATATGGTCAAAATACTTGTATTTTGTTATTTTTTAATTTCTTATGCTTAAATTACTATGAGATAATATTGATTTAACTTCTAAATTATTATCAATTTTGGTATAGAAAAGATCGATTTTAAGATTGGTATTATGATATATATGATTTTGTGTTTTAGCTAGAATCTTGCATGAATAATCATGGACTAAAATCTACAAGAAAATTATCTAAAAATTCATACGTACCGTGAACCGATATCATTCGCTAAATAATCGTTATATTTGGTATCTGCTATGACAAATTGTCGACCAGTATGAACTTGTCAATTATCTGCTATTTAAACAAGTATTGGTAGCTTCATGTCAAATCTTTGGACCTCATTTCATAACCTTTCATTACTGTAAGTCCACTCTCAAACGACATTTAAGCAGATTTCAATGCAAAAGTAGTGAGCATATATATATATATATATTTTTTTGGGGGGAAAGTTAGAAGTCAAGCTACTCGATCAATTGTTCAAATATTCACAAGGGATTCTCATGTAGTGGGTTTCAAGCATTGTGTTTGCCACTATAGTAAAATATGGTTCTTATAATGCGTACGAATTTATTTATTCCACTTCATTACAATATAAAACTGGCCGGTCATTATTCCATTAATTAATAGTAACTCTTTAGAAATATATATGTAAAAATAAATATGTCATTCTCCATGAGAAGCATGAATCATATATATTATATATATACTAAATGAGGAAATCTGCATGGTAATGATCGATGATGTCTTTTATAATTTATAGCATGTTAATATCCATGTCTTGTTTTCTTTAATGTCGATACCTATATTGCTGAACCCATGCTATAATTCAAACTCTGGATGGGTTCTTTGTTAGCTAGAGCCTGTATCTCCTCAAGATATCGAGTAATACAACACTGCCACTTCTGATCTCAGAAATTCACTTGAATCTTATTAGCGATCAAGAATTTTATACTTTTTCCTTAGAGATTGATCTGCATATAAATAGCATATAAGTATGAATATTTGATCATTACATTGAAATTTCAGAAGAAGAAAACTAGTTCGATTCATATAGCTTTTCGTTCTTCAGGAATTTGTCGACTCCAAATACCAACCTGACTCTAGAAGAAATAAGCATGTATGAGAGACAATTGAACCAACCATACATTTATCAAAAACACAAGGAATTAATTTGAACAAGGATCCTTTTCTTATTAAATTGCAATTGTTGGAACGCAATTAACTCAGAAAGACACATCATGAAATGCCTTACAGAAGCAACGCCAGCCTACTGTTGAAATCTTCTCATATGTTCCTTTTGGTATTAAGAAAGATCTGATACTTAAAATTCAGTATAACTTCATAATTATTATTAATTTTACTGCTGGTGTCAGTGTTGTTGCTGCTGTTGTTATTATTGTTATTGCTGCTACTACTTCTATTATTATTTTTTGGGAGAAAATTAAGGTGATTTGAGTAACAAAGTGCTAGCTTGTTCTACTCTTGTTTTCAACGTTGATATTAAGAAACATCAATTTGGAATTTTACTGGTAATGGCTTTTTGGAGGTTTTGTTTTCACTTCATTATCTGTATTATATTGTCTTTTATTTCATTATAACGGTGTGGAACTGGTATGATGACTTTAGACAGGTTGTGGTCTAAAGCGTCTTTGAGCTATATATACGATTGAAAAACTGAAATCAATTAAGCAGAAGGAGAAAAGATATATAATTATATATCCTATATATATATTTTGCTTAACAATTACGGAATTATATTAACGCAGCAATAAAATCATGAGGTGGAATCCTATTTGATTAATTTGGGCATCAACTTAAAAGACCTTCAGATACGGGCCTCTAGTCCAAAACAAATTAAACCCTAATATAAGTAATGCCAAATTCAACAAGGAAGTTTATTTTATCACTTGCATACATATATGTACTTCCTAAATATGAACACAGACATTGACGTCAAACTATAGATAGCACCATGTTTTCTGGCCTATCCACTTGGCATCTTTCTGTTGTTAACATTTACAAATTTACCTTAATTCAAGTTTATCAGCTGTAATATATAGACTAACAATTAAGAATGACAAGAATTTGGGTCAGTTGACTTGAATAAGATTTAGATAATTTCTCTCCATCTTTGAGTACTACATGTGTTAATATTGTAGGAGATTCCATTTGGAGAATGACCTAAAACAAAACAAATTAAAACTTGGAGTTTGCACCATGTCACTTTCTTTCCCGTTCATCAAGATGGTTGATGCCACCAACTCTCATTACTCTACAGATGAATTAGCAAGTTGGAAGTATTTAGATGAAAAATTCAATGCAACCCAACTTATGGACACCCCTCTTAAGCACCAAAGCATATAGCTTCATCTATATATGATCATGTTTAATTAGTTGTTACTTAAATTTTAGGAGTTGCTCATTTTTTTTTTTTTTTTTTTGAAGGTTGGAAGCATAAAGGAGTTGCTCATTAATTTTACTCTTTATATTTGACATTTTGTTTGGCAGTTTAAGTCACGACTTAATCAAATTAATTTGTCTAAAGGAGTAAGATGTGTTGAAAAATGAATATCTATTTATGACAGACACAGTGTGGAGTAAGTTAATCTGAAGAGATGAAGTAATTTACTCCGGGTTAACAACTTAAGTGCAGAGTAAGTTAATCTCTATTTATGACAACCTCTTGTCCCATCTTACTCAATCATATTTTACTTTTTTCTTTGACAACTTAAATGTCAAATGTGAAGTAAGAAATTCACATATTAACGAAATAAGTAACTATACAGTTCTCTTTTGTTATAGTGATGGTGAGTTGGTGACACACATCCTAATTTACTATACGCATCTCATATATAGCAGCAGTTCTATTAGATGTCTCTCAGAAATTGTTTTTAGGAACACAGAAAGTTAATAAAAACGAACAAGAGAAATTCACACGAAGAAGCTCCCATAAAATTTAAATTTTTTGTATGCATGTTTATCATGTTAGTAACTAGTAACTTAATTAATTCAAATTGCTTGTACCAAACTAAAAAAGTTTACTGGAACAATTCTTGCCCAATATAAATACCGTAATTCTTTTAGTTGACTAACATTTAAAACCATATTCTAGCATTAGACAGAAAGTTTCCATAAGTTTGTACTCTCAAATATCTATTTTTTCTTCTTAATTAGAAAATGAAAAAAAAATGGTTGCTCAGTTTTATTAAAGATAAAATAAATAATAGATTACTCAGAACAGCGCTGAAAACAAATTTTTAATCTTTCCTATATTAGTGAATAAAGTAAATCTAGTGCAACATCTAAGTTTTGATACAGAACATATTTTAGTATACATTCTAATGAAAAGTCATTTCCAATATTAATAGCATCAAGTTAATTAAATGTCTCTTATACAAGAAAAAATTGTTTCAGATTCCTATTAATTAGTCTTAAATCTTTGATTTCCAAAATATTCGATCTTTCATTAATATGTATTTTTTTCCCAGTAAGTAAGCTGATGAAAACAACATTTTCTGAAAAAAAAATTAAAATTGTTACATCTTACAAGTTTAAAGTTTATCCACTAAATATTTGCTAAGACAAAATCAGAATATATCCTAAAACTTGGATGTATGCTAAATTCACTCGAGTGTAGATGTTTTGATATAAAATAATAAAGTTTTGCTCTCTTAAGTTTAGAGGACTTCTTACTTCCTTAAGGTTACTTTCTTAAAAATTTGTTTTAAACTTTGAATAAAAATGTTTTCTTGAAAATTTATTAACAACTTTTTTTTAGTAAAGGTTGGAGGTCAAGTCACCAACTATTTAATATCCATAAGGAATTTTTTCATCTAAGTTCCGAACTTGTGGTTCTTTTTTTTGTGGAGAGGAGAGGTGTAGCTTATAAAAATCGCTCAACGCTGACCAATTGATCGGCTCATTCTAGACTCGACAACTGATTAAGATCGCACCACAAATATACATAACTTATGATAAGTATGAACTTTATTGTATGTCAATTCTACTTATGATAAGTATGAACTACATACAAATATATTCTACATCTCATGAAGATGTGGAAATGTGGGGTGCAAACTCGGGGTCTTCATAGATATATATGTCACATTTGTTTGACTCGATAACTTTTGCTATTGTATGAAAGGAATCGGATGACATACCCCTCCAAAGTTCATTTGTTTAAGGTTTAGTTTCATTGAACTGCTACTTTTTATACTAATTGTTTGAATGCCCTTAGAGAGTATATTGGGTTAATTATTAAAGAAACAGAGAAGCATGTATATTTCATCTGATGTGGATTGACAAGTTTCTTATTGTCAAATGACGTCATGTCCATGAAATTAATCAAAAGCCAACTAATTTTAATTTGACTATAGTTGACAGTTATAGCTCGATCATAGAGTGGTTTGAAATTTTGCTAATAAAATAAAACATCAAAGAGTTCTTTTGGTGCAAATACATTTCTTGATGTTTTGTAACTGGCTGCTCAACTAGACATACATAGCCTTACAAATGTATTATAATTCTCTATTGCTAGGAAACCGAGATATTTAATTAGGTTCCTAAATTAGTTAGGAAGCTTCAATCATGTGTGCCTTATTTTTGTATGAATTAGAGTTGATAATTGCAAGTATTTTAGTTATTAACTTTCTATATATCAAATATATATGGATATTGTAATTTTTTTTTTTTTTTGAAAAAGAGATGGAAGTCTATGCCTTTCAAATTCATACTCTTGTTATTACAACATAGAATTTTCTTTATTCGAATTTCAAACCCATAACTTCTCACTTAGAGGACAAATATTTTTGCCACTAGACCAAATGCTAGTTCTTAGATATTGTAATTTTGTTTCGTTTACTTTATTATAGATTGTGTTGCTTGAGCGCACTTAGATAGCTAGACTATGTCTTTTGATGAGTTTTGACTCACTATGCATGAGTGCATTTCAGTGTACACAGAACGCAAGAAACAGAGTATTTTTTTTTTTTCCCTGTTCCTAATACAGTAAAAATGAAAAAAAAAAAAAAAAACGGTTTTATACTAAATTTCCGGACCGCTCGCTACAAGATAAAAACTCACGGATTTCTCAATAATATGAATTTTCAATTTACTTGATAACTAATGAATATTTAATCATGATAACATATTTAACAAGATAGCGGATCTTTTATATATGGTTGAAATTATTTTATAGAAAAGTAAAGAAAAGTGAATGGAATCTAGACCAACTTCTGTGCTGATTAAATATATACACAAAATCATTTTGATATATTTGTGTGGATAAATTTAGTTTATTCTGATATTTTTTTATTAAACCAGTTTTTTAGTTGTTTCGTTTGTGTTCTTTTTTTATTCTATTTTATATGTTTATTTAAACAACAATTTAATCCATGATTTTTCTTCCAATGTCACCAAATTATGAGCACATCTCTTTGACGATTGATATGATGTATTATATATCTCTGTTGGTACATCTCTATTTTAGTTAGCTGTTATGTCTCTACCAAAATCGACAATCACCTACTCGGAAATATTGCTCACTAATGCTATGCTGGAGAAGAAATTGCATGAATTGCATTGCAACATATAAAACAATAAGCCGAAGAACAATTACAAATGAAATTTGTTGGTACATGATAAAATTATTGTCAACTTGGAATTAAACTACAAGTTCAAGAGCAATGATAGTTCTGTTAGTTGTTCGACTGACTATCAGCACCATGTAAATTGCATCATATTTCTGTGGTATTTCAATTTTTTTTTATTCTATATGCATCTTATTATAGGAGTGAGGCTATGGTACTTTACAATGCGCTGATCGTACTATGAATTTATATCTCTATTTTTAAGGGTAGTTGATCTAAACCGTTTGACATAATCTTCATATATATGAAAAATTATTTACAGATCAAATTTTACATTTAAAAAAAACTTTTTACTATTTTTTTAAATAAGTAGAAAATTACTATTTACGGATGGTCCTAATATTTCGGTCGGGTGATTTTCTTCTTGTCTAAAAAAATAGTAAAAAAAATAATAAAAAATGTAAAAATATGGTCTTCAAGTACATTTTCATAATCTTCGGATCGACTATTTGAATTTTAAAAACAAAGATATATATAAATTCATAGCACGAACCTATGTGCGCATTGTAAAATACCATAACCTCACTCCTTATAACAGAAATTATAGTACAGTTACATATATAACTTGATCCAGTGGTGGATCCAAAAAAATTGTACTTTTGCTAGTATTTTGTGCCTACCTCTAATCGAAATCATGAATCCACCTATGACTCGATCTTGCTCTGCCAAAAAAGCAAGAGTATTAATTAATATTTTTTTCGTGTATTTTTCTATATCTATGGGATGTTAGATTTTATGCAAATATTAATTACAAGTGAAGCACCCTTTCGTACATGTATATATAACACTTAGTTAATGAGTAGGGTATATTCTTTCTGCTTTGGTATACATTCGCCTTTGCATACACACAAGTGGGCATTTGAAATGCTTTCTAGCCTAGGACCACAAGCAACTTGGATTAGGAACAAATAACTTTCTAATTAAAATACTAATTATGTGGTTAGCCTTTTCCTTTTAACAAAGCATGACCATTACAGAAAAAGTACAAGAATCGACCAGCTAATTATCTAATTAACCACCTTAATTTAATTAGTTGCTGCATGTATGGTCCCCTCTCTATCACAACAGACACACACCTCTCTCTCTCTTTCTCATGCCTTCTATAAAATCATCAAATATATATGATAACATCTTTTGGAAATAACATAGAACTTGAACCATGCAAAATAATAAAAATAATAAAAACTGAAAAGTGGATACTATGAACTGTCGATTGGCTGGTTGTACTGTACTAAGCGCTCACTTAAGTTAATTCTCATTGAAGAACAGTATAAAAAAAATATATATTTTCTTGTGGATGAAGAGTACAAGAATTTGACAAATAAATAAATACGATCGAAAGCAACCAGGCAGTGACCTGCATTCAAACTGGAACGAGAAAAGGAATGAAAATAATGCTCGACCGATACTGGTGCCTAATTGCGTAAGCACCGAATCATACCAGACTGTTTAAAAAAGGCAAAGGGAATTAGCATTGACAGAGCTGAAAGCATACAGTATCAGTCCATCAGAAATTAAGGTAATGCAACAATTTTTTTCTTGTTTTCATCCTTTCATTTTAACATATTCCTATGATCCCAAATTTAAAAGCACGCTTCTTTAATCAAAATTAATAAATAACAAAAGATTTTTTTTTCTCTTTTGTCAGTTTTGTTCAACTTGTAACGGAGTTGATCATCATGCGCGGCACATGCCAAAAATTACTATACTGCCAAAGTGCCTAACTGTGTCTCCATTAATACACTGATTGTACTATTAGTTTAAGCATGGATTTTTCTGGCTTGTAATTGCAACTTGAACAGAAAACACAAAGTAAATAAATGGAAAGATAAGAAGAAGAGCTAAAAACAGTTGCCAAACTCATTTATCTGGCACAACTCAGTTCTGAATGTAATGCAAGATTATAATGGACTAACAAGTGTGTATATCAGTTGTTAAAATTATTTAATTAAGTGGTACTTTTAATGCATCCACCACCAAAAGAGAACTCTGTTGTGTATTATATTTTGTGAAAATTTTGTCCTAACAACTGTTCCTTTTTTTATAATTTATCTGATTTATGCGTTTCTCCTTTTTTTTTTGTGGGAATGACGAAGATTTTTAGGTATGAAATCAAAATCGTTGTCATTTAGGTAGGCCCAATTTAGGGATTCTAAAGCCCAAGATATATATCTATTTTGCAAAATATAACAGCTCCAGATGATTCATTCATTGGGCCAAGGCATTTACCTTTTTGTTTCTAAAGAGAAGCCTAATGAATCAGAGCAAAAGATTCACTAGACCTTTTTGGTCTACCAAAAAAAAACAAGAAGACGAAGAAGAAAAGATCAGTGATATTGTGAAAGTTTCCTCTGATTTTGCTATGAACTTTTCTATATATCTCTAAATTTACCTCCATAGTGTTAGAAGATTTTTTAACAATCTCTCAATTTACCTCCATATATTGGTCGAATGATTTTCACTTCAGTTCAGAATTCTGACAAGTGTCGCCGTTACTTGTAAAATATGATCTTTAGCTCCATTTGTAGTTAATGGAGGTTTCCTTCACAATTTACAAAGTGTATGTACTCAAAATAATTAGAGAATGGATTTCGATCCACAAAATTAATAAGGATATTGGTTAAACTATACCTTCTGAAGTTGCAACATCGCAAAATTACATCACAGCCTATTTGATAATCACGGTGCCGAGAAAATACTCATAATTCAGATCTAGGTTTCCTCCTCCCACCCACAGCTAAGGGCGGATCCAGAATTTCTATCAGGATAGGACATTAATCGAATTTAAATAATTAATCGTGTTCAAACTCATTAACTTATCGGGTATACAATTGCAATTCAGTCTCTATAACTATGTTTATTAAAAAAATCTATTATAATCATAAAATTGATTGACACAGTATTGAAATATTTTTCCTAAGCTAATTAAAAATTCAATTGGCACAGTTCAAAGTGTGACTGTTCTTAGCAAATTAGCAAATTGAAGTCAAAGTTTAGATAAAAATTTAACCGAAATATATGTATTGAATAATAAAAGGTCCAAAAAGTTCAGCCGGCCCATTTCCTTAGAATTGTAATGATAGGTCCCACCGTCAGACCTTTCTTATTCTCTTCTTCTCCTTCATTCTATTTACGAAATAAAGCATTGCAGATTCAAATGGGCTTGGGCCCTTTCTCACTTTGCAAATTCGTTTTTGCCATTTATGCCAATTTTCGGCCCACCCGACAATTATTACAATTAATTGTCTTTGCTCAATTCTTGTTGGAAAATAAATTTATATATCATGTCCAACATGTAATAAATATATTTTAAGATCAAGGTGGTCATCTTCATGACACTTTTATTTGTTTTGTTTTCTCTCTTAGGTGTGACCTCGTAGGATCTATATCGTGTTGACAATAAAATCAAAACTCAATTTTAATTCTATAAATATAAAAGGCATCTAGCAATATGCATTATAATTACTCAACCGATAAAGATGATATGAACCAATCAATATCACAATCCTAAAGCAATATTTAATTGATTGTGTCAATTCACGTGTCACGTGATATCATGAATAAATTCAAGGTAGGAGAATGTCATCCTTGCAAATTTATTATTTTCTTGATTCCAAGTAATTAGTAAATAATGATCAACTACTTGATCATAATTGCATGCATACTTTACTCCATCAAGGGGCCCATAGATATCATCACTCATATATAAAATATGAGGGACACTGGTATTCTTGATAAATATATTTTCCTCCGCACAAGAAACATATATTGAGATATTATCTGTATAGCTATCAGTTACGGTCAGCGTTGGACAACACCTACAGATACATAAATCTCATGTAGGAAAAATAATCATCTCATACCAAAGAATTCAAGACACAAATGAAACATTAATGACACTAACACAATCTATATTATGTTTCGTTTTTGGGTCATGTCCAATCTCCTGATCTTCATTAAGTATTTATGTGATTAAATTTGGTAATTTTCTTACCACATGATCTGCAGAACATGATCATCATTTAACCCACATACTAATCTTGTACCAATAAATAGTGTTCATTTCTAATTACCAATATTAGGGATATTTCGATTATTTATTACTTAATTATTATAGAGTTCCACAGTTCAGGTTCTCAACCTGAATAATCCATAATGTAATCAAACACTCAAGGAACAAATTATTCTTTAATTTCATGAACAAAATAAAGAATACAACTATGAATAGTTGGCTTCTAGATCATAACACTAACAACAGTACCGTATGCGGCATAGATAAACGTTGAAACTTATATTTTGCATGATTAAGAAGGATAAGAAACCTGAACTCTAGATGCTCTCTATCTACTGTTTAACCTAGACTAGCAAAAATTATTTAAAATCTAATACACTATCCATATAGATCGATACCCCAATCATACTACACGGTAGGATCATACACTTGTGATGAACGTAAGTTGAAATTAGAGTTTATAAATATTTAAAAATAGCATTCTAAACTTGGCCCTGAAGCAATCACGCCCTTCTAGAAGAATTCTGCCGAAATTAGCATCAACGGTGGAGATTTGATCATAATCATAACAGTCCACGGATCGTGCGACATAGATGTATACCGCATGTGGCATAGGATGACCCCGCACGACCTCCTGACTTAGCGGATTTTCTGTAATTTTGTCATTTCGTATGTTGTGCACTTCGTGTGAGGTGTTGCATGCTCCATGTGAGACCCTGATTTGGTTCTAACTCCATAAATCGCCTAAATTCGACACTTTTGCTCCATTTTTGGCCTAAATACGCAACTTTCTCCAAAACCTGCCAAAAGAGCCTAAAACACGTTTGCGGTAAATAAATTAGGAAAATGGCTACTTTGCATTCGCTTTTGGCCATTTTCCGCAATAAAAGATATGGATTTTCGCTATATATTTTGGCCCGATTAGTCATGAAGAACCAAACACTAGACTTAGAAGCATCACATCAAGATTAGGTTTAGATATCTGTAAAATTGGTAAAGTAAGCTTGAGATTGAGGTAATTTGCACAAATCGTTACAACGGTTAATGAACCGTTACAACGGAATAATTCATAGGCCGAAATCCACAGCAAAATTGATTTAATTCGTTGCAACGCTCAAATAACCGTTGTAACGGAATAAATCAATTTCAGACCCCAAAACTTTCAGAGAGGTCCGTTGTAGCAACCGTTGTAACGCTTATAAGCGTTAAGGTTTTCCAGCGCAGCCAAACTTGCTAACTGGGGTTAACCGTTGCAACGCTTAATCTTCCGTTGCAACGGTTGATGCCAGTTACCTTATTTTGTTTCTCTCTATAAATAGAAGCAAAATCTAGGTTTGGATCATCACTCTAGCCGCCCCCAACTGCAATAATTCAATTTTTTCAGATCTAGAAAAAGTCATTGTTGCTTGTGCATACAACTTCAATATTCATACAATCAATCTTGTGTAAGAAGTAGAGTGATCCGTGTGTGATCATCTTGTTTGTTTCATACATTTAAGCCTTTAGTGCTCGTGAGCCATTTCTGTGCTCGGGCTGAGTGCTTTCCCAAGCTTTATAAGGGCTCACCGGTTCTACCTTGTACTCCTTTCTCATTGGGTAAAGAAAGGCACGCCATCTCGAAGGTCGCAAGCCCCAGAGAATAGGTGTTAGTGCTGAACTCTATAAATAACTCTCGTGTCAAGTGTCTCTTAACTCTTCCATTTATTTTACGCACACTTGTTTAGTTTAAGTTTCCACCAAGAGTAACACACACACGTTAGTTAAAAGTAATTAGATTTAAATTTTTAAAATGCCCCATATTCACCCCCCCTCTAGGTGTCTTAAGCTCCATTGTTGTCACAATAGAACTCTACAGCACCAATGGAACTAGGGACCACTTCAAGTTCATTTAAGAACTTCCTAATCCAACAACCCTCTTTAGCTGCTATCGAAGCAGCTCTGTATTCTACCTCGGTGGTTGAGTTTGCCGTTGTTTTCTTCTTGGAACTCTTCCAGCTTACATCACATCCGTTGAGGATGAACACAAATCTTGACTGCAATCTCATGTCATCATAGTCGGTCTGGAAACTAGCATCTGTATAACCCCTTACAATGAGCTCAGATTCTCCACCATAGACAAGGAACATATCCTTAGACCTTTTCAGATACTTTAAGATGTTCTTGACTGCGGTCCAATACGCCAAGTCTGGATTTGACTGATGTCTGCTTGTCACACTCAACGCGTATGACACATCAGGGCGAGTGCATATCATGGCGTACATGATAGAGCCAATGGCGAAAGCATATGGCACTCTACTCATGCTATCTAGCTCAGCAGTTGTCGAGGGACATTACTTTTTGCTCAGATGAACACCAGTTGACATTCGCAAAAATCCTCTCTTAGAATCTTGCATGTTGAACATTTTCAACACTTTGTCAATATATGTGCTTTGACTCGATCTAATGAGCTTTCTTGATCTATCTCTATAGATCCTGATGCCTAGTATATAGGCAACGTCACCCAAGTCCTTAATCGAGAACACTTTCTTCAATGAAGACTTGACAGAATCCAAAGACGGAATGTCATTCCTGATCAGAAGTATGTCATCCACATACAACACTAGGAATATAGATGCACTCCCACTAATCCTCTTGTATACACAAGGTTCTTCATCGCTTTTGACGAAATCAAACTTTTTGACTTTTTTGTCAAAGCGTTTATTCCCAACTCCGCGATGCTTGTTTTAAGCCATAAATGGACCTTTGAAGCTTGCATACCTTTTTAGCATGATTTGGATCATCAAAACCAATTGGTTGTGTCATATACACGTCTGATACGTCCCTCTTCTCGGGGGGGAATGGGCCGTACTTGGACTTGATCCAGTAAGCTGCAGGTGGGCTCGTCCCGTCTCTGCATGACGGACCAAGATCTCGGACAAGGTGAGATGTACAAGGGTACTTGTGCTCTAACCCCTACAGTACCCTGCGTTACCGAAAATCGCAATCCCCGTTCTTAGGAATTACCTGCCTTAAATAGGGGGACCTAGGCCGTTGAGACGTCTTGTCAAAACGGTTAGGGAGTCCGCATATGAGCAGTAGTGTCCGCATAGGCGGCGGTAACACTCGCATAATTGGCAGTGACGCGAAGCCGAAGTTGGATTGGGCCTCATGTCTGAGGGCCCAACTTGACTTCGCGGGCCGGACTGTACCGAATATGTGGGATGAAGCCCAGCTGAGTTTTTACCAGGCCAGCAAGGGCCGGAGCGCAGGCCTCATTCTGTCTGGTCTTAGGTTGGTTCTGCGAGGCAGACCGAGCATTGAGTTGTTATTGATCTCGCGCTGGCCCCCGAGAGAGTCCGAGCTACGAGTTTATTCCTTGTTCAGGGCTGGCCCTGCGAGGAGGTCCGAGTCCCTAGTTGTCTTTTTAATCTCGGGCTAGCCCCGCGAGGGGGTCCGAGCCCCCAGTTGTTTTATTGGCTTTTGGGCTGGCCCTATGAAGGGGGTCCGAGCCCTGAATTGCCTTCTTGGGCTATGACTGTATTGGCGGTCTTATTTTCCCCTATTTTGGGCCGGCCTTTTGGGGCTCGAATCCCAAGTTATTTATGGGCCTAATCTATACTTTATTAAGGGCCATTGGTACATGGACCTATCACACATCCTCTTCTAAATCTCCATTTAGAAAAACGGTTTTAACATCCATCTGCTATATTTCATAGTCATGAAATACGGCAATTGCTAAGAGAATCTGTATTGACTTAAACATAGCAACGGCGAGAAGGTCTCATCATAATCAACTCCTTGAATTTGTTTGAAGTCTTTCGCAAGCAGCCGTGCTTTGTAAGTAGTCAAATTACCATCTATGTCTAATTTCTACTTAAAACCCCACTTATTTTCAATGGTTTTTATCCCACTTGGAGGATCAACCAAATACCAAATTTGGTTGTCATACATAGACTGTATTTCGGATTTCATGGCTCCAAGCTATTCTGCAGAGTTAGGTCTCGCCATCGCTTCCATATAGGTCAAAGGATCTTCAGTGTCTAACACTGTCACCTCATAAAGTCCCAACCATCTTTCAGGTGGACGACTCTCTCTTGTTGACCTACGAAGGACTGGTGCTTGTGGTTCAGGGACTTCTTCCACAAACTCTTGTGGGTTCGATCCTTGAATCTCATTCACAACCTCTTGTGAATTCTGTCCTAGGGGTGATATTTGAACTTCTTCCACAACTTCTTGTGAAATTGATTAATCTCGACTCCCACTGGCCACAATATCCATAGGTGGTTGAACATGATCATCATTGATCATTTCATCTTGTAGTGTAGACTGGCCCTCTTCAAGTCTTACACTACTCCCACTACTTTCTCTTGAAAGAAACTCCTTCTCCACGAATACACCATGTCAAACAACAAACACTTTGTTCTCACACTGGTGATAGAAGTAATATCCCTTAGTTTCCTTAGGATATCCTATGAAAATGCACTTGTCTAATTTGGGCCAGAGTTTGTCAGATGTCATACGTCTGACAAAAACCTCGCAGCCCCAAATCTTCAGAAAAGACATACTTGGAACATTTCCAAACCACATTTCATATGGTGTCTTTTCCACAGATTTTGATGGAACCCTGTTTAGTGTGAATGCGGCAGTTTCAAGCGTATACCCCTAAAATGAGAGTGGTAGACTAGCTTGGCTCATCATTTATCTAACCATGTCCAATAAGGTTCGATTTCTTCTCTCAAAAACACCACTCTATTGTGGTGTTCCTGGAGGAGTGAGTTGTGAAACTAATCCACACTCCTTCAAATAATCGCCAAACTCGTGACTCAAGTACTCACCTCTCGTGACTCAAGTACTCACCTCCAAGTACTCACTTCTTGTCAAGTTGATTCTCTACTTCATTCTTAAATTCTTTGAACTTTGCAAAGAATTCAGATTTATGTCTCATCAAGTAGACATAACCATATCTAATGAAGTCATTAGTGAATGTGATGAAGTATTGATAACCTCCTCGGGCATTTGTACTAATTGGTCCACACGCATCAGTGTGAATGAGTCCCAACAAGCTACCTACCCTTTCACCTTTCTTGGTGAACGGTGCCTTGGTCATTTTTCCAAGAAAACAAGGTTCACATGTCTCAATTGATTCCAAATCAAATTGACCAAGAAGTCCAACTTCTTGCAATTTCTTAATGTGTTTCTCATTTATATGACCTAGGCGATAATGTCACATGAGAGTTGCACTCTCATAACAAGTCTTGAGTCATTTGTTATTGATGTTCAGAACTTGTTTATCCATTTCAAGTAAGTATAGACCATTCCTTACATACGAACATCCATAAAACAAACCATCTTTATAAAAAGAACAACAATTGTCTTTGATGGTAAAATAAAAACCATCCATGTCCATACAAGAAATAGAGATAATGTTTTTCGAAATAGAAGAAATAAAATAAACATTTTTAAGTTCCATTACAAGCCCACTGGGCATATGCAACTCGACACACCCGACGGCAACTGCTGTAACATTTGCATCATGCCCAACATGAAGCTGCACCTCACCCTTTTCTAGCATTCGTCTATCCTTTAATGTCTGCATATTCATACAAACATGAGCACATGATCCAGTATCTAATACCCAATCATTGATAGAGGTAGTTAAGTGAACTTCAATGACAAAAATACCTGAGGAAGACGGGACAATCCCATTCTTCTTGTCCTCTAGGTACTTAGGATAATTTCTCTTCCAATACCCTTTGCCTTTGCAGTAAAAGCACTCAGCATCCGTAGTGGCCTTGACCTTGGAAGTGCTTACAATTACCACTGAAGCATTCCCCTTGCCCTTGCGCTTGCCTTTGCCTTTCTTGACTTTCCTACTTCCCTCACTGACCGCAAGGACATGAGAAACACCTTTCTGCATGTCAGCCTCTGCAGTCTTGAGCATCCCACGTAATTCACCCAGACTTTTCTCCATTCCATGCAAATGATAGTCCATGATAAATGAAGAATACTTTAATGGGAGAGAGTTTAGAACGATGTCCGTGACCAACCCCTTGTGCACGGGACATTCGAGCTTCTCCAGCTGCTCCACATAACTCATCATCTTGAGTATGTGAGCATTCACGGAGGAAACCTCAACCATCCTGCATTCCACAAAACCTTTGGTCACATTGTACCTCTCCATTCGGGCCTGCTCTTGAAACATTTTTTTGAGCTGGTCCATAATATAGTATCAAGAATTTGCCTCAAACCGTTTCTGCAGTTCGAGGCTCATTATCGATACTAAGAGGCACGACACTTCAAGGTCGTATTCTCCGGCCTTAGTGTACTTTTCCTTAGTTTCCTGATCAGCTTCATCATCTAGTAAATCAGGGATGGGAGTAGTCAAGACGTATTCCTTTTTCTCGTGCCTAAGAACAATTCTCAGGGCACGATGCCAGTCTAGAAAATTCGATCCGTCAATTTTAAGTTTTTCTTTGTCTAACAATGAGCGCAGGAAAGATGTTTCTTTTTCCATGATCTACAATTTAAATGTTTGAGTTTAGTTCATGATAATGCTTTATTTTAAAATAAAACTCCCACTACAATATTAATTTAGTTCCATTTGTAGTAGGTCCAAGATCCACATTTTCACTAAGATAAGCCAACGTCGGCATGAAACTTGAACTTAGTTATTTTAGGTAAGCAACTCCTTACTAATCACATCCCCGTGACTCTTGGTTTGTCAAACATCTAATTTTTTAACAAAATTGTTTCCCACGGTCCAAAACTGTTTTGCAAACCTTGTCAAGCAAACCACACTCTATTTGATACGACATGTTCGACATGACCCACACCTCTTAACAATAGAAAGAGACGCCTACTGAGTAGGTCCCACCATCTAATGATTGATAGTTTGACGTGGATAAAGTAGGAAGGAAACTTTAGCTTAATATCACGTTTGGAACTTGTTATTTATGGTGGCCATGTAAGCATGCACCCATACTTATTCTATGACTCTTATATGTCATTAATATACATAAATAACATAAACACATCATGCGGGTGTGAGTTTGTATGGCCTTGTGCGAAAAACTCCTTTCTCGTATCTTGTCACTTGTTGCACCAACTCCTTGGTAGAGACCACCTCATTGCAACATGTACAACCATTTTATGCCCATTTATTTTCTATTAAGACTATTCTAAACACTGTTTTGCCGGAGAGATATTGTATTTAGTAAACCATCATTCATTCGAAAAAGAAAATAAATTACATTTAGAATTTCTAAAATTTCTAAATATAGGCATGCAAGCCTTGAATGAATGAATTATGACCCAAAAAAATTTCTAAGATTATGACCCAAAAAAATTTGTTTCAAAAATAAAATTTCAACGGAGGAGAAGGTTTGATTTATCACATAATTTATGCAAATTAAAATTTACAAACTATCCCTTGAAAACTATTCCAAATAGCACAAGTAATAGTCAACCTGTTATTCCTAATTAACAAATGTGCTTAGAAAATTAATTTTAACCTTTAAAATAATTTTCAACATTCCTAAAGAGGAATAACAATTTTCCAATTACTTCAAAATACATTTCACCAAATAAATTTACATTTTAATCATTGGGTTTACACATTTTGTTAATTAGCACTTAATTATCCTCTAAATTAGAATTATATCTAAATAACTCATAAAAATGCAAACTATACATAGATGCACTCCTTATGATATTTATAACAACATTATTAAATTGGATTTAATAGATCTAAAAAAATATAATAAAATTTGGTCCAACTTTGAACCCGAACCTATGAAGGCTATATTTCATTATTTCATCATTTTTCTTTCTTTTATTCATGTTCTTTAAATTTAATTTAACCATTAAATAAATTTATTTCCAGAGATTAAAACATTACTAATTAATTTTTAAACACCTTAGAAGGCTCCAAAATAATTGTGTAAAAATAATCCCAAATACAAACGCAAGATGTTCAAGAACATCAATGATTGATTTAATTAAAATGTCATAAGCTTCCAAGACTTAATTAAATTAATTACTCATGCTAATTTAGGCCAAAAATTAGTCAAATAAAGCCATAAGCTCTGATACCAATCGAAGGAAATATGGGTTTCATGCAAGAGCAAATTTTAAAAATTTAACTCAAATAAACCTACATAGATCTACTTATATGACTAACTATGACCTAATTTAGCAATTTAACTTGTTTAAATTTTATACCTCAAATCTTGGTTTCTAAACCAAGAAGTAGGGATTTGAGATGTAGGGTTGTTGCCTCCAAACAAGAAAGCCTCCACAAGTATCCACCCGAGATTAAATGAAACCCTTGTTTTTCTCTTGCTAGAGATACTAAATCAAGGATCAACCTTAATCTTAGTTTCTACCCTTCAATTAACTATTAATTTAGTGTAGAAGTATTGTACTAAACACATGAGCAAAATGGTGGATAAAAATGATTGCATCTCTCAAATCTCCTGTTATTCTTTTGTAGCCGCCAAGAGAGCAAGAGAAAGAGAGTGAAACATGTGAATGAAAAGTTAGGGTTTGGAAAGAGAAAAATGTGGTATTTATAATACTTACTTAGGGTTTGCTTTAATCATCTTAACCACAATGAATGGCTAAGATGAAGCATGAGCATAAAGTAATATCATAAAGTTACTTTTGTCATCCAATGAACACCTCCATTAGATGTTTTTCTCTTCCAACTTTATTCCCAAGCCTACATCAAATGGACTCTTCTATTTAATGTTAAAATCATAAATTCAAATGGGCTTGGGCCCTTTCTCACTTTGCAAATTCGTTTTTGCCATTTATGCCAATTTTCGGCCCACCCGACAATTATTACAATTAATTGTCTTTGCTCAATTCTTGTTGGAAAATAAATTTATATATCATGTCCAACATGTAATAAATATATTTTAAGATCAAGGTGGTCATCTTCATGACACTTTTATTTGTTTTATTTTCTCTCTTAGGTGTGACCTCGTAGGATCTATATCGTGTTGACAATAAAATCGAAACTCAATTTTAATTCTATAAATTATAAGAGGCATCTAGCAATATGCATTATAATTACTCAACCGATAAAGATGATATGAACTAATCAATATCACGATCCTAAAGCAATATTTAATTGATTGTGTTAATTCACGTGTCACATAATATCATGAATAAATTCAAGGTAGGAGAGTGTCATTCTTGCAAATTTATTATTTTCTTAATTCCAAGTAATTAGTAAATAATGATCAACTACTTGATCATAATTGCATGCATACTTTATTACTCCATCAAGGGGCCCACAAATATCATCACTCATATATAAAATATAAGGGACACTGGTATTCTTGATAAATATATTTTTTTCCGCACAAGAAACATATATTGAGATATTATATGTATAGTTGTCAGTTACGGTCAGCGTTAGACAACACCTACATATACATAAATCTCATGTAGGAAAAATAATCATCTTATACCAAAGAATTCAAGACACAAATGAAACATTAATGACACTAACACAATCCATATTATGTTCCAATCCCCTGATCTCCATCAAGTATTTATGTGATTAAATTTGGTAACTTCTTACCACATGATCCGCAGAACATGATCATCATTTAACCCACATACTAATCTTGTACCAGTAAATAGTGTTCATTTCTAATTACCAATATTAGGGACATTTAGAGTATTTATTACTTAATTATTATAGAGTTCCACAGTTCAGGTTCTCAACCTGAACAATCCATAATGTAATCAAACACTCAAGGAACAAATTATTCTTTAATTTCATGAACAAAATAAAGAATACAACTATAAATAGTTGGTTTCTAGATCATAACACTAACAACAGTACCGTATGCGGCATAGATAAACGTCGAAACTTATATTTTACATGATTAATGATGTCTCGTTATTTGACCTACAAATCCGACCAATTTCTGCACCAAAATCTGTGTTTTAAACCACCAAATCGTGTCTATTACATTGAATATCTATAGAATGTGGTACTCTTACTTTGCAGAAAACGAGCGAAATCAGGGAAGATTGTGAGTTCTGAAACCCTACACGCGGGCCGCATCAAACCCTGACGCGACCACAGACGCGACCACTCTTTACACACGCGAGAGACACAGACACGCGGGCCGCGTCACACCCGACGCGGGTCGCGTCAGCCTTTTCCGGAAACAAAATAGAAATGGAAACAGAGGCTCAACGAAGGAAAGGTCGGCCAGATTGGCTATATTACGGGATCCCTTGTTACATTCACATTCATTCTGCATTTTGGAGAGCAAGGAGACAAATTCTAGGGTTGGGACTTGACGGCTAGCTTGGAGACGAAGTTGAGAAGCGAAAGACGAAAGTTCTTCACGGATCTTCTTTGTATTTCGGGTTTTGTCATGAATACTTCTTCTATCATTTGTTTTGTTTGCTTTTTGACTATGTGTGAGTAGTTTACTTAGTTTCTAGGGTTACGATGTAGTTTGATACTTTGTGTTGTATGCATGTTGTTTGAATCTGTGTTGAATATTCGTGTTTATTTGTTTGAGTAATATTTTAATTGCTTTGTTGAAGTTGATTGAATGATTCTTGTTATCTACTGTTAGATGTCTATAGCATCTTTTCTAGTACTTTGGCCTTGATGTTTCTCTCAACCAGACTAAGTATTTGAGGTAGGTTTGCGAGTCGTGAGGCGAGACCAAACAGTAACCGAGAGGTGAACTTTTCCATTCATCGAGAGGTGGTGGATACCTTTAGTAAACCGGACAAATAACTTAGGTAGAATACCAATAAACGAGAGTTTAGGGTTGGAAACCTAAGAAGGTAAAGTTGCAATTCCGATACCCAATAAACGAGGGTTGAGGTTTAGGAACATTAGGTTCGGTCAATGAAACCTTACACAAAGAACAACGCAGAAATAGACAGCTACTGCATTCACTCGAGGTCCACGCGGGCTGCGTCTTCCATGCTGGCCGCGTATGAAAGTACGCTGGTCGTGTCTGGTCCGAGAGGCAGAGTTGAAGATGAAATCAGAAACCCTGGAAACGCTTTTCTTTATCTGATAAAAACCAAATTTTACTTTCTGTCATTATTGAACTTAGGAAATTAAAACAAACCAAATCAACATTTTCCAACTTCTAGTACCTAATTGATTTAAGTAGAGTCCAGATTAGATTTGAACCGTCCTGTGGATCGATACCTGACTAAACTATACGATAGGATTGTGCACTTGCAGTCTAGTCGGAAGTTAATTCAAGGTTTAAAAGGTACAGCTTGCTGTACTGAAACTTTGTGATACACTTTTGTGCGAACAAGTTTTTGGCGCCGTTGCCGGGGACGGCATCATTTATCTTTTCTGGATTTTTGCTTATTTTAATTAATCTAGATTTTAATCTGTATCTTTTCTTTCATTTTTTCTCTCTCTCAGGAACACACTGGCTTTCATACCACCTCTGACGGGTGATTACCATCTCAGGAGTAGAGGACCGATACCTGACGCGGACTGCATAGATTTGCACGAGGGCCGCGTAGCTCTTCCCGAAACCGACACAAGATCTGTGCGCTCAGCTCCAGCTAGAACACCTCCTCACTCGACCCGCATACAAGACACGCGGTCCGTGCGAACTGACCCAAACAGATAGGGACCTTCCAGCAGAGCAACAATGAGCAACAACGGAGAGGAAGAACGAGACGAGAATCTGACTGATGATGAGTACACTGGGGACTTCGTGCCAAGGACATTGCGAGAGTTCAATGTTCCAAGGGCTGGAGACGTAAGAGGAGCAATCAGACTGCCGCAAATTGCAGGACAGCAACCGAACTTCAATCTGGGCGTTGTTAACATTGTGCAGTAAAACACTTTCCATGGGTTGGATCATGAGGATCCACATGCTCACCTCCAAACCTTTCTTGAATGTTGCACTACCATTAGAACAAATGGCGCAACTAATGATTATATCAGACTTGCTTTATTTCCTTTCACTCTTAGGGATAAGGCCAAAAAGTGGTTAGGGTCACTACCAAGAGATTATATTACCAACTGGAGGGAACTGTCTAACTCATTTCTGACTAAGTTTTTCCCTCATAAGAGAACTGCCAAGGTAAGGACCCAACTGACCAGCTTTAGGCAAAGGTCTGATGAACCCCTGAACGAAGCATGGGAAAGGTTTAGGGAGTTGCAGTATTCTTGTCCACACCATGGTATTCCTGACTGGTTATTGATTCAGACTTTTTATGATGGTTTAACAGAAAGCACTCGTACTTCTGTTGATACTGTTGCAGGTGGAGCATTGATGTCAAGAGAACCTCTTGAAGCAATGAACCTAATCGACAGCATGGCTCAGAACCAACAGTGGTCCGGCCGCGACAATTCCAGACCTGGAGTAGGCGGCCAATTCGAGGTCGATCATATCACAGCTCTAACCGCCAAGATGAAAGCTATGTAGAAAGCTTTCGACAAGATGAGTGTCAAATCTGTTGGGAACCATCAGTCACAACCGGAGTCATGTGCCATGTGTGGGGAGGGACATTCCTATGAACATTGTCCATTGGCGCAGAGGGATGATGAAGAGCTCGAACACGTGAATTCTCTCAACAGCGAGCCATCCTACTTCCCAAAATCTTCATTCAACCGAACCTACTCCAAAGACCCGGTTGAGCAATAAAACTGGAGGTGGAAGCAGAACAACCCAGCACCATTCAACAGTGGTTCAAACCCCTCTTACAACAACTCTTTCAACAACCCATCTAGCAACAACAACAACCAAAACTTTTACCACAATGCATCCTTCAACAACTAGAACAACCGAGTAGCCTAATCCGGTCCTTCCAAGCCATATATCGCTCCCGCTGTGAGTGATTTCATGCATGAGCAAGGAAAGATGAACCAGATGTTATTCGAGCAAATGCAATCAATGAATGCTCAACTGACTGCTCAGAACAAAATGATGATGGAGCAATTGGGGTACAAAGCCGGCTCAAGCCAACCACAACCTGGTAAGCTACCCAGCCAGCCAGAGCTCAACCCCAGAGGAGAAGCTAAGGCGGTCACTCTGCGAAGTGGAACCTAATACGAAGGACCAGCCAAGCCAACAGACCAGGCCGAACTGCACGCGGGCCGCGTCAATGACACGCGCCCCGTGTCACCACCTGAAGAGGAGAACCCGAGCCGCGTCAAACCGACTCGACCGGCAATCATTGCTGATGAAACTGTGAACGCGAGCCGCGTCACTGACACGCGGGCCGCGTCGAAAGAACCTGAAAGTCAGAAAAAGAAATGGGCCGAGAAACCACCACCTTACCGGCCACCTGTACCTTTCCCACAAAGACTAGCTGAGACCAGATTGAATGCACAATTCGCAAAATTCATCGATGTTCTCAAACAACTGCACATTACCATTCCATTCACCGAAGCCTTGACTCAAATGCCCACCTATGCCAAGTTCCTGAAGGACATCCTATCTAACAAGTGAAGCTTGGGGGGCATGAGATGGTGAAACTGACAGAGCAGTGCAGTGCCATTCTGAGCAGCGAGCTACCACCCAAATTGGAAGACCCTGGTAAGTTTTCTATTCCTTGCACTATAGGGAAAGCCACGATCAAGAAGGCTCTATGCGACTTGGGAGCTAGCGTGAGTCTCATGCCACGCACTATCTATGATCGAATGGGAGTAGGCGAGCTCAGACCTACGCGAATGACCTTACAGCTAGCAGATTCATCGGTAAGACTTCCACTTGGCATAGTGGAAGATGTACCAGTTCAGGTTGGTAAATTCTATGTACCTGCTGATTTTGTTGTTATGGAAATGGAAGAGGATAAGGAAGTCTCCATTATTCTGGGGTGACCTTTTCTCAGAACTGCAGGTGCAATAATCGATGTGTCTCACGTAACACTGACCTTGAACATTGGAGAGGAAAAAGTACGATTTCAGATTGATCGTGCCATGAAGTACCCTTCAACCGAATCTTATTTCCGAGTAGATGTGCTCAACGAATGCTTAACATATTTGGCAGAAGATTACTTTCTTGAGCAAATTAATGAGCGTATGAATGAACACACTATTTATTTGTCTGAGTTGCAGGTTGAACAAAGCGAGAAAGAATCAGTTTGTGCAGCAGACATGAAGTCAGAAGACAATGAGGAATTTGGACGCAGGCCGGATGAGTTACACGCGGGTCGCGTGCCACAGTCCGAGGACCTAGAGAATAGAGGAAGCGGGTCGGATGAAACTGACGCGAGGTCCACACGCGAGCCGAGAGCACCAGACGTGGGCCGCGTTAAGACCCAGACAGAGAAGCCAACGCCTGAACTCAAGCCTCTTCCAGCCAACCTCAGGTATGAATTCCTCGGTCCAGATAACTCTTTTCCTGTGATTGTGAATGCAGGTTTAAACCCCGATCAAACCGCCAAACTTCTGGAGAAGCTGAAGATTCACAAAGGCGCAATCGGGTATTCAATCAAGGATCTGAAAGGAATCAACCCATCCATCTGCTCACACAGGATCTTACTTGAAGATGATCACAAGCCATCTGTTGAACACCAGCGACGGCTCAACCCAAATCTGAAAGAGGTAGTAAAGAAAGAAATTTTAAAACTTCTTGATGCAGGTATTATCTACCCGATTTTTGACAGCGAATGGGTGAGCCCTGTCCATGTGGTGCCAAAGAAAGGAGGTGTGACAGTGGTGAAGAATGAGAAGAATGAGCTCGTCCAAACACGTGTGGTGAATGGCTACAGAATGTGTATTGACTACAGGAAGCTCAATGCAGCCACACGCAAGGATCACTTTTCGTTACCATTTGTCGATCAACTCCTCGAAAGGCTTGCTAATCACTCTTATTTTTGTTATCTTGATGGTTATTCTGGTTTCTTCCAAATACCCATTCACCCACAGGACTAAGAAAATACCACCTTTACTTGCCTATATGGTACATTTGCATATCGTAGGATGCCCTTTGGTCTTTGTAATGCACCAGCGACCTTTCAGAGAGCCATGATGGCCATCTTTTCTAATTTTATTGAGAATGACGTTGAGGTTTTCATGGATGATTTTTCTGTGTATGGTGTTTGTTTCGATTCTTGTTTGACTAACCTCTGTAAGATTTTGCAGAAGTGTGAAGATGTCAATCTGATTTTGAATTGGGAGAAGTGTCACTTCATGGTCCAAGAATGTGTTGTCCTAGGACATGTTGTGACCTCCAAAGGCATCGAGGTGGATAAGGCGAAGATTGAAGTGATTGAGAAACTTGCAATCCCAACATGTGTTAAAGGGGTTCGCAGTTTTCTAGATCATGCAGGATTCTATCGCCGCTTCATTAAGGACTTTTCTAAAATTGCGAAACCATTGACCAATCTACTCATTAAAGATTCTGATTTTGTTTTCACTGATGATTGTGTCAAGTCCTTTTGTAGTTTGAAGGAAGCCCTCATCTCAGCACCCATTTTACAACCACCTGATTGGTCTCTGCCGTTCGAGATCATGTGCGACGCGAGCGACTATGTTGTAGGAGCAGTTCTTGGGCAAAGGAAGGACAAGAAGCCATCCGCCATTTACTATGCTAGCAAGGTGCTAGACCCAGCCCAGATGAACTACACAACCACCGAGAAGGAGCTTCTCGTAATTGTGTTCGCTCTTGACAAGTTTAGATCATATCTAGTTGGCTCGAAGATAATTGTTTACACCGACCACGCCGCACTCAGGTATTTGTTGAATAAACAAGATGCTAAACCTCGTTTAATTAGATGGATTCTTCTTTTGCAGGAATTTGATATTGAAATTAGGAACAAAAAATGAGTCGAAAACACCGTGGCTGACCATCTATCCAGACTTCGTTGGGAGGATGAGGGTTCTGCCAACTTGCCAATCAACGACTCGTTCCCTGATAAACAACTCTTCTCAGTCTCAGCTCTGAACGCCTCTGACGTGGGTCGCATGACCAAGCACGCGGGCCGCGTGGCCTCCCAGCTAATCCCTTGGTATGCTGACATCGCGAACTACCTAGCCTCTGGGGTGCTACCTGATACCATGTCTTACCAGCAAAGGAAGAAGCTCAGATCAGATGCCAGGTATTATTTTTAGGATGAACTCTTTCTTTTCAAAATAGGTGTTGATGGCATTTTTCGACGCTATGTGCCACACGAGGAGACGCGCTCCATTCTTGAGCATTGCCATTCATCCGCTTATGGGGGACACGCTTCGTTCTCCAAAACTGCCACCAAGGTATTGCAATCTTGTTTCTTTTGGCCTTCTCTTTTCAGGGATGCAAGGACCTTAGTCACGGCTTGTGACAAGTGTCAACGAACCGGGAACATCACCAAGCGCAATGAGATGCCTCTCAACTCTGTTCTTGAGGTAGAGGTCTTCGATGTGTGGGGTATTGATTTCATGGGACCGTTTTCATCATCATGTGGGAATGAGTGCATCCTGGTAGCCGTCGATTACGTGTCTAAATGGGTCGAAGCAGTGGCATATCGAAAAGCAGACTAGAATACAGTGAAGCGACTGTTCAATGACATCATTTTTCCGTGCTTTGGAGTGCCACGAGCTGTTATCAGTGATGGAGGCAAGCACTTCATCAACCGCCAATTTGACAATCTCTTGAGCCGTCATGGGGTGACTCATAAGGTAACTACTTCTTATCATCCTCAATCTAATGGTCAAGCTGAGATTTCTAACAGGGAAATCAAGTCGATTTTGGAAAAGACTGTGGCAAGGACAAGGAAGGATTGGTTACTGAAGCTGAATGATGCACTTTGGGCGTACCAAACCGCATTCAAGACACCGATTGGGATGAGCCCTTTCAAGCTGGTGTATGGAAAGTCGTGCCACATATCTGTGGAGATAGAGCACAAAGCATTTTGGGCCACGCGAGCCATCAACATGGATATGCTAGCAGCTGGAGAAAAGCTTATCCTCGACTTACACGAGTTGGAGGAGATGCGTTTACACTCCTACGAGAATGCGAGGATTTACAAAGAAAAGACCAAGCAGATCCATGACAAGCGCATCATGCCTCGAGAGTTTAAGGAAGGTGATCTTGTACTTTTGTTTAATTCTAGGTTGAAACTCTTTCCAGGTAAGCTGAAGTCTGGATGGTCCAGTCCATTTGTGGTAAAGAAGGTGTACCATTTTGGTGCAATCGACATTGGAAATGAGGCATGTGGAACATTCAAGGTAAATGGTCAGCGTCTCAAGCACTATGTTGCTGATCATCGTACCCACCGCGATTTGTTCAGGATCTCTCCGATCCTGCCGCAGCCGAAACTTAGCAAAAGGTGGTCGAGCTTGAGACCTAAAACAAGCGCTTCTTGGGAGGCAACCCAAGCCCTTTTTAATTTTCTTGCACTTAGAGTAATTCAATATTCCTTTCTGCATAACTTTCGTTTCTGTTGTTTGCATGCATATTTGTTTTCAGTTATTTTGAATTTAGGAAAGCCAAAGGAGAGAACTGCAGGCTCAGTAATCCACGCGACCCGCGTGAGAGATCGACCATACCTGCTTGATAATCAATGCGGCCCGCGTCAGTGCCAACCGACGTAGCATTGAAGAGGCGCGTCCATTACGGGCTGAAACGGCGCGACCCCTTCTACTTAACTCTGCCCCGCTTCGCCCTTCTCCTTCTACAGACCACCCGACCCCTCCTTCCTCTCAAACACGACCCGAGTAGAGACCTCGCATCGCCGAAACCCTAGCTGCAGACACCCTCGCTGCCGGGCCCTTTCCACCCTCCGCCGTATCTCTCGCCGCCGAGACCTCTCCACCGAGCACCACACTCTCTTTCTCAAGCCCTGCCACCATACAGAGCCACAGCACAACACTCTCTTCTCCTTCTCTTCCGTTGCCCCTGCCATTGCTGCGCCTCAAGCTCTTTCGACGCGGCCCGCATAGCAATCCCACGCACCCCGTGCCAGAGCCACGCGACCCGCTCCAGAACCCAAGCAGCCCACGTCACTTCTTTCCAGAACACTATGAACTGCAAACGACGATCCAAGTAAGCGCAAGAACGAAGGCAGGAGGCTCTCAGTGCCCAGCAACAACCACCTGCGCGCACACCCTCTCCTTCTGAGTCGCCACCTGCATCAGACTCGCCACACAATGGTACTTCTTCTCACTCTTCATCTCATTCTCATTCTACAGCAGGTTCACCCCTAGTCGAGTTCTACGACTCTGAGGCTTCTCATCACTCGTCTAGTGATTACACGGCGTGAGCAGAGTGCTGTCCTTTATGATCTCCAGAGCCGGATGACAGCAGTTGAGGACCAGCTACGCGCTTGGTGGCTTGATCCTCCCTCCGACGACTGATCAGGTTTGTTCTTCTCTTTCCCTAGCTTTACTTTTTCTATCTTTCAATCTTGAAGCATTGAGGACAATGCTCAGACTAAGCTTGGGGGGGGAGACTTTTGACTTTTAGGACTTGTCTACTTTTTATTAGGTCATGTTTACTTTTTCTTGCATTTATAGGTGAAAAATTTGCATGATTGCTTGAATTAGAGACTTTTATGAAAATTTTTGGTTGTGATTGGGATGACCTTGAGATATTAGACCTAACCCCATAATTGATAAAAGAACTGATTAGGAAGGGATGTTTTGAGAACTTGAGAAGAAGAAAACTTGAATTGCATCGAAAAACCATTTTGAAACCGAATTGTGCATTTTAAATAAGGAAAAATTGGGATATCAATTGGTATGAATGAATACCATTGGATGTGTGTATTCATGGTGTATGCGAAAAATAAAACAAACAAAAAGTGATGAAATAAATGAAAAGATGGAGAACATAAGAGTACTGGCAATAAGTCATGTTGGGCGCCTTTGAGCTCGTCTCCCAAACTTAGAAAAGAAAAGAAGTTTTGCATACATCAACACACGAAGTCTGCGACTTTCTAACCTAAGCTTGTTCCAAGCTTGGGGGGGCAAAAAGAAACAAAATCACCACAAACGAGTGCATAGTTTCAGCAAAAGAATGAGAAATTGATCAATTCGGGTAATTAACTTTGCAAGTATTAAGAACATTTCAGAATTTGAAGTTTGATTAGTCAATTCGTGTGGTGAATCAAAATTGATCAAGGAAAGTCCAAACTATACCAAAAGGATTCTCGAGGTTTTTAATTAAAGCAACTCATGTAAATTTTCACATTTAGGAACTTAGTTTGCATTTAGATAAGATTAGAGTCCAACCCGGTACCTAAGTATGGATCTTTGCTTGAGGACAAGCAAGATTTAAGCTTGGGGGAATTTGATGTCTCGTTATTTGACCTACAAATCCGACCAATTTCTGCACCAAAATCTGTGTTTTAAACCACCAAATCGTGTCTATTACATTGAATATCTATAGAATGTGGTACTGCTGCGTTTTTATTCTTACTTTGCAGAAAACGAGCGAAATCAGGAAAGATTGTGAGTTCTGAAACCCTACACGCGGGCCGCGTCACATCTGAAGCGGGCCGCATCAAACCCTGACCCGACCACAGACGCGACCACTCTTTACACACGTGAGACACACAGACACGCGGGCCGCGTCACACCCGACGCGGGTCGCGTCAGCCTTTTTCGGAAACAAAACAGAAATGAAAACAGAGGCTCCACGAAGGAAAGGTCGGCCAGATTGGCTATATTACGGGATCCCTTGCTACATTGACATAAACTCTGCATTTTGGAGAGCAAGAGACGAATTCTAGGTTTTGGACTTGACGGCTAGCTTGGAGACGAAGTTGAGAAGCGAAAGACGGATGTTCTTCACGGATCTTCCTTTGTATTTCGGGTTTTGTCATGAATACTTCTTCTATCATTTGTTTTGTTTGCTTTTTGACTATGTGTGAGTAGTTTACTTAGTTTCTAGGGTTACGATGTAGTTTGATACTTTGTGTTGTATGCATGTTGTTTAAATCTGTGTTGAATATTCGTGTTTATTTGTTTGAGTAATATTTTAATTGCTTTGTTGAAGTTGATTGAATGATTCTTGTTGTCTACTGTTAGATGTCTATAGCATCTTTTCTAGTACTTTGGCCTTGATGTTTCTCTCAACCAGACTAAGTATTTGAGGTAGGTTTGCGAGCCGTGAGGCGAGACCAAACAGTAACCGAGAGGTGAACTTTTCCATTCATCGAGAGGTGGTGGATACCTTTAGTAAACCGGACAAATAACTTAGGTAGAATACCAATAAACGAGAGTTTAGGGTTGGAAACCTAAGAAGGTAAAGTTGCAATTCCGATACCCAATAAACGAGGGTTGAGGTTTAGGAACATTAGGTTCGGTCAATGAAACCTTACACAAAGAACAACGCAGAAACAGACAGCTGCTGCATTCACTCGAGGTCCACGCGGGCCGCGTATGAGAGTATGCGGGTCGTGTCTGGTATCGAGAGGCAGAGTTGAAGATGAAATCGGAAACCCTGGAAACGTTTTTCTTTATCTGATAAAAACCAAATTTTACTTTCTGTCATTTTAATTATTTCTGTCATTATTGAACTTAGGAAATTAAAACAAACCAAATCAACATTTTCCAACTTCTAGTACCTAATTGATTTAAGTAGAGTCCAGATTAGATTTGAACAGTCCTGTGGATCGATACATGACTAAACTATACGATAGGATTGTGCACTTGCAGTCTAGTCGGAAGTTAATTCAAGATTTAAAAGGTACAGCTTGCTGTACTGAAACTTTGTGATACACTTTTGTGCGAACAATTAAAAAGGACAGGAAACCTGAACTCTAGATGCTCTCTATCTACTGTTTAACCCTTTCTAGCTATAATACCTTGATTGCATTTGTCACCACTAACCCGTTTTACAAAAATCCTATAACCTAGACTAGTAAAAATTGTTTAAAATTTAATACACTATCCCTATGGATCGATACCCCCAATCATACTACACGGTAGGATCATACTTGTGATCTGAACGTAAGTTGAAATTAGAGTTTATAAATATTTAAAAGTAGTAGTTCAATTTTGGACTCATCAAGATCATGAGTTCGAAACCCAGATAGAGAAAATTATTTATTGTAATAACAATAGTATTAAATAGTTAGGTGGCTTGACCTCCAACTTTTACTCAAAACAATGCAAAAATCTGTTTGAGCTCACTGATGAAATCACTAGAGCGGAGGAGTTGTCATTTTCAGATTGATGTTTTTTTTTTCTATAATCTTACATCACTGATGCTAATTAACAAATTTAGGAGCTAGCTAGACCCCTATCTTTTACTCAAAAAAAAAAAATCACCACGCTGACCTCATCTTTACTTCCAAAATTTTGTTGATAATCACACTAGTATCCATCAGATAATATTCATTGAAGTTTAGGATACTTGATGAACGACAGAGCATTATATATTTTATTGCATGCATTAAATATATATACCAGAGGTCGATCATATTATATCCAAGGAAAATGTAGAATAACAACAACACAGGTGTTTTAAGAATCCAATTATATATAGTTACAACTTTCTATACATGATGCTTTTGTCAAATTTTCTGCAAAAAAAACAGACAAAAAAAAAACAAAGAATAAAGTATATATGCATGGAACTCTCGAATCAGAGATATTATGAGTATTTTCTTTAAATAATCCTCATGAAATCCCACCTTAATTAATGCAGAAATGTTACAAATCATGACCTAGTCGAAGCGTCAAATCGAGTTCTTCGTAAACTTCATCCTTCGTATTTCGATCCTGACTACAACTCGTGCTCTTATCTGAACTCGGTTTGTCATGAAATAAACTTAGTTCATACGGCTTTTGTGAGGACGAAGATGTGCTTATTTGCGTTTTAGCCCGTTCTTTTCTGTGAATATTCATGTGGCCCCCCAACGCTTGAGCAGTTGTGAAACCTCTCTTGCAGTATGTGCAATTGTAAAGCTGTACTGCTGTCTTAAACTCTTTGTCAGTATCTCTATTCTGGTCATGTGATGTATCAGAAATCTCATCTCTGTATGCTCTCAATTCCTTCTCCTGGCCATTCTTCATTGCTTTTTTGAAGAGCTAGGGAAGATATTAATTAGGGTTAATGCCTTTTGTTTTTTTCAGAGAGATGATTCATGGTCAAAGCAAAAAGAGAAATACATAACTGGTCTTAATTTGTTTAGACTTGGCACATCTTGACACGTACTACATTTGACTTTTGGCTTTTGTAAAAGACGTGAGTTTGGTGGATTTTTTTTAAAAACCATAATTAAAATAATTAAATTTAAATAAACAACATGATTGCGTCCAAATTTACAAAAATTATCAATACCGAAATGCCAATTCGGTCCGATCGCATTTTTTTCCTCCGGACCGAATTGGCATTTCGGTCCCCCCTCATTTTCACCTGTTGCGCAGCCAACGCCACAGAAAATCCCACCAAGAGTCCGGACCGAATTGGCATTTCGGTCCGGAGGAAAATTTTGGCCGGACCGAGATGGCAACTCGGTCCCATTCTTTTTTTTACTCTGCCCCCCTCTTCCGTTTTCCTCTTCTCCTACCCGAGACCAAAAAAAAAAACTAAATTTTAACCCCCTCAAATCTTCGTCATTTTTTATTCTAATCACATATTTGAGTATAGTTTTGAGAGAAGAACAAGAAAAGCTTCAGATCTACAAGTTTCATTGGGTATGTAGTTAAATTTTTTATTTGAAAAAAATATCCGAATTTTATAATTATTTTCTAGAATTATTTAGTTTAGTTATAGAGTAAATTAGTTTTTTGTAGTATTTTGTAGTGTAATTTCATGTATTGTAGTGTGAATTTTTAATTTGAAAAAAAAAATCCGAATTTTAATTTTTTTTGTAGAATTATTTAGTTTAGTTTGTATGTAGGGTAAATTAGTTTTTTTTAGTGTATTGTAGTGTAAATTTAGTGTATTATAGTGTATTGTAGTGTAAATTAGTTTATTTTAGTGTTATTTATTTAGTGATTGTAGTGTAAATTAGTTTATTTTAGTGTTATTTATTTAGTGATTGTAGTGTATTTTAGTGTATTGTAGTATAAATAAATTGTATAAATAGTTAAAGTAATTAGAGTAATTTAGAGTAATTTAGTGTAAATAAATTGTAAATAAATTTAGTGTAAATATATTTAGTGTAAATAAATTTAAGTGTGAATAAATATTTAGTGTAAATAAATTGTATATAAATTGTATAAATTTTTAGTGCAAATATATTTAGTGTGAATAAATATTTAGTGTAAATAAGTTGTATAAAAATTGTATAAATATTTAGTGTAAATAAATTTTATAAATATTTAGAGTAATTTAGTGTATAAATTTATTGTATTTAGTGTTTAGTAATTGTATAATGATTTGGTTTGCATGTAGAGTAATCTTGGTCATAGTTTTTTTTTAAAATAATTGTAGAATAATTTAGTTTGTTTAGTGTAATTTAGGCTTTTTTTTTAGTATAATTTAACTAATTGTAGGTTTTTTTAATTTTGTATGTAGAGTAAATTAGCTAAAGGAATTTTTGATTTGTTAACTAATTGGAGTTTTTTTATGTTGTAATTTTATTTATATTGTAGTGCAAAATGGCTGCTGAACAACCCTTGTTGCAATTGCCTCCTGAACAACACAAGATTTCGTTGGTGAATACAACGGTATTTGTTTAATATCGGGTTGGATTTAAATTTCAAAATAAACTTGGAAGTTTAAATTAATTTCTGTTCTTTACATTATTTTGCATGAAATTATCGTTCCAGCCTGTTCGTTCACTGCGTCCTGGTCCTCGGCAAATGGGCATTCGTTACCAGCCTCGGATGAAAGAAGGTTTGGTGCATTTAGGCTTGTACCAGATGAAGGATGTGACGCATTGTCATATTGATAAAGGGTTGATCACTGCGCTCGTCGAGAGGTGGAGGCCCGAGACGAATATTTTTCATCTTCCGGTAGGGGAGTGCACAGTGACACTGGAAGATGTCAGCTGTCTGTGGGGCTTATCTGTTCAAGGTAAAATATTTTTTCTTACTAATTTATACTTTTGTGATTAATTTATATTTAGTGCAAGTAATTTAGTGAAAATAAAATCTTGAAAGATTTAGAGTAATTTAGAGTAAATAAATGTAGTGTAAATAAATTTAGGAATAAATAAATTTAGTGTAAATAAATTTAGGAATAAATTAATTTAGTGTAAATAAATTTAGAAATAAATAAATTTAGTGTAAATAAATTTAGTGTAAATAAATTTAGGAATAAATAAATTTAGGAATAAATTAATTTAGGAATAAATAAATTTAGTGTAAATAAATATGTAGTGTACATAAATTTAGTTTAAAGAAATTGTATAAATATTTAGAGTAATTTAGTGTAAATAAATCCTATTAATATTTAGTGTAAATAAATTGTATAAATATTTAGAGTAATTTATCTTTTTTTTTAGCGTATTGTAGTGTATTAAATTGTATTGTAAATATCGAGTATATGTTTATTTCTAACATCTATGTTTACAGGAAAGGCAATTGCTGGACATTCAGATGATAATTGGTCACTACTGATCGAAGATTGCCTAGGACATGAGGTCTATGACGGCAATGAAGACAGTGATGATGAATTTTTTTATTCAAAGGTGGATGACGGCACAATTAAGAGATCCAAATACCATATGCGCCTAAAATGGTTGAAGGACCACTTTAACGGAAACTTGGCACATGACACTCCCCAGGAGACCGTCGACCGACACACACGGGCATACTGCATGGACTTGTTTGGATCGGTGATGTTTTCCGATGCGAACTCAAGTTCTGTCCCGATCATGTACTTGCAGTTCTTAGAGAATTTGGGACCCCAGGAAGAGGACTACAACTGGGGAGGTGCTGTACTTGCCTGCCTGTATCGTGAGTTGTCTTGGGCTTGCAGAAAGGCAACGGTTTTCGATTAATGGTCCATTACTACTGCTGCAGATGTGGTGTTGGACTCGGTTTCCTATAGGCCGTCCCGGAGGCATAAACGATTTACCATTTGGCGGCGAAGTCCAATTGGAGAGGATGGCTTTTGGCGCAAGATGGACTATTCCGCATCAATGGGATGGCAACCCTATTAGAGGTACATTTATTTAAACATGTATTTAAATTATATTTTTCAATATAATTTAGTGTTAATTCAATATTTATTTGTAATGTGTTCACAACTTAGGTGTATCGCAATTTCGCAACCAGTTTGAGCGTCTGAATGTAAATGTTGTCAACTGGATGCCGTATACGACTTACTATCACCACCCATTGGTATCACTCAGTGCTCCTTTGCTTTGGCAATCCGATGTTCTAATGCTGACATGATTTTTCCTGATAATCTCATTCCATTTCGAAGCCAATTTCGAGCAATCGTACCTCTTCTGACATACCAATCCACAACTTTATAGAATGTGCGATCAACTATTGCCATTACAGGCAGTTGGCGAGCCACTCGGAAAACATTGTTCAATGATTCTGAGCCATTGGTAGTCATAATACCCCACCTATTTGGGCCTCCGTCATGACATTGTGCCCATTTATGGAGTTGCAGAGGCTCTTCTTCGAGATTTTGTAACCTTTTACCACACCACATGATATACTGGTGAGTAGTAATACTCCTACCTTCTATCATTTCCATACCCTCATCAAACCTCCAAGGTTTCATCTTACCCACAAACACAGTGAAAATTTGTTCAATTACTTTGTCCTTGCACAACTTGTACACATTCGCCGCAATATGATGAGCACACAATCGATGAACTGCTTCACCCCTCTCCTCACACCACCCTAAATCAGGTCGATCAAACACTGAACGGATTGCAGCATGCTAGTCTGATATAACACATATCCGACCGGGGCCGACAACATCTTCGCGTACAAATTGCATAAACCAGCCCTAATTATCTGAAGTCTCCTCTTCCGCAATTCCGAATGCTATTGGCAGTAATTGTTGTTCTGCATCATCAGCGCATGCCATGAATATTTTTCCTTTGTACCTGCCGGATAGGTGTCCTGCATCTACACTTATAACTGGTCGGAGATATGGCCATGATTGAATGCATGGACCGAAAGCCCATGCCACACGGGTGAAAATATGTTCGCCCAACGTTCTAGATGGTTCGTGCTCAATTCTGTATTTTGTACCTGGGTTAGACCTCTGGATTGCACCGAGCATAGAAGGTAGCAGTTCGTAAGCTTTTTCCCAAGAACCAAATAAATCGGCAATAGCCAGCTCCCTCCCTCTCCAAATCTTGCTGTATGAAGGCTGAACCGTTTTGTACTCTTGTCTAACTGCAATTCGACATGCTTTTATTGACATCTCCAGGTCCTCCTTGAGACCCGGTTTGATTATATCTGCAATCATCCTGGCAGTCATCTGACGACTGTCTGTTGTACATGCAGTACTGTAACAATTGTGCGCGTATGAGTTTGTTGCAATTGTCCAATTGCCCGTCTCAGTGGTTTTTGCGTATACCCTCCAAGGACACCCCTCCACTGTACATACAACCACATATCTGTTACGATTGGTCTGGGTTTGTTGTATTTCTAAGTTATTATCCATGGCATATCCATTCAACTTCGATTTAAGATCAGCTTTGGATTCAAATATCTGTCCCACCGAAAATGGACCGTCGATTCTGGGTGGATGACCAAAAAATGCTTCATCCTTGTACGGCATCGGCACATCGTCATGAAATGCCGAACAAGGATGCTGCAATCCCCGATTAATAAAAGGAATAGACGATTGCCACTCCTTCCTTACTTCTTCCATCCTAATCTGATCCTCCATTTCGGCCATTTCCTCTTCCCCGACAACCGGGTCATTAGGGTCAGAGCTTGTGTCTGAGCCAGTATCATTATTCAGCTGGTCAAAATAATCATGCAAATCAACGGGGGGTATTTCGGTGGTTTCATCACAATGTATGGGTGAATCATTCACCGGTATGCCTCTGCTAGTTCCGGGTACACTACCCGGGTATGGATCATAATTGGTCTGACTAACAACTGGTACTGACTCAACCACTAATTCAAGAAGTTTAAAATTCAGTACCGGAGTGGCATTCGCAAGCACCATATACCAAACCGTTTCGTGGTCTAAGTTGAACAACTGGTATTTCTGCTGAGCCAGGTGGTGCCGTGTTCAAACGTGCGCTGATTGTCAGATCGAACCGGCTAGGGAGCAAACGAATGCCAACATATATCTGTCTTCTTAGCTCATCAAGACTAGTTGAGTTAGTAACAGGAAATGTACAGGTCGGTGCGTCTGTAATTTCGCGTCTGTGGTACACATTTATTAATACTTGAGACATTTCCTGAACAAAAATTTTCACGATTAACCTTCGATAATTTTTAATTTTACAGCAAAAAATATTATCATAATTGAAAAAAAAAACTTACTACAATATTCAGACGAACGCTAGAGGCACAATGGAGGAGCCGATCTATAATTTAGAAAACTAGAACTGTGCACAATGGAGAGGCACGAAGGTCTCGGGAAGAAGGTCTCGAAAAGAAGGAGCTCTCTGTCTCTGTCTCGCGAAAAAGATGATGTAGACAAAAAATGATCCAGAGAGGAGAGAGGATTGTATTGGACAGAAAATGGTCTGGGACTGAGATGGCAACTCGGTCCGGGCAAAAAATCCTCTGGACTGAAATGCCATTTCGGTCCAGAGGGACCACACGGTCGGCCACATGAAAAAGCCTTGATTTGTTGTGAAAAAGAGGGGGACCGAAATGCCAATTCGGTCCGGAGTAAAAAAATTTGATCGGACCGAATTGGCATTTCGGTATTGATGATTTTTGTAAATCTAGGCGCAATCATGTTGTTTATTTAAATTTAATTATTTTAATTATGGTTTTTAAAAAAAATCCGAGTTTGGAGGCCTTTGAAAAACAGAAAAATAAGATTTCTATTTTGGACAATGTTCAAATTTAGTGAGAAAAAAAATGTTTTTTTATAATTGCAGTCTAATGGGATTTTGAATTCATTTTGTGATTAATGTTAATAATCAATCAATAAGGTATTTTAGATTTGAGGGATCACATCTAATAATGATTATTTTGACAATAATTTTCAAACAAATTTAAATGATATTGGAAATAAAAAAGTAAATTTATAAGTATGTTAGTGGACATATAACGATTGTAATAATCATATTTGATATAGTTTAAATATTGTTTGATGATGAAGAAGATTAATTTTGGACCGTTGAAATTTCAAATCACTTTTATGCACAATAAAATAAGCATCAAATCTCATTATTTTTTGCAGACATAATATGCGCATATATAATATAAATCATACTCACAATGTTGAAACTAAGCTTAATATTTTGAGACGATGAAGATTGTCAAAATAAAAATTAAGTGATAATCTCTCCTCTTTTGATTTTTATAATCTACTGTTTGAATGTTAGCTCGAAAGTCGAAACTAAAGCTACTGTAGAAACCTACAGCTGGTGATTGATTTTATCTCTGCTGAGTGCTTGAGAGATACTAATTATTTGATTCCTGCAAAAAGCATATAAAAAAGTATATGTCAAGAACGAATCACAAAGGGTGCTGTGCTGTTACTGTGCTACATAGTAAAAACAAAACCTGAATGTTAGCGGCTATATATCAGTAGCAATATACCGCTGACCCCCGTATTTAATTACTTTATGGCAAATTCTTCTATGGACATAAGGACCTATTTGTAAAATGAGCATATTTTCATTTTCAAAGTTCAAACAGTCGATCCGACCGTTCAACATTATCTCCATATTCAAATGTACTTGGAGGCCAAATTTTACATTTTTTTGAATTTTTTTACTATTTATTAAGATGGGTACAAAATTCAATGGTCTGAATTTGACTAGTTTTGTAAAATACTTAATAAATAGTAAAAAAATTCAAAAAAATGTAAAATTTGACCTCCAAGTACATTTTAATATGGAGATAATGTTGAACGGTCGGATCGACTGTTTGATCTTTGAAAATGAAAATATGTTCATTTTACAAATAGGTCCTTATGTCCATAGAAGCATCCCTCTTTATTTATTGCATCTTTCATTTTGTCTTTAAAGAATTGTTGCAATTCTCAATGTTCTTAGTGTTTTACAGGTCACAGAGAACTTACATCTCTCCTCCAATAGGTTTTGGCTACATGCATGCACCTCTCTGTTCTGACTTTTAATGATTCTTTCTTTTAAAAAAAACAAATTGGGCATAACTTTTTTGAAGGATTATTAACATACTGGCTTAAGTTTAACGCATGCTGGCATTGAATCAGTCCTCTTGAATTGATAATTCATTGGTTTTTAATTTTTTATAAGAATTGTAGAGGATTGTTTCTTGTGAGGTGCCGTCTTTGTTTTAATAGATTTGAAAGAGAAAACAATTCCAGCTCATTACATCGATTGTTAATTATCACTGCCAATTTAGTCATGATTAATTAAGTTGAATGAGTATTAAAATCAATATATTAAATATATATGAAAATGTGTCTATATTCATTGCGAGTAGCACCATAAACCTTCAATATGTAGTTCTACAATTATCCGTAATTTGAGAACCATTTTTTTCTTTTTTTCCTCAATCTTTTTATATCTTTGGCTGACAGTGTTACTCAAATAGAAATACCATAAGTATTCATATGTTCCAAAGACCAACGGAAAAGTATTAAGAAATTTGGTTGTTTTATAGTTATTTCCAATTTAACTTGTCATAAAATGAAAATACACTAAGGGCATGTTCGGCAACGAGAATTTTCGTGGGAATGAGAATTTTTAGATATGAAAATGAGAATATCAATTTGTAAATTCAAGTTTTTTTTAATCCATGGAAAGATTTAGAATACAGGTGTTCGGCAAATATATGAGAAATTTGTTAGGAAGTTAGTAATTTTCTTTCTATAATTAAATTATTTTATTGTTTGATTAATATTATTTTGATAAAAAATATGAGGGTCTAGTTCCATTTATATTAACCATAAGCGGTTACACTGTTTTTTTAGTTTCTAAGGAGAAATCCGGTTGTGTGGAGTGTGAGAATCGAACCAAGATGAGATGAGTGTAGTGAAAAAAGAAGTAAACAAAAACAACAAAAACAGAAAAAAAAAAAAAAAATTATACAAAGTTGTGACTTTTTCTACTACTTGATGATCTTCCTATTCATCCTTATATTAATAATCTTGTGTTCGATCAAGCCCCCATTTAATTATATTAATCTTGTGTTTGATCAAGCATTGTATTGTTTAATTCAGGGGCGAAATATAGGCTTAGTTGGGTGCTGAGCCACTCCAACTTTTTAAAATTTTATTATTAAGTATCTAGATACGGTAGAAGAAATAGAATTTTGAGAGAGTTAATCAACTAATTTTCTTGCTAATTTGTTTCTTTTATATGTATTAGTCCCTCTCAACTTTACATAGCTCCCTATACTCAAATCCTAGTTCTGCCCTTGATTTAATTATTATAGTCTTGTATCTGATCAATTAATTTTATATTGCTTAGAAAATTGTATTTGATCAATTAATTTTACATTGTTTAGAAAATTATTGTGATGTTGTTGATGGAGAGGGAAAATTCAAGTTAGAAAAACATTACGTTTGATCAATTCTATTAATTTTATATTTTGTCAGTAAAAGTGTGAAAAAAATATCACAAAAAATAATGTTAAAATGCTCAAAGTGGTTAACAATTAAAAAATAATAATAAAATATTAAAATAATAATCAGTATTCTTATTAAGAAAACAAAATATTAAACTAAAAATAATTGAAAATTCGAAGTTGTTTAAACCAAAACAAATATTAAACAAAAAATAATTTGGACAGAGAAGGCAGCTCCTGCGAGCTTCAGTGGTTGGGAAAAAAAAATGAGCTCAAAGTCAATTTTATTTTTCTCACATATTATAGGAGGAATTGAAAATAGAAATGATAATATGTAATTTAACTTATGCACGGAACATCATATTGGAAAAGTAACTTATTTAGTTTTTTTTTTCCAAGAAAATTCATAGAAAATGGACAGCCGAACAAGCCCCAATGGTCCAAAATTTCAATCCTTAAATCTCAAATTATTTTTAATTGGATTAAAATCATTAACATTTACCGTACATATGTTATTATTACATATAGATCTAAAATGAATTAAAGATTCACCGAATAAAACAAAAATAAATGGATAAAACAATTATTTTGATGTCTATTTAAATTTTAGATTATAGGAAATCTTTTTTAAAATTCGTATCAAATTAAAATGAACGATGCAAACTAGGGACGCACTGAATCTGAAGTTCTGAACCCAGTAATATCAACCGAAAACAACCCGACCCGAACCGTATTTACCGGATCAAACCTTATCACGAGACGAGAGTCGCAACCCACGTTCCCGTCGAAGTCGTCACGAGTGCGTATCCTCTGAGATATCTCATATTTTGCGTGACCGACGTGTCAGGTGCCTATTCGGGGATAGCGCGGGGGCCAGTATTATTTTTGCTTTAAGATTCGTGCAGAACGTATTTGAACGGTTGATATTTTATAAAAGTCGGGCAAAAATATGAACTATCTCAGAGGATGCGAATTCAAAAAAACCCATCTCTCTCCTTCTCTCTAGGGTTTCGCAACCCATCGTTCCCGTCACACAAACCCATCTCTCTCTCTCTCTAGGGTTTCCTGCGGTGTCTAGCTTACCCGAGGTCTTCTGGTAATAAATCTCTCTCTCTCCCCACCGCTCTTTCGGAAATCGTGGTTAGTAACCCTAGGTTGTTGATTCTTGATGGTAGCATACGTCGAATTACTTAGTTTAGGAAATTTTTCTTTTATGAATTGGTGTAATTCCAGATTCTTGTTATTTCTCTGCAAATAGTAACCTAGGTTATTGATTATTGGTGGTCTCATACATTGAATTACTTGGTTTAGGAAAGTTTTCTTTTAGGAATTGGTGTAAGTCTAGATTCTTGGTATTTCTCTTTGCAAATAGTTACCTAGGTTATTGATTCTTGGTGGTCTCATACTTCGATTTACTTGGTTTAGATAAGTTTTCTTTTAGGAATTGGTTTAAGTCCAGGTTCTTGTTATTTCTCTTTGCAAATAGTTAAATTTATTTTGTGTTTCCTTTTGATAAAAATATCGAACGATTGAGCAAACACTCTTGATAATCCAACTGAATTATCACTTTATTTTATGTGAATATTTCAGCAACCAATTATTTTGTAATATTTTTTACTGTTAATTTGATAATATATTTTGTTTTTACAGATTTTAGCTTATTGGTTCGATTATTGGCAAAGCTGGGTAGTTTGTGATCTAAATAAGATGTCACAAACAAAGGAAGTGAGGTTAGATTCATATTTCTCATTTCTCTTATGTTTTAGGCAAAAAAAAGAAATCTGATCTAACCCTTTCAATATTTAAAATTTGACCCCTTCAAAAGCCAGAATGTTGTTTCATGTAATGTTTATTGCCACAATAACAACATTAAAGATCAGTGAATTAATAACCCACCGCAGGATGTAAAGTGAGGAAGGATTTTATGTACAAACAGAGAAGGCCAAAATACGGATAGCATTTTATGGAATTTGTCAAATTGGAGTATACATGTAGTACTTCCATCATGGAAGGATTACTAAACTTTTGAGGTTTTGCAAAGCTTCACTGGAAATTTTGCTAAATTTTGGGCATGTAGATTTATATTGGACTGACACCATATTGCTTAATTTTTTTTCTTTAGGTACACTGCTAGATCGATAACACCTCCTCCCAGGAGGCGCCCTCGATCTAGGTCACCAGTTGGATCCAGGTCGCCAGCTAAGTCAAGGTCTCCAGTTCACTCTCGCTCCAGGTCACCTGTTCGATCTCAGTCTAGATCACCGGCTCGGTCAAGGTCACCAGCCAGGTCTAGGTCTCCTGCAAGGTCAAGATCAAGATCGCCAGTTAAATCAAGGAGAAGAAGCAGATCTAGGCATGTTGACCTTCTCTTTATGTTAATTTGTATTTTTTTTTACAATTATAATAACCTAAGCTTTTGTTAATTCTCCTTTCTGTATTAAATTTTTTCGACTTGTCTGAATTTTTTTTCCTAATTTCTTTTCCTCTTACAATTATAAAACCCATTGTGAGCTTTTTATTTATTTAATATCGTGGGTTTTTTTGTTTAAATTTAAATTGATTTGCCATCAGCTGTTGTTCCAGAATTTTTTTGAGCTATTGTTGGTGTACTACTAGTAGTGGTGCTTTAGGAATCAGGATATACCAAACTCAAATTTACTGTGCTAATGAGAGGAATAAGCTCTCTTTTTTGTTTTGGCTTTGTAGGAGTGTTGAAATAAAAAATCCTGGAAACAATCTCTATGTCACCGGCTTATCTACGCGCATCACTAGTGCTGAGCTTGAGAGGCTTTTTAGCAAAGAAGGGAAGGTATGTGCATTTTCACTTAATTGTTATATATCGACATTGCATGTCAGTAGGTATTGTATCAAATTCGAAGGACTCTCAGTCTTTGGTTTGATTCGTCAGGGAAAAGTAGTTTTTCAGGTCTTGCAAGAATTACTAGCTCAGTTCCCTTTTAATCATCCCAATTGCTGTGAGCTTCACAACAGCCAACAGCGCCGGAAGCAACCCTTGATTTTCTTTTTTCACCATGTACCCAATGTTGCAGCATCACTGCCTGCATATTATATGCAAGGCCTTGCACCATTTATCAAGGGGCCCACTTCAACGACCAATTAGGACCAACTGTGTTCAGCAACAAATCATCTTTCCAATCTGTGTCAGTGACGACTCAATTCCCGTTTTGGGGTCACGTCAGCAACAACTTTCACCATGATGAATCATGTGACGTCATTTCGGCACACTGTATTGTAACTATCATCGGCAAATCACCTCAAGTGGGCTTGTTTCGAGCCAAGAAATCAACTCGAATGAACAAATATATCGGGCCAACATATCAACTCAAATGACCATTTTCGAGTCAACAAATCAACTTAAGTGACCATATTTCGAGCCGCATCGGCATGCAACCTCAAACTCACAACCTGAATACGTAAAGGTGACAGGTAGTTGAACAAACAGAATCCAAAACAAAACTGAACTAGGGTAATGATTAGCCATGTGAGTAAAGGATCAAATTGGTTTTTGTATTTATCACCAGTTATAGTTGTTTATCTGTGATGATGTCATTAAATTTAATATACATTTAAAAAATAATACATGTACTAGTTATATGAGCATCACCTAAATGTTGGATCAGAAGCGTAGTATTCAAATCTGCATTGGTTAACATATTTGCATACAACTATTTTGGGTTCAAAATTTCAAATCCAGGAATTGTTAGTTATTAATGTAAGGTCTCTGTTTATTTGGTTTATCTGGTTCATATTTTGTATCTGTATGTAGGTTGATGATTGTCAAATAGTGGTGGACCCACGCACAAAGGAGTCCCGTGGATTTGCCTTTGTGAAAATGGCTTCTGCTGATGAGGCTGAACGTTGTATCAAATACTTGAATCGCACAGTTATCGAGGGCCGCCGTATAATGATCGAAAAGGTATTGTATCTCATATTTCACCTCTTCATTGATTACTTTTTTTTTAAACAATGCTTATGGTGTCTAAACATATTTTTATTTATTTCAGGCAAAAAGAAACCGTGAAAGGACACCTACTCCCGGCAAGTACTGTGGCTCCCGAGGTACTACACAAGTCAATTAGTAAATTTGCATCGAGTGTAGTTGTAGACATGATCAATTCCACTTTTGAGTTTTTGTCATAGACCCATATAAAATAATATCAAAATCACACACAGCAAGAAGACAAGTAAATAAATAAAAGAAATGGAAATAGGCTATTTGTAATTAATGTATGTTCACTTTAGTATGAAATATTGAGGGTAATGTTCTCTCTGAAATTCTTCAGTGGGCCGAGCACAACGCAGAAGGTCACGCAGCCGCTCTCCTTATCGGTACCGTAGAAGGTCGCGGTCACGGTCTCTGGGCAGAAGGGGGGGCGGCCGCTCGAGGTCCCCATATGGCCGTGACTCATATCGCAGGCACAGGGACAATGGGTACCGTAGGTATGACTAAAAACTGTTTATGGATGTGTTTGCTTCTGCTACAATGTTTAAGTTTGGGAGATTACTATGAAATTTTCAGTGTGTTGTATTTGTTCCCTTGAATGATTCGTCTGACTCTATAAAGCTTGCTTATCATAAATATTTCGCTTGTATTGTGCATGATGTTAAGCCTAATTCTGTGACAATGTGATACTCATTATGTTTTCTGGAAAACTTAAAGATGGCAGCTGTTGGCTTAGCTAAAGTTTCCTTTCTTTGGTTTTGACACGGTGTCCCTGCTTTAGAGTAGGAGCACGTATGGCTTTGTTTTTTTGGCAACATTGTTTTGTTCTTTTCTGTTTTTCAAGCATACAAGATAGAAGCTTTATGATGTAATATGTCAATTGGTCCCGTCGGAATTGACATAATTATAGATATCAAATGAAACCAATTATTAGTTAAAGTCTGGCCACGTGCAAAAGTTGCGTACTTTATCACACATGAAAATCAGACTTCTCCCTAAAAATCTGTGTTGTAGTTCCTTTCAATAGTCAAGTAATCCACTGTCGCTCTCCACCTAATCCCTCAAAAAATGAAGAAAATGTCACTAAGAAAAGACCATACTGATGGCAAACAATGAGTTGTCAGAAACACAATTAGTTTAGTTTGATTTCTGGACAAATTAGTGACCGCTATCGCTGTGCAATGATTGTGCGCTACCAGCAAGCCTGCAATGTACCATTCCATTTCTCTGATTCTCTCTCCACACTGGAGTTTTCAGAATAATCATGAGAGAGAGTTTAGGTTACCTGCTCTGCTCTGTCATTATTGCCATTGCACTCATTTGATGGAGCCACAATTACCGCTAAAATGAGTAACGCCGCTAGCATGACATGATTACGCAGTGTATGGACAATTGAGTCCAAATGAAAAAAAAATTGACTCGTATGTTGCATGAGCCGAAACAACGTTGTTAATATCTTTACCCAAACTATTTATAGTGCAGTTTTCTTACTAAGGAAAACAGGACACTGGGAATCTATACGGAAGAACTGAGAACAAGGAGTTGGCACTTAGCAGGCGGGTTTCTGTGCCGTTACTATTATTTTTAGGTTCTCCTTGTTCCTCTCGATAAAGATTTTAAAGCCTAACAAACAATTCTCAAAATAATGATGATGATGACGACGATGACAATGATCAGTTAATAACACAGCTAATAAAATAATTTCATCAAAAAAAAAAAACTAATAAGAATAAAAGCCAACTTGATTTGTACTACAGCAAAAATACTTGAATTTTGCAGTGTATTAGGAGACCCATAGACATCATATTATTCACAAAAGTGTGTTGGAATGCCATATTCTACAAATCTCATCTACAAAAATAATTGAATTTTACAGTGCATTAGGAGACCCAAATCCATCATATTATTCACAAAAGTGTGTTGGAATACCATATCCTACAAATTTCACCTCAACTATATATGAACATCAACAATAAACACCTAATGCTGACTAAAAATATCAGCCGCAGCAAAAGCACATAACCCATTAAACTGCTATCACACAAAGATAGCATGTATGGCAAGAGATCTGTTAAGCATGATTCACAATCATAATATAACAGTATGTGTATATTTATCTGTTACGGTCATGTGGGCCGAATAGAAGCAACGTGTACTCCTCGCTGATGTGCTCCAATGCTTCAGCACAGAAACTCATGGTGGGCCTGTTCTTCCCTTCTCGGTTCAAGCACAAGACGGCTAGAGCAAGAACTTTCTCCATAACAACCATAGTTGCGGGAATGCGAGGGATATGTGGATCCAAAATAACTGATGCCCTGCCTTGATCAAACATTGTCTTTGCCTGTCCAAAATTTAGTTCAAATTATAAATTTTGAATGAAATGGAAATTACAATGGAAACCGGTTCTTATTTCATATAAAACAGAGAAAAGGTATACCCATTCAGTTGTAACATAGTCGAAGCAGTCAGGATCACCCATCAAAGGAGGTCGCCCGGTAAGCAACTCCACAAGCACCACACCAAAGGAATATACATCACTCTTCTCTGTGAGCAGTATGAAAGGAGGATAATGTTGGAGCTCGAAGAATCGACCCCAACTCCAGCAACCAGTGGGAAACCATAATTGGAAACCATTGCTCGCATACTGCTTGAAAGAAGTATGTTCGAGGATTGGAGCCTCCCGTGTAAAATTTGTTTATCTGCATTTGATGCCAACAATAACGCCATAAGATTATATTAATTTTTCAGTTGAAATCTCTCTCTCTCTAAAAAACACACACACACAACTGCTTTTCAGAAAACAAACCTTGGTTTCCATGGAGATGAGCAAGGCCATGGGCTACATCAATTGCTATGTCCAAGCGCACTCCAAACCCCATATACTTTCCTGAATTTTGCACTTTGCAATTAACCAATCAACAATTCTTATGCATATTAATAGCATCTACATGACAGCAAGTGTCGTATATTTGACGGGAGAAAAATGAAAAATACTCTGTTTTTCTTGGATAAAAATGCTCAAGTAATCTAACAATGCTATAGATAATGATTATTACTTTAAAAGAATATATAAAATTATTTATTGGAAATTGTCACAAAAATATATGCATGAAAACTAGTTAATCTTCAGCTTATTCCTGTTTTCAATATACCTTACAAGTAACATATTTTTCAATAACAATCAAAGCAAAAAAGTGAAGCAAATCACTGTGTGGCAAGGACATCAAAAAATTCAATTCAATAAATATAATCCTTACAAATAGAAAAAAAAAAAAATCACTTGTCTACGGGAGAGCAAATATCTCATCAGCATGAACATGAACATTTTGATTAACTTTAAATTTCCAGGCTAATTGCATAAGAAAAGTATTGGTGATAATTTAATCGATTTTTTTGGATAATGGATAAGAGTATTAAAGTTTCTTAAATATCGATTAGGCTAAGGGTATTGGCAAATAAAAATCTTATTCAGTTATTGATGTGGCAAAATTAAATAAATTCAAAAAAAAATTGTGACAAAAAGTGAAACAAGGATAAATTATTTCTGATTGGGGGCAAAGAAAAATTACCATCCAGGTGTTGCCTTAAATTTCCATTCGGAACATATTGAAGAATAAAAATCGAGTTCTCGTTGTGCTCCAGATATCCATAAAATTTAACCAAATTTGGATGCTCCATATTTCGCAAAATTTTAATATTGCTCTGGAATTCTATCGAACCCTTCGGAGTGTACAAGCTCTGTAGATGTTGCAAGAACTTTGTTTATCAGTCTAGTTCATTCAACTCAAATAACTAACTGAGATACTTTTTTAAGATGTAAAAAGGGAGGATATCATGCCTTTTTATCGCATTTAATAGCAACACGAGTGCTGTCTTTAAGTGTCCCGTCATAAACAGAGCTAAACACACCTTGTCCAATCAACAAGGAATGGGAAAAGCCTGCTGTTGCCTTCTTTACTTGTGATACACTGACAGGAGAAGCATCATCTGACAAAAATTAGAAGTTGTTAGTGCAATTTTTATGATGCATGAGTCAATCGATGGTTTGACCTAATTAAGAGCGAAAACATCAGGCTTGATTTTGGGACTCATTCAAAGAATCTACCATATAATTCCTATAAACAAAAGTGATCAAAAGATGAGTAGTTAGTATCAATCTTACTAATTGGAGTTTCTGGTAAAACATCGGGCTTGATTTTGCGGCTTGGACCTGTCCGCTGGGGCTCACAGGCTGTACATTTAAGAATTGATTGCAATGTGCAAAAGCTGAAGTTGGTACCATCACAACCAGAGAAATGCTTAAAAGAGCTAATGCTCACTGGACCTTTGCTTTTTCTAGGTGGAGGAAATAGGGTCAGGAACCGAGATAGGCTCCGAGGCGAAACAGTTGCTGGACTTGAGGAATTTGGGGCTTCACTTGGTGCTTGGTTTCTTTTGAGGGAACGTGTTGTTGCGGAATTGATTGGGAGGCAATGCCTAAAGCTGGTGTTGCGCTCAACGGTGCGAAGATTCATTTCAACAGAGGCTAGGCTTGTGTCATGATCAGAGCTTGGTTTAGGCTCAATAGAGTTGAAGCTTGAAACAATTGAATTAGGGTTATGCTCCGAGATAGGGCTAGGTTCGATGGATATAGCACTCGAGTCATCAAAACTAGGATTACGCTCGGTGGAGGTCGGACTGAGCTCAAATGCAGGACTCAATTCATCGGAACCATGGTTATGTTTGGTGGAAATAGGACTAGGAATGATTGAAATAAAACTCGACCTTTCGAAACTTGGGTTAGGCTCGTCGGAGATGAAGCTTGACTCTAGGTTGGTTTCCATTCCAGACATTTGAGAGCAAGAGAGAAGCAAGCTCAGAATAATTGCATCAAAACAATAGAGGGGAGAGGGTGACAAAGAAGGGAAAATAATGAGCAACTAACATAACGAACTTCTAATTTGAATTTTCTGATGCATGTACAGAAGCAGCCTCTAAATTTATAATCTTAGAAACAGCCCTCTGAAATTCAAAATGAGGTGTCTATCTACTTATATAGAGTGACCAGCGACTCGTTACACCATAAATGTTTCATAGCTTCGGCCAGGGGAAGCAGTGATTTTTTTTCCATGCACTCGGTACATGACTGTACCGGCAAGAAACTACATAAGAAAATAATACGAGGCGCCAATTTCTGGTCCACCGTTTCGAAGATTATTTTGACTTGGTATTTATCATATAAGTTGTCAACTGTTTTTTTTCGAGAAGCTGAACAAGTTGCTGTTGCAACAAATGTCACATTTCCTCTTTATAAAAAAATAGCCCGACATTATCTCTTCATTGAATTTTAGACCCCAACGGATAGTAGAGAGAACCGTTTCTATTACATATCTTTGATTGATCTTAAGAATATTTAGTTTGTTAATAGAAAACATTCAACTAATTTTCAAAGTGGAAACTAATTAATTATTTTCTTGGATTTACGTTTGCGTCTGGGGTGACAGAAAGACAGGCAAAAAAGTTTATACTATTAGTCTCTTATCTTATTTGTAATACTGATATTCTAGAAAGTTTATATCAAAAACATTATGCTGAATCAACTAATCAAACAACTTAATGTCTAATGAACTTAAAAATAATGTACTGGAGATACCTGTCACAAATCAAAGCTTTCTAGCTTTTGAATCCCCGAAATTTTTAATAATAGAAAATAAAATAAATTAATATCGACATTGAAGAACGATTTAGCGGAATTTCGAAATATAACAAAGATGTTATGGTCCGTAACGTCCATGGGACGTTATGGACCATAACGGCCAGATTAGCACCTTAATTACCCATTGATTAGTAACATAAACACACGGACCGTTATGGTCCAGAACGGCCAAGGAGGCGAAGGAAAAAAAAGAAAACCCGGGCCGTTATGGTCCCGAACGGCCAGGGAAAAAAAAAGAAAACCCCTGGCCGTTATGGTCCATAACGGCCAGGGACGTTCTTGAGTTTTGAGTTTTTATTAATTCTTCCATTGGATGGTCTCGGATCATGACATTAAATGTAGTTCCTGAAGAAGTAAATATAATGCGTGGAAGGTGGAACCCAGTCGGTCCATAATGTAACTAAAAGATGTATCCATTTACTAAATGTAGTTTAAATGTAGTTTTGAGTTTTTTATTAATTCTTCCATTTACTAAATGGAAGTTTTGTCGCAATGGAAGAATTCCCTGGCCGTTATGGACCATAACGGCCAGGGTTTTTCTTTTTTTTTCCTGGCCGTTCGGGACCATAACGGCCTGGGTTTTTTTTTTTTTTTCCTTCGCCTCCCTGGCCGTTCGGGACAATAACGGCCCGTGTGTTTATGTTGCTAATCAGTGGGTAATTAAGGTGCTAATCTGGCCGTTATGGTTCATAACGTCCCATGGACGTTACGGACCATAACGTCTTTGTTATATTTCGAAATTCCGCCAAATCGTTCTTCAATGTCGATATTAATTTATTTTATTTTCTATTATTAAAAATTTCGGTTTGAATCCATGTACAAGCAAAAATCATCACTCTCAGACAAACCAACTTATGCTTTTCTTTTTGCTCTTTTGAGATTTACTTAGCTTTTACAGGCCTTAGGCCTCGTGAATTACAACTGAAATGCTCTGTTACGTAAATAATATCCGAATTACCACACTCCAAGAACTGAAGAACAACCCACAATGACCACACATCATATATACAATTATCCAAATCAAGAGAATCAAACCCTACTCTTTGACTCCACCCGAAAACCCTATCCACCGGGACAAGGTGCATTGACCACAAGGATAATAGCACCAAATTCATACTTTACATTGCGCATTTATAAATTTCACTAGTTAGAATGGGTTAACTGCAAGAACCATTTCACCCCTTCCGCTGTACGGAATTACATGCCGAAGGGCGACTACACATAGAAACAGCGGTGGCTTAGCAATCTCTCTCTTTCTCTCTCTTCCGTGGAGGCAGAAGAAAAGACTCGAGGGAGACTCTGAATTGCTTGTTCATAGTTTGCCTTGATTTTTATTGTAGTCATGTTCGGCCTGTCCGGACCAACTGGAGTCAAAAAATCTCTGGCCACGTTAAATATCTCTTTCAGTGCTTTATGATTAACTTCTAAGGCTGGAAGTTGCGGGTCCAAAGCCACACTGATGTTGTCCTCTGCCAGTTTTGCCATTGTAACAAAACGTTTACACATTAAACCATAAATAATAGTGTTGTATTGTAACATTCTTCTGTTGTTGATTTTTTTTTTTTTTAGTTTGTTTTTTTTCTGATAATGGTTCAGTCAAGAGTAGACCCAGTAGAACCATTACTCTATGTATCGACATCAGAGGGGTTTTTTTTTTTTAATTTGTAAGACAAGTGATGCCCTACTTACTAAATGGCTCTGGAAGCTCGACGCAAAGAGGAATGGTCTCTGGTCAAGAACAATGGCATTACTATACGGAATCAACGAAACAGCTGCCATTTTGGACACTCGAGACCTCTCTTTCTTTGTCACATCAATAAAAACCTTAATTCATTTTTACCAAGCTTCGGTGGCAATGGAAGAACAGCGGGGTATGCTGAGGTGGAGGTGGTCTGCTCAAGGTAATTTCACAACCTCGACAGCCTATAAGATGATGCAACACTACCATAAAAGATTAACTGGATAAATTAATAAAGAAAAAGATATAAGATTTGCATTTTCGAAGAGAACAGATAATATCTCCATATAAATAAATTGCTAAACACTACCAAAACTACAGACAAGTCACAAGGAAGATAAATATTACATCAAAAGGGAGTTTAACAAATGTTTCAACCAAAAAGGAAGACAAGAAAATATATTATGCCAGGAAAACAAATTTGGGCCACATTTGGTGATAATTTTATATCAACTAAGTAGCACTTCAGTTTGAGTAGACAACAAAGTAGCATTATCGTGCCATAAAAACATCTCTAGTTTTTACATGAAACCATACATCTTCAAAATTCAAAAACACTATTCAACTTTGGTCCAAGAATTATGATACAAGTCAAGAATGATATATATCTAGTACAGCTTATAACGATCGAAATAATAAATTACATAGAAAAAATATGCATATACTGCATTCTACCAAACACACGCGAACACAAACACTCCATTCTCCCCTAATATACACAAAAGATAACCCAAACATCACTACCAGTTCCTATACTTCATACATTAACAAAAAATATTCTATAATCTTTTATCTTTACAACAAATTCTAGTTTTACCCTTACAACTTTCTTTTGTTCTACAATATGGTCCATGTGTTTCTCCCCTATAAATGATTGCAATTTGGCTGATATAATAACATAGCCATACTTTTCAGTAAATTTTGTAGCTTCGAACTCAGCACCATCAGCAACAACAACATATTACAAATCTTTTTCTCGTGTCGGAAAGGATTAGCAAGCTATGGGGTAACAGTAAGTACCAGGCACTGAAACAAAATAACAGTATCAGATTGGTTCAGAGTTATCCAGAATCCCGTACTAATAAGGCTAAACTAGACTCAATTGATCCTAATTATAAACATACCACAAAACATAACAAGAAAGCACACCGAAAAGAATTCATGCTTACCTCTATCAGTACTTTCTGAACTCAATTTCCACCTTAAGTACACCTATTTACTGTCAGAAATTGTGCCAACAGAATCTGTAGGAGCATAATATAGGTCTCTGAAATCCTTCCGAATATTCCAGAGGATCTCAGCACACCGCCTCATGCTGGGCCTATCCTTCCTTTCTGGACCCAGACAAGTAAAGGAGAGCTCCAGTACCCTCTCCAGTGCCACAATGGTTGCCTCATTTCTGGGAAGAGCAGGGTCCAGTACTTCTATTGACTCTCCCTCTGTGAACTTCTTCATTGCCTGTTCAACATATGTAAACATTTGTTGTTCTGTTTATTTGTTTAATTAACAAAAACTTCATCTAGTGCTTATTTCTTCGGTCATTTAGATAAATGTTGACTGTTCTGTGACCATTAATTAAGCATTCCACAATAATTATGAAAGAGACTGCAGATAAATTTTTCTGAAAGAAAGTAAAAGAAATCATCTTAATTAGTTCATCATCTTATCAGAGAGAATTGCAGCAAGACAGCAACCCCTCACTTGCTATAATTGCAGAGAATCATCTAATTTAACAGAAATTCAATACCAATATCTAGTCTTGGTCTTTGATATCAGAAAAAATTTCTTCTGCAAAGACAACTGCTTCTCATAAAGGAACAAACTGGGGCAAAAAGGAAATAAAAATCTAACAGACTAAAACCACAACTGATAGTAGAGAACTAACTCTTAGTTTCTCAGTAAAGTAGCAGTCCGTTTGATACAACTATAAGGGGACTTTATCGATAAGGACATTCTGTTAGCAAAAAATTTCCAAAAAAAAAGGACAGAAAATTAACAAAAAAAAAAAAACTACCCAATTAGAGCTCCTACAAAACCAAAAAATTTAGCACACAAAGAAGTAGACGTGAATTCACAAAGGAAGGTAGTGGGTCATAATCAGGCATAAAAGAAAAGGTAAATAAACTACAAAAAGGAGCAAGAAATAAATATACCCATTTTGCTGTTATTCTTGCTTGAAGTTCTCTCTTGAGCTCTATTGGCCTTCGACCTGATACCAGCTCCACCAATAACACACCAAAGGAATACACGTCGCTTTTCTCGGTCAAGTGGTAAGTCTTTAGATACTCCGGGTCAAGATAACCGGCAGTTCCTTTGACTTGGGTCGAAACATGGGTCACACCAGAATCAGAATCACCCGATCCGACCCGTGCAAAACCAAAATCAGCAACCTTTGCACGCATGGTTTCAGTAATAAGGATGTTGGATGCCTTTATATCTCTGTGGATTATCGGATGATCTGAAAAATAATGAAGATAAACTTAGCTTAGTAATTTTAATTTGCAATGGTCTACATGAAATAGCCCCAATCACAGAATATAATTTTAAAGACGGAATTTAATTTGAAAGGCTTAATTAATCCTCACCTTGTTTTGGACCTGAACCATAAAAAGAAAAAATAAATAAAAGAGAGAAATAAACAGAAAAAAAGATGAGCAACATATAAAATGGGGAGACATTGCCAAATATCAAGTATGGATATGATAAGTACAAACATATACCTGCATACATGTGGAGATAAGTGACAGCATGAGCAACATCAATTGCGACATCTAGACGTGCACCCATGTCTAGCCATTTACCCTGATGTCCTGCATAATACAATATATATATATATATATCAACCAAGTAAGCTGCACATAACTAAAAACTTCTTGTACGCATGGTTTTTTAACAATACTAGCTCAAAATGCTGACTAGGCTCTTGACAAACATTTATGGTTAAGTTAAATATAAAGCCAAAATGAAAAAAGAGCCAAACAATCAAATTAGAAAAAAATGCAAAGTGCGGCAAAGTAATGCATTAGACTTGTACGTATTAGGATCTGAATTGAACCTGTACTAGACCTGAAGCCAAAACAGTTCATGAGATTTTTTTATCAGAACTTGGATTTGGATTCTACTCGAAAGATAAAATTGGGAAACAAAACATAATAAAATTATATAGAAGGGACAAAATGTTTGGTCAGCACATATCTTTACTGGACCTGATTTCACGTACCATCCAAGTGATTCCGTAATGTCCCGTTTGGTACATACTCCACAACGACGATCCTTTCATCTCCTTGCTCGAGGTATCCATAGAACCGCACGAGATTTAAATGCTCTACTTCAGCCATTATCTTTATCTCACTTTTAAACTCCACGCACACGTGAGGGTTATAGAGACTCTGAATAGAAGAGAAGTCCAAAGTTATTGTTCGGGCTCCTTTTCTTGCCCAAATAGATAAAATAAAAGTTCGATCAATGGCTGACATGACATGCATAAATCTTCAGACGAACAAAATAAAAAGGTCCATTAAAGAGAAAAAGGATACCCAAAAAAAATCATATAATACTAATGTATAACAGCTATTACCGTTATGATATTGGTACATATCTTATATGGTGTTGCATGATTTCTTTTCTAGTAAGTTGAGGTTTCATGTAAGACCAGGACATCAAAAAGGAATAAAAAGAGGTTTTAGATTTTGGAATAGAATTGAAAAATCTGATTATAAGTCAATTGAGTTCCCCATATGAAATGATTTTTTTCAATTTGGAAAAATTAACTCCTGAAATTGCAAAGTTAGAAATCCCATCGCTGAATTTAATGGCTCAGCCATTTTTTTTACTTAGCAGCCTAAGGTGTTGACATTATTTCGACTGCTGGCAGCTAATCGATGTAAAAGGGCCATTATTTAACTAAACAGCATGGAAACCAGGGCCATTGAAAAAACTACAAGATTTCCAGCTTTATAGAAACTCAAACTCCATCGGCACTTTGTCAAATTCTAGAATTGATTTCCCCAAATATGAAAATCACCCATTGTAAGCCCATCTAAGATCCAACCCATAGCAAACAATGATGAACCTGATACCTGAATACCAATGGCAGATCCAGTAAAGGATGAATGGGGGAGTCAATTGACGATTCGTATCCTCTGCATTAGCTCAAATTTTGAGTTAAGATCTGGACCGTCCGATTTAGATCCGCAATAATATTAAAGGGCCCCATGCGTTGTTATAGGCATAGGCCGGATTGGCCCGAATTCTAATCGCACGGTCCAAAATTTAACTCAAACGGTACGTTAATGCAGAGGATGCGGATTCTCAATTGACCCCCATTCATTTTCAAAATTTCCGTGCTTTGACATTATTTTGCTATATAGCTTAGAGTAAAATGCTATGGGTACTGTAAAATTGATCCCATAATCAGCATTAAAATTTAAATGATTTGACTCCCAATATGTTTTTGACCCCCATAGCTTGAAAGTTGCCTCCCCCCTTGCTGAATACAGTCCGAGCAGTGCAGTAAAGGAAAATCTTTTTCATGAAAATAACAAAAAAAAAGGAATTCTAACCCTTTTGGCACGTTTAACTGCAACAAGTGTACCATCATCAAGTATCCCTTTGAACACCGTGCCAAACCCTCCTTGTCCAATCTTGAGCCCAGGGGAGAAGTTCTTCGTTGCACGCAAGATCTCTTCCATGGTGAAAACACAACTCTGGAAATCATTTGTGAGGTTGCCAAATGCATTTCTACCCGATTGCTTTCCCCTTGTGCTGTATGAACCACTATATGGGCTACGAAATTGTGCTGCTGAGATCATAACATGAGTGGTGATTACTGATTACATAGCACCAAATTAACTAATGTTGAAAGTTCCAATCCTTAAAAATGAATAGCTTTTGAATAATTGCACTAAATATTATCTCAATTAACTCAATCAGAAAACTCACAGGAGGAATTTTTCGACATGGTCTCCTGAGGCGACGATGCCTTATCAGAGATACCAAAGCAAAGTCGCATGGATTTGAAGAAACCCCAAACCTTCCGCTGCCTCTGCTCGCCCGTGGTAACCGAAGAAGTGGAGACCGAGAGACTGGCGGTTGGGTCCCACCTGTCAGGAGTCGCGGTGGAGGTCGACGCTCTTCTCCTGCCTCCGCCTCCATTTACTCCGCCGGATAAGTGTCGGCGGTGGTCGGAAGATAATGGGTCCCTGTCAGGAGTCTCGGTGGAGGTCGAAGCTCTTCTCCTGCCTCCGCCTCCATCGGAAGAGAGCGACGCCATCGCTGAAAAGTTCTTCGTTTACCGAAGAAGTCTTGAAGACCGTCTGTGGAGTGGCGCGAGCTGTTAGAGCGTGCAATTGAATAATTTTATCGGGTAGAAGACTCCGTCGCCTGAGTACTTTGACCCGGTAAAGATATTGACATAGCTGGTTTAGCTTCATGCAGTATCAATAGAGATAAAATGAAAAAGTATATGACTGGTGCTCTGTTTTAAGGTAAACCAGCTCTGTCAATATGTTTACCCGCGTTGACCGGGGGTTGGAGACTTGGAGACTAGAGTGGGAAAAATAGCACGGCGAAGTCGGCTCCGTCACGGAACGGCATGGTTACAGCACGGCACGTGTGTCAGTTACGTGCTGTGACTCGTGTGTCCCATGCCGTGACCATTCGCGTGTCGTGCCCATCTTTTGAAACTTTGGCACGGCACGGCACGTGAAATTAGGGGTGTCAATGGTACCTTTTTAGCCATTTACCCAACCCGTATCATATTCAATAAGGTGGGTATGGTAAGATTTTTTTTTCATTAGCTTATTGGATATGGATATGGATAAGAATTTTTTTTTAGTTAACCAAATAGGTAAGGGTATGAGTAATGACTATTTTGTACCCGTTATCCTATAGGGTAATTATAAAATCTAAATATATATTTAATTCAATTTCCAGCTCACCTAAATATATATTCATGTTTTTGAATTTTCTTGTTTTATAAAAAACAATTTAGTTGGAATTGATTGTACATTTTTTTTTATTTTTTTTATTAGAAAAACAATTATATATGTGTGAAATGAATGAGTTTTTGATGCTTAATTTGTAAAATATAATAAAACTAATTATTATATTAGTATTATCAGTTATTCACCCGCTACCGTTTCGTTACCCGATAATATTAACGGTAAGGGTAGGGTAGGGTAAGATCAATTTTTAATGGGTATGGATAGGGTATGGGTAAAGTTAATTTTAATGGGTATGGATATGAAAATGTCTCCACCCGATCCGTACCGTACCGTACCCATTGACACCCCTACATGAAAGATTTAGTCACGACACGTAGTCACGCGAGTCACGTGTAATTAGGACCATTAGATATTGATTTAAAAGTGAATCTTGAATAAACTAACCTAAATTATGATTATATGGTCACAGCACGTTTAGGCACGGCGTGACTCACGTGGCATGACCATTCGCGTGCCGTGATCACCCCTTGACATTTTGGTCACGGCACGATACGGCACGTGAAAAATTAACTTGGTCATGACACGACACAACACGTGAAAAATTAACTTAGTCACGGCACGTTTTTTTCACTCTACTTGAGTGCTTTGGCAGTTACGAGATTGCATGATTTGCGTCTCGTTGTATTGTACGAGATGAAATCTCACGGAAATAGAATTCAACAACGCAAATTACGGGATTCCATTAAAAGTGGAAATGGATTGAAAAGTGAAGTAAAATATTATTTGGATTTAGTGCGGGAGTGGTGACTGTAATTTATTCAAAGTTGAAAAGGTTGTCATTTTCTTTTTCTTTTATGGAGTTATTTAATTATTTAATTATATAAAATAAAAATAATAATCTAGAAACTTTTATAATTATGAAAAAAAATTGGGTAAATTTCGCTGGAGGTCACTAAACTTTGTCATTTGTCACAAATTGGTCACTCAATTTTGAATTGTCCCTTTTTAGTCACTCAACTTTGTCATTTGTCCCAATCAAGTCACTTTATATTTTTCCGTCCAAAATACTAACGGAATATTCTCATTCCGTTAGTATTTTGGACGGAACTAGTATATTCCGTTAATATTTTGGACGGAATGAGAATATTCCGTTAGCATTTTGAACGGAAAAATATAAAGTAATTGATTGAGACAAATGACAAAGTTGAGTGACTAGAAAGGGACAAATTAAACTTGAGTGACCAATTCGTGACAAATGACAAAGTTGAGTGACCTCCAGCGAAATTTACCCAAAAAAATTGTACTGATGATTAACTTATTAAAAACCAAAATCAATAAATTAAATGAAGTTCCTAGCAATAAATACAATAATTTGTTTATTTTTCATTTTCATTACACTAATATATTGAAAAAATATTGTTTACAAATTCATAGACATGTTTATCCATTCAAATTTAATTCACTTTTTTTTCTCAAGAAAATGATGCGGGGACATTTGGTCTCTTTCAAATGCGGACACGCCACGGTGCTCCTTAAAGGCATGAAAGCATCACCTTTCTAAATTTCGTGAGCGAGCGAAACAAACACGCGGCTGCGAAAATATCCACGAGTTACGACCTCCGATTAACTTTTTTTTTTTCCTTTTTTTTAAGATTTACCGCAATGAATTTAAATCAAATCGCAATTCACAAAATTACAATATGCTTTGCAAAATTATGAATAAACCTAATTATTTAAAGAGATGGTTGAAATGTCTTTATATTGTGTCTTCATTATATCTTTACTTTTTAATTTTCTAATAATAAAAATTCTAAATTTATATGTCAAAATGAACTGTTAGATATAATTTATAATATTTTATCTACATGCAGATAAAAAATTTATCATTTTTCAATTTTGTTTTTATATAAATCAATAAGTTAAAAATTCAGCGTCCATAATTTATCCATATTGATATATTTTTACAAGTTTTTTTATACTGATACAAATAAAGTCGAGATATAGTAATTTTTTATATGTGTATGAAGAAAGTGATATAGATCAAATCTAATTGTTTTATTGTGATATTTGAATATTATTATTTCTTTTATGCATTTCAAATGTACAAACCGATGAAATTTCATTTGTGTTCGGGTTCCATTAAACTAATAAGAATTTTAAACTCAAGTAAGCAATGATATACGGAGTAAAATTTTATCTGGTGTTATGTATAATTTTTATTTTAAGCATAGAATCATATGCACCAAATATTAATTTATCAAATTGATTCGGATTATTTGTTTGTAGTTTTCAAGATCAAACCGAGATTGAGATGCTTAGTGGATCATTTAGTCCGAATCGAACATTTTAAAAGACTTGGGCCTCAGGCCCAACAACTCAGTAAGCTCGTAAGCTTAACCTTCCGATATAAAATTGCTAACCTCCAACTACTAACATAAATAAGCCCATCGTTGAAGGCCCACGGTTGACCCATCATTGATAAAGCTCCAAACTATATCTCCTAATTATAATCATTGAAGGCCCACGGTTGCCCATCATTGAAAGTACGGTTTAAGGTTTTTAGCATATGTGTTTAATTAGGTAAAAATAATGTTTTAAATAGCATTTATAGCGTCATAACGGGAATGCTACAACAAAAGCTATAGTGAATAGCGTAGCTATAGCGGAAGCTATGCTACATAGCGTTTTTTTTTACAAAAACTATATTATATATTTGTACTAAATATCAACATTATCTAAAGTCTCATAGAACAATAAATAACACCAAATTAATAAAGAAATTATAATATTCATATTGAACCAGTACAAAGTCCAAATTGCGGTTCAAAATATCCATAGTAATATCATAAACTATCGATCTTTTTCTATTCAAAATATCTTAAGCATCATGATTCATGACATAATATATTTTTTTTTCTATTCAAATTTCAAACAACCTAGATCTGAAGCAAGGGTTTCCTTCTCGGTTTGGGCAAATTAAAAGATCTGTAGCAACAAAGCTTTTAATTGATTTCGGTTTGGACTTTTATTTAACTTTTTTGGGTCTTTATTTAAAGCCCATATAAATTGCCTAAAAAAGCTCATTATGCATAGCGCGCTATTTATGCTACACGCTATGCGCTATAGCGGCCATAGCTCAATTAGCGCATTTTGATGCCATAGCTTAGCGTTTAGGGTCCAAAAACGCTATAGCGGCGCTATGTAGAACACTGGAAAATATAGAGCATGAAGCTCCAAAGTACTTTTTTTTTTTTTTTTGAGTAAAGGTCAGAGGTCAATTGGTTGAGGCTTATTCCCTCATTCGGATTTCGAACCTGCGACCTTCTACACGGAGGACATTATCTTTGCTACTAGACTAAAGTTTGATTCTCGAAGCTTCAAAGTATAGAAAGAAAAATAATGCATAATGATGATGACGACGACGACGATGATGATGATAATAATAATAATTAAAATCAAGCTCGATAAAATAAATAAAGAATCATATTTATGTTTATTGCACTTATATAGCTCGTAAGTCAAATTTATTCTAATTTAAAATACAACTAATCATATGATGGCATAATTGAAATTTAACAGCTCAATTTTCATTTTATTTTTACTTGATCACTAAATGACATCAAATGATATTAACTTTGAACAAGTCATATTGAAGTAAATGAAGTACAAAACTGCACATATAATTTTTCAAATTTGATAAATCTCATGTTAGTTATTACGGTTATCAAGTTAAAGTGTTAATGTATACTAGGTAACTGTCTCATTCAAGAATAGATCTAAAGTACGTTCTTATCATTATTGCTTCAGGGCATTATAACAAGCTTTGCAAATTATTTGGATTTGAGTCGTTGGCGAATCAATCTGCATATTATTCGGTATACACGAATTATTTTTGAATTATTTGTGAATTTCACAAATTATACTTGAATTATTCCCTAGATAAAAAAACTTCCTAATATATACTCTCTTATGGGACTAAGACTCCGATCCGGACTCAATATATAATTTCAAATTATTTTCAAATTACACCCAAATCATTCTAGAATCACGAATTTTTAATTCCGCCGAACATTTTACGTGACCGACATGTCCGGTGCATATTCGGCGATAGCGCAGGGCCAGTATTATTTGTGTTTTGAGATTCGTGCATAATGCATTTGAACGTTTCGGATTTTCCAAAATGTCACGCAAAATATGAGATATCTCAGAGGATGCGTGTTCGACATTAGCACCATGCGCAAATTTGGTAACCACAGCAATGATTAAACCATTGACTTGCAAACTATACACATGGCATTAAAATCATTAGCATCCTAGCTAAATAAAAATATTAAATAGAGGGACCATAATGATAATTATCTCGACAAAAAAAAAATCAACATAATTTAAGTAAAATAAAAATAATTTCTTAAATATGTTATTGGATATATAAATAGTCTACTAATTATCAGTTTTTAAGTGACTTGGCATACATTAAAATATATACAAAATCATAATATTTTTTATAGACAATATTTGTACAACATGTAAATCATATCTTATTGTTCCTTTCAAATTTAAAGAGGTTAAGTTTATCAAAATAAATTGTTATCATGTAATCCCTCTCTTGATATAAAACTCTCTTTTTGTCAGCGTCACCAACACACAAATTATCTTTCTCCACCTGAAGTTGGGGCCCCAGTTGATTGATGCGGGAACTTTTTTTTTTTTTGAGAAATTTAGATATATGCCCATCATAACTTCATTAATTAGATATTTTCCCATCAACATTTCTAAATTAGCTATATCCCCATCTAAATTTAATTATTTTAGTAATATCCGCATTTGTAACTTATTCACTAAAAAATATAGTTTAATAATACAAAAAAATTGACTGTTTTACCCTTTATTTAAAACATAGTTTTCTTGCTAACCTCTTCCTTTCCCTCTTCCTTACCACCAATTTTACTGCAAATAACATGCAAGGTGTTGTGGGAATCAAATCTTACATCATTGTCCGTTGAATACAATAGGTTCCAAAAAATGTTTGCAAGTTATTATAAAAAGAACAACGAAGGTTTTTGTAACCAAGAATTGTATGCCATCAGAGCATATGATGCAGTGTCTCTAGCTTTAAAATGAATCTAAAACGAACAATATCTCACTTGTGGAAGTCTATTAATAGTCAATTTTGAAGGGCTTGGTACAATAAAAACAGTACTCATGATAAACGCAAAATAATTAAAATTTTAATGCTACCAGATTTTTGGTATTGTCGTGGAAACTTACACAAATCTAAGATTCTGGCATGACAATGTTGGCTTTAATCCTTGCATGAAAATCTTAAATGGTTTTAATGGTTAATTTGAAGCCATAATGCTAGAAACTAGGTAGGTTGAGAATACTAAGGGTTGAAATAACAACTAAACCACTTTGGGGGAATTTTGTGAATGTGAAAATATATTCGACCATATATTGCAATATTGTAATTGATCCCAACTTAGCCACTAGATTCTAAATGGATGCATTTACTAAAGCTCTTTCTAAAGTATAAAGTAAGCTACCAATTTGTTGAGTATCGGAAGGGGATTCAAATCTGCTGCGATTCCCAAAGAATCGCAGGACTCTGCCATTCTACATCCACCCATTTATTTGTTTTAAGAGTCGTGTAAAGAAAACAACTTCTTTTGAAATTTGTGCATTCCAACAAATGAATGGTGAGATCTGGAATCGCAGCAGATTTATTTTTATCGGAAGGAGATACATTCAATCTAAGATTAGGTTAAAAATCACAACAAAGACGAACTATTTCAAAATTAGCTAAACTAATCTCAAAAAGATAGAGAGGAAGGTCGCAGGACATAATCTTCTCTGGTGAATTTCAAAGATGCAGGGGAAGATAAAAAGGGGAGGAGGGTCACAGGAAGAAGAGGTTAGCGATACAATATGTTGAATAATAAAGGGCAAACTAGTCAATTTATTTATTTTGCTATTATTAAACTATATGTTTAAGTGAATAAATTAAAAATGGGGATATTACTGAAATAACTGAGTTTAGATGGGATATAACTAATTTTGAAATGTTGATGGGGAAATATCTAATTGGTGAATTGTGATGGGTATATATCTAAATTTTTTTTTTTTTTTTGGATGTTAACATCTGATTCATTGATTGTAAAAGTTTATTTTTCTTGCTCTGGGTAAAGATTCGGATAATAAAAGATATGATGGTTGATTGAGATGGAGGCTATTGATGAGATATTCTGGGGACAAACAAGTCAGAGGACACAGATCACGACTCACGAGGCTGTACATGCGATTCGGGTTTCGGATCTTATACTTCTATTGGTTCAACCCGGTTGATCATTTAGTGAGCGACATATAGGAGTGTCAACAGCTACAAAAACGGATAGGGTGGAAATATTTTTATTTTGTACCCGTTATGTTAATGTATTCGTTATGTTAACGAAAAAAATTATCCTTATTCAATAAACTAAACGAAAAAAAATCTTATTTATATTATCTTATCAAATACGGTACAAATAAGATAGATGATTAAAATAATGTCATTGAATAGATATATATGAACTATGAATAAAACTATATCATATGATATCATTCATCATCATCTCCATATAAATATATCTATGTATATAATTTTATAATTTTTATTTTTAATTATTACTGTTACGAATAGTTTCTATCTATATCCTTATTTGTTATGTTAACAAAAAAAATTTACTCTTATCTGCACCCAATAAGTTAACAAAAAAAAATATTATTTGTATATATTTTATCGGATAAACGGATAAAATAATGCCATTAACACCCCAAGCGACGTGGATCCCATCATTCTGTTTTTTCATCTCAATTAATGTAATAGCTCCATAGATTCGATTTTTTGTTATTAGAAATTAAAAAAATAAATTATCAAAAATAATATTGATTTTCTTTTTTCTCGATCCATAGATGAAATCAACCAATGATCTGGTCCATCGAGTATTTTCAAAGATCGAAACAATAATTTGATTTATTTAGTCTAGTAGTTTTTATAAGTTACAAAGTGTCTGTTTCATAAAATACATAACTACTATGACCAAACAATTGTTTGATCTCCACAGGGTTGTAGAATCCTCATAATGTCTCATATTCTTTCTTTTTTTCTCATATAATCAAACCAATTGTTCAGTCCCATTGATTTTTCATACTGTGTGATCGTTGGTGTGGTAAATTGTAAAAATCAACGAACCGAACAATTAGCTTGCTTTTAGTTTCATCTATTTATTAATAAAAAAAACAATCAATATTGTTTTCGCTAATTTTATTTTTTTAATTTCTTAAAATAAAAAAGTGCGATAGCTGCAGATGTCCTCACCTCGGCAACTACCAAGCGCCAGAAAATTGACAGTAAGTCAATCGAACCATTGTAAGCGTTTCATGTTGTGGCTTTATCGAAACTAATTTTTTGTTCTTTTCATAATTACTTGATAAGTACTTACCAAAAGATAACACTCCGACACTGACAATTCATCAAGTCATTGCATATGCGTCATGCATTGATATGAAAATGTTTGCAAATTGAATAGCTTTCAAAACGCAGGCTTGGACAGGTGGAACCAAAACAATCTTAGAAACTTTAAATGACGAAAAACGGTGGGTGGGGGAATTTCATGTATACCCCTCAAAAACTTTAAAATTACTTATTTCTCTCAATAAAATTCATAATATCATATTTACTCTTCTAAATTTCAAAAACTAACAAATTTATTTATTTCTTTTTTTTTCTATTAAAACTCATTTAATATTTATAAAATATCCATTTTACCCTTTATTAAGAAAACTAAAAAATATGTAACATACTTCATGAAAATGTCAGCCTTCTAAATGGTCGGTTTCCAAAGACAAATGGATTTATTTACTTTTGACGCATATAGAGTGAGATTTAAGTATATGCTTGTGTAACTTTAGAAGGATAGAAATGATCCATTTGCCTTAAACCGACCAATTAGAATAATATTTTTTTGAACCATGTTGCATATTTTTATATTTCTAAATAAAGGGTAACTTCATAAATTTGAAATGAGTTTTAATATAAAAGACAATAAAATGGATAAATTTATGAGTTTTTGAAATTCAAAATTCAAAATGTGATATTATGAATTTTAGAAGGAAAAAAAACGTAATTTGAAGGTTTTGAGGGATAAACATGAAATTAACCCCAAGAAAAGGAACATTTCTGACTCTTCATGTCGTAGGCGTACCTATAAGAAAAGTCAACATATAGCTAAATAAAATGGTACCAACCAGATAACCTCTACACAGACGACTCAAAAACACGATTAAAATATGTACAAATTCAAAACATCAGCATCACTAAAATAGCATGATAGCAAATGAGACAATAAAAAAACCAGTATGAAATCAGAGCAGACGTCTTTGACTGTTATCCTATCTACCAAGCTTCAAACTTATGGCTTAGAATGACTGCTAACCAACTTTTCTTTGACCAACTACTGGACTGAATAAATTAATATAATATAAGTTTATTTTGTAGAAAAAAAGACTGAAAAATATTAGTATTTGTGAAAATTATAAAGTGTGTAAAGGACAAAATTGCAAACTTTTATTTATAAAATAGCTTAACTACTCCAACAGCCTTCTAAATCCGCCTGTGACTTTTATGACTAACCACTAACCAAGTCATTTTCCAACAATGCTGTAAGGTTTTTCATATTTAAAAAATGTACGATTTATAAGTCGTTTTATTGTTTGCATTTGCTATTGGTAATTTCTTTGCCTTTTTGTCCATAAAAAGTTTATCATCATAGAAGTTCAACAGATGCATTAGCTTCATTTAAGAAATAACAGTTTACAAACTACCATTACAAAATTTACCATCACAAAACCAGAATATGCAGGAGTTCTCCTCCTGCAGCTAAGATCAGTAAATCAATTTGTGGAATTGTATTCTCTTCCAAAATGTTGAACAATTCAATTTGTAAAACTTTGAATTCGGCTAATGTCTGCTACGGACTAGATCTTCCAAATTGGAAAATAAGATATAATTTCCACGAATATTTCATTTTTAAGAATTTCAATATCCCCCATGATTTAATATTATAAGAAAAACACTTATATTAAAATTGAATAAAAAAATACGTATTTACCAAAGAAACCCCTGCAAAAGTGACATGCATCTGTCTGGTAAGTCTGTGCGCTCGTGTTTGAGTAATTAGGGTAAAAAAAATAAACAAAACAAGATATTAACATGAAAGTAAGACGAATTTCCAAAATTTCAATTCCAAATTTTGCTACTTACAAAGGAGCTTTACAGCATACCATGTACAATAAGGCCAGACAACCATAATAGACCAAACATCTATCCTATTAAAAAGATGATATACAGTGGAGACAAAATTCAGAAAAAAAAAGAGGGCCAAATAGTGACATGATCAAGAAAAGGTAGCGTGGTTGAACTCAAATGCCATATACTAAGAAAGGAGGAACAATATATGGTTCTGTGGTTCTGTTACAGTTTTTTGAGTACCCAACTTAATACTTCCTTGTACCTTTTTAATGCATCTCTAGTAAGCATTGTCCCTACTGGTACATTTCCTCTATCATCAAGATCTGAAAAAATAAAAAAATCTTTTCTTTGAGAAAAAAGAAAGGTACAATAAGAAGAACAAACAAAATAAACTATGCCAACCTGGTCGCAAACTGGGCAGGTCTCGCTTCGTTCCATCCAATCAAGCAAACAAGCAAGATGAAATTCATGTTCACACCTTGTAAAATAACGAGGATTCTCTTTATCATACTCTACACAAAACAAAAGAAAGAAATTGAAAACACCAAACAACAATTATAAAAACTAGGTAAAGCAAAAGTCGTTAAGTCCAAATATCAAAATCATTCATGCTCATACTAGAGACAATATCACATGTTGCATCATATTTGTAAAGAGAAGGATCACTTGATAATAACTTAACCTTGACACTGTTGACAAAATTTCTCAAATCAATTCAAATAAGGATGAAAATTCAAAATTAAATCTGAAGGCATGTTGTTGGATGTGTAGATAGTCTACCAATTAAATTTCTAAAATTAGCATTGCTTGGTGATGCATCAAGGACAATTAATTCTGATTCATTTGAACATTCAAATTACTTGATGAACAATAAAACATGCCCCAAAGTTTATCATTTTTATAGCCACCCGCCATATAGATCTCTCCTATAACATCGGTAATCAAATTTAGGTTTTACAATTGTCAAGTGATCCCTCCCCTTTATGCAAAAGCTGTCTGATTAACCCAGTACACCATTCTAAGACATTATTTACCATTTTACCATTAACATATGAAAAATAGATCCTTAGCAGGGCCCAAATTTTTTTGAGTGTTTTTGTAAAAAAAACTCACAAGTTACAAAACATGCAAATACAATCCCCGAGTTTTTTTTTAGTGTTTTTGTAAAAAAACTCACAAGTTACAAAACATGCAAATACAACCCTAATTGGATTCTACTGTGTACCTGTGTGTGGGTTTATCCGGGCATAAAGAAAGAGAGAGGCTAACATGGAGACATGGAGGCACAGAGTGTGTTCCACCCACACTTAAGCAATAATATGAGAGAGAGAGAGGATACCTTCAAGACAGATGGGGCAATCATCTTCATCTTCAGCCAGAGGGAGAGATTCCATCTGCTTCGCCTTTTCCTTGCAATCAGATTTCTCCAAATCCTGACCCGTATCTGTTTAAAATTTCATCAACCAAATTAATCCAAATTTATCAATTACCATTTTATTGGCAAGGTTTCAGCACCACAAACTGAGTCTGCTATGAACCAAACATTGCTTTAACCAAATTTTTCCTGTTTTTGAGTAATTTTTACCTTACTCACTTTTAAATGGTTACATAGCAATTTGTCTGGTCTGGTATGATGCCAGTTTGCCATTACAATGTAGTAGAGAATCATACAATACCAGGATTGTCAGGGCTTATACTTAGAACTTCTTGAACAGTGAGGCCCCCATCATACGGCAGAGGAGCAGGCGGGGCCCGAAACGTGTCAGGAGTTGACCCATCAAGATTTGTATCCACCATTATAGCATTTGAATTAACAGAAGACCCATCATTTGTCGTAGATAGCAGTTCATGCTCTTCTATACTGGGCAGATGCTACAAGAGTGAAAATTAAAATAAACACAAACAGAAATTTTAATTATAAAATCATAGAGCTTAGGAGCTGAACTAAAGAAAATGATATCTGAGGATAACTAAGACTAGAATTATCATTGAATTTTGTGACATATGAACTACAATGTAATGTGCATAGCATGGTTGACAATTTAACTGCTGGTATTATTACTAGTTATTTTACTTCTCTTAGTTTCCTGAGGCAAACCCGAGACTTAATTATATTAAATTGAGGCTTCACTAGGCTTACAATTTTTTATGTATGGTACACATATCTTAGATAAAGTAAGAAGAACATACATAAATATGCCTCCTGTCAGGCTCAGATCTACCTGACGCAATACAACAACATGCACCCATTCTTCTATTAACCAGCTATTTCAATATCAGTCGAGCTATTGTAAAATGTTGTAAACCACAAACAAATGATAGCTTTCTCATAATCTAGACAAACAAGCATTTCAAGTTAAAATCAATACTAGTAAACAATGAAGGAAGCATAGATATCAACTCTTTTGCTGAAATTGTAAGTATAAACCCCTTGAGCAAATAAGCAATTGGTAGCACTGAATAGGCAAAAAAACAATAAATAATAAACATATCAGACAATATATTTCCAAATTTCTTTGTTATAGTGGGTGCTATTTTGTTATTTCAGGACAATGGCCTCACATATAAAATATCTTATCCCGTATTTAAGACGCCAGTATTTCTTCCATTTTTAGAAAAAGAATAGTTCGAAAACATTATGTTTAACAGGAGACGAGACATCAGTTGTGAATCTCTGATCAACAAAAAAGATCTCAGTTTCACAAGATTACTTGTGCGATCATTCTTACGAGCTGATTAACAAAAGGATGCTAAAAACAAAAAAGTACTAGCTCTCTCAATTCACGAAAAGGAACAGTAATTGATTAGGGAAGTACAAAAGGAAGGGGAAACAATTACTGTCCAGACAACAAATAAAGTGAATCGAATAAAAGCACGAAAAGTCCTGTTCAATTTTGGCTCCTACGACAAGCAAAGTAATGGATTCTACCGCAAATTTACAAAATCGCACTGATCAGTATATAGATAAACAATAAAAACGAAACAACCCGTGAATTAAGCTGGAAATTCAGCAAAGAAAGCAGCAACAACTCGAAAAGAACATGAGATCGTACCTTCGAGAAAACCCACAGGAGAAACCTCAGAGAGAAAACAGTAATCGCAGAATTCTTCACCTATGCTGCCTCGATCTCCATCAGAGAAAAAAGAGGGAGAGAGTGAGAGAGAGAGAAGGTAAGGGTTTTTTGAGGAATGGATATGGATATAAAAAGAAGAGAAGTATCGGGGTTCTCGAGATAAAAAAAGGGAAACGAGGAGAGAAAAAAAAAGAAAACAAAATGTCGAATGAGATTCCTCTAATCCTAATTTAATTTCATTCAACAGATGAAGCGAAAGAATAAACAAAGCTGGGCGTAAATGCCGACATTTTTATAATATCCAAAGTTTAATACAAATTATTAATTATGCCCAGAATCGGACCCATTATCGAAAAATACCCAAGCTGGCCAGAAAATGGCCGGCTTAGGTCCCTCCCTAAGCCGGCAATTTCTGGCCTGCTTGGTACCTTTTTTTTTTTTTTTTGAGAGAGACACTATGAAGATCAAAATATTGAAATCTAACTCTGAAAATTTGAAATATTTGTTTAAATTATTTGTTATATTACTTCTTTGAGGAGGGATCAAGTTACAACAATCATTTTTTTTATTTTTAAAGTCCAAATCGTCGATCCAAACCGTTCAACATGATCTCCACAATAAATTGTGCTTCCAGATCAAATTTTACATTTTTTTTGAATTTTTTTACTATTTATTAAGTATTTTACAAAAAATAGTCATATTCAGACCATTGAATTTTGTACCCATCTTAATAAATAGTAAAAAAGTTCAAAAAAATGTAAAATTTGATCTGCAAGCACATTTTATTTAGATAATCATGTTGAACGGTTTGGATCGACGATTTGGACTTTGAAAATGAAAAAAATGGTTGTTGTAACTTTGTTGTAACTTGATCCCTCCTCTACTTCTTTTGATGTATAATTAGCATATTTATACTAAAATACGCTAGAATACTTGAAATTATATTGAATTACACTATATTACAATAAATTATGTTCAATTATACTAAATTACGTAAAATTACAATAACTTCGCTAATTATGCTGAAATACGGTAAATTACGCTAAACTACACAAAATTACGCTATAGTAGACTGATTTTGCTCATCTTTCATGAATCATAAAAAATAGTAAAAATTGGTATTCTACAAGTTCATTATGTAACTAATTTACTGAGCTATTTGGATTGAATAATAGAAACGAAAATTTTAATCGGAAACTTCAACTCAAGTTTTGAGGCTCTTCCCTTAGTTTTTTGGCGATTATGAATTTCGGAATCCGGCCTTACCTCGGCCTTGCCAGCACGGACACATGCGTATTTTCGCAAGCTTTCCGAAAAGTGGTCATTTGCTGAAATCGGACACTCGAGCGCCGTTTTATGACCGTTTGAAGTTTCATCGTCGTTTTTCCCCTTTTCAGTGAAGATATCGTCCCTATTCATACCGTATTTTAGCGTAATTTACCGTATTTTAACGTAATTTAATGTAATTTAACGTAATTTAACATAATTTAGTGTTATTCAACATAATTTCAATTAATCTATCGTATTTTAGTATAAATATGCTAATTATACATCAAAAGAAGTAATATAACAAATAATTTAAACAAAAATTTCAAATTTTCAGAGTTAAATTTCAATATTTTGATCTTCATAGTGTCTCTCTCTCTAAAAAAAAAAAAAAGGTACCAAGCCGGCCAGAAAATGGCCGGCTTAGGGAGGGACCTAAGCCTGCCATTTTTTGGCCGGCTTGGGTATTTTTCGATAATGGGTCCGATTCTGGACATAATTAATAATTTGTATTAAACTTTGGATATTAATAAAAATGTCGGGCGTAAATGGGAAGAAAAAGAAATCCGAGTCCGAATCCTCTCCTGGTAACAGAATATATGAGTTTAGATCCGGACCGTCCGATCAAAATCAGGACCAATCCGTACGAGGTGGAATACACGGAATCCTTTAATATTCCAATGCAGATCGTACGGTCCGGATCTAAATTCAAAATTTCTATTACCTCAGGTTATATGAATTCAATCTTTCCCTGCACCACCGCAGTTCGAAACTTCTCCGTGAAATAATCGGAAGGGTATCAATGATTGCTTTTTGCAATTTGAGAGGAATAAAGGGGTGAAAATGAAACAAAAAGACGAGAGACACAAAGTTTGTTAGGGCCGTGTCGGAGGTGGAGGTTGGAGTCGGGCTGGATTTCAGGCTCGATGCAACGGGCCGAACACAGTATCCGGACGTGTCGCCGTCTTGGGCGCACACGTGTCCCAGCGTGATGGGTTGCTAGAGCGGATTTTTGGCGGCTCTGTCCGACTATTCGTTTGGGTAGAGTTTTTATCAGCTGAGGTTTGAATCAAAAAAAATATCAGCCGAGGTAACTCAAATTTTGAGGTTTGAATATTAAAGGATTTTCGCGCATTTTATTTCGATCCGAATTTATTCAAATTCTGATAAAATGGTTCGTAGCTAAACTCAAAATTTGAATTACTCCACCTCAGTGCAAGCATGTGTCACGAGCCTCTGGCTGGCCGACTAAAACTAGAATTCATATCGTTTGCATTAACTCAAAATTTGAGTTAATGTATAATAAATTCAAACTGTCCATATCGGTACTAATATCAAAGAGGTCCCATACATTTCACTTTGAACCAAATTCTTATTAAATAACCGAAATGCATTAACTTATAACAGAGAATACGGATTCTTAAAATTGGCGATTGTAATATTGCGTTCCGACGGACAAGTTTTTTTTTTTTTTTTAATTGATTCATGCATTGCTGATTTGCTGGAAATTAATATACAAAATTCATCTTAAAATTCACAAGATCAGCAAGCTAAACGAATAAACGGTCGTGCTCGATCCCAGTTTCATTATGAAGTTTCGGTTACATAAATTTTTGTATGTGTTCTATCTTAAATAAGGAGCACATATGTTGGAACTTTATGATAAATACGTTTGTTTGTTTATACTTTATACAATTAATCGATTACTTTTATATAAATTTTCATGCAATTAAATATAAATTATTTTTTACTATAAATTTGTTTATTGTTTTAAAAATTATTTATATCCAAGTTTTAATTGGTTGTAATATTCTTTTATATAAATTATCGCTAAAAATTCATTTTTTTTAAATGATATTATTTTTTCGGATCAAATTTTCTTTCAATTTACATTATTATCATGAAACCTTTATTATATTTTATTAGAATGAGATGGAGAGAGTACCAAAATAAAACTATTAAATAAAAAAGATTTCAAATATTAAAGGAAAAAGTTATTTCTATCTAGTCAAAATACTATTTGAGGTTTCAAATCACATTTCGTTTATATTAGTACGGAGAAGTTCCAAGTTCGATATGTAATTAAATTTGAGCAAAACTAGAGTGTTATGTACTCACTAAAAGAGGTTGGTGAGCACAACTCTAAAAGTCTATTGGATTTGCTTCAAACGACGAATTCAAATTGTTGAAATTCATCTACTTTATGAGTGATGCATGTACATGCAAAATTTTGAAAGTTTCAAATTCATTTTATACAAGATCAAGCGGTAAAAAAAATAATGAAAAATAAATACATAAAATAACTTAGTTCATTTTTTTACCAATTGACTTTTTACTAAGGGCCTGTTCGGCGAACACATGGGCAGCGGAATGGGCACATAAACAGAAAAATTTTGAACTGATTTTTACTGTTCATATGAGAAAAAAAATTTTCCCACGTAAACAGTAAAAATAGGAGTGCACCCGAACATGACCTAAATGAATTTGAAAATTCCAAAAATTTTCATGTACATGCATCACTCTAGTAAAAAATACCTGTGCAGTTATTTGCCTTATCATGTCTCAATTTATTGTCATATCCTGTCTAGTATGTACCTAAATAATTGTAGCTATATGTTTATATCTAGGCTATCAATCATCATACTGTAAATTTCTTTTTTGGCTCACTTTGACAGTTTATTCGGCTTCACCCCCAAGTGTTCTGATACGTAAACAGTAGTGAAAATTCACAACGCCCATAAATATTTTTGACGATGTCATAAATGTCGAGCATTCTCCCAATTGATATTGTATAGATATAATATTATTTTTTTGTGTCCGAATCTGATGCTATTTCTAAAAAATAACAGCATCATGCTATCCCTCATTCTCTCTCTATCTCGCTTCTCGAGGAAGGAAAGAGAGATAGAGAGAAGAGGAATAGCAGCCGATTTAAATTCCATTTTTTCACTCCAATCTCTGAACCTTTTCTTGATTATTTGAATGGAAATGCAATCTAAAAGAAAAAAATAATAGTTTAGATGTTTGCTCGAGCATCCACATAATTTATGGAAGCCAGCATCCTATTTAATATTAGAAATTCAATCTAACTTTCCTCGGATCTTGATTTTGAAATTTTTTTTCATGCTCGTATAATCAGAAACATAACTAAAAATAATGCATAATATTTAAACTCACTCATAACTACAAAGTGAAATTCTAATTACTAAACTACAAGTGCATATTTAACATTTCATAAGGGGAACTAAATCATATCAAAATCGTATAACCGTCCTTGCGTATAAAAAACTGAGAGTTTCAAAACATATCAATAAAGCTTTCTTTTCAAAATCTTACATTTTTTTCATTACCACTTACAAACAAGCCATTTTTCCACTATTAAATTTTGACAAACCAAATGACTTTTTCTCCCTCCAATGCTTGATTGTGCATTCAATAATCTAATTGTTGCTCTCAAAATAGTACCATTCAAATTTAAATGATGAATCCAGATTAAGACAGAGAGGGAATTTGGTTAAAGTGTTCCCATAATTGAGATGCCTTATCTGAAATGGTGTCAAATGCCCTTGCTCTAGCTGAACCGATTGAGTTGTCATATTTTATTAAAAAATAGTAATAATTGAGTTGTTATGACTAAAAATATCAAATCGAGAACAAAATAGACAATACAAGGAGCTTTGTTTTCGAATAATCATTAGAAATTACTTTTAGAGAACATAATTATTTTTATACTTAACAATGCTTATCCTGTTGGTTGTAATTTTAATTTTCCAGATAAAAACTGAAGTCAATCTTTTTAACTTTTGAATATTCATAAGTGATTTTCCAGTGGGACTTTAAACGTGTGACCTTTCATGTAAAAAAATTATCTTAGCCATTAAATTAAATATTAATTCTCTTCAATTATATCTTGATTTTTTTATGTATTTATGACGTAAAAAAGCTCATTACATGCTAAAAGTTGGTTATGTTGATCGAGAGCATTGAAAGTTAAAATGCAACGAGACAAAGAGTTAGAAGAGTTGTGTCATATTTATGCATCCTTGTTGAGCTAACTCACACCTCCAATATTTGCGTTTGAGTGAAGCGCATAGCACGGTCCCAAGTGCAGACGTGTTGCCGTCTTGGGCGCACACATTTCCCAGCGCTAGAGCGAATTTTTGGCGGCTTTGTCCGGCTATTCGTCTGGATCCTTATTTGGGTAGAGTTCGTATCAGTTGAGGTAACTCAAATTTTGAGTCTAGATCAGGACCGTCAGATCTACTTCAACACTATTTCCGACTTTCGTGTATTTTATCTCAGTCCAAATGTGTAGATCTATAATATATATCTATTTTTTAATACAAGGTTCACTGTTCACCTAAATAATACAAACGGTGAGACTGACAGGTGGGGCTCACTTGTCAGCCTCTCCAACTCAGCAGCTCTCTCGAACAGTGAGACCGACAAGTGGGGCCCACTTGCTGCCACTATTTTCAAAATTAATGAAGTCGGTATTCATATAAATGTGTCATATCTCAAACAGATATAAGTATAATAAAAGATTTTTTTTGTTTTATCCACAATGAACGAAATTTTAATCAGATAAGATATATGTTGAGATTTTGAATTTTTTTAAAAAATTCTCAAATACTCACAAAAAAGATTTTTCTTCTATAAAAAAATCTTTTCTTTTACATTTTTTTCTTAATATATAGAACTAATTTCTATATATAGAATATTGGTATGTTTTCTAATATAAAAATTCAATTATTATATAAATTCGAATGAACCGTAGCTATGTAAACTTATTCCTAAAATTTTGATACCTAAGTAGAATATCCAAATAATAAGAAATCCGATAGAACCTACAAATGCAGAATTTTTACCTTTTCAATTTTGATTCATTCTAATTTGCAATTAGGATATTCAATAATGGTTTCAATTTTGGCCATTTCTCAGTGTTAATTGGTAATGTTGAATAATGCATGGTACTTTGCGGTTTTGTTGGAAAAGAGATTGAGAATGTTCCCCTTTTTTCTCTCTTTATTTTTTAATCAGGATTTAACGATACAAAAATGCTGATCTATCTTACAGATACATGTGCAATGTCCTTCACAATTGCTTCATATAATCATTTAGTTTGTTTTTTAAATGTTTTGTAGTTGATTGTCTTTTATTAATCACTATATATGATGCTGTAGGTATTGCACAACAAGGCTCAAAATTGATATAATAGTAAAGGTTGGTGAAGCAGCATTGCCAGTTATGCCTATATTTTCTGATTGGTTCAGTTAAAGCTTTTATCATACATGAAACTTTGACTAAACACTAAAAATCAAGAAAGAGAGAGAAAAAAGTTGCAACAGCAACCTGGGATTTACGGCAGCGGTACCAGTATGGATATTGTAAGAATTTATTGTTGTAATCCTTCACTGATGAAGGGGGTGAGCTTATAATCAAGCTTCATAGCTTGCTTGACAACAAGTTTTGTAAAATCCAAATCTTCAATTTAAACCTTGCTTCAGTGTACTATTTCAAAATCTAACCCAACACTGTTTTGTTTTTCTTTCTCTCTTTTCTGAACAGATTTAGGGTTCACCTTATTTTTTATCAAAACACAGGAAGCTACCACAAGAGCGCCATGATTTTCAGTCTTGATTACTTCTACAACTTTGCTTTGCACTTAGGTATTCCTATTTCTATCTGTTTCTCTATTTCCTCACCACATTCTGTGTTTAGCAGATAAGCAAAATTATTGCACTCCTTACTTCAGTGTGTTGTTTCAGGAATTGAAATTGTTTTCTTTCTCATACTCCCTATTCTCACCCAATTTAGAGTTTAGCTGATTTTTTTTTATGTATTGTTACAATCTATTATGATATATTTAATCTTGGATGTTTCATTATTGTTCTCAACTTTGCAGCAAACCGCAATTATATCGAGTTTGTCCCGTTGAATTTCGTAGTGTCTCAATTCACATTCAATTGCATTCAGTTTTAATGGAACTAATTCCAGTGCTGCTAACTTATAATTTTTTTTGTTTTGAATTGATTGCTGCCGTGCAGGCTAAAACAACACTTTCAGGGAAAAAAATATTGTAATTGAACCAGTGATGTTAAATAGAGACTAATAATTTAGGTTTGCATTAATTAAAACAATATTTTTGAAAGTATGGAGAAGTGATATAGACTAATAGACATTACAAACAAGTGTGTACTTGTAGGCTGTAAGCATGTTTTAACCTTATATAATAAAAACTTTACAATAGAAAGCTATTAAGATTGGCCTATAAGACATGTTTGAAAGAGACATGTCGGTCTCACTATTCTTATTACAAGATAAAATTGATTTGATTGTTTTCTTGAGATAACCGCATCCTATTCTAGTTTCGGACAATTCTATAATTTCATTGCTTTGGAAAACATACAAATAAACACAGAACCCTGAGCAAGATATTTGTAAATTCAAAACGAACAAATATTTGATTTAATTTCCAGTAATATCATAAGTTTCAAAATTAAGTTTTCAAACATTAAATTAAAGAATGGCATCTAAAAAGGATGCACAAAGTTGCCAATTGATATGTCCATGAGGAAACCTCATCATCCTTCCGCAGATTTTCGTTTCCATATTTATTTCTATGCCCTGCTAATACTTAAAATATCCTATGCTTTCTAAAATATATCCTCCGTTGTTTTTTTTTTCTTTTTAATATTTTATTTAATTATTGAACGCCCAAAATAGCTTCCCATTTTAATGAAATTTTGTATGAAGTGCCAACAACATCCTTGCCCTGCAAAGATCATGTCTTTAAACATTAGCATACAATCAGACAATTTCAAACTCAATAACTTATGCATGGAATCATTTAACAAATAAAATATACAGAAATAGTATTTTCAGATTCTCATTTGTTAATTTCTTCAGGTAACCTTGCATTACCCAAGTACACGAGTTGCATTTCTTCTCTCCATATCTATAATCCCATAATCAGAATGCAGTAGAAGGATAAAAAAGTAAAGCATGTTTGTGTGTTGACTAACATGCTCAAGGGAACCATAACAATTAACAATAACAGTATAACACCCTTCATAAATTCAATATAACAGACAATAATACCCGTTATAAGTATTACCTTGCATGCATGAGAAAAGCCCGACTGGTAAACTGAGTTCCTAGCAATTTCACATAGGTCACATGAACTCATCTTCCACATCTGCAAAATAAACAAAGGTTAACATCCAGCATATGTACCAACCATTTTTTTTTTTTGCTTGGGTTTTCTTTTTCTTGGTTTTTTGGTGTTAAATTGCACATTTGAGAACAAACTGGGACATGCATGAAAATGAGATTTAGTTCGAAGACTAAAAATGGAAAAATGGGTTTCAAATCAAAGCTTTATTGCACAATTAAGGAAAATTCAGGGAAAACTGCTTTACGCAGAATTAATTAATTAAAGGCTTATATGCAAAATCAAGGGGCAAATTGACTTTTAATTAGAGAGATTAGAGAGTTATATACTTCAGCAATGCTGTAATCTTCAACTTGAATTTCAATTGAAGGCTTAATTGCAAAATCAAGGCGCAATTTGACTTCAATTAGAGAGAGAGAGAGAGGGATAATCTCAAGCCATTACAAAGTTCAAACCAGGTACCACCTCTCTGGTACCAGAATACAAACACAACATAAAAAGAACCTACACCTTAGATAGGTATATAACAATACCTTGACTGACAAATCAACAACACAAACCTAAACATTGATCAAGTTCATACATTCAACAAAAGATAGAAACTGGCAGCTAAAGGAAATAAGCATGTAAACCCCCAACAAGAACGGAAATATAAAACTGTCTCAATCTTCACCAGTGCACCTCTCTTCAAAATTGAGCCCTTCTTCCTCTTCAAGCAAATATGTCTCTAGCCCAAGCATACAGTTATACCCTGTTCTCCCACCATTGAACTGGTAATTAAATCTTCTGACAGGTCCTTGACATCACAAGGCAACACAAAATGTAAATTAGAGCAAGCTTCACATTTTTTGTTTTTACACCAAAACTGTGCCATGGATACCAAAAGCTCAAATATATTATCAGAAGCTGATTGTGCTTTCCTGCCCCAACCTCTGTCTCAAATTATGGTACCATGCATGTTGAGACACATACCCTTCTGACTCAGATCTCCCTTCTTTCTTTTTTTTGTTGGTTATTTATGAAGTAAAATATTTCTGGTGCGTTGAAATGTCATCCTTAGTGTCCTCTTTTTACACAGAAATGAGGGAGCATTAAAAGTAGGTGAAGAATCAGGACGAAGCAGTGCATGGAGACCTTGGATGGTGGTTTTACAAGCTTCTGTTTTTGCTTTTTTTATTCCCTTTCGTTGGATGAGGAAGGGGGTTATCAGCAACCCCAAACTTAGAGAGAGAGAGAGGAGATTGGCAATGAATTTAATTCTTTACTTATTTTTCCTCTTTTGGTTTTTAGGTTCATTTACTAAAGAACCTTCCAATCAGACAGTCAAATGGCAAAGACTGCATTTAAATGGAAGGGTATCTTCAGGAGAAAAAATTGGTAGGATGGCGAATCTTACAGGGTTATGCCATTCACCAAAAAACAAGGGAAGGTGGAGCCCAGCTGCTTACATTCAGCTACTCTTATATTATATAAAATAGGTATCAGAAACAATCAGATATGTCATCAGCATATACTGGCAGGAATTCTGGTGTTCAAAATTGAAATTGTCAGTTCTTGACCTGACAATGCTTGAGAACACAAGAACTGAACAAACAAACTACTCATTGGAACTAATTTCAAAGGAATCTGAGAACTGGATACAAAGAACAGTAAACTAAGAGAACTATAGAAACACTCAATTTCATATTTTAATTCATAATCCGACTTGATACAATGACTTGACTTTTACAGGCGACGCTAACAGAAAAAAAATTTAAATCAACCTTCTAACAAATCTCTCTAACAAACTATGCGCTGTCAACTCAACAAACATGCAACAAAAACGCTGATCTAACGAACAAACTTGCGAACTGTTCAGTCGAGCTCTTCTCCAGTTCCTCCTCTCCTACTCCATTTCAATAGATGTGGACCCAGGGACATTACAGAAATCCCCATCAATCATCGATACTGAGGTGGACCATTCAGTTGTATTCCGAACTGGTATCAAGTTTGACTTGTTGGGTAATGAACCTTTTACAGCACCAGTTAATACAAGCTTTGTTCATATCAAAACATGACATCCAATCCTTTAGAATTGACATATGGCAGAAATGTCACTTGTATGGCAGATTCAACTACCCACTTAATTTTACAAATATTCATTAAATGCTCTCAGGCTAAAAAGATCATTGAATGCTATATTAATATGATTTCCTAAAATCAAATGATAAGAATACAAAGATTTCCTAAAATCAAATGATAAGAATACAAAAGGGAACTTTCTGATAAAAGTTAGGAACTAGTTTTAAAAAGTAATAACAGGATTAATACAAAAAAAAAATTGCTGTAACAATAAGCTTCAGTCTACGACTGTTACCTGCATATACTTGTATAATCTAAGAAAAGAACCCAGTTCCTGCATACCCCCGGTGCAACAGATTATGCGCAATGCTGTCCCTCTCCTGTTTCGCAGTATGTGATCTTACAGGATTCTCTGGCACTGTTTCATCATCAACCAATTCACACCGTATCTTTGGTTCCATCTCCTCGCCTCTCATCTGGCATATATTGTGCAACACACAACATGCCCCGAGCACCACTGGCAAATCCTGCAACTTCACTTCTGTACGCTTTTGCAAGCAACTCCACCTGCTCTTCAACTGCGTAAACGCTTCTTTCGCAATCCTCGTCAACTCCCCAATTTTCTCATTAAATGCATGTTGAGTCCATGTCAGATTTTGGTGGTCATATGGTACAAGAACCCAATCCATTAAGGGATAGCTGTTACCACCCACAACCCAGGTGTCAGTCAACATACCAGCTGTGGCACGCTGGTACAATGCTGATTTCTCCATCACCTGATCATCAGGCATCGACCCAGGCCATCCAATGCACACATCGGTGAATGCACCAGTGGGGTCCACAACCCCTTGTAAGGTAATTGAATACGAAGTCTTCTGATTCCGTTCGGTATGCCGCCTATTGAAGTAGGCTGCCACGCTTATCTTCGGTGCAATTATGGGGATGTGAGTCGTATACATTGACCCGATCACATTAGGTATCCCTGAGATTGACTCGAACTTCGACTTCATTGATGAAATGGCATCTACATCAGTCGGCCACTGAAGAAATTTAGGCATCAGCACAGTTTTAATAGCAGAGCAAACCTCAAGTACCAATTTGTGACAGGTGGAGATACCAAGACCGAATCTCTTTGACACTAGTCGGAGCGGCTCCCCAGTGGCGAGCCGCCAGATGCAAACCGCCACGCGCTGTTCCACAGGGATGGCAGCACGAAGCATAGTATTCTCCCTCGCCACAACAGATCTCAACTCATCACAGATCATGTCAAACGTGGCACGGCCCATGCGAAATTGAGCTCGGAACTCATTTTCTGGGTAGTCAGGACTGTTGCACAGGTCCCACCAAGCCGTTGACCGGTCTTTGACCCAGAGCCTCCTGTGGTGAGTCCCACCAGAAGCCGGCTCAGCCGAGTTTTCTGAAACTGAGGCTGCAGCAACTACAGTTGTCACAGCTGCGGTTGCAGCAAGTCGCGCCCTTTTTGCACGAATTGTGTCAGATTCATCCAATTGATCAAAGTGCTCTTCCATACTGGAATAGTAATCCAACATTGCCTCTGTTTTCTGTTGGTGGTTTGACTCGAGAAGAGAAAGGTCACGCCTTCCTGACTCATCAGTATCGTGCCGGTCAGACTCGTCTTGTGCATCCAAGGCAGCCAGAGAGGTCAATAACCTTGCAATTGATCGCTTCTTATTCTTCTTCTTGCCTTGATTGTCAGCAACTGGGTTGGAATTGGGATTGGTGCTGGGATTGGGATCAGGGTTGCTATCCTCATCAGTTGTCCGGTGTTTTCTCCTCGGCATGGAGTCAGAGAAGGGGGGGAGGGGGGATAACTCAGTGGAATTACTATTACTATCCAATAAAGAGATGTAATAGGAGAAAACGTCGTCAGTAAAGGAAGCGGTGGTGTCGTTATTCCCGGAAGGGGTTCTCATATAAAAGTTGAAAAGCTTTTCGTTTCAATTGATTGGAAATTCGGAAAGGTTAGTTCGGTCTAGGTGGGAGGTGGGAATGGATGGTGAAAGGTTGAATAACAAGGGAATAAGAGAGAATAGTGAAACTGAGACTAATGTGAACCGGCGAATAAGAGAAGGGATACTTATATGAAAGAGGCTAAATAGCGTGTGAACGCGCTTCACAAGGAAGAAGCCTTTTTTGCTTTGTGGAGAAGAAAGAGCAACAAGTCGGCGACCGCCTTATTTAGATCTTCTGCAACCACTAATGTCGTTTATAATTTGCGTCAAGTCACTGAATGTGGAGAAAACACTGATGGACGGATGACACTGACCCGATACACAGTGGACTGTATCTGACTTGTGGACAGGCGGGGAGGTGCCAGTTGCCACCGCCATACTAGTGGGGACGTTGACTGGGAGGGGCCTTGTAGACCGCGGCTCACGCGGTTGAATGATTGTTAGATTTTTTGTGAATAGGTTTATAAGAGCAACTCTGTGGAGGATTGTTTAATTTCCAAATCATCTTTAACCTTGACCTCAACCAAGGGCCCTGTCTTATTTACTGGTACGCTGATTTTACTGAGAAATTACCTGCTGTATCCGGTTTCCATAATGAAGATGTTCATGTTCAATATTCGTTCTTGTAAAGCCTTTATCTCCGATTTTATTGATTAGTCTAAGTAGCTTATTTGAATTCAATTAAAATATGTATATCTAATAATGACGTGTATTAGACGTACGCTGTCAACTAAAATTACCATTTCTCACATTCTTTGTGCATGTTAATGTAAATTTTAATTACTTCATTAATAAACTATGAAACATTAAAGTAATCTAGTCGTACTTCTCTAAATTATCAGCTATTTTATTAAATTCAAATCCTTGTAAGATTTAGTTTGTTGTACAATTTCATTTCAAAATTTTGTAAACTTGTGTATGTCATTCAATTCAAATTTTATTTTTTCACCAACACTTATTTCCAAATTAGATTAGTTTTTTTCTAAAAAAATTATGAGAAGTAGAACTAAAAATAAGCATAAGAATAATAAACCATTATTTATTTAATTGGACGCCAATACTTTTTATCAAAATTTCATATTGCCGTATTATATAAATTATTAATTATCAAATAATAAGGCGTAACTACTAGCAAATGATTAATTAGTATGCTCCTTAAAAACAAAATATATCTATTGTGTTGAATTCTATGTGAACCTCAATATTATTTCTATGAAGAACAATAATTGTATAAAGCCATACGAAATCTACAAAGTCTTGGTTGCAAAGAATCTAAACAAAATGTGAGGGAATGGAGTAGGATAAAATAAGCGAAAGTCTTGATTGAGCGCGTATCCTCTGAGATATCTCATATTTTGCGTGACCGACGTCTCCGGTGCCTATTCGGTGATAGCGCGGGGGCCAGAATTATCTGAGCTTTGAGATTAGTGCAGAACGTATCTGAACGGTTGAGATTTTTCAAAAAGTCACGCAAAATATGAAATATCTCAGAGGATGCGAATTATCCAGTGTGGGACAAAGTTGTCGTGACGTAAGCGATGATCAACTTTTGAAGAGGTTGGAAGCAAATCTATTGAAAATTGCAATAGGAGAAATCGTTTTTAAAATAAATCAAACTAGGGATGAACATCGCTTTGCTTCGGCTGCGACGACTGAGAAACAGGGTGAAAACAGTATATATCACGTAACTGTTATTTTACATACGGAGTGAATTTTTTTTTTTTTTTGAGAGAAGCCCGTAGGCACATATAGTGTATTGAAAACGGGCCGGGTTGGGTCGGTCCGGTCCAAACCCGCCCGGATTAACGGGTTAGGTCGGGTAGGGGTACGCGGGTTTTTTTTTAGTTGGCCAACCCGAACCCGGCCTAAACCCGGCGGGTTAGGTCGGTCCGGGGCGGGTCGGGTCGGCGGTCCGGGCCGGATTTTTTTTTTTCTGTTGTTTTCTGTTTTGTTTGAGGGTTTTCTGTGCTGTTTTTTTTTTCTGTTTTTTTTTTTTTTTTTTTTTATAAATCTAAATTAAAGTAAATAAAAAAAATTCACAAGGCAGCAAGCCACAGAGGGATTCGAATTTGAAAAAAATAATATAACTCTAATTTTAAAAAGTCTATTTAAAAAAAATATAACTCTAATTCAAATTTAACTTATTCAAAAAAATAACTTTAACAAATTTAACTTATTCAAATCTATTTTAAAAAAATAAATATAACTTGTTCTAACTTATTTTAAAAATCCAAATTTAAAAAAATATATTTTAAAAAAATAAATATAACTTGTTCTAACTTATTTTTCTGTTTTCATATATAATTTTACGTATAATTTAGAGTAAAATATTATGTTACTGTGAAATCAGCTCTCATTCTCCGCAAAAAAAATTATATACTATAGAGTGTGATTGACGTGTCATTAATAATAATATTTATCTAATCGAGTCTGTGATAATAGTGTGAAAATAATGTTAATTTAAGTAGTATGAAAATAGTATTAATTTTGTACCGTTTGGAATAGTACAAATATTGTTTTAATTTGTATACTTTTGAAATAATGTTAATTCAAAGAATGTTGATTTGTTATTCTTATAAACTATTGAGTTAGCGATATAGTTATAACTTATAACCAGACGCTATTATGAAATTATAAATATTTAACTAGTATTATAATGAATAAACATCATCGTTATCAAAATTAGTGCTATTTTTATGTTGAAATGTTAAGTGTGTATGGATTGAGCCATGCTATAGATTTATATCTCTATTTTTAAAGTTTAAACAGTCAACTCGAACCGTTAAACATGATCTTCATATTAAAATGTACATGAAGACCAAATTATACATTTTTCTAAAAAAAATTTACTATATTTTAGATAGGTAAAAAATCATTGTTTTTGGATGGTGTAACATTTTTAGATCAAGTAGGTCTTAGAAAGGATTAAAAGTTTAAAACAATATTCTTTTCAATTTTATGCGTTCAAAGTTTGTTTATTATTTGCCCCACGCTTATGTATGAAGTTTATTCATTATTGTACTGAAATATTTAGTTAACTGTGGTTTTTTGTTCATTTTTTTTGTATTATTAAATAGTTTTAATTCTGCACTTTGCTATATTGTTTGAATTTCTTATATTATAAAATGTTTTCAAATTTGTAGCTTCTTTAAAATTCATCGTGTTACATTAATGCCAACTTGGTATTATTCTTGTTATTTGTATCTTTTATATATGAAGTAACTAGAATAACATATTTTTTTCTGAATTAAAAAATAGTTCCAATTTTAATAAATTATGTTTATAGGCTTATTTATAGTTTTTACACATTTTTAATTAAGAAGATACATATGTTAATTCAAATTAAAGTTTATAGAATTAACATATCAATTAATATATGAATATGTTAATTTTAATTAAGATGTCAAATAATATGTATATATGTTAATTCATATTTAGACAACAAATGTATTTATTTTAATTATGTTAACACTTGTATTATATAAATTAAATATTAAAAATCAACTCAAGTATAAGTTAAATATAAAAGTTAGTAGATTTAGACAACAAATGTGAGATGGTGTAGTGGTAAGTGATATGTTGCTTATCCAATAGGTCATGGGTTCGAATCTTGGTTGCCTCAAAATTTTTTTTGCCTATTGCGCGGTTCATTGGACCATGTCCATGCATGGTGGCTGGTGCAGGGTTCAGGTTCGAGTCCGAGGGTTTAGGCACGGGTTCGGGCGGTCCGGTCCGGGTCGGGTAGGCGGGTTCAAACGGGTAGAGTATAGGCTAGTTTGGCCCAGAAAATCAGATCCGACCCTACTGAAACCCAGCCCACCCGTTAGGATGGTCCGGTCTGGGTTTTAGGGTCGGGTTCGGGTCGGTCCGGGTTTGCTCGGTCCAGGTCGACCCGCCCGGGTTTAATCAATACACTAGGCACATATTACATTAATACCAGTATGTTACAATATATTACAAGTGGGAAAACAGAAAAAACCAGAGTCATGCAATATATTACAAGTGGTGAAGAAAAAAAAAAGAAAAAACAAACTACATATACAGTACTACATCTTGACTAGAAATGAACCGAAGGTAGTACACAGGAGTGAAAATGGGTGCATCATGGTGATGTAACAGAGTGAAAGCATTACATAAGCAGATCAAAAACTGTATACATAATCAGATCAACAATGGTACAAGTAGGTCAAAAATTGTATACAAAGTTGAATGTATCAGTTAACATTGGGAAAGATACATAACATAAGTTATAATCCTAAGTGTTTTGGTATAAGTAGGTCAAAAATTGTATACAAAGTTGAATGTATCAGTTCACATTGGGAAAGATACATAACATAAGTTATAATCCTAAGTGTTTTCAACTGGAGACGCTCAACCAAATGATATTTACAATTAACAAATATGTTCAACTGCTTCTATGGGCACGGTCACGGTGTACTTGCTCTTTCTTTACCTTTGACAAAAATTGGCAGTGCGACTTCGCAGCTTCTGTGAAAATTTTCAAAAAAAAAGACAAAAATTGGCAGTGAGGTGATAGACTGAAGTCACTTCACATCATGTACAAATCAAAATGCAAAAATGAGAAGAACGTGTTTATTTATTTATCTCCATATAATATGTATTAAAGATTAAAAGTGAAAATAATTTGTATTGATTTGACACTACCTTCCATCTCAAAGTACGGTCACCTTGGTTAGCGACATAGGATGCGAGACCAGAGTCATTAGTCTGCATCATGCACCATAGCAAGTCAAAATTAAATCGTAAAAATAATAAAATTTCAAAGTCAAACTCAATTCTTAAAATAGCTTTACTCACCTTATCCATTTTCCTTAGGTCCAAACCCTCAAAAGTGTTTCAGTGTTAAATGAAGAGGCAGGACAAAAACGTAAAAAGTTGTGTAATTTTCAAAATTTTATTAGACTTCTGCATCAGGTGTGGGTCTATATAAAGACAAGGATGGACACATGCCTAAGCGCAAGTACATAATAACTTTATAACCCTTAATTTCTTTGTATTTGACCTGAATAAATTAAGCATAAAACGTAAAATGCCTTTGCTTTAGTGTAGAATGACCAAGGTAGAGATAAATTTTACTTCTAAATTTTGATAATATTGGCCCTTGGCAGCCCTGCTTATTTTATCGTCTAGATGCACTGCATTCTACAAATAATAATCCTGAGAGTAAATGCCATGCAGAAGTTTAGAAGAGTAAAGTACCATACCGTTTCTTAATATCGGATACGCGGCGCCAAGGCGAGGGGTGTCTACAGTAAGGGTAATGGCCTTGAAACCAGCTCTCTCAGCTCTCCTTCTCCTTACAAGTTGTGCCACTACATTCCTGTCGTTGTACACCTATACAAATTTTTTATTTACAATACATATGTTATGGCTATTTACCGGATATCTCATCAGTGACAAAACTAAATTTAATATATAGAAAGGGAAAAAAATATTATAGAGCTTACATAAAGCTGGAACTTACAATAAGGTGGAAGAACCTAATCCTAGGGGCAATTGAGGCAACCTCTTCCACACTTGATGTGGCCCAAGATGACAGTGTCTGTGAAAGAATTTCATAAACAACCATTTTAATTATTTAAAATGAAAAGGAGAAAGAAAATGATTGTATTATCAAGTTTAGTTGGTGAGAGTTAATATCGAAAGCATTCTGTAAGTAGCACAACAAACGTTAAATGAACATAAAGATATCTTGACAGAACAACCCTGGTACTGATATTAATTACTGGTCCATGATGTTCTGTCTGGAGAGGAACGATAAGGTACAACAGATCTTAATAAAATTATCAAGGAATATTTTTGAGGATTATTGCAACAAACCATGATGGTGCCGGCTGTTGATGCAGTTTGTGCTGTTGCATATTCACCTGAAGCGAAATGAAACCAAATCAGTTAAGATTTTATCAATTGCATATTATTTCTCACAACATACTATTGTCAGCAATACACACATGAAAAGACTATAGCAATGAGCTAATCTCATGTAATTAATGTATTTATCCTAATTTCATTCAACTACAGTGCAATATCCCTAACGACATCATCCATATCAAACTACCAAGATACTATAATACCAAAACATACTGTCCATACCAAGTAAAGCCCATTTTCTATGTGGTATTACCTTCATGGCAGTGGGGGCCACCATGTTAGGCATTGAAATTTTGAAGCTGAGAACAGTTGTAGTCATGTCATTTCTTGACACATCTATCAGTATACGCGAACTAAACCTTCACAACATCAGCATATCACAAAAAAATGAAATCAAAACTAAGTAAATGAAAGAGTTCATTTGATAATTGTAATATAAATCACTGCTAGTGTCCAATAAAAGACATCTTTCAGTGATCCCTGTTGGAAAAGAAGGAAAAAAAAAACTTCACCCAGTCAAGTGCATTTAATATTTAAGAGCCCTCAATTTCATAGAAAAAGTATGTATTTAACTGGACAATGTTATAACAATAACACATGTATTAATTTGCATGTCCAATTAATTCAACATATATGTAATAATAGGCTCGAGACAATCCAAACTCAGGAGGAAAGGGCATTTGCAGAGCAAGAAATCTTCTTCTTATGCTCAAGTTGTCAGATCAGAGCAAACACTATGTGCTCATTCCAAGGCTCCTGTTAATATCTACAACATTTTACCAAAATAATGTATATTAATTTTATAAATCAATTTTGCATTTGAGGAACCAAAACACAGTGAAGAACAATTACCATCTCCTTTTATTCTTCTTGGTTTCCACTTATGCACAGCCTCATTCACTCGCACCGCATCCCTCTCTGCCGGGTCCAGCATCCACAGAATCACTGCTCTCTGTTATTCAAATCACTTATGAGTAAATCAAGTATAAAAAAATGCCCTCAAAAGTCATGCCTTGTTAATTTTTCCTCTGATGACCAAAATTCCCTAATTTTTTTTCACCTTTTTTAATAATTGGAAGTACCCCTTTTTTGTGGGACTTGATTCTTGGAGTGTGTATTCTAATTTCATGTTTACTTTGTTATACTTGAAAAGTTGAAATTATGTCTTCAGTCTTTTAATTTTCTCTCGTCTTTCTAAATTTCATTGTTTTATAGTGTTGTTGACCAGAGCAAGGGCTTAAGCAGAGAATGCACTTTTTCATCCATCGTGTCAATTAGCTATTCTTCCATGGGTAGCAATGTCAGTTTACCAAAAGTTCCCACTACGGTTTTTGATTTTTGTTGTTGTTGGCCTTGTTAATGTTAGAAAGAGAGAGGAGAGCAATACCACAGCATTGGGAAAAAGAGCAATGAACACAACCAAAAATCGCAAAGCTGCTGCTAGCTGGCCTCACACAAAACAGGGAAAAGTCGAGAATGGTCGTTGTAGCTTCCTGTTGTCAACAGAAATCAGAGAAACCCTCATTTGGATGAAAAAAAAACGAACAGATAAATTAAAAAAAGGGGCAAAGCAAAGGTGAAAGGGGCTTTTGCTGGCTATACCCTTAAAAAGAGTTCACAAATCACAATGCTTAGCTTGCGAATCCAGTGCAAGTCGCCAATGCTACGAGCTTAACTCTCAGATGCAAGATATATCAAACCAAATCGAGGATAACAATCAATTTTATTGAATTTTGGATAAAAGAGATACAACTGACAGAATAACCAAAAATCGAATGCTCAAGCAATTCGCCAAGTTTACTAAGAATTTTCACTATCTATCTCCATAGGAGTCTAAGCCTTATATAGGCGATGCGAATGGTAAAAGAAAGTAAAGAAATTGTAGTATAAATCAGCAGAATCAACATAGGAGCGCCATGTCAGCGTGAAGCGTTGACGTGGCCTAACAACTCCTAACGACTCTGCGTCTGTCAGCGAAACGGTCTGCTGATTCTCGTCTCCATTCAGCGAACACCCCATACCTCCATTTCTGACTGTGGAGGTCCCTTATTGTCAGCGACACTCCTTTTAATTGGGTCCTGCCCCAATTCACTGCCCTTGCTGCCCAACTCCCCTTCTCTCTTACCCAGCTCCTCTTCTTCAACAGTAACCCCCAAATCGCCTATCTCTCGTTGCAATTCCCCCTCCTTAAGGAAATTCGTGTCCTCACGAATAAAATCAGGAAATGTCTGTGCCATTTCTTCATAATCTTCCCAAGTTGCATCTTCGGAAGCTTGATTCTTCCATTGTACCAACAGTTGCGGTTGTGCAGCATTCCGTCTTTTGACCATCCTCCGACCTATTATCAAGTGTGGTGCTTTCTCCCCATTGCTGCTGGGAACTCCTATTGGAAGTGTTGGAGAGGGTATATGAGCATTCCCCAGCTTAGCTTTTAGCTGAGACACATGAAATACGGGGTGTATGAGAGAACCAGTTGGTAAATTCAATCGGTAGGCGACAGTACCAACCCGCTGCAATACCTCAAAGGGGCCATAATACTTGGAGCTCAACTTCTGGTTTCTCGCACCTCCAACTGTGATCTGACGGTAAGGTTGTAACTTGAGATAGACCCAATCACCAACTGAGAAACTTCTTTCACTCCTATGCCTGTCATCGTTCTTCTTCATTCGGCTTTGAGCTTTTTTCAAATTAGCCTTCAGTTGACTGAGAGCCTCCTGCCTGTCTCGCAAAAACACGTTTACTGACTCCACCTGACTTCTGGGTGTACTCCCTAAAGCGAGCAATGGAGGGGGATAGCCATACAGTGCCTCAAAGGGGGAAATCTTGATTGCACTATGCCAATTGGTATTGTACCATAATTCTGCTAAGGATAGATAGTGACCCCATTTGCTTTGCTTATCATGTACCATGGCTCTCAAATACTGTTCTAAGCATTGGTTGACCTTCTCAGTTTGGCCATCTGATTGAGGATGGTAAGCAGTGCTCATGTTTAATTTGACCCCTAATTTTGTCATCAACTCCTTCCAAAATCGACTGGTAAATATTGGGTCCCTGTCAGAAACTATGGATACTGGTAACCCATGAAGCTTGTAAATATGATCCATGAATGCTTGAGCAACAGTAGCTGCACTGAAAGGGTGTACTAGCCCAATGAAATGTGAGTATTTGGTCAACCTATCTACCACCACCAATATTACTTCAAAACCCTTGGATTTAGGCAAACCTGTAATGAAATCCATCCCCACACTCGTCCAAGCTTCTGCTGGTATGGGTAAAGGCTGTAGCAGCCCAGGAGAGGCATTGTGTTCAGCTTTGTTGAGCTGACAGTTGGGGCACTGTTGCACAAATTTGTGCACACTTTCCTTCATCAATGGCCAATAAAAGTTTCTCTTAGCCCTTTGATAGGTGGCAGTCACACCTGAGTGCCCACCCAAGGCTGAATCATGCAACTCTCTTAAGATTTGCTGCCTCCACTCTCCTTGAGTACCTACACACACCCTCCCCTTATACCTCAAAACTCCATGGTGTTCTGTCAAATGTTGGGTTGAGTTTTCTTCCTTGTCTCCCTTCAATTTCTCCTTCAAGCTTGCAATCCACACATCACCCTCATAGCTTGCTTTAATGTCTTCTACCCACTGTGGTATGAGTTCACTTATCATGTTCATATCTTCTTCCTTCTCCTCTACTTCTCCTTCTTTTTCCTCTTCCTTCTCACTTCCAGTTATGTTCCCATTTTGCCCTTCTTTTCTTGACAATGCATCAGCCACCTTGTTTTCAACTCCTTTCTTGTACTCTATTTTGTAATTAAGGCCTAATAGTTTGCTCAAACCCCTATGCTGCATGGGTGTATTAACCTTTTGCTCTAACAAATACTTTAGGCTCACTTGATCAGTTTTAATGATAAATTCATTTCCAAGGAGATAATGCCTCCATTTGGTAACAGCAGTATACAATGCCAACAATTCTTTTTCATAGGTGGATAGTGCCTGATTTTTAACTCCCAACTTCTTACTCATATATGCAATGGGTCTCCTGTTTTGCATCAACACTGCACCAATTCCCTCTTTACTGGCATCTGTCTCTACAACAAAGGGTTGATGAAAATCTGGCAATTTGAGAACTGGAGCTGTCACCATGGCATGCTTGAGTTGATCAAAAGACTGTTGTGCTTCTTCACTCCATCTAAAAGAATTTTTCTTCAAAAGATCTGTTAGTGGTCTAGATATCAAGCCATACCCTTTTACAAATTTTCTATAGTAACCCGTAAGGCCCAGAAAACCCCTCAACTCTTTCACATTTTTAGGGCTTTGCCAACTGGTCATAGCCTCTATTTTCTTTGGATCGGTGGCTACCCCTTCTTTAGAAATAATATGCCCCAAGTATTCCACTCTTTGCACCCCAAAGTCACACTTAGATTTCTTCACAAATAATTGGTTGTCTAGTAAGGTTTGGAGTACAATTTGGAGATGTTTCTTATGTGAATCCAGATCCTTACTATACACCAATATGTCATCAAAGAAAACTAACACAAACTTTCTCAAATAGGGTTTAAAAACTGAGTTCATTAAGGTTTGAAAGGTGGCAGGAGCATTAGTGAGACCAAATGGCATAACCTTGAATTCAAACAGTCCCTCATGAGTTTGAAAGGCTGTCTTGTGCACATCCTCTTCATTCATTCTGATTTGGTGATAACCAGATCTCAAATCTAGTTTAGAGAAGTAATGCACTCCATCTAACTCGTCAAGCAAATCATCAATTAGGGGTATGGGATACTTGTTTTTTATGGTTTCATCATTCAACCTTCTATAATCAATGCACATCCTCCAAGTTTCATCCTTCTTCTTGACCAATAACACTGGTGAGGAGTAGCAACTGGTGCTAGGCTGTATTAGAGATTTGTTGAGAAGTTCTTGTGTAATTTTCTCAATTTCCAATTTCTGAAAATATGAGAACCTATATGGCCTGAGGTTAATTGCTTTAGAGTCTGGTTTAAGGTTGATTTTGTGGTCTACAGCTCTTTTTGGAGGAAGGGTTTGTGGTTCTTCAAATAATTCAGCATACTGGTTAATTATTTCTTGCAACTCAGCCTCAACTGCAACAACTGAATTTTTGACTTCTTCTTCTTCTAAATTGAATAACTGGGCCACAAATACTTGACTACCCTTCTTCTTTTCTTTCACCACATCTACTCCTTCTGTCACTCTTATTTCAGCCTTCACCTTTTCAATTAACAATTCCACCCATTTGCCTGCCAATTCTAATGTCATTTTTCCCTTCTTCAGATTGATTATGATATCATCTTGTTCAGCTACCCAATCACACCCTAAGACAATATCGTAACCAGGCACATTCAAAATTCTCAAGTCTGCTTCCAATTTATGCCCTTGTACAGTAAACTGGACCTTTGGGCAAATTTGGTCTGTCACTAGCCTTTCACCACCAGCACTCCTAAAGGCTTTTAAAGGTAATGATACAGTGGTTAGATTCAATTTCTGAACTACCACAGGATTTATGAAAGAATGTGTAGCCCCAGTATCCACCAATACACATATAGGAAAAGTACCAATTTTGCCCTTGTACATGAGTGTTTTACTGATTCCAGCATTACCAGTACAGCTCAAAGTAATTAAAGGCTCTTCTATTATCTCCTCATCTTCCTGCTCTCCCATTCCTTCAATGTCATATTGATCATTGCCTTCCTCTTGTTCTTCTTCCCCTTCAATGGTATACAACCCCTTGGCACACCTGTGGCCTTGACTCCATTTTTCACCGCATTTATAGCACAGCCCAAGTGCTCTCTTTTGCTCAACAGAGAGATGAGTGGAGGGTTTAGTATACTGGTTGTATGGTGGTTTTGGATTGAGGTTCAGTTTTGGTGGAGATGTGGTCTCATTCATCCTTCTAACACCATTATCAGTGGGTTTGGTATTTTTAATTGGAGGAGAATAGTTGGTGAAATTGGAAGGTCTGAAATTGGATTGGTACTGAGGTTTTAGGAAACCCACTTTCTTCTCAGCTGGACCAACTGCCACTTCAATTTCCAATGCCAAATTGAATGCTTCATCTAAGGTTTTAGGTTTGAAAAGGTTTATGGAATTCTGGATCTCCTCCCTCAGCCCACAGATAAAACTCCATACAAAGAAAAATTCATTTTTGATACCAGTTTCTACCATCAATCTTGCCTTAGCCCTCTGAAATTCTCTCACAAATTCATCAACTGTCGTGCTTTGTTGCACCTTTTTGAACTCTACTACTGGGTTTTGGTGAGTGCGCACTTTGAATCTTTCAAATATGGCATCAACCAACATGTCCCAAGGTGGATCCGGGTGCTCAACCCGATAACAGCTATACCATTCCTTGGCATCACCAACAAAGCTCATAGTTGCCATGTTCACTTTATACATCTCAGGTGTTTGGTAATAAGCAAAATAAAACTTACAATGCTCTAACCAATCTCCAGCTTTGCTGCCGTCAAACACAGGTAGCTCAATTCGGGGCATGAGAACTCTTTGTGCGATGGCTTGATCAGCGTACCGCTCAGCTCTTCCATGACCGTGCTGGTCGGCATTCTCAAACCCAGGGGGAGAGGCTTGTCTATCCTCCACTCGATCGGGACCAGTAGACATATACCCACTGTTGCTGCCTAGGCTTATGTCAATCCCCTTGCCCTTAATCGATCTACTCATCCGATCCATCGTTGCCATCAGCTGTTGGAATCGATCCTCCTGGATGCGGTTAGAGACTTGAAATTGTTCATCGCGTGCTTGAAATCCGTCATGGACTTCTTTGGCGAGCTGGTTGAGCTTATCATTGATAGTGACCAAATCCAGCTGTACCAGTACCTCCTCAGGCGGATCTTGTACTCGCTTAGGCGGCATCGCTCGAACTGATACTCCCAGATGCAATCGAAGGGCTCTGATACCACAAATGCTACGAGCTTAACTCTCAGATGCAAGATATATCAAACCAAATCGAGAATAACAATCAATTTTATTGAATTTTGGATAAAAGAGATACAACTGACAGAATAACCAAAAATCGAATGCTCAAGCAATTCGCCAAGTTTACTAAGAATTTTCACTACCGATCTCCATAGGAGTCTAAGCCTTATATAGGCGATGCGAATGGTAAAAGAAAGTAAAGAAATTGTAGTATAAATTAGCAGAATCAACATAGGAGCGCCATGTCAGCGTGAAGCGTTGACGTGGCCTAACAACTCCTAACGACTCTGCGTCTGTCAGCGAAACGGTCTGCTGATTCTCGTCTCCATTTAGCGAACACCCCATACCTCCATTTCTGACTGTGGAGGTCCCTTATTGTCAGCGACACTCCTTTTAATTGGGTCCTGCCCCAATTCACTGCCCTTGCTGCCCAACTCCCCTTCTCTCTTACCCAGCTCCTCTTCTTCAACAGTAACCCCCAAATCGCCTATCTCTCGTTGCAGCCAACCTAGAATCGGGTACAACAGAAATGAACAACTTTCAAGCAATAAAGCGAGAAAAATCTATAGAGGAGTGTAAAAAGGAGAGAGAAACTGGAAGATCTAACCCTAAACTCGCAGCCGGTCAACTTCAGACGCTGAGATAAAAGATGAGCAGAGAAGGAGAAGGCGCGCACAGGTAGACGGAGGCCAGCGGAGGGGCAGAGAGGAGAAACGGAGAAGTTTCGAGAGAAATATTGGACTGAGCAAAGGACCCGCACAGTCAGTCGCACTATCATTCTACTGTAGGTAGGTGAATCGGAGCAATTGTATTATCTTTTACTTATGAGGCGAATTCTGTATGATATATTCAATTTTTGGTTTTATAGATTTTATTACTTATATATTTCCGAAATTTTTATTATTACCACTCAAAAAAATCGAAATTAATTCATTACCACCGTTCCGAGCCTTTATTCAATACTACCACTCCCGTTAACCCAGTTCGCGCACCAAATTGGCTGGTGCGCGGACTGGGTTAGCGGAGCTCCCTTTGGCTGACTGGATTTTAGGGTTTATTTTTATTTTTGCCACGGGTGTCTGAAAATCATGTTTTATTTTTAACGGTGTTCATTCATCAGACGTAAGGCAGCAGGCAAGCAAATAACGTAAAAACTAATGTGTTAAATTGACTGCGGAAGAACTAAACAACAGAAAAACTAAACAACATAAGAACTAATATCAAAATAATATCGAAATAACATCCAAATAACAAAAACTAATACCAAAATAATATCCAAAAACATAAACTACAACAAGTAACTCTATCCTATCTCCTCGAGGGTGTCCACGGCTTCTTCTCTCTCCTAATTCTCTTACCCCGCCCCTCCTCCTGACGCTCCCTCTCCTCCAGCGGTGTGTACGGTCGTGATGGCTGTGGTGGGGTCTCCTCATGTATCTCCCCAAAAAGTGTCTCCTCGCGTGGTCCCTCATCTGCACTAGGTCCGAAAATAACCTCACGTGTATCCTCTGCAGAGTACACGGGTCTATATGAGACATCCTGCTGGACAGCTGCTGCACGGGACTGTGGGAGTGGCGTCTGCTGTGTGTAAAACGGAGGAGAGTCTACATCCTGCATGTAAGCCCTGTACTGAGAGCCCAAGTGAAACGTAAAATCTGAGGAGGGGTCCTGCTCGTCGTACGGATCTCCGCGGGGTATATCTCCCTGAAACAAATAGATAATTAGGTTTCACAATGAAGATGATTATAAAAATAATTACAAAAATATACATACCGCTGCAAGCCCAGCAGCCTCAAATGCGGCCTCAGCAGTCGCTGCAGAGTGTAGGTCTGAGAAATCCGGCTCTGGCGTGCTCATAGGCTCCGCAGAATCGTCATCGTCCATGTCTTTCAAATCTTCATAGCAGGGAAGATCTGAAAGCCTGAGAACCCTCTCGAGTTGATCCTGGTACCCGGCGACGACGACAGGCGGTGCAGCCATACACAACCACTTCTTCCCGATAGTCTTCCAACCTCTTGTGACGGCGTATCTTGCGCTCCTAAGCACTTGCTTGATGTTTATGAGTACCTGCGAATTAAAAAAAAAATTAGTTCGAATTGCAAATGAATTTTCATAATTTTTTTAAACCAAAAAAATTAAAGACTTACAATCTGTGCAGCCGGGCCAGCGCAGGGAATGAAGCCATACTCGTCACTAACCGTGTCGCATCGTACGTGGAGCGGCTTCGTGTTCATCTCCGTGATCTGACCATGCAAGTACACCGTGAAGGCACAGTACTCCTGATACCAACTGCGATAGGTCTGATCGTATGTATTGAAAGTATACAACTGGAGCTCGTCAGGGATCCTGTCGCCCATCGCCTTAAGCCGAGTCACATAATCGGCGTGCACGGTCCGCCAATTCTTGCCGCTGGTAGTGGCTAGTTCTTTGTGAAGCTCGTACCACTTGTCTTTGGAGATGGGATCCGGAACGGGAAAGGGCTGACGCATCACCCGTCCAGGATAGTAATGCTCGACAAACTGGTAGAACACAAGTGGTACCTGCAAGTACATAAAAATAAATAATCCTACGTACGTAATAAATAAAAGTGATGCAAAACTGGAATACAGTAATAATATAAGGGTTACCTGAGCAAACCAGAACTGACGCTGTTGGAGGCATATATGAGGCAGGTCATGAAGGAAGGAGTGAGGGACAACATCATCGTCCTCAACCTCGACACGCTCGTCGTACGGCCGCCAGCAGACGTGTCTGTCAGGAGTCATCTGCTCGAACTGACTCCGGAAGAAATCAACTCTCATAGGTCTGCCGTGCGGGGTCTAGATGTACGTCTTCCTCGAGCACCACTTCTGCGCGTAAACTGGACATGTAATCCCGTTGGGCTGCCCCCAATCTGGAGCCCAACCTCTCACTCGTGGCTGTGGACGGCCGAACGGGAACCTCGTCCACGACCAATGCATCAGGAGACCAGCTGGACCGTAGAAATTGTGCTTGTTTGTCTATTTAGGTACAAGTGACAGTTAAAATTCTGGTTTTTTTTTTGCGTAACCATTTAATTATTCAGATTTAATTTCAAAATAATTTTTACCTGGCATGCGGTGCACAAACCCCGATATAGACATGCCAATACCGCTGCACCTCAGTTCATCTGTTTCGGCTGGGCCAAGTCCCTCAGCCACTCAAGCAAACATCCAGGGACAGTGGCCCCAGATGAATCTGGGAACAGCCAGCAAGCAAACATCTCCATGATGTAAGCCCGGGTCCACCGATCTACCGTCTCAGCATCAGCATCCGCGTCTAGGGCTCCACTGTAAATTCGAACCAATTTAGTGAAAATTGCGAAAAATAGACATCAAATAATTAATTTTATAAAATAAATGTTACCTGAATCGCTCCAGCAACTGTGGTAAACCAATGTCATTCTTCGAGTAGACGTACCCCTTCTTGGTCGCCCTCCGCTTCATCAACCCATCTCCCAGCAGGTCGGTGACGAGCTGCGCAAAGTCTCCGTACTCCACACCCGTCATCGCCTCTTCGGTAATGGGCAGACCCCAGAGACAACTCACGTCCTGGAGAGACACCGTAATCTCTCCGACGGGCAAGTGGAAGGTGTGGGTCTTCGGCCGCCACCTCTTGACCAATGCAGATATAAGAGCAACATCTGCATTTAAGTCACTGAGCTGTGACACATGCCACAGACCCAGCCTCTGCAACGCGGGTGCAAATCGAGGGTCGTAGAGGATATTCATCTGGTTGTTCCTCATCGACGTCAGAGTATGAGTCTGCATTTAATTTCAAAATAAACACAAATATAATTTATTATTTTATTCAAATGAAAATGTATATTATTTGCAAGTGGTATAGAGATGTAAACTTACATATGAGTTTCTGATCTTGTAGTCCTTGTACGGGAACCAGCAAACGGGACTGATATACTCGGTCGTCAAATGCAGAAAGACGGTCCGGGCTAACGCTACATCCAAATCCACATCATCATGAGGCAGACTGGTGTGCTTGGTGCCGCTGGATGACGCCATACTACAATTTGGTGCATTTCTAGTCAAATTTGGTCTTAAGTACCTCAAATAGGGTACTTTAATAATTTATTAAAATAATTTGGCCTAAAATACAACATAATATAGCTAAAAAACAATTCTACTCTATTTGGACACCATTCTAAATATTTAATACAATTCTACTCTATTTGGACACCATTCTAAATATTTAATACAATTCTACTATATTTGGACACCATTCTAATTTTTTAATACAATTCTACTCTATTTGGACACCATTCTAATTTTTTAATACAATTCTACTCTATTTGGACACCATTCTAATTTTTTAATACAATTCTACTCTATATGGGCACCATTCTAATTATTTAATACAATTCTACTCTATTTAAATCTATTTTAGACACCATTCTAATTATTTATTACAATTCTACTCTATTTGGACATATTTTGGACACCTATACCCAACTACCTAATTTATAAAACACAAAAAAAACAAATTTTTTTTTTACCTTTTTACTGTAGAAGCTCCGCGGAGTGGCGTTTGCGCAGCAGAATGGGCAGCGCCACCTCTTATACGGTGAAAAGGGAGCTTCGCTAACCCAGTCCGCGTACCGAGTTAGTGCGCCAACCCAGTCCGCGCACCAGCCAATTTGGTGCGCGAACTGGGTTAGCGAGAGTGGTAGTATTGAATTAAGGCCCGGAACGGTGGTAATGAATTAATTTTGATTTTTTTGAGGAGTAACAATAAAAATTTCGGTATATATTTTGTACATGACATCTACTCACCGAGAGAAGGGTTTGAAACAAAATTTTCCCAACAAAGATGTTTTCCAACAGAAAAAATGCTGGGATTACCGAAATTTTTATTTTTACCAAAAGAAACTGATAAATTCTAATTCTATCCAGACTATACCGATATTCTGCGGCTTCAAACACTAGAGTATACACAATATCGATACGCTCCAGTTTAAAGGGCCGAATACCAGTGCGGCTAGAGTGGGAAAAATGGCACGGCGGAGCCGGCTCCGTCACGGAACGGCACGGCACGCGTGTCAGTTACGTGCCGTAACTATTTGCATGCCGCGCCCATCTTTTAAAACTTTGGCACGTCACGGCACGACACGTGAAAGATTTAGTCACGACACAACACGACACGTAGCCACGCGAGTCACGTATAATTATGACCATTAGATATTGATTTAATAGTGAATATTGAATAAACTAACCTAAATTATGATTAAATAGTCACGCGAGTCAGGTATAGTCATAACACGTTTAGATACGGCGTGACTATTCGCGTGCCATGACTACCTCTTAAAATTTAGTCACGGCACGACACGGCACGTGAAAAATTAACTTGGTCACGACACGACACGGCACGAGACCAAAGTCGCGGCGTGCCGTGCACGTTTTTTCCCCTCTAAGTGCGGCCCTATTTTCTTTTTCACGTGGGGCCCATACACGCTGGATCTGACCCTTCTAGGTTCCTTCCCACATTGTTTATTTTCCAAAATTAATGCTCTCCATTATTTGAAAACTGGAAGTGTCCTTATCTCACACGTGGTAATACATAACTAAAAATTTATGATTAATTTTATTACTATCCAAATTTAAGAGATGTTAAAGTTAAGTGCCTAACATAACTAAAAATGTTAAAATTTTATTAATTTGACTTCTTTGTAATTACATTAAATTTAAAATTATTGGCGAATAAATTTTCATAAAATAAAATAGTTAAAACAGAATCAATGGAGGGGATAAAATGGAGGGTATGTTAGCTTGATAGGGTCACCTGGTAATACAATCCTTTTGAGAGGTGGGACCCATCCACGCAGCAAAACGACACGTGAATAAAACTGGGAAAGAAGGATTAAACTGGGATCCGCTTCATTCGCCATTCTGCGGCCCGTAGACTCGGCACTGTACGGACCCATTAAATGAGGTCGCACGAGTATTCTGTGGTCGGTCTGCATAGAATTAGAAAAATTCGAAATTCGGAGTATTTTGGTTTATTTTTTTTATAGAAAATTATATAAATAAAATTTTTGGCTCAGATTATAGAAGAAATTTGATATTATAAGTTAATTTTCCAATCTTTTTTTTCCTCCAAAATTCCAACATTTGCACGAGAAGGTTTAAATGTCTCCGTGTTATGAGAAAAAAAAGAAGCTGGACCGTTCGTAAATTTCAACTTTTTTTAGTCAACCATATATTTATATAAAATTTTACCGTTTGTCATATTTACGAATAATACGATATATAAAGAGTAAAAGTCGTATTAAACTATATAATTTTTAGACATTATTGCGGCTACATCCAGTGACGGATTGAGCCACTATAATTCGGATTGGACATCTGTCCTGTCCTAGATTTTGAATTTTTTTTTAACAAACCTGCAGTTTTTGAAATTGTACTTCAATATTTTGATGAAATTTGAATTGTTAACATTTTTTGCTCACTTCTGATTTAAATTCTGACTACACCACTAGCTACGCCGCAACCGTTTTTCTTATGTAGGTTGGCATACATGGAGACATTTTTTTTTCAAAGCTGACTTAGTCAAATAAATAATGATTAGTTCATGAACTAACATTCAACAAATGCATACAAAATGGAGTTGCAGGACAAATACAATACGTAACTATCTAAATAAACACAACATTCAAATTGAAGAAGCTAAAGTAGCTTATACCATTATACAAACTAATTCAATAATCAATCGACATCCATAAAGCAGTCCGAATTTGCTCGACAGTCTAGCTTTTCCTCAATAGCAATTAAGCAGCAATCCTGCAAAAAAAAAAAATGTGTGCATTGATCTTTCTATCGGTGCTGAGGTATTTCTCTTTGTTTCTAAGAAATCTTTTTGAACTCCTGCAATTATCCAAAAGGAGCTGACATTCTTTCAGATTATTTTGGCATTTATATGTAAATTCATTTTCATTAGAAATAAGAAAAAGACCTGTAATATTCTTGGTATGTGCAGCAATAACATCCATAGTATGGACGTGCTATATGTAATGCGCAAAGTGATTCAACCAGGTTCTGAATAGCTAGCTATAGCTTTTTCGGACCTCAAAAGCTATAACGCTATTAACCGCTTTTCTTTTATAATGATTCTAAATAACTAGCTATGGTTGCGCTATAACTTTTTCGGGCCTTAAAAGCTATAGCGCTATAATCGCTATTTAGAACCTTGGATTCAACTGATCATGAGAACTTTGCTGGATTCAAGTGATATATGTAATGCGCAAAGTAGAATAATAATCAAGTAAAGTTGCCCCTTCACCTGGTTATACTGGTTCTAAATTTTTTTTTTAGGGTTCTGAAATTAAATGGTCCTAAGTAATCGAAAACTAAAATACATATATATTGCAGATTATTTTTTCTTAAGAAAAATATAAGATGAAGGAATTTTAAACAAAATATCCAAACTATATAACTTGGATCTTATAAATATGAATCATTCATTCGAAACTTTGTAAAACTAATCTGCAATAACTTGTAGCAGCAGCTGAAAGTAGGTGGTTTCAAAAGCCAGCTCTTAGAGACCATATCTCTTTCCTTTAATCAGTTTGAGTATTCAAAAACTGGAGAAACATTTTTCGAAGAACAGCTTAATGCAGTTCCTGCAAAATAATTAAATAAATAAACATTAAATTTGAAAACAAAGAAGCTTGCAAAATCCTTGCCTTTTGCTTTCTGCTGAGTGCTGCCGGAGTAGACTTCAACTGCCTCCCCCCTTAACTAACACAGTTACTAAACTGACAAATATAGCAGCTTGTTTGTCCCTCAACTGTGCTCGAAATTAGCAAAATATTATTCAGTAAAAGAAAGAAAGAAAGGCCTAACTGACCTGAATTGGATGCATTTAGTATTGGTTGAAATAAACAATACATCAATTTTTCTTATATATTTTTTACTATACTTTGATTAATGATTTAATTTTTGTTTACCACAGGAAAATATTTAAAACAGACCAAATTCTCACTTCTTAAGATCTGAAGTATAAAAATAAAACTTTTTCAGAAAGTGATAGAGAGAACAATCAAACCAACTCAACCTTTTTAACACAGTTGCAGATGTTGATCATTCATCGACTCAAAAAACACCTCAAATTCCTACTTGTAGTATTAAGAACAGGTCAAATAATCACACTTTAAAAATCGGATGAAGTTCAATTGAAAAGGCATGATCCTTTTTGTTAGACTTAAGTACATCATGCAAAAGCTGAAAGTAGTGTTATTTTACAATATCCGACTACATGATTGTTACTCTAAAAATTACCTCATCCTTCTACTCAAGCTAAAAATTCTAATAAAAAAAACATAAATGACAGAAATTAATGGGAATATGTTATTAATGTTTACAAGTGAAAATCTGATCACAGCAAATATAACTTAACCAAAGGGAAGCAACTAAATGTTGTTCTGGGCACTGGTACCATACCGACTGGTACAAGTTTCCTATATGTATTGGTATGCATCCTTAAACCACCAGGAGATTGACTATAAGGAAATAAGAAAGAGAATGTTTATTGTGCAAAATTATTATAAATTGGTCAAAAGAAATTATTAATAAAGAATCAGTTTTACCACAAAGACATGTACATCAAACCAAAAAAAAATGTGCATACCAGAAAATCTCTCTTAGAATCAACAAGATGTATTTCTAGAGCTGAACCTTCAGCTTAAGAGTCGCAAGAAAGGAGATCTTTCATGCACGGAGCATCTCACTCGTCTCAACTCGATCTCTTGACTCTAGTTTTCACATATGGTGACCAATATTTTGTCATCCCTGTCATGTTGTGAATGCAGTTGTTATGTATAGTTCGGTAGAGGTGTAGATAATGTAAGTGTAATATATATAGTGAGCACCTGTTATGCTGTTACAGCTATTGATTTGAAGACAAAAAACTCATGCGTACTCTTATCTAATACTTAACTCAAATTTTGTAGCGGTGTAGTATATACTTATCTATTTATGTGAGCTGTTATATATAAACAGCCATGCCAAAATTAATGAACAAAATTATAGTAATATGAAAAATTGTAGAACATTGCAAAAGCAATCACTAAAGATCCTTACCTACACACAATAGCATTTTCTGAATATCCTCCTTTGATGAGCCCAACATCCCACAACTTTTTGAACTGACAAACAAAAGCAAAAGTGATAGAAACAGATAAATGCTAGAACAATATATGGGAGTACATTATTAGGAACATAGCTACCTATAATTAAACCAAGAGACTTATGGAAGGTGTGATTTCATTGGCGTATTAATCTTTATCCATAATTTAAGGAGAACCACTGAGAAAGAAATTGTTGGTACCTGTTACACTGATTATTTTAAAGCATCGTATATAGAAGCCATTGAATTTTCTGAAAATCATGATTTGTAAATGACGTGACCTGATGTCATAGCCTACAGCAATGTTTATAGATGGGCTGTGCAAGCAAGGTGAAATTGAGAAGGCATTGGATTTTTTAGATCTGCTTATAGATGGGCTGTACAACACCTTTGTAGATGGGCTGTGCAAGAAAGATGAAGTTGAGAAGACATTGACTTTTGTAGATGTCATTGATTTATAAAGGGCAGCTGCCTAACTGACCTGTAGCACTGTTAGAGATAGCCTGTGGAAGAAATATGTAACTGAGCACGCATTGGTTTTTCTAGAAGTCATAATTTTTAAGGGGCATGAGCGTCAAATATTCACTATTTTACTTCAATTCTGGTAAACAAAAGCAAATCCAATTTCTAAGCAAGAAGAGTACTTGGTTTGTATTTTTATTGCTGCTACAATTTTATAAAACACATCTTCAACGGTACCAGAAATGTACTAAAATACCAATTTTTTTTTAGAAAATTCCCTGATTTGTACTGTGAAGCTACCGTAACTGAGAATTTGTTGTAAAAATGCTCTATAATATGTTTAAATAGTTATATTAGTACAGACTGGTATGTTTGTGATTTTTTTTTAGAAAATTTCCTGATATGTACTATGAAGCTACCATAACTGAAAATTTCTTGTAAAAAAACTCTATAATTTGTTTATTAAATAGTTATGTTGGTACAGACTGGTATATTTGTGTACTAATTTGGGTTTGAACAAAAATGGTTCAAATAAATAAATCGCTAAATAAATCTGTTAATGGTGGTAGTATTAAATAATGAGTGAGCCTATGGTGCTATGCATAGCACGGATGGGGTCCGTGCTACGGCCAAAAATTTGACTTTTTAAAATTCTAATGGTCGATCCAACCGTTCAATGTGATAACCATATGAATATGTACTTGCAAACTAAATTTTATATTTTTTCGAATTTTTTTACTATTTTTTTAGATAGGTAGAAAAATCAGTGTTTTCTGAAAATTCTGGACCATCAAAATTGTACCTATCTAAAAAAATAGTAAAAAAATTCGAAAAAATATAAAATTTAGTTTGCAAGTACATATTCATATGGTTATCACATTGAACGGTTGGATCAACCATTAAAATTTTAAAAAGTCAAATTTTTGGCCGTAGCACGGACCCCATCCGTGCTATGCATAGCACCATAGCCTCACTCTTAAATAATCATACATGATAATTTATTTATGTTCTATAGTTTTGAAATCTGTCTAATATTTGAGTGCAAAAATCATAACCTATTGTATATAAAAGTTTGGTAATTCTCTTCCGAGATGATGAGGTATCAAATCATTTGCTGACAGATAAAAGAAGGATTTTTTTAACTATTTCAAGCTGCAAAGATACTATTTTGTAATCTGTTCTTGATCAGTGAGAGGTGAGGAAGAGAAACCAACAACTGATGAAACAGAAAGAGAGGTAAATATTGTTTTTAAGAAATTACAAAAAAGGATGTATATAAAGCCATACCTAAATCGTTAAATATGTGGATCCCACACGCATCTCCTCGCCCAGTAGAAGAGCGGTCAACTTATTCGATAGATACTTTTGCATAATGATTCAGACAAAAATAGAAATAAAGACATCTAACGGCCAAATTACTAAAACCTCATTTAAATAAACTTTGCAATATTTTCAAATGAGAGCAGAGATTAACATAGTTGAACGTCTTTATAAGAAAAATAAATATAAAAAAGTAGTCTTGAACCCTTGCTAAGTGAGGCAATTTATCGAACCAGTCAGGCTTGTCACTGGGATTTACCAGCTTCGGCATGTACGACACATTCTTCTCAAACTACACATTACTGGTATCAACCTGGTGTGACAGATATTAATAATTATTTTCCACTTCATATTCTCACTTGTTTGGTTATTGTGCAGCTCAATTGTTACTGAAATTTAGGCAGAACTCACCGCTTAATGGAGAATCAAACATTCATCAGGGATTAAAAGCAAGCTAAGCTAACTTTTGGAAGAGAACATTAGAAAAATTTCACATTTCGAGGGACAAAATAGTAAAATCATCAGAGGAATAACAATTACCAATGGGATGTGTGACGGTAGTGGCCACACCACTGGTGGAGATACGGCAGAGCGCGTACGACAGCGTACCCGGCTCATCGAATCCTCCTTTACTGTTTTCTCTGCCACCGACCCAAAGCGCAATGCACACGACTTGCACATTCTGATAATTAAGTAGCAGTGTAGCACTTCTCAGCAATATGTTGTAAATAAAATTTGTGTCCCTTAAAAGGAACTCAACAATAAAATGGAACATGAAAGAATTCAATTTGCAAGATTAATTATTAGCTAGAATTTCTGTTGTTTTATATGCATGTATATATTATCAATGTGTAAAACAGATTAATCCATTCCTGATTGAGACAGTGTTTAATTAGGTCTATGATCAATTGTCCCCACAAACTTAGGATAGTTTATTTTAATGAACAATCTCTTTTTAGATGACTATGTGGACACTGATCTTTTGATTTGTTTTCTAATTGCGCATGGCTAAAATTTATAGAATTCATACTTTGGGTCATTATCATGGATTAGTTATGAATAAATTATATTTAACTTGAAGAGTAGATATAGTGACATAATGGTACTGATGTTACAATTTAATAGATACAAGAAACTAACATGCTGAAGAAAAATGCACGTTAGTTTCCTGAACTTGTGTTTAATTTGGATTTATTTGCTGAATTTTTTTTTCTTAATTTGTTCATTCCGTTAATTCAAACAATGTATTAATACAACAAAAATTCGTCAGCATATCCGTTAGAAGAGGAGGGTTCAAATGCACCATTATTTTTGTGCTCTAATATGCTCCACATCCTTTATCTCCATTTTCAAAGTCCGAACAGTCGATCTGAACCGCTCAACATGATCTTCATAATAAAATATGCTTGGATACCAAATTTTATATTTTTTAGAATTTTTTTACTATTTTTTAGATAGGTACAAAATCACTTTTTTAAGGAGATTCTGGACCATCCGATAAAGTGATATTGTACCTATCTAAAAAATAGTAAAAAAAATTCTAAAAAATATAAAATTTGGTCTCCAAACATATTTTATTATGAAGATCATGTTGAACGGTTCGGATCGACTGTTCGGACTTTGAAAATAGAGATAAAGGATGTGGAGCATATTGGAGCACAAAAATTATGGTGCATTTGAACCGTCCTCCCGTTAGAAATATGTAAAATTTAATTGCGGAACCGACAAACCTTGTTGTTATTGCTCACATCATTATAAATTTATAACAACAAAGGCAAAATTGAATCTAATAGAGAAAAAAAATGAATTTCATTGAGGCATTCCATCAAACACTTACATTTGTGTTGAGCTGCCTGACGAAGCTGGAGAAAGGGTAAATGGAGGAGAGGTGGGGCGAGCGCAAGAGGAGAGAGCAGGAAAAAATGAATTTCTATTACTTTTTAGGTAGGTAGAAAATCACACTCTCGGATGGTCCATAATTTTTTGATCAATTGGTTTTCAAATTGTTAAAAAAAAATAGTAAATAAATTTCAAAAAATATAAAATTTGATCTCAAAGTATATTTCCATATGATAATAATATTAAACGGTTCAGAGTAATTATTTGATCTTTGAAAACGAATATATGAATTCAATGTACGGACCAATTTGCGCATTGCAAATTTGCAATATACCATAACCTCACTCTTATAATAATAAAGCCCTGATCTTTAACCAAAAAAAAAATCTTAAAATACAAGTCAAGAAGAAGCAAAGAGACGCACGTTTGGAAACTGAGGGAGTGGGGTACATCAATTGTAATAATTGAAAACCTAATCATCCGCCAGCTGTCTGCAACTCTGCATAAAAATTGACTCTTTCCCAAGTACTCTACGACGTCAAACTTGAAATTTTGTTAGCAGTTGATGTACCGAATTATGTCATGGGATTTGATTGAAAGCGAATCAAGTAATTTTCAAAACAGAAAGGAAGTGTTGCAACTTAATATTGAAAACGAACGAGTCCTATTTAGATAGATGTCAACTATCAAGGACATGGAATGTCAAATTATCAATTGTCCGGACAATCAATTCAGTAATTGTCACACACCCACACAGTACCACAACTTATTAATAACCCATCCTCTATTTGGTGCCTTCTGACAAATGAGAATGAAATTTTGTTTCGTGAAGCTATACCTCAAAAAAAATTCTTTTGCAAACATTGGTACTTGTTTCTAAATTTTTCGTCGATCATCATGTTTGATAAATTATCAAATTGTGAAAGGCATGAGCTAATTCTCATGCAATAGTGACTCTCCCCACGCTGCCCCACTCCCACCTCTGCACCTCCTTGTTGAAAGAAGAGAGAGTTGACAACAATAGCCTTAGCTATCACCTCTCTCGTATCGATGCACCTTTCCATCCTCCTCCACTTCCGTCAGGAGAATCAGAAGGAATTGGCGACAATAGCCTTAATTGTCAGAACCCTAACTGAAAAAAAATGATAGTTCATTTCCTATGGTCGCTAGTCAGCTGATGTTGAAGGTCGTCGGTGTCCACTACCAAAGGACATGGTTTGTTTATTTTATTGTTTTTAGTTGTTGTGATGTTCGATGTTGATGTTCTTTAGATGTGGATGTAGTTTAATATTGATGATGTTCTCGATATAGAACGATAAATGTAATTTATATTTAATTAATAAAAATTATATTTGGCAGTGGCTGCCAAGTTTAAAAAAAAAATAGCGACTCTCCCTTCCTTTTTTTTTTCTCCTTCAGCTTCTTTGTACGCTTGTTTTTCAGCTTCTTTTCTCTCTTTTAGCTTCCTTCTTTCCGTTGATGAAATTTGTATCATTTTTTTGTTTTTATCTTTACAGGATTATTAAATGCCCAAATTTGCATTAGATCGTGTCTTCTTCTCTATTGAATTCTTAAATGTGTAAATTTGAAAAACAAGAGTACGAAGGAAGCTCAAACAGAGGAAAAAAGAAGAGGAAGAGAAACTATCAGGTGCAAAATAAATCATGTCCCCAAAATATCTCGTAAATAAGTTACGCAGTTTGGTAATTTATTAAAATACGATTAGTTGTAATTCACATCGTATTTTGTTAATATTGTAGATAGAAATATTAACAAAATAACTTGATTAAAATAAATATAAAATTTAAATAGCTACTGACGAACTAAACAAATTCAAATGACTAATTTGTGACAAAAAAAAAACAAAATTTAATGACTTACGACGAAATTTATTCATAATTGTTTTTTTTGGTTTTGTGGTTGTTAGAACCAATGTTGCAAAAAAACGGCCATTAAGGCCGATTAATCGGCCAATTAGTTATTGGCGTTGATCAAATTGTTACGGTTTTTTCCGATTAATCGGCCGATTATTTCCGATTATAGTCAATTATTTCCGATTAATCGTTTGACAGTACTATGTGCGTCTGAATAGCACATACATTTATTTACAACACTGGTTAGAACATAGCCCTTTAAAAATAAAAATTACAGGCCGTTCCTACTGTATACCTAAATCCTGTAAAATAAAAACGGTGTTGGCGGGCATCAATTATTTGAATTCTAATTTGAAAAAACCAAAACCTCAAAAAGCAACAATTTCATTCGGTTGGTTGTCTCCGAACTGCTGTCCGCGGCACCATCTCGAACATAGTTATGTACTGTATATACAAGACTTAATTAGACCCCACAAAGCATGCAAGAAACCTCCAGACGAGAAGACAGCTGTAAGGTCACCTTTTATTACTTTTATCACTCGTTAGTGTTCTCTTCATTTGTTTACTTGTCCCCGTCGTCTCTTTGGAAGTGCTTTTTGTGACAACCCATGTTTTGAAAATTGAAATCCAACCAAGGGTTAATAAGTGGGTGATTGTAATTGGTCAAAAACGCTGTACGCTGTTATATGTTGGTTTTGGAGAAACAACACCGCCGCACGGATGCCTGTAGGCTGTAGCTCGTGAATAAAAGAAAGCACTCTGGAATTCATGGACAAAAACGTCTTGAATTTATTAGATGTTGTCAGTTTTTCAATTTTACCGTGCAAGTTTAAATGAACTTGCATTAGCTGTATCTCAATAACCTGACACTGCAACGCATTAACTCAAAATAAAGCGACCTTGTCGATAACAAGTCAAGAAGGTTTTCGTTACTTATGGATCGATTGGTACAGTATATTTGAATTTGATTAAGTAGCTGAATTAATTAGAACAGGGTTCTCTATCTCTCAGTAATTCAGTACTGTTCAAAAGAATGTGAAACAAAGAATTATTATTATTCATATGAAAGGGACACTTTAACTTCTTTACATAATTACGGCTGGCAAAAAAAAAAAGGGTAAAATTTTTAACATAGTAATTTTGGGTTTACGGATATAACGAATCACATACAGCGCTGTGTTAATTATAATTTGTGAGTTGTCTGAATCTAAAATTGTTTTGTTAAATATCTTTACTTAAAAAAAAAAATCGTAGCTTGCAGCTTGTTCGAAAAAGACTCGTAATTAGCTCACTTGATTATGGCTCGGTTCATAATTAGCGAGTTAAAACTTGATCCATCTCGACTCGAGGCTGTCTCGGCTCGTTCTCAACTCGTTACTAGAAGAAGATGATATTATTTGTCGACTCTTTCATGATATCTCTTTATGTTCATCATGAAAGGATATAGCTTGTTGCAATAAAAAGATGAACTTTTGTTCAATTAACAATTTATGGACGACTCACAGTATCAAGTCGACGAAAAAATTTAATCTACGTTTGATTCACAACACGAACGAGCTGATTCAACTTGACTAAAATAAGTTCAAACTTTACCTAATTCGGCTCGGCTTAGCTCGTTGATGGCCCTGTAACCTAACGTTTAATCCAACTATAAATGTAATAAAAAGACGATGTTGACCGCGGTAGAAAGTTGACTAATGTTGACCAAATGTCAAAATTGAGATACAGGAAGGAAGACAGTAGCGTTGATCCAAATTCCAAGTAGTTGAAAGTTGGAAAGGTGAAAGGTGCAAAACAACAGAGGGGACAGTGATGGAGACGGTGATATTTTCCACTCCACTTTGCCTTGCCAGCAAGCATGTTCTCCTGTGGCGGCTTCCTCTCGGGAAATTTTTTAAAAACAATAAATAAAAAAAAAATTACCAAACTAACTTGATTGTTTTTGGTTTTTATAAAAATAATAAGAACTGAGATGTCATTTCAGTCCGATTTTTTTTTTCCGAACCGAATTGTTATTTTAGTCCGAGATATTTTCACAAGTTTTACCTCAACAGGTATATTATTTTTTTTCGAAGTCTGTGAAAATGATTTGGACCGAAATGGCAATTCGGTCAAAAAAAAAAAAAATTGGACCAAAATGACATCTCGGTTCTTATGATTTTTGTAAAAATTAAAGCTGGATAATTTTTTTTTTATTTATGGTTTCTAAAAAATTTCTCCTCTCGGTCCCGCATTGGATCCATCCTCCTGCACTGTTTTTTAGCGCACGTGTTTTGTATAAAAATAATTTCTAATTTAAAAGTAAATTATAAAGTCTGAAATTAATTATTCTTTATATATAACTGATAATATTAAAATTGTCTAAAATACACACAGGTATTTAAATTTTAATAACGTAAAGTTATTACATATATATAATTACAAATGTGATTTTGCAACATGAAAAAAACTATAAATTAATGTCAATAAGAATATCTCATACATAATTGAACTACTCGTGAACAAAAAAAAAAAAATTAGACACAAGACATTAATACATGTATCTTTATTTTTTTTTTAGTATGAACCATACAAATGATTAGGAAGACTTTGAACACAAGAGAACAAACTGAGCGTCACCCTCACTGCACCTTTTTTTTTTTCTGAACTCCTAGAAACCCCAAAAGGCCACAACACACTCCCCCAACTCCACTTCTCTATCCCTTGTATAAAACCTCATGCCCAAATAACATCTCAAATCAAATAAATTCAAACTTACCAACCAACACAATCATGGCAACTCCCCTTCTCATCCTCTCCATTCTCCTCTTCCAATCTAGTATTTCTCTTTCCATCAGATCAAAATCAAACCACCTCTCTCTCTCTCACTCTAAAAACCCAGCACCTCTCATTTTTCCTCTAAAAACCCAAGTCATCCCACCTTCTTCCCTCCCAAGCTCTCCAAACAAGCTCCGTTTCCATCACAACGTCACCTTGACAGTCTCTCTCTCCATTGGCACGCCGCCTCAAAACGCCACAGTGGTTCTAGACACCGGCAGCGAGCTCTCGTGGCTTCGCTGCACCTCGTCATCACCTCTTTCATTTAACCCTCATGCCTCCTCTTCCTTCTCTTCCATCCCCTGTTCGTCTCAAACTTGTGTTTCCAAAGCCCGAGACTTGCCGGTACCCGCAACGTGCGAACAATCGTCGCATCTGTGCCATGTGGCGCTTTCGTATTCCGATGCCTCGACCTCTGAAGGGTCTCTCTCCTCTGATTTGTTTCGGTTAGGTGACATGACGACATCTCCTTCACCTATCCGTACAACCTTTGGTTGCATGACATCCACCTTTGACTCGGCAGTTGACCCCACCGCAACCACTGGCTTACTAGGTATGAACCGCGGGGCCCTCTCTTTTGTGACACAAGCTGCAACGCGTCGATTCTCATACTGTATATCTGACCGTGATTCGTCAGGTGTTCTACTAATAGGAAGCACTAATTTGCCATTCATGCTACCACTGAATTATACTCCATTTGTTCAAATCTCTCTCCCTCTGCCATATTTTGACCGAGTCGCCTATTCGGTACAGTTAGACGGCATCCGTGTGGGATCAACTCAGTTACCAATACTAAAATCTCTCCTCTTGCCAGATCATACCGGTGCCGGCCAAACCATGGTTGATTCTGGTACTCAGTTCACATTTCTCTTAGGTGATCCGTACAACATACTCAAAACAGAGTTTCTTCGCCAAACAAAAGGAATTTTGACACCATTAAACGAGCCGGATTATGTTTTTCAAGGAGCTTTTGATCTCTGTTTTAGAGTACCAGAAGGGAAGTCGGTACCGGGTTACATACCGTCGGTGGCGCTGGTGTTTAAAGGGGCAGAGATGGTGGTGGTGGGAGAGAGGTTGTTGTACAAGGTGCCCGGGGAAAAGAGGGGTGGAGATGGGATTTGGTGTTTCACATTTGGAAATTCGGATCTTGTACCAATATCCGCTTACGTAATTGGGCACCACCATCAGCAGAATGTTTGGGTCGAATATGATTTAGAAAATGGTCGGGTCGGGTTCGCACCCATTAAGTGTGACGTAGCTAGCCAGAAGTTGGGTTTGATGTTGTGAACAAGGATCCGGGCTTCTTGTTGGTTTGCAAGGGTTAAGGTTTTGGTACGTGATCTTAGCCCTTGATCTCCGATTTGATCTGAGATCAACGGCTAAGATCCACTTTGCTGTTTCAGGTACCTGAGGGATCTTAAACCTTGCAAGTGTGTTCTTTTCTGAAAGAAAGCCTGTGAACAATCAAATATGTACTTGTAAATTTGTTAGGACATTGTAAATTATTTAGAACAGTATTATTTTTGGTACTAATTATGAAGTTACTAGCAGGATGCCTCGCTTTCGGCAATGGTAATTAAGATAATGTTGTATGCCTCACTCTGGTGGTTGTGCTTAGGGGGTCCGGATCCCCTAAAGTAATTTAATTTTTGGGTTTTGGATCGAAACTGTCCGATTCGAATTCGTTGCTCGGAATCGTCTCGTGATTTGAAACTGTCGCTCGGGATGTGTGCGCTCCACTTCGGAATAAATTGTTGCGGATTCGAATCGGACAGTCCCGATCTAAAATTCAAAAATTGAGTTACTTCACTGGATCTGAATTAGTGCTTAGGTGGTTGTCCTCCACTGATCTCAAACTTCTCATTGATATGTCAAAAAAGAAGATATTATAATAAATGCAAGCAATCAGATATAAACCTAAATGGTAAACTAATTCAATTTGAAATAAAAAAACTACCATGAAAACAAAATACTAAAAGCAGAAAGGATCTGTTGTTCTAATTATATTTCTGAGCTGTCCATTGTTCTAACTCATGTTACCAAGTATTTACCTTCAACTGAAAAGTTATAAAATCCAACTCATGTTATCTATTTATATTCAACTAGCGCAATGCCTCGCGTTGCTTCGGCAGTGATAATTGAAATCAAGTAAAAAAAACCGACATAGTAATATACAATAAAGTATAGGAAGTACAATACAGATGATCAGTAAAAATAAAACATAATGCATATAATATAATTTTTGTACATAACTAAGTAAATAATATCCATAACCAACATACTCCGTTAACTACCAATAATGTCTTTTTACCGTGACTTAGTCATGTCTTATTTTTATTCAATTTGCCTGACCAGTTAATCCCGACATTTTTATTAATATCCAAAGTTTAATACAAATTAATAAATATACCCAGAATCCGGCCCAATATCGATATATACCCAAGCCGGCCATTTTCTGGCCGGCTATGTACCCTCCCTAAGCCGGCCAGAAAATGGCCGGCTATGTACCTTTTTTTTTTTTTTACCCGTTTTTTAGAGAGAGACACCATGAAGATCAAAGTATTGAAATTTAACACTGAAAATTTGAAATTTTTTGTTTAAATTAGTTGTTATATTACTTCTTTTGATATATAATTAGCATATTTATACTAAAATATGTTATATTAATTGAAATTATATTGAATAACACTATATTATGTTAAATTACGCTAAATTACATTACATTACATTACTTTACAAGTTGTTATATTAATTGAATACGCTATATTGTGCTACTATTTTAATGTTGTTATATTTTTTGTTTAGCATTACCATAAAAGCACACATACACAAGAACCGAAATATAGGATAATCCAAATATACCAAACATAAATAGTATATCAAATATAAATAGTACAAAACTAGTAAAAATACAACTAAAACGGAGAGGGGGAATATCGCGGAGGCGGTACTCCGGCGTTCGCCCGGCGCGGCCAGCGCGGCCAGGCTCCGTCTCTCTCGGGCTCATCTGGGGCATCGGCAGACCTCAGTATCTGCTCGGCAGTATCCCATCTGGCATCGCCCGTGGAGACTGTCGGTACTGGCGGAGGTGTAGCGAAGATAGATGCGGCAAACTCACTCCCAAAGGCAGGCTGAGTATGAGACCCGCTACCACTAGCCTCTCCATCATGCGGCATCTCTGTGCCATATCGGGGTACCCTCGGTGCCGAGCTGAAATCATCATCGAATACCCCGAAGTCCTGGAGACTATACGAGAGGGACTCGTACTCAGAAGTATCGGTCATCTCAGGTGGTGGCTGTGGCGGCATCTCTGCCGGACCCTGCAATCATACACATAAATTATTAAATTTGATCTGAATGAAGAAATTTATTAAAACCTGACAGATACTGAAGTATGACATACCTGAGGCTGCACCGGACGTCCATGCTCGTCGTACCATGCCGTCCACCCAACGTCGGATAATACCCAACGGTGATAGTCCCACTCTGGATGTGAATCGGGGGAAGATGGCATATCATCTAACAGAACCGGGCTTCGATCGGGCTCATGCGGATCTATCTCACGCCAGTTGATGTTCTCTCTGGCGTCTCGCAGCATACCGATGATCTTTCCACCGTGCCCGGCATCCTCCACTGTATTCGCATTCTTCTTGAGGGTGCGGTACCCAAGCAGTCTCCAGTTCTTCTTTCCCAGCATGCGGATCCCATGCCCGCACTCCTTGATCGCTGACAAAAGCTGAAAAAAACTTAACATGTCAGATCAAACCTTGATGTATTACTAAGTTAGATCAAACCTTGTGGTTTTAGGTGCTTTACCTGGCGAGCCCATCCACGACCGGTGGGATGGTAACCATCATCCATCTGGATCCTGTCGCGGAGATGGGCACCGTAATCACCCTGCAGATAGACACTCGCCATGCAGACCTGCGTGTACCATACATCGTACCTCAACTGGGGATCCCCCTGGGTCTGCTGAAGCACATCTGGCGGGTGATAGAAGTATGTATACTGAGGATCCAAGGCCGTCCTGTAGTATGCATCGTAATGGGTGCTCCAGTCCTTATCCAGTCGCCCTCGGTGGGTAACGCTGTAAAGAAGACGTTAGTTGCAATAAAAAACTATCAAGTAATATGATTTATTTAACAAATACAATAGACTACGACTTACCGGTGCTCGTCTCTGTGCGTGTAACTCGGCAAAGATGGGTCTACGGGAATCATCGTATTATAAATTAATTAGTAGAAACAAGTTATAAAATTTACCTCTGAATCTCCAGCTCGGTGGAACATGCCGAGAGACCCGCGATGAAGTGCTGCCGTAACCTCGTCATCCGCAGATGAAATTTGGACCTCCCATGGTCCCCAATGATATGGTCCGGGTCAGCTCCCAACAACTCCCGGACATAACCTGCGAAGCTGGTGCTGTCATAGACGCCGCCGACGGGTGTGCCACGGATAGCCAAACCCCAGACAGCACTCACATCCTGGAGAGTCACTGTCATCTCTCCGAATGGCATGTGAAACGTGTGCGTCTCGGGACGCCATCGCTCCACCAGTCCGGCGATGAGAGATGCATTGATGATGCTCTTCTCTGTGCGCACGATGTCCACAATCTGGTGGAGACCCAGGTTGACGAGGTACGGCTGCATCACCTCGTAGTACCTCATGTGAACGCTTCTCATCTTCACATCTAGAAGATCCGTGTCCTGCGTTGAAAAATGTAATCCGCATGGTGACAACATAATAAAATTTAAATCCAACAAAATTTAATGAAAATATAAGAAAAGAAACGTACCTCACGAGAAGCCAGTGAGACTCGGTGCTCGCTGTGGGGAATCCACAGGAGAGGACTGATGTGCTCGGTGCTGCTAGTACTGATCGGCTCGTCCACTAATGGACGCTGGGTAGGCCGTGCTCTAGGCATCCTGATATCTAAAATAACCTAAATTCGGTGAAATTACGCTTGATCAGCATAATTATGGTAAAAAAGGCCAAAATATTGGTCATCTGTGCTAATCACACTAAATTATGCTTAATCAGCCTAATTATGGTAAAAAAGGCCAAAATACCCTAAAAATTGGTTATCTGTGCTAATTACACTAAATTACGCTTAATCAGTCTAATTATGGTAAAAAAGACCAAAATACCCTAAAAATTGGTCAAACGTGCTAATTTCAGTAAAATTACGCTTAATCAGCATAACTATGGTAAAAAAGGCCAAAATAACCTAAATATTGGTTATCTGTGCTAATTACACTAATTGCGCTTAATTAGCCTAATTATGGTAAAAAAGACCAAAATACCCTAAAAATTGGTCAAACGTGCTAATTTCGGTAAAATTACGCTCAATCGGCATAATTATGGTAAAACAGACCAAAATACCCTAAATATTGGTCAATTGTGCTAATTACACTAAATATTGGTTAACTTAGCTAATTACACTAAATTACAACAACATAATCTAAATTATAACACCTAAAACCTAAATCCTAAACCCTAAAATAAATAAATTAAAAATTAAATTAGATAAAAAAAAAAATTACCTCAAAGAAGAAGAGAGAATTCGGAATTGGGTTGGGATGAGAGAATTGTGAGAGGAGAGAGAGAAAAAAGGGTATATATAGGGGTTAATGCGGGTAAAAAAAAAAAAAAAAAAAAAGGTACATAGCCGGCCATTTTCTGGCCGGCTTAGGGAGGGTACATAGCCGGCCAGAAAATGGCCGGCTTGGGTATATATCGATATTGGGCCGGATTCTGGGTATATTTATTAATTTGTATTAAACTTTGGATATTAATAAAAATGTCGGCAGTTAATCCTATTAATTATTTAAATTTATATCTCCCAGAGCAAAGATCGGATCCACACTTCATTGCTACCAATTTATGTGAACTTAAGGTATCACAACCAAAATTTTATATCATTCTATTGTTTCCAATCGAGTGAACAAGTAAGAATAAATGTAAAGAAAAGCTAAAATTTAAAGCTAAGACTTAATGACTCGTATGGACTGAACTGAAGGAAACTTATTTTTAACAAAAGAGCTGTTATCATCCAATAAACTGAAATAGAAATGCAATTGATCCTTTGCAAACAGACTTTAAAGAACAGAAAATATAAATGAACTACTTCAACTGCACACATTGAACACACTATCTTCTATTGTCAGTAATAAAACAAATGAAACAAACATAATAATGAACATACATTATTTGAACCCAACTCATAGATGTTTAGAACAAGCACAGTACATATATATAAAAGACGTAATCCAAACTTACAAGATGAAACCCTGCGAGTACAAATTAATAATTCCACCTACATTAATCTTAAACTCACTGATGTCTACCAAGAATAAATGACATAATACATGTTACGACAAAACTGAAATTAGATTGTTTGCTTATTACATAGCATTTCCTTGAAAAGAAAACTTGGTAATTGAGCATGAAGTCACTTTTAAACTCGCAGCAGTACCCTTGATCGCAAAATTGAGCATCACGGTCTGAAAAGAAATCATGAGAAACATATTATAAATAGTAGATAGTCACAAATATGAACTTGACTCAGTCAAAACATCTAAAGTTTTATCCTATGGACCAGAATGCCTTTGATAATTGTGATCTATTGGCCTAGAAGAGATAACTTGTATGAGATACAACCTGAGAAGGTAATTGTATGAGATACTGCCTAAGAAGTTACAAGAATAGTTGGTGTTGCTCCTGCCTAAGATTCTAATTGTGTGGATTGGTTGCTTTGTTGGTGTACTGTCTATTAATTACCAAATACCAGTAAAATTCATCCCAATCCAAATACCAGTCAAGCCAAACCGACTGATTTCCAAATACCAGTAAAATCCATCCCAAATTACATGTACTGTCTATTAATTACCCTAATTACATTAAGTATCTCCTCAAATCGGGACCTTTGTAAAAATGATTTTACAAAATTTGAACAAATTTCCCTAGATTTTGCGCATAATATAGCTCAAAACTTTAAAAGAAAGAAAGAGAAACGAGTTTCTTCAAAATTTACCTATGAAAGGAAGCTTCCTCGATAAAACATGGAGGCAAATTCTGGAGGATCGAGGGCGGCTGTGAGGAGGATAGGAGAGGCAGCGTGGTCGAATCGAGTCGGTAGGATAGGAGAGGCAGCGTGGTCGGATTGAGTCGGTGAGAGAGAGAGAGTGGTCGCGGACGAGTTGGAGAGGTTAGGTGCGGGAGGGGGGGGGGGGGGGGGGGGGGGGGCGGCGGGGCGAGAGAGGAAGAGAGGAGAACTAAAAGGACGAAGGGGGGCAATGACAGAGACGAAGAATAAAATTTTCCGTTTCCGTCTCGTCTCAGCGTCCTCGTATTGATCGGTGATAGCACAAATCTAAACGAAATCAAACGGTGCTAGAGTTAAGTCTACCAATACTACTGATAAGCTTAAGACTATGCTAGCTTTACTCCTCCTATAGTCCTATATGAAAGCGAATTCGGATCCCATGCATTAACCCAATTTTTGAGTTTTGATCCAAACCGTCCAAGATGCTCTAACACGAATCTTAAAGGGCCTGAACCCCACAAATAATACTGGCCCCCTGCGCTACCACCGAATAGGCACCGGACACGTCTAAACTCAAAAATTGGGTTACTTTAGGGGATCCGGACTCTATGAAAGCGACTTTGTTTTGACTTTTACTCAATAGTCAGTACTCACTGGATCTCTTATTTTGATCTCTTACATCTAACACCGAAACCTCTGCAATGGACAATCTACTCTCCAATGGGCAAGTTCATCAAACAGTTCCTAAGCAATTCATTCTCCCGCCTGAGAATCGCGTGCCCGGAGAGGTCAGTTCTACTGTGAGATTACCAGTGATCGACCTGAGAGGTGGGCCTCACTGCCACGTGGAGGACCGTGATCAGCTTATTGGAGAAGTCCTCCTCGCTGGCAAAGAGTTTGGTTTCTTTCAGGTGAGGCCATATTTTGTATTGGCACACTGGACTGAGATTACGTAAATTTCAAAGTCTGTATTTCTTCATAAGTTATGACTGTTGATTTGTGTGTTTATTTGAATTATGCCTGTTTTATTTTTGAGGAAAGTCCTTTCTTTTACTTGAAGGAGGCTAATAGTAATATTTTTTGTAAAATTTAAACTTCAATGGTCAAAAGTGCAAAATTTTCTATTGAAATGGGGGGTTTGGCCTCCTTTCCTTACAATGTAGTTATGCCCCCCTGATAATATGTACTTTATCTTAGGTGATAAACCATGGTGTATCAGAGCAATTGATGGCAGATATGATGCAGGTCACAGAAAAGTTCTTTAACATGCCAAAGGAGGACAAAGCTGAATATTACTCTGAAGACACATCAAAGACGAATCGCCTTTTCTCTAGTACTATTTACGGAAAAGACGGGCCGAGGTATTGGCGTGATTGCCTTAAGCTAGCCTGCTATCCCGTAGCAGAAACCATAAATGAGTGGCCTGATAAACCAGCAAAACTAAAGTATGACACGTCGATTTACCTTACTAGTTTTACTATTTACTTATGCTGTATAAAAAGTTTTTTGAGTAAATATGCTGTATAAAAAGTTCCTTTAACAACAGTGAAATTTTACAAATTATCAGGGAGGTTCTTGCAAAATTCATAGTTGAGGCAAGAGAGGTATCAATGACTCTTCTGAGCCTGATTTGCGAAGGATTGGGTCTCAAAAAAGGGTACTTTGGAGGAGACTTAAGTTCAGGTCAGGTTCTAATAAATGCGAATTACTACCCGCGATGCCCGGAACCAGATCTGACACTTGGCTTACCCCCACACTCTGACCGCAACTTGATAACCCTTTTGCTCCAGGGAGCTGTTAGCGGTCTTCAAATCATGCACCAGGGCAAATGGGTCAGGGCAGAGCCAATCCAAAATGCGTTCGTTATAAATTTTGGGCACCAGTTAGAGGTCAGTTTTATTTGTTTATATATTTATTGTTACAAGTTTTTTTTTTTGTTTTTTGAAAAGTTGGCAAATACCACCCCCTGCATTTTGTACCTGGACCAGTATATGAATGACAAATGGAAACATCAGTATGCAAATTGCAAAAGAATTAATGTAATCAAACTAATTTTTCCAGTACAGTACAGGCTGTACTTACCAAATGGTAAATTTTGATTCTATTTTGGGAGAGCATCAAATAGATTAAGAAAAAGGACCAAGAAACAAAACTGAATTTTATAACAGGATCCAACGTTTTGTCAAGTGCACTCTGAGCCATTTCTTTACGCATTAATATACAAATATTGTTTCTATTATTCCTTTATTCTTATACACATTATGATTGCTTGATCAGATAATAACAAATGGTGTATTGAAAAGCGTGGAGCATCGGGCCATTACGAATTCGGGTGCAGCAAGGACGTCTTTGGCTGTGTTTATAATGCCGGCCATGGAGAGCTTCATTAGCCCGGCAAAAGAAATGGTTAATGAAGAAAACCCTCCCCTTTACAAATCTTTTGTTTTCAAGGATTTTCTTAGAATTTATACGGATCTGTCGGCTAAGAGAGTGGATGTTATGGAGGCTTTCAAGATCAGTGGTTGAAATAAAACTATACGATCAACATAGTTATGCATTCTTACAATAAAAACGAGGTTGTCTTTGTAATGTTGAGATGGATGGAACTTATATACTAGTAAAATTTATTCACCCAAGGGATGTTTCACCTTAAAAAGGGATGAGAGATTTTGAATAAGCACAAATCTGATAGGCATGAGTGCATGACTCCACCAAAATCGACAAAAAAGTTTTAGAAATGTACAGTGAATCATTGGTACCAGGCTGGGATGGATGTAGAGCACCTAGGATCGATAAAAAATTAGACCAAACATTGAAATTGTAATTTGAACTACGTAATCCAATCCAATCGTTAGCGTATACAATTGACCTCTGAAGTAATCCTTTCCAAGTGAAGCACAATTAGTTATTTTTCTCTTCTTTTTGTTATATTAAAAAAAGAAAAGACCTTCACCTTAACAAATGGAAGCTATAGGTTTTCTTAAAATTTTGCTCAATATTTTGTTCTTACGTACAACTCAATACTGACATAAACTTTGCTCGAGTATCTTTTCCAATTTGTTGCGGGCACAAAAATAGATCAGCCTTACCAGTAAATTAGCATCGTACCAGTAAATTATATTGCGTATGCCATGTGGTCACCCAAATAGACCAGTCTTGATGAACCATTCACTTGTAAATTTTTGGTACAAAAAAAGTAATATTCTGGGATACTTTGGTACAGCAATAATACACCCAGTAACTGTGATAAATGAGTGTTTCTTTCATGACAAGCAAAATGGTTTATGTATCTTCAAATTTGTTGGAGCAAATTCAGGAATCATGGGTTCTGAATTTTGTAGCCTAAAGCATTTATTGCGATGAGGCATCGTTTCTGAGCTAATTTCTCTATATCTGCATCTATAGAGTCAACAATGTTATATGGTGATATATCCTGCCCATCATCTCGCGTACCAAAGTAATAGTTCAATAAGATTCTTTTTTTTAGAAAATAGTTGGAGGTCAAATAATTCAACTATCTAATATTCACAAGAGATATTTGAGTCAAATTTCAAACTTAATGATCTAAATTCTAGTCCGGGGTGAGTCGGTGACTTAGCCATCCCTATGAATTATAAATAATACTTTTGTCCTTTATATTTTACAATTTTTATTAAGTACTTATAAATTTTAAATCCTATTATAATATAAATTACATTACATTAACTTGTAATTTCTAGTTCGTCACAGACATGAATAAAGGAGTTTTCTTCTTGTCACAACAACGGCTGTACTTCCATAGTTACAAGCCCATGGGCCTTATTATGGGCATCTTGATACTTGGTCTTATAGCACAGGAAGCGGCCTACGTATAGCATTCATTTCGTTTGAGATACTATTTCGAAAATTGAATTTTTCTCCTCTTATCGTCATTTATACTAAACTATAGGTGCTTGGCTATTATGCTTATATAAGCATATATCCACATATGCTTAAATAAGCATTTTTGCGTTTTCAATGTTCAAATGGTCGATCCGACCGTTCATCTTGTTCTCCATATTAATATGTGCTTGGAGACCAAATTTTACATTTTTCTGAATTTTTTTACTATTTATTAAGCCACTTTGAAAATTGCTGATCATATGGTCCAGAATTTTGGAAACACTGTTTTTACTGTTCACCCAGATCAGCAATTTTCAAAGTGGCTTAATAAATAGTAAAAAAATTCAGAAAAATGTAAAATTTAGTCTCCAAGCAGATATTAATATGGAGAACAAGATGAACGGTCGGATCGACCATTTGAACATTGGAAACGCAAAAATGAGTTATAAGCATATGTGGGCATATGCTTATATAAGCATAGTAGCCAGCCCCAAACTATAGTTCAGCATTTAAAATAAGGTTAATAACTTCTTCTGGAACAGATCAAGAAATCCCGCCCCTTGTAGCCACCCCCACTAAAAGCTGGAGAGCTCACATTGTGAAGCAAAGAAAAAGAACCAACATAAAAATGGAGCTTCTCTCAAATCAGCCTACATACACAACGGTACAGGAGAAGTACATCTTTCCACCAGAAAAAAAAGGGCCAATCAAAGATATCATCAACCGTTCGATCACTCTCCTGGTGGCTGTGTCGATGCCGATTGTCGGGATGAGATCATCAGCAAGATCATGAAAGCCGGCAAAGAGTTCGGCTTCTTTCAGGTATTTGTTTGCATATGTACAAACTACAAGTGTCATATTATTAATTATTTTGTATAGTATAATTAATACGTGTATGAATTTAAGGAGTTATACTGTTGGAGGTGAATTTGTAGCAAGCTGCTTATATGCAAAAGTAATTGTAAAGAGAGCAAATAACAAAAAAAAGGGGCAAAAATAATTTTCTTTCAAAAAAAAGGGAAATATTAACGCAAAATTCAACCCGTATGGTTGCATGGAAGAATAATTATGAGAAGATTTTGCAAGGATGTACTTGAAATTACAGTTTTTTTAAGGTTGAAAAACAGGTCATGGTATCACTAGAACTTGATGAGGGTAAAAAGCAGTCTATCTTAACAATTGCTTTCTGGAAGAAAAAAAAAGTAAAAAAAAAAATAGTGCTTATTTTTATGAAATGGATTAACGCAAAATTCAACCCACATGCTTGCATGGAAGAATAATAATTTGAAGATTTTTGCAAGGATGTAATTGAAATTACAGTCTTTTTAAGGTTGAAAAACAGGTCATGATATCACTAGGACTTGATGAGAGGGTAAAAGCACAGCCTATCTTAACAATTGTTTTCTGTAAAAAAGAAAAAAAAAAAAAAAGGTGCTTATTTATTTCAGATGAATTATGCAAACCAAAGATTATTGTAATTCTCATTTGACCAAGTGAAGGGTTAAGCATAGAACAAAATATTTCATTATCTTGTAATTTTGAATTATAATATAGTAAATTTGGTGATTCATATCTTTGATCAACCAACATAATAAAATAACTTGAAACTCAATTTTATTCTTAGTTACTCTAATTTTGAAAAAAAAAAACAAGAAGGAAAAAATACTTTCCACTGGAAGAAGTATATATTTATAAATTAATCCAATGAAATAGGTTGTGTTTCTTTACAAATTTAATCATCCTTGTGTAAATAAATACTAATTCCATCTTATAATACATATCAAAATAAACAGGGCAGCCCTTTCAGAGTTCACACTTCAAGTCAGAGAAGTCTCATCAAAGCTCTTAAAGCTAATTGCAGAAGGATTAGGCCTCGACAAGGACTACTTCAGTGGTGATTACAGTGAAGGTAAGACCCAAATGAACATAAACCACTATCCACCCTGCCCGGACCCGAGCCTGACATTGGGTCTCTTGCCGCACTGTGACCGCCACCTCATCACTCTGTTGGCTCAAGGAAGTGCAGTTAGCGGTCTGCAAGCAAAGTACAAAGAGGGATGGATCAACGTCGAACCAATCCCCAATGCCTTTGTTGTCAATTTTGGGCATCAATTGGAGGTAACAATTAAAACTTTGTTAAAATAAACAGGGGAACATTATGTTAGTTCAAACATGATCAATTTTATTTTACCTAGTCTTATGTCTTGGACATTGTTTGCACATTATAACGTACTTATCTAGCTCATTTCTTTCTATATGATTCCAACAAATTCACGAGTAGAGTATTCTAAATTTTGTTCCTTCATGTAAGAAAAACATTTTTATGTTAATCAAATCAATTAGATCATCGCAAATGGGATACTGAAGAGCGTGGAGCACCGAGCGGTTACAAATTTGGCCGTTGCCCGGACATCAATTGCTACACTGATAATGCCAAAGACGGATTGCCTGATTGCACCGGCAAAGGAATTAATTAATGAAAACAACCCGCCCAAGTACAAGGAGTTCATTTTCAGTGATTTCCTCAAAGCGTATGATGCTGCTTCGGCTAGTAGAGAGGGTGTGCTAGAGTTCTTCAAGCTCAACTGAGATCAGCTGACTGTTGCAACTTGTTGATTTTAATTGACTGGTGAGATATCAGGAAAGATAAGATGCGAGCACATACGTACAAAATAGCAAGTTGTACGACTTATATAGATATCTAGTATGTGTGTTAGCTGTATTGTACTGCTCTTATATATATATAGAGAGAGAGATGGGCTATTGTTCTTTGCAAAGTAAATGGGCTATTGTGCTTTCCAAAAAATTCCAAAAAGCGATTTTCCAAAAGGATTAAGCTTGTTGATAAAATATTTTTTCACGAGTTTTAGAGAAAAATGATATGGTTATGGGCATGTGGTAGGCCCACAAATCACAATCGAGCTTCTGTTCCCAAAAGTTCAATCACACAATACCACACACACACAAAAAGCTGCAAATTTATTGCTATCTCTCAAGTCTTTTAACATTTTTTTTAATTAAAAAAATTGATATAAAAAATCTTTTTTTAAGTAATTGAAGATTCGTATTTTTTAAAAAGAAAGCGGGAAAAAACATTTTCCTTCTTATTATTCTAAAAAAAAAAAATATTATTTATACGCAAGAAGATTTTTCGCCCACTTAACTACAAACTATTTTTCTGGTATATATTTTAACGTGACAGTTTTGATTTCATGCAATGCACATATTATATAATTAATATAGCATTGTATATGGTTCATGCGTTGTACGAAGTCAAAACTATGTTAAAAACTTTACTCTATTTTATCGCCACATCTCCATTCTTATATTAAGCACGTAGATGTCCTGATCAGCCAACACCATTGATTACAAAATTAAGTTTTGGATTGAATATAAACCCTCTAATTAAATATTCTGATTCCATACATCTTTTTTATTTTTTTACGTATAGAAGTCTAAATTTATTTAGACACGTATTCGCCACACGTACTTTCACATGCAAATTGTATCATGTTTCTGATTGGTCATGATTTTTTTTTTTAAGGGTCATTTAAGGAATTTTTGAATTGATTGATAATTGATTGGTCATATCTTCATTTCTTTCTAATTTTTATTGAATGTTATTTGTCATTAATATGACATTTTGTTTGAGATTTTTTTTATGAAAATATGTTAAAAAGACACTACAATAAAACCAGTCTTCAGCGACTGGCATCAGCGACCAGTAAGGTCGCCGGTTGCTGAAGACCTAAAAAAAAAAGTTAAATTGTTTCGGCGACGAACCCTTGAGCGATCGGCGCTTATACCCTTCAGAAACCGATTTGGCCCGGTCGCTGAAGGGTGCCCCCTCAAAATCCCGCCAGTCTTTTTCTCTGCCGCCCGACCCGCCATTTCTAGGTTTAGCCAAAAAACACCGAGCGATCCCTCTGCAGCGCTGCGCCGTGCCGCCCGACCCCACTGGTCGAGTCTTTCTTCTCTGTCGCTCTCTCACCTCGCTCTCCTCTGACCTCGCGCTCTTGCTCTATCGCTCTGTCTCTCTTCTCTTGCACAGGTGCACTCTCTTTCTCTCTCCTTCTCCATTTCAGTGGCACTGGTTTCTTAGTGGTGCACTTGATGAAACTCCGAAACCCACCCCTCCACCGGTAATTTCATTTGTTGGCTGTATTTGGGATTTTGGCCCTTTTGGGAAAAAAATATGGCATGATATTGGAAAAAAAGGATTAATGTTACACTCAAGATTTCTAGATGATATATCAAATTTTCTACCACTTATGGTGTGGCCCAACACAACCAATTTCACATCACTCAGTTTAAATACAACAATTATCGGTATAATTAATTTGAGTGTTGAACACTGATGTTACCCAGCATAAGCAATTTAGTTTTCAGTTTGTTTATTTTCTTGATTTGTTACTTTTTTAATTGCATAGTCGTCTAAATTGGTTAAATTGATGCTTTAGTTCAAATTTAAAGTCTAATCCGAGGGCAAATTGTGTTGACCTGGGATTAATTTTATTCTACTCTTCTCTGGTATCAATGCTGGTTAGGCTTGGCACCAATATATATAAAGCTGTAATTTCTTTTATCCTGTCATAAAGAAACACATTGCAGTTCCAATCAAATAAACAAAATTTACGGTCTGATCTCCAAGTTGTTGTGTGTACCACAGGTGACCACCCCAAAACATGAGGGGCCTGCCTGGGGTGGGGCCAAGTTTGCAAAGGGTCCTGCTTTTCTTCGCGATATACAAAATGAACAGAGCAACACAAAGACAGTTCTCACCAATGTTAAAAGAAGCAAAGAGCAGGTTGAAGAAGTGATGGAGCCTGTGTGTGGGGCGAGGGTCCCATTGGCGTCATTCTTGCACTCAAATCCTTTGTGGGGAGAAGAATTTCTTTTCTTTGTTAACTCTCTTCCGGTCCAGGTCACCTCTCTGTTTTTTTTTAATTGTTCTTTGGTCAATTTGATATAAACCCTTTGAAAATTCTAGGCAACCTCCTTGAAATTTGGAAAAAAAAATTGTTCAATATATTGCAATAAGTTGTTGCAGTACAGAGCTACAATTTTACATGGAATTTGTCATTTTGGATTGGTAAAAAACAATTGATATAGAGCCAGTAGTGGCAACACTGAAAACTTTTTAATTAATTTGGATTCAGTTATAGGAAGAACTGTTTGCACTAATTAAAAAGAACTGTTCTTCGATTGCAAAATTATTGTACGTTTGAATTTTGTTTTGCAAACTGTGGAACAAAGGTCTAGTAATAGTTTATATCTTGTTTTATTTAATAGGGTTATAGTAATAGGGTTATTTTAACTTCTGAATAGAGTTATAGTAATAGGGTTATAATAACTTCTAAATAGATTTTTGAATTATTATAACTTCTGATGTCTTCTGAAGAGAGTTCTGAATCAAATCTAGTTGCACAATAGAATAGTTTATCTCTTGTTTTATTTAATGTTGATTCCATATAATACAAAAAATAAGTAATGTTTTCTAACTCGCACCATGCATCGATGCCCGATACTCAAGGATGACGTCGGGATGAGGAGGAGGATGATGACGACGATCAGATATAGGTTTGTGTAGTTTAGATGTTATTTAGTACTTACATTTGATGTTTGGTACGGTACAATGACTTATGTAGTTTAAATGTTTTGTACATGTTATTTTTATTTGGTACTTATATGTTTGATATCTGTTATGTTTGATATTTGGTATGTTTCGTACCATGGTTTTAAATTGTATATTTGAATTGCTTGCGAATTATTTGGTACGTTTCGTACCAATTGGGGCTAGAGAAAAATAAATGAACAAAATGGGTTCAATGGTTGTTATATTTGTTTGGTACATTTTGTACCAATTGGGGAAAATAAAAATAACAAAAAATACAAAAAAAAAAAAATTACCCATCTACAACCGATTTTGGGCCCATCAGAGACCGATTGTTCAACCACGTCAGCATATAGCATCAGCGACCGATCTCGTCGGTCACTAAAGAGGTATCTGTGACCGATTTTTAACCCTTCAGTGACCGGTGACGTCAGCGGGGAGGGCATCAGTGACGGAGCAACTGCGACCGGATCTTCTGCGACCGGCGCCTTACCCTTCTGTGACCGATTTGGCCGGTCGCAGAAGGGTCAGGCTGCTGTAGTGTTATTTATATGTAGATATTATTTAATATGTCATTTAGTCTAAATTATTTTTATGAAAATATATTATTTTGTATAAGTTTTTTTTTATTCTCGTTGCAACGCGGGGGCACAATACTAGTATTATGTTATGTTATTGACGTAGTTTGTTGTCTCTGTTATATTCTGTTCTTCAATTTCCGTGATTATTTGCGTGGCCAAAAGAAATATCGTAGAAAATTAACATGATTGGGCTGCAACCATAAAAAAAAACATGATTCGGCTAATTACTCTTTGTTTTTTTTTTTACTAAAGCATAGTTGCAATAAAGGTAGTTTTAATGTACTGGCCCTTTTTCCTTTTTTTCTCCTTTGTTTTCTTTTGGGTAACCACTAACCAAGTACACAGTTGCTTTTCAAAAGAATAAAGGAAGTTGCACATATTAAAAAACAAAAGAAAAAAGAATCGTGATGTGTCGAGATGCGACATATTAAATGTTGTATAATAATTTAGGCCATATAAACCTAACATACATAGCTCATTAGCTCAGAGCCAGATAGAAAGGGGAAAATGGCAAGTATCAGCAAGCCTCATGCAGTGTGCATCCCTGTCCCAGCACAAGGCCACATGACACCAATGCTAGCACTTGCCAAGCTACTCCATTCCTCCGGCTTCCACATAACCTTCGTCAACACTGAGTTCAACCACCGTCGTCTCCTCCGCTCACACAGTACGTACTCAATTACTTCAAATATATCTCTGATTTCTAATCAGTTGGTACCAGTTGTAGAAGACCAACTCTTTATATTGATAATAATTTTGGTTCGTATTTAATTTGAATTTTCTTCGAACTAGACGGTGATCTGGGAAGTTTTCCTGATTTCCAATTCATGACCATTCCGGATGGACTCCCAGACTCGGATGATGTCTCAACAAGAGAGACAAACATCTCTCAGTCAATCAACCATGAAGAACTGCCTCCCGCACTTGCGACGGGTCCTTTCTAGTCTCGAAAGCTCGTGTTCGGAAATCCCGAAAGTGACATACATCATATCTGATGCATCGATGAGCTTTGCTTTAGACGCGGCAAATGAGATTGGTATTCCATGTGCTCTCTTTAGGTTTTGCAGTGCTTGTGCCTTCATGGCATATCTTCACTATGGCAAGCTTCTAGATAAAGGCTTATTTCCACTCAAAGGTACATGCCAATGTTTCACTCTGTTTGTTTAATTGTTTTTTTTTTCCTGAGATAGCTAGAAGTTTTTATTGGGTTAAATTATCTTGGTTAATTTCTTCAACATTTCTTAGCAATAACTCAATTATTGCTGAGCCAGAGCCAGATGCATAATAAATTAATAATAATTTGAGTAGAACTATGGTGTTTTAAGCTTACTAAGTCCCTTGTTAGCTTAATTCTAAAATTTATCGAATTGATTTCAAACTATGAATCTAAGCCGTTAAAACCGATCTATCAGATTCGGATCTAATTCACAAGTCATGCGTTTACGTGTTAAATTTATGACTTAATTTAGTATAATGTCAAGCGCTCTAAAAAAAAGTTTATAAGTTAATTTCTATGCATTTTTTATCATTTTTTTATCATTTTTTAACTGTCTGACTTTTTACTAAATTAGTTCGAAAATTTATAAACTTAACATGTAAATGCATTACTCGTGAAGTGGATCAGTTTCAATAGTGATATCATTATGATAAGTTTTGAAATTAAGCTTACTAAAAAATTTAATGAGCTTAAGAGCACTCTACTTCTACTTTAATAATTTTATGTATTAATTCTAGAAAGTGCGTTATTTAGTAATAATCATTTTCTTTTTTACTCTTTAAATTTTGAATTTCGTTAGAACCTTGATATATATCATGCTTGTTTGGTGCCTATCACCCATCAAGTTCATTAGGGAAAAAATACGACATTGATTAGAAAATAAGGATGGTTTATGAACATAATTCAAAAAATAATTTTACAAACACTTTGTATACATACACTGATATTTACTTAAATGGAGAAATATGTAACACACATTAAAAACAATCACAACAAGCAATTAAATACAACAGTATAAAATAGAAACACAAAATTTTACGTAAAAAATCACAAAATGATAAATTTACTATGTTTGAAGTATTTACAATACAAGAGAATTATCAAACTAATAAGATTCTCTCTCACTCTCTCTTAAACTTTTACAAGCTCATTTTAAAATTGTCTAATAGATTTTAGTATAAAAGAACAAGAAAGAAAAAACTCAGATTTCAGAAAGAGACTTAATTCACTTGAAGAAAAACATCAGGATGGAGGATCTGGATCTTAATGTTAACAACAATAAATTATGAGATAAAAACAAAGGATCTGGATCTTAATGTTAACAACACCAGTATTTTTGTCTTGTTTATCGTATGTATTGGTCAGAAAGTTACACTAATAATTCGCGTACAGCCAAACCTACTGTTACCGCAGATTCCCATTGAGTGCTGAATTTTTAAAATAACAAATACACGGTCTGCAGATTTTGTAAAATTTACTTTTACATATACAAGAATTGAGAATACACGCGAGAATAACAAATAACTATTGCCAAAGATTTACCAACAGTATCCGTGAGAATACCGACATAATTAAGTATTTTTATTCTCATAAATACCCACAAATTCTTGTAGTAAACTTCCACTGTGACACGGCAGCACAAGTTAAATAAATGGAATTTATTAGCTTCCATGTATCCTAAAGAATAAAAACAATTGCACCTTTAACCTTTAAATTAGCGTTTATCTATGACTTATTTTATTTTTACTAGTATCGTGTCCGTGCGTTGCAACGGGAACATATTATAAAAGAACAAAAAATTCTCATAGAAAATAACATATTTTCATAAAAAAATAGACCAATGAAAAGATTAATTATTCAATAATATTTATGAATGATATTAAAATATATTAGAATGGGGACATATTATAAGAGAGTAAACATGTACAAAATTTATTATTTTATGAAAATAAGTTGGAGGACTTTTAATTCACAAGTACGTAGATTTTGTGTGGTATTTTAAAATGAATTTCTATTTTTTTTCATCATGCCCTTTCTGTTATATATCTCATTATCTGAATGTTGATTATTTCTGTACATATAACATAATATTTATTACCAGGTATAAAATTTTCATTCATTTAAATTTTAAGGTATTTTATTATGAAGTTTGAAGGAGTTTTGACTGTCCTTCAAGTAATGATTAATTACGAGGTCTTAAGTTTTAATTTTTACAAAAACTTATTGTGCACATAATAATAATATAAAAACCAAATAAATTAAGAAATTATTTTCTTAATGATAATGTGATATCTTTTCTTACATCACAAGAAAGAATTAAATCTGTACATAATTTTATTTGATTTTGATTGTTTGTTCAGGAAGCAACAAAATTCTTGCTAAAATTAGCATTCCAACTCGGCAATTAAGATCACCTAATAATCATAAATTGAATTTTGATTGAATTGTTTCCATAGATGCTCAAATTAATATTTAACCTCCTAGATTTACGACTTAATATATATTAGTAGTTATTTTTTGAATCAACTACTAAGAATTATTTGCATCTACCAATCAGATCTCATTAATTACGATTCACATCAGGTTTGGATTTAATAAAGATACCAAATGTAGATAATTGGTTAGAATATCATGTACTGTGATTCAAACTTGATACGAATGAATGATTGTAATTTATATATTGTTGTTGACAGTTTAGTTATAATCGTCTAATTTGCATATTTAGGGAAGTTTTTGGTAAAAAAATGGAGTAATTATTGCATCTATATGTGGCAATTACGTGTGACGAGTACATATCTAAATAAATTTAGATTTGTACACATAGAAAAATAAAAATAAAAATGCATAGAATAAAAAACATGCCATCTGTTTGATTGAAGGGCTGAAATTCAATCTGAAATTCTATCATTTAATCACAGCCGTTGGCAAATCAGAACATCTATGTGCTTAATATAAAAATAGAGATATTTTGCTATTGTTACTACCGTTGTTATTGTTTCAATTGTTATTATAATTTTTTTATTAACTATATTATTGCTGTTATTATTTAAAGATAGTTGCATACTTGCATGAATCTTTATTTTGTGCTTACAACTAAATATTGAAGTGACTTCAGCATGGAATCCAAATTCAATTATTTTATTACTAATGCTAACTATAATTAAAGGTCATGCAAATATTTGAATCAATATTTTCTTTTAACAGATGCTGCTCAACTGCACAATGGGTTCCTCGACACTGCAGTTGATTGGGTCCCGGGTCTGAACCACATGAGACTTAAAGATTTTCCAAGCTTCATTCGAACCACCGATAGAAACGACATTATGTTCAATTTTATTACGCATGAAATGGATCGTGCACCCATGGCTTCTGCAATCATTCTAAACACATTCGATGAGCTCGAACAAGAAGTTTTAACCGCAATGGCCGCAATTTTACCACCGATTTACACGATCGGACCTCTCCCCATGCTCTCGGAACAAGTACCAGTAAGCCCGATCAAATCTCTGAGCTTGAACCTGTGGAAGGAGCAATCAGATTGCTTGAATTGGCTTGAAGGGAAGAGGAACCAGTCTGTAGTATACGTAAATTTCGGTAGCCTCGCCACCGTGACAAATGAACAATTGACAGAATTTGCATGGGGCCTAGCAAATAGTGGATATGCTTTTATGTGGATAATTAGACCTGATCTGGTTAAAGGTGATAATGCAAAGTTGCCACTAGAGTTTTTGGAAGCGACAAAAGATCGGAGTCTAATTTTGAGTTGGTGCCAGCAAGAGACTGTTTTGAGACATCCAGCAGTTGGGGTTTTTCTAACACACAGTGGGTGGAATTCGACATTGGAGAGCATATGCGGTGGTGTACCGATGCTGTGTTGGCCGTTCTTTGCTGATCAACAGACAAATTGCCGCTATGTTTGTGCAGAATGGGGGATAGGCATGGAGGTTGATAATGATGTGAAGAGAGAGGAGGTTCAGAGTTTGATTCGAGAGATGATGGATGGAGAGAAAGGCAAGGAGATGAAGAGGAGAGTGGTGACGTGGAAAGAGAAGGCGGTTCGTGCGACGCAGCCCGATGGTTCTTCATATGTTAATCTCAAAAGATTAATTAATGAAGTATTGGTTCATAAGAGAAGTGCTTAACTTGATGAGGCATTTTATTATTTTAGTCATTTGCATCAATATTGTTGTGAGTGTTTAATATATTTAGTAATTTTTATTGATATTTGTTACTCAATCATGTAATAAATTATTACGTGAATCCTCAATTTCTTTTGTGTGAAATTAGATTGCCCTAAAGAAGTTGAGAAAATATATTTTTTGAATTAATTGGAAAATTAATTAACTAGAAACTGTGTCATGGAAGAGGTATAAAATAATCAAAAGTACATCCATGTTTATCATTTCTCAAGATTTATAAATTAAATTCGCCTTTTCTTCTGTTATTTATGTTTTCATTATTTGGCTCACAGGTTTTCATATGCATATTTATGTTTTCATTATTTGGATCAAATGTCTCGTTTTCCATCAGCAGTGATGATTGAAAGAAGTTGTATGAATTGTTGGTGATATCATATGCATATTTTATAATTTAAATTCAAATAAAATTTGAGTATAAAATCAAACTTAAAACAATTGTCTCATTTTATAATTGAATTACTGAACAATACTTTATGATTGTTGACCTCTTTTCTTCAAATTCATTTCTAATGACTATTATATTCAATAAGTCTAAATAAACTTCAATACAATAAAGCATAATTAAAGTATATTATCCCTTCTAGCATTATAAAAAATAGAATTGCGTCGCATGGGAGATATATATTTACAGTTATATATACTCATCATCATTATCCAGCAGTTAGCTTCCTTCGGATGGGATGCATTCAACGGGTGACAACCGTAGATTTTAAGGATGGAGTTGTTTCGATTTTCACAGCACCAACTTTGATGAGGTACGCAACCATTCAGATTCAAGCTAGAAATTTCATCTTTTATCCGTAACCTGTAAATTTAAATATATCTGGAGCTGGTCATTAATCAGAACACTTTAAAAAATTAAAAAGAAAGAAAAGAAAGAAAGAAAAACATCCATTGGAAATTTATTCGAATAAATAATAAATTTTGATCCCAGTGCAAACAATATGAGGCTAACATAAGGCCCATTTTTGTCGGCGCCTGTTGGCGCCATTTCCTTTTTGTCCTCTCTCTTTGTGCCGCTGATATGTGGGCCCTGCTTATCGGCGCCCTCACTTGGTGGTTCCAGATTACACCCAGAGTTTCAAATGGGTATTTGCTAGGGATACCCAGCCACGTGTAACCAATCACAGCCCCAGAACTTATAAATTCATATAAAATAAACCGTCTTGTGTTACTGGGTATTCTTTATATCAAAATTCATAGTTTTTTATGATAATTTAATCATGAACTTTATTTCATGAAAAACACTCTTTATTTTAGTGATATTTGAAAAACTTGGATATTTAGGGTTTTGTGTTCGCTCTAATTTTGAAGAATTAATATGATAATATGGTAAACTCTTCGTGATATTTTCAAATTAAATAAGGATACAACACTTAGTTCATACTAAAACTATCAAGCGAGAAGTAAAATAAGAGTCAAATGACGTAAAGTTTGAGTTAATACGGAATAAGTTACTCTATCTCTCTATATAGATTAGTTTATTTTTCACATTTTTTTTAATCTTCGCAGAAGTTGCAAAATGATGAGAGGGGTTCAAACTCTAAACCTTTAGATATTCAACCGTTTTAGAACTTGTTTCTAGCCAACTGTTCTCAATAAAGCGCACTACAATAGTCATTATTCATTTTCAATTTCTCATCTTTCAGACAAATTAATTTAAACTGTCAAATAAAAATAAAAAGTAAAATATGAAGAATAAGTCTTAGATCATTCTTAACATAATATTTGAGAATACATGTTGTTTTAAAAAAAAACGAATAACGAAACTCTGACATACAATAAATGCAGATGCGCTTTTGTTTTGTTTTTTTAGATTTAATATAAATAATCTTGAATTGATGAGCGATAAACTTCGCCACTCCAACAAACAATAATACAATGTATCCCACGGTCGAGCTTTGGTTTTAAAATTGGCTGAAAATTTTTGCCACACAAGCGAAGATTAAGTACGGCCAAATCGGTGGTTTCTGACATCGATAAAGAATAGTTTTGGAAATCGCTAACAAACAGTGATAATATTGAAAATCGCTGATGAATTTGCTGGCTTTTTAGTGGCGACCCACTCCATGAAAATAAGTGCGAGAAAATAAAAGTATATATATATTTGTTATTTCTTGGCGCGTTTTTTTTGAGTAAAAATAAGGATCTAGTCCTTATTTATTTTATTGATATCATAAAATAGGTTTCAATATGAAATCTGTTATAGAAACTTGATGTTATTCAATCAAGTTGAATACAAAGAGAGTAAAACGAAAAAAAAGTAGAAAAATAAAAAAGAAAGAAAGCAAAAATATAGGGAAGAAAATGCAAAAAGTTCCAGGATTTGAAATGAACTAAATATAAAACTCTTCTATATCAGTGAAGAAAATTCCACTGGTCTTGAACTTGTGTAATAAGTTCTTGCATTTCCTTGAACTGCTCTCTGAAAATTCGAGTACAATGCTCCCTCCAACAGATACACATAGCCAGCAGTAGTATTTCTTTAGATTTGAGGTCTCCTTATTTTTGCACGATCTATTGATGTGCTCCATCTTCTTGCAGTTCCCTTTGCCAGTTTCTACTTGGTAATTGAAATGTACCAGTAAGAATTGATTTTAAATATTTAAACATAATGGATTGGCAAGTCAGTTTTCAATTAGTAATACAAAGTTTGGTTTATGTTTTTTAAAAGAAAACATAATCCTTATTTGGTGGTGATGCCGCTTTCATCGACCTTGATATTTATGATGGCACTAAGGAAAAGTTTTGAATGTTTATTTCCTTAGTGCCATCAAAAATCTATACTCCAAATTTAAACAAAAAGGTTATTAGTTTTACAAAGACATGCCGAAGCACACTCGACTAAGTTGTAAACTTCATATAGACCCATCAATTACCTTCACAAGAGACTACAATCAAATACTGGTAGGAGATTGTCCCCCGTATGACTACAATTGGGTTTCAATTCTAGCCTACCCCAACTTGTTTGGGACTAAAGGCTTGGTTGTTGTTGTTGTTGTTTCCTTTTGCAATACTTAGAAGATATGAGAAGTGAAGATCCTTTAAGGTAGTAAGTTACTGAAGGAAGTAGAAAATTCAAAACAATAGTGCAAAAATTGAAAATTCAAAACATTTGGTTAGAGTTACAGTAGTTTACAGTGTCATCTTGTTAGTTTACAGTGTCATCTTATTAGTTTACAAAATCCATCATGTCTTCTTATAGTATCCATCATTATGCTTTGCAGTATCCATCTTTCTGTTTTACAATATCCATCCTTCTATCTTAGAGTGTCCATTCTCGATGTTGTTTTTTGGACCCGTTATCAGCCTGGCTTCTTGAATCGCCAAATTGTTACTCTCCTTTCTGCCCTTGGTGTGCCTGCTCAAGTCTTTGACCGCATGCAGACTCAATGGTAAGAAAACTTGAACAGATTCTCTTGTTGATCCGGATGCTGCATTTGATGTGCTCACCTCTTCATGTGCCGAGCACGGAAAGACTGCTGCATTAATGTTAAGTATTGGCACATGAAGAGGTGAGCACATCACAAGGCAGCATCCGGATCTTTGTGCCAGATGGTAGGTGGCTCATGGGTTGCCTAGATGAACTAGGCGTGCTAGAGCAGTGCCAGCGCTTTATTCAGGTATCTCAAGTAGACTGCCAATGAGAATGGACATTGAGAGAATAAATGTCTGATTGATTCAACATTAGCTCCGCATAGCACACACATACTTCACAAATTCCATCCTCCTTTTGCAAGTTTTCAGCCATCAGTATTTTCTCATGATATGTTAACCAATCAAATACTTTTATTGTTGGAGGCACTTTCATCTTCCAACCTTGTGGATTAGCACTGTAGTTCTGGATTCCTCTTTCATTTTTTCGTGCGTTTTACGATTGGTCTAGATTCTTTGACACTTTCGGAAAGTATGTCAGAAATATTTGATAATTTGGTTTAAGAATTCGGTATACCTTTCTAAAAAGAATAATAAAAGAACAATGGTTTTCTACTTTTGTGGAAAAATAGTAAATTTTTTTAAAAAAATATAAAATTTCATCTCCAATTATATTTCCACGTAGAGACTATGTTGAGTAGTTCCGATAGACTGTTTGAACTTTAAAATAAAAAAATTGATTCATAATACAGACTAATATGCACATTGCAAAGTATCAAAGTCAATGGTTGACTCAATAAATGCTAGGAGTAAGCAATTACTAACTCCTGAATTTTGAGAAAAAAAAAATTATAGCCCATATGTTATCGGACTATTGTTAATCCTGAAAAATATTTGCTTACCCATATTAAAGTCCAATATTGTCCTAGACCAATTGATTTTAATTTTTTTTTTTTTGCAGCCCGCCAGTCTTAAGTCACTAATAGTGATGGTCCTCCTCCTAGATGATTGCTGAAGCAAATTCAAATTTGTGATTTGTGAACAAAGAAGAAAAATGAATCGAAAAGAAGGGTGACACTGGTCACTAGTCAGGTCATGACGCAATGGCTATTTTAACTTTGTTTTGTTTTGATTGTCACCGAGAGCTTGCAAAAATATATTGATGTAAATAATTATTGACGTTAATTTTTTAACTTTTTGATTCATATAAAAACAAAACAGACAAGTGATAATGCATTTACACAAAATAGCATAGATCACATCTAACAATTTTATTTTGACTAATAATTTATAAATTTTGTTATTAGATAATTAAAAATAAAGACATGATATGGAGGCACAAAAAATTAGAGTCATTTGAACAATCTTCTACAGTTCTATTCGTATATAGAGATTTAATTTAAATTTTATGTTCTTTAAATTAAATAATTTTGAGCAATCGTTTTCTACTATCATGCCTGTTATTATCATAGAATTTTTTTTTCTTTATAACTATATATCTTTTTTTTTTTTTTTCTTTTTGAGAGTAAGGTGGCAACTTGCCATCTTACGATTTTCATTAATAAGAAAAATATTTACATGGTCAACAAAAAGAAAAGCTCAAAAAGATGAAAAATGAAATATTTACACAGTATCCTCACACGCAACTAAACCACAAAAGAAAGATATTTTTCGTGTAGTTACTAGCAGCAACTTCGCCACAGCTGTATATCCCTTATGATTTCTCCTGACAGCATGTGAATTGGTTTTGTCTTTTGCGAAAAGATTCTGTTGTTCCTTTCACGCCAGATTGACCATAATGTTGCCGCCCAAATAATGTCCCATGTTTGTAATTGCTCCTTGTCGAGAGATGAGGTTCGCGACACCAAAAAAGAAACGTGAGACTCATAACTATGTACAGTTCTCGGTGCTCGTGTTGCCCTAATTATGTTCAGCCATATGATTGCCGAGTATGCGCAGTCCCAGAATAGGTGAGTGCATGTTTCCATGCAATCTTCTCCACACAAGACACAACCCTGAGTTATTTGACATCCTCTTCTCATGAGGATCTCTCTTGTGAGTAGTTTGTTTTGCAACAATACCCAAATGAAAACTCTAACCTTGGGCGGTGTCTTTAGTTTCCAGAGTCTAGTGTAGAAAGGACATTTGACTCCCCTGTGGTGCATAAGTTTATATGCCGAGGCCGTAGTGAAAATACGACTTGCCTCCCATCTCCAAAGTGTTCGGCCAGATCCCGCTTCCGTTACCGTTGATGCCTGAAAGAAAAAGGTCAGTGATGCTAACTCTTTTATGAAGAATGAGTGGTTAGCGCTGTGATCCAGTTGCGAAACCTCCTCTATTCCATATAAGAGTCTCAGTGTTTGTGCCCATATCTTTTCTTGCAATTATACTTATTCACGTTTCTTGTCTTCTAAAATTGAAAGTTGGTTGCGATTCATTTTAGACCATATCTCTAGAATTTCCGTCTTTGGCATTTTTCGGAGTTTGTTGGTAAAAGAACCAAATTTCACGATACCCAGCAGAAGTCATATCACCTAAATTAACTCAAATTTTGAGTTTAGACCGGACCCGTCAGATCTGCTCTGGTACGATTATGAAAGATGCCCGTGCATTTTACGTCGGACCGGATTGATCCGGATTCTGATCAAACGGTCCGGATCTAAACTCAAGTTTTTGTTACTTCAGAGGATGAGGACCCTTGCACTCCAATTTTTTATTTTTATTTTTTATTGATACTCCAATTTTGGAAACAAACTATAAAAGAGAGCCATAAAAAGACAAAACAGTAAATTAACTTTAGTAAATTCGGCTGCCTTCTTCTTCTTAGCTGAATCGCTGTTATTTATTCCTTCCGCAATATCAACTTTTACCAGGGTTCCCATTGCACATCTTTCTTTTCCTTCTCAGGCTCTCAGCTCCATTCCAACAGCACTCGCACTGAAGCTATCACCAGTTCCAAGCAGTGATGCATAGCTAAGCTGATCCAATTGCACCTTTTTCCGAGGAAAAAGGAGAACGGAGCCGTTTCTCTCCAAACAAATCAAACAACTTCAACCCCCTAAGAAAAGTAAATTCCGATCTCCAACTCACCGGCAGTACAAATTGATTAATACCTCCACCATGGACTACTCTCCTCTCATTTCAAAAACTGCCATTTCATCCAGCCCTTGTTCATCATCCCCTACCAGCCCCAAAACTCCAAACACTGCAAAAGGCACCACAACCAATTGCTCTTTTGAGACCGCACTGGCGAAACACGATGAGGAGACTGGCGCTCTCATCCCAGCTGGTGGAAATGAGACTGTTGAAACAGCAGTGGATGTGGCACCTGATAGCGCGGTACCAATGGTGGTTGCAAAAGATGTGGAGAAGGTGAGGAATGCCAGGCAAGCATGGGAGGTGTTTGTCAACGAATCGAAGGTGCTGTGGGCAATAGCTGCACCGATAGCATTTAATATAATATGCTTGTATGGGATGAATTCGGCAACTCAGATAGCTGTCGGGCATGTCGGCAATCTCGAGCTCTCCGCTGTAGCCGTCGGGCTGTCGGTTGTGTCCAATTTCTCCTTTGGTTTCTTGGTTAGTATCTTTTAAGTTGTTAGTTGTTACCTTGGAATGCAGACGTAAAAAAGTTTGCAAAAAGCAGGTTAAAAAAAAAATCAAAAATCGTGGTCGGCAGGATTCGAACCTGCGCGGGCAAAGCCCACATGATTTCTAGTCATGCCCGATAACCACTCCGGCACGACCACTTTTTGTTATTGTTTACATCATTATGGTATTAGTCACTTAAATTTCATCGTGGATCTGATTGCATTGCAGTTTAGTTGCGATGTCTCACGGCCAACTAGCGATTTAAGTCCATGAACAAGTTACTGGTGTTACTTTAATACACTACAGCACAAAAGGGGATATTTGCATTTACTTGGGTTAATGTTCTCGAAAAATTAGTAGCGGTTTACTTTAACACACTACAGCACAAAAGGGAATATTTTTCTGCTTGAAGCAAGGAGGGCTCCATTTGTTGACAAAACTAGGTCCCAATTAATGTAGCGGTTTACTTTTATCATTTTGAAATCATTATTGATTCGCTTACCTCAATATTTGATTCTTCGTTGGGGAAGAAGTGAGAGCATCTTTGTATTTTGAAATATTCATTAATTCGCCTCATTATCATTATTACATTATAAAGAAGTATGACCTTTCACATTTGTTAAGAACTTGGTCAAAGATAGTGACTGCAATAGTTCAATAGCATTAAAAAGCTCCTTTTTTTTTTACAAGTATCGAAAAAAAAAAAAACTCATTTTTCAAGGGGAAGGAAACTAACAGGCCGAAAAGCCAGTATAGCGCAGGACGGAGAACGTTCTAAAAAATTAAATGATGAAACCCAAACAAAAAAAAATCTTATTAGGCCTCATTGATAACACGCTAATAATATTACGAGTGTGGTATTTTTTTTTTTGAGATTAAGATGGGTTGAAGTCTTTTAACTTTAGATATTTATAAAAAAAAAAATCGGATTTTAAACTTGTGATCTCATGCAATTTTTAATTTTTTGAGGAAAATCTCATTCGATTTTTTATACAGAGGATAATAACTCAGTCATTAGATTAAAAATTGGTTCTTCATAAGTGTGTGTAAGTGTGGTAGTTAGAAGAGTACCGTAAAAAAATGAATGAGTGATAATTTAAAGAATAATAGAATAAAGCTATGGTAAAACTTGGTGTCTTTGGCAGTGCTAGAATTTATATATTCAACAATAGTACTGGAATGGAGGATCCAAATAATCTCTAGAACCTTTCTTGCGAGGCCACAAGCTAGAGTAGTAATCTTAAACACCCTTGTTCTTACTAGGACGTTTGACAATTCTCTTCCAGTACTATTATAGATCAAGATTAACTATCCTTCAAAATATTATACTAAACACAAGGATGATCTGGAAGAACAGTCTTAGAGGAACACTATTCTGCTATTACAAAAAAAAAAAAATAAATATTGAAAAAAATGAAGAACAGATGAGGCAGAAAATACACTCTTCCTCATGTTTTTATTTTTCATTTTTTATTTCATTACAAAACACACTTCACACCAACACGGATAACACTCATCTTTTTTCGTATCACTCATTCTGACACTCTTTGAAATCTCCTGTACTGTGTTAATTTCAGTGTTAAATCTTTTTTTTGGGCCCTCTCCACTAACAGTTAGGCATGGGAAGTGCTCTAGAGACGTTATGCGGCCAGGCATTCGGCGCAGGACAGGTGTCAAAGCTCGGCGTGTACATGCAACGCTCCTGGATCATCCTCATCTGCTCTGCCATCCTTTTGTGCCCTCTGTACGTCTTCTCCGCATCAATTCTCCGACTCCTCGGCCAGGATGATGAGATTGCTGTCCGAGCTGGCCAGTTCACGATTTGGATTGTTCCACAGTCATTTGCACTTGCAATCAACTTCCCAACCCAGAAGTTCCTCCAGGCCCAGAGCAAGGTCATGGTGCTCGCATGGATTGGGTTTGTGGCCCTGATCATCCATATTGGGTTGTTGGGTCTGTTTATCTTTGGTTTCGGATGGGGCCTCGGTGGGGCCGCATTAGCGTACGACATCTCAAGTTGGGTAGTGTCGATATCTCAGGTGGTGTATGTGGTTGGATGGTGTAAGGATGGATGGACCGGGCTCTCGTGGGGAGCGTTCAAGGACTTGTGGGCATTTGTCAAGCTGTCTTTAGCCTCAGCTGTAATGCTTTGCCTTGAGATCTGGTACATGATGGTCTTGGTTGTGCTTACTGGACACCTTAAAAATGCTGAGATTGCCATTGATTCTATTTCTATCTGGTACGTACGTACCCTGCTTTTTCTTAATAAAATCTGTACCAATGCTGGTTTCTACGGTTCTACCTTGTCGGTACACTGTTGTCCCTGTTCTACATATTACTAAAGTAACTCCTGTTCTCCTCTATTGCAGCATGAACATCAATGGATGGGAAGCAATGTTATTTATTGGACTCAATGCTGCTATCAGGTATACTATACCGAAGCTCTACTGTGACAAACTGTGTAAAGATAACGGGGTACCCAGGCGTTAATTCTGAAACCTCATGTGGCATTTTATTTCCTTTGGTTGGAAGATAATTTCAATCTGTTTTAAATATTTTGCCTTTTACTTAATACTGTACCAAGCATTAAATAATTAGTCCTCCCTGTACACTCTCAATTAATCAATTGGACAACATGAATGCCAAAAAAGAGGGGAAAAGAAGAAAATTGAAAAATAGATTCTTCACAAACAAAAGTTCTAAAAATATGGATCCACCCAGCAAGATTTTTCTAAGGCAACTAATTAATGCTTAGTACAGTATCTTAAACTTCACATTTAAGCTGAGTGTTGTCCTGTATCTTAAACTTCCTACTTAATCTGTAAATTTCTTTCTTCAAAGAAGAAATAGAACTTCACATTTCTTCTCATTTCAGTGTGCGTGTGTCGAATGAACTGGGATCAGGCCGACCCAGAGCAACCATGTATGCAGTCATTGTGGTTGTGGTACAGTCGCTGGTATTCGGCATCCTTTCCATGATTGCTATTCTCGTCTTCAGAAATGATTTTGCTGTCATTTTCACAAGTGACCATATGCTACAAAAGGCTGTTGGGAACATTGCTTACCTCCTCTCCATCACCATGGTCCTTAACAGTATTCAGCCTGTCATTTCAGGTCAAACTCTCTTTCATGAATCAGGACCATTTTACATTAGTTTTTCTTTATACCCTTGGAAGTAGAGTGGGAAAAATGGCACGCCGGAGCCGGCTCCGTCACGGAACGGCACGGCTACGGCACGGAACGGCACGGCACGTGTACCATTCGCGTGCCGTGACTCGCGTGTCCCGTGCCGTGACTATTCACGTGCCGTGATTATTTTTTGAAACTTTGACACGACACGGCACGTCACGTAAAATATTTAGTCACGGCACGGCACGGCACGTGGTCACGCAAGTCACGTGTAATTAAGACCATTAGATATTGGTCAAATGGTAAATCTTAAATAAACTAATCTAAATTATAATTAAATGGTCACGTGAGTCACGCGAGTCACGTATGGTCACGGCACGTTTAGGCACGGCGTGACTCACGTGGCGTGACCATTCGCGTGCCGTGACCACCCATTGACATTTTGGTCACGGCACGGCACGGCACGTGAAAAATTAACTTGGTCACGGCACGGCACGGCACGAGACCAAAGTCACGGCGTGTTAGTCACGGCACGGCACGGCACGGCACGTTTTTCCCACTCTACTTGGAAGCAAAGCAAGTTTTGTATGAACAATTAAAAATGGTACAGGTATTGCCATAGTAGAGACTCATAATTAATCAGATTTGGCACAAATAACACAATAAATTGCTTAAATTTTTTTAACAGGAGTAGCAGTAGGAGGGGGTTGGCAAGGATTGGTGGCATATATTAACCTGGGATGCTACTACATTTTTGGGCTTCCTTTTGGTTTCCTTTTAGGCTATGTTCTCAATTTGGGTGTACAGGTACAAAGCCCATTTCTCTTACTAAGCCCTATTTCATAAATTTATCTCCAGATTTAATTTACTTGTCCAGTGTGCGGGCTATATATTGCTCTAAATACTTCATAAAAAAATAATTGCTTTTAATTTACTGTTTTTTTTTTCAAGGATTATTCTAGAATAATTTAGATTGATACCAAAATTATGACTGGCTTTGTATTATGTGGTGGCAGGGTATATGGATGGGAATGCTTTGTGGAACAACAGCACAAACAATTGTACTTCTCATTGTTGTATGGAGAACTAACTGGAAGGATGAGGTACTTAATTTGTCTATGCTTAAACTCATAATGCTTATTTTCTAACTAAATTTAAATAAATTTGAACTGATCTTTCATGCAAATTAAAAGTGATATGTCAGGATAGCTCAAACTTTATCATACCAGATACTGGTACGAACCAATGAACAGTTTCGGTAGGTGCATTTACAATACCTGGAATGTACTATCTAACTAGATTTCCCTGTACAGAAATTGAATATTTGAACTTTAAATTTCCCCATTTCGGGTTCAAGCCAATTTGATGCTGTTCTGGCATTACAGATATACCTAGTACCTGGCACTGTAATCTTATTCTTTTCAAATTATTGTTCTTTAAAAATATTAGGCAGTAAAAGCTCTGGAAAGAGTGAGACTGTGGGGAGGTCAAGAGGAGCTAAAGCTGCCGACTGAAGTTTATTAACCTTTTAGAGATAGATTTTTTTTTTCAAATAAATATTTCATTAAAAAAAATTCTGCGAATTCGTCAACACAAAAGTTGAATAGATCGTTCGCTTAAGTAGCTTCTAGCCTAATGGTTCTAGTTGAAGTTTAGGAAGTTTAGGGCTTTAGCATTGCTTATGCATGAGGTTATGGTGATGATCACATGCTAATGGAGTAGTTTGAGTGAATTTAAGTAAAAGAAGAAATAGAATAAGGTAACTTGTGCAAGTATTTCAAAAAGGATGCAGATTATACAAGCATGATCTTATCTAAGCCTCTCTTCTATTTTCATATTAATTAGTGTTGAATAATTCTTGATGCCTTCAATACATCGTTTGTAGCATTTTTTTATTTTTGTAGTAGTAGTACATGATTCAAGTAACTACAACATAAGGCTTCAAACTATTATCACATGCAGTAATACATTTTATTTTCAAGAGCACATTTTATTGCTTTTACGCATCTATATTTTGTACTTGAGATGTAGCAGGCAAGCATTTCCTGTGCTCAATTATCTGCTTAAAAGTAATGTGTACTAAACCCATGCCAAGTAAAATACATATTGATTATAGATTTTGAAAATATATCGGTTAAAATCCACTTGATTGGATAATATAATTAAATTTGTATTTTTCATAATTCTGGAAGTACACTAAATTATGTTAGAACAAACATAATATAAAAATGAATTACACATAATGAATCGTTGAAACTGTTTATCTTTTAGTTTGCTTAAAAATATTTTTGTATTTACTATTACATCAATAATGTGTCAAATTAATGATGTTTTCATTACTAATTAATATATATATTTCTATTGTTGTTCAAATTCATTAAATTTGACCTTCTTACAAATACGAAATTTAACGGATTTTAAATTATGATAATTTGTTATAAATTGAAAATATCGTAACCGATTATTTCGAAGATTAAACCGAAATTTTTATTTATAACATTTAAAAAAAATAAACCAAATAACCATCGTTTGGTGGGATTTCGGTTTCTAGCACGGCCGCACCAGCATTCTGCGGACCCATTTCAGCAGGGCCGCAGAATGCCGGTGCGGACCCCTGGAAAGTTATATAAGGGGTCCGCTGTTTTTATTTTTTGTATCAATTCAAGGAAGTTTCAATCCCTCCGACCTCGGGTAAGTTTTTTTCTTCTTTTCTAGTTTTAATTTTTAGTGTAGAGTAGTTAGATTTAGGTTTAGGGTTTAGATTTAGGGTTTAGAATTAGAATTGTACCAAAATTTAAATAGAATTGTACCAAAAATTAATTGTTTGAGCAAATAGAATTGTACCAAAATATATGTTTAGGTTTAGGTTTAAAATTGTACCAAAATTAATGGATTTTGTCCAAAAATTAAACATGTTTATTATACCAAAATTTATTGTTTGAGTTAAATTAGACTTGTACCAAAATTTAAGTAGGTTTATTATACCAAAATTTATTGTTTGAGTTAAATTAGACTTGTACCAAAATTGAACTTGGTTTATTTCACCAAAATTAATTATTTGAGCACCAACATTAAACTGGACTTATACCAAAACTCTCATATTTGACCAAAAATTATCAAATACAGCATGGCATCCAGTAGAGATATATCGTCTTCCAGTATGAGTGTACCTTCTTCCAGTAGAGGTACACAGCATGGCCCTACAGCCACGCCGTACGAGATGTCCCAGTACATCGAGAGTGCGTTGGCAGATGTTCCGGGTATCCAGAGTCGCACCGACAGGGTCAGCGACTTCTTGTGGTACGCATTCGGAGCATCGGATTTTAGAGGCTGCCATTGGGGTAAGTTATAAATTTGTCATATTTATAAAAATATTAATAACCTTAATTTTTTTTTGTATATGCATTTGATCTGATTTTTTAATTAAATGCAGGGTTTGGATGCAGTTATGGTTCGTCACAACTGCATGTGGCTACGATACCAGTCGGCATACGGAGGGACATTATGCGCGATGGGATTATACCAACTATCCCAGATGGCTGAGGAGAACACTGACGAGGGTTTATCTTCCGGCCTCGTTGAGCGATGGCGTCCCGAGACGCACACCTTTCATCTCCCCCATGCTGAGATGACAGTCACCCTACAGGACATTTGTTGTCTGTGGGGTATAACTATTATCGGGGAGCCGGTGACGGGCGTCGAGTATGGAGACTTCCGTGCATTGTGCTTGGAGCTGTTGGATATCTCGCACGAGGAGCTCCAGAAAGAGAAGAAGAAAGGTGAGAAGACCGTGGTCTCGCCCAGCAATATCAGCTTGTCAAAGTTGGGGGCGAAATTCAAGGATTATCCGGATCGACCAGATCAGGTAGTTAATTGTACAATATTTAATTTAAATAATATTAGATTTATTTTCTTGTAAATAATGTTCTAATTTAAATCAATAACAGGTGGTTGTTGACCGATACATGCGAGCGTATATTTTGGAGATGATCACCTGTCGGTTGTTTCCGGATTCGCATGGAGATCAGGTGCGGTTGTGCTACCTCGAGCTTCTGCGCGACCTGTCCATTGCGGGCAGGTTCAACTGGGGAGGTGCCACGCTGGCATGCTTATATAGGTAAGAAACACATTCTTATAATTTTTTTTTTTTCAAATATTATACATTGTAAAGTAGTAACACTGACTTTGTACATTGTAAAGGGGTCTTAACAATGCCTGCTTGAAGAAGAACAAGACCTTTATTAGACCATGCATGTTACTACAGCATTGGTCCTACGCACATATGATTGTTGGTCGTCCAGTCCTAGCCAACAAGACAGATGTGCCGGAGTGGGGCAAGCCTGAGCCAGACAATTGCCCTGCATATGGCGTCAGGTACTGCTATCCGAAGATTTGGGTCAGGCAGGGGCATGGCTCGTCTCTCGGCATCACATTCTGGAGACAGGAGATCGAGCATCTCAGAGATGATCCAGAGTTTGTGACCTGGGAGCCCTACAGAAATTATGTAAGTTTACTTTTATTTTAAATTTGATTTAAATTTTTTTCATATTTTTTCAGTTCGAATTGATATATGATATTAAATCTATACTTACAGGTCGTGGTGGATGACGCACATCGGTCTTTTCTTGAGATATTGCCTGAGCGATGTCGTCAGCAGGAGCGTTTCTGGCGTGCAGAGGTGCCGCTCATATGTTTTCAGGTACCGTAATTTAATTACGTTAGTTATCTACACGAGCAACTTAATTTAATAAAAACAACCTAACGTATTTAAATATATAGATCATCGAGCACTACTACCCTGGACGGGTCATGAGACAGTTCGGGATGCGTCAGCTTGCTCCGCCCCCGACACCGATCAGCGAGGCAGTCTGGCGAGGGCTTCATTATGCTAGAGACACCACTGCGGGCAAGAACTGGGGGGTTGTGCATGCCGATTACGTGTTCGAGGCAGCAGCTGCAAACCCCCCATTGGCCGAGCCGGACCGTCCCATGGATGTCGCGCCAGTGTAAGAATTTTGTTTATTAATTCAAAACCTTCACTATAACTTTCTGATTGTAATATCTAACATTTGTTGTAATTCGTACAGACCTTACAGAGATTGGTACCAGGATCACGGCGCGTACACCATATTTCTAGAAGGGTGTCTCGCCGACAACCCCCATGAGCGGGTACCGAAGTCGAGGGATCGGAGAGGACGGATCCACGGTATTATCCCAGCCGGCGCACCGTTCGCAGCCACTGTATTTTTAATTTGAAGTTTCAAATTAAAAACTAACAATATTTACATTTGTATAACTTTTTCATAATTTTTTTAATTTTCAGGCATTATATCTTGTCAAGAGTTGCGTCATAGGGGCTACGATGGCCGTGACCAGGGGATGGAAGAGGCTCGGAAAGGTCATCCTCAAGCACAACGTACCCGCGGTGTGCCAGTGTGGGTACAGGGCGCGTCTCGACTCTCTACTGAGATATACTGGCTTGGGCGGTGTTGATGCAGTCGACGACATATCCGACGAGCCCGATGTCTATGTCCCGTACACTGGTGATGATGACGTGTTTGCAGCCGTCCATGACGCTGAGACGGTTGGTCAGGTGTTCGACCGAGGTGCCGAGTTGATGCGCCGAGCCGCACATGAGGCCATGGGATCCCAGCCTAGGATGGATGCCGAGGTATAATTGTAATTGAAATACATAACTGTGATTTTTTTTCAAATTCAAAACATTATCTAATTTGTAAGTTACTGCAGGGTGAGGACGAGGAGGAGGAGCCGCTGGGCTTCAATATCTCTACTGATTTTAGCACATAGGGAGATAGACTGTATTCTCAGGGTTACAGTCCGACTCAGACAGTACCTCATGCCTACCAGCCAGGGTATGTTCAGACAAAGCACATTCCGCAGTTCCCTGGACAGTCCTCACAGCAGGTATCGCACCCTTCCCTCCACGATAACCCCATTGCCAGACAGGCGTTTTTATTCACGCAGGCTGAGTCTGGACAGACCACGGTTTTTGGTCCTGGGCTCCAGCAGACATCCGAGATTGAGGAGGTTCATGATGAGCCGGTTCAATATTCGGATGTCCGGGCTGAGGACTCTACAGACTCAGCAGATACTAATGAGACACCACTCTGCAGGCGGGGACGAGGGTTTAGAAGAAGAAGGCGAGGACGGTGTTTAGTCCTGAGCCGTAGACTTTTATTTGTTGTACTGTTAGATGTTTTGTTAGATTCTTATTTGTAGTATTGTCAGATGTTTTGTCAGATACTTATTTATTTCGTTGATTAGTTTTTTGTTTTGTTGTTATTTATTTATTTTGTTGATTTCATTATCTCATCGTACACAAAAAAATTCCAAATGAACGACATATCTAAAATATTCCCAACGAACGACATATCTAAAATATTCCAAACGAACGACATATTTAAAATATGATACGACCAAAAATATATCAATTTAAACAACATTTGAAACTAAAATAAATAACAGATTTAACAAATTGCATATTTCAATTTTTTTTATTTAAAAATTATGGGTCCGCATCGGCATATTGCGGATCCTGGGTCTGCAGAATGCCGGTGCGGCCGTGCTAGAAGTCGAATTCCCACCAAACGATGGTTATTTGATTTTTTTTTTTAAATGGTATAAATAAAAATTTCGGGAGATTAAAGACATGGACAAAATTCAACAAACCTGATCCGTACACCCCCTAATTCATCTCTATGGACAGGTTCAATCAGGAACGTCCGATCAAAGAAAACCGGTGAAGATCTTTCAGAATCTCTCCAGATGTGTCGTTACAATGGGAAAATGACCATCTGATATTTCAGAGAATATGGATTCACATCTCAGGCTCTCTGCTAAACCCTTTCTTCTCTTCTCTCCTTGGCTGCTGCCTGCTGCGGTGCTACCCCCTTCCCTCCGTTTTCGACCCACAAAAATGCTTTCTAACGCTTCTCTGTAATGTCTACTTTCTCTTAATGGATTCTCCGTCATAACATTGGAGCCTTCATTTTTCGATTGCACCCCAGTTTCTCCCTATCCAGTAAAAGCTTGTTCCATGAGGTTTTACCCGATTCTCCTATTTCCTCCAAATAACTGCAGAGTTCGCACTGAACCATAAATCGAGGCCCCTTAATCTATGTTCAAGTCGCAAATCGGGCTGCTTGGTCGAGAAGAAAACGTGAGTAAAGGCAGTTTGTTTAGGTTCTTCTCTTTGGCTCCGGCCGTTACTTGTGTTGATAGCCAAGAGTTTCCTATTAATCCCACCACAAATTGTGTTGCAAATTTTGAACCTTGCACGAGAAGTCGCCGCCTTTTCTTTTCACCGCAGGTTGCTGTTGTATTGCGTACATTGTGATAGGGCATGTTCCCAAGGCCAACCCGGAATCAATATGAAAAGCCCGAGGTCCATCAAACAATATGGGCCAACTCGAGATTCGGACCTCCTTGAGAGGCCAACCCGGGATTAATATGAAAAGCCCAGAGACCATCAAGACAAGGGCCCAACAAAACCGTGTAAAGCCTCATTAATGTGGGCTCAGCCCGAACTCAGCATACACCGCCTTTGTGTGGAATAATTGTTGTTACGGTTTACATAACCACCCAACCTGTCATAAATCGCGTGGTATAGTGGTTATGGGAAAACCTATATAAGGCAAAAAGGCCCATTGAACGGGGGTCGAAATTCTGAACAAGAGAGATATCGCATTAGTTAGAGTCCGAATATCTCCAAACCTCCCTGAGTTCCAAACTCGATCCACATCTCGGCCTGTCATCCTGCGACAGGACGAGCTCAGCCCAGAGTCCAAACCTCAAACGGCCTACTCTCCCTTAGATAGGACGTATCACATTGGATTCGAGGTTTGTAAGAGGTATAAGCTTTGAGGAATCAGTAAATTGTTATGGCTTGCCTCGCTCTGTGAAATTATTTGCAGTTCTAACAGAATTATTTTCTGTTAGAAAAATGAACAGACAAATCCTGTGCCTCATTGGTAGCATGGTATGTTACTGTGGAAATGCCGGACCTAACCTGTTTGTCTTAATCTGTCAACTAGTTACCCAATTAAATGGTACCATGACCTTATTACATGCCTATGCTGCTGTAATTCGTTATTTTGTTGGATCGTGTATGCATGAAGATGCTTTGTTAACTTACCTCGAGGTGAAAAAAGTGGGGGTTGAGATAAACCTGTGCAATTTTTTGCTCAAAGCACTGGTTGACAAAGAGCAACTAAGATTTGCTAGAGGAATATTTCACGACATGATGATGTGTGTGCCAGCCCCAAATGTGTATACCTATTCTATCATGATCGATTTATATACCAGTGGAGATAGGTTGTACATGAAAGAAGCTTATGAGATACTTTGTGAAATGATGAGAAAAGGAATTCAACCAAATGCTGTGACATATAGCACCTACATACATGGCCTCTGCCGTTCGGGTCAAGTTGGACCTGCATGGCAATTTCTTAAAGAGCTTTGTGTTAGAGAATGCCTTGTAACACTTATTGTTTCAATAGAGTGATCCGGGGGTTCTGTCAGGCAGGCCAGATGACAGAGGCCTTATCAGTTTTGGATGAGATGAAGAGGCAAAAGGGATGCAAACCTGATTTGCATAACTATAGTATACTAATTGACGGGCTATCTAAAATGGGGGAAGTTTCAAAGGCGGTCGGTTTGATTTTGGATATGGAAAAGAATGGTATAATGCCCGGTATGGTTACTTATAGCTCTCTCTTGCACGGTCTTTGCAAGACGGGAGAAGTTAAAGCTGCACTAAAGTTGTTTAGGGACTTAGATTTAAGAGGATTTTAGCATGATAAAATTATTTATGGCATTTTAATCAATGGTTGTTGTCAAATTGGGGAATTACAGTCTGCTCTTGATCTATTTCAGGAAATGGTTGCCCGTAATTTAAAACCAGATGTGTACCACTATACGAGTATAATACATGGTTTGTGTAAAATGGGATTCCTTGAAGAGGCCTTGGATCAATTTGATCAAATGCTAGGTCAAGGGATCCTGCCAAATATTGTCACATGCACAGTTATAATAGACGGGTTTTGCAAAAGAGGGCTATTTAAGGAAGTATTCTCATTCCTTGGTAGAATACGTGATTTTGGTATTCACCCAAATCATGTTACATATAACATCATAATTAGTAGTCTCTGTGGTGTGAGAGAACTGGACAGTGTGTGGGGCCTTTTCGGGGATTTAATAAAGAGAGGTCATACACCAGATGTAGTGCTCTATAGTAAAATAATAGATAGGTCCATCAAAGATTTAGATATGGATGAGGCTTTTCCGTTGTATGACAGAATGTTGGAGGAGGGGATACCACCAAATGAATTTACATATTTGTCTTTGATCAATGGAGAGTGCAGAGAAGGTACAATGTCAAATGCCATGAAATTGTTCCGTAAAATGCTCTGTGAGGGAATAGTTCCCGACAGAAAGGTGTATACCTCTCTTATTGCATGCCATTGCCGTGCAAAGAACATGAAGAGAGCTCTCCAGTTAGTTCGTGAAATGGAGGGGATGGGGTTCGAGCCAGATGCTTTTGTATATACAAGCCTGATCAATAGTTATAGTAAGATGCTTAGGATGGATGTGGCATGTATTTTAATGGATGAGATGCAAACATTGGGGTTTCAACCAAGCGTGGTGACTTACACAGCTGTTATTATTGGGTATTGTAAATTAGGGATGAATAAAAAGGTATCTGAGATGTATAGGTAATAGGGCTATGTTAAAGGCTGGTATTTTGCCAGATTATAAGGCAAGTGTGTTGTTTGGTATCCATGGCAAAGAGAAGACGAGATAACTCAGGATTATTGGAGATCACCTGGCTGGTCATGGTGTTTGCTTACCTGATCGGTTCATGTAAATCTGGTATGTTAAACTTGTTCTATGATACTTTTATTTAATAATTATTGTTTTCTGGAAAACTGCTTCTTTTAAATAAATATCGGAACCTATTTGGAGGTGATGGTGTTTTTGCGCTTCTATAGATATTGGAAGTTCTTTGGAGGGTCATATGTAGCATAGACCTGATTTGTTAATTTGAATAAATTTTGTTCTTAAGAGATTTTGCTGCACAGCTATACTAATAAATGAAAGGCCTTGAAGCCGACAGTGGGAGCTGTAGGATTTCAAATTTGTAATACTAGGCTGTTGTTAGGTAAAGTTCTAAAACTGAGAATTTGTTTAGTAACTTTTTGTAAAATTTAGCAATGCACCTTGTATCCAGGTCTTGGCTGATATCTGGCTTGTTAGACTGGTTTTATTTCTCTTCTTTGCAGGGTCAACTTACTATTTTTTGTTGGCAGCCAAAAAAATACCGAACAAATAATATTTTTGTATTTTTCAGCATCTAACTGTTGTTTTTGTTCCTCGAATTTTGCAGAGCTCAACATACAATTGCTCTTAGAGTCTTGGTGTGTCTGCATTGCGATTAAATTCAATTTTGTGTGATGCATTATGCAAATATTCTGCTGTAAATTTCCCACAGATAGCCCATTAAATGAAATTAATGTGTTGCATTTGGAATTACATTTTTGAATCTTTCTAGTTTCTAGACATTCAAAATTCATAGTATTTATTAGGAATCTAGTTTACAAAGTTTTGGTTATTTTACATGTGATTTCATTGTGATGCTTAGGTGAAGATTAACTATAGATGGTCTAAGTGCAAAGCAAAAAATTTTGACGGCTCTCCGGTTGTAATGTCTAGTTATGTATGTTAAAAGAACTGCGACTGAAATTGAAGGATAAAAAAGAACAGAAGTATCTTTTGAGCAAACCAATTTATTAAAATTCATTGTAAAGTTATGATTTGTGAGATCAGATTATTTAAACCTGGTATATGATGGGACCTGCTCAACAGTTAATTACAGGGTTAATCAAGTGGTTACAGTCATGCATTGCTTTTCTACCCAAGACCTATAATTTATCAACCGTGGGAACTTATCTCAAATCTCGCAAGAGATGTAAAATTAAAATAAAGTAATATTTTATATGATTAAATTGTCTTCTTATATTATGTTAGCAAGTGAAATAACAAGTATACAACTATAACTTTTTATTTGGATGTCTTAAAAAATCTTAACACACATCTTTAAAGTTCTTAAACTATCACTACTTATCTTTTTTTTTTTTTGAGATGAACTATCACTACTTATCAAACACTCTTAAATGCGAAGAACTTGAATATTGAAAAATCATTGTATTTTTATATTTTTGCAAATATTTTCGAGCAAGACGCAGATGAGCAATCCTCGTCTTTTTGTGAGTTTCTTCATACACCAAATGATGCACATAAGCACATTGGTTTTATTTGTCATGGTGGAGTACTGGAGTTGGTCTAATTCGACCAGTATATATTTTTTTAGGATGTGATATGAATCAAAACGGACAAATTATCTCCGGTCATTGAATTTTAGACATGCAAAATTTACACACAGGCCAGTGTGTTCTCCATCTCCTATCAACAAAACGTTTCATTGACCGATGATAGGTAAGGAAAAATAATGGAATGATCAGAACAAGCATTCGAGTCGTTACTTTAAATATTTTTTCCTTCCAATACTTCATAGCAAATGGATATGTGCATATTAATATTTTTTGTGATTATTTTCGTACACCAGAAGGAGCGGCTTAGTTTCTTTTCTTTTTGCATCAATAGAAAATAGGTAAGGAAAAAGTAGTGGGAAGGAACAGCTTGCGAAAAGCTACGAAAATGAGAATTGAGTGTCAGTTTGCGACAGGCGTTGCTCATATTTTTGTAATTAATTTAATATACCAGAAGATGCACCTTAACTCTTTTTTCCCCTTTTTACGGTAGAGATGGTGCACATTGCATCAACAAAAAATTACATTGACTGATAACACATGAAAGGAAAAATATGGAGAAAAAAAAAACATAGAGGTCATTACTTCCAATATTTTTGCTAAGAGTGGCTATGATACTATGAATATTACAGATCAACCTGTGCTATGAATCTATATCTCTATTTTTAAAATACAAACATATCTGAACCATTAAATATAATCACCAAATAAAAATGTACTAGAAAACTAAATTTTATATTTTATTTTACTATTTTGTTAGATACATAACCACTTGATTTAAAAATTATGGACCATTTGAAAGCAGTAATTTGCCTTAGTATTTTTGTTCTTCCACGACAAAGATGGTGAAAATTGCATCAATATATATTTTCGTTTTGACTGATAACTAGAATAATGACTCGCTTTGCTTGAGCGATGGTTATTGTGACAAGTTTCATGAGTTGTTGATAGTGGTTTGAAAAAGGGCCGGGTCGGGTCGGTCCGGTCCAAACCCGCCCGGTCCCCGGGTTGACTCGGGCACGGGTTAGCCCGGGTCAACGGGTTGAGTCGGGGGGGGGGGGGGGGGGGGGTCGGGTTGGGGTCTGACTCGGCCGATCCTAACCCGGTCTAAACCCGGCGGGTTAGGTCGGGGCGGGTTAGGTCGGGTCGGGGGTCGGTCCGGTCCGGTTTTTTTTTTTTTTTTCGGTTTCTGTTTTTTTTTTCTGTTTCCAGAGAGGCAGAGAGGGCCAGACAGAGGCAGAGACGTTTTTTTTTGGCATTTTTTTTTTTTTTTTTTTTATTTGAACTCAATATATTTTTGTTATAACAAAATCAAATTAAGTTAAAACCGAATTTTGTTAAAACCAAATTAGTCTAAAACCAAATTATTCTAAAACCGAGATATACCGAATTAGTTTAAAACCGAATTATTTTTTATCTTTAAAACCAAATTATTTTAAAACAATAGATTTAAAAACAAAAGTTACCCTCCTCCTTTATTCCGGGCTTGGGACCGGCTATGTAAAATAACATAGGCGGAGTTCTAACTTTTTTTTTTGTTAGTAATTATTCTTTAAAATGAAACAATTGAAATATTTAGAAATTATAATTTAAAAAAATAACAATAAAGATTAAAAGAGGTTAGAATTTTATACCGACACTACCTATCTAGTAGTTGTTGTGCATATACCATAGGTCGCTCTCTTGCTCACCGTCCGAATCCTCGTTAGGCTCAGGTCCCTCGGTACCGCTTTCTTGAGTGTCGACACCGGATGATGACGCTTCCAATCTCATGGCATGTTGCGTGCGATTTTCAGCATCAATCCAGTCTTTCAAGCACACAAGTCTCTCGAAAACATGTGCACCCAGCTTACTTCGTTTATCGGTAAGGATCCTGTTCGCCGAGCTAAAACAGGATTCAGAAGGGACGGTTGACACGGGCACGGCAAATATGTCGCGGGCCATCATCGCCAGTGTTGGATAGGCAGTTGCATTCCTCCTCCACCAATCCATGAAGTCAACTCCTTCGGCTTCGGTGGTCCCCAAACAGTAGCTCATTAACTCGTTCGTGTTACCTTGGGATCCCGTCGGGTCGTCATCATCCTGAAAATCGCCTAACAATCCAGTACTGCTGTGTGTGGATAGACTATTAAAACAATAGAAAAAAATTAGTGGACAAATAATGTAGATATTATAAATAATAAATATTAAAAGCATATGTATATTTATATTCATACCTCACGCCACCGGTCGGAGGCGGTTGGTCGGCATTTCTTCTTTCGCTGTATATGGCAAACATGTCCTCCAATGCCTTTTGTACGCGGGGCTCCTCATCCCTCCAGTTTAATTTTAGATTTCTCTTGTAGGCTTGAAGTATTTTTACCGTGAACTTCTTCTTGTATGTCGGATGGAGGCAGTTTGCGAGAACGGTCAAGAGGGGTACCTCTTCCCAATATTTAAGAAATTTTACCTTCATGGCTGCTACGATCGGATGGAGAGGGGAATCATCACTATCCCTATCTTCCATATCACGGTACACCTTGGAAATATAGTAGAGATGGTGCAGCAACTCATGTGCCGTCGGTGTGTACGAGCAAGATAATTTCACGGTTGCGGTGAAAAAGGTTCCAAGGAATTGTGCAAGCATTATTATTAGCTGCCATTCGGGGTCGGTGAGGTCCAAAGCTTGTCCTTCGTTCGTCGATCTCAACATCTCCCCTATAGCCGCCTTGTAAGGAATGCATCGGTGCAGCATCCTGTAGGTGGAATTCCAACGGGTGTCTATATCCCAAGGTACCCTCATTTTGCCCAAACCTATTCTTTCGCACAAAGCTGCGAAATTTTGTTTTCTTTCTTGGTTTGAATAAATATGGGCAAGACCTCCCTTGAATTTAATTATCAAGTCCTTTACGGCTTCTACCTTAAGACCATCTTTTACGGTAAGGTTTAGTATATGGCAAGACACTTTTGGTGAAACAATGCACCATTCATGATTGGGTTTAGGGACCGGATGAAATGATCGATAGACGCTACATTGTTGCTAGCATTATCGAACGAGATAGAAAAAATCTTGTTCCGTAAATCCCTTTTTAGATTATATTCTTGTAAAACCTCAATAATTGAATGGTAAATAACTTGTGCAGTGTGCGGGGACTCTAACACCCGAAAACTTAAAACCCGTTTTTGTAAAACCCAATTCTCATCGATCCAATGACCGGTAATACAAGAGTACCCTAGGCCGTGTTTACCGGCAGTCCATATATCGGAGGTAATGGAGACATTATAATTGGCATATCCAAATGTAGCTAGTAGCTCGTTTTTCTTTTGGATAAACTGGTTTTTCATTTCACGTACCATTTTTCTATGATGGATTTTCTTATACAATGGTTGAGCTAACCCCCGAATGCATAGCCGGGCAAAACTACTACAATTACCCATACTAATTGGTTGTTCCTTGTGAGCAATATATCGGGCAAATTCTTCAAGCATTATTTTTTCATCATATCTTTGGTGGGTTCTACTACCATCCGGGTTCATAAGGGTTTGGACTAACCGCGGGTCCGCATTTTCTTGCGGTAACTCACCCTTTTTCGCATGACCATCGGCATGTTTCTTAAAAGTGGACATACCATTTGCAAGTTTATACTCGTAAATAACCTTGCAACCGCGTACCTTACATTTTAGAGTACGGACAACTCCACTCGCATTCAATGTCCTCTCGTAATACCGCCACCAATCCGCCTTGTATTCGGGTGTCTTGGTTTTCCTCTTCTTCGGTGGTTCGATGGGAATGGGAGCAACAACTTCGGCTTGGGTTGCGGGGACAACTTCAATTTCCGGGACACTTGTCGAGGGACCGCTTCCTATAGGGGCGGTGTATTGAGTTGACCCTGTAGAAGCCGTACCTGCTCCATATGAAGGGTTAGAATAATAGTAATTAGGTGGTGCCATTTGGGATGGATTTTGTGGATAATAGTTAGGATATTGTTGATGATAAATAGGTGGTGGCACTTGGGAGGGATTTTGTGGATACGGCGGTTGCACTTGGGAGGGATTTTGTGGAAAAAGTTGTGGTTCTTGTTGTTGAATCCTACTTTCTATTGCGTCCATATTTTGATGTTGACCATCGGGCGTAGGGTCGAAAAAATCGGCGGAAACTCTATGCATCCAAGGTTCGTCCGCCATTTGTTCTACATATTAAAATTAAATCCATTCAAAATAAATCTAAATTACGTCTAAAATAAATCCAAATTAAATCTAACATAAATATAAATTAAATATAAATTAAACTAATTAAAAGAAAAAAAAACAATTCAAGTAAGTAGAAGAAAAAAAAAAACTAATTTAACTAATTTAAATTAAAGTAAGTAGAAGAAAAAAAAAAAAAAAAAGGGCTCATGAAGAGCCTCTGGCCTCTGCCTCAAATTTGCTTGGCCGAAATTCAAAAGAAAAAAGAAAAACGAAAAAAAAAAAAAGTGAAGCCTATGCGGCTCTGCCTCTGCCTCCTTGAAGGCTTGACCGAACTTCAAATTAAAAAAAAAAAAAAAAACAACTAAGTCTAATTCAAATTTAAAAAATAAAGTCTAATTCAAATTTAAAATTTAAAAAAATAAGTCTAATTCAAATTTAAAATTTAAAAAAATAAGTCTAATTCAAATTTAAAAAAAAATAAGTCTAATTCAAATTTAAAAAAAATAAGTCTAATTCAAATTTAAAAAAAAGGTCTAATTAAAATTTAAAAATTTAAAAAAAATAAGTCTAATTCAAATTTAAAAAATAAGTCTAATTCAAATTTTAAAATTGTAAGTCTATTTAAAAATAAATATAACTATCCAACAAATTCAAAAATAAAATATAACTTATTTATCTAACCTATTTAAGATAAATCCGAATTTAAAAAAATAAAATCTAAAAGAAAAAGAAAAAAAAATAAGTGTAATTAAAATTTAAAAAAAAAATTTAATTCAAATTTAAAAAATAAAGTCTAATTCAAATATAAAAAAATAAAATTTAAAAAAATAACTAAAAAATCTAACCTATTTAAGATAAATCCGAATTTTAAAAAATAAAATCTAGTCTATTTCAAAATAAAATAACTTATTTTAAAATGTCTAACCTATTTATCTAACCTATTTATAAATAAAATAACTTATTTTAAAAAGTAAAATCTAACCTATTTCAAAATAAAATACAATAATCTAACATATTCAAATGTAACCTATTAAAAATAAATCTAACATATTTCTAACATATTCAAAAATAAATCTAAAATCTAACATATTTCTAACATATTCAAATGTAACCTATTAAAAATAAAGATAACATATTTAAAAATAAATCTAACTATCCAACAAATTCAAAAATAAAAAATAACTAAAAAATCTAACCTATTTAAGATAAATTCGAATTTAAAAAAATAAAATCTAGTCTATTTCAAAATAAATCCGAATTTCAAAATAAAATCCAATAATCTAACATATTCAAAATTTAAATTATAACTCTAACAAAATCTAACAAATCTATTGTATATTGAAGTAACAAATCTAAAATCTAACAAATCTAACATATTCAAAATTTCAAAATCTAACATATTCAAAATCTAACAATAGATTTGTTATAACTCTAACAAAATCTAACAAATCTAAGAAATCTAACAAAATCTAACAAAATCTAACAAATCTAAAATCTAACATATTCAAAATCTAACAAATATATTTATCCAACCTATTTATAAATAAAATAACTTATTTTAACAAGTAAAATCTAACATATTTCAAAATTAAATACAATAATCTAACATATTTAAAAATAAATCTAAAATCTAACATATTTGAAATTATTCAAATGTAACCTATTAAAAATAAAGATTACATATTTAAAAATAAATCTAACTATCCAACAAATTCAAAAATAAAAAATAACTAAAAAATCTAACCTATTTAAGATAAATCCGAATTTAAAAAAATAAAATCTAACATATTTCAAAATAAATCCGATTTTCAAAATAAAATATAATAATCTAACAAATCCAATAATCTAACATATCCATTATCCAATAATCTAACATATTCAAAAATAAAATCCAATAATCTAACATATTCAAAAATCTAACAAATATAACATTTATTTGAACAAACAAATAAATGTAGCTTATTTATCTAACAAATTTAAAAATAAATCCGAATTTAACAAAGAAAAACTAACAATATTAAAAATTACTAACAATATCTAACAATTACTAAAAATTACTAACAACTACTTAAAATTACTAACAATTACTAACAAAGTAACAATTACTCAAAATTACTACAAATTTCTAAACATTACTAACAATTACTTAAAATTATCTAACAATTCCTAACAATTACTAAATTAACCTATTTAAACTAATTCTAATTATTTAACAATTACTAAAAATAAATCTAACCTTTTAATCTCGCGGAAAAATCTTGCGGGAGGTAGAATGAAAAAAATCCTTCGTAATTCCTCTACTTTCGTCTTTCGTATTCCTTTGCGTATTTGTAGAATGAAATAAATTGCAACTCTTTTTTTTTAAACAATAAAAATAAAATTTGAGAATAATAAAAATATTGAGAGTATGAGAATATGAGATTGAGAGAATGAGAGATTGAGAATAATGAGTATGAGATGTGAAAATTTATGAAGAATGGGGGTATATTTAAGGGTGTTTTTTGGGGGCGGGAATCTGCCGTTGAAACTCAAAAAAATTTCAAATTTCGGTGGGGGGGGTCGGGTTGGCTCGGGTCGGGTCGGGTCCCCCCGGGTTTCGGGGGGGTTAGGTCGGGTTTGACCCGGGTTAGGTCGGGTTAGGGTCGGTTCACCCGGGTTCGGCCGGGTTTGAGGGGGTTTAGTCGGGTTTTGGGTCGGGTTAGGTCGGTTCGGATCGGGTTTAGGCCGGTCCGGGTCGGGTTCGGGTAGACGGGTTGAAACGGTGGGGGGGAGGTCGGGTTTCGCCCAGAAAACCGCATCCGACCCGTTTTAAACCCGACCCATCCCTTTAGGACGGTTCGGGTCGGGTTCATGCTCGGATCCGGGTCGGTCCGGGTCCGGGTCCCGGGTTTGCGCGGGTCGGGTTGGACCGGTCGGATAAAATCAATACACTAGTTGTTGATGATACTAAGTATAAAAGACACAAAGCAGATGAACAACAACAACAAATTTCTTTCAAAGATAAAAAATATACATAAACTTGATATAATTGAATGAAAAATCAGAAGTATCGGAATAGTCCTTTTTATGTGCAAAGCTAGACAAATAAGAAGAGAGAAATAACAAAATTGCTCAAATCAAGAAAATGCTTTCTTTAGGATGGACAAAAATGTGAGACTAGAGCTGTCCTTTCCCTTCTGCAAGCTGGCCCACAACATATGTTTAAATATCTTTTCATACATAATTCATCTTTTTTATGAGGTTGGCTGTTCCATAAGCATATGCCCATATATGCTTATAACTCATTTTTGCGTTTCCAATATTCAAATGGTCGATCCGAACCGTTCATCTTGTTCTCCATATTAATATGTGCTTGGAGACCAAATTTTACAGTTTTCGGAATTTTTTTACTATTTATTAAGCCACTTTGAAAATTGCTAATCATATGGTCCAGAATTTTGTTGCACTGTTTTTACTGTTCACCCGGATCAGCAATTTTCAAAGTGGCTTAATAAATAGTAAAAAAATTCCGAAAAATGTAAAATTTGATCTCCGAGCACATATTAATATGGAGAACAAGATGAACGGTTCGGATCGACCATTTGAACATTGGAAATGCAAAAATGAGTTATAAGCATATGTGGGCATATGCTTATGGAAGTAGAATAGCCAACCTCCTTTTTTATAGATTATTTTTCACCATAACAAAAGATTACATCACATAATCACTCGAGATAAATAGGATATTCTTGTATCAGCGCTTATGGAGTTATAATATCAAATGAGCTATACCACATAATTGCAGATATTCCTTCCTTGGCAGCCTCTGCCAAGCATCTTTTACAAAAAAAAAAAAAAAACATAATGACAAATATAAAATAGATTGTTTATCAAAGCAGATCACTTACCAAAGTTCATTGTAGCGAGATACCTAAAATGGTGTGACAAATTTCTGTTGGCTTGTAGAATTCCTTATTATGGTAGTCATCTATGAATCATGGAATCCCCAACTTCATCCATTGATGCCCTTATTTATTGTTTAATCTTACTGTGAGATTGCATCCAAAAAATTCACTGCACATATTGAAAGGTGTTTTATTTCTTAAATGGAGGAATAGATGAATAAAAGTATGCAGAATTTTTTTTGTTATCTATTCTTTACTCTAGTACTTGATCCTTGAGTGGCAGCCTTTGGAAGATATATTTCAATTGAAATTTTTTAATGGAAACAGATTTATGAAGATGATCCAGGATGCATTATTGATCTTTCATTTATAGATTATAGAACTACAAAATACATATTAATCTAGAATCTTAGTATTAAACATTTTGCAGCTTAATTGAGAAAGTACACTAAAAATTATAATTAAACATTTTGCAGCTTAATGAACAATGAGAAAATATTTAAAAATCGAAGAAATAAAATGCTATTTCGCCTTCTTTAGCAGTTTTCTTGATCTCTGTTATAAGCTTTTTCTCTTGGGCTAGCAGTCCTTGCCTCTCCCTTTCTATTTCCCTAATGAATCTACATAACATCCTCTTATTCTCTCCTAGTAACTCTGCATTATCAAAGCACACATACAGATATCCAGATTTCAAAAATTACAAAATAAATTGATTCGCTAACATAAATAGCACAGGTAGTTTAGATATGATCGCAATAAATATTAAATAAGAATCAATAAAATCAATATGTGACACTAAAACTGACATTAAGCATTATTTAATGAAATAAAACTGACACTATCATTTCTGATAAATGACACTGTTCAGGAGTCAATCTATGAAGTTACAATTGATGGAATTTACAACAGTTGTTCATCATTCGGACACATCTTACCGACTTGATAAGAAAAATGAAAAGGAAAGGAAAATGCTCAATGAAGCATGTGAGTCGGAAATGTTGAAGTTACCAATACCCATTTATTTCTGAAACCAATTAGAAGCTAGTTGAGCAATCAATGATAAATCATATTTAAAAAGGAAAAGGATGTAAAATAACAAAAATTGTTACATCCAAGATGTAACAGTACAGAAAGAAATGGAATTGGTGATGGAAATGGAGTGAGTTCAGGGGATTTGGAACAAATTCACTGAAAATGAAAATAGTGGAGCGAGAGGGAGAAAACTAAAATGACTCAAATTGGTAACTTCTCATTCATGTTTTCATATCCCAATTACAGATGTGATGAGCTTATAGAGCCATCTATTTTATTTTTTCTAAACGTCCCCAACTAATTACCTTTTTATATATCCCACCTAATTTCCTAATTACTCTAAACATCATTAAACTCCTAGGTTGTTACAGAAATCAATGAACTTACAACAAACACGTGCAATAACAACCATGCTGCAATCTAAAAGCCCAAAAATATACAATAATCCTGTATCTTCTTTTTTCCGAGGAACAAGAGCATTGTTTCTATGTTGTACATGGCGCATCTACAATAAATTGCTTAAGATCACAGAAGAAAGAGCTACTATGATTTCACCACCGTTTGTCTTTCGGTGAGATATCCAAAATCTCCCTACACATTAGTGAAGGCAAATAAGTTCCTGATGTACGAAATTGCCTACAAAATAATGTACATATTTGAAAGTGATTAATGTTAATAAGATACTAAACTGATATGGTACTCATTAAACAAATATGATGCAAGTCTCATTATAAGTCCAATTCAGCCTTGGTTAATCCCCAATAGTACAAATATACCTCACTTTAACTCATTTTCTCAATCTTAAGTAATGTTCAACCATGCAATTGGACCTTGGGCTAATCCAATCTGGCCTCCACTTTCGTAAATGGGCATTTAGCACCAGAACAAATGAAGAAAAATTCACAATGAGATTATTATATATAAAGTTTAATATTCTACCATCTTAGCAATTGAAAAACTACCTCAATCAAATATGACTAAAGCAAACAATATAGACCGAGCAGGAGAGGGATAAATAAATAAAACCAATTTGACGACAGAAAGTGATAAAATAGTTCAAAGTTTTGAATCGCGATCGGAGAGAGAAGCGCACATGACCGAAAATCGCAATCGCAAATCGAAAAAGGTAAAAAAGGGGACACGACGCAGACGGGAGAGAGGAGTTTCCGGAAGAGAGAACCTTGGAGAGAGCGAAAACATCGAGAAGAGAAGAAAAAATGGAGCGAGGGATTTGTCGCTGAACAGGGGGCCCACCTTGTCAGGCAACAAAAAATGAAAAGCGAAAACGAGAAGAGAAGAAAAAATGGAGCGAGGGACTTCTCGCTGAACAGAGGACCCACTTTGTCAGGCAACGAAAAATGAAAAAATTAGTTTGTCAGAAGTGGGATTTGAACCCACGCTCTCTCACGAGAACCAGAACTTGAGTCTGGCGCCTTAGACCACTCGGCCATCCTGACCTTGTTGTTTATATTATCAACTTACCTTATTTATAACAAGAAATAGACAAAATAAGAGAATTTATCTGGTCCGGTCAAAAGTTAGTGAATGGATTCCATAAAGACAAGCAAAACTAGGGTGTGATGTGCTTATCAAGAGGGTTTGGTGAGCACAACTCCAAAAATATATCATATCGACTTCAAACAACGAATTCAAACTGTTGAAATTCATATACTTCATGAGAGATGAATGTACATGCAAAATTTTGAAAGTTTCGAGTTTATTTGCTACAAGATCAAGCGGTCAAAGAAATGAACATTTTATAAGTTGTTTTATATATTTAATTTTTATCGTTTCTTTGACCACTTGACCTTATAGCAAATGAATTAGAAACTTTTAAAATTTTGCATGTACATGTATCACTCATGAATTATATGAATTTCAACAGTTAAGATTCGTCGTTTGAAGTCAATCCGATATATTTTTGGAGTTGTGCTCATCATCACACCCTAGCTTTGCTCCGATAAGGACTATCAAAATAGGGATAAACAAATGGAGATCCGATTACATACTTCTGGATTTTTTATTTTTTATTCGATTTTATTTATTTAAGTCTGTTTTTTTCAGGTTCATAGTCCCAGAAGAGCCCAAATTCTTTTGCCAATAGCTGACCTATTTAACTAACACGTAACGAGTATGTTTAGATGGAAAATAACATTAACCCGATAATAGTGTTGTTATTTTCATTTAAATGTGTTTCATTTTGTTTTTAATAGCATTACATTAGCGTTGTTTTGCTCATTCAACGTTTTATAGAAATAACGAATTAACATTCATCAGATTAGTACTATTCCGAATTATATATATGATCTAAACAATAATTATATTATTCGTAATAGCACTATCTTAATACTAATATTGTTCTTACACTATTAAAATTAGTATTTTCACATATTAATCCAAATAACAATAATATTGTTCTATTTCTTTGATGATCCAAATGCACGTTATGCACAATTAATGACTACTCTCGCAAAGAAGGAGAGAAATTTGCGTCCAACATCTATCAAACTCAAATTTGAGTCTGATAGATTTCTCTATTCGTTTTAAGATCCGTATGCACTGGATTGGCAGGAATCTTAAAGCAAACGTCCACGGATATTGAAACGGTGTGCACAGATCTTAAAGTGGATCGGATGGTAGAGGAACTCATCAGACTCAAATGTGAGTCTGATGGACGTCAGACGCAACCTGTTTCTGAAAGAGAGGTGGCTTCAAGATACACGGTCATTTTACAAGGTGGTGTTGTTTATAAGACTTGTCTATCCATTGAATTATTGTTATCAGGTATGCAAATATTGACTTGTAAGATCAATCACCTCAAATGTAGGTCAAGGGGCTATTAGGTATGAAAACATCGACTTGTAAGTTGGAAGTCCCGATTTTGTTGTTACAGCACTGGTAACAAACTCTCTTTTTCTGTAGGTCAACTACGTCGTAGAGATTTACATATGTTTTTTGAAGAGCACTGAGTGATTATTTGGTTTACATATGTTTTTTCTGCGCAGAGCTGTGTTTAAGTTACCAGTCCGTGTAATGATGCTAAAAAAATATTTTTCTGCAAAAAAAAAGTTTACCCCTCATCTCCCCTCTTCTAAAGCACACCTTTAAATTCTGAATTAGCTTTAAGCATGACAAAATTTGATACGATTGAAATAACTCATCCAATAACCCTAACAACAAGCTTGATTCTAAAAAAAAAAAATCAAATGATACAAACCAATAATCAATCGAATATGAGAAAATCTGAAACATTGAATTTTTGTTATCAGGTATGCAAACATTGACTTGCAGGATCAATCACCTCAAATGTAGGTCAAGGGGCTATCAGATATGCAAACATCGACTTGTAAGTGTTGGGTTTTATGGTACTTAAGGCAGCGGAATTTCAAAAATTTTGACAAGAAAAGTACCAAAGGAGATCATCATGTGCGATTGAAATCAAACCAAAATCAATTTCCAAATCATTAAACATCATACCTTTAGTTTCTTGTCTCCAAATAAGAAAGGAAGGTCCTTGAGATGTAGGGTTGTAGCCTCCATCTCCTTATTGATGCTAATGGTGGTTGATGTCTTGCAGTGCCTTGATGGTTCACTACTAGAATTTGGACTTTTTGCAAGAGTAACACTTACTTGTTGCAAGAGTGTGAATGGCCCTTGCAAAAGAAATAACATTTCTGACACAAGAAAACTTGTTGCAAGGGTGTCCCTTGGAAAAAGTAACGCATGCAAAAGATTTGATGTTTACCCTTGAAATTGTCTCTTATCTACTCTTGCAAATAATAATTGAAGACCCGTGACCCGCTAGCAGAGCTAGATATTATATTTTAATGAATGTCCTTGCAAAAACCTCATTCCATGCCCTTGTAATAAGTCTAAAGATTTTAGACAAAACAGTTGCAAGGTTACCCTTGTAACAAGTTTTGAAGATTCTGTTTTTATTATTTTATTCTAAAGGCCCTTGTAAGAAGTCCTACACTACTCTTGTAAGAAGTCTAGTTATTATGACAACTACTAATTGTAAGAGCTTACCCTTGTAACTTGTTTTGTATTACAGTGCAGAACTTTTTCTGTATATTTTGAATGTCTCCCTTCAAATTGAATTTATTTTATAAAAAAAATACCAATAAAAATAATAATTATTCAAAAATTGAGGGACATGCTAATAGAATTTATATTATACTGTATTTTTAATTACCTTGAAACGTGATCTCTAATAATAATTTGATGATGTACAAAATAAGTATCTTTAAGTACCAATGATATCAAATAATAGCTCAAATCCTTCGTTGCTTATCTAGCCTTAGTACACCACAGTAGATTGTTTCAGCTGAACAAAATTTGTTCAAAACATTCGACCTTCAAAAACAAGAAAGACACTTTCAAGATGATAAAAGCTCAAGCAGAGTCAGTTTTGAGGCTCGCTGTTCCATGACACCTTCTTATAGCGAGACTGGTCAGGATCGAAACCTCCTTCGACGGCTCCGTAAACGACCTAAAGTGTCATGGCCATGCAGTCTTTGCTGTTAAACGGTTTGTCTAATGCCACCTAAATCAAAATAGAACATTAGTAATTGTTTAATAAGGAATAAAATTTTCAGTTTGTATGATTGCCTAGTTCTGAGTAATTGTGGTGAATTGCTCTTTATGTATCCAAGTAGAAAATAGCACCATTAAAAGGAACACACTAAGTTGTACCAATACCATTTGAATGAGATTCTGCACCAATACTTAAAATGATGCTGTTAATGTGGCTAACCAATACTTGAAATGAGCTTCAATTAATTCGATACTAAGCATAGAAAAATAGAAGTCTGAGAAAATATGATAAGGTACTGATACCCAACCTGTACGCTTCCTGTAACGCCTGCTACAGGTCTAGTTCCAGTACCACACCTGATTGATATGACATCAATATTCGGCATGGTAATCCTGGGAACATGTACATACTTCAGTGGATTAAAGATATTGTAGAACAAAAATATTGAATATGAGAATCTACCTTGGTTGGCAACAACAAAGACAATTCTCTGCATGACTGAGCCAAATCATTCCGCACTTTTCGATCATAACAGGTTATGAAGCATCCACACAAACCAAGAAGTGAAAAAATCAATAATGCCCCTACAACAGAAAAAGATTCATTTTAGACACTATAAACAACATAAAAAACTACAAGAAAAAATCTTTACTGATATAACCAAAGTTCAATTTGCTGTTATTGACATAAAACCATATGTCAAATTCATGATCAAATCTCAATTTCTCAAAACCAGTATAGGAAAAGCCACAAGATTCAACTTATTAAATTGGTTACAATTTATTGTTTGCACTAGCACAAAGAAAACCCCCATGTTTCAACATATAAACCACTTAAATTCTCATCCTCTACATATGTCCGGTATATAATAGCCTCATACATGTATCATACCTTGAGCAGCCTTTATGTCAACTGAGGTTGTTTTTCTAACTGCTAGTAGCATCTACTACACTAGTCTTACCACATATATAATAAAAGCTAATCTCATCATCAAAGCCCCATGTCACACGCAACCAGAATTGTTGATAGCCATCAATAAAATACACTAGGTATACAAATAATGATATTACTTGAAATATAAGAGAAATTGAACACCTCTAGCTCCTGTGAAATTGAACACCTCCAGCTCCTATGAAAGTAGACACCTCTACCAGTTTAATTGAACACCTCTAGCTCTTGTGAAATTGAACACCTCTAACTCCTGGTTTAATTAAAGAGAGCAATCGATCAATAAGCTTAAGCAATCAGAAAAGGGCATTTGGTCGAACATAGATTTACATCAATTATAACATAAATTTACTAGCTTGATTACTAACTTCAATTTCTTTTTGCTTACTAGCTTGATTTTAGTTTGGACATTTCGTCGAACACTATAAATGCATGTATCAATGCAACAAAATTTATTCAAACTTGGAATGGAGTAATGGTACTGTAATCAGCAGACGAAGAATCTATTTTCTTTGACAAAATTAAGTTCACATTTCCTTATAGTTATAGATTAATTATTCAGATCGGTGCTAGTACTGCAATTGGCAGCCACGAAGTCACCATATGAAATCAAAAATTAGAGATGAAAACTTACATCTGTAACTCTTGTGCTCTATTTTGCTAGATGAGATGGAGAGCGAAAGAGGCGCAGGTAGGAGAGAATTTGAGGGGTCAGGAGAGAGAAGTGGAGGGGTCGATTTGGGAGGAGAAGAGAAACAGGTATGAGCCTATACGGAGAAGAGAAACGGAGGGAAAGTGAAAATTTCAGGAGGGAAGCGAAATTTTGAGGAAAAGTGAAAATTTCAGGAGGGAATGGAGGAGTTCACGAATTTTTCCAGAGAGAACGGAGGAGGAACGAGCAGGATCCAGAGAAAAGATAAAACGAATTTTACAGAGAGGGCAGGAAGAAAAATTCGGAGCTGACAAGTGGGTTCCACTAGTCAGCGACACAGTTTTGTTAAATGGAGATGTCCATTGATAATTAGAACAACACATTATCTATCGGACGGTTCAAATATATATATTATATTTGTACATATTAATTAATGTATGTACAACAAATACTATGAAAACATAAAAAAATTTGTATAGTTTGTATGGCCAAAATCATAGTTATAAATGTCAATTTTAGTTTATTTAGATTTACATTTATCTAAGAAAAATAATTCTTGCCAAAATTTAAGACAGAAGTGAAAATTTTGAAAGCAAAAATAATTTTGTGACTGCAAAATGAAATTAGAAGTGAAACAAAATAATTTTTATGAATTACATGCATGTGTAAGTAAATCGAATATTGGAGAGTGAATATTATTCAAGTATTTTTTGGAAAAATCGAATTTTTATGAATTACATGTGTATAGGTAAATCGAATTACATGTGAACTATTTACAATTATAACTGGTATTTTTGAAAAAAATAATTTAGTAAAATATTCACTGTTAAATTTGTAAATTATATTTTTTTTTAAGTTTGAAAATAATTAAAGGAATCACAACAAAATAAAAACTTATTGTAAAATAAATTAAGTTGAGTGGCCTTTTTATAAGGTCAAATTGTTAAAGTCAGAATAAAATTAAAAGTTAACAAAATAAATTTCGTGAAGATGCACGGGTATATGTCACCCGTTGGTCGATCGGAGCCGTTTAAATTTTGTTTTTATTTACCCATCCATCTAGCTGATATCATTTAGCAAGAAACATTTATTTACCCATCCTGCATTTATTCTGAAGTTTTTCTAAATTGTTACTGTTTTCTAAAAAAAATATTTATAGGATATGAAAAAAACTATACTTGAAGGTTTTCTAAATTCTTACTGTTTTCTAAAAAAATTGATACTTAATAAAATAAATTAAGTTGAGTGACTTTTTATAAAAATCAAATTTTTAAAGTCAAAATAAATTAAGTCCAGATCTCTAAAGTAAATCATATTTTTACTTTTCAGCTGGACCGTTCGATCAGAATCTGGTCCCTTCAGTATTCGTGTGAGAACAAATTGAACGGTCTGGATTCATAATCAAAATTGGGTTAATTTAGGAGATCCAAATTCGAGAGGGAAATGAAATTTTAGACAAATAGAAGAGGGAAAACCAAAATTCATTCACTGTGTGTGGCGCAAAAAAGAAGAGGGATAATATGTACACTTCATCACAGATCATACGGCTCATATTCACAACTCTAATATAATTCTAAACACTTGTACAAATTAAATATAAAAAAATTAAATAAAAATTGAAAACTAGTTTTTTACATTTTCTATTTACGAATCATAACAACCGTTAACAATTTTATAGAATTTCATTATTTGTAGCCTCTTCAAATTGAGCCAAAAATTGTGGGCCATTGATTTCTGCATGAGCATTCAATGGTCGATCTGCAATAAAATAACCCCTAATTTCTTTTAAAATGATCAAGTTAGTACTAGGAACCTTAAAAACGAAAAAAAATTAGAGTTCCAACAATTATAAGGTTCGATCCAATGTCTAGTATTTATAGCCCTACGATATCATTATATTATGTCAGTTGGATGGATATGTAAATGAACATCAAATTAGATCATACTTACCAACAATGAAATTAATAGAACGCTCTTTCATTTGAACGGTTCCGATCGACCAACGGACGACGTTTGTCTTTGTTTCTTCATTAACTCACCCAACAAGAGTTGATGTTCTATGGTCATGTATGTTGACATAAATAATTTATGCAACATGCATGTACAACTATACAATTTAATTTGTCAAAATTATTTAATAATGCAATAAAAATATTCTAGCATTATATTTTGATATAAATTTTATCAATATCATTCTAAATTGTTGTCATTTTAATAATTGCCATTTTATCAATATGATAGTAAAAATATTGAACTAGTTAAATTTATAATAAATAAAACCAACATCAAATATTACTCATTAACATCTAAATACATATGTACCATCAATTATAATACTAATTTGGCCACATAAACTGTTAAAAATTTAAAAATATATTTTTAGAAAAAAATTTCATGTTATTTGTTATGCATAAATTACTTAATTTTATTTTGTTTCATTTTCACTTCCCTCTCAATTTTCTCTCATGGAGCTTTGAAATTTGGGGCGATTTTGTTAGCAGAGCAGTTTTGATTTTATGCAACGCACGACCTAAATAATTGAAAGAGTATCTAATATATTTAACACACTGATTGAAGCTAAAATTGCTCTGTTAATATATGTACTCGCGAAATTTTTTGTTCCCATCGTATCCAGAGAGGACTTAGGGAGCCGCCATCTCTCTTGTACTCATTTTGCCCTAAGATATTTTCATTTCCCTCTCACTCTGTAATATTTTCATTCCCTCCCTCCATCCCCCTCTCTCTCCGAGGGTTTTCAAAATCGATCTCTCCGCCGCTCAGTGCAAATCCGGCTCTCCTCTCTGCCCGCCGCTCAGCAACTTCAGCGCAAATCCGGCTCTCCTCTCGGCTTTCCCCTGGTTCTCTCCGTTTATTTCTCCTCACTGATTTCCTTTCCTCTTGATTTCTTCTCGGAGAAGCTCCATGGTGAGAACTTTATCCTCTCTTCCCATTTTTTTTTATCTCGATTTCTGTTGTGATCTGGTAACTAGAACAATTAAATAATAAAATCTCACTGATATGTTCAACTGTTACTAGAGATAATTATTTTCATTTTTGCTGGTATTAACAGTCGGCACTGTTCAATTTCCATTCTTTTCTGACCGTGGTGCTGCTCGTGATCTGCACGTGAACCTACGTCAAGATGCAGTTCCCTTATGTTCTCGATCGCAAAACTGGGTTAGTGCTACTATGTTAATTTGTTTTCTTTTTGTCAACGCGAGTGGATTTACTTGACGTTTGGAGCCTTTAGTTAGCTGTAGTGCTTAAAATTTTCTGCTGTACTGGATTTCTTTTTGCCCGCCGCTCAGCAACTTCAGCCCCTCTCTCCTTCGGCTGTTACCTTCGATGAAACCTATTCGTTACAAACTAGCGCTAATTTGCCGGTTAAAGAATGGAGATGGGGAAAAGAAATATCCTGTTGCAAGCTTTATCTTGAATTGCCAAGGTAGATAGATTTATCTTTTTGTTTTATAGTTCTTATGTAGTTCTGTACCTGAGTTCTATCTATTGTAGTAACGACCAAATCGTGCAGCTGCATCTGGGCATTGAAACTGTACTGGTTTCTGATCAGACAAGTAAATGGTGACCGAGATTACAAACAATAGCAGAACAAGATGAAATTAATGAAATTAATGAATATACTTAATAGATAATTAATTAGTTGTTTTTCCACATTAATTTATTCATGTAAATAAATTCTTTATTTATTCCTTTTTCTTGACACTACTCGTGGTAGTCTTATAAATATTAATGTCAAGATGTAGTGTGCTGATTCATGTAAAAAAGGAGGAGGTTTAGTATCAATATAAGCTTTATTCTGAGTTATACACGACATATAATATATTCTTAACTAATTTTAGTAATAATTGTTGACGTGAAAAAGGCGTTGGTGTTTTACAAAGGACGGCCGCCGAAAGGTATCAAAACCAACTGGATCATGCATGAGTACCGTCTAGCCGAGGCACAGAGCAGCAACACGTACCGACCCATGAAATTCAGAGAGACATCCATGAGGGTATGATTGATTTGTTCTATAGGTGTTAACTTTGTAGGTTTGCTATTTTTTTTTCTCATGATTTCTGTGTGATAAATGAAAAATAATTAGTTGGATGTATTGTGATCGAATTGACGTTAAATGCCAATACATATCACTTGTCATGCCGAGATTGTAAAAGGTTGCATATGCCTTGCCTTATTGAAGGCCTTATCGTTTTATGATCCATCTTTTCCATTAATTGGCTAAATTACCTAGCTACTTTTCAAATGGAGAATATTTGACTAGCTTATCTTCTGTGGCGTAGGCGTGCTGGTTTGATTGCTATATGTCTCATTTATCAAAATAGCAAGGACCAGCAATGCCTATTTTCTATAGAGAAACTGACAATTGTTGATGCAAAAGCAAATTTTACCCTGCCAATCTGCCACAGATGATCTTGCTCGTCTTTCAATATCAAATATGCCATGTATTGTATAACTTTACCCCAGTCTGCCACATTGGTCAAGACAAGTTTTCTGACCCCTTTGTTGACCTTATTTTTTAATCTAATATGATTTAGCTGCTGCGAGAAAAGAAATTCAAGATGAGACTGGTCGATCCAAAGCAATCTCTCCTGTTCCAATTCATTTAAGTGTATACTCTCCACATGGTAAAGTACAACACATTTAATATTATAGAGACTTTTTATAAGATTAATTAGTGGACATGCATGTGCCTTAATGAAGAATGAAAAAAGAAGACATAGAATTGAGATCTGACAAGTAATGTTTATTGAGTAGTTAATAATTCCAAATTAGTGCAATGACAGTATGAATCAGAGCTTATATTGAATCTTGGTTTTCTGGTTCCAAGCTTGTTGTTGACAAATATTATCCTATGTTTTTCCAGAGGGTCTTCAAAGTATTATGCAAGATATGGAACACATGGTTCGTGCATATATTGAGAAGGTAATGTTTTCACTCCTCTCATGCCTCTTTTTTGTCTTTAGTATATGGCACCTCCATGCAGACCTATCTTGTATTGGTATTAGCTTGTTACGGTGCATATTAGGTTAAGGAGTAAGAATGCCTTCGCTCCTAGATTCCAAGTGGTACCTAAAATGTTAGTTTCATACCAGCATTTACTTGCTGGTACAAGACTTATCTGTACAAGCATCAGTTCGCCAACTAATTGACCTCAATTTTCCTTGATGAAATTGAAGAATGATCAATTTACCTTTAATGAAACTCAATCCGCATCACTTTAGAGACCGATCAAACTGAAGAAAGAGAAATTTACCCATTAACAGTCCGGCTTTTTTAATATTGTGCAATTAATAGGTGCAATTTTCAATCCTTAATTAATTTTTTTACTTGAGCAATCCTTCAATTTGATCTCAAATTTTTGCTTTCAAGGGACTTCAAGGTTCAGCCGAGAAGTCTTAAGGTCCATTCATTCACATTATGCAATCCAAGTTATTTTTTTTTATCTGATTTTTAGTTTTGCTTAGAGGGTGTTATTAATATACTGGGAATTCATATTGATTATTGCATGTTTACAGCTTAAATTAAGTATATTTGTGAAATATATGTTTGTAAATAGTGCAGTTTATATTATGTGATGTTAATATCAATTGTTGTGCTATGTTTATGTTTTTTGTGTGTGAATGAATGCTATTGTTGTTATTATGTTTCAATGGTAAATGAAAAAAATTTCTTGCTTGCCACTGGGTTGGTACCAAATTGGTACTGGGAGGATTATAGAAATTTGGCACGATAATATTTTGCTGGAACGTCAATTATTTTCATCGGAATATCATTACAAATATGGGGTAATACATTGCATGCAAAAGAACCAAATGATATTCTTGCAAATAACCTGGTGGGGCCCACCTTCATTACCCTTGCAAATAAATAGGGGGCCCCACCTTCTCTACCCTTGCAAATAAACAGGGGGCCCACCTTCTCTGCCCATGTAATTGTTTAGTTCACTTGCCTTGCAATAAACCGTGTGGGACCCACGTTCTTCAACCTTGCAAATACTAAGATGGGGCCCACGTTCTTTATCCTTGCAAATACTCCCTGCAGGTGTCAAATCTCAGACTTTTTGCAAGCGTAGTTATTTCAAGAGTAGTCTCTTGCAACAAGATTGGAAAAAGTTATTGCAAGGGTAGCCCTTGTAACAAGTCAAAATTCGAGTATTTACATGGAGGCTTGTTCCAACGGTGGTTTTTGCAAGGGTGGCCCTTGCAAAAAGTCTTTTTCGGGCTTGTTGCAAGAGTGAGCTCTTGCAACAACCGAAATTTTGCCCTTGCAAGAAGTCCAAATTCTAGTAGTGGTTGATGCGTGCGTGCCTATAATGCCTTGCACCAAGATGAGACTCCAAAGTAGAAGTCATCCACGGTATCCACCAAGAAATTAATTAGAAACCAAATATTCCTCTTGCTAGCGAGTACTAACTTGGTTGCTCCTTAATCCCTATCCTTCAAGAGAACTAGATCTTGATCTTTTAGGGTTTGTGGGTTCTCAACACATGAGATATAAAACAAAAGAGAAAGAGAGAGTTCTTGGCAGAACTTTTTCTCTAAAAACGAAAATCACCCTCAAAAGGAATGAGAGGGAAAGTATATATATCAAATGAGGAATGTGAATTCAGTTTCCAAAACTAACCCCACGTTCTCCCACATTTTTGACCATGATCTAATTCGAATTTGGCTTCCCTCCAGAAGACAAAGTTCTAGATCTTTCTCTTACCTTTCCAGAAAGATATAGAACTCCCAAAACCGACTTCGGATGAGGGAGATATGATCAAAATAAGAAACGTGTGCGGCAGTTTTCAGAACATGGCGGTCCAAAATAACCACCACGTTCTACCACGTTTTTTATCACGATTTAATTCGATTTTGGCTTTCCTCTAGAGAGGTAAAGTTCTAGATCTTTCTCTTACCTTTTCAGAAAGATATAGAACACTCAAAACCGACTTTGTATGAGAGAGATATGGTCAAAATAAGAAATACTGCGCAGCAGTTTTCAGAAAACGTGGTAGTTATTAAAAAAAAACAATTCACAAACATGGGCCACAATTAACAACAGTCATTGGACTTTGTTTATTGGGTCATGTTCTCTTTTTCCTTATTTAAATTAATACAATTAATCTAATTAATTGTAGTATCATATAATTATTCCAAATAATTATATTTCTCATGTTCTGGTCGAGAAACCAATTTATTTATCATGTCATACATGTCAAATAAATTAAGGAGCATTTCTAATTAACTTCTTATTGGTGTGACCCTGTGGGATCTATGTCAAATGGCAATGGAATCTGAAACTCCTTTCGATTCCATAAACTACAAGCGGCATCTAGCAATATGCATTGTAGTTACCCAAATAACACAGATGATAAGTACCATACTGTATCACGATCCCTAAGCAAGTGTCAATTCCATGTCTCATGATATCATGAGTAGATCCAAGGTAGGAATGTGTCATCCTTGCAAATCTACTCGTTTCTTGATTCCGAAATAATTCAGTAATTATGATTAACTCTTTAATCATATGTGCCGAAATTTTTATTTCTACCATTTTTGAAAAAATAATAAACCAAATAACCATCGTTTTCTGACAATTATAAATCTAGCACGGCCGCAGAACACCGGAGCGGACCCATATGAGGGAGGCCGCAGAATGCCGGAGCGGACCCTCATATGGGGCCGCAGAATGCCGTAGAGGTCCCTGGGGCCTCAGAATGCCGTAGAGGACCCTTTATTTTTTTATTTTAAAAATACGAAATTGTAATTTGTTAAGAGTTATTTATTTAATTTCGAATGTGGTTTAAATTGATTTTTGGTCGTATCGTATTCGTTTGGAATATTTTCGATATTTTAGATATGTGGTTTCTTTAAAATTATTTTGTGTGCTCTGAAATTATTTTAGATATGTGGTTTCTTTGAAATTATTTTTTAATTTGATATATAGATGGAGAAAATTCTTCTATTAGATCTCTAGTAAAATACAAAAAGTCTTTAAAAAATTAGATGGAATGTTTCTATTATATCTAAATTTTATGATACTCTATCTATTTTCATAAAAAAAATTTACATTACTAGAGAAAATTAAAAGAAAAAAAAGAAAAATTAGTTGGGATCTGTAGAATTCCTAATGATTCTAACTTTTTTATTTTTAAAATCGGTAGAAATCCTACCGATTTTTCTATCAATCAAAAAACCTGATGCATTCTTTTCATTTCTCTCTCTTTCTTTCTATTAATTTCTCCAGAAAAAAAATTCTCTGTAATCCGTGTGGTTTGAGCCTTGCTGGTCATTATTCAATTTATTAATTAATTCTAATCAAATGAATATATGAAAACGGGTCTATTTGCATTTTACAATATATATATTTATGTTGAGGAAATTTCCTTGTATCTTGCATAGGGGTGGAAACAGAGCGAATTCGGAGTGGATAATGGTAAAACTATATCCATATCTCTTTTTAATTTTTCAGATACGGATACGGATTGGATATCAGCTGGATACAGATATCGATACGGATCGGATCGGATCGGATATTTATTAAAATAATATTAAAAAAATATCAAAGTTCATAATATATATCTAATTTTAATGATGAAGAACAATATTTTTCATAATATATATTAAAATATATAATATATATCTACTATCGGATACGATACGGATAATTGAAACGTAAAACCATATCAGTATCCATATTCACACGAATATTCAGATATCAGATATCAGATATCCACATCTAATTTATCTAATTTTTCAAATACGGATCGAATACGTATCGAATAATATCCATACCTTTTTCACCCCTATTCTTGCATCACCAATTTTCTACCGAAATTTTTATTTCTACCATTTTTGAAAAAATAATAAACCAAATAACCATCGTTTTCTGACAATTATAAATCCAAATCACCAATTTTCTACCGAAAATATTCCAAACGAATACGATACGACCAAAAATCAATTTAAACCACATTCGAAATTAAATAAATAACTCTTAACAAATTACAATTTCGTATTTTTAAAATAAAAAAATAAAGGGTCCTCTACGGCATTCTGAGGCCCCAGGGACCTCTACGGCATTCTGCGGCCCCATATGAGGGTCCGCTCCGGCATTCTGCGGCCTCCCTCATATGGGTCCGCTCCGGTGTTCTGCGGCCGTGCTAGATTTATAATTGTCAGAAAACCGTGGTTATTTGGTTAATTGATTTTTTTTAAATGGTATAAATAAAAATTTCGGTCATATGTGTACATACTTGTATTATTTCATCAAAGGGCCCAGTGATATCATCACTCATTTACATGAGTGACATTGGTATTCTTGATAATTACTATCCCTCCACATGAGAGATACATACTGAGATAGAATCTGTATAACTGCCAGTTCTGACAGCGTTGGATAATACCCACGAATATGTATTCTCATGTGAGAGAAACAATCATCTCATACCTTAGAATTCAAACACAAATAAAACATTAATAACACATAATACAATTCATATAATGTTTTATTTATGGTCACGTCCAATTACATGATCTCCATCATGTATCAATTTGATTAAGTTGACAACACTTGTCACATGATCTGCAGAACATGATCATCACTTAATCCAAATGCTAATCTTATGCTGGTAATTAATGTTCCTTGTTAATTACCAAGACTAATGACACTTTCGAGTATTTATTAACTCATTTATCGAATTCCACAATTTCATGTCTTCAACCTGAATGATAAGTAATAAAATATTTAAGGAACAAAATGATAAATATATCATCCAATTACATGAACGAAACTTAGAAAACAATCATCCTATGATTGGCTTCTAGATCACAACACTAACAGTAAGTTGGAAGTTCCGATTTTGTTGTTACAACACTGGTAACAAACTCTCTTTTTTTGCAGGTCAACTACGTTGTAGAAATTTATATATGTTTTTTGAAGAACATTGAGCGATTATTTGATTTACGTATGTTTTTTTGCTAATTTTTTTTCTGTACATGACCGTGTTTAAGTTACCGGTCCATGTAATGGCACTAAAAGAGTATTTTTCTGCAAAAAAAAAAAGTTACCCCTCCTCTCTCTTCTTATAAAGCACACTCTTAGACTCTGAGTTAGCCTAAACATGACAAAATTTGATACGATCAAAAGAACTCCTCCAATAACCCCAACAGCAGGCCTAATTCAGACTTAAATTAATCAAATCATACAGACCAATAATCAATCCAATACGAGAAAATCTGAAACCTCGTCAAACCCGTAAATGTTAAGCATTTAAAATAAAACTGTTGAAAATAATAAGTTAGAAGGAGCAAATTGATCTCAGCCATCCATCATTGATCAATTAAATAAAAGTCAGATTAGAAGAGAATGTACAGTACCAACGGATCTGTAGCTACAGTAGAATTAGAAACTAGCCGTTAGAAATTTTGTTATAAATAGACATAGGAACTTTGTAAAGAAATCACTGTTGAAATATATTTCTCTCCTCAGATCAATCTGTCTCATAAATTCAACATGGTATCAGAGCAACTGATATACTGATAACCGATAAACCCAATAACCCAATAACCCAATAATCAGCAATTCACCAGTAAAACTGGTAAACATCATAAAACAGCAAAAAAGGCTTCCGATAAACATTCAATAAGCAGTGCAAGAATGGATCAATGGGGGCAGCCATCTCATGAGTCTACCAACCCATCGAAACTCTCTCCGCAACTGCTAAACGGTGCGAATTATCTATCATGGGCCAAATCTGTTACAATCACTCTTAGTGGTAGAGACAAGATTGATTTCATCACTGGAGACGCAAAAAAACCTGAACCAGCAAACCCACAGAACATTACAGTGGCCGAAAAAGCTCAAATTCGAAAATGGCAAAAAGAGGATCATTATGTAATGTCTCTCCTATACGGGTCAATCGAGCAACAAGTGCTTGATTTGTTTCTCCAAAATTGCAACACATCCAAAGAATTGTGGGATGAAATTAAATCATTCTACGGTCAACAGAAAAATCATTCACATGTTTATCGTCTGCAACTCGAAATCCAACAAGAGAAAAAGGGAACCAAAACTCATTTAGAGTACCTGGCTTCTTTAAAAAAGAAGTACGATGAGCTCGACGTTTATCGGCCATTCACAACAGATGCACAGGATCTCAAAAAGAGAAAAGAAGAAGATCGAATTTTCTCGTACCTTGCGGGTCTTGATACCAGCTATGAAAATATTCGATCACAAATAATCCGAGCACCTGATCTCCCTTCCTTCTCTGAGGTAGTAAACCAAATTCAGCGAGAAGATAGTTTACGGGAGGCCATGGAGGGTCCACAAGCCAGCCGTGGCGAAGGACACGAACCCCATGGCCATGCCGTTAGAAGTCACCAAAACCCTAGTTCCCAATTTCACCAAAATCGGCCAAATCACAGAGGTGAGAAGTGTAATCATTGTAAAAAGGAGGGTCACAAGGAGGATCGGTGCTACTTCCTTCACCCTCACCTGAGGCCGAAGTGGTGGAAAGAGCAAGAACCGAAGAAAGGGGGAGGGGGAGGTGACTGGAAAGAGGAGAAGCGGCGAGAAAAAGAAAAAGAAAGGGAGGGGTTCTCAGCGAAAAATGGATCTGGACCGAGTAAGTCTGGACCGAGTAATAACCAAACCGGTTCTTTTGAACCGGGTTTTAACCAAACCAGCGGCAGTGGTTTTTTCGCTGGCGGGTCGGCTCCAAGCGGGTCAGGAGGAGCTGGGTCTGCAGATCAAATGCAACACCTTCTTCAGCAGCTCTCTGTGCTGCTATCCAATCAAAACAATATTCCAAGCTCATGTGGTATTGTATCTCACTCAAAAAATTTAAATTTTAGTGACCAAATAATTATAGATAGCGGTGCAACGGACCACATGTTTGGGAATAAAAAATTTCTTACCAATTTGAAATTACCAAAAGGTGACCAATATGTTGTAGTAGCCAATGGTATGAAAGAAAAAATAAATTACATAGGAGAGATTAATTTGTGTAATAAAAAAATTAGTAATATTCTATTTTTAAATTCTTTTCCTATAAATCTACTTTCGGTTAAAAAATTAACACAAGAATTTAATTGTAATGCCATCTTTTCTTGCAACAATGTTGTATTTCAGGACCGGGTAACCGGGGAGAAGATTGGTGAAGGTTTTCTCAAAAATGGACATTATTTATTGAATTTACAAGAATTAAAGTTTTGCGCATCGGCAAGATCAATTGATTATGAAAGATGGCACAAAAGACTTGGGCATCCCTCCAACAAGATTTTAAGTAGTATTTTGAATTTTCCAAAATCAAATTGTATTAATTGTGATATTTGTAAAATGGCAAAACAAACGAGATTTCCCTTCTCACTTTCCAATAGTAGAAGTGAAGCATCGTTTGATTTAGTCCATTCCGATGTATGGGGTCCGGCCCCAATTAACTCGTATAATGGATTTAAATATTTTGTTATATTTATTGATGATTTTTCTAGAGCTATATGGTTGTATTTATTAAAATCAAAAGATGAAGTATTTAATTGTTTTCAAGAATTTCTTTGCCTTATAGAAACTCAATTCAATACCAAACTTAAAATATTTAGATCGGATAATGGAACGGAATTTGTAAATAAAAATTTTACAACCCTTTGCAAAGAAAAAGGAATTATTCATCAAACTACATGCATTAATACTCCCGAACAAAACGGAGTATCGGAACGAAAAAATAGGCACTTGTTAGAAATGACACGTGCACTATTATTTCAAAACAATGTTCCAAAAATATATTGGTCGGATGCCATCCTTTGTGCCACACATTTAATTAATAGACTACCAAGCGTCATTTTAAAAAATAAAAGCCCAACCGAAATTCTTTATCAACAAAAAAAGAATCTTGATTATTTAAAAATTTTCGGTTGTGTGTGTTTTGTTCGTATTAAACGAAAAGATAAATTCGATTATATGTCAACCAAAGCTATTTTTCTAGGGTATTCATCTTCAAAAAAGGGTTATAAATGCTATGATCCAATAAATAAAAAAGTATTTATTTCTAGAGATGTAATATTTTGTGAAGATGAACCGTATTTCAAAAAAGGTGAGATTGAAAAAAATTTACATAACCATTATCAAATAAGATCTTCAACATTTCCTTTAGATGATTTAGATTTTTTACCAAATATAAATCATGAACTTGAGGTTGATAATGAAGAAGAGATAGACAATAATATGTCAAATAATGATAATGATAACAATAACGAGGAAGTAGAAACTACAAATGTGAGACGAACCTCAAGAATACCTATACCATCTACTAGACTTAGGGATTATGTAACCTATACGGTACAATACCCCATACAAGATTTTGTATCATATGAAAATGTCTCAACCGAGTATAATGCATTTCTTACTTCTATTCACAAAGAAGAAGAACCTAATAACTATCAAGAAGCAATAACCAAACCGGTATGGTGCAATGCCATGAAGGAGGAATTAAAGGCATTAGAAAAAAATGATACATGGGTAATCGAACAATTACCAAAAAATAAGAGAGCCGTAGGGTGTAAATGGGTATACAAAATAAAATACCATAGTGACGGTACCATAGAACGGTACAAGGCTAGGTTAGTGGCAAAAGGGTATACTCAAACCTATGGTATTGACTATAATGAAACCTTTGCACCGGTGGCCAAAATGAATACCGTTAGGATTTTATTTTCTATTGCGGTAAATAATAATTGGAACATATATCAAATGGATGTAAAAAATGCATTCCTTCAAGGAACACTTGAAGAAGAGGTTTATATGAACCTACCACCCGGCCATAAAATGGAGAACAAATCTAATCTAGTTTGTAGGTTAAAAAAGTCAATCTACGGATTGAAGCAATCTCCTCGGGCATGGTATGGAAAACTTAGCTCATATTTAAATTTTTGTAATTTTAACACTAGTAGTGCCGATCATTCGTTGTTCACAAAAATAGAAGGAAAAAATATAACTATGGTGCTAGTGTATGTAGATGACCTTATAATCACCGGAAATAGTCTAGAAGAAATTAGAAAATTAAAAATTCAACTAAAAGAAAAATTTGATATTAAGGATTTAGGATACCTAAAATATTTTTTAGGAATAGAAGTAGCATTTTCAAATAAAGGTCTATTCATTTCACAACGAAAATATACATTAGATTTGTTAAGAGAAACGGGCAAGTTAGGTTGTAAGCCAATTTCTACACCAATAGATAGCAAATATAAATTAAATATTGAGGATGGTGAACCCTTAGATGATGTAAATAATTTTCAAAGATTAGTAGGAAAATTAATCTATCTTACGGTAACCCGACCGGATATCTCTTTTTCAGTAGGTCAAATTAGTAAATTCATGCACTCTCCTAGAACACCTCATTTAGAAGCCGCAAATAGAGTCCTAAGATATCTAAAACAAAACCCCGGGAAAGGTATACTTATGACTAACAATAAATCTAATGCAATATGTGGCTATTCCGATGCAGATTGGGCCGGTAGCTTCGATAGAAAATCTACCACCGGCTTTTGTACATTTGTAGGCGGAAATCTAGTCACATGGAAAAGCAAGAAGCAAAGTGTCGTGGCTCGTTCAAGTGCGGAAGCGGAATACCGAGCCATGGCATCTACCGCAAGTGAGCTAATATGGATCAAGCAACTACTCAAGGATATGGGGGTTGAAATTGATCAATCGATGAAAATGTATTGCGACAATAACTCCGCTCGGCATATTGCCTCGAACCCGGTGTTTCACGAGAGGACAAAACACATAGAAGTTGATTGCCATTTTATTAGAGAGAAGGTCCAAAACAAAGAAATAGAGACTCCGTTTGTTAGAAGTGAAGATCAATTAGCGGATGTCTTCACCAAAGAATTAGATTCAAAACAATTTGAAAATATTTCAAGCAAGCTAGGAATGTACGATATTTACATCCCTAGCTTGAGGAGGAGTGTTGAAAATAATAAGTTAGAAGGAGCAAATTGATCTCAGCCATCCATCATTGATCAATTAAATAAAAGTCAGATTAGAAGAGAATGTACATTACCAACGGATCTGTAGCTACAGTAGAATTAGAAACTAGCCGTTAGAAATTTTGTTATAAATAGACATAGGAACTTTGTAAAGAAATCACGGTTGAAATATATTTCTCTCCTCAGATCAATCTGTCTCATAAATTCAACAAAAACCTTGTAGCAGTGATATGGCAGAGAAATTGCTTGAAACGCAGTAAATTTTTGTCTTTATTCCTATTTTAAAAATACTCGTATTATTTTCTTTAATATTTAAATGTAGATTTGGCCAATAATTAGTTTTCAACAACAGTAGCATGTGCATACCATCTAATTATAATTAGAATTAGATAATCTCGATCTCTGTAACTCTAAAAATTTACAACAATATCTAACAACCTAACCATGCTTCAGTTCGTATTACTACCTCCTTACACATAAATGAAACAGTGAAAGTTGCTTGTTTAAACTAAGAAGTTATTTGATCCACGGTTTAATAACATCTTGTTTGGATGGAGAGTAGAGGAAGAGAGGGAATGGAAAGAAAAGAAAAGTTTCTCTCGATTCGTGTTTGGTTGACAAAATTATGTCCGAGGTGAAGAGATTATTTTTTTTTCCAGAGAGTGAAAGGTTTTAACCTTGCATAATTATAATCAATATAATTGATTTTCTTTCCAATTTGGAGTGTAACGGATGTAAATAAATTTTGTTGCAAATATTTAAAAAAAAAATGACACAAATATAACCAATCTTATATCTTTGTCACAAATCTACAACAGTCACCGAATTTTTCATTAACTTCTAAATTTTAATTAACCAAACAAAAAATAAGACGGAAAGGAAAGTTAAATTTATTTTTCCTCATTAATCATCCAAACATGAAAAAAATTAAATATATTAATCTTCCTTTCTATTCCATTACATTCCCTTCTATTTTTCACTTCTTTCCCTTCCTCTACTCTCCATCCAAACAAGGTGTAAAGAGGAGGGAAGGGGCATGTTTCACCCCTTCTACCTCTCAATGAACTATTCCGTCCCCTCAAAATTGATGTATAAAGAAACTGAAGCAAAATTTATCATTTCTTTCATCACTCCGTCAATTTATTCCCTCTCCTCTCCTCTTTCTATTTTTTTTTTTTGTTTTGAGAATTTTTACGTATATCTCTCAAAAATATTAAAATGAAATAATTCTCCTTCTAAAATTTATAATATCATATTTACGCTTCTAAAATTATAATTCCTTG